>OY282642.1:60700683-61948183 GCA_958299015.1 Tetanocera ferruginea
CTCATTGAAATTATGGAGACAGCATTTTTCCAATCTGCGTGCAGACGACGATACCAACAATTCCTCCCTCGGAGAATGCAGTCTGACACCACCAATCGACGATGATGGAGTGGAAATTCCACCACTTAGCCATGACGAGGTTAAAGTTGCTATCCAGCGACTCAAAAACAACAAAGCCGCAGGTGCTGACGGCCTGGCTGCTGAATTGTTGAAAACCGGCGGCGGTGAATTGATAAGGCGCATGCATCAACTCATCAGCAAAATATGGCTAGCGGAAAGCATGCCCGACGATTGGAATCTCAGTGTGCTTTGTCCTATACTTAAGAAAAGAGACCCGACAATCTGCGCCAACTACCGAGGTATCAGTCTTATTTCCATCGCATATAAAGTTCTTTCGAGCGTATTGTGTGAAAGGTTGAAGCCGCATACCAAAACACTGATTGGACCTTATCAGTGTGGCTTTCGTCCTGGCAAGTCCACCATAGACCAGATTTATACACTACGCCAAATCCTGGAGAAAACCCACGAAAACCAAATTGACACCCATCATCTCTTTGTTGATTACAAAGCTGCGTTCGATAGCCCGATTCGGGATTGCCTGTACGCAACAATGTCTGAGTTCGGTATACCTGCAAAGTTGATAAGGCTCTGCAAGATGACGTTGAGCAATACTTGCATCTCCGTCAAGGTAGGAAATGACCTCTACGAAACTTTTAATACCGAACGAGGTTTCAAACAAGGCGACTATCATGCGATCTCTTCAATTTCATCATGGAGGGGATCCTACGAAAGGCAGGTGTACATCGAAATGGTACCATTTTCTACAAAGGTGTCCAGCTCCTTGCATATGCTGATGATATCGATATTATCGGCAGAACCAAGATAGATGTAACACCTGCTTTCGCCGCTATCGAAAAGGAATCAGCCAAAGTGGGTTTGACGGTGAACGAGGGCAAAACAAAGTATATGCTGTCTGCAAATATGGAAGTGCGGCGTCTAGGCTCCCATGTTACAGCAGGCAAATATAACTTTGAAGTTGTCAAGGAGTTTACTTACTTGGCACCGTCTTAAACAACAACAACAATGTCAGCCTGGAGATAAAGCGAAGAACAACAATTGCTAATAGGTGGTTGTACGATTTCAGGGTCGCTGAATCGTACGGTTTTCATGGTCATTTGAAGTTAATTTTTTCATTTAAAATTCATGTATCGGTCTTGGCACTGCAACTTTAGTCAGCTAAAATATTACCTCTTTCGAGGCCTTGGTTTAGCACATTGCTCCCACCTGCAACTTTGGTACGGTAAACAAATGTATAACAGCAACAAAACTGCACTAAGCAGTCTGATGAAATACTACCCCGTTAGCCAATGCATGCTTACATAAATTGCTGACATAGCTTTTGAAGTTCCAAGACCGTATATTTGTCATTAAAATATATATGTAATTTTTTAACATTGTTTATTTGTCATTAAAATATATATGTAATTTGTTTATTGTATTTTAATTTGTTTATTGTATTTTATATAATTGGGTTTTCGCCTATAAAAGGGTCGAAAGCTCATCAATAAATTCAGTTTTATTGTTGCCAGTAAAAACTCCACATCCAGTGTTTCATTTTACAAGCAATCGGTTCAAGTGCCGTATTGTCACTCAAAAAAAAAAAACAATAAGTCCAAGTTCATGTGCTTGGGACTTAAATCTAAAAGAAAATAATTGAAATAAAAACGCTTATTTCTACATTTGGCGCCCCCGGGTGGACTCGAACCACTTCGACGTTAATCGACTACAGAAGCCCGTCCGCCACTTTTTCAATCAACAATCATTCCATAAAATCACCGCCAGTCAGGGAGAAGAAATGGCTACTTTTGAGGAAGTAGTAAATGACCAGAAAAGGATAGGTGAGGCCATACAACGCCTCATCTCAAATTTTAAAAAGGACTCACCAGACAGGAAGAAGTCCAAGGAATATTTTGAAGAATGTCTTCACCGTCTCAGCAGCCAATGGGATATTTTCGAGGAAAATGATAGCAAGTTACGGACACTTACTAACCAGCCATTGGAGCAGGAATATTTCACCTCAGGCTATTACGAAAAACTTAATGATCTATCAAGCAACCACATTCAATTATTTCAAGATGAAATCAAGCGCTTAGAGAAGCAAGATAGTACCACTGGCAACGAAAAAGACATGTCATTCTCAACAAAGCAGCCTCAAGCAGCAAAAACTATACCAAAAATACCATACCATGTTTCCACAAGCAGGAACAGATGCATCAAATTTTCAACAATCAGTTTCACAAGAAGCAACAAATCTTATCAAAATGACACGAAGGCAACGAGCAATTCTAAACTCTCTCAACCGCCTGCTTGATGGCTTAACAAAGGATCCAGGCAACCAGTCACAGTATCACGAAGTCAACCTTCAGCAAATACAACAACAAGCTCTGGCAAGAAATTGAGGAAATAAACTACAGTCTGTGGGAAAATTGTGAACAACCAAGCGATCTCGGATACAATTTTGGCATGTACATGGCATGTGAATCAAGAGTGCATGCTACTCGAATACAATTATCTACCACAACCAGTGCAGTACCACGATCAACATGTGTTGCAAGCGAAGAAACACTTAGACTTCCAAGAGTCGCCATTCCACAATTTGATGGGGATTTTCTGAAGTGGCGACAATTTTATGAACTTTTTTCTCAAATGGTAGACCAACAAGCATTGCCGAAAATTCATAAAATGTGGTATCTAAAAACAAACCTATCAGGAGAAGCCGAAAAATTGATCAGGCATCTGTCTCTCACCCAAGACAATTACGACGTGGCTTGGGATATGCTGCGAGATAGATACAATAACAAAAGAGTACTGTGCTCCACGTTAATACAGAGGATGTTGGGGCAAGAATTCAGCGCTACATCGGTTTCTTCCATCAAAAATTTGCATGATACAACGCAGGAATGCCTGATGTCACTGGAAAACCTCGGAATAACTACATCATCCTGGGATCCACTACTTCTTCACTTACTTGTGAAGAAGCTTGATAGATCAACGCACATTAGATATGAACAATTCCTAAAAAACCCTAAGGAGTTACCGAAAATAAAGGATTTTTTGATTTTTTTGGAAGCCCAGTTTCAATCATTAGAAGCAGTTAATAACAAGGATAGACAGGGATCAACAAGATCATATGTGTCAGCAATATCAACAAATCAATACTCTCAATATGAGTGCAATGTATGCAAGTCTGGAACTCATCCATTATTTGCTTGCAAGACCTTTTTACTCTTGAAGCCAGCAGAACGGCTGCAGGTAGTAAAACACAACAAAAGATGCGTCAATTGTTTAAAGGAGGGACACGCCGCAAGTTCCTGCGAATCAAGAAAATGCACAAGATGTAACGAAACACACAATACGTTACTTCATCTCGACAACCACGATAATTTGAAAATTTCGTCAACATCATCCAACAACCAAAAAACTACATCAGCAAGGTCAGCCCGTTCATCATTATCAGCATGCAGCAAACAAAAGGCTATGTCTACAAAGCCAATCAGTTCATCATCATCCAACAACCAAGGATATATGAGGATATTTAAGTTCAGGAAATGCACCCACATCGTCATCTAATAATACGGGATCCATGCCAGTCAGCTTATCCGCAGCAGATAGGTCTATCTGCAACAAATATGTCATGCTCAGCACTGTTCGTATTCATCTTATAACAAACAGTGGTCGTGAGCTGGAATGCAGAGCAGTATTGGACTCCGGCTCGCAAGTCAATCTCGCCACAGAGAGACTTGTTAAGAAGCTAGGACTCCAACAAAAACACTCTTCACTAATCATAGAAGGAATTGAAGCCAATAAAAGGGATTGTCAGGCGCGAATAAACGTGACCATGCGATCTCTCTTAAATGGGTTCGAATCACGGCTTGAAGCTTTTGTATTACCAAAAATTGTTAACAATCAGCCGTCACAACTGATAGACGCATCGTCATGGAACATCCCTTCCAATCTACCACTTGCTGACCCAACATTTCATCAGCCCGGTCCAATAGATGTACTGTTAGGAGCAGAATTTTTCTATCAAACACTCTCAATTGGTCAAATCAGACTAAGCGACAAGCTCCCAACTCTACAAAACACTGTATTTGGCTCGGTGATATCAGGCAGAATAGAAGAAACCAACACTATCTCTGCAACTTGTGGCATTTTTAGTGATGATGAAGAGACCACAAATGGTTTACTCGAGAAATTCTGAAAACTAGAGGAAGTTGAGAACACAAAGCAACATTTTTCAGCTGCAGAAAAACGATGCGAAGCGCATTTCTCCCACAACACTCGAAGAACATCTGAAGGACGATTTGTGGTAAAAATTCCATTCACAGACAATCCATCAACATTGGGAGAATCACGACAACTGGCTCTTAATAGATTTTTAGCTTTAGAAAGGCGGTTGGCTAAAAACCTTGAGATTAAGCAGTCGTACGTCAACTTCATGGACGAATACAAACTCTTAGGACACATGTCTGAAGTGTCTAGTAAGGACATTTCACGAAAACCATGCTACGTCATTCCACACCATTGCGTAATCAAACCGGATAGTAGCACCACTAAATTGCGGGTGGTGTTTGATGCATCCGCAAAAACATCAACCGGATTATCTTTAAATGACATCATGCACACAGGGCCAATTATCCAAAACGAGCTATTCAGCATCTTATTACGTTTTAGACTACCGAAATATGTCTTCAAAACAGATATTCAGAAAATGTACAGACAAATTGTGATCGATCCACAAGATCGCATGTATCACATTATTATCTGGAGAAAACATCCCGAAGCTGAGATTAAATATTACCAGCTGATCACGGTGACTTATGGGACCAGAGCAGCACCATATTTAGCAATCAAATGCCTGTTGCAGTTAGCTAAAGAAAATCGCTTAGCATACCCGTTAGGAGCCGCAGCGTTGGATAACAATTTTTATGTGGATGATGGATTATTGGGAAGTGACAGCCTTACTTCGGCTGAAGGAAGTCACAACAATTTTGAAATCAGCAGGATTTGAATTGCGAAAATGGTGTGCTAATCACCCTCAACTACTTCAAGGCATCCCAGCAGATCAAAAAGAAATAGACCTCGACTTTGATGAGGACTCACGTGACTCTATCAAGACATTGGGATTAACATGGCTGCCAAAGAACGATGCATTCTGCATTAAGGCCAAAACCATTTTTAACAGCACCACAAGAGTGTCAAAAAGGAGTGTGAGCTCAGACTTGGCACGGATATTCGATCCATTGGGTATCTTGGCTCCGGTAGTTATCAACGCTAAAATATTTATGCAAGATCTTTGGAAACTGAAGGTGGCATGGGATGAAGCACTACCCGCAGAATTACACAGCAAATGGATTACATTTAGAAACCAGCTTCAAGAAGTAAATGATAAGCAGATCCCTCGTCATGTTTTTAATGGCACTGTGCCAGACTCATGTCAACTACATGTTTTTACTGACGCTTCAGAAAAAGCTTATGGGGCCGTCG
Source organism: Tetanocera ferruginea (assembly GCA_958299015.1). Lineage (NCBI taxonomy): Eukaryota > Metazoa > Arthropoda > Insecta > Diptera > Sciomyzidae > Tetanocera > Tetanocera ferruginea. The sequence goes on from OY282642.1 coordinate 60,706,231, forward strand.
CATACATTCGGTCTACCACCAAGGATGGAAGGGTTACTACAAGGCTGTTGTGTGCCAAATCAAGAGTCGCACCCATTAATCGGCAGCATCAAACAATTGCCCGATTAGAACTCCGTGCGGCCCTACTAGGTGCACAGCTGGCAACCAGAATTCAACAAGACATTCAATATGGAAGTGAATCCACGTACTTTTGGACTGATTCTGAAGTTGTGCTTTCATGGATAAATGCGGAAGCATCATCATATGAAGTTTTTGTGGCCAATCGCGTTGCAAAAATTCAGGTCTGCTCAATAGCACAGCAATGGCGTCATGTATCATCAAAACAAAATCCAGCAGACGTCCTATCACGAGGATGCGATCCAAGGACTTTCAAACAGTGTGATTTATGGTTTTACGGACCTTTCTTTCTGCATGGAAAGGAATCAGTTTGGCCACAACCGTTTTGCACTAATAAATTTAAACCAACTGAAGAGGGCAAAAGAAAGGCACAAATGTCTTTAATAACAGCAAGAATTGAAGCAGAGAACATGATATATTCAATTAATCATGGTAATTCTTTTAAGAGACTACAGAGGATTCTAGGCTTCATGATCCGATTTGGAGAACACACACGAGGTGCACGAAAAAATCATCAAACCTCGTGGATGCTAACTCCACTTGAATTAGACAAAGCACTTAAAGTTATTGTGCGAACAATGCAGACGGCGGATTTCAGTTCAGAAATTTTGGCCTTAAAGAAAAAGGGTGTGGTCAGCACAAGCAGTTCGATACACAACCTCAAACCATTTTTGGACAACGACGGCATTTTAAGAGTAGGCGGCCGACTAGATGCATCAACACTTCCATATGAAAATAAACATAAAATGCTAATTCCTTACAATGATCCCATAACAAAATTACTAATGCAAAAAATACACGAAGATCACATGCATTGTGGCCCAACCGCATTAATTGCACATACAAAACAACGCTTTTGGCCCATCAAGGCAGCAAGCATGGCAAGGTCAATCGTTCACCACTGTGTCCGATGTTACAGGGCGCGGCCACAACTACTTCAACAAGTCATGGGAAATCTGCCAGCAACGAGAATTACACCAGCACGACCGTTTATAAACGCAGGAGTGGACTTCTGTGGACCTTTTTGGATTCATTATAAGCTGCGAGGAAAAAGACCGACCAAAGCATATTTGGTCATCTTCTGTTGCTTTGCTACAAAAGCAGTTCATATGGAACTTGTAAGCGACCTTACAACCAACGCTTTCATCGGTGCCCTAAAACGATTTATCAGTCGACGAGGGCGATGCCAAAATCTCTACAGCGATAACGCAACTAATTTCATTGGAGCAAAAAATCAACTTTCAGAATTATCAGCTGCAATCCACTCAGCTAACGCCCAAGATATGATTATGAAAACATGTAATAAAAGGGGAATACATTTTCATTTTATTCCACCCAGAGCTCCTCACTTCGGAGGACTATGGGAAGCTGCAGTAAAATCCGCGAAACATTTACTATTAAGAAGTGTTGCATCCGCATCTCTCACATACGAAGAGTTAGAAACCATTATAGTCGAGATTGAAGCAATTTTAAACTCACGACCAATTAGTTCCATGTCAAACGACCCAAACGACTTATCTGCGCTCACTCCTGAACATTTTCTGATCGGCGAACCATTAACAACGCAAGTAGATGCAAGATCTGTAGAACCAAAAGTTTCCTTAGGAACACGCTGGAAGGCAGTATCACAAATAAAACATGAATTCTGGCAAAGATGGTCTCGAGATTATCTCAACGAACTTCAGTACAGAAATAAATGGAGAGAGCAAGCCAACAACATTAAGCCTGGTACCGTAGTCATCATCAAGGAAGACAACGCTCCTGTACTTCAGTGGCCATTAGGAAAAGTCACGAGAACCTACAAAGGGGATGATGATGTAGTCAGAGTAGTGGACGTAAAAACGGAGTCGGGAATTTTCAAACGTCCCATACATCGATTAGCCCCATTACCAATTGAAGACAACAAGTCAGACATATCTGTAGATGTTAGGCTCATAAATAACAGGTCACCTAACAACCATGATGATGAGGAAACAAATGTAGTACGCAAAAAGAGAAAACATTCATCAAACAACCTAGTCTCAGTGTTACTAATAGCTATGCTTACGCTTCCTCTGGTCATGGCAAATGGAGTCAAAAACATAGAGTTTGCTGATGACTTAGGTATGCACTTCGAAGGAATAGGTACAATAAAAACATCTAGAACGAAGTGGCAGCTTATTGTTTACTATGATCTGGAATCATATTGGGAAGAAGCAAAATCATTTTCAAATGGAGCGGCAGCATTACAGCAACTATGTCAAGAACTAAAGCAGATGGGTGCCTGCAAAACCGTCGTAAACACGCTTAAACATTTTGAGGATGGACTCAACGAAGAAAACAATCTTTTAACAATCAAAAGAAACAAAAGACACACAGCAGACCCTTCAGCAGTAAACAGAACCAGAAGAGGTGCCCTTAATATTGTAGGAAACATTGCAAGTTCATTATTTGGAGTACTGGACTCAGATTATGCTGATCAAATGGTTAAAACCATTGAAATAGTCAAACAAAACGAAGGTCATCTCCAACTATTACTCAAGAATCAAACATCGATTCTCGATTCAACCATCAACATCTTCAAACAGGATCAAACAGCTATTAAAAATAAATTTAACGATATTGACGCACACTTAAACGAGATATGGTCAAAAGTACATGAAATTGAGGACACTAACTATCAATATCAGAGGTTCCAAATCTTCAATTCTTTAGCCATGCAACTCACAATTATAGCAGCAAATTTACAACGCATACAAACGTCAATCATAGACGTATTAACGGATACTCATCACGGGAAAATAAGCCCAATTTTGCTATCACCAAACCAATTACAGGAGGAATTGGTTAAAATTCGAAACTATCTGCCGTCAACCTTGCAACTACCAGTTGAACATGATGAACGCATACAACTTTATAAGTTAATGACAGTAGAAGAACGATTAACAGAAAACCATGTTATTTTTAAAATTTCCATACCTCTGTGCGATCAAGAAAAATTTCAGCTATTCAAGATTTTCCCGGTTCCCACTTCCGTAAACCACAGTGTCATTTCAATCATACCTTGTGATGACATGATTGCTATCAATGCTCATCGAGACCAATACTTTCCCATGAGCACAACCAAACTACAATCCTGTATTATGACAACGGGACATTCATACATATGCACCAACATCCAGTCTAAAAACAACAAAGGCTCAGACATATGCTCCTGTGAGATGCAATTGCTAAATAACGACACCCAATCGGCTTGCAATACAGAATCACTGCAAACAAATTCAATATGGACCCAGATGTCAAACACCAATCAGTGGATGTATGCTGTAACCATTCCCAAGAGAATAACTGCAGTATGTGAAGGTCAAAGTCAACAACTCACCATAAAGGGGTCCGGAATTCTTTCACTGCAACCACAGTGTGTCCTAAAACAGAATTTGATCACGATTCAAGGACACCAAACCTACTCCAGCAATCGCCATGTCTCTTACACCAGCTTAGGGAAAATTACAGATATTGTACAACCCAAGCAACCTGATTTATTTGCCCAAAAAACTGAACAGTATAATACGCAACTAAGAAACCTCACGGAACTTCAAAATTTATTGTCACACCAAGAATATTTGGATCTTCCGGCACAGATTAAACACATCAACTTTCATTATTCAACAATAGGATATACTGCATTGATTCTGTCGATAATCATCACCAGTTACACCATCTGGAAGGTAAAATCGAAGCAACATAAACCGCAACCAACAGAGACAAGATACCCCCAGCCTACTCCTCGTCGCAGATCAACAACCTTGGACTTTGAGGTCACCGTATGAAGAAATTATAAATTTTGTAAGGTCATCAGAATTTCAGACCTTACCAGGGGGAGAATGTACGATTTCAGGGTCGCTGAATCGTACGGTTTTCATGGTCATTTGAAGTTAATTTTTTCATTTAAAATTCATGTATCGGTCTTGGCACTGCAACTTTAGTCAGCTAAAATATTACCTCTTTCGAGGCCTTGGTTTAGCACATTGCTCCCACCTGCAACTTTGGCACGGTAAACAAATGTATAACAGCAACAAAACTGCACTAAGCAGTCTGATGAAATACTACCCCGTTAGCCAATGCATGCTTACATAAATTGCTGACATAGCTTTTGAAGTTCCAAGACCGTATATTTGTCATTAAAATATATATGTAATTTTTTAACATTGTTTATTTGTCATTAAAATATATATGTAATTTGTTTATTGTATTTTAATTTGTTTATTGTATTTTATCTTATTGGGTTTTCGCCTATAAAAGGGTCGAAGCTCATCAATAAATTCAGTTTTATTGTTACCAGTAAAAACTCCACATCCAGTGTTTCATTTTACAAGCAATCGGTTCAAGTGCCGTATTCAAGTTTGCGCCAACTACCGTGGGATTAGCCTTCTTAATATCGCATATAAGGTCCTGTCGAGCGTATTGTGTGAAAGAATAAAGCCCATCGTCAACCAACAGATCTTCACGCTCCGACAAATCTTGGAAAAGACCCTCGAAAAACAAATCGACACGCACCATCTCTTTGTCGATTTCAAAGCCGCCTTCGACAGTCCAATAAGGAGTCACCTATACTCCATCATGTCTGAATTTGGTATTCCTGCGAAGCTAATACGTCTATGCAGGATGACACTGTACAACACCAGCAGCGCAGTGAAAATCGGGAAGGACCTCTCCCTTCCGTTCGATACCAAGCGAGGTCTCAGACAAGGTGATTCCTTATCGTACAACTTCTTTAATATAGTAATGGAGAAGATCATCCGATCTGCTGACCTGAGACGCAGCGGCACAATTTTCTATAAGAGCGTTATGCTGCTGGCGTATGCTGATGATATTGACATCATTCGTCAAAATAAGCGCGAAGTCAGTGCAGCATTCTCCAGGCTAGAAAAAGAGTCGAGTCGAATGGGTCTCGCAGTGAACGCAGATAAAACGAAGTATCTCGTGTCAACAAACAAACAGTCCCAGCGTCTTGGAAACCACGTCACTGTTGACAACACCTCCTTTGAGGTAGTGAAGGACTTTGTTTTCCTGGGATCAAGTATTAACTCCTCCAACGATATCAGTATTGAGATTAAACGAAGGATAACTCTTGCCAACAGGTGTTACTTTGGGCTCAGTAGGCAATTGAGAAGCAGAGCTCTCTCTCGACGAATAAGACTTACGCTTTTATAAGTCCATAATCATGCCCGACCTACTATACGCATCACAAACCTGGACGTTGAGCAGCTCTGATGAAAGCACTTTGGGAGCGTTTGAGAGAAAAATCCTTCGCAAGATCTATGGTCCAATCTGCGTCAATGGCAAGTACCGAATACGATGGAACCACGAGTTGTATGAGCTATATGCCGACATCGATATAGTCAAGCGTATTAAAATAGAGCGGCTTCGCTCCAGCGAAAAAAATATTGGATTCGGTACCCAGCGGTGGCCAACGCAGACGAGAAAGACCGCATCTCCGTTGGAAAGACCAGGCATTGGATACCAACTGGCGCCAGCAAGCGCACGACAAAAGAGGCTGGCGCAAATTCTTAGACCAGGCCAAAACCGACCAACGGTTGTAAGCGCCATCTAAGTAAGTAAGTAAAGAAAAACTATAAACGCATTTTTCTCGAAATGGCTTTTTTCAAACTGGGTGACCATTTTCCTCAGAAAGCAGACGTCAGATCGCGACGTTGAAAATGTATTTTTTTTTGCTATCGTGTCCGGCAGGTACAGTTCTATGAAAATTTGGACTTTCGACGGAAGGAGGGGCAAAACCCCAAAAAACGATAATTTAAAAAATTTAAAAATTTAATTGATAATTTAAAAAAAAATAAAATGGGAGCAGTTTTGAATATCGTCCTTTTTCTGTGTTCGAGACACAACCCCGAGTAACACCGGGTAACATCCGCTAGTTTATTATAAAATATCTTAAATGGCTTGCTGATGAAAACAAAATAACACTCTGTTTCTTTTAAAATACTCTGCGACAATTACGGGTCTTATTCCTTGCCCACTAAGAATTTTTAATATTTTATAGTTGTAACAGTAAAAAACAAAAATTGATTTGCATGCGCTGCAAGTTCCTTTAGCAGCAAAACAGCAGCGCTGAGCTGAAATTTATGAAACTACAAATGTCTGTCAAACAACAACAAATGTTGTTTATGAAAGAAACTAAGCCTAAAATCTTATTCTATTAAACGAGCAATATTTGTATATATATTTGCAATTGCGTTCTCGAAAACGGCTCTAACGATTTCGATGAAATTTACAATATAGATGAAGAGGGGGCTGAAAAATCGATCCAGCTAGGTCTCATCTCTGGGAAAAGCCGTTTTTCCGAGTTTTCACGCATTTAATAAATACGTTAATTTTCCTGCCGAATATGTTATGTTAAGTTTGCTTATGTTGTTAAAGCGGTGATAGCTCGGAGAATGTAGCTTCTGTCCAATAAAATCATGATTGTGAGTTCGAATCCTTGTGAGTGCTTAATAAGTTTTTTGTTTTTATTTTTTAAGCTTCACCAAACAGTAATTTGATGAATTTGTTATATTTTTCATTTACTTTTTTTTTATAGAAACGTTTTTAGTACAGTTTTGATGTACCAATTTTTGATATAAAAAGAAATCTTACAAATAGAGTAATTTACATCAAATCTTAAACAAATTTTAAAAAGGAAAATAATTTTGTAAGAGTTTCCTATACTAGAGTTTCATACGTTTTGAAAAAAAAATCTAATTTGCTCACATCTCAAAAAGTGCACTTTTTTTTGTAATTTTAAGAAACAAATTAAGTTTCCACCAAAATAAAATATAATGGCCAAATTTTATGCTTTTCGTAATTTCAATTTTTTTCTCATATACATTTCACTTAATCGTTCATCATAACTTCTATACCGTTTGAGATATTGTTATAAAATCTGGAGCAAAAATGTTTTTCTTATTAGGTCAAATAATTATTTTGTATATAATAAAGGAATCTTGGACAATAAAACTGTAAAAAGCTTGAACAAAATTTTTAGTTCCTTCTTTTTTATTTGTAGTAAGTTTACAAAATTTTAAATGCCTTATAAAAATTCGAAATAAATTAAGATCACATTTATTCTAAGAATTTTTTTAATCGGTCTTAAAACAAAACAAAAAGTTTTAACATTTTTCAATCGGCCGTCTGGGGCGGATGAAGTGACAAATTCACATTTTGTAAATATCTTATGGTGTGAACAGACCACATAGAACAACAACTTTACGGTTAAAAATCTTAGAGTAATTTTTAAACAATACATTGAACTAATACATATGTTAATCCTTTTTTTTAGAATTGATACGATTAAAAATACTAGACATATTTTTAGTCAAAGCTGTACGTAAATTTAATTAATTAGGAATACAATTTGAATTATGGTAACTTAGGTTAAAAATTGAATACAAAATAACTAAAAGACTAATAAAAACTGTATTTTGCTTACATTTTGTTCATGCTGTCGCAAGCAACAGGATGTGACAAAAAATAAAAATATTGCACTATGCAATTGTTACATTAAATAATTAATAAAATAAGATTATAATAATAAAAAATTAATAAAAAATATACTTATCAACCAGGCTGAGAATCGAACCAGGCTTCTTTGATTCTTAATGTTATCACCACAACAGCTTATCCGACTGAGAAATAACTTTGCTGATTTCTGCTCAACCCAATAACAACCGGTTACTGTTTTAGATGCAAAGATCATATTAAGTGAATAGAAAACGAAATCTATTGGGTACTAGCATACAACGAAAAATAATGCCAATAGTTTTTTTCATAAGTGTTAAATCTAATCGGAACACCCTCTTAACTTAGAACACCCTCTTAACGTGGAGCAGAGCACCAATGCTGCGAATCAGTTCGTTCAAAACAAAACCAACACAAGCAAAAACAAAAACAAAGAAAGCAGCAGACACAACAAACGATGAATATTATAGGCTGTAGGTATGACCTTAAAAAAATTTGTTAAAACGACTGCATACAAACCGCGCTGTAAGACGTAATTCTACGTTAAAAAAAACCGAAAATGCATTTTTTGAGATATGAACAGTTTACTTTTTTTTGAAAAAGTAGGCAACTCTAGCAAAAAAATTCCAAAAGTATTTTATTTTTTATTAATAATCGCTTTTGAATTGCTTTCTAACGATACTTCATTTACAAAAATAGGGGTAACAAATGACAGAGGTATGATTTATTGAAAATGACTCCATTTTCAAGATTTTCACTTTGATTAAAAATTGCTATCTCCATAACTTTACAAAAAATTGCGACATAAAAAATAACTTCTATTCTTGTAAGTGAAAAAGGATCAGAAGGTAAATTTTGCCGGCATAAGTTTAGCATAAGTAAATTATCGAAATAATTTAGAATTTGTGAAGGGATAAAAAAAGCAAAACAAATTTCGTTTAGTTGAAAAACGAAGTTATCATAAAATAAAAATGCATTTCAAGTTTATTGAAAAATATGATCTTATACAGTGAATCAAAAAAGTTTAGGCACAAAGCAGTTATGAGTTTAAATTTGTTAGTACAACTTTTTCCAGTACACTTGCAGAAAAGAAAAGTATAAGCATTGAAAAAATAAACATTTCATTTTGTATTTACACCAAAATAAAAATTTAATTTCAATTGTAATTCATATTTAATGTTACAATACTAAAAAAAACATGATTTTGACATCAAAAAAGTTTAGGCACAAGTGATTATGTTTTTATTAAAGTGAGTAAATTTCAAGTCCTTGAATATTTGGCTAGACCTCCTTTGGCCTAAATTATCGCCTCTTTACGTCTTCGCATTCTTACAGATTTTGATGTCTTTTCTGGTGATATTATTGACCATTCGGTGCGTATGGCGTCCTTGAGCGCATTTTAGAAGTATTTTATTTGAGATTTCGTATTTTTTTCTAGTAAGTACCAAATATGCTGAATGGGGTTCATATCGGGTGCTTGCAAAGGTGTTTTTAGCTGATTTCAGAGCTAGATACGCCATTCCAGCAAAAGATAAGACCAATTTTTTGGGTCGTTATCTTGTTGAAATTTATATTGTATTCCAGTTAGCCCCAATTTTTCAACACTGGGTGTCAAATGCTCATTTAAAATATTCAAGCAAAGGTGTTTATCCATTTTATCATCAATATAAATGAGATTCCTAACTCCAGACACCGCCAAATAGCCCTTATCATACGATTTCCGCCACTGTATTTCACTGTTTTTTTATGCTATTTTCCTACAGCTCTTTTTTCAGTTTTCTTAAACGGTTTTGAGCGCCATATGATGCAAACAAATTGTATTAAGATCCATCACTAAAAATAATACAATCCCAAAATGAATCCGGCTCATTTACGTAGGGTTTTGGGAACTCCAAACTCTTTTTTGTATTTGAAGCTTAAATTTGTAGCTTGCGCCGATAAACTCGAACCTGATATCCAGCTTCATTAAGTGTATCGCGAAGTGGTCGAGCATCAAAGTTTTTTCAAATCGTTGCTGTATTTCGTGGCACAATTTAACAGCTAAATTTTAGGGTTTTGAGTAACTGCAGGCACTACAATCTAATCCTGGTGTAGCGTTAAAATTTTGGCACGACCAGATCGGCTCTTACGCTTTACTTTACCGGTATTTTATAATGATTTATGATGTTACTGACACTTGAATATGATCTCTTTACTAATTTACCGGTTTCGCGATACGGTTTTTTCTATACATAAACATTTATTATTATTTTACGAACGTCAACCGAAATTTCTGTTCCATTGCTTATTTCTTCGCTCAATCTTTACCGAAACCAAAATCAACACTCAGTAAAAACTTTTAACAAATAACTTAAGCGCAAAAGTAAAGACAAAAAACCAAGAGATATAAATAAGAAACAACATGAGCCACATACAAAGTGTGCCTAAACTTTTTTGATAAGGATTTTTCCTTCATCCGCTTAAATTTTGATTGGTAGTTTGAAGTAACGGGACTTTTTTTGGATATTAAGAAAGAACTATTTCTAATGGTTCTTACTTCATTAAAACTTTGGTCAAATTCGTTATTATTAGATACTTAAGCAACACTTTTTTTCAGAAACATTGCTTGTGCCTAAACTTTTTTGATTCACTGTATGTTGTTTCTAAGATTAAGTTGGCATTTTCGATACATTAAAAACCGTAAAAGATTTGAATATACGGTAGGAATCTGAGCGGAGCTCGGTCGCCCAGGTACTAAGAATTAAAAGTGCAAATTTATTTTATTTAGTAGGGTTTACCTACATATGCAAATATAAACGGATTTCATGTTTTGTGTTTTATTTTCTAGCTATTTTCCTTCATAAATAAAATTCGTACTCTTATTTTTTACTATTTTACTATTTATTGATAAATAGCTGTTGCAGCGAAAAACATTCGTCGCAAGATTTTTGCTGTCATTTCATGTCGTTCGGTTTTTTCATTGACTGATACATACATACACAAGCATGTTAGAAGAAAACTATTTCAGCGAATAACAACAAAACTCACGGAAATATTATTTTCAATTAACTTTTAAACTAAATGGAATTTGAAAAAACTTTCTAAGGAAACAACCTTCATTAGGAAGCGTAGAACAGTTCAAAAAAATAAATTTTAAGATCGGTCAATCCATTCGAGAGTTTAAGGTTTAAGGATTTCAAACAACCTGTTCCATGGGAGCTTCGCTCGCTCGCTCCAATAAATATTCCTCCTCCATTTCAATAAATATTTAATTTTTTTAATTTTAACGCTTTTTTTTATTATAATTCGCTTGTGACCTGCCAAACTCTTCGTCACTATTATTATCTCAATTGATACAAACAGAGCTTTTTCAAATTGCTCAGCATAGGCATTTGTATCAATTGTGACTGTTGTATCAAATAGATACTGAGGTGGCTTTTGTGACTTTGTAAGAATAGAGCTATTATTGACCACCAAAAATTGAAAAATTTGTTGTTATTTTTAAGAAGGCATTTTTTAAAATCGCTGTAAAAGACACATTTTTTTATTAGATTTTCGTGGAATTGTTATTGTTGGAACAATATAAAGTGCTTCTTTCTTTCTGCATACTACTTTAATTAAAGCTATGAGAAAAACTGGACGATACAGCTATGAACAAATTAAATGAATTGTTTGTATGAAAAAGAAATGTATCATTTTATCAGATTTCTATAGTCGATTTCTAACGTTCTGTCAGTTTTCGCACACAGCTTTAATTAAAGCAATATACAGAAAGAAAGAAAAAGAACTTAATACCTTTCCAACAATAACAATTCCACGTTGCTGTTATAAAAATTTGTCTTTTACAGGGGTTTTAATAAAATGACTTTTAAAAAATAGATGGAAATTCAATTTTTGGTGGTCAATAAGAGTAATAATGAAACAAAATTTTACGAACTTTTTAATGTCAAAATGTTTGTATGAGTAAGAAATTTAATATTTTAGCAGATGTAGGTATGCGTTCTGTAAAAATAAGGAGTAAAAATAAGGAGGCAAAAAAAAAGTTTTTTTTACCAAAAAGGACCTTCAGGAGAATCAAAATTCCGTCGGCGGATTTTCTCCGATTTGAAAAAAGTGTGCAGAAATCATTGCAATGAGTTCCTCTAACTTTTGAGGCCCCGACCGGCTGACATTTTTTCATCCATACAAGAATGATCCGGCCTATTGTTCATGTCAAAATATTGGTAAGAGTAAGAAATTGAATATTTTAGCAGATGTGGGTATGCGTTCTGTGAAAAATAAAAAGTTACAAGCAAAAAACATGTTTTTTACAAAAAAAGGACCTTCAGGAAAAAAGGAATCAAAATTGCTTCGGCGGATTTTCTCTGCTTTGAAAAAAAGTATGCAGAAATCATTTCATGAGTTCCTCTAACTTTTGAGACCCCGACCGGTGGAATCTAAATTTCGATCCGGTCTAACAGACAGTCACACATTTCACATTTCCCAAAGAATTATATAATTACAAATTTGTATTCGTCAAAAATGACGAATGAGGAAGCTTCAGGAACCCTATGATGGACCTTTTGAGGTGACAGAACGTACACCAAAATATTTTAAAATACTTACAAATAACTCGCATGTTACAGTTAGCATATCTTATTCTATTAAACGAGCAATATTTGTATATATATTTGCAATTGCGTTCTCGAAAACGGCTCTAACGATTTCTATAAAATTTTCAATATAGATGAAGAGGGGGGTGAAAAATCGATCCAGCTAAGTCTCATTTCTGGGAAAAGCCGTTTTTCCGAGTTTTCACTCATTTAATAAATATCTTTATTTTCCTGCCGAATATCTTATGTTAATTTTACGATTTTAATATGGTTGTGATAGCTCGGTGGATAGAGCTTCGGCCTATCAATGTATAGGTTGTGAGTTCGACTCGCACCATGCACTATAATTTTTTTTTATTTTTTTGAGCTTCACCAAGCAGTGAACAAAGTTTTGCTTTTTTTGTGATGTATTCTCATCTAAAAAGAAGTCAGAATTCAGGGTTCAGGTCAAAATGGAAAAAATTTTGCATCTTTAGAGGGCAGAATTTTTCGTTGAGATAAGAAAACGCTATTAGTTTCATTCACTTTTATTTGTAGTAAGTTTACAAAATTGTAAATGAATTATAAAAATTCGAAATGAATTAAGATGAAATCTACACTACGAATTTTTTAGATCGGTCTTAAAACAAAAAGTTTTAGCATTTTTCAATTGGCCGCCAGTGGGCGAATGAAGTGAAAAATTCACAACTTGTACATATCTTAGTTTTGATGTAACAAACAGACATACCAAGTTTGAAATCTGTAGCTCTAGGTATATAAACCTATTTATAGAGTTAATACAAAAAATCCAACAAAAGCCCACAATAGTAAAACCACTACACGGTTAAAAATCTTAGAGTAATTTTTAAACAACACATTGGACTAATACATTTTTAATCCTTTTTTTATTAGAATTGATACGAATAAAAACACAAGACATTTTTTTACTCAAAGCTGTACGTAAATTTAATAAATTGGGAATAAAATTAGAATTATAGTACCTTCCCACTCAGCCAAACAAGCTTGGAATAAGCTTTAAACAAGCTTACACACGTAAGCCTCAAGCTTGGATAACGCTTTCATTTACTATTGTAGAACGCTTACATGTAATTGTAGGATAAACGAAAGTGAACCCTTGGAATAATATTCCTTACTTCAAGCTTAATCCAAGTGTTGTTTTTACAATTGGATATGAGTGTTTTAATAAGCTTTTTCCAAGTGTGCTACATTCAACAAATCAATTAGCACTCGCGAAAAATTTTTATTCCGTGGCTCAGTTGGTAAGCCACTGGTTATTTGATTTGTTGTGATTTGGACATCCAAGGTTCAATTCCCAACCGGAACATTTTTATTTTTATTTATTTTTTATTTTCGTTTGTTAAAATTGAAGCATATATTTATATGAAAAATTGCATGTCTTCAAAAATTTTTGTGTTTGCTACCCCAGGGATTGAACGCGCGAACCACCGCATATGAGTCGGACACTCTAACAGCTTGCCGTTAGCCTTATCAGCGTTATCTAAATATGATTGCAAAACACTTACTTGATGCAAGCCTTTCCAAGTATTATTGTACATCACTTGCTTTTTGTGTTTTACGCAATAGTTATACAAAGCAACTTGGAAATATATTACCCGGGCAAATGTTTTTCAAGTGTGCTTGGATAAGGCTTGCTTTTTGTATTGCATGCAAGCTTAATCCAAGCACTATTTCTAAATGGTTGATTGGGTTGAGTTAAAAATTGAATACAAAATAACTAAAAGGGTAATAATAGCTAGCTGTATTTTGCTTACATTTTGTTCATGCTATCGCAAAAAACGGGATGTGCCAAAAAATAAAACTACTGCTCTATGCAGTTCTTACATTAAATAATTAATAAAATAAGGTTATAATAATATAAAATTAAAAAAGAATATTATAAAAATTATATAAAACAGTCTGGCTGAGGATCGAACCAGGCTCATATGATTCATCAAATCTAATCGACAACTGCTTAACCAACTGAGCCACGAAATACATTTTATGCTTCCACGGGTGCCATTTTTCTCTCTGTCCGATGTATACTTTGAATCTGCACTACAATGATTTGGGATGTATATGGTTGATCATCCAAATTATTTGCATTGAAAACAAAATCAAAAATTTATCCGGAATAAACCTGGTTCATTTCTTAAATAATAACTGGATTGTTCATTTCACATATTTAGTTCTGCTACTTTCTACTTGACGCAATAACAAACGCTTGCTCTTTTAGATGCATACATCATGTCAAAAGCGCCATCTATTGGGTAATAGCATACAACGAAATATAATGCAAGTAGTTTTTTTTCATAAGAGTTAAATCGTATCGGATCAGCCTCTTAACGTGGAGTAGAGAACCAATGTTGCGAATCAGTTCGTACAGAACCAACACAAGCAAAAACAACAAAACAAAAACAAAGAAAGCAGCAGACACAACATGCAAGCCGCCAGAGCTGTAAAATTCTCATTCATATTCAAAATTTTAAGTACAAATGAATAACGACACAAGAATTATACAAAATTGATTCATGAATAAAATTTTGAATTCACACTCAATTTTAAAAAATTGATTTATTATTCATTTCGATTATTCATTTTTCATTATTCAGAATAATGCATTCATTTTTTTGTTCAATTGAATGCTATTCATAAAGAATGCAATTAACGAATCGTTATTCATTTTGGATTCATGCATTCATTTTTTATTCATTATTAATTTTTTATTCATTATTAATTTTTTATTCATTATTGATTTGTATTCAGTATTCATTTTTTATTCATTATTCATTTATTGTTCATTATTCATTTTGTATTCATACTATCGCTTTGTGTTAATTTTTTAACCAAAGTAGAATATTTTTAATTTGGTAACTAGATGCATTCCAACTCAATAGAAAGAAGAAAAAAGAAGAAAGAATAATATACATAATGAATAAAATGAATAATGAATAAAATATGAATAATGTATAAAAAATGAATAATGAATAAAAAAATAATAATGAATAAGAAACGAATAATGAATAAAAAATGAATAATGAATAAGAAATTAATGCATGAATGCAAAATGAATAACGATTCCTTGTGAATTGCATTCTTTGTGAATAGCATTCTCTATGAATAGCATTCATTTGAATAAAAAAATTAATGCATTATTCAGAATAACGAAAAATGAATAATAGAAATTAATTATCAATCAATTTTTTAAAATTGAATGTGAATTTAAAATTTTATTCATGGATCAATTTTTTGTATAGGTCACAAAACGTTCCATGACCTTAAACAAATTTGTTAATACGACCCCATACAAAGACGTAAGACGTAATTCTACGTCAAAAAAACCGAAAATGCACTTTTTGAGATATGAACAACTTACTTTTTTTCAATAAAGTAGGCAACTCTAGCAAAAAAATCCAAAAATATATAATTTTTATTAAAAATCTCTTTTCAATTGCTTTCTAAAGATACTTCATTTACAAAAACAGGGGTTACAGATGACAGAGATATGATTTATTGAAAATGACTCCAGGAAAAATTCCTTAAATCAAAAATTGCTATCTCGATAAATGTAGAAAAAATGGCGACATAAAAAAAGTATTTCTATTCTTATAAGTGGAAAAGGAGCATGAGATAAATTTTTTGAAAAATAACTTGCATTAGGCTTGGAATAGCCGGCACTAGAATACGTAGAGTCAGAGTTAAGTTTCGTTAAGCATAAGTAAATTATCGAAATTATTTAGTATTTGTAAAGGGATAAAAAAACAAAAACCAATTTCGTTTAGTTGAAAATCGAAATTATCATAAAAGAAAAATGCATTTAAACTTTATTGAAATATATGATCTTATATGATGTTTTTAAGATAAAGCTCGCATTTTTGATATATTAAAAACCGTAAAACATTTCAATATACGGTGGGACTCTGAGCGGAGCTCGGTCGCCCAGGTACTATAGAATTAAACCCGCATTAGTAAGCACAGAAACCACACACACACACTTCCGACAAAACATAAACGAAAAGTACACTTTAACTTATACCAAAACACATAACAAATTGTTTGAGGGAGGGAAATAATGTGGTGCTCTCAAAACCACATATAAAACATACAGTTAATACTACATAAAAATACTATACACAAAAAGTTAAAATTAATTTATGTAAAAAAATTATAGAAAATATTTTAATATATAAAAATTGTTCAACTTCAAATATTCAAATAAAATAAAATATGAAATAATACAACGAATTTTCATTCGCACCAAATATATATGATTTAATAAGGAACGAATTTTTGTATGTTTTATCAATACTTAAAAAGTACTTACTTTTTACTTCAGCCTTGAAGGGTTCATCATTTTCAATGTTGATTTTTAGTTCGTCCTCCTTGTTTTCAGATTCACGTTTAAGAGTTCCTAGAGTTTCACACAGATCATGATTTCTAGTCAATGTCATACTGCTTGTGGAATCTCCAACATTATCGTCTTCTTGGCTTTTAAATCTATTTTCGATGTCAGCAATTTCTCTGTTGACAGAATCTTTCTTTTTGATAATCTCTTTTTTTAGCGCATTACGCGAATCTGACAGGAGTTTTTCCATTTTTTTATTCATAACGCAAGGTCTAAAATATAAATGTGGTTTTGTTTTCGTTTTTATGTGAGAGTTCATGTGTAATTGGGCAGATTGCCAGGTTTCAAAATCCTTAAGGCGGTTCATTTTCAATTCCAATTTACGAATTTCTAATTGCTTTCGTTTTCGATCTAAGAAAAGTAATTCCCGTTCTTTTTTCATACTTTCCCTTTCCTGTAATTCTTGCTGTTCCAACTTTTTCTCTATTTTTGCCTTCTTATCTTCTTTTTGTTTTAAACGAGATTCTTCCAAGCAAAATTTATGGAGGGTACCCAATAGCGATCCAAACATGCGTCGATTTCGAGCTCGCGATTCTGCGTCCGAGCATTGTGCTGCAACAATTTCTTGGCGGGATGGAAGCTCTCGAATAACGCGTGAATGAAGTCGAGGTCTTAATTCTTCATCTGAATTTCGTGGAGGTGGAGCCGACAAGCGATTAAAAACTGATTTCGAATCTAAATTTCTTCTTTTATAAGATGAATTGTTATTATCTCTCTGTAATAGTTTTTCGAAATCGTTTCGTTTAGGCTCATTTTGCGTATCTCCCCTAAAGCATAGAAAGTAAAAAATTTAAAAACCTGTTATATCAGAAAATAGAACATTAATAAGTTTATTTACTGCTCAAAAAATCTTATTATTTAAATTCTTCGCAGTTGTCGCAAAACGCAGCTTTTTCGACTTTTTTATAAACTACTAGCGGATGTAACCCGGTGTTACTCGGGCTTGTGCCTCGAGCACAGAAAAAGGACGATTTTCAAAACTGCTTTCATTATAACATTTTTTAAATTATCAATTAAATTTTATAATTTTTTAAGTTATCGTTTTTTGGGGTTTTACCCCCTCCTTTCGTCGAAAGTGTTTAGTCAAATTTCCGCAAAACGGTACCCATAAGCGCAAACAAAAGGGGGGTTTCGGGTTTAAGCCCCCCCCCCAAAATTCTTGTAGTACCAAGTAAAATAGTATTCAATCAAAGTGAGTCACATGAAAAGCAATCACACGTTTTATGAAATGAGTGAAAACCCCAAATGTATATTTCAAATCAATTCTGGTTGATGCATAATCTGCTAAGTTAGTCATATTTTATTCCTTCAGACTGCACATTAAGCCGGATCGATTTTGTATGTAGAAAAAAAAGTGAGCCGGACACCGACTCAAAAGTAAGAAATACATACTCTTAAAAATTAGAAAATATTTTTTTTAAACACCTATAAAAAAAGTATTTTGCTTGATATTCAAATGCATTTAAGATTTTTGGAAAAGTACTCAGCTCTTCTTTCTTTTGGTGTATCGTATGGTGTTGTTTAATCAAAACTGAGTAGGGGAGAGTCGTCCCCGTTGTCTCAAGTACTAGTTGTCACAACGCCAATATCTTTTGATTCAACACGTTATCGAATTGAATATCGATGCCATCTAAACGCTTTTGCAATTTCTAGCATCCCAACAAAGTTTAAGTGCCGTTAGTTTTATTTTGCAAAAATTAAAAGAGATTTAAGAAACTAAGTTGGATTTGTGTATTTTTATATTTTTTTAAAATTTGTGTTTTGACAAATAGAAGTGTGCAATATTCAACTTTAAATAAATTTCCAATACAATTAATATTATATTTTGCAAATACTTATGAATTTTTGGATAAAACATTATATTTAAATTTACAGAACATTGTTTACATTTTTTTCCAGATGGTACAGGTTGTCACAGCGCTTGTGGGGCTTGCTGTCACATATAATTTCATATAACTATTTTGAAAGTATTCTATGATTTATTTGACATTAAGGAAATATGCCAAGAAATCGCAAACGACTTACAAACCGAGGTCGGACATCTTCAGATATCATGATGCAAGCCGATTACAGCTAATATCAATAAAGATAGCGTGGATTCACTACATGTAGTTTGTTGTCAAGCGTCAAATCCAATAACAATTGTCGTCAATATATAAACTGCAAACGTTGTGCACATAATGCATTGAAAGTGATTGTTTGATACATTGCTGCTTAAATTGTTCTTCGGAGTGCGGCAGCGACGACGATTAAGAGGTGTGACAACGGAGACTACGCATTGGGACAACTTACCCCACGGGTGGGGTTACTTTTCCCAGACGAGTTGAATTTTTTATTTAGAAAATTTATTGATTTATTTTAAAATAATATTCATTATTCATATCAGGATTGAAGAATAAAATATTGAATTTATCTTTAAAAGTTTTGCAGTGCCATTATTGCTTAATTTGTGGGAGTTACAGCAGTTCATTCAAATTTTGTGACAACTAGTACCACTCTCCCCTACTATGAAAAATGCTGTTTTTATAAGTGTTAAAAATATAAATATTCGAAAATCATGAATTTTGTACTGGAGCGCTATCTAGCGCACATTTAATTAAAAACTTGTTAAAAGAAATCGATTTGCGTACCTAAAAACTCATATGTACCCATTTCCAAAATTTTTTTAGTGTACCATGAAAATAATTAGTTTTTTGCTTATCTTGGGTATGCATTCTGAAGAAAAAAGTTTATGCAAAAAAATTCGTTTTCTGCAGAAAAAACGTTCAGAAGAACCAAAACCGCTCCATGGGGATTTCTCCTATCCAAATAAAATTATACAAAAATTGTTTTTAAGAGTCCCTCTAACTTTTAAGTCAGTGTCTAGTCATATTTAAATTTCGATCCGGCTTACTACACATTAGGCCGTATCGAAAAATTTAGATCGTATTCTTAGAGGTCTCAAAAGTTGCATAGGCTTGTCAGGATCACCCAAAAAAAATTTTATAAAAAGTAAAGGTCATCTTCCTGCCCCGCAAGGACTAAGTTGTTTTTTGGGAAAAACAATAAAAAATAACGATCTTAAAATGCTTTGATTTTTTTAAGAAAATCCACACATATCTTAAAGCAAAAGTAATAATGCAGTTTAACTAACAATTTCTTGCCACACACGGTGCTACTCATGATTTTTACCAACAGTGTCTTGTATGAAGGATATTCGAAGCGAAAGTTGTACTTGGGATAGCACAAGACTTTATATTGTAAACATTGGTTATAAATTTTGGTGGTACTGTTTATAGTGTTGATGTATTCCATAAATATCATGAATTCATAATTTGAATAGTTTTTGCATTTGTATTCTCTTGCTTTAGAGAAATGTGTACTAGAAAGCAATTTTTTTAACTTTTTCAAAAAAATGAATATAAGATTTTATGTCAAGTGAATCAGAAGTGGTGTCGAAGATAATCTTCTTAATTTGAGTTTTTGGAAAATTTCTGAACATGATACTGCCTAAAAATATTTATTTATTATATCGGCTTAAGACCACGATTTTTTTATTTTTCGATTTTTTAAAAAAAGTTATTTCCTATCATCAAATTTCTCAATTTGAGTTATGTCCCCTTTATGCTAATTTCATTAAAACACATTTTAAAAACAATTGTTTAGTCTTTTGAGACCGACTGAATGGCATTAAATGTATTTAAACGATATTATAACCATAAAGAAGATATAACTCAAATTGAGAAATTTGATGTTACGAAGTAAAATTTTTTTAAGTATTAAAATATAAAAAAAAATCGTGGTCTAAGCCTGGCATAATTAATACATATTTTAAGGTAGGGTCATGTATAGAAATATTTGAAGAATCCAAATTGAGAAAATTATCTTCGACACCGCTTCTTAAGCTCGTGATATAAAATCTAATATTAATTTTTTTGAAAAAGTTAAAAAATTGCGTTCTGGCATACATTTCTCTAAAACAAGAGAATTGATATGCAAAAACTATGCAAATTATTAATTCATCATATTTAAGAAATACGCCAACACTAAAATCAATGCCATCAAAATTTAGACTCAATGGTTACAATCAAAACGTATGTGCCATCTCGAGTATAACTTTCGCTTTGAATATCCTTCAAACAGGATACTGTGGGTAAAAATCGTGAGTATCATCGTGTTCGGTAAGATATTGCTAGTTAAGCTGCATTTGAATTTTTTCCTTTTGACAAATGTAGTTTTTTTTTTCCAAAAATCAAAGCATTTTAAGATCGTTATTTTTTAATGTTTTTCTCAAAAAACAACTTTGTCCTTGCGGGGCGGGAAGATGTCCTTTTATTTTCATAAAATTTTTTGTGGCAGATCTTGACAACCACATGGAACTTTTGAGACCTCTTAGAATGTGAAATTCGAAAAAAAATTTAATTCGATACGCCATACTACACATGTTTAATTTTTGTTATATTCTGATTCCACTTGAAGGGTTGTTGGCAATACTTCGATTTGAGTTACCTTTTCAACTTCTAGCATGGAGAAAACTTGAAATATTTGGAAACAAATCAATTCAAAAGTAAGACATAGTTAAAAGCCTAAATTTGAGAAAAATCGGTTGAATCACTCGCCACTGAAAAAATCAAAGAAATTTCCCGTTAAATTGTTATTTTTCGTCCTTTTGACGTAGAATTACGTCTTACAGCGCGGTTTGTATGGGGTCGTTTTAACAGATTTTTTCAAGGTCATTAGGCAACGTTTTTGGCGAATACTTTAGGGAATACCTACAGCCTTTAATACTTCTCGTTCAAAGATAATATATATATTAAAATATCAGATATATCCTGCGCTGAATGATTATCTAACTTTGGATTTTGTCACTATTATATTAAAGTCACAAAATAATAAAATATAAGAAGAAAAATGCATGTTTTTATATAAGAAAATCAATCATCAGCTGCTTATGTGCTTGCTGCTTTCTTTGTTTTTCTTTCGTTGTTCATGCTTGTATGCTTTGGTTTTGCACGAACTGATTGTTTCGCTTTGGCAGCATTGTAAGCATTAGTTCACATTGGGTTTATATATGCACTACTGTTCTAGTATACTATTTTGAAACCAGAGGTCATGAACCTCTTTTCAACTCAGTTAATGAACTCAATCTGTCAAATTTAACGAAATGGGTCTGTTATCCGGTTAGATTTAACTCTTATGAAAAAAACGAGTTGGATCATATTTCTTTTAATGCTTTTACCCAATAGATGGCGTAAAATTTGAAATTTTTGTTTTTAATTCAAATTAATTTGGATTCCACATCCCACTAGCACTAGCGAGTGTAGTTTGCAAACATCGAACAGAAAGTGTAGCTAGCAAACTAAATATCAGACAGAGACGAGAGGAAAGAACATGTGCTCAGCGTGAAATATAATAACCATACGATTTTTTAAAAATCGGGGTCTTCATTTTTATTTGAAATTAGTAGTAAAACTGACTGTAGCTCGCAAACTATATATCGGGCAGAGACGAAAGTGGCACCAATGGAAAGTGCTTTTGTTTCGCCTTCTTTTCAACTAAGTCAATGAACTCAACCTGTGAAACTTAGCAAAATGATCGAAAAAATTTGAAATTTTGCTTGTTTCTTTTTGCTTGCTCATTTAATCATACTTACTATTTAACTTTTTCTTTGTTTTGGCATCGATAAGTAGTCCATAATTGAGTTTTATTCATTTATTTTTTAATTTTTGGAAGATCAATAAAAATACGTGCAAAATGACAAAACAATCGGACCAAAGAGATAAAGTAGAAGAGGTTACAACTTAAACGAGATTCTACGTCTACACTTACGATACTATCGAAACTGTTTTTTTTTATCATATTCCGAGAAATTTTTTTCTGAGTGCAGTTTGAAAAGTCATTTCGAGAAAAATGCGTTTAAAGTTTTTCTTACATATGCTATTTTATCTCAAAAAAATTCCAATTTTAAAAAAATCCTATAAGCATCTATTCGATTTTTGGATTGTCTTCGTGCAACTTCGGTTTTGGTCGATACTGTTCGGTTAGTTTTTTTTATCTTTATATAACTTCTGCTCGTATTCGTTAAACTTCTTTTTCACGTTCGTCTTTGGGTCTTGACTTCGTTTGCCTTCGGCTCATTCCTTGATTTTTGTCGAAAGAACTATTAAAAGCATAGGATCTAATTCAGTAACAGATACCAAGTTTCATCAAAATCGGTTCATCCGTTTTGACGTGAATGAGCCAAACATATTTGATTGAATAAAGCGCCTTCTCACGGAAGTTTTCTGAAATTTAAATAGCCTCAATTCTGTTGCAGGGTCAAGTTATTTCACGTACTAAATTTTAGTAAAATCGGAGTTTAGGAGTTATTGAGTCTTAACAATGCACTACTTAAAGCGCCCTCTTGCAGAAGTCTTTGGATTTATTTATTGGAGCGAGCGAGCGAAGCTCCCATGGAACAGGTTGTTTGAAGCTGTTTAGAGGCCTTAAACTCTCGAACGGATTGACCGATCTTCAAATTTCTTTTTCTGTACTATTCTACGCTTCCTAACGAAGGTTTAAAATTTAGTTTAAAGTTAATTGAAAATAATATTTCCGTGAGTTTTGTTGTTGTTATTCGCTGATATAGTTTTCTTCTAACATGCTTGTGTATGTATGTATCAGTCAATGAAAAAACCGAACGACATGAAACGACAGCAAAAATCTTGCGGCGAATGTTTTTAGCTGCAACAGCTATTTATCAATAAATAGTAAAAAAATAAGAGTACGAATTTTATTTATGAAGGAAAATAGTTAGAAAAAAAGAAACAGTTTCGATAGTATCGTAAGTGTTTACGTAGAATTCCGTTTAAGTTGTAACTTCTTCTACTTTTTCTCTTTGGTCCGATTGTTTTGTCTATTTTGCACGTATTTTTTATTGATCTTCCGAAAATTAAAAAATAAATTAATAACACTCAATTATGGACTACTTATCGAGGCCAATACAAAGAAAAAAATAAAAAGTAAGTATGATTAAATGAGCAAGCAAACAGAAACAAGCAAAATTTCAAATTTTCTCGATCATTTTGTTAAGTTTGACAGGTTGAGTTCATTGACTTAGTTGAAAAGAAGGCGAAGCAAATGCACTTTCCATTGGTGCCACTTTCGTCTCTGCCCGATATATAGTTTGCGAGCTACAGTCAGTTTAACTACTAATTTCAAATTAAAATTAAGACCCCGATTTTTAAAAAATCGTATGGTTACTATATTTCACGCTGAGCACATGTCCTTTCCTCTCGTCTCTGTCTAATATGTAGTTTACTAGCTACACTTTCTGTTCGATGTATAGTTTGCAAACTACACTCGCTAGTGCTAGTGGGATGTGGAATCCAAATTAATTTGCATTAAAAACAAAAATTAAAATTTTACGCCATCTATTGGGTAAAAGCATAAAAAGAAATATGATTCAACTCGTTTTTTTCATAAGAGTTAAATCTAACCGGATCACAGACCCATTTCGTTAAATTTGACCGATTGAGTTCATTGACTGAGTTGAAAAGAGGTTCATGAACTCTGGTTTCAAAATAGTATACTAGAACAGTAGTGCATACATAAACCCAATGCTTACAGTGCTGCCAAACCGAACCGAATCAGTTCGTGCAAAACCAAAGCATACAAGCATAAACAACGAAAGAAAAACAAAGAAAGCAGCAAGCACATAAGCAGCTGATGATTGATTTTCTGATATAAAAACATGCATTTTTCTTCTTATATTTTACTATTTTGTGACTTTAATATAATAGTGACAAAATCCAAAGTTAGATATTCATTCAGCGCAGGATATATCTGATATTTAAGTATATATATTATCTTTGAATGAAGAGTATTAAAGGCTGTAGGTATACCCTAAAGTATTCGCCAAAAACGTTGCCTAATGACCTTAAAAAAATATGTTAAAACGACCCCTACAAACCGCGCTGTAAGACGTAATTCTACGTCAATAAAAAACAAAACATGAAATCCGTTTATATTTGCATATGTAGATGAACCCTGTTAAATAAAATAAATTTGCTGTTTTAATGCTTATTTTAGGCTTATTTTCTTTCATAAACAACATTTGTTGTTGTTTGACAGACATTTGAAGTTTCATAAATTTCAGCTCGCATGCAAATCAATTTTTGTTCTTTACTGTTATAAGTATAAAATATTAAAAAATTCTTAGTGGGCATGGAACAATGAGCGCGTAATTATCGTAGAGTATTTTAAGAGAAACAGAGTGTTATTTCGTTGTCATCAGCAAGCTATTTAGATATTTGATAATAAATTTCTTAAATGATTTTTAAAGATACATATACACTGGTGGCCAAAACTAAAGCAACTCAATATCAGAATGGGGCATAAACTTAATAAAATTCATAATATTAAAGATAGAGCGAAAATTTTTTTTCTTAAACATAATTATTTATTGACTAATTGAAAAAGAAACTGAAAGAATTATATTTATTTATGTATGTTTTTAAATAATGTATTAAATGCATACGGCTCAAAATTTCCTTGGTCATAACTAAAGCAACTTTTCAAATTTCAAATAAATAACTCAAAATATTTAATAATCAATAGCATATCCTTTATTTTTCTAGACAGCAGCACATCTACGAGGCATTGAATCTATGAGTCGATGAATTTGATCCTGCGGAATGTTGTTCCATGCGTCTTGAATGCGACTGAAGATTGTGTGCTTATTCGTTGCATTATCCCTCTTAATTTTCCGTGCGACGATACTCTACAAGTTCTCTATCGGGCTTAAATCGGGGGACTGCACTGGCCATTTGAGAACCCTAATATTATGGTCGCGTAGCCATTCTTTAACAAAATTCGAGGTATGCTTTGGGTCATTATCGTGTTGGAAGACCCAAAGCAGTGGCATTTCCTCCTCTGTATAAGGCAACATAACGTTTGCCAAAACAGATTTGTACAAAAATCGGTCCATTGTGTCCTTAATTTCATAAATGGGTCCAACTCCGTGATAAGAAAAGCAACCCCATACCATAGTGTTGCCTCCTCCGTGCTTCAAAGTTCTCTTACAGTATTGAGGAGTTAAGCGTGTATTGGCCGGCCGTCTTACGGTAAAATTTTTCATGTCAGAGCCCTCGATATTAAAATTTGATTCATCGGAGAACAAAATATTTCTCCACTGAGCAACATTCCAAACGATATGCTCTCTAGCAAAGGCCAGCCTAGCCAACCGATTTTTCGATGAAATAAATGGAGTTTTAGCAGGTTTGCGTGCACTTAATCCGGCCTCTATAGCTCGCCTGCGAACGGTTCTAGCGTTGATTTCTAATCCTTAATCTCGGACTATTTCCGTGGATGTTACAAATGGGTTTTTTTTTTATTTCACGGATTATATTTTGGGTCATTCGCGGTGAGGTTTTCCTTGGCCTTCCGCCATGGTGAATTGTGACCCCAGACTTAGTCACTTGAAAACGCTTTATAAGCCGCGAAATCACTGATTTGCCTATTCCAAATTGTTCACTAAAGCTTTTTGACATTTACCCTTTTTATATTCACTAATTATTTTCTCTTTTATACATGAATTATACTTGTTTCTCGCCATTTTAATTAAATTTTTAAAAATTACTTCTTACTTGATTAATACGCAGCCAATTACAAAAATAACTTTTTTTATGTCAGGCAAACAATTATAGTAAACATAACGGAACATAATAAACGGTTGTTCTTATAACTATCGTCGCCAAAACAAATCTTACAGTAGAGTTGCTTTAGTTATGACCAAGGAAATTTTGAGCCTTATGCATTTAATACATTATTTAAAAACATACAGAAATGAATATAATTCTTTCAGTTTCTTTTTCAATTAGTTAATAAATAATTATGTTTTAGAAACAAAAAAATTCGCTCTATCTTTAATATTGTGAATTTTATTAAGTTTATGCCCCATTCTGATATTGAGTTGCTTTAGTTTTGGCCACCAGTGTATGTACATTAAGGTGCCTCGACTTGTATGAAGAAAAAAAGTTCCATTTGTACCCATCTTAAAATTAACCTTGATGTATTCTATGACCATTCCCAAAATATTTTGGCTATAGCAAAATCCGTCAGTGAGCTAAACCATTTTGCAAAAACCTCCATAAATCATATTTTCCGTATATATACTGGCCAGTGAAATAGATGTAAATAAATAAACTGTCTCAAATTATAGGCCTGAAAAAGTTCTTTCAATCTGCAACAAAAATTTGTATAAATTTGCAATTGGATTAAAGATAATGATGTTTTTCATGATTTTTTTCTTAGTTTAAAACATCATTATCCTTAATCCAATTGCAAATATTTTCAAATTTTTGATGTAGATTGAACGAACTTTTTCAGACCTATAATTTGAGACAGTTTATTTGTTTACAACTATTACACTAGTTAATATATATACCGAAAACATGATTTTTGGAGGTTTTTGCAAAATGGTTTAGCTCATGAAATGAAACTTTTTTTTTCAAGGCACCTTAATGTACATATATATCCACTGTTCTCTAGAATAAAAGCGATGAATGGATAAAAAGTAAATGGCTGGGTTTCTATAAGTAATTCGAAATTATTTTGTGAAATTTTGCCACTTCTTTATTAAGTAATTCATTGTATTTGTTGAGAGGGTGCTTTAGGCACAGACATGAACTGTGTATATATTCAATACATGAAATTATGAACAAAAAATATATAATGAATACATTATGCATGTACTCATTACATAAAATTATGTATTTAACATATGTAATGAGTAAATTATGTATGTACTCATTATATAAATGTATGCACTAAAAATTAACGTTTGAATAGATCGTCCGTTCTGAAAAAACTTTTGTATGCAGCTCTCGACTATCAGCATCAACATCGTCAAGTGAGTTTTTTTGTTGTGCATGTGTCATCGGTTCGGTTTGCGTTGTTGTTGTTCTACAAGTTTTCGTAGAAAAAAAATTTAGATTTAGTTGAAAAAAAATTATTTCAATTTCAATTTATTGAGACTTTTTTTTTTTTTTTAATATTAATATTACAATGCATTCTTTTCAAAATATTGTATAAACTTAGAACTATATGTATTATTCTAATTTTTGTTCTAAATGTTAACGCAACAAGCTTGATTTGAAATACAATTAATATTTGTTTTAATAATTAATTTCTGAGAGGAAATGAAAAAAAAAAAAAAACAAAATTATAGTAGTGTTAGTCTGTCAACTTGTGAAAACGTTATATAATGAAATTGTTATATGTAAGTGTTTTTGTTTTAAATTATCATATTCATTGCAGCAAAAATATACGGCCATTTCAAGCCTAATGGCAGTTTTTTTCTAAAAATTTATCACATGCTCGTAGACTTGTTTACTTGAAATTTTGTCGATAGGTTCCTTTTCTACTTATAAGAATATAAGTTATTTGTTTTTTTATAGCCATTTTTTCAAAAATTATGGAGATACTAATTTTTTATAAAAGAAACAATCTTAAAAATCATTTGAAAATCAGTCATTTCCGATAAATCATATATTCGTCATCTGTTACCTTATTTTCGTAAATGAACAAACATTAGAAAGCTATAGCGATTTAGAAAAACTTTAATATTTTTGAAATTTGTATGCTAGAGTTGCCAACTTTTTGAAAAAACTTTAATTTGGTTATATCTCAAAAAGTGATTTTTTTTTAATTTTAAAAACAAAATAAACTTTTCACCAAAATAGAATTACGATGGCAAGTTACACGTTTTTTTGCAATCTCTTTTTCTGACACACATATCACTTTATCGTTCATAACTTTTGTACCGTTTGAGATATTTATACAAAATATATATACTTGTTTATATACTAGGGAGACAAGGGGGCGATATTCACATGGCAACGTGTCTGACTGCCTCAACTTGGCGAGGCCAGCATTATCCATGTCGAAATCGTCTCAAGTCGACTCAAAACCTCCGCGTGGTGTCTCCTGGAAACGTCAATAACTATCGCCCGATAAACTTTGGCGGCTAATTTGAGCGGCGGGCTTCCCCTTTGGCCTTCAAGCAAAGGTTGTGCGTTGGGTTTGAAGCCCACCACATAAAAAAAGATTTCAATGAAACGTAAAAGAATAAATGAAAGAATGATCCCCAAATCTGATGACGAAAACCGCAAACGAAAAACTGATAATGATTTACGGATATGCACCTGGAATGTCCGAACCCTAAATTGGGATGGTGCCTCTATCCAACTGATTGATATCTTGGAAAGATATAATTCTGATATCACTGCAATCCAAGAAATGCGATGGAAGGGACAGGGTTGCTTACGACAAGCATCCTGTGATATCTACTACAGCGGCCATGTGGAGAAGCACGAGTTTGGATGCGGATTTGTAGTTGGCAAGAGAATACGGCATCATGTCCTGCGATTCACTCCTGTGAACGAACGACTTGCCATAATCCGCTTCAAGGCTAAATTTTTTAACATAAGCCTAATATGTGCGCACGCTCCGACAGAAGAAAAAGATGACGAGACCAAAGAAAGTTTTTACGAGCGCCTTGAAGACGCATACGAGCGCTGCCCCCGTCATGACATAAAAATCGTGCTTGGTGACTTCAACGCCAAGGTGGGTAAGGAAAACATATTTGGTCCAACAGTCGGAAAGTTCAGCCTCCACGACAACACATCCGATAACGGAATGAGGTTGATTGACTTCGCCGCAGCACGAAACATGGTCGTTAGTAGCACTAGATTCAAGCAGCTCAATATTCATAAGGCCACTTGGCTGTCCCCTGATCGAAAAACATGTAACCAAATTGATCACGTTTTGATTGACGGAAGGCACTCTTCCAGTGTACTAGACGTACGCACGATCCGTGGTGCTAACATAGACTCGGATCATTATCTTGTCGCAGCCAAGATCCGCACACGTCTGTGCGCAGCTAAGAATGCTCGCAATCCTTCACAAAGAAAGCTAGACGTCGATAAGCTGCAGTCAAAACGGACGGCCGAAGCCTTCGCTACTCGACTCTCACTCCTGCTTCAAGAAAGCACTCCTCCGATCGACGATATATGCGGACAGTGGACGCACATATCCCACTCTATGCGTACGGCTGCCGAAGAGGTGATAGGCTACCATCGCCCTCGCCGAAACCAGTGGCACGACCAGGAGTGTCGCGACGCCACTGCAGAGAAGGACATCGCCTACAAAACCACCCTGCAGTCGGTTGTAACGCGTGCTGTTATGGAGCGATACCGAGAGAAGAGGAGGGAAGAGAGGTGCATTTTCAGGCGACAGAAACGAGAGGCGGAAATGCGTGAGTGCGAGAAAATTGAGATGCATGGCGACAGGAATGAGACTCGAAAATTTTTCGAAAAAATAAGACGCCTGGCCGATGGAGCCTCTTCCTGCAAGGATGAGAATGGGAATCTAGTGACAGATATCGAGAGTACACTGATGCTATGGAGGGAACACTTCTCTAGTCTTTTAAATGGCGACGCTGACAACAATCCCGCCAGTGGAGATGATATCCCGGAAACCCCAATCATGGATGACAGCGTTGAAGTTCCGCTGCCCGACTATAACGAGGTCTTAAAAGCTACAGCTCGGCTTAAAAACAACAAAGCCGCAGGAGACGATGGTCTACCGGCTGAGCTGTTTAAGACCGGTGGCGAAGCTCTGTTTAAATGCATTCACAGACTTCTATGCAGAATATGGTCGGAAGAATGCATTCCAGATGATTGGAACCTCAGTGTGCTCTGCCCAATCCACAAGAAAGGCGATCCCACCATTTGCGCCAACTACCGTGGGATTAGCCTTCTAAATATCGCATATAAGGTCCTGTCGAGCGTATTGTGTGAAAGACTGAAGCCCATCGTCAACCAACTGATTGGACCTTATCAGTGTGGCGTCAGACCTGGAAAGTCCACCATTGACCAGATCTTCACGCTCCGACAAATCTTGGAAAAGACCCTCGAAAAACAAATCGACACACACCATATTTTTGTCGATTTCAAAGCCGCCTTCGACAGTCCAATAAGGAGTCACCTATATGCCATCATGTCTGAATTTGGTATACCTGCGAAGCTAATACGCACTGTAAAAAATAAATCTTAATATTAGGTTAAAAAACGGTCTTAAAATAAGCTGCAACAGCATTAAGACTGCTTTTGCTGAAATTGTTTTTGCCTTTTTATACTGTAAAACAGCATTCAATGAAGTCTTTCTTAAAGGCAGTTAAATGGTAAATGCAGCCTTATCTTCGCTGACTTTCAGTCCTTATCGTAAACAAACTGGCCTGAATAGCAAGGCAAACTATCTTAAATTAAGACCGATATGATGCATTGTAGCCATTTTTAATATTAAAACCCACGAATTTGCTTAAATTAAGCTAGCTTGTCTTGAAATCAACTTAAAAAAGCTGACTTCAAATATGCTTCTTTGGGTTTTTAAGCATTTAGAATATTTAAATACAAATCATGCTTAAATTTAGGCACAAGTTGATATTAAGGCAGTCTTTAAAAAACGCTATACTTTTTAGAGTGCGTCTTTGCAGGATGACACTGAACAACACCAGCAGTGCAGTGAAAATCCGGAAGGACCTCTCCCTTCCGTTCGATACCAAGCGAGGTTTCAGACAAGGTGATTCCTTATCGTGCGACTTCTTTAATATAGTAATGGCTCAGAAGGCAATTGAGAAGCAGAGCTCTTTCTCGACGAACAAAACTGACGCTCTATAAGTCAATAATTATGCCCGTCCTACTATACGCATCACAAACCTGGACGTTGAGCAGCTCTGATGAAAGGACTCAATGGCGAGTTCCGAATGCGATGGAACCACGAGCTGTATGAGCTATATGCCGACATCGATATAGTCAAGCGTATTAAAATAGAGCGGCTTCGCTGGCTAGGTCATGTCGAGAGAATGAACGACGAAGCTCCAGCCAAAAAAATATTGGATTCGGTATCCAGCGGTGGCCAACGCAGACGAGGAAGACCGCATCTCCGTTGGAAAGACCAGGCATTGGATAACCTGACAACGCTTGGAATTTCCAACTGGCGCCAGCAAGCACACGACAAAAGAGGCTGGCGAAAATTCTTAGACGAGGCCAAAACCGACCAACGGTTGTAAGAGCCATCTAAGTAAGTAAGTATATATACTTGTTTTGTATATAGTAATGACCTCACACGTGACTTTGGCCCATAATATTGGAAAAAATTGAGTATAAAAATTGGATATATTGAGTATTTTTGATTACTGCGAGCACCCTTAACTGCAATTGAGTACTTTGTAGAATAACAGCTGATGAGAGATGAGTGACAGATAGAAAGAGTTGCCACCATATTATTCATGTCATTTTATGAGCGCAAAATTTAGGCCATTGTACGGGCGTAAAAAAGTTATTTTATAGAGGAGTAATTTTTAACGTGAACTTTGCGGCATTTAATAATTTGTATCTCAAAAATTTGAAAATAACTCATTTTAACACATTTGTCTATTTTATTCACTTATAATTTGTTTACTTTGTTTTAGTTTTTTGTCAATTCAATTATTGCCTACTTTTGAAAAAGGTGGTAACTCATGAAAGAAGTACTCAATCAATCTACCCAAACAAGTCAGGGTGTCAGCTTTTGTCAAAGCGAGCGACCCAACTAAATTGTATCCTCGACGTACCTATTTATGTGGCCAGCTTATGCATTTGCTAAGCTATTGCTACGACCTAGTACTTTATGTTTTATCTTGGGTGCAGTTGAACGTTCATACCAAATTTCATTGAAATCGGTTCAAGCGTTTAGGAGTTATTGAGTCTTTCAAACGCACTACTTAAAGCGCCCTCTTACGGAAGTTATAGTCTTTGGCATTTTTTATAGCCTATGTTATCTTGGGCGCTGTCGAACCTTCATACCTAATTTCATTGAAATCAGTCCAGATGTTTAGGAGTTATTATAGAGTGCAAAGCCCACATACTTCCGCCCACTTTGTTAACCTATGCTTTATATTGGTTGCAGTTGAACCTTCATACCAAATTTCATTGAAATCGGTCCAGACGTTTGGAGTTATTGAGTATTCAAAATGCACTACTAAACGCACCCTCTTGCGGAAGTCTTTGGAATTTTTTATATATTTTATGTTTTATCTTGGGTGAAGTTGAAGGTTCATACCAAATTTCATTAAAATCGGTACAGGTGTTTAGGAATTATTATGTCTTTAAAACGCACTACTTAAAGCGCCTTCTTGCGGAAGTCTATGGAATTTTTTATAGCCTATGTTTTATTATGAGAGCAGATGAACCTTCATACCAAATTTCATTGGAATCGGACCAGGCGTTTAGAAGTTATTATGGAGTACCACCCCCAAATACTTCCTCCCACTTTTTTACACACCCCATGTTCTTTCTCGCTATGAAACGTACTTGGTGTCCAAATTTCAGCTCAATCGGATAAACGGTGCGCGAGCCTATACGGAACAGACAGACAGACAAACATTTGATTTTATATATGTATTAGATATAATTTGGAATTATTTTTGTAAATTCATAATGAGAATCAAAAGTTTCGTACCAAATATTTCATAGATCTTTACTTTCAAGTGTACTCGTTTGAATAATTACTCAAAAATTTAATAAAAATTATTGCTTTTATAAGTTAACAACGCCGCTTACGCCACTCAAAGTTTCTTCTGGGGTTTCTATTCTGAATTACATACATCTATATACTATAATTTTTATCATCAAGGTCGTTAGCAAAAGTTCTTAGCAACACAGTAACACCTAGCAATTGTTGCAATTGTAATGCTATTAGTGTTACGGTACCAGCAGATTTTGTGGCTGCATTCATAGCAAGATCTTCTTATGATCGTCGTTACCACCAGAATAAATAGCAAAAGCCGTACATCAGCAAGATCATTGTCAGCAGCAAAACTGCATTGCAGCATCGTTACATATACCTGTAGTTAGGTGACCGACGTGAGAGCTACGGTACCAAGAGAGTTGTTGCTACACCCCCATAGCTATACAAATGGTGTTAGGCCTACTAACAACATCGCATGGAGAGACAAATTAGTTTTATGCTTGGGCTTCGGTTTATTTATTAAAAAGAGCAGACATCACTTGTTGATAAGATTCAAAGCGAGTAACTTCGCCATAAATAAAGAATCAACTTGTAACAAATCGACTTGTTTAACTGGCGCACAACATGGGGCCTAAGGACCTGCAAACGCTGAAAGGACATCTGAATCCTGGAGGACTATTGAAGAACAAATTAGTTTTTTATTCTATTTTAAAACGTGTAAGTGATAATTTAAACAAATTTCAATTGGATATTATTTAAAAAATGATTATCAAAAAAGCGCTTAACTTTGCAACACAAGCATTTAAAAGGTCAGTGTGAAAATGAATTTTTGTTTTTAGATTAAGGTGAAGTTGTAATTTAATAAAAAACAAGTAAAGAAAGTCTAAAGTCGGTCTAGGCCGACTATGACATACTCTAAACCTTATTTACGAAAAAAAAATAATATTATTGGAAATGGGCGTGTCCGGATGGAGCCTATATTTGATATACATTTAAATGTTGATGAAAAATTTACCAAAAAAAAAAAAAAAAACAAAAAAAACAAATTGGCCATTTCAGCCCTTGAAAGGACTTTGACCGAGCTTCTTATGATCAATTGTGTTGTGTGTGTTATTAAATGTTTGCACACAATTGACTGAGAACTGGACCTACATGTTTTATGACTCCGAACTCCGAATACGCCTACCTCCCATACAACTTAAAACTCATTAAATAAGGTTATATTTGTCATAGAGAGACCAAATTTGGTACGTATGTATTTTATACTAAAACTAGGGTGTGTTCAAAAATTGGGAGTAATCCGTCTATGAAAGCACGGATTACTCCCATAGTGAAAGCACAATAAAGGCGTTAACTGTGAGCTATAGGAATAAAACTTGGTATGTGTAAATTTTTTATCAACATTTCAATGCATATAAAATATAGGCTTCATCCGCCCACGGACACGCCCATTTTCAATAATACTATTTATTTTTGGAAAAGTAGGTTTAGGGCATTTCATAGTCGGCCTAGACCGACTTTAGACTTTCTTTACTTGTTTCTTCATGAGTAATATATCACCGCTTCTTAAAGACTCCTGTCAAGAAATCTCCATTTTAATATATTAAACTTTTTGCTAATATTCAATTATTTAATAATAAAAACTTTTGATGTAAAAATTGTTTTAAAAAGAGTGCTCATTTAAATATTTTTAAAAGAGCACACGTGGTTGATATCGTGCTACTTAAAAAAGTTTTAAGTCACGTAGCACATTTTCTTTGAATACAATAAAGTTTATTTTCTATAACGACGATTATTTCTGGTATCAGAATAAGTAAAGTCCTTCTAGTACTGGCAATCACAATTAGTCTTTTAACGGTCATGATATCATGCATGAATAGCAGCTAGTGAATTCTAGTACCCGAGGTAATGCAGCAGGTAATGCAAATACATTTATTTCATTTGTTTTTTCTTCCACATAAACTGTATAACAAACGGAATGGTGAGCGATAGCTAGAGAAAACATAGTGAGCAGTAACGTATGAAGTATGAAACAGCTAGTGAATGGTAATGCAGAGAGCATTAGCGCAACCAAAGGGGGCTTTCGGGGTTAAAGCCCCCCCCCCCCCCCCCCCCCAAATTATCGTAGTACCAAGCAAAATAGGATCCTATCAAAGTGATTTACAAAAAAAGTAATCACACGTCTTATCAAATGAGTGAAAACCCTAAATGTATATTTCAATTCAATTCTCGTTGAATTGTAATTTCTGGGTGTTGTTAAATTTTTGTTAAATTCTGATTCTTTCCACTATTAGGGGTTATCGACAATACTTCGATTTGAGTTGTCTTTTCAATTTTTAGCATGGAACCCACTTAGAGGAGGCTGAAATATTTGGGAAAAACTTAAGGTTTGTAATACAAAATAATAAAGCCTGAATTTGAGGACAATCTGATGAGTCGCCACCGAAATAATTAAGGAAATTCCCTGTGCAATTTTCATGTTTCGTCCTGTTTCTGTCTTAATTTTTTTTTAACGCAAACTAACTCAAACTCGGCGGGAGATAAGGGGCGATCTTCACATGGCAACGTGTCTGACTGCCTCAACTTGGCGAGGCCAGCATTATCCATGTCGAAATCGTCTCAAGTCGACTCAAACCTCCGCGTGGTGTCTCCTCCGTGGTGTCTCTCTCCGTGGCGAATCTGAGCGGCGGGCTTCCTTTGGCCATCAAGCAAAGGTTGTGCGTTGGGTTTGAAGCCCACCATGTAATAAAACCATTTCAATGAAAAGTATAAGCATTAATAAAAGAATGATCCCCAAATCTGATGACGACTACCGCAAACGAAAAACTGATAATGATTTACGGATATGCACCTGGAATGTCCGAACCCTAAATTGGGATGGTGCCTCTATCCAACTGATTGATATCTTGGAAAGATATAATTCTGATATCACTGCAATCCAAGAAATGCGATGGAAGGGACAAGGTTGCTTACGGCAAGCATCCTGTGATATCTACTACAGCGGCCATGCGGAGAAGCACGAGTTTGGATGCGGATTTGTAGTTGGCAAGAGAATACGGCATCATGTCCTGCGATTCACTCCTGTGAACGAACGACTTGCCATAATCCGCTTCAAGGCTAAATTTTTTAACATAAGCCTAATATGTGCGCACGCTCCGACAGAAGAAAAAGATGACGAGACCAAAGAAAGTTTTTACGAGTGCCTTGAAGACGCATACGAGCGCTGCCCCCGTCATGACATAAAAATCGTGCTTGGTGACTTCAACGCCAAGCTGGGTAAGGAAAACATATTTGGTCCAACAGTCGGAAAGTTCAGCCTCCACGACAACACATCCGATAACGGAATGAGGTTGATTGACTTCGCCGCAGCCCGAAACATGGTCGTTAGTAGCACTAGATTCAAGCATCTCAATATTCATAAGGCCACTTGGCTGTCCCCTGATCGAAAAACATGTAACCAAATTGATCACGTTTTGATTGACGGAAGGCACTCTTCCAGTGTACTAGACGTACGCACGATCCGTGGTGCTAACATAGACTCGGATCATTATCTTGTCGCAGCCAAGATCCGCACACGTCTGTGCGCAGCTAAGAATGCTCGCAATCCTTCACAAAGAAAGCTAGACGTCGATAAGCTGCAGTCAAAACGGACGGCCGAAGCCTTCGCTACTCGACTCTCACTCCTGCTTCAAGAAAGCACTCCTCCGATCGACGATATATGCGGACAGTGGACGCACATATCCCACTCTATGCGTACGGCTGCCGAAGAGGTGATAGGCTACCATCGCCCTCGCCGAAACCAGTGGCACGACCAGGAGTGTCGCGACGCCACTGCAGAGAAGGATATCGCCTACAAAGCCACCCTGCTACAAAGCCACCCTGCTAACGCGTGCTGTTATGGAGCGATACCGAGAGAAGAGGAGGGAAGAGAGACGCATTTTCAGGCGAAAGAAACGAGAGGCGGAAATGCGTGAGTGCGAGAAAATTGAGATGCATGGCGACAGGAATGAGACTCGAAAATTTTTCGAAAAAATAAGACGCCTGGCCGATGGAGCCTCTTCCTGCAAGGATGAGAATGGGAATCTAGTGACAGATATCCAGAGTACACTGATGCTATGGAGGGACCACTTCTCTAGTCTTTTAAATGGCGACGCTGACAACAATCCCGCCAGTGGAGATGATATCCCGGAAACCCCAATCATGGATGACAGCGTTGAAGTTCCGCTGCCCGACTATAACGAGGTCTTAAAAGCTATAGCTCGGCTTAAAAACAACAAAGCCGCAGGAGCCGATGATCTACCGGCTGAGCTGTTTAAGACCGGTGGCGAAGCTCTGTTTAAATGCATTCACAGATTTCTATGCAGAATATGGTCGGAAGAATGCATTCCAGATGATTGGAACCTCAGTGTGCTCTGCCCAATCCACAAGAAAGGCGATCCCACCATTTGCGCCAACTACCGTGGGATTAGCCTTCTAAATATCGCATATAAGGTCCTGTCGAGCGTATTGTGTGAAAGACTGAAGCCCATCGTCAACCAACTGATTGGACCTTATCAGTGTGGCTTTATACCTGGAAAGTCCACCATTGACCAGATCTTCACGCTCCGACAAATCTTGGAAAAGACCATCGAAAAACAAATCGACACGCACCATCTCTTTGTCGATTTCAAAGCCGCCTTCGACAGTCCAATAAGGAGTCACCTATACTCCATCATGTCTGAATTTAGTATTCCTGCGAAGCTAATACGTCTTTGCAGGATGACACTGTACAACACCAGCAGCGCAGTGAAAATCGGGAAGGACCTCTCCCTTCCATTCGATACCAAGCGAGGTTTCAGACAAGGTGATTCCTTATCGTGCGACTTCTTTAATATAGTAATGGAGAAGATCATCCGAGCTGCTGACCTGAGACGCAGCGGCACAATTTTCTATAAGAGCGTTATGCTGCTGGCGTATGCTGATGATATTGACATCATTCGTCAAAATAAGCGCGAAGTCAGTGCAGCATCTCCAGGCTAGAAAAAGAGTCGAGTCGAATGGGTCTTGCAGTGAACGCAGATAAAACGAAGTATCTCGTGTCAACAAACAAACAGTCCGAGCGTCTTGGAAACCACGTCACTGTTGACAACACCTCTTTTGAGGTAGTGAAGGACTTTGTTTACCTGGGATCCAGTATTAACTCCTCCAACGATATCAGTATTGAGATTAAACGAAGGATAACTCTTGCCAACAGGTGTTACCTTGGGCTCAGTAGGCAATTGAGAAGCAGAGCTCTTTCTCGACGAACAAAACTGACGCTCTATAAGTCAATAATTATACCCGTCCTACTATATGCATCAAAAACCTGGACGTTGAGCAGCTCTGATGAAAGGACTTTGGGAGCGTTCGAGAGAAAAATCCTTCGCAAGATCTATGGTCCAATCTGCGTCAATGGCGAGTACCGAATACGATGGAACCACGAGTTGTATGAGCTATATGCCGACATCGATATAGTCAAGCGTATTAAAATAGAGCGGCTTCGCTGGCTAGGTCATGTCGAGAGAATGAACGACGAAGCTCCAGCGAAAAAAATATTGGATTCGGTACCCAGCGGTGGCCAACGCAGACGAGGAAGACCGCATCTCCGTTGGAAAGACCAGGCATTGGATAACCTGACGACGCTTGGAGTTTCCAACTGGCGCCAGCAAGCGCACGACAAAAGAGGCTGGCGCAAATTCTTAGACCAGGCCAAAACCGACCAACGGCTGTAAGCGCCATCTAAGTAAGTAAGTAACTCAAACTCGGCAGGAATTAAGTTTATAGTGAAGTCATGTGATTCAGTAAAAAAATTATTCCGATTGACTTCCGAAACTAGAGAAAAAAAATTCACAATTCATAATTTTCTATCCTACTTTTCCGAAACTGCTTCATTAAAAATTTCTCTAAATTGCCAAATATTATCTGATTTTATGGTATAAAGGCTTATAAGAAAAAAATGTGTGGGTTTGATTTTTCTTCTGTCCACCCGTTTTTGTTTAGTGATATATTAAAGTTATACCAAGAAGCAGGAATACTGATTGCCGAAATGCTGAATTCTATCGAAATAATATCTTTTTAAGGATATGTCTTCACGACACTTTTCCAAAGAGGGATTTTATCATGTGGCTTTACTGGATACTTGATTCCCACAAAGAATTTGGGTTAGTTGTAAGCGTTCAAAAAATTACGACATAAAATAATGAGTTTGAAGGAAATTTCTTCGGTTATGTAGGTGGTGAGTGACTCAATTCAAATGTAAGAAACAAGTCTTAAAACGGCAGTACAACGGAAGCTTGCAACACATTTTGACAGTACAGAGGCTGAACAGCATAAGAACGACCATTTTTTTTTTCTAGTTGGGCCGTTGCACGAACGTGATGGCATGAGTTAAAAAATTTATTTTTGTTGAGGGAGAGATCAAATTTTGACAACGGACAAGATTACGTTATTCCATATTGACTAAAATATTTCAGTTGATATAAAGGGCGATTTTTGAAGCGTTAAGTTTTAAAAAAAAAACTAATATTTGCAATAGTTAATAAAATATTTATTTGAAAATGTTCTTATTGAAATCTTATTGAAACCACATATTAAATCAGTCCAACTTTTCCAATTTAAGGATAAAAAAAAGTCGGTGACCAACGTACAGTTCCTTGCTTGGCTGTAACACTGTGATTTTCATTATTTTTGAAAAAGAACGGAAAACAGTGCATATTTGTGTGTGCATTAGCAACCAACTGCCTCTGGCTGCCCTTCAAACCAAATTTGGCAATTCTGTTTGTTGACGTAACCACGTAATTATTGATCCAAAAATAACTTTCGTCAGTGAAGACAATTTTTGAATAAAAAACTGGTTCTTCATCCAATTTTTCTAAGGTACATTCACCAAACAAACGACGTTATAGTAAGTCACCCGGCTTAAGTTCTTGCACCAGCTTTACGCACTTTTGTATAGTTTCATACCGAGGTCCTTACGTAAAATGTTCCAGGTGGTCGAATAACACAAGCCCAATTGTTAAGAACGGCGGCGAATTGCAAATCGTAATCTTCATTGACACTGACCGATCCAGCAGCAATATTCTCCCGGTACTCGGCAGTCTCCGCCTATGGGCTGGTGGATTTACGGCTAATAAAGTGAAGCTGGTGGTGATCGTTGCGTGCAGGTTAAGTGTGTGGCTTAGCATTCTCGGAGCCCGAGTTCGATCCCCAGTCGCGGCGAAAAGTTTTTTCAATAAAAAAATTTTTCTGATCGGTCACCACCTCTCTGCAGACAATGGCAAACCTCAGAGAGTAAATAATGCCATGTAAAGCTTCTTGAGAACATGAGCCGTTCGGAGTCGGCATAAAACATGTAGGTCCAGTTCTCGGTTAATTGTGTGCAAACATTTAATATCACACACAACACAATTGATCATAAGAAACTCGGTCAAAGTCCTTTCAAGGGCTGAAATGGCCAATTTGTTTTTTTTTTTGTTTTTTTAAAGTGAAGCTGGTGCGAAATTTGGTCACGATACCTTGAATGACCTGTTCGGTGGGTCGTATATGACAACCATTAAATTGCCGTAATGATTTGCAGGAGCTGTTAGTCTATTCATAGTGAAATGGCAAACTTTACTCAGGATTTTTGACTTTGCCACCAATCACGCGTGAGGTGTCAAAAAATTACACTAAAAAAACTAATAGCAAAAAAATCACCCTTTATTAAGAAAACAAAATAAATAATCATATTTGTTTGACCATTGTTGAAACTTATTGCTGCGATATGAAGCCTTTGAAAAAAAAAAAAATTTGTGGCTTGCCCTACCTGAAGATTGAACAAGGAAACATTAATGCAGCTATAGGACGCATTAACCGCTACATCACATCAGCCATTATAACGTTAAATTGTTTTCATATATGAGCTCGACATTTGACAAAACCCCTCCCAAAAAAAAAATTCCTGGTTGCGCCCCTGGCAGAGAGTAATGGTATCATTACCGGCAATGACATCCCCGTGTTAAATTAATGAGTGAATTGCATTGCAAGTAATCTGGTGGGTAACCAGTGGTGATTACCGATAGCTAGTGAACTCACTCATTCTTCACTGGTGAGTCGAACTGGAGGGGTGCTAAGGCTTAAAAAAATTATAGAAAAATTGTGTGTTCAATAAAGAAGTAATATTTAGAAGTAACTCAACCCTGTAATTCTATTAAAACATTTTGATAATTAGAATTAAAATTTTACGCTTCTTACCAAATTTTTTTTACCAAACCTTTTAGTAAAAATAAATTAAAGGTTGACAAAATGTTTCTTAATAGAGAGCAGGTGGAAGAAATTGTTAATGAGGCCAATGAAAACACAAGGCAGCAGTTATCTGAACAGTTAAGTCGCTTAACCTTATCAATTAATCAATTGTAACCGCCTAGTTCAGAACAATATTTACCTGTTTTTATTAACCCATTAGTTGCGGAAAATAATTCAAGTTTAGACTTAATAAAGTCTCTTCCTGAATTTAGTGGTTATTCTGATTCCTATCCAGCCTGGCGAAGTGCAGCTGAATTCACCATTAATTATTATACGGAGGGGTCGGAAAAGTATTATATCGCAATGGGTATTTTCCGAAACAAAATTATAGGTTCAGCAAATGCATCTTGCTTGTATCCACACTTGCATCTTTTAATACAGTACTTAACTTTAATAAATTTATTTAATTTATTAACTGGGAAATGAATTAAGCATCCTTAGGCATGATAATCTCTCTATTAGCGAATACTTCAATAAGGTAGATAAAAAGCTTTACCTCATAATAAATAAACAAATCATGACCTATAGCGGGAAAGGAGATATTCGTCGCCCATTGTGCGATATCCTTTTTTCCGCCAACCCTAAAGACCTTCCAACTACCCTTGCAGTTGCTCAAGAGTTCCAAACGAACCATAGACGACGATTTCGCCGAAGCTTTTGCTGTCGGAAGTACTTATAAATCCAATAGGCCGAACATGCCACAGTATAATCAAATCAATCCCAATAATCGTTCGCACACGAATAATCGATTCAACCTAAATCCTTCTAATAGACCAACTCCAATGGAAGTTGATAACAATACAAGTTATTACAGGCAGCGTAAAAGTATTCCAAACCCAATTATTGAACAGCATCAGCATATTAAAAATACAGTTCATACTACTCCTAATTATATTTCTAGGCCACAAATCTCAAATCCTAATTTTCCAGTAACGTTTAAGCGGAATCGTTCACCTTTTCAAAAACTGCAAAAGGTAAATTTTATGCCAGAAGAATTATAAACCTTTTCTAATGAAGAAGAGAGTCGAGTCAAAATATCAATTTTGAAAATTAATATCATTACGAAAGCCTCCAAAATGATAATCAGAACAACAGTGATGGTGGTGTAGCGGAATATGAAGACGAAATACATTTTTATACTTAAATCGCTCCTACCGTTTATTTAAAAAAAGTGCAAAAACGGTAAGGAGCTGCGTATTTTAGTTGACACAGGCACGCCAAAAAATTATTTAAAGAACTTTTAAATTCTTCAAGGAATTAAACCTTTGGAAAAACCTTTTTATTTGAAATCAATTAATGACAAAAACTTGATAAATAAGAAGTGCTTAATTAATGTGTTATACCTCAACGTTCTTTCTGCTTTCAAGCTTAAGTACGTTCGACGGTATTATAGGACATGATTTTTTACGACAAATTGATGCAAAAATTGAGACTGTTCAAGGGTATTTATTTTACCATAATGGTAAAAAAAATTACACTATCTTTCATGTGAACAGGTAAATTTGATTACAATAGAAGAGGATTCAGTTCCACTCAAATTCAGAGCTCAGTTTCGACAGACAATAAATGAGAATATTAATGCATTTGCGGACCATAATAGAGCCGTGCCATATAACACGAGCGTTAAGGTACTATTACAGTGTGTAAAAAATGAAAAAATTTTTTTTTTTTTTTTTTTTTAGAATCTGGTTCCTTAAGGTCTTAAGAATACGTGTACGAAATTTTAGAAAAAAATATCAAATAAAAAAAAAAGATATATCATACATTATATTCGTATGTCACGCATTTATTCATATATAACAAGTTTTTTCGAATTGGTTTCTAAGATATCTCGAGTTCTGCTTGATCGATTTCGATGAAACTTGATTTATTGTGATCTTCATAGACTCTGTAAAGCACTCTACCTATAAGCAGAGAAACTTTTATATTTTGTTTTTTACGGCTAAGGATATCTGCCAAAAAGAGGGGTTTTTTGTAAATTTGTTTTTCAACGCATGCCATTTTTTTTTGTTTGCCTTATTTTTTTATTTGCGTAGGTAGAGTGCTCAACTACAACCCTTTACTGAAGAATGCACTTTGATTTTTTACTTTCCGACGCCTTGGAAATGCTGGAGACGAGAAACCAACTGACAACCTTTTTTTACACACGCCAAGTTCAACGACCTCTAGAAAATAAACAACAAATACAAAAACAAAAAAAACATTTTTTTTATATCTTCAACTTTAATTGTACATAATGTAAATAAATTTTAATTAAATAATTTTATAATACTATGTAAAAAAAATTAATAAAAAATGTGTTGTTTTTAATAGCTTCACACTGTAATAGTACCTTAAAGGGAGAATTCGCACACGAACAGATGAACCAATATACAGTAAGAGTTATCCATATACTATTTCTGTAGCTCCGTTTATCAATAATGAAATAAAAAGTCTTCTTAGGGAAGGAATAATAAGGGCATCTTGTTCGCCTTACAATTCACCTGTCCATGTGGTATCTAAAAAAGGTTTTGATGAAGATGGAAAGCCAAAACTGCGAATGGTGATCGATTTTCGGAAACTTAATGAAAAAACAATTCATGATCGATATCCCATTCCGGATACATCTGTGATCTTGGCCAACTTAGGAAGCTCAAACTTTTTTATTACATTAGACCTTAAGTCCGGATTTCATCAAATCATTATGTGTGAGGAAGATAGACAGAAAACGGCATTAAGTATAAACAATGGAAAATACGAGTTCTGTAGATTACCTTTTGGGTTGAGAAACGCGCCCAGTATTTTTCAAAGGGCTATCGATGATGTTTTCGTGAAGTTATAGGAAAATATAGTCATGTTTATGTCGATGACATAATCATCTACTCTCCAGATGAGGAGTCGCATTAAAACACATCGTACTTAACATGTGTTTTAAGTAAACATTACGTACTTAAAAAACTTGAAAACGCTGGAATGAGAGTCTCCCCAGAAAAATCGAAATTTTTCAAAACCCAGGTGGAGTTTTTGGGGTTTCTAGTTTCTAACACAGGCATTAAAACTTGTCCGGATAACATTCGTGACATTATTAATTACGAGCGTCAGCAAACCCTTGGAGCGCTACGTTCATTTCTTGGTCTATCAGGGTACTACAGGCGTTTCATAAGAGTTTATGCTGCCATCGCCAAGGCTTTGACTGTTTATCTTCGAGGAGAAGATGGTGGGCAAGTGGGTACACGCAATTCAAAAAGTGTAAAAATCGAGTTTAATCTTGAAGCGTTTCAAGCATTTGAAAGAATAAAACAAATACTAGCTTCAGAGGACGTTTTACTTCAATACCCAGACTATAACCAACCTTTTGGGCTCACAACAGATGACTCTTTCACAGCCTTATGCCTAGTACTATGCTCGATTGCGTGAAATTTCACTGGCAACAGCCATTTATTTGTTGCGTGAAAATTTTGACAGATATTTTG
Source organism: Tetanocera ferruginea (assembly GCA_958299015.1). NCBI lineage: Eukaryota > Metazoa > Arthropoda > Insecta > Diptera > Sciomyzidae > Tetanocera > Tetanocera ferruginea. The sequence continues at coordinate 60,751,098 of OY282642.1, forward strand.
TTGCGAACGAACAGCTGATGAACAGCTTACAAATTTCGACAAGATGTAAATAAACAGCCACAATTTATTAGAGGAAAAGCAGAAAATCATTTAAGTTCTTTAATTTTCATATTTGTGATTATATAAATACAAAATAAATATTTATACAAGTATGCATGTCCTTTGTTGTGGAGCAGAACAAGTCATTAGTTTAAGGCAGTCTGCAAGCTGCGAAGTTTTGCGACCGCCAACACCGCGTATAGGTGTACCCGTATATACAATTTCCAAAAACTGCAATTATTAATTGCAAAACTGTAGAAATGGAATAAAAATATCATTTTAATTAGTAACATTGTTCTTTTGCTTGCACTTTTTTCTTAAATGAAATGGCAATTGTCACTTTTCACGGCAAAATAAATGGTTGGTTCAATTAAATTGCCGTGAAAACAATGTAGCTAGATGCATGTGGCGGAATATAGTACTAGATTTTCCACAGCGAAGCATAGTACAGCTTTGACGAAAAAGTTGTGAAATGTTCACGGTTGTTTCACAGCTGTCATTTTTTGTATGGAGATTTGATTGGAATTTCACGTGAAGCCGAACAGAGTACTTTGCTTTAGGTGCAGTTTTGTCTCAAAAAGATCACCCAATTACCATGATTTCCCGAACACTCTCTGCTTCCGAACAAAATTATGCCACAAACGAACGTGAGCTACTTGCGATTGTTTGGGCATTAAAAAAACTTCGCCATTATTTGTATGGAATGAAAAACATCAAAATTTGTACTGACCATCAGCCTTTAATATTCGCAATGTCTAAGAAAAACCAAACGCAAGAATGAAAAGATGGCGAGCATTCAAAGAAGAGTTTGCGCCAAGCTTTTATTTCACGCCTGGAAAAGACAACAAAGTCGCAGACGCACTTTCAAGGCAATTTATCCACAATTTGAGTGAAGTTCTTTCAGATGAAACTGTACACAGCTAAGAATCTTTAAGTCAAGTGGCTAAAACAGTCAACTGTCCTATTAACCAATTTAGAAATCAGTTATTGATTTCAAAGTCGAATTCTTTTAGTAAAAATACAAAAATCCTTTTTAAAAAACTGATACGTCTCACGATAGTTTTTTCAACTCTTGAAAATCTTATGCAATGCTAAAAAAGTATTATTTATCCTCACGTCACCGACGGAGTATACTGCGATCTCCAAACTTTGGCAGAGATATAAAATTTTGTAATATCGGCTTTTCCTGGCGTTAAATTTATTCACACCAAGCTTCTCCTTATTGCTTTAATCAATAAAGACGATTAACTGGAATTGATAGTAACGGAGCATAATCGGGCTCATCGTGGCTTACATAAAAACTTTCGCCAGATTTTCCGTTAGAATTTTTTTCCCGACATAAAAAAATTATTGAAATCAACAATAATAAATTGCAAGATATGTTTGGAGAACAAATATCAGAGAAAACCTCCCGATCCTGGAATAGGTAAAACACCAATTCCAAACCTTCCAGGTGAAATTCTCCATATGGATATTTTTATAACTGGCAAGCAATTATTTTTAACGTGCATAGATAAATTTTCAAAGTTCGCCATAGTAAAACCTATTGTTTCAAGAGCTACTTTTGATATTAAATACGCTATGCTAGAAGTTTAATTAGTATTTAATAACACCAAAGTCATTGTGTCTGACAATGAAAAAGCCTTTCAATCTAATGCAATTAAAGTTTTACTAATAGATACCTTTTCAATCGACCAATTTTTCATTCCTACTCCTCATAGCTAAAGCAATGGTCAGGTGGAAAGGCTCCACTCCACTTTATTGGAAATTGCGCGGGTCATATCGACACCAACGTCGCTTAATTCGAAACCTCAAGTGTTAACAAAACTGCCAATAAATTGGGCAACTTAAAATTGAACCCAAATCAATTAACACAAACAAAATCATTTGTGTCCAGCAATTCATTCTTTTTCAATTCAGCAAAATTACGAAATGTTTAAATGCAAGTGTCAAATGACACATTGCTTCACTGCATTACCCATATTACAAACAACTTGCAATATGTGCGTCGGCAATTTACAAACATTGTATCGTATTGCATTTTGCAATCGAATGACCCACTTAAGTGTTTTGCGTTTTCCAAATGTTTCACAACCTTTGTAACAAAATAAGAATGCACCGAAAAAGAAAGAAGAAACTACACATGCATTTATTCATTATGTATTTCAATATTTTTAAGTCAACTTGGAATGTAGAGATTTTAAGAAAGTCAGTCTTAGTTGAAGTTCAATAAATAAAGTTCACCTTTGAAAAAAGGAAAAATAAATTTTATATTTTTTTTAGTTTATTCTTTAGAATAAATATAACTGGCGCAGTCTACGGAGTTTGATCAAAAGATTAGAACAAAAGAACCATTAAAATAGATTGTTTCTAGAGACTCAATCAAGTTAAGAAAATGTTAATTCTTTAAATGAATTAAAGTGAAGTAAATTCAATTTAAGATTCAAAAACATTAAAGATTCTGAAGAATCTAGCAATAAGAATTAACTCAGCGACTAATACTAAGTTAACAAAAAAGAAAACATAAGATTTCTAAATAAAAACGAAATGGAACACGAAGCAGTACCAACAGTGCCAATTTCGGAGATAATCAAGGAAGCAGCTGGAGTAAAAGAATTCCACGGAAGTAAAGAGTACGATTTATCGGCTTTTATAAGGGAGGTAGAATTAATTCTCCCCCTTTTCAACGAAAACGCGGAGCTAAAGGAGTTTGTATTCCAAAGACATATAAGGACGAAGATACAAGGACCTGCACTGCAAGCCATTGCTGATAAGAAATTTCGGAGTGAAAGAGACATATCATAATCTGTACCACCAAGCGATCAACACAAGATGTTACAATAGCAATTGGACATTACTCGTTTCATTCCTACTACTAATGATTACTAAGACTTACGGAACACTTATAGTCGACAAAATAGAGACTGATGACGGATTCATTGAGATAAAACTAGAAAACGCACAGATTATCAAAAACTACAACATGCTTTTACACATTATTAACCCATCCGAAATAGAAAGTATTATAGACGACTTTACGTTCGAAATAACACTAAGACGTAAAATTCAAACCATCCTACCACACAGACAGAAGAGAGGACTAATTAACATATTCGGAACAGGACTTAAATGGCTATATGGAACTATGGACGACAATGATAGGACAGAAATAGAAGAACATTTAAAAATTATCGACACAAATAATCACATGGCAATTGAAAACCTTAACAAAAATAGTCAAATAAATTACCATTTTAACAAAACATTCGAAATGCTAAGAAACACAATAGAATCAGACAGAAATAAAATAAATAATAAATTTAATGACATAGAAGAAATTAACTCAAGAATGTATGCGCAATTCCTTTATTTAGACTTTTTATTGAAAATTAAAATTTTAGAGGATCACATTGAGCACATACAAAATAACATTGCTTCAGCAAGACGTAACATAATGACAAGTAACGGACGATGAAATAACTCAATACAACATTGACATTGACAAACTTCGAAACATACGACTAGGTGTAGGTGAATACAAAAATAACGAAATTATATTTGTCATAGAAATTCCCAAAAACATAATTTCTGCTCCAAGATCACTAGTGGTACCCGTTTCAAACGCAAAGCATGAAGAGTTACTTATTAATATGCAAGAAACAATTAAAATAAACTAGGTCGTAGCAATCGCTTAGCAAGTACCTAAGCTGGCCACATAAATAGGTACGTTGAAGATACAAATTAGTTGGGTCGCTCGCTTTAAAATATTTTTTCTTAAATCTGTAAAAAAAGATATATTATATCTTTCGATTATCTTAAACGAAAAAATTAAAATTTTTTAATTTATTCTAGTTTTCTTCCATTTTTATGTTCCAAAGTCACGTGTGAGGTCATTAATATATATAAAATAAACATTACTATATATAAAACTCTAAACCGGCAAACAGTTTTGTTCAAGATTTTGTAAAAATATCTCAAACGGTATAAGATGAAGATGAACGATAAAGTGAAATTTGTGTGAAAAAACGTCCCATTTAGCCATCATAATTCTTTGTAAGTGAAAAGTTTATTTTGTTTTTAAAATAACAAAAAAAAAAAAACTAAAAATCCACTTTTTGAGATAAAACCAAATTAAAGTTTTTCAGAAAGTTGGCAACTCTAGCATAAAAATTCCAAAAATATTTAATTTTTTTAAATCGCTTTTCTATAGTTTTCTAATGATAGGAATGTTACCATTTACAAAAATAAGGTAACATAAGATGGAGATATGATTTATTAGAAATGACTTAATTTTTAAGATTGTTGCTTTTATAAAAAAATTGGTATCTCCATAATATTTTACAAAATTATGGCAATAAAAAAACAAATAACTGATATTCTTATAAGTAGAAAAGGAACCTACTAAGAGCATGTGATAAATTTTTGGAAAAAATTTGCCATATATTTTTTTGGTGCAATGAATATGATAATTCAAAACGAAAATAATAATATTTAACAATTTCATAACTTCTCGTTTTCACATAAGTTGACAGACTAACACTTGTATAATTTTTTTCTTACTAAATCTAAAAAATAATTATTTAATTTATTTACTTTTGAGCACCGAAAGCTTTAGAAATATGCTAAAAAGAAATATTTAAGTGAATACTCAAATCCAAAGATGTTGTGTAAAAACAATTAAAGGCAATTAAAATCCAATTGGATTATTTCGGTTTTTTTACACAATAAAAAAAAACAGCGAACATTCGTTTTTAATCACTTATTCAAAATGAGCGTTTGAATTAAAAATTGAGGAACTTTGTTCACGACCGGCACTTAATTATCTGAATGTTTCTTGCAGATTGATTTCCTTACTTTTCTTTCTTATTTCTTATTGTTTTCATTTCTCCACGATAACGCATAAACGAAAACATGTAGAACAGCAACAACGCAAACCGAACCGATGACGCACGCACAACAAAAAAAAATCACTGACGCTGCTAGTAATTTTTTTCTGAACGGACATTCTATTTAAACCTTAATTTTAATGAACGGTTGAAACGAACGTTCGTTGATTTTTGAAGTTATGTGTAAAATTTCTTAAGAAAATACGCAACAGACAAATTTTCCGTGATAAAAAAATGCGTTTATCTTTCGATCAGACATGCACAACGAAATCAACAGAATTTTTTTCTGTTTCGTTGAGGCAGAAAAATAAATTATCAAAATTATTTCGTTTTTTAAATAACGTTAAAAATTTATCAAATCAAATTTCGTTTCGTTGAAAAACGAAACATTTTCTCCTATGCTAAAGCTGGTATGACACTTGCTTTTTTCGCATTTTTAAGATCTTTAAAAAAGCAGCGGGTAAAAGGGAAGAATATACTTTTTAAAAAGGATAATTATAGCAGTACGTTGAATTTAGCATTTTAGTGTTATTTTGAATTTTGTCAAAAATTATGAATTCTTTACATAAAAATGGAAAAATTTGTTAAAATATTAAAAGTCGAACTTTTTTGCAATTCTTGTGTAAATTTGTGTTTATTTGGTTTTGTATATTCATTATAAATAAACAATAAAAAAAGTATATTGTGAAATGTCAGAATTTAATGTGCCTCTGTCAGATTTTAAGCTGCTAGCGGCTGAAAGAGTAAATATTTTTTAACAGTTTTCAGCCATTGAAAATGACTGTTCTGCATTTTTTTGGACTTGCAGCGTACTGCTCACACCAACTAAAAATTATATAGCTTCATTTGGTATGTTGCTCTTGTTGTATTTTTAAGATATTAAAAATGCGAAAAAGCAAGTGTCATACCACTTTAAACAAAAATTTCTTCGGATCCAAAAAAAACTAAATTTTTTGTTGAAATTAACATTATTTTCAACGGTTGATTCGGACAAAATGAAACAATTTTATATCGTTTTCTCCGAAACGAAAAAAATATTTTGGTTATCGTTAAAATTAACGTTCACGTGCATGCCTGCGTTCGATTGCAAACGAAATAAATCTGCTTTTAAATAACTTTAAGAATCATTTAAGAAATTTATTATTAAATATATTTAATGGATTGCTGATGAAAACAAAATAATAGTAAATTTCTTTTCAAATACTCTGCGACAATTACGCGCTCATTGTTCCTTGCCCACTTAAAATTGTTTTATGTTTTGTAGTTGTAACAGTAAAGAACAAAACTGGATTAACATGTGCAAGATTTCTTAGCAGCAAATTATTAGCAGCGCTGAGCTGCAATTTATGGAATTACAAATGTCTGTCAAACAACAACAAATGTTGTTTATGAAAGAAAATAAGCCTAAAATAAGCATTAAAACAGCAAATTTATTTTATTTAACAGGGTTCATCTACATATGCAAATATAAACAGATTTCATGGTTTGTGTTTTATTTTCTAACTATTTTCGTTCATAAATAAAATTTGTACTCTTGTTTTTTAATATTTAACGATAAATAGCTGTTGCAGCGAAAAACATTCGCCGCAAGATTTTTGCTGTCGTTTCATGTCGTTCGGTTTTTTCATTGACTGATACATACATACACAAGCATGTTAGAAGAAAACAATTTCAGCGAATAACAACAACAAAACTTACGGAAATATTATTTTCAATTAACTTACAAACTAAATGGAATTTGAAAAAACTTCCTAAGAAAACAACCTTCGTTAGGAAGCGTAGAACAGTACAGAAAAAGAAATTTTAAAATCGGTCAATCCGTTCGAGAGTTTAAGGTCTCTAAACAGCTTCAAACAACCGGTTCCATGGGAGCTTCGCTCGCTTCGCTCGCTCGCTCCAATAATACCTTTTATGACTATAATTATGATGTTAACATGAAAAATTTAAGAAAATCAAAATTATGTATTTGTAAAGATAATTGTCTTAAAGTCAAAAATAACACTGGTTTACAGCCAATATTGTACTTTGAATGCCACTATCCTTTTCTCATGTAAAATCGGTCGCTAATTCCGAAAAAAAAATTGTTTTTTCTGTCACTCCGTTTTCGAGATATTGCCCACTGTAGGGTTTTCAACGAAAAAAAAAAGTTGGTTCCACTTAATTGCATATATCTCCAGAACCAACAACAGTAATCAAACAAATGATATATCAAATAAAAGCTAATAAAATTTCTTACAAACAATGCAAACATCATTTTTCAGGAATAAATTAAAATTTCGGGGATTTTTTTTATTTTTCAGAAAAAAAAAAATCGCAGCGAAGCATAGTACAGCTTTGACGAAAAAGTTGTGAAATGTTCACGCTTGTTTCACAGCTGTCATTTTTTTTCTATGGAGGTTTGAGTGGAATTTCACATGAAGCCGAACAGAATACTATGCTTTGCTGTTAAAAAAAATTAAATAATGGAGATTATAACCCAAGAGTAAGTCATTGAAATATACTTTTTTTGTAATAAATAACGATTGTTAAACATTTTCCAATATGATCGGAGTCACCAGTTCCATTCATTGATCCGGATATTTTGGAGCTACTGTACGAAATTTTAGAGTCTGGTTCTGATGCAAATCAAAGCATCCAAAAATATGATTTTTCAAGAAAGTGTAGGTAACATATTTTTAACCGACTTCATTCTTTATAAAAATGTATATTCTGTTAATAAGAGCGTTGAATAGTGCGCCCGCCATTGACACGAGAGTTGACTATTCCGACTCTCAGCCTGAAAATTCGCATGCTGGTTCAAATCTTTACATCAAAAATTAAATAACTGACTATAATTTTTCACAAAGGAGCTTTATTTTTTTTGCCAACTAGTATTTTGAAGACCAGTGTACAATTGTTTCATTGAATTGGAGCAAAATTTGTATGTTTTATTTGTGTATTGTGTCGTATGCCTTTGAAAACAAGTCACATTTCGTTTCATGCTTGTTTGTCGTATATTAAGTTTTTTGTAGTATACGCACCTGATGTGAACAGTCGTTGCCTTGAGGCTCATATACGACAAAGTCTGAAAATTTAAAAACACTGTAACTTCTTATTTATTATTAAATTTTATAATGTTTTTTTTATAATCACTATCTAAGTTACATATTTTTATAAAAATTATAAAAATAAATTTAAAATATACTAGGTCGTAGCAATAGCTTAGCAAATGCATAAGCTGGCCGCATAAATAGGTACGTTGAGGATACAAATTAGTTGGGTCGCTCGCTTTGACAAAAGCTGACACCCTGACTTGTTTGGGTAGATTGATTGAGTACTTCTTTCATGAGTTACCACCTTTTTCAAAAGTAGGCAATAATTGAATTGACAAAAAACTAAAACAAAGTAAACAAATTATAAGTGAATAAAAAGACAAATGTGTTAAAATGAATTATTTTAAAATTTTTGAGATACAAATTATTAAATGCCGCAAAGTTCACGTTAAAAATTACTCCTCTATAAAATAACTTTTTTACTTTTATCAAAAAAATAAAGCTCTTAAAATATCATTAATCTTTTGCCCAGGAAGTATATCGAAATTTCAAGCAGAACTATTTTTAAAAAATTTTTGAAAATTTTTTTGCCGAACGTAGGGCTCCCTTTTTTCATTTTCATCATATCTTCGGTATTAAAAGTCTGATCATATTGAATGACATATCGATGTTTTTGTTTAAAAGAGACCAATTATTTTTTTCCAAAATAAAAAAAAAATATTCCCACAAGTCCTTGGAAGGCCTCGAATTGATTTTGAGGAACTTTAAAGCTCATAAAAGAATAAAAAATAATGCCAATGCTAACAGAGGTATCAATACTATTTTTGTTGTGATTTTCTAATTATACAATGTATAATTATTTTCACAGAAACATTGAAAATAGCAATTTCAAACCCTGTCTATTGCAATTCGTTTTTCCCCGTGAAAAAACAGTTAAAAATTGCGTCTGTCTAATATTTATTTCAAACGAGAGTTTTATAGAGTTTTGATAATTTTCAAATCAAATTGGCCAAAAACATTTAAAAAATGTCTTTTATTGCGATTGACTTAAATAATACCAAATTACCAACGGAGTATGATGTTACAAATTTTTTATTGTATCTGCGGCATAACAGTGATAAAAGTGGAAAGTTGGATGTTTTTAAACAAGAATCCATAAGATATTCAACTGGCAGTTCGTCCTTTTATAAAAAACAATGCGTACCTACTTCTCGCACCCGGAGAATATTTTGTTAAGACCAGCAAGAATCATTGCAGTATTCAATCGAATTAATCAAATTACCAGGTTCGCACAATGAAAATGACTTAATTTGATTTTTTTTTATAGTAAACCTATATAACTTCACAGCTTATTCATGCCATTCTCAAAACACCGAGCGTTTTGTTCATGTAGTAAATGAATCTGCTTTGGGGGTCACCGATGAACAACTCATGGGCCACATTTTATCAAAACTCGAGAGCTGTCAGAAATAAAGCCAGTGTTTGAAATTGATATTTTCGATGTGGCTGTGAAAATAATAATACATTGTACATTTAGAAAATCACAACAAAAATAGTGTTCAAACCTCTTTTAGAGCTCTTTACGAGCTTTAAAGTTCCTCAAAATCAATTTAAGACCTTCCAAGGACTTGTAGGAATATTTTTTTTTTATTTTGGAATAAAACTAATTGGTCTCTTTTAAACAAAAACATCAATATGTCATTCAATATGATCAGACTTTTAATACCGAAGATATGATGAAAATGAAAAAAGGGAGCCCTACGTTCGGCAAAAAACTTTTCAAAAATTTTTTAAAAATAGTTCTTCTAGAAATTTCGATATACTTCCTGGGCAAAAGATTAATAATATTTTAAGAGCTTTATTTTTTTGATATAAGGATGGTACATTAGGATGGTAGGAACTGAGATCTGGAGGGTAAGTACTAGAACGGTACACCTGAGGTCAATGACTTCTAAAGAGGTCATATTGATCTTCTTGAGACAAAAACATTGTTGTACTAAACTTTAAAATCCGACTGTAAACACCAGAGACATGAAGAAAAATGTCAATGCGCGACCCCTAAGTTCGGTCAAAAAAAAAAAAAAATTTTCGTAATTGTCTTGCACAAATGCGTCATATTCGCTGTTTTACGGCGCACTTTTTTTTTTGAGGTACGGTCTAATGTACATATATGTATCTTTAAAAATCATTTAAGAAATTTATTATCAAGTATCTAAATGGCTTGCTGATGACAACAAAATAACACTCTGTTTCTCTTAAAATACTCTACGATAATTACGCGCTCATTGTTCCTTGCCCACTAAGAATTTTTTAATATTTTATACTTAAAACAGTAAAGAACAAAAATTGATTTGCATGCGAGCTGAAATTTATGAAACTTCATATGTCTGTCAAACAACAACAAATGTTTTTTATGAAAGAAAATAAGCCTAAAATAAGAATTAAAACAGCAAAGTTATTTTATTTAACAGGGTTCATCTACATGTGCAATTATAAACGGATTTCATGTTTTGTGTTTTATTTTCTATTTTCCATCATAAATAAAATTCGTACTCTTATTTTTTATTATTTATTGATAAATAGCTGTTGCAGCGAAAAACATTCGTCGCAAGATTTTTGGTGTCGTTTCATGTCGTTCGGTTTTTTCATTGACTGATACATACATACACAAGCATGTTAGAAGAAAACTATATCAGCGAATAACAACAACAAAACTCACGGAAATATTATTTTCAATTAACTTTTAAACTAAATGGAATTTGAAAAAACTTCCTAAGGAAACAACCTTCGTTAGGAAGCGTAGAATAGTACAGAAAAAGAAATTTTAAGATCGGTCAATCCGTTCGAGAGTTTAAGGTCTCTAAACAGCTTCAAACAACCTGTTCCATGGGTCCAAAAAATATATTTATAAATTTATATATAAATAAATTACAATATAAATATGAATTTAAATAACTTAAATGTAAATTTCGGGAGACAAGGGGGCGATATTCACATGGCAACGTGTCTGACTGCCTCAAATTGGCGAGGCCAGCATTATCCATGTCGAAATCGTCTCAAGTCGACTCAAAACCTCCGCGTGGTGTCTCCTGGAAACGTCAAAAACTATCGCCCGATAAACTTTGGCGGCTAATTTGAGCGGCGGGCTTCCCCTTTGGCCATCAAGCAAAGGTTGTGCGTTGGGTTTGAAGCCCACCACATAAAAAAAGATTTCAATGAAACGTAAAAGAATAAATGAAAGAATGATCCCCAAATCTGATGACGAAAACCGCAAACGAAAAACTGATAATGATTTACGGATATGCACCTGGAATGTCCGGACCCTAAATTGGGATGGTGCCTCTATCCAACTGATTGATATCTTGGAAAGATATAATTCTGATATCACTGCAATCCAACAAATGCGATGGAAGGGACAGGGTTGCTTACGACAAGCATCCTGTGATATCTACTACAGCGGCCATGTGGAGAAGCACGAGTTTGGATGCGGATTTGTAGTTGGCAAGAGAATACGGCATCATGTCCTGCGATTCACTCCTGTGAACGAACGACTTGCCATAATCCGCTTCAAGGCTAAATTTTTTAACATAAGCCTAATATGTGCGCACGCTCCGACAGAAGAAAAAGATGACGAGACCAAAGAAAGTTTTTACGAGTGCCTTGAAGACGCATACGAGCGCTGCCCCCGTCATGACATAAAAATCGTGCTTGGTGACTTCAACGCCAAGCTGGGTAAGGAAAACATATTTGGTCCAACAGTCGGAAAGTTCAGCCTCCACGACAACACATCCGATAACGGAATGAGGTTGATTGACTTCGCCGCAGCACGAAATATCGTAAGTAGCACTAGATTCAAGCATCTCAATATTCATAAGGCCACTTGGCTGTCCCCTAATCGAAAAACATGTAACCAAATTGATCACGTTTTGATTGACGGAAGGCACTCTTCCAGTGTGGGACTTTTCCCACTCTTCCGGATCATTATCTTGTCGCAGCCAAGATCCGCACACGTCTGTGCGCAGCTAAGAATGCTACATGCTTCAGTCAAAACGGACGGCCGAAGCCTTCGCTACTCGACTCTCACTCCTGCTTCAAGAAAGCACTCCTCCGATCGACGATATATGCGGACAGTGGATACACATATCCCACTCTATGCGTATGGCTGCCGAAGAGGTGATAGGCTACCATCGCCCTCGCCGAAACCAGTGGCACGACCAGGAGTGTCGCGACGCCACTGCAGAGAAGGACGCCGCCTACAAAGCCACCCTGCAGTCGGTTGTAACGCGTGCTGCTATGGAGCGATACCGAGAGAAGAGGAGGGAAGAGAGACGCATTTTCAGGTGAAAAAAACGAGAGGCGGAAATGCGTGAGTGCGAGAAAATTGAGATGCATGGCGACAGGAATGAGACTCGAAAATTTTTCGAAAAAATAAGACGCCTGGCCGATGGTTTTAAGACCGGAGCCTCTTCCTGCAAGGACGAGAATGGGAATCTAGTGACAGATATCCAGAGTACACTGATGTTATGGAGGGAGCACTTCTCTAGACTTTTAAATGGCGACGCTGACAACAATCCCGCCAGTGGAGATGATATCCCGGAAACCCCAATTATGGACGACAGCGTTGAAGTTCCGCTGCCCGATTATAACGAGGTCTTAACAGCTATAGCTCGGCTTAAAAACAACAAAGCCGCAGGAGCCGATGGCCTACCGGCTGAGCTGTTTAAGACCGGTGGCGAAGCTCTGTTTAAATGCATTCACAGACTTCTATGCAGAATATGGTCGGAAGAATGCATTCCAGATGATTGGAACCTCAGTGTGCTCTGCCCAATCCACAAGAAAGGCGATCCCACCATTTGCGCCAACTACCGTGGGATTAGCCTTCTTAATATCGCATATAAGGTCCTGTCAAGCGTATTGTGTGAAAGACTAAAGCCCATCGTCAACCAACTGATTGGACCTTATCAGTGTGGCTTTATACCTGGAAAGTCCACCATTGACCAGATCTTCACGCTCCGACAAATCTTGGAAAAGACCCTCGAAAAACAAATCGACACACACCATCTTTTTGTCGATTTCAAAGCCGCCTTCGACAGTCCAATAAAGAGTCACCTATATGCCATCATGTCTGAATTTGGTATACCTGCGAAGCTAATACGTCTTTGCAGGATGACACTGAACAACACCAGCAGTGCAGTGAAAATCGGGAAGGACCTCTCTCTTCCGTTCGATACCAAGCGAGGTTTCAGACAAGGTGATTCCTTATCGTGCGACTTCTTTAATATAGTAATGGAGAAGATCATCCAAGCTGCTGACCTGAGACGCAGCGGCACAATTTTCTATAAGAGTGTTATGCTGCTGGCGTATGCAGATGATATTGACATCATTGGCCACAATACGCGCGAAGTCAGTGCAGCATTCTCCAGGCTAGAAAAAGAGTCGAGTCGAATGGGTCTTGCAGTGAACGCAGATAAAACGAAGTATCTCGTGTCAACAAACAAACAGTCTCAGCGTCTTGGAAACCACGTCACTGTTGACAACACCTCCTTTGAGGTAGTGAAGGACTTTGTTTACCTGGGATCCAGCATTAACTCCTCCAACGATATCAGTATTGAGATTAAACGAAGGATAACTCTTGCCAACAGGTGTTACCTTGGGCTCAGTAGGCAATTGAGAAGCAGAGCTCTTTCTCGACGAACAAAACTGACGCTCTATAAGTCAATAATTATACCCGTCCTACTATACGCATCAAAAACCTGGACGTTGAGCAGCTCTGATGAAAGGACTTTGGGAGCGTTCGAGAGAAAAATCCTTCGCAAGATCTATGGTCCAATCTGAGTCAATGGCGAGTACCGAATACGATGGAACCACGAGTTGTATGAGCTATATGCCGACATCGATATAGTCAAGCGTATTAAAATAGAGCGGCTTCGCTGGCTAGGTCATGTCGAGAGAATGAACGACGAAGCTCCAGCGAAAAAAATATTGGATTCGGTACCCAGCGGTGGCCAACGCAGACGAGGAAGACCGCATCTCCGTTGGAGAGAGCTGGCATTGGATAACCTGACGACGCTTGGAGTTTTCAACTGGCGCCAGCAAGCGCACGACAAAAGAGGCTGGCGCAAATTCTTAGACCAGGCCAAAACTGAACAATGGTTGTAAGCGCCATCTAAGTAAGTAAGTAAGTTAAGATGTTTATACTAACGGTATCACGTTCAAAATCTTACTTGTAAACAGTGTGCACGAAAAAAGCTGTGGCGTTTAATTTTGCTACTTTTTCAGTTTTTTGTTTATTATCTTTTTAGTAGACTTTTATATAAAGAAATGAAAGTTTATATATAATTACTAGAATACAAATCTTTTTTAATTTTTTCATTACCAGTACCAGTTACCAAGTTATAGCATTTCAAAGTTAAACAAATCGTCTGCACGAAATAAGCTGTGAGTCACTGTATGTGGGCTACAGAATAAAAAAAATGAACTTCGGCAATCAAGGAAACTATTCTATTTTGCAATTCCAAAATTTTCAAAAATATACTTATCAGTTTATTTATTATTATTGCTTATTGCTTTGTTAATTATTTTATTAAAGGATTAATTAATTGATCTACATAGAAATTGTAAAAAAAAACTAAATTCTAAGCCTAACCTCAATGCGGACAATTAATGTTTATTAAAGGAGACAATGCAATATTGTGAAAGCACAAAAACTTTAACCCTCATAATTCGGAATTAATTCCAATAATAAGTTAATTTTAAGGAATAGAAATTTTTTTTAAAAACCGCAGCGATTTTTAATAACAATCTTTAGCCTGTGGCGCTATTTTTTGCTAAATTTTGCGTTTCGTGAAATCTATAATTGCTGGTGATATGTGCAATAGGGCGTATCGAAAAATTTCGATCGTATTCTAAGAGGTCTCAAAAGTAGCATAGGCTTGTCAAGATCACCCAAAAAAAAAATTTATAAGAAATAAAGGACATCTCCCTGCCCCGCAAGGACTAAGTTGGTTTTTGGAAAAAACAATAAAAAATAACGATCTTAAAATGCTTTGATTTTTTTAAGAAAAATCACATATGTCTTGAAGCAAAAGTAATAATGCAGTTTAACTAACAATTTTTTGCCACACACGGTGCTACTCATGATTTTTACCAACAGTGTCCTGTATAAAGGAAATTCGAAGCGAAAGTTGTACTTGGGATAGCGCAAGACATTTGATTGTAAGTATTGGATATAAATTTTGGTGGTACTATTTATAGTGTTGATGTATTCCATAAATATCATGAATGAATAATTTGCATAGTTTTAACATTTGTATTCTCTTGTTTTAGAGAAATAAAAATATTTAAAAAATATTGATTTAATATATCAGGTTAAGATACGATTATTTTTTTTTATTTCGATATTTTAAAAAAGTTATTTCCTAGCATCAAATTTCCCAATTTGAGTTATGTCTCTTTATGGTTAAAATTTCATTAAAACACATTTTAAAAACAATTGTTTAGTCTTTTGAAACCGACTGACTGGCATAAAATGTATTTTAACGATATTATAACCATAAAGAAGATATAACTCAAATTGAGAAATTTGATGGTACGAAGTAAAATTTTTTTAAGTATTAAAATATAAAAAAAATCGTGGTGTAAGCCTGGCATATTAAATACATATTTTAAGGTAGGGTAATGTACAGAAATATTTGAAAAATCCAAATTGAGAAAATTATCTTCGACACCACTTCTTATGCCCGTGATATAAAATCTAATATTCATTTTTTTTGAAAAAGTTAAGAAATTGCTCTTAAACAAGAAATTTAAGAAATTTCTCTTAAACAAGAGAATTGATATGCAAAAACTATGCAAATTATTAATTCATCATATTTAAGAAATACACCAACACTAAAATCAATGCCATCAAAATTTAGACTCAATAGTTACAATCAAAAGTTATGTGCCATCTCGAGTATAACTTTCGCTTCGAATATCCTTCAAACAGGATACTATGGGCAAAAATCGTGAGTATCATCGTGTTCGGTAAAATATTGCTAGTTAAACTGTATTTAAATTTTTTCCTTTAGACATATGGGCATCTCCCAGTGGCACGGACGCGACATTCGCACGGTTTTAATTACTCGAAAAACAAGAAAGAACAAAATGAGCCGATATGTATTTAAGTGTTCTAACGCGACGAAAGAGTGCTACATTTTATAAAAATATTGGCGAGATTTAGTACAAATTAGTACAAAGTAATAAGCAATCATTCAATGGAACGGACGCGACAAAAAACAGAAGTTTTTTAAAGCTCGTATAAAAATATGCAAAATTTAGCTAATTTTGAGAACTTTTTTTTATATATTATAAATATACATGTTAATGGAGGTCAAAGTATAACTATTATTCGTAGACTTATGAAATAAAACAATTATCTCTTATCTTTTTTTAAATAGATATAGCACGAATACGGACGCGACATCATGGACGCGACAAATTTTTCCACAGTAGTAAAATACAGTAAAGATGTTCATTATAAATTTTAATAAAAATGCATCATAATAAGTTCAATTCAAGTTACATAGCAGATATACTAATCAAAATAAAAAAAAATAAAGTTAAAAGCTGTTAGAGTGCTTTATTTTAATGTTTTTCTTCACTTTTGGTGGACCTTATTTGGGAGATGCCCATATGTAGTTTTTTTTTTACAAAAATCAATGCATATTAAGAACGTTATTTTTTACTGTTTTTCTCAAAAAATAACTTTGTCCTTGCGGGGCAGGAAGATGTCCTTTTATTTTCATAATTTTTTTTTTTGTAGATCTTGACAACCACATGAAACTTTTGAGACCTCTTAGAATGTGAAATTCGAAAAAAATTTAATTCGATACGCCCTAATGTACAACCCAGTTAGTGCTATATGGAGACACAGTCTACGGATGAATTTGATATGCTTCTGGTACTGACTTTTTATGATGAATTTTTTACTTTACATATGGGCATTTCCACAGAAAGGTCTACCGGGACAGAAAAAAAGAAATGTTAAATAAAGAAAAAATTTTTTTCTTATTATTTAAAAAAATTGCTTAATTTTTTAGAATTTACTGCATTTACAACTTATTTCAGTTTTTATTCTGACAAAATTGGCCTGATATCTGAGAAATATGTTTTGCTTTTTAGCTGCTTTTAATTACTTTTTCTCTTTAGTATTTTTGTTTATTTATCAACGTTATGTTTGCACTCTTATAAAATCCATCTATAAACTACAAATAAAAAATAAAAATTAAAAAGATACTCAACAAAGCACGATCTACGGTAAATTTTTTATATTGCTTTAATTATTTTTTTTTTTCCTGTCACTCCGTTTTCGAGATAATGCTCACTGTAGGGTTTTCAACGAAAAAAAAAAGTTGGTTCCACTTAATTGCATATATCTCCAGAACCAACAACAGTAACACAGTGACGAAAAATGAAAAAAATTTTGATTACAAGAACCATTTGTAAAAATTCTCAAAGATAAACCTTGTGCGAGTTAAACGCACCTAGTGTGACCTCTCAATGTCGTCACAATTTTTTTTTATTGATGTTTAAAAATTATGTCTTCGAATTTTGCTGCACCGACATTCAATGACGTTTTGCAGTCATTTGCTTTAGCGGAAAAGAAAAACAAAATCCACTTATATTCAGTAGAATTTGTCGTAGAACAAGACTGTGCAAAATCGGTTAATTTTTGAGTAAGTGGGAACACTTTCTTTGGAAGTATATTTATATGGGAATCAGTATTTTATGGTGAAAAAAAAAGTTAAAATTGCTGGCATTTAGCGAATTATCAACCGATATCTATGTTATTGGATTCAATCGAAAGGTCTTTTATAGAACAGGATAGTTTTGTGAAAAAACAAATGTCCTTCTTGGCATATTATTGAAATAAAATTAAAAGAAACACATATTTTTTTGAGAAATTTACAAAAACTACAAGAAATGGCTTCGCTCCACGCACCGTTTGGATTTTTCTCGAAGTTTTTATTGCACATGTCTTGTTCTACGACAAATTCTACTGAATATAAGTGGATTTTGTTTTTCTTTTCCGCTAAAGCAAATGTCTGCAAAACGTCATTGAATGTCGGTGCAGCAAAATTCGAAAACATAATTTTTAAACATCAATTAAAAAAAATTGTGACGACATTGAGAGGTCACACTAGGTGCGTTTAACTCGCAAAAGGTTCATCTTTGAGAATTTTTACAAATGGTTCTTGTAATAATTTAGCGGTCACACTGTGTAATCAAACAAATGATATATCAAATAAAAGCTAATAAAATTTCTTACAAGCAATGCAAACACTATTTTTTGGTCGAGTTGTTAGTTTTGGCGGAATAAATTCAAATTTCGGGGATTTTTTTTATTTTTCAGAAAAATTTCCAAAAAAAGACAAAATAGTTGCAAATTTCGTTAAGAAATCAAAATATTTTATTACTTTTGATATTTTTTACTAAAAGCCTTTAGTTTTCCAAAAAAATAAGCTATTGTTGAAGAAAATCTATTGAGAAATCAAAAAGTTGTGATTAATGGAACGAAATCACCCAAATTGTGTGATTATCAATTTATGCATTTGGACTTAGTTTATTGTCATAAAAAAAAAATGAGAACTTAAGGTTGTTGTAATAAAATCATATATTCTTCATTTTTATTGTTCTTTTAATAATTTACATTATTTTTATATTATTTAAATTGTATATAATTATTATTAATAATTTTTATTGTTGCATTAAATCATTTATATTGTTATTTACATTGTAAATAATTTTTATTTATCATTCAGAAATTCAAAATGAATAGAATTCTTGTTATGTCGTTTATTTAATTCGGGATCGGTTTCTCTGATGAGAAACCAACAATAGTTGCCCATCATTCCTTCGTGCCAAAATCCTTGGTACCGATTCTCAATTGCTTTCATCTGTTGGTGGAATCTTTCCCCATGCTCGTCGCTCTCGTCACCGAGATTCTTCGGAAAAAAATTCAAATGGGAGTGCAGAAAGTGAACTTTCAGAGACATATTTACGCCCATTTTTTTATAGTTCTTGAGCAACTCGTTGACTATTTTCTCGTAAGATTCACTTTTATTGTTCCCGAGGAAGCTAGAAACAGTCGTCCTAAAAGAATCCCACGCCGCTGCCTCAACTGGTGACAATAGTTCTGCGAATTGAAGATCGCTTAACACCTTTTTATTTGCGATCCAACGAAGACACCTTCTTTTATCTTGGCATCAGAAAGATTTGGAAAAATCGTTTTCAAATATGTGAATGCTTCGCTTTCTTTGTCTAACGCCTTGACAAAGTTTTTCATAAGTCCAAGTTTGATGTGCAGCGGTGGGAGAATTATGTTTTCTTTTTGACGAGTAGAACTTTTTTGACGTTGCTCTCTCCAACTTTCGACTCAATTCTTTCTGCCCAGTCCTTTTTGTAATAGTGGTTTACCAACGACGTGGTGTACCAACGACTTTGATATCAGAATATATTTTCCAGTCGTGTTATTCATATTTAATACTGCCATCAATAAACAAACGCCACTCTTTGGGAAAGTACGGCTGACCGAAGGTATTAAATAAGCCAGGAATGACTACGCAATAGCAGATATTGTCATTCTTAGTAAAGTGTATAGCAAGCGGTTTTTCACGATTTCTGAAGTATGTCACCTTAACATTGGGTCTCAAAAAGTTGAATTGTTGCATACGAGAAGATTCCACCAACAGATGAAAGCAATTGAGAATCGGTACCAAGGATTTTGGCACGAAGGAATGATGGGCGACTATTGTTGGTTTCTCATCAGAGAAACCGATCCCGAATTAAATTAACGACAAAACAAGAATTCTAATCATTTTGAATTTCTGAATGATAAATAAAAATTATTTACAATGTAAATAACAATAAAAATGATTTAATGCAACAATAAAAATTATTAATAATAATTATATACAATTTAAATAATATAAAAATAATGTAAATTATTAAAAGAACAATAAAAATGAAGCATATATGATTTTATTACAACAACCTTAAGTTCTCATTTTTTTTTTTTATGGCAATAAACTAAGTCCAAATGCATAAATTGATAATCACACAATTTGGGTGATTTCGTTCCATTAATCACAACTTTTTCATTTCTCAATAGATTTTCTTCAACAAAAGCTTATTTTTTTGGAAAACTAAAGGCTTTTAGTAAACAATATCAAAAGTAATAAAATATTTTGATTTCTTAACGAAACTTGCAACTATTTTGTCTTTTTTTGGAAATTTTTCTGAAAAATAAAAAAAATCCCCGAAATTTGAATTTATTCCGCCAAAACTAACAACTCGACCAAAAAATAGTGTTTGCATTGTTTGTAAGAAATTTTATTAGCTTTTATTTGATATGTCATTTGTTTGATTACTGTTGTTGGTTCTGGAGATATATGCAATTAAGTGGAACCAACTTTTTTTTTTCTTTGAAAACCCTACAGTGGGCAATATCTCGAAAACGGAGTGACAGAAAAAAAAAATAATTTTTTTTCGGAATTAGCGACCGATTTTACATGAGAAAAGGATAGTGGCATTCAAAGTACAAGCAACTTTTCGTTATTTGTAAACCAGTGTTACTATTCGAATGTCGCGTTCTTGTACCTAAATCATTATTTGTTATCAGAACTTTGTGATCGTTCTAAGCAAGTGTCTGAAAACTGTAACTTAAATAAAATTTGGTCGCCTCACTATAAAAAAAAAAAGTTACTACAAGTAAAAATCATACTGAACAATTAATATTGATTTTCAAAGTGTGTCGCGTTCGCCATCATGCGCCGTTTTTTAAATACACTTTGTATGGAAAGTTTGGAAAGGTTTCATTCGATTTTGCTGAATTTTTTACTAAGTGTTAATAGTTCAAATTAAAGCTCATGACCTAATTTCTGACACGCCTCCTTATGGGCGCAAAAAACGTCGTCATAAAGTAAATAACCACATGTGAGTTTACAAAAAAATATCATAATTTTACTCACTAGCCTCATATATATTTATGTTTTTTTTTATTAATATTACTAATATAAAACTCAAAAATAATATATACGATGTTTTTAGTAGGTAATAAAAAATTTAGCTGAAATTATTTTAACTAATTCTTATTACAAACGTGATGAGAAAAAATGTCGCGTTCGTGATCAGGCTTAAGCTCAATAAAAAAAAACGAATGGAAATATGTCAAAATGACAACTATTTCTTGAAAGCCAATTAATCTTTTTTAATTTAAAATTAACCGCTTTAAAATATTATGTTGCGTTTCGCAGATATCTGCATTTTTCTAGATGCAGTCGAAAACGAGTACCATTTTTTGTCGCGTTCGCAATGCCATGTTTATGGCTAATATTTTGGAAACAAAAAATCTAGAGAACCTAACTTTTTTTTCTAAATATTACTATAACATAAGTCCGTAAAATGTGAGTGCGGAACACTTGATTTTTTTTTTTTAAATTTCATAGCATTTTTAGGCATTTTTTTGTTTTGTGATTTATTGAAACTTTTTTTTTCATTTTGATATTTTCAGTTTTACAAAAAAATGTTTAAACTTATTTTGTCGTACCTACTATAGTTTCTGTTCTACTTCAAGGTATTTTATAAATATTTAAACCTAAAATTTGTTATTTGCACAACTTAAAAACAAAATATGTGACCATCGTTAATTATTAATTCAGCTTAAAGAAAATAAATATTTTATGGGCATAATGAAGAATTATGGAAACGCCAAATTTGTTGTTTTTTACATGCAATTACATGGATTTGGGGCTACTAAGTTCGATTCTGAAAAAAATTAAGAGTCGCTCTCAAGTGGTTTAGAAGTGATAGGGATCAAAAGTTGAAAAAAGTAACTACACATTTGCCTGTTTTTCGATTTTTTTAATAAAATTTAAGCAATATCGGTAGCAAGAGGTCAACCCTGACCTATTCAGTTAGGTATTAATTATAAATAATCCATTTATTGCTAACTATCCAAACATGAAAAATCGCGCGATTTTTTATAACAATTTTTAGACTGCGGCGCTTTTTTTCGTCTCAATATATTTTATGTAAGTATACAACAAACTTGAAAAGTACTGGCATTTATTGTTAAAATATAAAACTTTATATATTGTGCACACTTGACTGTTCACCCTTTTACGAAATAACAATAAATAACACACTTCTATGAAAACATTTATTTTTCTAGTCTCAAAGACAAACACTTCAAAAGAACAACCAAAATAAGCACACCTCCAATTCTTTGAGTACAAAAACAGTTATAGCTATCATCCAAATTAATGCATAGATTTTTATGATTGATTTTATGCTCATTAAAAAGGTTTTAGCATATCCTTTCTTTTGATATCCATTACGTTTACTAATGTTCGAAAACAACAACAAAAACACATGTTTTTAAGCCCATTTTCCTAAATGTTGACCCCTAAAACTTGTCAACCACTTGAGAGCGACGTTTAATTTTTTCATCATTCAATTTGTTAGCTCAAACCACGCATTTAAAAAAAAGACCATTTTCACTATTCTTCAATTGTTCCATTTTATGTTTTATCTTTATTTAAACCGGGCCCGTAATTTTTGACGGGAAAGAACTAATAGAGCTAATAAAATGCTATCGAAAACTTGAAAAAAAATAAAATTTGTTTTGAGTTTTTTTTTTTTTTATTTTGCTACTCAAAGGCGTACGAATGTCGCGTTCGCTACTATGGAAATGCCCATATATTCTTTTTTTAAATGATAGAATAACTAATTTTTGTTGTTTAACACGCCGCAAGAAAACACATTTTGGGTAAGCAAGGTACAAAAGGGATTATATTAGCTTTCAAATACGAGTATATACTTAATTGAGTTAGCTTTATACACCTTTCAAAAAGTTTTATTTACTAACGAAATCATTAACCAATCTTACCTGGAAATTTCTTTAGGATCCCGTCCGACTATTCTACGAATATTATCATTCAGAGACACCAAAGTGTGTTTTGCTTGGTTCAATTCTTGTTGCAAAGTACAAAATGATGGCATATATTCTGTCATATTAATATATTTTCTATTTTTGTCTTAAACAAATTTCCAAACGAAGTAAAATTATATGAGAACTAGAAATGTGCAAATATATCGATATGTGCATATATCAACACTAAATTAGCGTTACCAGTTTTGCACTATAAATAGTGCTTTCGGTATTTTTTGAGCTCTTGCGAGATGCTGCGGGAGAAAGTAAAAATCATCGCTTTATATGAGAAAAATTCTCATGCGAGAAAATTTTTACCACATGTACGATTTTTCCCACGCGAGAGAATAAAAATACCGAAATTACCACAAATACCTCACATTACCAAAAAGAGATTTCTACATACTGTGGTAGAAGTACACGTGAATGAAATGTGTACAGAAAAGGTTAACTGAGTGAATGCGCTTGTTGATGCATTCTTCATTCTTCTTGTTGGTAGTTTGTTTGTGTTTAAAGTGTTTTCAATATTTAACAACAAAGAAACGTAAATAATTTTTAATAGCAAAGTGAAAAATAAAATAATTATGTCTGGAAGAAAAAGATCATTGTCGCATAGTTATTCAAAAACTGGGGAAATTACGATTTCCGGGGCGCCGCGATTTGACGATGGATTCGAAGAGTACTCTTAATAAAAATAAGAATAGCCAAAGGAAATGTTTTGTTATCGATTTGTTTTCGAGTTATCGATTTTTTAAATTTTATTTTTTGCTATAAAGTCTATGAAGTAAATCGGCTATATTATTCTTAATATACAACCGATATTAATGAATAAGGTGTTTTATAAAAGGTTATATATAAGGCTTTTTAAATTAATGAAATCTGTTGAGTATTTTGTATTTTATAGGCATTTTTGTTCAATAAAAAAATATTTTCTTACACAAAACCGTTATTTTCTCAAAAATTACCGTTATTACTATGAATTATAAAAAGTAAATTATTAAAGCTTGAAAATTTATCTTTCATTTGATATAAAATATATATAATTTATTTGACTTTTTGTGGTGTTTTTTAATGATACAATGATTTGCCCTTGTACGGGAAATTGCTTATTTCACTCATTTGTACCTTAGATGTTTTGCTTTCTTATACTATGTTCACACTAAGGCCGAAAAGCTGCTTTTCGGACAGAAATGGCTTTTCAGCTGAAAAGCTACAAATATTCAGCTTTTCGCCATAGAAGAACTGTCAAATGAAAAGCAGCTTTTTGTTGGCTTTTCAGCGAAAAGCTATGAAAAGTTAGAAAACATCCCTGATTCTGAAGTCTGTTTGTTGAAGTTAAGTCAAAATCTATTACTAAAATCCAAGTTGTCAGTGATATTTGACATTTTGTCCGTCTGTTGTGCATTGTTTACAAATTCAAGCCAAACTAAAAACATTAACGCAACTCATGCGAAAAGTGTGCTATGAATAAGCTTATATTAATAAAAAACATAAACTTAAATTAGATGAATTAATTTTCGCAGCACAAACGATTAGTTCAAATAAGTGAAGCAGCTGCAACCATCAGAGTCAACATTTGCTCCTGGCGCAAATGCAATATAGCTGCCAAGGCCTGTCGTTCACTTTGGCGCTTACAAATATTGCTATCTAGAAATTTTGTGTTTTTTTCCTAGCTATCTTGTAAAGTTAAATATAATGCATTAGCGTTAGAAATCCAAGTAAATGGAATCATTTTTACAGCACGAAAGTGGTTTTAAATTGTTTTATTTACGACAAAAACAATGGCACAGAACGTAATAATAAAAAACATATGACTATATGTCAAATGAAAAGCGCCTTTCCCTGTGTGAACACCTATTTCTGAAAAGCTGCTTTTCAGCTGAAAAGCAGCTTTTCGGCCTTAGTGTGAACATAGTATTACTCCATATTGACGAATATTGCCATTACAATAAATAATTGTTTTTAAGGCAACATTGTAGCTACAATATTTATATGAATTAACGGGATTTTCAAGTCAGTGAAAAAAATTTGGGGAGATTACGATTTCCGGGGCGCCGCGTTTTGACGATGGATTCGAAGACTACTCTTAATAAAAATAAGAATAGCCAAAGGAAATGTATTGTTATCGATTTGTTTCCGAGTTATCGATTTTTAAAAAATTTTTTTTCTATAAGGTCTATGAAGAAAATCGGCTGTATTATTCTTAATATATAACCGATATTAATGATTAAGGTAAAATTTAAAAGGTTATATATAAGGCTAAAAATTTAAATTAATGAAATCTGTTGAGTACTTTGTATTTTATAGGTATTTTTATGCAATAAAAGAATATTTTCTTACATAAAACCGTTATTTTCTCAAAAATTACCGTTATTACTATGAATTATAAAGAGTAAATTATTAAAGCTTGAAAATTTATCTTTCATTTAGTATATAATATATATAATTTATTTGACTTTTTGTGGTGTTTTTTATGATACAATGATTTTCCCTTGTACGGAAAATTGCTTATTTCACTCATTTTTACCTTGAAATATTTTACTACATCATTTTTAAATAAATATGAAAATCAAATTTTCGTTTTGCAGTATTTAAAATAAATTTTTACTACATGTGTAGTAATTTTTACTACATGTGCAGTTAATTTTGCTACATTGAACAAGAATTTATAAAATAGGTGTTTTATTTTTTATTGTAATTTATATTATATGTATATGTACGCCTTATAATAGAAGACCTTAGAATAGTAAAAATAGTTGGAGCAGCAGAGCTTAATGCAAACGCAGCCGCTATAAGAATAATTACATTAGAAACCAACAGATGAATTTAGAAGTGATTACTTACTAGCAGGACGTAACATTTTCAATTTTGTTGTTTATTTTTAATTTTGAAGAACAAAAATATTAAAAGCAAAGGCAAAGATTCCTACTTTTTTTCCTAAATAATTCTAAATATTTTTGTATTCACAAGAAATACATCTAAACAAATACTTACTACATATAACTACATCGTGTAGTAAAAATTATTCAAGTGTAAATACAGTAAAAAGATATCTCGCAACTACATTTGTGTTTATAAATAAATAAAACTACATATTTATGAAATAAATACACGTTGTGCAGTAAATTTTACTGCAGTATTGTTTTGAGTGTAGTAATAAAGGCAATTTTTGAGAAAATAACGGTTTTGTGTAAGAAAATATTTTTTTATTGTACAAAATACCTATAAAATACAAAGTACTCAACAGATTTCATTAATTTAAAATTTTTCTAAAAGCCTTACATATAACCTTTTAAATAATAGCTTAATCATTAATATCAGTTATATATTAAGAATAATATAGCCGATTTTCTTCGTAGACCTTATAGCAAAAAAAAAAGTTTAAAAAATCGATAACTCGAAAACAAATCGATAACACAACATTTCCTTTGGCTATTCTTATTTTTATTAAGAGTACTTTTTGAATCCATCGTCAAATCGCGGCGCCCTGGAAATCGTAATCTCCCCTCTTTCGTATATCCGAAAGTGTCAAAAATAAACTGGCTGTCGAAAAAAATAACAACAACAACAACAGCTGAATCAGTTCGCTTTGACATTTGCGGCAGTCGCGCTCTCCGTGTTGCGGCTACCTTATTCAGTGTACCCTGCATATAACTAAATTTTTTACTCGTGTGAAGCCTAAAATACAAAATGGGAGATGCAAGAGTACGTAATTTACTAGGCTTAAGACTCTAGCTCCATGATTAAATAATTTCTTAGTATATCCCGTCATCTGTCATAATGCTACACAATAACACTTGTCTTTTTTGGGAAATTTTGGTGGACGAAACTTTCTATTTCTTGACGTATTATTTTATTTCATGATGAACTGTATCTATACTATTATGGTATGAATTTTTATTAACACTAATTTTTGTATATGTTAACATTATAATAAATACAATATTGCTTAGTGAGACTCTTTTGTGTGAATAAGCATAAACTGCTATTCTAAATTACTCTTTATGCTTCTTCATTTTTGCTGTATTGAATATTTTAATTTATTGTGTATAATTAATAAGATAATTTTTGAAAATGACTGAAGTTCAAACTTGATTAACTATCATTGTATAATGTCTCTTTTGGTCACAAATTCATATTTGTGTTTCGTTTAATCGAATGATTGTCTAAAGTAACATTGTAACTTTATATCGATCTCTTTTACGCTTGTCAATTACACTTAAGAAAGTATCAACGATATTGTGTATTATGCCTCGTTTCCATGCGATCTTCCAGTATCTTATCTTCTCCCATATCACAAACCACTTGCTATAATGAGCGAGATGCATATATGTAAGCTTTGTTATAAAAGTTTGACAAGTTTATATTTGTAAACAACTCAAAAACTAATTAATTAATCAAAAAGAAGCAATTGCAGGAGATCATAAAATAATATATTAATAGCATGAGAATATGTGCTAATATAAATTTAAAATTGGGAACGGAGCGTGCGAAAATGTTCACTGCTTGAGCTGGTGGCAAAATTAATTGGTTGTCAAGCATTTCTTCAAAGATTCGGATATCTTCTTCTGTTTTGTTTTCTCTAGTGTTGAAGAAGTTGAAGTCTCATTGAAACAAATTTACTGGATGATTTCAATTTTAATTTATTTTATTGTTGTTAGTTTTCATCAATAGTTTTATTAATAAAAATACTAATCTCAAACTTATCGTCGCAATAAATGACTTGCAGTTATGACTTGCAAATAATGACTTGTAGATCGTGGCATTGGGATCTAAAGTCGAAGAACCAGAGTCCGACGCACATTAACTGGTGTTGCTGCCAAAACGGATACAACATCAGCGCATTGCTGTTGTTCTTGGGGTTGTTGTTGATTTTGCTGGTGGTGTTGCTGTGCTGCATTAACAAACACTTTTTCTGTTAGCGCTTGTTGTTGCACATAAACGTTGTTGACACGTGCATTAAGTAAATGTGTGGACGTTTGCATTGTGTGGACTTTGCTGTTGACAGGGTGCTGCTGCAGCTGCATTTGTACTGCTTAAGATGCCTAAGAACAAGGAAGGTCCTGCTGATGTTGCTGTGCCTCAGAAACCACCAGGTATTCAGTTGGCGCATAGCCACGCGTATTAAGTGGCACACGTTTGCTGCTCACAGGCTCCTTCTGCGGCCGCATTTTTACTGCTGAACTAGGGCGAGGAAAGTCCTGGACCATCACTAGCTCCTTGCAGTGGCGGTGTATCGTTATGCGTAGCTGTGTATCATTTAGCTGGCGCCTGTGGAATTCCAAGAGCCAGAGTCCGATGAACATGCAGAAATAAGCACTGATGTTGCTTCCAAAACGGGTACGACGCCAGCGCAAATCTGTTGTTGTTGATGTTGTTGCTGGCTGCTGCTGCTGCGGACGCATTAACACAGCTTAATATAGGCGAGGAAGGTCTTGCAGGTGCGGAGTATCGTGCATGCGTA
Source organism: Tetanocera ferruginea (assembly GCA_958299015.1). NCBI lineage: Eukaryota > Metazoa > Arthropoda > Insecta > Diptera > Sciomyzidae > Tetanocera > Tetanocera ferruginea. The sequence goes on from OY282642.1 coordinate 60,779,490, forward strand.
GCGATGCATCGTTGAGTTGGCGCCTGTGGAACTGCATTCTGGCAAATAGAGTGAATCAATTGGCGTGACGGCAAGAAGTTGACCGATTTTTGCTTGAGATCCAGCACTTCCTCTTCAATAGAGCGCCGACAATCTAGCGTAAAAAGGAAAAGTTTAGCTTTTTATGTGGAAATGAACAGTTAAAATCTTACTCTCTGCAATTTCAAGCTGTTTTTTGTCTGCCGATAATATTAAAATTTTTAGAAATGTCACATAGAATTAAAAATACCATGCAGCTATAAACACGGTTGTAAAATATTATAGCATGTGATACACTTTTATAGGAAAAAACTTGAACTTCAACTTCTTGAACTTTTTCTATCTTCTAGTATCTCATGAAATCACAAAGGATATCACATGCTATAAAAGTAGAAAATGTATGCCTATTTCACACTGACATTAGCTAATTCCACAAGATATGGTTCGCATGCTCATTCCTTCATGGAACTGCATGAAAACGCGGCATTAAGGTCTCTGCCCACTTGCGGCACGTAACGAAACGACACGAAACTACAAAATATAAATAACCTGTGTTCTTATGGATGCATGTTCACTAACCGTAAACGAAAAGGCGACGATTGTTGACGGCGATGAAAAGCCTGTGGGAATGGTTGCAAAGAATTCTGATCGACTTGTCGTTCGCTTTGTTGACTAACCATTAGCTGCAAAAAATGAATTCCGAAAGAAATTTTAACTTGTGAGCGAAAATGTTGTTTTTTATGACATGAGTCTGCAACAAAGTTTTAAAAATCAATTGTAGAGTGATTGTAGATTGTTACACTCATATTAAACATTATATTGATTTGATTTGTAATTACCGCCGTTACGTTAAGTGTGCATGAAAAACTTCTTTGCCTTACCGTCGCCGTTCGACAGTCGTTCCGTTACGTGCCGTAAGTGGGCAGAGACCTTAATAGGTTTAATCAGCATGTCAATGTTTTTTTTTGTTCATGCTTATCGTTGTCTCACATTTTCATGTATTTAGGATTATTTCTAAAATAGTATATACTATAATGACAATACGTCAAACGCAACTCTATATTACTCACTGAGCAGAGTATAATATCCTCTAATTATATGTTAGCGATGTGGCAGTCGATTAATTAATTTATTTAATTTTAATAGTTGTGCAGGCCATACATTACAGCCGGTATTTATTTTAGTTCAACTTAGGCCATTTCCTCACGGAGCAATTCAAAAGTAATGCAATTGCAACAAATGTAGCTAACTCATGTTTCTATACCGAAACCTTCGCATGGAGCAACTTATTCAAAACTAGTTGGCAACATGTTTGCGATAAGTTTTATGCAACGCAGCATGCTGCAATTTATATCACCAACTTGTTGTTTATTTTTCTTTAGCCATTCTGTACCAAGGCATATTTATCCAGGTTGTATAAAACGCAACTGCGCTGCTGATTTTTGGGAGTCTAATGTCAAAATCAAATAATGCCCACTCTTATAAACGAGTTGGAGGATTTTTTTGTTTTTCAGAGAAAAACTTTACGCTAGCCTTTTTCTAATTTTCGCATGTGTAAGTTTACAGTTTATTAATTTTTACACCCTAAACCTGAAAGGTGAGGGTATTTTAACTTTGTGCAAACGTTTGTAACGCATAGAAGGAAGCAAGTCCGGTAAAGAAAAGTGTATATATTCTTGATCAGCGTCACCACGTGAGTCGAGCTATCTATGTCCGTCTGTCCGTCCGTCTGTGTGTTGTCCGTAAACACAGGATAAGAAGAAGGAGTCGAGATAATTGGATGAAACTTGGTACAATCCGCCCACGGACACGCCTACCTCCCATACAACGCAAAAATTTAAAACTGCATAGCTCAGCTCATAATAAGTCTACAACAATAAAAATTGGTATGTATGTGTTTTATATCAACACAAAGATGTCTTTGAAAAATGGAAGTCATCCGCTCACGGACACGCCCACCTCCCATACAACCCAAAAATTGAAAACGCAATAAATAAATAAGCCTACAGAGCTTAAATTTGGCACAAAGATGGTTTTGAAAAATGGACATCATCCGCCTACGGACACGCCTACTTCCCATACAACGCGAAAATTGAAAATTGCATAACTGAGCTTATAATAAGCCTACAACAATAAAATTTGATATGTATGTGTTTTATACAAACACAAAGATGTTTTCGAAAAATAGACGTCATCCGCTTACGGACACGCCCACCTCCCATACAACCCAAAAATTGAAAACGCAATAAATAAGCGTCTGTTCAACCTACAGAGCTAAAATTTGGCACGTATGTTTTATATGACGAGACAAAGATGGTTTTATAAATGGACGCCATCCGCCAACAAACACGCCTACCTCCCATACAACCTAAAAAGTTTAAAACTCAATAAATAAGGTTATGTTTGTCATAGAGAAATTATAGGTCTGTTCCCGTACTTGAACATTCGTACGAATTCGCACGAATTCGTGCTATTTTCTACGATTTCCTGTTCCCGTACCCAAAAAAATCGCAAAAGAGAGAAAAAAAGGTGAAATCCAGTCCTTGTCAAATGTTGCTATTTTCTGCTACACAAATTTGGAGTTGCAAAACTCGCAGCAATTAGCAAGTGCAATATTTTGACAGCTTATGTCAGCCATTAAAGCAACATGTCGAGAAAAGTAGAAATTAATTGTTCCACATACACATTAAGCAGAATAAAATGTGAGTATATTTTATATAATTTTTTCCAATAACAACTAGCGTATTTTCTTCCTTAGATATCAACTAAAGCAATTCTGCCACCAAAAATTTGTTGAAGTTTCATCAAAAGTTGCAACTTTTTGCAAAACACCTGTTCCCGTTCTTTTTGCAATTTTTCACGCAAAAAGAGCACTTTTTTACTTACTCTCTCAAATATTTCAACTTGCGAATTTCTGCTACAAAAGTACGGGAACAGACCTTATATATGGTATGTATGTATTTTATACCAAAACTAAGGTGTGTTCAAAAATTGGGAGTAATCCGTTCATGAACACGCCCACCTCCCATAGCGAAAGCACAATAAAGGCATTAACTGTGAGCTACAGGAATAAAACTTGGTATGTGTAAATTTTTCATCAACATTTAAATGCATATAAAGTATAGGCTTCATCCGCCCACGGAGACGATCATTTACAATAAAAATTTTTTGTTTTTGAAAAGTAGGTTTAGGGTATTTCATAGTCGGCCTAGACCGACTTTAGACTTTCATTACTTGTTTTATTATTGAATTTTGTGCTTGATGTTTTAATTGTATTTTGGAGATATTAGCTGCGTTTTTTCCAACATCCAAATCCGATTTCCATACAAACAAAATCTTGCCTTCGATTTAGATTTTGTTTACTTATAGCTCTATGAACACGACCAGGGAACGTAAAAACGAACCAAAAAAAAAACAAGACGTAAAATGTTTCACTTTGACAGCGCAATAAAATTGGAAGTTGCAGTCTTGTCATAGAAGTAAAATAAAAAATATTTATGTCTATATTTCTTACTTCTATAGGTCTTGTGCAATTAAAAGCACGAAAATACTTTCATCTATTGAAGATACTGACTAACAAATAACATTCCATGAGCTGCAAAAAAGCTGGGCGGCGTCACTAGACTGGATCAAGGCTTCAGCAGAAGAAGCAGATGTGCAGCAAATATTTGCGAAAGGCATAACAGCACTTGCTGAAACATGCCCTTTAGATAAAGAAATTTCGCAAAATTGTTCCTTGACTACTTCTGGTTAAGGAACATCACAGCACAGCCAACGAAATGAACAGCATTGTGCAACTTTGTCGTCACTTTACACTGCAGCTGAATGGTTTGACTAATCGTTTTGCTGCAATATTAAGTGCTAAAATAAACGATGCTGCTGAGGAACAAATAAAAACATTGTTGGCTGAGATGTGCGACGCTTGAAAAGCATTTAATTTGGTTTTTGCAATAAATTTATAAATAAAATATATAAAATTTGTTTCTCGTTCTCTTTGTTCGTACTCTTCTTGACCGTCTGGTGTCTCTACGCCATCTAAAGAGCCTGTAATCAAGTGCACCTCATTGTCGATATGTTGCTGCATGCTTTTAATGTTGGCTGGAACAATATTTCCAGTAATTTTGGGATCAGACAGCCAACTGTCTAAGGTGCACAAAATGAAGCGTCCATCAATCTTCCCCAAAGCATTGCCTTCGTATTAGGAATTAAGCGTTGTCGATAACCAGTTCCATTGCACCTGATTATATTTAGCCACATGAAAAGAATTAATTTGCTGACTTTTTCTTTGTTTTGTAAACAATTTCTGACAATGTTGTTGACATTTCTTACGTTATTTTACAATGTATTAGCTTACAGAGTTGCAAACCAAATCTAAATCTAGATTAGGATGTTGGAAAAAACGCAGCTATTGTGAAGAACAATTTTTAACTTTTGATGTTAGGTGTAAATTAATTGTAATTAAAAAATCCCCTCTTGGTTTGTTTTTGGTGCAGAAGCAACATTGCTCATTGTCATTTCTGATTTTGACATTGTTCTGTACAATGCTAAAAATTTAGCATCACTTTGTTGCAGCTCTTTTACTGCCATGAATAATCTGCTGTTTATATTATTTTTTAATGTACGGATGGACCCAAATCTTTTTTGCCGTTTGTTTTTTCGCAAATGGTAAAAGAACAGGAAAGATTGTAGTTTGGGGCCCACTCCACTTTTTTTTTGGGCCCTTAGGTAAAACTATGTCTACTTCAATAAAAATAATCAATGTTGCGTTGTAACCAGGGCTGCCGTTTTGGTAAAATATTACCAAATTTGGTAAAAAGATTTCGACTTGGTAAAATGGTAAATTTTTTTTTGGTTTGGTAAATTTAAAATCAATGAAAATTTAAAATAAGTTGCAATTCAAAAACTGATTGTATAAAAATAACATCAATCATGCTCATTGTGCAGCACTATCCTTAGGATTGAAAATAATTGAAAATATATAATTGAACGTATCAAGTGAAATTACACGAATGAACGCAAAGCAAAATGTCAAAAATTTGAATTTGGCAGTTGCTTAGATGGTCGGCTTAGGAAAGAAATTGATGGATCGCTAAGATCATGATACAAAAATACAGGTTGTGTTGACGTTTCCGTCGACTACTTCAAATCGTAAAAAAAATTATCGAAGAAGAGAGCACTCATAAGCAAACAACATAATACAAAGGGCATAATACTCGAGTAAAATTAAATTTTGATAGCGCTCAGTAAAACTGATGAGGTGGGAGACGCTAAAATGTACGTTACTGTCTCAACTGTTCAGAAATTAAAACTTCAACTTTGAATCTGTGTTAATTAATTACATATACATCAATCTGAGATCGTGGGAAATAATTTTCAACATATAGTAAAATACTTATAAGTTCTATATGATTTGTTTAGAGTGCAGTTTAATATTATATATTATATATTTTTAAGTATTTAAAAATCAAAAATATGCACATGAATTATGCCGCGTTTCCATGCTATCTTCTACGATCTCCCACAATCATTTTTTTTGTAAGAAAGAATGGGCATGCGAACCCTATCTTATGGGATTGGCTAATGTTAGTGTGAAATAGGCATACATTTTCTACTTTTATAGCATGTGATATCCTCTGTGATTTCATGAGACACTAGAAGATAGAAAAAGTTCAACTTATTGAACTTTTCCTATAAAAGTGTATCACATGCTATAATTTTTTACAGCCGTGTTTATAGCTACATGGCATTTTTAATTCTATGTGACTTTTCTAAAAATTTTAATATTATCGGCAGACAAATTACAGCTCGAAATTGCAAAAGAGTAAGTTTTTAACTGTTCTTTTACATAAAAAAGCTAAACTATTCCTTTTCCCGCTAGACTGTCATCGCAAAAGGAAGTTCTGGATCTCAAGCAAAAAGCACAACTTCTTGCCGTCAAGCCAACTGATTGACTCTACTTGCCACAATGCAGTTCCACGGCGCCAGTGCAACGATACATCGCTACGTATGAGCGATACTCCGCCACTGCAAGAAGCTGGTGATGATCAGCAGCAGCAGCAAAACCATCACCAAAAGCGCCAACGTGTGACACAGCAACATCAGCAGCAGCAACACCCGCAGCAGTAATTAATATATTTCTAAAGAAGGTATCTTCTGACTGCTCTATGGCAGGGAAGTCACAATGCAGAGAAATCTATGGCAGAAAGTCGTGAGCAGGAACGGCAGAATTGGTTTGAAGAAAAGGCAGCTAAGGATGCGGCCATTGAACGTCGGCAATATAAACTTGAACGTGTCAAAATGCGTGTGATAGAGAGAAACTATTCCTGCACCTGCAGAGCTAGGCAAACAAATTTCTTCAACAGCAGATGGAATCGGCGCGGTATCATGACGAAAATATTGAGCACATCAGGCAGAGCGCACAAGAGTTGACCATACTCAGTTGGGTGCTGAGTAATACTTGAAGGAGTTGCAGACGCTGCCGTTGCATATGAAGCGTGAAAGCCAAGTCCATACTTTTTTGAATCGCGTCAGTAAAGGTGTTGCTGCTCTGGGCCTGGAGCGCACATTTTACGTCTTGTAAACTATTATATTTTATTTTGTAAATAAAACCATCATGTTTTTAGAAGCAGTTTTTTAGTAATTTTAATGGTTAACATGAGGTTATAATAATTTAAAATAAGTCTTAACGGCAGACATATTTTCAATGGAATTAATTATCCTAGTAAACATTGTACATGACAATCTGAAAGCCATAAAAGCGAAGCCAGTTTAGTCCTCTGATAGATCAACTTCCCCAACGCTTCAAAAAGTTCTCCGAATTTTAATATATGCCGAACATGATATCAAACAGGAAATAAAAAGATGGGATGCTTTCTTTAAAAATTTGTTTCCAATCTGCATCATGAATGCACTGCTACACTTGAACGAAAACAGCAATTGTATTCTGAACAGCACCACATTTCGAAACTTGCAAAATTTAATTAATTTATTTTTTGTTTACAAATTTCCCAAATGTCAAAGTTTTATAGCAAAAGATACATATATACATCTCACTCTTTATAGCAAGTGATTGGTGATATGTGATAAGATAAGATACTGGAAGATCACATGGAAACGCGGCATTAGATATGCACTTAAAATAGAAAAATTATTAAATAAAAAATAGTATGAATTATTGTAATAGTATAATAGACTATACATAAATAGTAAATAGACTAACATTTCGTTAACTTGACAACTTTAGGACGCTTCATATAGCAACCCATTAAGCTAAAACATAGCTCACCTAGGTACACTGTCACAACAGTTGAATACGCTGAATGTGGCCAGTAACTGTTTTGCTTTGACTGCCGTTTTTTTTGACACCAGCCAGTTTCCTTCTGAAGAGAAAATAAGCAGCTGTCAATGCTTTTTTTTTTTTTGTATCATGGCAAAGATGGATAAGTAAGTTTTATTTTTTATAAATTCATATTCTTAAAATTTATATTCTAAGCGATTATGTTATTTCTGTTTAGATATGTTATTAGAAAGAATGTGAAAAGCGATGAAACATCTTCAAGCGTATAACATATGTTAATTTAATTAAAAAATATATATAAAAGTATTGTTTTTTTAACTCAAAAATAAAATTTTTTTGTGTTTGGTAAATTCTCTTTCATTTTGGTAAATTTTTGGATGAATTCTGGTAGAAAAAAATGTTTGAGAGTGGCAGCCCTGGTTGTAACATGTCTTGCGTCGTGGCCACACTGATGAGTAGTGTTGCCGTTTTGGCTATTTATAGCCAAAAGTGGCTATTTTTTTTGATTGTGATCAGTTTTGGCTATTTGGCGATTTAATTTTTCATTTGGCTATTTTTTTTACACGGCTATGTTTTTGCATTCCGGCGAAAATTAATTTTTTATTTTACATATAACATTTTCAATTGCCTGTGAATCGACAGCGAATCGCTTGGAAGATCAAGCAGTTGCCTTTGAGCTCATCTGAGAATCATCCGGGTATCACCGACTGTAAGCTGCTTAGGCTGATTCGCCGGAAATATTCGCCAATGAACCGCCGAGAGGAGTTACAAGAAATTCGCCGAAAAGGGTGGCAAACGAAGTCCTTTTAAAAGTCCTCAGCAATTTGTTCTAAAGCATTGTTGTTCTGTCCGAATTCAATGAATTTTTTTGTGAATTTGTTTTTATTTCGCTTCAATATAATGCGACGCTGTTTCCTAACTATAATAGTTCAACTTTTTGATTAATTTTAACGATTTTTCAGAGCCTGCTTCATATTCCCTGATAGATTTTGAACATTTTTCAAAAATGCATCCTCCAACAAACGCCGAAATGAGCGAAAGAAGATTTTGAAAATGTTTGTGACTCGCGCATTCATTGCTTAAGCATTTGAAAAGCGATGCATTTTCCCAAAACACTTGGGCGAATTACTGGTGCATCGCAAAATTCACTTCTCTGCCAAACGTCTTCCAAATGTTTGCAGGGAAATGATTTAAAATTTGAGAGTGAATTCTCTCTTCATTTGAACACGACCTGCCGGTGATGCTAATCGTGCAGCCAATCGCAAGAATATCCATGTGGCACATAAGAGTATGCAACAATGTATATAACTTTGATCATTGAAAGTAATTGTGGTTTGGTTTCAAAAGTAAAATTAAGCAAGTCAGCATTTAAAAGTAAGTTGACGAGCACTCCGCCACACATAAAAAATTCTTCACTTGATCCACAAGTTTATTGAATTTATCAAGTATAAAATAAATGAGCTGAGGTCCTTCTATATTAAAGGTCCGTCTATTTAAAGGATATATGCCCTAAATATGTTTAAATCATGCTCTTATATTTTTAACCGACTTCAAAAAGAAGGAGGTTCTCAAGTTGGTTGGTTTCTCTGTTTTTTTTTTTTTTTTTTTAATATATAATTTTATATAACATACTTAAAAACAAACATGTTTGTAAATCTATTTCCACCCAATAAACCACATAGCGAACTCGGTTTAGTTTCGAATTAGTAATGAAACCGAGAACTCGGATAAGATATCTCGTATTCGATTCGAATTCGAAACGAGTACGCAATCTCGTAAAATAAAATAAATTCTTATATGTCTGCAATTAATCATCGCAACATTGATTATTTTTGTTTTTAAATTCGTGATCCCTTCAGATTTTTTAAAAAATAGAAAAAAAACACCAAAAGCAAAAAAAACTGATAAGTTTTTTTGTCTGTGCTGGGAGTCGAACCCACTTCCTCAAACGTTTGTTTTCATAATCAAGCAAATTACGCCGCTTCGAAACAACAACTGCGAAAGGCTAGTGGATAACGTAGCAGACTGGCATCCGGGGAACGTGGGTACGAATCCTGAATATGTATATTTTTTTTTCTTTTTTATTACAATAATTATCTTATAATCTTTTATCAGAATTTCTAACGAAACTGTCTACAGAGAGGCTAATGTTACACCAATCATTTGCTATGCCACAATGCTAATGAACACATTTGTAGTCAACATATGTAGCTCAGAAAACGATATCATCAGGGATATCTGCTCCTCTCAGTCGGAAAGTACCTGGTCAAACTCACCGTATCACTCACCGATTGGTGTTCTGTCCGAAGTTTACGAGTCTTTGCCCGAAGGGCCATCTTTGCCATATTTTTTAAAAGCCGTCCCAGGGCATAACCGGGGTTAATTTTAAATAATTTCAACTACGACGTGAAGAAAATATTCACGAATTTAGGAGTACAAAACCTACCTTTCTGTTCCTATGTTTGTGATTTCTATTAAGTTTACTTATCTGTTCTATGTACTTATTTCATTTATATTTACAATTATTCTAATGGTATACATAAATCTGCATTATTTTATCGCTAGCTCTAACTGATATGTCTGAGACATTTATAAAAGCCTCATTTTTTTTTTTTAGCTTTGAACTAAGGATTTCAGGTGTCAAACCTTTTCAGTCAAGTCTGCCTTGGTTCGGAAATGGGGAGATAGATAAGTAGGAGAGAAAGTGAAATCAAGAGAAACAAGTGTAGAATGTTGTATGTGTGGCGGAGCGCTATATCAACATGCGAATTTGAATCTGAGACAAGTGTTATGCCTTTACCTCAGTCAATTCTAGTTATCAAGCAATCTAATTCCACAAACATCTCTACCACCAACTAAAACTTCCAAGGTCGTATTTATTGATGAATTTTGATTTTCAGTTGATTATAAATGAGGAAAGAATTAAAGAAAGGTAAGCATTATAATTGCAATAATTTTGTTTTTCTCGTCTCTATCATTGAATATTAGATTCAATCACATTATCTGTGTATCTGTTTTTATATAAAAGCCAATTTATCAAATGTATTCATTTTATACTGTCATCACTTTTTATCATTGGCAATCGTTACTGTGGAAGTATCAACGTTATTGGCCCATATGCATAAAAAAAGAAAACACTAGAGTTCGTAGCGAACACTTGATTTTTCATTATTGATATGCATAAAAAGAAAACACTATATAGTGTTCACTTCTTTTTTTGACTAGACTATTTTCGAAACACTACTTGCTAAACTTTGATATGCATAAAAGGAGTGTTCACTACTTAAAAAGAAGTGAACACTATAATTTATTGTAGTGTGCTTCTGATTAGACTTCTTTGAAATAATTCATAACGAAATGGTCATGGTTTTCATTTTAATCGTAAAAATAGAACTAAATGTTATTAAAGAAGAAGATTTGCCCACGAAGATAGTTTTCGATTTCTTTAAAGACTGTCCTGCGAGAATGTTGAAATGTTAGAAACATATTTACTGCCTGAAAATTTAGAAACTCGAGATATCGCTTTAAGTAATTTTACTAAAATGCAATGTATTCTTTGGAAACGTTTGCCCAAGCGAAACACACCAGTTCGGTTTCACCTGCTATTTCTTCGCGACCTTCTTTTAAGGTCCATATTTCTTCATATAGTTCCGTATTTTTTTGATAACATTATTTAATTTAAGTTAATAATTCCTAAAACAACATTATTTTTATTAATAATATTTTGAGCTTTATGCCAAATAATTCATGAAGCAACTTTATTTTTATTGCATTCAATTTTCAAATTGAATTTTTGAAATATGACAAGAATGCAAAAAGTCTCGCGGGCTGTGATTTCACGAAACTTTTTTGTCGTTATACTTTCATATTTTCGTTGTTGATGAAATTTTGAAAGCAAAGTCTCTGCAACGCAGTTTCGTCGTATAATTTGAAGATGAAACTTGAAAAGAAAATTTCAGAAAATGTCATGCGACGAGTTTCGTCGTATAAATCCCCTCTATAACAGAAGTGAACACTGAAGTTCGAAATTAAAAAATAGAGCTTGCTTAAGCCTATATGACACTTGCTTGTTTTCAGATCTTTAAACAAGCAAGGGATAAAAGAGACAGCAATGTCTTGTGTGAATGGGATGTCTGTAGAAAATTTTGTGAAAAATTCAACAGCTGTTAAGACAAAAATATAATTAATTTTGTGTCAAAAATCTACAACTTGTACGAATTATTTAAAAATAATTACGAGCTCGAGCAGCGCAATTGTTATTTATTTCAATTAAAAACATTTAAATGCAACCAATTGAAATGCAAAAACAGCATTAAAAGGTACAACGGCAAAAATGCAGAATGTCTGCTTCACAAAATATTTATCTTGTTCTTCTTTCTGCTGTAACAAGGTATTCACAATGACTTTTTCGTGATTTTAAGCTGGTAGAAGCTGAAAAAGTAGAAAATTTTTGTATATTCTAGCGCTTGATTTGCTTGATTGCACATATAGCGTAGGCAGTCATATCAACGGAAAATTGTAGTGAGCATTTATCGTACTGCGCTTTACTTACAATTTAAGCTCTGAAAAATACTAAAACTAGCCAGTGTCATATAGGCTTTATGCAGGCTTCAAATCAGCGTTTTTGTGTGGCATACGGCAGCCATATACACACAAGTTCGATAGTTAAGAAGCTAGTTCGCCAGCTTGGCACACAAGTTGGCCTGTTGACAAAAATTTTTGATTTTCTCTGTCCAACAAAGCAAAAACAAAACATTTCTATAGTCATTGCGAATCCAGGGTTGTATTGAAACATAAGTGTAGTACTATGTGGAGTACACTTTAATGATTTAAGTACGATATGAGATATGTTTGGTACTTTTTGTTTTCTATTTGGTAGTACTCTATGTAAATTGCATACAATATACGTGATACCTTTGTTTGGATTCAGTAAAAATTTTTTTCGAAAAAAGTAAGCAGGTGTGGAAGACTTGGAGAGCATTTTCCCCACAAAAAAATAATTTTATTTCGAAGCAATAAATACTTTTTTAAGAGTACATTTCTACTCTTCTCAAATGTTACCCTGTGTGTGCCAAACAAATTCCGTAATTTGAACGCTCGCTTTCTCGAACACATACAAGCCGCCATATTGTTTGCGAACAAGAGTTCCAGATGTGAAAGCCACATTAAAAATGTTTATTCATACCAAAAGTAGTGTTCACTATCTTACTTTCACTACTTGATAGATAACACTATTCTGAAGCGTTCACTATATTTTATGCATACGGGCCATTATGTCGTTGTATTATTCTTTCTTATCTTATTGTACAAATTTTTAATGTAATGACGAAACGTTTCTCTGATGTTTTCTAAACATTTTGCACGTATACGATTGAAGACCACCCGAATCTGTGGGATATGATATTTTTGTCTCAATTCATTTACTACTACATCGTGATGCAAATGGTCATATTTATGATGAAAATGCTGTACTATCAACTCGGTGACGTGATGACGCTTTGATAATACAATTGGTCGTTTAGTGTCTGCAGATACACATTTCGTAAAATGTATTCTACCCTTTATCTTCAAGATCCCATTCTAGTCTATATAAGGAGAAAGTTTCCGAAGAGAATTCCTTTTTATAACAGAAATTTTCTTTTGTTCATCAGCATCACGAAGAGTACCGATTTTTTAAAGTATATATCGTCCTGAGCAAGTCTATATAGCCACAATTCTGATTTTTGGTAGTCGACAGGCATAATTAATTTTCCAGTTTCTTTTTCTAAACATCGTCTCTTAAAGTAATAGAGAAAGGCAATAGTTTTTCGCAACTTTTTCCATGTTGAAAATTTGTTAATATCAACTATCGCCTCAGAAACTTCATGAACTGCTATCATATCGATTTTCTTAGAATAATTGGAGATATGACTTTGATCCGGCCAATCTGATTCCGGCTGACTAAGAAAGCTGGGTCCATTTCGGCTACATTTTGTGCAGTCTGAACGTGCTGCCACTCAGTAGTGTTCGTAATTTCTTGAATTTCGGCTATAGGAAACTTACCAAGTCTGCATAAATTTGACGACTGTATCCAGCTTATCCAGAAGATTCGTTGAGATAGCTTTAGTTCCAAATACTCTTCCACTGGATGTCCTAGTCTTGCTCCTTGTAACGCTGCTTCAACTTCAAGATGAGGAATTGACATAAGTTTAAGTGGTGCAACGTGACTTTTCGCGGACACCAGCACGCATTGTATTAACGCAGCCTTTTTGACACGAAGGTATGTAGCAGCTGCACAAGCGTCTGCGCTTGCATCGACAAATGTATGCATTGTGTTTTCTGCAACGTGGTAGTTATCGAAGCCATGGATATAGAATCTTGGTATCTTTAAAACTTCAATTTGAGGTAATATTTTGAGCCAAGCGGTAAACAACTCATACTGATCCTTTTCGATTTCATCGTCCTACTCCATTTTTCGCCTCCATGTATATTGTAATAGAATTTTCAGGTACACAAGAAAGTGTGTTATGAGACCGAGAGGGTCGTAAATGGACATAAGGATTCTCAACAACTTGCGCTTAGTTGGAATTCGCTCTCCTTGTAAAATTTTCTTGTTGCCTTTGTTATACTTGAGCGAGTAAGTGAAAGCATATTGTGTACAGTCCCACAACATGCCTAAAACTTTGTCCTTTTCATCTTTCTGCTCTAAATCAAGATTAAAGCAATTTTGTTTTTCGATATCATTCTTTCCAAGAGCATGAATAACGGCTTTAGAGTTTGAGCGCCAGTTACGAATCAAAAAACCACCTTTTGCACTTCTCCAGCGATACGAATTGTCTCTTCAACCGTGTCAAAACTGCTCACAATTTTTTTCAATAGGCTCACAGGTTGTATTTTTACTTCTCCAAATAAATCTTTGCGCGTGCTGGTCCTCATGTTTCACCATCAATTGGTGAATCATTTCTTTGATGTCACCTGTTATCGCAATGCGCTTTTGCAGAAATCGAAGCAACACAACCAGAAGTGATGCAGTGAGCTCAGGACCTGGCAGAAGAACTGAATTCAATGAAATACCATTTGCCTGAGCGGCAGCATCCCATACCAATCTGACCTTTTCAGGTTTATTCGGGTTAAGCACTGGAAAGATAGGTAAATACCATACGCGCTTTTCTGGAACCGATCGTTCGTTAACAGAAAGTCGCCGAATATAACCTTTGTTTTCATATTCCGCCAACTGCTTATTGATTTCTTGGAGCAAATAAGATTTACTCTTAAAGCTTGCTTCGAGACATTTTATTTATTTATTTATTAATTTAGTCTACGGATATAATCTTACAGACTAATACATTTAATTAAATACAGTAAATAAATTTAATCTAAATCTTGACACATTTACATCGCAATTAATTAATTCAGAAAGACTATTGCACAAATCGATGCACCTAGCAATTGGTTCATTTGCAGCGTAACATGTCCTATGAAAGGAGCCAATGATTAATCTATTATTTCTTAAAACTCTAGGTGGGTTGTAAATACGAAAAAAACTAGATAGTTCAGGACATACTATTTTACCAGTGACAACATTATAAACGAACATTAATGAAAAAACCTTACGTCTATCCTGAAGGGTAGTAAGACTAAGAAATTTACGTCTAGCAATATATGAAGGGAGACCATCCGGCCAACACATTTTACTTATGGCATATCTAGTGAAACGTTTCTGAACACTCTCGATTTTATTAGACTGAATGAGATATGAGGTAGAGAATCCAATCTCAAAATATGGATTCCAAATCAGGCAGCAGTAATCTAAGTGACTACTAACTAAAGCTACATACAGAGCCTTTACCGTCAAAGGATCTTTGAAGTCCTGTGTATTCCTTTTAATAAAACCAAGCATTGAGTATGCTTTAGCTACGAAAAGGTCAATATGACTCGTAAATTTAAGTTCAGAGTCAAACATTTCACCCAAGTCTTTCTTCTACTTCGTTTCTACGCGTAATATGACAATTATTTACTGAATAATCGAACATAATTTGGTTGGAGCATTTAGTAAATGACACTACACTGCATTTATAAATATTTAATAAAAGTTTGTTTGAAACACACCAATTGTTTAAAACATCTAGATCATACTACAGTAAATGACAGTCTGAAAGCTTAGAAACTTTTAAAAATAATTTAACATCAACCGCAAACATAAGACACTTTGAGTGTTGAAAATGCTGCGGTAAATCATTGATAAAAATTAAAAATAGAAGCGGTCCACAGTGAGTTCCTTGGGGTATACCAGATAAAGCATCAATCAAAATAACGGATTTTAAAGAGCCTATTTTTACAAAAGTTTCTGTTAGTTAAAGAATTTAATGAGATGGTCAGACACTCCAAACTGTTTCAACTTATTTAAAAGAATGAGGTGGTCAACTTTATCGAAAGCTTTTGAAAAGTCAGTATAGATTACATCTAATTGGCTATGCTGCTCGAAGCTGTTTATCTGATTCGTAATCAACGCTATATTAGTACATGTTGACCTTCCTGGTAGGAACCCATGTTGTAATGCACTTATGTGGTTATTAATATATACAAAAAAAAAAACAAATTGGCCATTTCAGCCCTTGAAAGGACTTTGACCGAGCTTCTTATGATCAATTGTGTTGTGTGTGTTATTAAATGTTTGCACACATTTGACCGAGAACTGGACCTACATGTTTTATGCCGACTCCGAATGGCTCATGTTCTCAAGAAGCTTTACATTGCATTATTCACTCTCTGAGGTTTGCCATTGTCTGCAGAGAGGTGGTGACCGATCAGAAAAATTTTTTATTGAAAAAAACTTTTCTCACCGCGGCTGGGGATCGAATCCGGGCTTCGAGCATGCTAAGCCACACACTTAACCTGCATGCCACGGTCACCACCGTGGCATTTATATTATTAATATAAACCACAAAACTTTAAACGTTTGATTGCCATCGACCTGTTTTCCGGTAACTCTATATCATCGTGCTTCCATATAAGCCCAATTTCGCAATGACCATCAACTTTCCGCAGTGTTTTTGACATAAATTTGTGAGCTCTTTGTTCTTCTTTTGTCTCTTGAGCATTCGGACTTGGGCGAACTCCCATACGATCCACGGCATAGAAACTTTTTACCAATGCAGTCAAATCCTCATTTTTTGCGTTTAAGCAATTGCATGCATGAAAAAAGAGGCTGTCTTGTGTGCATCCAGATGCTGCAAAAATAGTCTAGCCGAGTCTACATTTTGCAGCAATTGGCTCATTTTCATATCCTTCTTTAACTCGTCTTGGCACCGCTAAATTCCAGTTATCAAGACCTATTAATAATTCAGGTATGATATTGCTATATGATGTTATGGGCAAATGTTTCAAATGAGAATATTTATTGGAGAGCTCCATATAATTAACGTTTGCGATGGAAGTTATAAATTGGATATAATTCTGGCTTACAATTTAGCATGGTTATTCCCTACTAACTTTAAATCTTATTTCACCTGCTGTGACTCTTCTTCTGATCTATACACCGAGTTATCTGTCCAAGTGAGAGTTAGTGGTTTATTTTCACCTTTGACGCCTAATCTGTTTGCTAAGCGTTGACTTATAAGCGTCGTTGAGGATCCCTCGTCTAGAAAAGCAAATGTGTCAACAATATTTTCTTTAGAAATTAGGGTAATTGGGATATAACGGTATCTCGTCTCATTACCTTGGCCTAGGTGTGTATAATTGGAAGCGGTTGTTGCATTTTGATTTTTCTCTATGCATGGGCCAGTGTCTTTTGTGTGGTTATCACTTTTATTCTGGCTATCATTTTCATTATGCAATAGAGGGTGATGTTTTTTCTCACAACCGTTTATCTTACACTTTATAGGCACAGAACACGGTTTCTTAAAAGAATGTTGTTTAAGGCATTTCCTACACAGATTTAAATCTTTTACATACTGCCACTTTTTTGCAAAAATTGCTTCTCTAAATATCTTACAGGTGTCTAGGGAGCTGCAGTCGCCACGACACATTATGCATTTTTATACCCTAAACCTGAAAGGTCAGTGTATATTAACTTTGTGCAAACGTTTGTAATGCATAGAACGAAGCGAGTCCGGTATAGAAAAGTGTATATATTCTTGATCAGCGTCACCACGTGAGTCGAGCTATCCATGTCCGTTCGTCTGTCCGTCCGTCCGTCTGTGTGTTGTCCGCATACACAGGATAAGAAGAAGGAGTTGAGATAATTGGATGAAACTTAGTACACGTGGTCACATGGACCTAAGGATCTGCACTATTGAATATTTTTGGAATCCGCCCACGGACACGCCTACCTACCATACAACGCAAAAATGTAAAACTGCATAACTCAGCTCATAATAAGCTTAAAAAAAAAAAAAACAAATTGGCCATTTCAGCCCTTGAAAGGACTTTGACCGAGCTTCTTATGATCAATTGTGTTGTGTGTGTTATTAAATGTTTGCACACAATTGACCGAGAACTGGACCTACATGTTTTATGCCGACTCCGAACGGCTCATGTTCTCAAGAAGCTTTACATGGCATTATTTACTCTCTGAGGTTTGCCATTGTCTGCAGAGAGGTGGTGACCGATCAGAAAAATTTTATATTGAAAAAACTTTTCGCCGCGGCTGGGGATCGAACCCGGGCTCCAAGCATGCTAAGCCACACACTTAACCTGCATGCCACGGTCACCGGTCGCCACGGTCATAATAAGCTTACAACAATAAAATTTGGTATGTATGTGTTTTATACAAACACAAAGATGTTTTCGAAAAATGGACGTCATCCGCTCACGGACACGCCCACCTCCTATACAACCCAAAAATTGAAAACGCAATAAATAAGGTTATGTTTGTCATAGAGAAATTAAATTTGGTATGCATGTATTTTATACCAAAACTAAGGTGTGTTCAAAAATTGGAAGTAATCCGTCCATGAACACGCCCACCTCCCATAGGGAAAGCACAATAAAGGCATGAACTGTGAGCTCCAGGACTAAAACTTGGGATGTGCAAAATTTTCGTCAACATTTAAATGCATATAAAATATAGGCTTCATCCGCCCTTGGAGACGCCCATTTACAATAAAAATTTTTTGTTTTTGAAAAGTGGGTTTAGGGTATTTCATAGTCGGCCTAGACCGACTTTAGACGTTCTTTACTTGTTTATATTCAATTTGTTTACTATTATTCTTACCGCCGTGTAAAGACTAGCTGAGCAGTAAAGCTTCAATTTGAGTTGCTTCATTTTCCCTTTGTTTCAAGCTTAGATATACATACATACAATAAGTACATAAGAACCTGAAACTGAATTCTTATGCGTTTATGTTTATATATATATATATACTCTTTTATACATAAACTCTTTTATATATGTATATACTCTCTAACTGTTTGCCCGCTACTCGAAAATAGTTTGCCTAAAGTTTGACATTGTAATTAAAGTACAGTAGTAGTTAATTTGTCGAAGCGGTTAAGACACAAATTAATTTAAAGCTCGCACTTTTCGCCTTTTTTGTAAATTTAAAAATTAATAATATAAACTCGAGAATTAATAAAAAGTTATAGAAACTAGCGTGCTATTAGAAATTTGTTTCATTTTAACCGCGACAACCACGACGATAACAATTCTTTAAATTAATTTGTAAAAATTTATATATTTTAATTAATATTGCAATTGTGACGTCGTTAAATACAAGTTTTTCATACGCGAAACATTAAAGTCAGTGCGTCATGTATTAAATTCGCTTATATCGCGTGCGCAAGATTTGATCGTAATTTTCGTTAATTCCTAATAATACCACGCAATTAGTATAAGCCGCAATATTTCGACGGGAATCAACTGCTAATATGGGCAAAACAAAGAGTAATTGCATAAAATGTAACCGGCCAGATAACGAGGAAATGGTACAGTGTGACCGTTGCGACGACTGGTTTCATTTCGTGTGTGTCGGAGTGGACAGCAGCGTTGCTGATCGCAGTTGGAGCTGTGAACTATGCGCCCAGGCTGTGATGAATAAGACACTAACAACAAGTGAAAGCAGAGCACCGGCATTGTCCCAATCATCACCAATAATGGGAGCATCAGAGACATCATCGCCACAGCAAGTAGCAACAACAACGTACGATTACATTCCCTTAACATCTATAACGGAACATCACGCGATAGCGACAGCAACAACAAGCATAAACTTCAATCCTAATCCACATGTCTTCGTAACGGCAGGTCTTCCAGCACCAACGATGATGTCATCAGTGCCAAACAAGTACCATTTTGCGTCAGCTAATCACAATAATTTCGCTCCACGTGCTCATGCGGTCATCCCTGTGACACTTGAGTGTCAAAATAATTTTGCCACAACTTCGACTTCGACAAATATTCAACAGTCACAAGCTATGCAGACATCGCAACTAAAAAATTTGCAAATACAACGTTTGGAGGAGGAAATGAAGTTGCAGCAACAGTTCATTGAAACTAAATACAAAATTCTAGCCCAGGGTGATGAAACATCGTCGTTTTGCTTGCAAGCCGCCATGTTTGCTAATTCGCCAACTGCAGCACAATTAGCTGCACGACAAGTCATCCCCAAAATGCTACCAATATTTAATGGTGATCCAGAAGAATGGCCATTATTTATTAGCAGTTTCGAAAACAGCACTGCTACTGCTGGCTTCACAAATGCAGAAAATTTAGTGAGACTGCAGGATGCGCTAAAGGGCAGGGCACGTGAAATGGTTAAAAGCAAATTATGCTTACCAGACATGGTGCCGCAAATTATTTCCACGCTGCGAATGTGTTTTGGTTGTCCAGAGCACATTTTGGAACGTGTGATACACAAAGCAAAAAATATGCCGGCGATCAAAAACAGATTAGAAATGTTAATTGACTTTTCGCTAAGTGTGCAAAACATATGTGCAACAATGGAGAGCTGTCAAATGCATGCACACATGCACAATCCACTTTTGGTAAAAGAATTAGTTGAGAAATTGCCAAATAATCAGAAATTAAACAGGGCAATGCACCCGAAAAACAAATGTGAGCCCATAGTTAAAACATTTAGTGACTGGCTACATAAATTAGCAGAAGCAGCAAGCACTTTGGTGTCTCTTGCTCCAAATAAAGGCAACGCATCTGTAAACATTCACATGGTGTCGGAAAGTGAAACTAATGCAGTGCAACCAACGTGCAGTGTTTGTAGAAGCCAAGATCACACAGTGGAAAAATGCAAAGTGTTCCAAAGTGCACCTTTGAATCGTAAATGGGATTATGTACATCAAAAGCAGTTATGTCGTCAATGCCTCGGCGTACATCGTCACAAATGCACGAGCAACAAAGTATGCGGAATCGACGGATGCGAAGCCAAGCATCATCAAATGCTGGATAAAAGCAACAGAAGCGTGAGTAGCAAAATAATAATTCCTGAGAACACTCAAGTAAACGCACACAGTCACAAAAATGGCGTGGCACATTCATATTTTCGAATAGTGCCTGTAATTATTCATGCAAAAAATAAAAATATTAATACTTTTGCGCTTTTAGATGAAGGTTCTAGAGTAACTCTGGTAGAGAAAGCTACATTTGATGAGCTAGGGTTAGAAGGAGTTCTGGATCCAATATGTTTAAAATGGACTGGCAATACTACTCGCATTGAAGATGACTCGTTTCGCGCTACTATAGAAATTTCAAACATCGCAAATGAAAAATTCAAGCTCAAAGATGTACACACAGTCGAAAGCCTTGATCTTTCTTCGCAGTCGGTAAACGCTGTTGATGTTATCAAAAAGTATCCACATTTGAAATGTGTGCCACTTCCGTCGTACCAAAGCCGACAAAAAAAACGCAAAGCCGACAATTTTGATAGGTCTAAATAATTGGACGCTGGCGGTACCTCATAAAATCAAAGAAGAAAAATCAACTGATCCCATAGCATCAAAGTGTCGTTTAGGATGGGCCTTGCAGGGTTGTGCATCGAAAAATACAGGTGAATATCAATTAAATGTACATATTTGCGATTATCAACAAAAAGACCAACAGCTGCACGAAGATGTCAAACAATTTTTTAATCTGGAACACCCAAAGCCAAAGCAACTTCTTTCTGCAGATGATAACCGAGCTATGCAACTTCTCAGCTGCAATACAGTTGGCAACACAAGTAAAGCAGATTCATGCAGCAGCCGGTTTTAATATACGAAACTACTCATCAAATTCAAAAATGGTTTTGAATCACCTCGAAGCAGATCCTGAAACCGGTCAAAGCGCTCGCGAGTGGGGCTCAACAACTAAAATTAAAGGTATGTTTTGGGATCCTAATAATGATCAATTCAGATACATTTTTAGATTTGTGCGCCTCCGCCGTGAAATAATTAAAGAGTCCCTCGTGCCTACCAAGCGAAAAATACTGCAGGTTTTGATGTCAATATATGACCCACTTGGCTTCGTTTCATGTTACACAATCGGCCTCAAAATCCTATTGCAAGAAACTTGGCGATCGAGCATAGGCTTGGATGAGCCACTTTCGGATAGTCTATATGGAAAATGGTGCAAATGGAAGGCAATAATAACCAAGCAAAAGAAGTGCAACTTCACACTTTCGTCGACGCTGGAGAAAATGGGTATGCTGCAGTAAGCTACTTACGTATCTTGAACACCGACTCTATTTCTATCGCTCTTGTGGCTGCGAAATCGAAAGTTTCCCCACTTAAACCGCTATCCATCCCAAGACTGGAGTTGCAAGCCGCAGTCATCGGCGTACGTTTGGCATCGCAGATACTTAATGTTCAGCGTATTTGCACAACTTCACAATTTTACTGGACCGATTCTAAAACAACGCTTAGATGGTTACATTCGGATCCAAAATGTTTTCAGCAATTCGTCATGCATCGAGTTGGTGAAATCCTGGAGAACACTGATGTTAACCAATGGAAATATACGCACTCAACGCTAAATCCAGCAGATCTAGCAACGAAAACGACCTCTCGCATAAAAGACGAAAATTGGTTTACTGGACCAGATTTTTTATTATCTGAAAACTGTGATTGGCCTCAATGCGAACTGATTGGAAAGGTTAACGATGACGACCCTGAAAAAAGGCATACCGTGCTTATTATTCAAACATTAGAAATACGTTCACCCGATTTTGAGTACTTTTTGTGCTGGAAACGATTGCAGCGAGCTGTTGCGACATTCATTCTATTCCTCAAAAGAGTAACCGCAGCTTCCAAAAAGTTACCAAAACCTGAGAACGTTACCACAGAGATGTATGAGACCGCTCGCATATTTCTGTAAAAATATGCACAGGCAGCAAAGTACAGCGAAGAGATTTACAACCTACAACGCGGTAAGCTCATTGAGAAAACAAGTAAACTAATATCTCTTAACATCTACTTAGATGAAAACAAGGTCTTAAGAAGCAAAGGCAGAGCTGAACACATTAATAATCATGGCGACGTGATCATATTACCTCAAAATCATCGCATCACATTTTTGATTCTTCACTGGTTCCATGAGCGCCTACATCATCAGATGCATGAGACTTTTGTCAACCGCATAAGAAGCCTGTTCTACATTCCTCGTCTCCGAGTACTGTATCGCAACGTACGTCAATCGTGCCAAATTTTTAAAAACATCAACGCAAGACCTCGAGTACCGCATATGGCAGCATTACCAGCAGCTAGACTTGCAGCGTTTGAAAGGCCTTTCACATATACGGGCATCGATTACTTTGGCCCTCTTTTTGTAGCAGTTGTAGCAGTACATGCCTTACAGTCCGTGCCATTCATATAGAGCTTGCTCACAGCTTAGACGCAAGTTCCTGTGTTATGGTAATTCAAAATTTTATTTCGCGACGTGGCTTGCCCTGCGAAATCTACTCCGATAACGCAACAAACTTTAAGGCAGCAGCAAAAATCTTCACCGATCAAATAAAATGGAAATTTAATCCACCAAACGCACCGCATATGGGCGACGCATGGGAGAGGCTCATCAGATCGATTAAGAAGGTGCTTTATAGTCTCTGTCCCACATTGAATTTCAACGACAAAAGTCTACGATGTGCACTCAGCGAAGTCGAATTCACCATAAACGCTCGACCGCTTACATTTGTCTCCGTTGAATCGAACGACGACGAAGCAATTACGCCGAATCATCTGCTGATTGGATCATCCGATGGATTTAATCCAATTTGTGATGACAAAGTGGATCTACGTCAGCGTTGGAACAAAACTCAAAAATTTGCTGATCAATTTTGGAATCGTTGGCTTAAAGACTACTTGCCAGTTATATCTCGACGTAGCAAATGGTTCAATAAGCAACCTCCAATCAAAGTTGGCGATGTTGTAGTCATAGTAGACGCTGACCTCCCACGCAACAGCTGGCCAAAAGGCGTTATAGTCGATACAACGCTTGCAAAGGATGTGCAGGTGAGATCTGCAACGGTGAAGACTCAAACGCGCATACTTCAACGACCTGTAGCAAAGTTAGCTAACTTGGACGAAAAAAAACTTTGCTCTAGAAAAGCAGCAGGTTTATAAAACCTTTTCTAGAGCAAAGTTTTTTTCGCAGACTTCTTTAAACTGGAAAATTTTGTTTTAAGCATTTTCCAGCTTCTGAATACACCTCCAAACTCGGTGTTGAAATCCTTTTCAACATTTTTTCACGCACTTACTTTTTCCTCACTCGACGTCCGGTCCGTCTTCTTACATTCAATAACACTTTTATACTTGCCGATAGTTGCAAGCAAGAATTGCATTTCCTAGTCATTTACTTTTTTGTTATTCTTTCAACGTGATATTTATGTTATTTTTTATGTTATAAAATAGTTTGTTAAAATTGATCTCAAAATAAATATAAAAAATGAACTGAATAATATATATGTTTTTTTTAATCTAATATATAGAAATATCATGTCATGGTGTTAGTGTTTAAACTAAAGATTTCAATCACCATAAAAGATTTATGAAAACTTCTTCGGATTAATTGCATTAACTTAAGCTGTGTATATAGAGTATTACTCATGTAGTTCAGCTGCATCGATGACACAGTTCCGTTTTAAATTTAATTAAGTGATTATTGTTTTTTGATTTCAAGATAAAGGTCATACTCAGTATCAAGTATCTGTTTGGCCAGGTCTTTCAATTATAAAACAGACACGGGCGTTGGAAAACATGATTAATTAAATATGATAACTCATTCAAATATTAAACGACATTTCAACAATTATGTTTTTTGCTGCAGCAAACGCGCCGGGTACCAGCTAGTTATTTATTATGAATTCATTTATTATAAAGATTTTATTTCTTTATGAATAATATAAACAAATATTTTTCAAAAAATTCATATACTACGGTATATATGAAAGGCTGACTTCGTAAATGCATTTATGCAAAGCATCAGTGTGTTTTTCTTTTATTTAGTGCTTAGTAGATTCACCAAAACTGTGCAACTAAATCGTCCTTAAATACAACAATCCATTTGCGCAGTTGTGGTAACCTACCAAGTACCAATTAAAAGAAAAACACTGATGATCCGCATAAATGCATTTATGAAGTCAGCCAAACTTAAAAAGTATTTAGTTTGTCAATAAATTTTTGAAATATTGATTAATAAGAACGCGCCTATCTAAGGCATGTGTGTTTAAACTATTGCTGACTCGATTGTTAGGAACTGAAAGAACAAAATCTATTGTTTCTGAAACTTCTGCAGATAACTCGGGTGTTTCAATTTCGTTGTTTATGCAGCAGATATTGTGCAAAACTGCAGATGCTACAATTATACTTTGTACTTTCTTTATATTGAGTCGAATTCCAAGGGATAGAATCGGAAATCGTCTCTTCCAAACTCCGTAACTCCTCTCTACAGTGCAACGTGTCCTTATTTGAGACTCATTGTATAAATTTTCTTCAGGATTTCTAACATCTAATAAAGGCGTCATCATAAAGGGTTTATTCGGGTACCCACTGTCGGCTAGTACAATACAGTCACCAAACTCTCCACTCTGAAGGCGCGAATATATTCTGGAATTTCTTAATATATTTGAATCGTACGCAGAACCAGGCCATCTAGCCACAATATTAGTTATCTTAAGATTGGCATCACACATGGTTTGAACGTTAAAAGAAAAAAATCCTTTACGATTACGGTATATTTCTGCGTTACTTCCACCTGCATATACAAAATTTTATATATTTGAAAACATTTGAATATTTATATGTATACATCTGCAGTTCTATTCCCACGCTTAAACGATTTTAAGCAACGTTAACAAGTGTCGCTTTCTATGAACGTGTTCTGCACAATGTGCGATAACTATATTTGCAGCTAAAGCGTTTGGGAATTGAGCTGCAGAAATATATAAGTAGTAGTTTATAATGCTGTACCTGGTGATATAATTTTGGCGTGGGTACAATCGAGAGCTGCAATGACTTTAGGAAATTTTGCTATACCATAAAAATCTTTTTTAGTTTTCAAAAGTTCTTCGCCGATGCTTGGAAATTTTATAAACCTGTCTTTAAGCAGCGCTATGTGGTGCGATACAACCGTCACCACTTTGGAAACTGTTGAAGGCGACACTTTATATATGTCTCCAATTGACATTAGCATACCTCCAGTTGCATAAACTCTCAATGTTATCAAAAACATTTCCTCTTCAGTTAAAGCATTGTTCCTAAAAAATTTTATAAGCATTAAAAAAAGCGAACCAAATATAAAAGCCCAAATATCTATGAGCCAAGTGTTGATGCAATGTTATAATTAAATGCTGATTTTACTCACCAAGAAGTCTTATTTTTAATGTGCGGGCCAATAAGTTCCAAAACGCTGTACGCAGACGATTTGGAAAGTCGAAATCTTTGAAAGAACTCCTTTTCTTCATACATGTTATAAATATCGGGCCGTGAACGTACAATTCTCACTCTTCTTAAAATTGTTCTATTTAAAACATTATACGTTTCAGCATCACTCATATCTTCTTCGTCTGAATGCATTTTATTTTCTTTTTAATTTAAGCTTTGAAGTGCGAATTAAAATTTTTTCATAAATTCGGTTGTAGTATCATTATTACAATTTGTATTACCTGTTGGCTGCTGGCGTTGTTCTTTCATAAGAGCTGCTTTTCTAGTTTCCATTCTTCGCTGACGACCTTGTGATTCCTAACCAAATTTCAAGAATGTTTCAAATTAAATTAAATTAAATTAAACAAAATCAGCCAATTTCCAGTAAAACCTTTGTTCTTTATTTTCGCAGTTCAGGCGCTTGTACAAGGTTAGACTTGAAATTTGGTGCCTAATTATGTTAGGATACTTGATCTTATATAAGTTAAGAAATATTTTATTGCATCATTGCATTATTGCAATACATTCATTTGTTTATTCATGAAATTCAATACGCTACACGCGCATCCGTTCTACTTAGAGTCAGTGAGCGCTGCACGCGCAAACCTCTTTTTGCTGACCAAGCTATCTTGGTCATAGGCAGGCTCAAGTGTAGGTTTATATTAAGGAACAATAGCTTTAAGTTCGCCAGTCATTAACTGAACTCAATGTAAAGCACATAGTGCTGATTTTATAAAATAAGCAAACTGATTTAATTAAACAAATAAAGGAAGCACATAGTGCTGATTTAAAAAAATAGACGTTTTATTTATTTAATTGGCGCCCGAGCAGGGACCGCGAGTGATTTTTAAAAAATAATAAAACATATCGCGGACTAAAAATTAATAATACTGTGAAAATTTTGGATTTGGCCCCTTAGTAGTTCCAAAACAAAAAGGACGGACTGTACTGTCCAGCCAACCATAATTGAACCTTAAACATAAACTATTAACTTTTAAGTGAATAAAGCAACAAGCGAAATTTTAAGTGAATTAAAATAATTAAATTTGAAAATAACAAACTACTATAATTGAAACTAAAATATAAACCATAAACTTTTAAGTGAATTACAGTGACAAGCGATATTTTCTGAAACATAAAACGCTAACATTTCAACACTATTGAACATTTCAACAATATTGAACATTTCAACCAATCAACAAAGCAGCAACTAAAGGAAACGAATAACCATTTCGGAAAAAAAAAATCAACAAAGTAATAACTGAATAAATACAACGGCTTTAACGAAACAACCATTTGGAAAAAATTCAGCAAAGCAATAGCGAAGTAAAGGAATCAACTTTAAGCAAGCAGCCGGTCAATTGGAAATAAGCAGCTGTTACAGTAGACCCTAATCGAATGCGTGTTGCGTTACGCTTCCTAGCGACACGCAAATTTTGTATACGCTTAGCCTAAACAAAAGCGCTGCGTACATCCGAAAACATATATGTTCCCAGTCGGAAAAATCGTAAGGTGCTTACTAAATAATTCATGTTTTCCTTTAGCTTATGGTGGTGAAAACAGGATCATGCTGAAGTAAGTATGTTGTTTGTTAAATAAGGAGCACCTTACATCTTCACTTACGACTGCAACTGCAAAAGGAATGCACGTTTAAGCTGATCATGTCTTCGTGTGATCATTTCCATAAGTACATTATTGCTTATAAGATGTTAAAAAAAATCCAAAAGAAAAAACGAATAAAGAACAATCTTATGGTGAACGGCGGTGTAGTAAGATCATTCGTCGTTGTGCTTACAAAAATGGCTATGTGTAAAAATAAGATTTTTTATTTATTTTACTGTTCAATAGCCATATGTATGTACAATTATATATCTTCTCTATAAAAATTACGATTTAACCCTTCATTTAAACCTTCTTCGCAACGGAAATTGTAAGCACTGCTTCCGTTTACATTTACAAAAAAAGGTGAACATAAGGCCACAGCTTACAATTTCCGTTGCGAAGAAGGTTAAAATGGATTATATGCACGTCGTATATCAATACAGTACGGGTGCCTTACGCTGTCATGCATACATCCTGCTTATTAAATAAAGTGCATAAGCCCGATTGATTCCGATTGTCGAAAGTACATTCCCTGCACTTAATTTTAGTAAAGGGTCACGTAATGATGCATATCATACATTACAAAAAGAAGCTTATAGTGGCGATCATGCCTGTGTAAAAGTTATGGGCATTTGGTATTGAAGTTTTCATGCCCTGATATGGGATGAAAAATAAGTAAAGAATAATTCATTATGTAAGGATGGATTTTCAAACTGGGTTTTCCTTGTTGCTTTTATGTGTTTGTTGCTCTCTGATCGAATATTTTTGTTTTATGCAGCCAACTTCACAACCGAACGCACTGTCAAAATAGGAAATTCGAATCGAGTTGCACTAGTGCGTTGCGCATTTCGGTAGGCTTCATATAAAATGTATGTGCATGAACCAATTCTGATAGAAGCGCAACGCAACACGCATTCAATTAGGGTCTACTGTTAGAAAGGAAAATTTACAACAGTCAGAACAGAGTCCACAACATGAAGGCACCAGGAATTTTTTTAATGTAAGACAAAAAAAATAATAATAATTATACTTAGAAAAAACAATATTAACCACACTTTATATTGCATTTAAATAAAGAAAAATTTTTGTATTGATTGTCAGAAAAAAATATTACTATTAAATATTAGATGCAAAGAGGTTATAATTAGATGTTAAAATTAGGGAGAATTTATTAAATAAAATAACATTAAATAAATTTTAATTCTCAAGGAAGCATTTACCTTTATCAGTTAAATATTAATAAATTTTTTAAAAGGTATAAAAAAAAAAAAAAAATAGTAAGAAAATGAACCAAGACGAGCAGCTAGCTGCGACTCTAGCAAAGCTTAATATGAACGCATCCTCTTCTAACACAACATCGTCATTATTCACAAATACCCAAAGAAGAGAAATAGTAAGTTTAATATCTGAAACAGTTGCAGACATTTTAAATCCTAAATCAGAAGAAGCTGATGAGCAAATAGTAGACTTTAGTAGGAATGTTGAGACTTCTGAAAGAGTGCCAGATGTAGTCAAAAGTTTAAGAGAATTTTCTGGGAAATCGGGTGAGTTTAGTTCATGGAGGAAATCCGTAGACAGAATACTCTTAATGTACGGACAGAAGAAAGATACACCAAAATATTTTGCAATACTGCACACCATTCGTCAAAAGATCGTTGGCGAAGCAGATATGGCCCTAGAGTCATACCGTACTCCGTTGAGTTGGAGCAAAATAAAAAAATGTTTGATGTTACATTATTCGGACAAAAGGGACGTCAGCACCCTCTAGTACCAAATGACGACTCTTGCGCAACGCGGTCGTACTGTAGAAGAATTTTACCAACAGGTCTACCAGTACCTTTCACTTATTTTAGATAAAATTGATTGTCTCAAACTAGGCGAAGAAGCGTTGATCGCCATGACCACAGCCTACAGGGAAAAAGCTCTGGACACCTTCGTAAGAGGTTTAAATGGTGTATTACCAAGTCTTTTAAGCGTGAGAGAGCCCACCAGCTTACCACAAGCTCTCCATATGTGCCTTAAGTTAGGTAATATGAATTATAGAACTAATCACGCTAATAATATGGGTCGAATGCAAACAAATACTAAAATTTTCAACCATCCACAACAGCGATCATACCCAATGAAGCAACCCTTTTATCCAGAACTTACTAACCTTTCATATGGACAATTTCCCAGGTCAGTCCCTCAATTTGTTCCCAATTCTATCCCACAATCTGGACAAAATCGTCTATACATCTCACCACAACCATATTTCAAACCACCTCTCCCACCTAAGCCACCGATTCCGATGGAAATTGACAGCTCGATTCAAACGAAACACGTTAACTACCAAAACAGACCATCGTTTCAACAAGCTCAAATATCTAGCCCCACGTTCAGCAGTCGTCTTATAATAGATCACCTCAAGGTAACTACAACTTTAGCCAAGCAAATAAGCGACCAAACTTTCAAGTAACGCAACAACCTAACAAAATACAGAGAGTTTTCAATACTGAAACAATAGAAATTAATCCGCCAGAAGACCAAAGTGACATCGAAAAATATCCCGAACAATATGACACAGAACACCTATTTTACCAACCCGAATACGAAATAGAAACCGAAGAAACTGATTCTTGTAACGATAATATTAATTTTTTCGACTAAACTTTTCCTCATTACTATACTTTCGTTTTAAAATGAAAAATGGCAATGAGTTAAAATTTTTGTTAGACACCGGCTCGAACAAAAATTATATTACACAAAAATACATCCGAAATCCTATACCAACTAAACCCTTTTTTGCAAACTCTGTTGGCGGTCCAGTTAAAATTACCCATTACGCAAATATTGATATTTTTGGAAATGAGATTGGAAAATTAAAATTTCACATTCTACCCAATCTAACAACTTTCGATGCCATAATTGGCAATGATACACTAAAAACACTGAATTCAGTTATTTTCACAAATGAAAATTACTTCACAATCCTCAATAAATATAGATACCCCATTCATCAATTACAAATAAACTCCATTACGCATACAATGCTACGGCTAGACCATCTTAGTTCTGAAGACAGTGAAAATTTGAAACAACTTTTTAACTCATGTTCAATTAATTTTCCGATCCTGATAAAAAACTTACATATGTTACTAATGTCAAGGCTGAGATTAGAACAAAAAGTGACAGGCCAATATACTCGAAAACTTATCCATACCCAATGCCACTAAAAAAAGAAATAGATAAACAAGTTGAGGAATTATAAAAGATGGCATTATTCGCCCATCAAAGTCTCCTTACAATTCACCTGTGTGGATTGTACCCAAAAAACAAGACGCTTCAGGAGTAGAAAAATTTCGTATGGTTATTGATTATCGTAAACTAAACGAAGATACCATACCAGATAAATACCCAATTCCGGATATTACCACAATTTTAGCTAATCTAGGATCAAATAAATTCTTCTCTACAATTGATCTTAAAAGCGGTTTCCACCAAATTGCTCTCAACGAAGCTGATATTGAAAAGACCGCATTTTCAATTGCTAATGGAAAATTCGAATTCACGAGATTGCCATTTGGCTTACGCAATGCTCCTGCTATATTCCAACGTACTTTAGACGATGTGCTTAGAGAACATATCGGTGTCAGATGTTACGTGTACATCGATGACATAATTATTTTTAGCAAAAGCAAAAAAGAGCATTTCGAAAATCTTAAGATTATCTTTGACACTCTTGAAAAAGCCCATTTAAAAGTACAATTTGATAAGTGTGAATTTATCAAAGAGGAAATTGAGTTTCTTGGTATCATAGTTGGGCAAAATGGTATTCGGACTACACCTAAAAAAATAGAAGCTATATTAAATTTTCCACGATCAAAAACAGTCCACGACTTACGTTCATTTCTAGGAATGACAGGACACTACCGAAAATTTATAAGAGCATACGCACAAATCGCAAAACCTCTCACCGAAATATTAAGAGGAGAAATGGGAAGAATTCCTAAAAACTTGTCTAAGAAAACACAATTAAATTTTACAGCGCAACAAGTAGAAGCATTTAGGCAATTAAAAAATTGCTTAATATCAGATAATGTTATGCTTCACTATCCTGATTTCGAAAAAACCTTCGAGTTGACCACAGACGCCTCCAACTATGCTCTGGGAGCCGTACTGTCACAAGATGGTAGACCGATCTGTTTCCTCTCTCGGACCTTAAGTAGAACAGAAGAGAATTTTGCAGTAAATGAAAAAGAGATGTTAGCCATAATCTGGGCTTTACAGTCTCTTAGATGTTTTCTATACGGGTCGAAAAAACTAAATATTTACACTGATCACCAACCATTAACTTTCGCCCTCAGTAATAAAAATACAAATGCCAAAATGAAAAGGTGGAAGGCACAACTAGAAGAATACAATCACCAACTCATTTATAAGCCAGGAAATACAAATATAGTAGCAGATTTTCTTTCCAGGCCACCCACATCCAATATAAATTCAGTAACTGCTCACAGTAGTGATAGCTCTTCCGAAAATTTAATACCTTCCGTTGAAACACCGATCAACGTTTTTAAAAACCAAATTTTCATTTCAGAAGATTTCAATAGTTCATATCAGTTTCAAATAGTCTTTCCTACATATCACAGACATTCAATAGTCGAGGAACAATTCTCCGAAGTAACACTAAAATCTATCCTAAAAAAATATTTGAATCCATCAGTTATCAATGGCATTAAAACAACAGAGCCTTTAATGTTAAAAATTCAGTCAATTTATCCGTCACACTTTGCTAATTACAAGATTCGCTTTACACAATTAATAGTAGAAGACATTATTAATACAGAAGAGCAAGATAGAATTATAATCGAAGAACATAATCGTGCACATAGAAGCGAAAAAGAAAATAGACTGCAAATTTTGGAAAAATACTACTTCCCTGCAATGGCAAAAAAAAATTAAGAAAATTACAAAATTATTCAAGATTTGTAAGGAAAATAAGTATGATCGACATCCGAACAATCCGAAATTAGGTGTCACACCTTTACCAGAATACCCAGGTCATACCATCCATATAGACATATTTTCAACAGATAAACATAAAGTACTTACTTCCATTGACAAATTTTCCAAATTAGCTGTAGTAAAGAAAATAGACGGGAAAAGCATAGAAAACATAAAAAAACAATTAAGAGAAATAATATTTTATTTTAGCGTGCCGAAAACCATAGTTTTTGACAATGAGAAAACATTCAATTCACATCCAATAAAATTTATGTTAGAAAATGAATTCAATATTGAAATATTCACTGCTCCACCTTATAAAAGCGAGGTGAATGGACAAATAGAAAGGTTCCATTCCACCTTATCGGAAATTATGAGATGCTTAAAACAGGAAGACCCAGATAAAAACTTTGACGAACTAATAGAATGGTCAGTCAATGAGTACAACCATTCTTTTCATTCAGTCACGGGTAAAAAACCAGTAGATTTATTTTTGGTAGACTCACTTCATATAACACCAATGATCGAGAGGAAATTAGAAGAAAAAATTTAGAAAAACTAAAAACAAAACAAGAACAGGTTCTACAGTACCACAACAAAAATAGGCAGGAAACAATAAATTATAAAATTGGAGACAAAATATTCGTTAAACAGAATAAAAGACTAGGAACTAAACTTTCCAAAAGATATAAAGAAGAAATAGTTAAGGAAAACAGGCATTCAACCGTTACAACAGAATCAGGAAAAATAATTTACAAAGACCGGATTAGAAATTAATTAAACCAAATTTGTTTATTTTTAGAGCACTCCTTTCTAGTACTAGTTAGAAGTACTAGACTATTCTCAGTCTGAAATCATTACTATTGAGGACGGCATTGGAAAAATTCAAACCGGAACTTATAGGATTCTTCATATCATTAATCTGACCGAATACTCCACAATCATAAAGGACATAGAAACTAACTTCATCAAAAACATCCCAGCATCCCATCCATTATATCCATTCATAGCAGTGGAAATTAACAGTGTTACCGTCACCATTAATAATATAATACCAAAAACTAGGGAAAAACGATCACTCAATTTTATAGGATCAGCATGGAAATGGGTAGCTGGCAGCCCTGACCATGATGACCTTGTAGCTATCAATAGTAAATTTGAAGAAATTATAGAGAACAACAATCATCAATTAGTTATAAATAAAAATATTTTGGAAAGAATTCATAATATCACTCAAGTCAATAATTCAATAATCAAAACACTAAGTAACAGTAATGCATTCCAAACCTCACTAATACTACATTATAAGTTTAAAATCGACATAATAAAGGAAGAAATTGAGAACATTAATAAAGCAATTCATCTCACAAAAGCTAACATAATTGTGTAGTTTAAATATAGATTATTTAAACTATTTAATCGAGATTCTTGCTGCAAATGAATTCTTTGAAATAAAGGGGAACTCAATAGTTGTGTGGTGACCGTGGCATGCAGGTTAAGTGTGTGGCTTAGCATGCTCGGAGCCCGGGTTCGATCCCCAGCCGCGGCGAAAAGTTTTTTCAATAAAAAATTTTTCTGATCGGTCACCACCTCTCTGCAGACAATGGCAAACCTCAGAGAGTAAATAATGCCATGTAAAGCTTCTTGAAAACATGAACTTTAGCCGTTCGGAGTCGGCATAAAACATGTAGGTCCAGTACTCGGTCAATTGTGTGCAAACATTTAATAACACACACAACACAATTGATCATAAGAAGCTCGGTCAAAGTCCTTTCAAAGGGCTGAAATGGCCAATTTGTTTTGTTTTTGTTTTCAATAGTTGTTTTACTTAGTGCTTGGTTTATTTCATTTAACTTAATGTTTGAAGTTAGTTTTATGGGTTTAAATAGAAATTTGCGTTTACAATTAATTTTCAGTTCGCGTAGCAAAAAAAAAACTTATTGTTGATATTTAACGACACAATTAATAAGACCGCTTAGCTCCGTCTCTTGACAATAACTACTTCTTTTTTAAATTGAGCAGCAGCAAGTTGGTTTGCTGGAATACCAGGGTTGCTGAGGCGACGAAACCGTACATGCCGCCCCCAATGCTGGAATCAAGCATGATCTGCCGACGTTCTGGTATTGGCTTCCAGATGCAGTATAGAAATTAAAGGCGCGAAAGAGACTTTCTGTTATGATGTACAAAGAAGTAGTAAAAGAAATGGTGCGTGGGTGCAGATAGTAAAATTTAAGTTAGATTAGATTGCTTGAGTGACAGTCTGGTCATCAGTCAAAATGGGTATTGGCAACCGGCATAGTTTTGATACTGATCGCTTATAAGTACCGTGTTTGGTGCGGACGGTGACGACGCGGACAAGTTGATCAAGCCCGGATGAACGTCGATGACTCGTC
Source organism: Tetanocera ferruginea (assembly GCA_958299015.1). NCBI lineage: Eukaryota > Metazoa > Arthropoda > Insecta > Diptera > Sciomyzidae > Tetanocera > Tetanocera ferruginea. Next base: position 60,814,611 of record OY282642.1, read on the forward strand.
CCAATAACCATTGATTTGGTGGAAGTCGGTCGTCCTTCACTAAAACTAACTCGTTCAATTGAAGATTTGGTTCTAGGCGCCTCCACTTAGGGCGTGATTGCAAATGGGAGAGCCAATCTGAAGACCATCGTGACCAAAATAGTTGGATCATCGTTGCATATCCAAAAACTGTTTCGAAATGCATTTGCTTTCTGGGGCCATTTCAGGTGGTGCTAGTAGTGCGTCGCCAATAAAGAAATGGCCTGGTGTGAGGGCGAACAGATCGTCTGAATCCGATGTGAGAGGGCATAGTGGTCGCGAATTTAGACAGGCTTCGATTCGCACCAACACGGTTGAGAGTTCTTATAGGTAAGCCGAGTGCTACCGACAGTGCGCTTTAAGTGATACTTTATCGATTTGAAATTTGGTGAATATGGTGGGTTAAAATGCCATTGAATATTCTGCTCGGCAAGTTTCGGTAGAATTTCACGTTTAACATCTTCGATGAATTTATTTTGATTTAATTTTAGCACTGCCTCCGCCCCAATAAAGTTTGTGCCGCAGTCACTGTAAATATCGTGACATATCCCACGACGTCCGATGAAGCGTTGAAGTGCCCATAAGAAGTTTTCAGTTGCCAGGCCAGTTACTGCCTCCAAATGTACAGCTTTGGTAGCCAGGCATATGAAGATTGCGATATAACCCTTATAAACAGTATTGCCGCGATATTTCGATGATTTTAGCTCTATCGCTCCAGTGTAATCCACTCCTGTTGCTAAAAATGCTCGATTTGGAGGATTGATTCGATGAGCAGGTAAATCACCCATTAGTTGCGAAGACACCTTTGGTTTATTTCGAAAACAGGTGATGCAGTGTCGTAGATAATCGCGTACTGTCTTTCTGGAATTTACTATCCAAAATTGCTGACGAATAGCCGCCAGGGTAAGCTGCACACCCCCGTGTAGAGTGTTTTGATGGGCATTATCAATTATCAACTTGGTGATATGATGATGGCTAGGCAAAATCAGGGGATGTTTTCTATGAAATGATAACATTGAGCGCTGCAATCGGCCTCGAACTCGAAGTAACTTATCGTTATCTAAAAATGGTGTCAAACTGCTGAGTTTACTCTTATTTGATAGCGGTTCGTTGGATTGTATAAGTTGAATTTCTTTGCCAAATGTTTCGTTTTGGACTTGTTTAACAATTTTTAATAGACTTGCTTGCAGTTCACTAGCGGAAACAGGTCCTAGGATTCTATTTTCTTTCTCTCGGACACGGCAATTGTGAAGAAATCGAAGGAGATACGCATGTACTCGGAGCAATTTGTTGAACGACGAATAGTTTAGAATTATGGAATCTCTTTGTATGGTGAAATGAATTTTGACCCTCTGTGGTTTTTCTTCCGTGTTCGCGCCTCCTAGCTCCAATTCGTCGATATGGAATCGTGGCCACATTGACTTAGGTAGACGCAACCACGATGGACCGACCCACCACAGTTGAAAATTGAGTAGTTGATCAGAAACCAAGCCTCTAGTGGCACAGTCAGCCGGGTTTTCTATGGAACGTACATGACTCCACTGACAAGCGTCACTAACTGTTAAAATTTTGCTGATCCTGTTTGCTAGTAGACTTTCCATCGATTGATGTCTCCGTGTATCCAATACAGTACAGTAGTGGCATCAGTCCAATAAGTTATATTAACATCAGCATCAATTCCTCGGATATTTTTCTGCACACAAGTGGCAAGCCTTGAAGCGAGTACGGCGCCACATAGCTCGATGCGTGGTATGGTCTCAGGCTTAGTGGGCGTGACTTTACTTTTTGCAGCCACGAGATGTATGTACACTTGCTCGTCATCGAATTCTACTCTGGAGTATATTGCCGCAGCGTAAGCAGCTGATGATCCATCGCAGAACGCGTGAAGTTCGAAAGATTTTATGTGTTGCGGTTGGTATTGTAACCATCGAGGTACATGAATTTGCTGTATGTTGGGTAATTTATCGATAAAGTGTTGCCATGTGGAATTGATAGGCTCGGGCAGGTTTTCATCCCAACCTAAAGTTGATGAATCCCCGGTTTCCCGTATGAGTTTTATCGTCCATATTTCTTTAAGAATGATTTTAGCCGCAATGGTTAATGGCGCGATGAGTCCCAGTGGATCGAAGAGACGAGCTATTATTGAAAGAACCGATCTTTTGGTTGCTATCAACGCCAGTGAAAAATGTATTTTAAAGGTGAAGCAGTCAAGATTAGGCTTCCAGTATAAGCCCAGTGTTTTTACAGTTTCGTTTTCATTAAGCTGTAATGCTGATCTGCACGATTGGTGCGAAGCAGGAATTGATTGAAGTAGTTCTGGTGTGTTGCTGGACCACTTTCTTAGCTCCATGCCAGCTGATTTCAAGGCAGCAATGAGTTGATCGCGCAATTCCAGAGCGTGTTCAATGGAGTAGCTGCCACTTTGTACATCATCAACGTAAATGTCATGTTTTATAATATTTTCAGCTAATGGAAATAGGACCTTTTCATCTTCGGCGATTTGATGCAGCACTCTAATTGGAGTGTATGGTGCTGATGCTGTGCCAAAAGTCACCGTAGTGAGGCAGTACTCTTGAAGCTGCCCTAGTTCGTTTCGCCATAATATGCGTTGATATTGTGCATCGTCTGGATGCATATCGATGCAGCGATACATCTTCTCTATGTCTGCCAGAAAAACATATTGATGCATACGCCAATTTAGAATGACACCAGTCAAATCATTTTGCAATGGCGGGCCTTTGCATAGCATGTCATTCAGCGAGCGTCCATTCGATGTTTTAGAGGAGGCATCATAAACGATGCGCACCTTTGTCGTTTGGCTGTCAGCTTTTATGACAGCGTGATGTGGCAGCACACAACATCTTGTTGTGGGTTTATTAGAAGATGAGAGAACGCAATGTTGCGCTTCGCTGGTTACAGCTGGGACTATTTGATTAAGACGAAAATAGTCCTTCATGCCCTCATTGGTCATGTAAATTTTGGTCCTGTTTAAGCCTGCGTTCTAGCTGATGGAATCGGCTTAGTGCGATTTGTTTCGATTTTCCAAGAGTTTGGTTGGCGTCATAAATAGACTTCAATGGCAAACGAACAAGGTATTTACCGTTACTCTGACGAATGTGGGTTTGGCAGAAAAAAATCTTCGCACCACTGCTCTTGACTTGAAATAGGGTTTTCCGTTGGAACTTGTGCCGATTCATAAAATTTTTGTACTAGATCTTCTAGTTCGATAGTGCTATGAAAAAAATCTTCGCACCACTGCTCTTGACTTGAAATAGGGTTTTCCGTTGGAACTTGTGCCGATTCATAAAATTTTTGTACTAGATCTTCTAGTTCGATAGTGCTATGATGACAGCGCACTTTGACCGATCGCGGTTGCGTAGAACTCGCGTGGCCGGATAAAATCCAACCAAGATGTGTTTTTTGCGCTATTGGCTGATTTTGCTAACCAAGCCGAATCTCCGGCAACAAAATTTGTGCAAACATGCCAACACCGATAATAAGATCGATTTTCTTCGATTTGGAGTAAGTTGGGTCTGCTAAAACCAGACCTTGCAAGTGCGGCCAATTTTGTTGCTCCACATGTTGACTTGGCAATGTTATTGATAGATTTTTTACGACGAACGCGTGTTCAATGTGCGTGTTCAAATGATTCATCAGTACAGGAGCGTAGTGTGCAACTGACTACCGATTTCGATTTTGTGTGAGTGCTTGGATTCACGCCACAGATCTCAGCGGTGGTGGGACGATGCTTAAGACCCAAACATTGTGCTGCGTGTTCCGATATAATATGCGCCTCGGAACCCTGATCGATCAGTGCATACACCCACGCTGACTTCTCGTTATCCTCATTGTATAAGTTAACTAAAGCGGTAGCTAGCAAAATCGATGAAGGCGAGTGTTCACTCGTATTGGTGTGAATTTGATTTTGATATGTGCCGATAGAGGCATGAGCATTCGTATAACGATGTGTACCGAATGCATTGGTAGAAGTTGAGGCTTCTTCAAGCAGTTGGTTTGGATTCCCATAATGACTCGTGGATAAAACGTTTGATTTTGTTGGTTGATGTTGATTTGAAGACGGTGGAGCCGTACTTGAAAGAGTAGTCCTTGGAGCGATAGGAAAATGTAGGAGTGTGTGGTGACGCTGCCCACATTGGAGACAGTTCTTGGTACTGTTACACCGTGAAACTGTATGAGACTTACTCAAGCAATTGATACACAGCTTAGCCTTATCAGCTATGCTCTTGCGTTCAAGGCAGTCTTTGGATAAGAAAGATGGACATCGACGAAGTATATGAGCATCACCACAAAACACGCAGGATTCAGCATGACTGATTTGAGGTTTTGAGGTCATGTGAAAATTTTTAGTGTTGTGTGTGCATCGTTTTAGATTTGCACGTGAGTTAGATTTGTTGTCTGTGGCAGCTCGTTGACACGGCACTGCACTGTGTGCTACATTTCGATTTTCGATCGCATCGATTGTGAAGAGACGATTGGTTAAGAACTCTTCTAACGCATGAAACGTAGGGATTTCCGTTTTGTTGCCCAAATGACGTTCCCAAGCTTGGTGAGTTTCATTTGGCAGTTTTGTCACCAGATAGTGAGCTATCCAATGATCGCAATTACTGATGGGGAGCTGCAATCTTTTGAACACATTTATACATACGTTTGCTGCATTCAACATAGTTTTAATATCGTTTGACTTTTCTTTCAGGAGAACTTGCAAACTATATAAGGAATTCATATGATGTGCGAATAGGATTCTCGGGTTGTTATATCGTTTAATCAGTAAATCCCACGCTGTTGCGTAATTGGATTCAGTAAGTAGCATTTGCTGAATATCGACGTCTCGATCAGTCGGGAGAGCCTGTTTTAGATAATTAAATTTTTGAATGCAGCTTAAATCACTGCTAAGATGGATAAGGGTATGGAATGCATCGTAGAAACTCGGCCACTCGGTGAATTTTCCTGAAAAGGAGGGCACTGGCAACTGCGGCAATTGAATTGAAGGAGCAGATCGCAATGGTGATTGATGTAGCACGGAAGAAGGAATTGTGTCGGGTATAGGTGGAGGCGGAGGAGGAAAAAGTTGCTCTTGTCGTTCAGATACAGTACAAAAAACTTCTAAGTATTTCTCTTCAAACTTCGAAGCCACATCGGTTTTGATGTAATCAGTTTTATCTATACTGTCGGAACAAATTAAAGTTATATTGGTTGCACGAAACTCCTCATTGAGCCGATCAATGCTTTTAAATCGCTGTTCGAAATAAGACTTTGTTTTTCTATTTGCCGAATCCTTGTTGAAATTCGTGAGAATTTTTTCAATCGATGATAAGCGATTTAATTGAAGTTTAACTAAAGCAGCTGTATCTTCTTTGCCAAGATCGGTCATGTTGTGTTGTTTTTGTCACAGTCAAAACAAACAAAATAAAATAAAATAAAAAAAAACACTGCACACACTTACCTTTTCTTGACCTAAGTTGCTGGCTGTCTTTTTGACGTTTTCTCAAGTTCGATGTTCGATTCTCTTGTTCTCTTCGTTTGATGCTTCAAGCAGATGCGTAAATGAAGTTGTGTCGAACCAGATGATTAATTGCAGTTGTGGCGTAGACGCATACGAAGCAGCGGCAGAGACAAGTTCGTGGGAGCGGCTGTGATGGACGATGGCAGCAAAGAGAAGACGCTGGGCCGCAGTAGCTACGATGACAAGGAAGCAGCAGCAGCAGCAGTAGAAACGAAATGCATATAAGCTGCCTCGATGTCAATTGTCGGCAGCAAAGATGAAGAACGGTGCACTATGTACTTTGATTTTTTTTGGTTTTACCCTTGCACAAGTACCGTCACTTAATGGTCCAAGAGTTTTGTGTTTTACTAGCACTTTAATTAACACTGTAGTTTTTTTTTGAGAATCTAGAGTTCCCCCCATGGGCCACCATAAATATGTGTAGTTTAAATATAGATTATTTAAACTATTGAATCGAGATTCTTTGCTCCAAATGAATTCTTTGAAATAAAGGGGAACTCAATAGTTGTTTTACTTAGTGCTTGGTTTATTTCATTTAACTTAATGTTTGAAGTTAGTTTTATGGGTTTAAATAGAAATTTGCGTTTACAATTAATTTGCAGTTCGCGTAGCAAAAAAAAAACTTATTGTTGATATTGAACGACACAATTAATAAGACCGCTTAGCTCCGTCTCTTGACAATAACTACTTCTTTTTTAAATTGAGCAGCAGCAAGTTGGTTTGATGGAATACCAGGGTTGCTGAGGCGACGAAACCGTACATAATACCTAATATTATAATACATACATAATACCTTCATAATATCAAACCAAGAAGCTCACAAAATAAACAATATTTTTGTAGAAGAAAATATGCCATTTGCTTCCTTAGAAGAATCATTAAATTTTGCCAACATACAAATTGCTATAAAACAAAGTATTCTAATTTATGTAATAAAAATACCTAAAACAGGGAATGAAATTTGTAATTGCATTATAACGAAACCTTTAAGTAAAAATTACACAATTCTTGAAATAAAGTACGAAAAAATATTGAAATGTAATGAAAAATATTATGGAATAGAAAATGATTGTAAATTAATAAACGATATATGTTCATGTTCGGGAGATAAGGGGGCGATCTTCACATGGCAACGTGTCTGACTGCCTCAACTTGGCGAGGCCAGCATTATCCATGTCGAAATCATCTCAAGTCGACTCAAACCTCCGCGTGGTGTCTCCTGGAAACGTCAAAAACTATCATACCGATATACTTTGGCGGCGAATCTGGGCGGCGGGCTTCCTTTGGTCATCAAGCAAAGGTTGTGCGTTGGGTTTGAAGCCCACCATGTAATAAAAATATTTCAATGAAAAGTTTAAGAATGAATAAAAGAATGATACCCAAATCTGATGACGACTGCCGCAAACGAAAAACTGATAATGATTTACGGATATGCACCTGGAATGTCCGAACCCTAAATTGGGATGGTGCCTCTATCCAACTGATTGATATCTTGGAAAGATATAATGCTGATATCACCGCAATCCAAGAAATGCGATGGAAGGGACAGGGTTGCTTACGGCAAGCATCCTGTGATATCTACTACAGCGGCCATGCGGAGAAGCACGAGTTTGGATGCGGATTTGTAGTTGGCAAGAGAATACGACATCATGTCCTGCGATTCACTCCTGTGAACGAACGACTTGCCATAATTCGCTTCAAGGCTAAATTTTTTAACATAAGCCTAATATGTGCGTACGCTCCGACAGAAGAAAAAGATGACGAGACCAAAGAAAGTTTTTACGAGCGCCTTGAAGACGCATACGAGCGCTGCCCCCGTCATGACATAAAAATCGTGCTTGGTGACTTCAACGCCAAGGTGGGTAAGGAAAACATATTTTGTCCTACAGTCGGAAAGTTCAGCCTCCACGACAACACATCCGATAACGGAATGAGGTTGATTGACTTCGCCGCAGCACGAAACATGGTCGTTAGTAGCACTAGATTCAAGCATCTTAATATTCATAAGGCAACTTGGTTGTCCCCTGATCAAAAAACATGCAACCAAATTGATCACGTTTTGATTGACGGAAGGCACTCTTCCAGTGTACTAGACGTACGCACGATCCGTGGTGCTAACATAGACTCGGATCATTATCTTGTCGCAGCCAAGATCCGCACACGTCTGTGCGCAGCTAAGAATGCTCGCAATCCTACACAAAGAAAGCTAGACGTCGACAAGCTGCAGTCAAAACGGACGGCCGAAGCCTTCGCTACTCGACTCTCACTCCTGCTTCAAGAAAGCACTCCTCCGATCGACGATATATGCGGACAGTGGACGCACATATCCCACTCTATGCGTACGGCTGCCGAAGAGGTGATAGGCTACCACCGCCCTCGCCGAAACCAGTGGCACGACCAGGAGTGTCGCGACGCCACTGCAGAGAAGGACGCCGCCTACAAAGCCACCCTGCAGTCGGTTGTGACGCGTGCTGTTAAGGAGCGATACCGAGAGAAGAGGAGGGAAGAGAGACGCATTTTCAGGCGAAAAAACGAGAGGCGGAAATGCGTGAGTGCGAGAAAATTGAGATGCATGGCGACAGGAATGAGACTCGAAAATTTTTCGGAAAAATAAGACGCCTGGCCGATGGTTTTAAGACCGGAGCCTCTTCCTGCAAGGACGAAAATGGGAATCTAGTGACAGATATCCAGAGTACACTGATGTTATGGAGGGAGCACTTCTCTAGTCTTTTAAATGGCGACGCTATCAACAATAGGAAACCTCAATTATGGATGACAGCGTTGAAGTTCCGCTGCCCGACTATAATGAGGTCTTAACAGCTATAGCTCGGCTTAAAAACAACAAAGCCGCAGGAGCCGATGGCCTACCGGCTGAGCTGTTTAAGACCGGTGGCGAAGCTCTATTTAAATGCATTCACAGACTTCTATGCAGAATATGGTCGGAAGAATGCATTCCAGATGATTGGAACCTCAGTGTGCTCTGCCCAATCCACAAAAAAGGCGATCCCACCATTTGCGCCAACTACCGTGGGATAAGTCTTCTTAATATCGCATATAAGGTCCTGTCGAGCGTATTGTGTGAAAGACTAAAGCCCATCGTTAACCAACTGATTGGACCTTATCAGTGTGGCTTCAGACCTGGAAAGTCCACCATCGACCAGATCTTCACGCTCCGACAAATCTTGGAAAAGACCCTCGAAAAACAAATCGATACACACCATCTTTTTGTCGATTTCAAAGCCGCCTTCGACGGTCCAATAAGGAGTCACCTATATGCCATCATGTCTGAATTTGGTATTCCTGCGAAGCTAATACGTCTTTGCAGGATGACACTGAACAACACCAGCAGTGCAGTGAAAATCGGGAAGGACCTCTCCCTTCCTTTCGATACCAAGCGAGGTTTCAGACAAGGTGATTCCTTATCGTGCGACTTTTTTAATATAGTCATGGAGAAGATCATCCGAGCTGCTGACCTGAGACGCAGCGGCACAATTTTCTATAAGAGTGTTATGCTGCTGGCGTATGCTGATGATATTGACATCATTGGTCTTGCAGTGAACGCAGATAAAACGAAGTATCTTGTGTCAACAAACAAACAGTCCCAGCGTCTTGGAAACCACGTCACTGTTGACAACACCTCCTTTGAGGTAGTGAAGGACTTTGTTTACCTGGGATCCAGCATTAACTCCTCCAACGATATCAGTATTGAGATTAAACGAAGGATAACTCTTGCCAACAGGTGTTACTTTGGGCTCAGTAGGCAATTGAGAAGCAGAGCTCTCTCTCGACGAACAAAACTGACGCTCTATAAGTCAATAATCATGCCCGTCCTACTATACGCATCACAAACCTGGACGTTGAGCAGCTCTGATGAAAGGACTTTGGGAGCGTTCGAGAGAAAAATCCTTCGCAAGATCTATGGTCCAATCTGCGTCAATGGCGAATACCGAATACGATGGAACCATGAGCTGTATGAGCTATATGCCGACATCGATATGGCTTCGCTGGCTAGGTCATGTCGAGAGAATGAACAACGAAGCTCCAGCGAAAAACATATTGGATTCGGTACCCAGCGGTGGCCAACGCAGACGAGGAAGACCGCATCTCCGTTGGAAAGACCAGGCATTAAATAACCTGACAACGCTTGGAGTTTCCAACTGGCGCCAGCAAGCGCACGACAAAAGAGGCTGGCGAAAATTCTTAGACCAGGCCAAAACCGACCAACGGTTGTAAGCGCCATCTAACAACAATTCAATTTGTTCATGTTCACACATTTTGGTCTTTTGTTATCGATAACAATCATAATAATAATTCTCAAATGTAAGAAACGTAGAACGACCGAAATTATTATCCAAAATACAGAATCCGACAGATGCCGACAAAGAAATGTTCAAGGCACAAAAGTTTAAACGACATTCCATTTTTTTGAACCAATCGAGAGACGATCGGAATTTCGGAGGGAGGAGTTAAGAAATATTTTATTGCATCATTGCATTATTGCAATACATTCATTTGTGTATTCATGAAATTCAATACGCTACACGCGCATCCGTTCTACTTAGAGTCAGTGAGCGCTGCACGCGCAAACCTCTTTTTGCTGACCAAGCTATTTTGGTCATAGGCAGGCTCAAGTGTAGGTTTATATTAAGGAACAATAGCTTTAAGTTAGCCAGTCATTAACTGAACTCAATGTAAAGCACATAGTGCTGATTTTATAAAATAAGCAAACTGATTTAATTAAACAAATAAAGGAAGCACATAGTGCTGATTTAAAAAAATAAACGTTTTATTTATTTAATTTATATAACTATTGTTGAATTGCTGCTGCACACCTCGTGGCGATTTCATCTTTTCCAAAAAAATTTGTCTTTTATTCTTTGACTTTGTCATTAGAAAATTTTGCACCTAAGTACAGAGTTACCATAACAAAGGGTTTAATTTAAATAAAGTTGAATTTACATTTAGGGAATTCACAGTTTGATTCTAAAGTTAACACCTGGCAACTTTAGAAAGATATTTCAATCGAACTGTGAGCACCTATTTTTGTGTTTTGGAGCTAAATTGCAAAAATAGTTTTCAAAAATTGAAATTTGTTCAAAAACATGCCTCGAATGAACGGAAACGAAGAATTATGGAAAAATGTACTTACTTCTTCGACGATCCACTCTTCTTCCATTTTTTGCAACAAAATGAAATCAGCTGATTAGTGATACCTCATTAACACAAAAGAAAGATATGAGTAGAAGTGAGATAACTTTAGCAACAAGTGGTATCTCAAGTTTGTACGTAAAACAAAAACAATCAAAGTTAGCACGTGCTAAAATGTTCTAAAGTTAATAGACGGCAAAGTTAACAGAGCAGATAATACAGAACTGTGAGCACCATAATTAGAATATTAAAGATATTAAAGATATAAAGAAAAGATAATTAATAAAGTTGAATTTACATTCGAATATTAAAGATATAAACAAAAGATAACTAATAAAGTTGAATTTACATTTGAATGATAAGTATATATAAAAATAAAGTTAAGAATATTTTAAGAAATGTATATTTCTAATAGAAACATTTGAAAATAAACAGCAACTAAATAAATAAAAATTGATTTCTGTTTGATTGGTAATACTATGTTCACACTGGAAGCTAAATGCGCATTTAAAGCTTAATGCGCATTTATTTCATTAATGCTTCTCTAAATGCGCATTTACCCATAGAAAATTCTGTCAAGTTAATGCACTTAAATGCTACTTCTAATGAGCATTTAGCAGTTTGCGACCCTGATTCGATATTCGAAAAACTGCTACTCGCTACTTTTTGCTCATCTCTGACTTGAACTCGTTTCATTAGTTGTCAATTTTGTTTACTGTCAGATTTTTTGCTTAGGCTGTGTGCCAATTGGAAACTTTTGACTCGGATTGATACTCAGGGTATAGTATAAATTTTGACAAGAGGGAAGAGAATTCTTGACACAAGCGAAAATTAAAAAAAAGCTTGTCTTAGTTGCATTGAAGTTTGGAAAAATTAATTAATTAGGGTAGTGTAAAATATATTAGCTACATTATTTTGACTTTTTTTTCTGAAAAGAAAGTATTGCTTGATGATTTTTCTGGATGCTGTTAATATTCAGAATATATTAATTTTTCATTAAAGCTATGTGCGGGCGGTGGTGTAGTGCTCAAAATGTAATGTATATAAGGATTTATAAATGTAATTATAGAGTATAAATATACAGTATTTTGGATTTTGAAAATTTTACCTTCAGGTAAATTGCACACAAATGGGGAAATAAAATAAGAGCCACACATTATTAAACAAAGAGCCGCACATGCCTATTGATGGTTTACAGTATTTTGCACGTCTTTTCTCCAATATAATTTGTTTTTTAAAGTAGTCCTGTTTTGTTATTCGGTTTAAGCAATTCTGTCCAAAAATAAATGACAGCCGTCCATTCTTTTCCAATGGTATATTGATAACGAAGATTGTATAAGAAATAATACAATGAAATAAAAATACATGAAATATTATTAATAATAATAATAAAAATACATAATAATACATAAAACATAATACATGAAAACATTATTATCATTAATGCAATTGCAAATATTTTCAAATTTTTAATGCAGATTGAACGAAATTTTTCAGGCCTATAACTTGAGACAGTTTATTTGCTTACAACTATAACACTTGTTAATATATACATATACGGAAAACATGATTTTTGGAGGTTTTTGCAAAATGGTTTAGCTTACTGACGGATTTCGGTATAGCCAAAATATTTTGGGAATCACCGTAAAATACATCAAAGTTAATTTTAAAATGGGTACAACTGGAACTTTTTTTCAAAGCACGTGTTCAAATTTTGTATGGTTTACTAAAAATTTGCAACTTCGGGTGTTGCAAGGTCAAGACTAAGTGAGATTTTTTTGGAGTGCGTGTTAAGTTTTAAGGTTTTAAGGTTCTGTGGACAAAATTTTAGCACTGCTACTAATTTTTTTTTTCATTAGTATATTTTATAAATTTAATAATATGATATCAAAAACATGTTGAATGAAAATAATTATGAATAAATCGATGGTTAAGTACACTAAACTGATAAGTGAAAAATTTTACATGTGCAGAAACGTCGATTTTGTTTTTACATTTCAATACATTTCAGTACAAAATACTAATTTGAACTACAAATGTATTGAGCAGCATTCATTGGTTATGCATTTTCAACAAATTAACACAATAAAGATATTATATTGACGACGACCTATTTTTGTCAAAAGACGAAATGGTTTTTTGTTTAATTTTTATACATGTTTACACAACTATTGCTTTAATAATCTTATTTTACGCAAAGTAACAGTATTTATTATTATATTATTGAATAAAAAAAGTATTAGAAAACGCAGCAGTTAACTTTTCATGCTTCATTTGGCACAGTAAAAATGACAATTCAATTTCAATAGATTGAAATTTTGTTCAACTCAGAATTTTCCTTCCTACCACGAGTGAAAAGTTTCCGATTGGCACACAGCCTTATAAATGTTCGGCATGTTCGAATACTTGTCAATGCATGTTCGAATACTTGTCAATTTAAATTCACATTTTACGCTTCTCCCTAATGTGAATACTTGACATTTGGTTGAATTTTCGAACTTCTAAATGCGCATTTAGAAATTAGTGTGAACGTACTATAACATCTTCCTGTTTTTGCTTAAGTGCTGGCTTTTTTCCCACTGGAGTTTCTTACTTTTTTTTGAAAAACACATTTCGACAAAAAATAAATGAATTTATTTGTTTACAAATATCCCATATGTCAGACATTTATAGAAAAAGATACATATACCCAAGCAACAATTACTATCTTTATTTTATCCTAAAGACTTCCTAAAGAGAAATTCTTAAGAATGACTCACTTACGATAACCTCTAAACGATATCTTTAAGAGACTTGTAAAACTCTTCTAAGCTCATTTTGGCACTATATAAGTGCAAGTTGTTATTTAAAGATCACCCTCGTATCGACCTCTTAGACCACTGAAACAAGATCAACACTCTTAGAAGCATTGTCTTAGGCAAGACTTACAGATCTATTGCAGATATATACTCTTAAGAGAATTAAAAAATAAATACGTAAACATCAATACAATCAAATATTTTTTTATTAGGATTATGTTTACATTCAATACTTCCCAAATTATTTTATCTATAATATTGTTTATGCGTGGTGTAATATTTTATCACATAAGCGCATAAATTTCATTGCGATGGAAGCTTTCCGTATGAATCTTATATTGCACCAGGGTTAGAAGTTGTCCCCTTTCGCAAAAATCAACATTAAAAGTTTTATTTTATTAACAAATTATACTATACTCTCAATAAATGCACTGTAAGGCAGTTTTAAGAGTTGATGCTCCATACAAGAGTACAGCTCTTACTTCAAAAATAATTTACTTAAGTGAGTCACATATAAGAGTTGTATACTCTACGAGATGGGTTAAAGGCGAAATTTATAGGACAACCATTTTGAAAGAGCATTCACTAGTCAGACAGTTGCTCTTATAATCAGAGTGATACTCTTGTAGTCAGACCGTTGCTCTTATAATGAGAGTGATACTCTTCTAGTCACACCGTTGCCTTTATAATCAGAGTGATACTTTTCTAGTCAGACCGTTAATCTTATAATCAGAGTGATACTCTTCTAGCCAGACCGCTACTCTTAAAATCAGAGCAGTACTATTCTAGTCAGACCGTTGTTCTTAAACAAAGTCTTCTACTCTGATAAATGTCATTTTAGGATATAATATACTCTTTATTGACAATTACAGGGCCCTTGATTTTACAGTTTACCAGATCAGATCAGAACTTTTTCAATATAAGCCTTGGAAATGTCTATAAGACTTAATCTATAAAGATTAAACTCTTCAGAGTTTGACTCTGATAGGTGAAGTCTTGTAGAAGTCTGTAAGAAATGGCTTGTAAGATATAGAATCTTCGCAGGAATGCTCTTATAACACAACTCTCTTAAACTACTGTGAGATAATGTGAAATAGAACAGAACACTTAAAGACAACATGCTTTGGTGTAATTAATCTGTAAGCGTATTACTTTTGCTGAAGATAGCTATAGGACCTAATTCAAAAATAAAATTGTTCGTCCAGTGCTCAACTCTTAAGAATTGTTGCTTGGGTATGCATCTCGCTATTCAAAGCAAGTGTTTTATGATATGGGATAGGATAAGATACTGGAAGATTGCATAGAAACGCGGCATAAAATATATGAAGATGCACAAGTCGTGTGCTTATATAAAAAATGTGATCCTAACAAAATTTATTACAAAAAAACCGAAAAACCAAACATCGAATTTTTATAAAGATGAAAACTTTAAGCAAAATTTCTCGAAACATGATTTTAAACTTAGGTTACTATTTTGGATTATTATTATTGTTATATAAGATTATAATTACTTTTTACTGCAGATATAATGAATATTCATGTATACTAGTATCGCCTGGGTCCATGGTATAATAATTTACAATGTAGTTACAAATGAGTTCCTGTCAAAAACAGCTGTTCGTTGTTATATGCGTTGGCCACATTCGGCTGTGTTAACTGTTGAGATAGTGACACATTGGGGAGCGAAGTTATCTCTACGGAATTGTCAGAAAAGTTGTCAAGTCGATGAAATGTCAATCATTGTATCAAATACCAATGGAAACTTTACCGACATATACAATTTTTCTATTTTTAAATGCATTTTTATGCGCAACTTCATATTTATGTGCACCAAGTCTGAATATGACCAACGAAAATTAATTGCGTGTAATGGCGGATGGTGAGCGCTCTCTACTTTGTTATTTTTTTTTTTGTGACAGATGATTGTTTCCCATGATTTAATAATATATAATGTTATCCCGATATTTGACATGCCCTTACTTTTTGGAAACAAAAATGTATTTATCTCATGGATGCTTCAAAATCAAAACGTAGCAGAAAATGTATTGACTCAAAATTCTTAAGATATATTGTACTAAGAAATAGTATGATATTCAAGCAGCTGTGGGACTTTTGTGTCATTAAAAATGCTCTCCTCTTCAAATAAGGTTATATATCTCCATTTTCGTGAGAAAACGTCAAATATCGGTATAACCTTATAAATAATTGAATCACGATTGTTTCCAACAGAAACGACTACCTTGTAAATTATTATACCATGCCTGGGGTCGAAATTCGACCAATTTTTTGTTACCTTTTTTTAATTATGAAGAATCGTCGGTGCTTTCCTTTTCCGCGCTCTGAAAACAACAATAATCAAAATCGGCTGAGAAACACGGGAGAAAATGGTTCTTAACTGTTTTCCCTAATACCAAGGCATATAAATCCAGGTACTATAATAAGAAAAAACTGAATGGGAATATAATGTCAAAATCAGAAATGACAATGAGCAATGTTGCTTCTGCACCAAAAACAAAACAAAAAAGGGATTTTTTAATTACAATTAATTTACTCTTAATATCAAAAGTTTAAGATTGTTCTTCAAAATATCTCCAAAATACAATTAAAACATCAAGCACAAAATTCATTAATAAAAACATTAAAAAACTGCAAACTTACACATAAGAAAATTAGAAAAAGGCTGGCATAAAGTTTTTCTCTGAAAATCAAAAATCCCCCAACTCGTTTATAAGAGAGGGCATTATTTGATTTTGACATTAGACTCCCAAAAGTCGGCAGCGCAGTTGCATACTATGTCAAAAAAGGGTGTGTTGAATTCACACTTATTCAGATTTCAGGGTTGCAGTGCATTTTTGCCTTATTTCGTGAGTAATTTAAACGAAATTACCTTGTTTGAGGTAATTTCCAAATCAACAAATTGTATGGGAAATTACCATAGTTTTTAGATAATTTCAGTCGAAATTACATAAAAGCTCGAAATTACCTAATTTGATCTCAGTGTGAACATATACTGAGTTTCCATGGCAAGTTAACTCGGTGCTTACTTGGGGTTAACTCGCTATGGAAACGCGAGTTGAGTTGAGTTACGTTAAATCTACGAAACTCCACGAAACTTGTAAGATTTAACTAGGTTCTATCTGTCAAAGTGATTGCTGTCATTAATATTGAAAAAATAATGAAAATTTTTATTTTAACAAAAATATTAAAATGTCGAATGCAACAGTTTTTTGGAGTGCCGCAGAAACTAGTCAAAAAATAACAAAAATTACAAAAAAAAATTGACAAGTTCAACTCGACTCGGTGTTGTGCATGGAAACACTATCGAGTCAGCAAAGTCATTTTGTCAACTCAACGAAAACCTAAACCCAGAGTTAACTCGCCATGGAAACTCAGTAATAGTATAAACAAAATTAACTTGTTTAATACTATGTTCACACTGAGATCAAATTAGGTAATTTCGTGAGATAATTTCGAAATTGTACAAAAGTGTTCACACTGGGCTTAAATAATTTCGTTTGATGTTTGATTTATTTTTTTGTCAATTCATTATTGGAGACATTCAGCATACTCAACAGTTGCCAACTTAAATGTTCAATTAAAAATAGAAAATTTTTACTCAAAGTAAGTTTGCAAAACTATTTCGCACATAACCATACATCTTATCAATTGTACAACTTTAATTCATTGAAAACATTGCTCACCCAAGTTTCACTGAATGGGTTGCTACCCGAAGGGTCAAAAAAGTAAAGTATCTGAATGTGGCCATTATCATGTGTCATGTATAATTTTGACGGCTCAGATAGAATAGATAGCAAGATTGATAAAACGTCAAAAAAAGGATGTGTTTAATTCACACTATATTCAGATTTCAGGGTTGCAGTGCATTTTTTCCTAATTTCGTGAGTAATTTAAACGAAATTATCTTGTTTGAGGTGATTTCCAAATCAACAAATTGTGTGGAAAATTACCATAGTTTTTAGATCATTTTAGTCGAAATTACATAAAAGCTCGAAATTACCTAATTTGAACTCAGTGTGAACATAGTATAAGGTAATTTCCAAATCAACAAATTGTATGGACAATTGTATCAACAAATTGTATCAATCAAATGCAACCAAAGCGGCTTTTACAAAATCCCACATTCTATCACGCATTATGCAGGCTTCAAATCTGTGTTTTTGTGTGCCACACGGCGGCCATTTCCACACGAGTTCGATAGTTAAGAAGCTAGTTCCCCAGCTTGGCACACTAGTTGGCTTGTTGACAAAAATTTTTGATTTTCTCTGTCCAACAAAGCAAAAACAAAACATATCTATAGTCATTACGAAACTAGGTTTGTATTGAAACATAAGTGTAGTACTATGTGAAGTACATTTTAATGATTTAAGTACGATATGAGAAATGTTTGGTACTTTTTGTTTTCTATTTGTTAGTACTCTCTGTTAATTGCATACAATATACGTGATAACTTTGTTTGGATTCAGTAAAATATTTGTTTCGAAAAAAGTAAGCAGGTGTGGAAGACTTGGAAAGCATTTTTGCTTTATTTTCACCAAACAAAAATAATTTTATTTCGAAGCAATATATGCTTTTCTAAGAGTACATTTCTACTCTTCTCAAATCTAACCCTGTGTGTGCCAAACAAATTCCGTAATTTGAACGCTCACTTTCTCGAACACATACAAGCCGCCATATTGCTTGCCACACGAGTTCCAGTAGTGGAATTCTCAAACGCGTTAACGATGCGAATAGTTATAGTTAACTTATGATGTTTGCAGTTTGCAATAACCTTAAGTGCATCCACACCAGCAGCTTCATCATCAACAACATCATCAACACCAGCGATTTGAACACCAGCGACATCAACAGCAACATCAACACCAGCAGCGGCATCAACAACAACAACTTCTATACCAACACTTTTTGAAAAGCAGAAAAATAAGGTATAATATTTTATTTCAATAAATTTGTATAAATTTTATATATCTTATCATAAGTTCATTATAATTATTAATAAAAGAGAAAAGTGACTTTTTTCGTTTTGAAAATTCGCCATTCGCGCGCGGTTCGTTTCGGTAACGTTGATTAAAAAAAACAAAATTTTTAACTAATAATTCTTAAGTGCAAGGCCGTAGCCAGGATTTTAATTCGGGGGGGGGGGGGGGGGGTTCAACTTTAAAAAATAAATTTTCATATAATCTCATGTGTAGAAAATTTTATTTATGTATAGGTACGTATACAATATTTTTATAATATTAAATTGAGCCGACGGGCTTTTTGGGCAGCAAATAAATCAATGACTTCTTCAGTCGGCACATTTATTCGGCGATGAACCGACATTAATGCCAATCCACTGAGTCTTCTCTCGCTAGTCGAATTTCTAAGATACGTCTTTAATCTCTTCATTGTTGAAAATGAACGTTCGGATGAGCACGTAGTAACTGGTAAAGTGACCAAAATTTTTAAAAGAATATGCACGTTTGGAAATATCTCTTTATTGCACTCTCCAAGTGCTTCCATCGCTGAATTAGGCAAGTTCTTTTCGCAGGTTTTGCACCATTTCGTTTGCCAAAGCGACAATTCAGATTTATTATTATTTTCTTGTAAAAATCTGTCATAAAACGAAATGTATTTGTTTCAAATTTTGTTTCAGGCTTTACACATTCTGTCGTACTTAATTTATAAAGATCAGTCAGTTTTTTATTGTGTTTTTCAAACCGCAGTGTTAACTGATGTATGAAATCTTCTAAAAGTGGAATTATTATAGTAATCCGGAAGTATTTTTTCGGATCGTGCTCACTAACATTCGCGCGGTGCTGCTGGCGTCCAGTTATGCGAGGCATTGCAATTTTTTCACCTAAGAATTCGAGCAGGTTGTCAGCATCCAAATATATGTCTGCAAATTCTGTTTCTGAGTTTTCACGCATATTTTTGAAATGGTTAATAATAAGTTCAACATGTTGAACAGCAGCCGCTAAGTCGCATGAAGTGGACTGTTACATCTTGCATAGTGGTAATGTAGAAGCAAATAAACTATTTAAGCAGCACAAGCTCACAGCGAATTGGCTATTTGATATTGATTTTACAAAAAATCTCACGCTTAACTGGGAATCTGCCGTCATGCTCCATTGATATTTCTTTGTGCAAGAGTTTGCCGGATTTACAACTGGCAGACCCGCACTTCTTCAGAAGTGACCAAGTTGACGTACTTATCGGTGGCGATTTGTACCCTGCCATCATTCTCGATGGCATTCAACGCAATATTCTTGGCTCACTTTTGGCGCAAGAAACAGTTTTCGGCTGGATTTTCACAGGCCTTATGCCTCGTAACGAAATATCCAGCTTTACAACATGTTTGAGCCATTATAGTGCAGTTGCGATCGATCAACAGATCGCACGTTTTTGGGAGTTGGAGGAGCTACCTAAAAAACAATTTTTATCCCAGTCTGATAAGTTTTGTGAGGAAAACTATCGAAAAACCACAAAACGCGATAATAAAGGTCGATACATAGTTACCTTACCATTTAAAAATGAATTCAATGATGATATTAATCTTGGATTTTCGCGAGGTATAGCTTTCAAGCAGTGGAGTAGAAGTGAAGCTCCAAGCATTTTGGTAGACCTACCTACAGAGCATCTTTTTCATGAAGACTTTTTAAAGTTAGAAGATGCAAGTTGCGCCAAAGCGTTAGGAATTCGTTGGAATGCCACTTCAGATCTTTTCTACTTTACCGCTAAGCGTCTTGAGATTAAATCATCGTATACAAAACGTGAAGTATTATCAATGATAGATCAACTATTCGATCCTGCAGGTTGGCTGGCACCCATTGTGGTGACAGCAAAAATTCTAATGCAGCGCATCTGGTTGGATGAAATTGATTGGGATGAAAATCTCCCATTACACAGTTTTCAATCTTGGCAATCTTTTTTGCTAGATTATGAAAACATCAATAAAATTCGCATACCACGTTTTGTTGGGTTTTCACCTGATTCCGACGTTGAGTTTCACGCCTTTTGCGATGCTTCTGAAAAACCATACGCAGCGTCGATTTACATTCGCGTAAAACAAAATGATTGTGTTGTCAGTCATCTGCTTTATGCGAAAAGTAAAGTTGCTCCAGTCAAGACGATCTCACTACCGCGTCTTGAATTATGTGGTGCAGCACTTCTCGCGGATATGGTAGACACCTTATTATCGCACCTTGAAATTGAAAGGCAAAGCTTATATTGCTGGACTGATTCCACAATAGTGCTTGCGCGGCTTTGTAAGCCCCCCTGTTCCTGGACGACCTTCGTAGCCAACAGAGTTTCGAAGGTGGCAGAGAAGGTCGGAATTCACAATTGGTTTCATGTAGACACACATGAGAACCCTGCAGATTTAGCAACGCGTGGAGTTACGCCACAAGAGTTAGTCGATAATACTCTTTGGTGGCATGGACCTTCTTGGCTCTCGCTCGAACGATCGGATTGGCCAAGAATGACGCAACCTCCTGCTCTAGAAACTTCGCTTGAGCGCAAAGCTGTTAAGATACACTTTGCATATTTTTCGAAATATGAAGATATTTTAGAGCGGTTTTCCTCGCTATCGCGTGGATTGAGAGTGTTAGCGTACGTGTTTCGCTTTCTGCATCGCTCCCACCCCAAGTATCGTGTGTCTTTTTCAAAAAAATCAACATGCCTAGAAACGGCAGAAATCAAATTTGTGAAAACACGATTGGCACTCTTATGTCAAAAAGGAGCTTTTCCAAACGAATATCACTGTTTGGAAACAAATCAGATAATTGGAGCAAAGAGCCCCATTCTTGCTCTAAATCCATTGTTGAACAACGACAAGTTAATGCGTGTTGGTGGACGGCTAGCCTCTTCACCAATCCTATCATATGATGAAAGGCATCCAATTATATTACCATATAATTGTCACTTTTCACGCCTTTTAGTACGTTTCGTCCATGAGATCGCACTTCATGGAGGGAATCAATTAGTGCTTCGACTTATTCGGATGCAATATTGGATCCCGCGTGCTAAAACCCTTATAAAATCAACTTTGCACAATTGCAAAACTTGCGTAATCCACATGAAACGCCAACGAACACAAATAATGGCTGCGCTGCCAGCTGAGCGAACTGTCATTTCAAGGCCATTTGCTGCGACTGGTATTGACTTCGCGGGCCCATTCGACATAAAAAGCTACGTTGGTAGATCTTGTCGAATAAGTAAGGGCTATGTTTGTTTGTTTGTGTGCTTTTCAACTAAGGCAATTCATCTTGAAGCCACGAGCGATCTATCAACCGCTACTTTTCAGGCAGCTTTCTAACGTGTACTCCGATAACGGTACAAACTTTGTTGGAGCGTCAAACACGTTCAAAAAGGATTTCAAAGCCTTCTTAACTGCGTCACAGGATGCAATACTATCCCAGTATTCACATCAAGAAATTGCATGGCACTTCATTCCCGCTGGTGCTCCCCATATGGGAGGCTTATGGGAAGCTGGAGTAAAAAGCTTTAAGACGCATTTCAAAAAGATGGCCGGAAGTATGAAGTATACTTTCGAGGAATTTTCAACTTTACTGAATCGAGTCGAAGCGTGTCTTAATTCGAGGCCCCTTTTCGCTATGTCCGAAAATCCTTCTGATTTTCAGTCTCTTACTCCAGGTCATTTCTTAGTCGGCGGCCCACTGCCCACTCCAGTGGAGCCAGAAATAACTGATCAGCCTCTGACTCTTGTCAATCGTTGGCAAAAAATCAAGGCGATGCATCAGCACTTTTGCCACCGATGGAAAAATGAATACCTGAAAGAGATGCATCGGCGTTTGAAATGGAAAACTCCTCAATTAGACATCAATGTCAACGACCTAGTTGTTTTCAAATATGATAATTTACCCGCGAATGAATGGCGAATCGGTCGAATTTTAAAAACCTATGGCGGTAGCAACAATAGAGTCCGTGTTGCTGACATCCGCACCGGGAGAGGTTGCATAACACGACCTAAAGTGAAGCTGATCGCAATACCGCCGACCTAGCTCCGTCACCATTTTTATTTCTTACATGTTTCTTTTCTGTTTTCTTTTCTTTTTCTTTTCTTTGCCGTCTCGTTTCAGGATGTCAACCACCAACATCGTCCGTGACCTGCTGGAAGAGATGCTTCTCCAAACGGACTCCGAGATGGCATTGAGCGAGATCGACACGGTGCGAGAGCGTGCACCAGTCCCCGCAGCCAGTGCTTCTTCGCCATCGAGTCCAGTGCGAAGTGTGCTGTCCCGTGTGGTCTCCGTGGTGACGCGCAGTGATATGATCCCAAAGTGTCGCTTGTGCTCCATGGAGCATAATCTTATGTCGTGCCGGCGGTTCATAGCTATGAACCTGGAGGAGCGGTTGAGAACAGTACTACTCCATTATTACTGTTCCAACTGCCTTTCAGCCGTTCATATGCGAAAGGACTGTCGGAGCGATGTGAGATGCCGTCACTGCGGTGAAGATCGCCATAGCATGCTGCATTCGCACACTCGGGCTCGAACAGGTCGAGCCCATTCAAGAAGGCGTGGAAGACGTTCTCGTGCAAAGCAGCCTAAACTGCAGCCTACATCCGCAGCTGCTCGCGAAGCAACGAGGTCTTTGGTGGAACCGAAGAGTTCATCTGGGAAGAGACCGCAGTTGCCTGCACCGTCTGCGTCGGCTTCGAGGGATCGTTTTCCGAAGCGGTCCCCTTCCTAGAAGAGACCGCAGTCGATGCTTCCAGTTGCGACATCGTCGAGGGACCAATTCCCGAAGCGGTCTCCCCCCACAAGACCAACAACGACGAGCCTTCAATGCGTTATCTCGCTGCTCCCCACAGCGGTCGTGAGTACCTGGGCTAATGGTGGCATAGTGCAGGAACGTGCTCTCCTCGATGCGTGCCTCCCTCAGACCAAAATCGCCATCGAGTTGGTAAGAAAATGGAGGCTTCCAACGAGCATGGTAGATGGTCGGGAAGTATGTACGCTAGCGCTGCGAGGTCGTTATGGATCGAGCGTTTTAGTACACACGACAGCTCTGGTTGAGCGCCGGTTGGAGGTCGTCATGCCGGCGAAAGACATCGACGAGAGGATCAGCCAGAGCTATCCAAACATCAATCTGGCTGATCCTCACTTTTACAAGCGAGCTCCACTACGACTCATTCTGGGTGTCGATGTCTACGCTCGAATAATGCAGCCTGGCAGTCTCCCGGCTGGATTTAGCATGCCGTTGGCCCAAAACTCCATATGTGGATGGGTCTTATCAGGGCAGGGTACCTGGTAGCGTCTTGCGCTCGTGCAAGGCGGGCGGCATGTTCGGTCCACCGGTGAACACCCTGTAAATTGTCGATACAGCGGTGTTCAATGAGCAACTGCGGCTCTTATTCTTTATTTTCTTTTGAGCAGCGCTTCTCGCTGCACTTTTAAAACTTTGTTAGTTTTTAAGATTTTAATAATAAAAGCGACATCGGTCGAACTACTTGTTTTCTGAAAACCCCTTTCGAGTTTTTATTTATTTGCGACTCCCCAAGTTTGAGTTTTTTATTAAAGTTTTATTCTCCCTCGATATCCTCAAATTTACACCATTAAATTGTATGAACACTAACCTGTGCGTACACGAATGGTGATCATCCAATAGGACCATTTATGATTATTTTTCTTTAAAAACCTAAAAGAAATGATCAAAAACAAAATTAACTAAATACTCTTACCTCTGCTAATTTGTTATTTTGTCTCTTTTGTGACAGCCATGGGGGCGGCCATCATGGAAAATAACAGGGAATGTAGTGAGAGATGGAACATCAGTGTAGTATAAAAAGGTGTTGCCAGATAGTAAAGTCCATTGAGATACACAAAAAGCATAGAGGCTACACTTTAAGAGCACTCATTCATAAATGATGTGCAAAAAGACGTGCTGCTGTATCATGAGCGCCTGGTAGGGCGATTTCTGTTTCTTTTTTAAAAAACCGGAAAAAGACAAGGAAAGGAAGGAAAATAATATAAATAGGTAGAAATATATGAATTCTGAAAATAGGTACAATCAATCGGGCATATATTGCGATGATTTATATTTCCAGGTTCGAATATGGAAAATTTCTGTTAGTGGACAGACAGAGGAGAGCTCGTTCGAACACGAAAAATACCGTTACTTTAGTTTTTAAGGAGGTGCAATCGACAAAATGAGTTAATCACTTCTAATAGCTTTCATCAGCTGTTTCGATTCTAGCCTTCGAGCATTCATCTGCTCAGACTGAAAAGAAACCAGGTAAAGCCAGTGGCGTTTTTAAACGCCGGCAACTTATTAGGTAGGATTTTTTTTAAAAATGAATTATCGCGTTAAAACCTCGCATATATTTCACATAGTTTGAACGTCCAACTTTTTCCTGCACAAGTAAAAATAATAAAAACTAAGTTTTTCTAAATCTTAAAAAACTGAGACTGAGTGTAGCAGGCTACTGAGAACTGCAAAGCACAATAGGACGCTTTAGAGTTCGTCAAAAAGAAAATGTAGCTAGAATCTCGACAAAAAAACTTAATAAACCAAACTAAAATGAGGCTTTCACAGTGTAGCCGACACGGACAGCGAAGTAAAGGAAGAAAAACAAGGCATCCGGAACGCATCCAACAGAGAAGTCGGTCACAATTTTTTAAATTTTATCTATATACATAGCTATATATGTATATCATTAATTATATATTTGCAAACGCCTGAATACGTACTGTTGTGTGGTGGCCCGGTGAAATCCTACCGGCTGCGCCATAATGTTGTGTGGCGTTCTCCGTCGAACCCACACAACTCTGTTGTGTAACGTTAAATATTAACTGTTACATCGTTATATTTATACTCACCAAATAATCCTTTCCTTTATCGGTGGAACCTGAAAGTTTAAAATTAAACTGCACTTCGTTATTGGTTAATTAACACTCTTCTTTTTATTTATTTTACTCTTATTTATATCACAGATTTGAATCTTAAAATCTACTTTGTCTCAAGATCATTATCTTAACTTCCGTAATGAAACTTGATGACAATTACATAATAGTTACATATATACAATTAACCTAGACATTAACCTAGACATTTTTGCTAAACAACATACAAATATACATACTTCGTATTTTAAATATACAAACAAACATATTACAAATATACATTCTTTGTTTACTTCCGCAATATAATTTATAAGCTATGGTAACAGAAGCTCAGCTCAAGTAGCTGGCCCGTGCTTACTTGCTGTTTTAAGCTGACCGTTGCACTTTTTAATTGTTGGGTGCTTGACCGTAAACTTAAATTGGCAAGCATTACAAAAACGCTGATCGCTTCATTATTATTGAGGTAGGTCAGTATTTGTAGTTTATAATATAAAAACAACTCAACTTCGCTTGTGACGAATGAGTCACAACATTCCTCCCCCCTCTGACAAAGAAAAATTATTCATTTAGCAATAATTTTTCGTCACATGAATTTATCAGAATTTTGCATAATGTAAGGTTCATTTTAATCATTAATACATTAATATTTAATAACTTTTTCGAATAAAGATTTCTTTGTATTTTATATGCAGTCTTTATATGCAGTGTTTTTTTTTTCTTTTAAATTTTTTGACTAATAATAATAATTCTCTTAATATTGTTTTTAATAATAATATTTCTTAATAGCAATTTGTGTCTTATATTTTCCTTTTATACATTTATTTTTCTTATTTTTGTTTTTACACTCTTTTCTCTTTGTTGTTGTGTATATTCTCTTAAATGAAGGATTTTTGATTATTACGTGACAAAGTATATTGCAGGTTTCCTTCCCCCTTATGAAAAAAAATTTTTACCTTGAAGAGGTTTAATTTTCTTAAAACTTTATGTACTTAGATATGAGAAGAGACAGGCATCACTTTACAGTTCATTTTTTAAAATTCCTTGCATGCTTACATACTTTATTAATATTTATTTATTGTCAATTCAAAATAGTTGTGTGCTTAATAAGTTTAATGTTAGATATCTAATATTCTCTACTTTATTTATGTGTATCTGTTCGTGGGTCCTAGTAATTTTGATGATTATTTATTTGATTGTCGATAAAGTTGTTCCTCTTCTTGGCATTATTATGATGACTCTGCACATGTTCTGTCTTTGATGATCATTTGATAACCGTTACTGATAAGTATATGTCACTCCTTTTCTTCTCTATTGAAGTATTTAAACTACTTGATTCTTGAAGTTAATTCTTGAAGTTGATGAAGTCTTGAAGTTATGAAAAAGATGCCAAATTTCATTTTTATTTCGTGTTTTGTGTTGATCATATTTTCGTTAGTTTATATTAAAGTTCGCTTTTAGTTTTGACAAGCTATGTTTGCTAGTGTTGTTAATTGGGAAGCGACTCTTTACATTTATCAACCACTTTGGTTTCGTTCCGGTTAAGCGTTTTCTTAGAAAGGAATGAACTAAATGCAGGTATTTCACATTATAGACATACTTTCGTGGTTTTCTTAAACCAGAATACATTTTGTAATAACAAATTATGCATATCCGAATTAATTTTTAATCGTTGTACTTGTAAGCCTTTCAATCATAAAGAAATCTTACGACTTAATTGATTTTCTCGTTTAAATGGAAAATTGTTTGGTTCGTTGTGTATACAATCTGTCGCTGTAATTTCAAATTTTTAATAACACTTTGTAACCTTCCACAAACATTTAAAAGCCTGTATATTTTCTTGTTGTATTTTTTCTTTTTTTTTAAATGCTTTCTTATATGTTTTACTTGAAACATGTTTTGCTTCATTACTTAGCCTTTGATACTTTTAACTCATTAACGTCTGAGGCCTCGAACTTCGTCAGAATAGCTCCTTTCTCTTGTATAGCGTTGTCCACCTGATCGACTCAGTTTTATTGCTGCTACGGCCAACTTGAATCAGAACTAGGACCACGATTATTGATAGGGAAAAGTTTCGTGTAATAAATGTGTAGTTTTGATTTTTATAAAAATCTTATCGTAAATATTAATTTTTATCTTGTAGTATGGTAAATTAAATTTGTGAGTTTTCTCTTGTATTATTTTAATTTAATTTCTTAAATATCTCTTACAACTTTTTAATCTTTTGTATTTTAACCCTCTATTAACATATAATTAATTTGAAATTGTTTATTGATTAAAACCAATTTTCTTTTTATTTAATGTTTGAAAACTTCTTTTCAAAAATTAAAAATTTAATTTTCAAATGCCTTTGTTAAATTAAAAAAAATATTAATGAATACCTTTATCTCAACGAATTTAAAAAAAATATTTTTTTTTTTTTCATCTCAAAAAAAAAATTCAATATCTTTGTTTAATGAAACTTATTTAGTTTCGTTTGATTTTATTTTCATATTTTTGGTTTAATTTTATGTTTGATTGAATTTTTTAATGTAATTCTAATTTTAATTTAATTTTATTTTTATTTTTATAACATAATTTAATTACTGTGAAACAACTTCAGTAAATTATTATGTATTTTCTTAGCTTTTCCTTTTATTAAAATCTCAGTGGTAACCGGACTTTTTATTGCTATGACCTCATATGGGCCTATCCATATTGGTGAAAATTTATTTTTTCTAGCCTGATTTTTCATCAGTACTTTGTCACCATTTTTAAATTCTACAGGATTTAAAGAGTTATCATACTGTATTTTTGATAATTCTTTTGCTCGCTCCTGGTTCTGTCTCACTAGTTCGTGAGTTCTTTGGATTTGATATTTAAGGATTTTTGAAGGATCTTCGGTGTTATACACCGGACTACATTTACGTTTGAGATTAGTTGGCATTTCCGAATTGAACCCATACAAAGTTTTGAACGGAGTTTGTTTGGTGCTTATGTGCGGTGTGTTATTGTGCACATGCATTGCAGATGTTAACCACTGATCCCAATTTGACCCATCCTCTTTTGCAAAACTTCGTAAGTATTCTGCTAATGGACGATGGCTTCTTTCCAAAGAGCCATTAGCTTGTGGGTGGTATGGAGTTATGTGTAATTTCTTAATTCCTAACATTTTACACACATCCGAAAATAATTTCGACACAAAATTTGAACCGTTATCGGTAATCAGAACTTTTGGAGTATTGTGACGAGTTATAATTTCGTCGAAGAATGCTTTTGATACTGTACTAGCTTCAGCATCTGGTATTGCAACACATGCCATGTATTTTGAAAAATCATCTTGAAAAGTAAGTATGTATTTATTTCCTGACACAGTCTCTGGTAGGATACCCACTATGTCCATGTAAACTTTATCAAATGGACGCTTCGGTGTATCTGTTAACACCATGGGCATTTTTGTTAATTTAGAACATTTATTCACCTGGCATTTTTGACATTTCTTAACATATTCTTTGATTTGCTTTTGCATCCCTTTCCATTTATATTCTTGCCTTATTCTGAAATAGGTTTTTAAAGCTCCTTGGTGCCCACCTAGTGGCAGATCATGAAAATCTCTCAATATTCTTTTAATGTCTTTTGGATCGGTTAGAATTACTATTTCTTTATTCTGTTGGTCTAACACATCATCATATTGTTCACTTGATTTCTCTGCAGTTCCTTCCGTTTCAATTTTCGTTTCTTGTTCTTTAGCCTTTGACCTTGTTTGAACTATTACTATATCCTGCTCTTTTTGGGGTATCCTACTAAGCGCGTCCGCATTTAAATTTCGTTTACCTGGTTTATATATAATTTCATATTCGTATTCTGAAAGTTTGTGCCGGAATCGTGCTAAACGCGATGTTTGGTCTTTCAAATTGCTATTCCCCTCAATGGTTGATGATCTGTATATATCTTAAAAGGCCTTCCTAACAGATAAGCCCTAAAATTTTTCGTTGCCCAAACAATTGCTAAAAATTCTTTTTCTATTGTCGAATAGCGTTTTTCTGCGCTATTTAATGCCCTACTCGCGAATGCAATTGGCCTATCCTCGCCAACTTTGCCTTGCGATAAAACCGCACCTAGTGCCTCTCCACTTGCGTCTGTAGTTAATAAGAAAGGTTTTTCAAAATCTGGATAAGCTAAAACTGGAGACGAGGTAACTGCTTCCTTCAACGTCTGGAAAGCTTGCTGACAGTTATCTGTCCATTGAAACTTTACGTCCTTTTTAAGCAAATTATTTATTGGTAACACGATTTGTGACATATTTTTTATAAATTTTCTATAGTAATTTACTAAACCTAAAAATGCCTGAACTTCCTTTCTATTTCTCGGAACTGGTATATTTTCCACACATTCCAGTTTTTGTGGATCTGGCAAAGCTCCCATTTCCGAACATTTATGCCCTAAATATGCTATCTCACGACGTAAAAATTGGCATTTCTCTGTGTTTAACTTTAAACAATTCTCCCTCAATTTCTGAAAAACTCTTCCAAGTTTTTCCTCATGTTGCTGTAAATTTTTACCATAGATTACAATATCGTCTAAATATACAAAACAATCTATTCCTTGTAGTCCTGTAAGTATGTGATTCATAAGCCTTTGGAATGTAGCTGGGGCTCCAGTTAGTCCAAACGGCATTCTATTAAACTCATAATGACCTAACGACGTACTAAAAGCTGTCTTTTCCTTATCCTTGCTATTCACTAAAACTTGATGATAGCCACTAGCTAGATCTAGTGTTGAAAAATATCTACAATGACCTAACTGATCCAGAATTTCGTCAATTCGAGGAATAGGGAAAACTTGTTTGAGTGTGGCATCGTTAACTTTTCTAAAATCAATAACTAATCTCCACTTTTTCTGTCCGTCTTCCCCGGCTTTCTTTGGAACAAGCAACATTGGTGAATTCCACGGGGACTTGCTTGGCCTGATTATGTCATCATCTAAAAGTTTTTCTACTTGTCTTTGTATCTCCTCTCTATGCATTTGTGGTAACCTGTACTGTCTTTGATTAATTGGTGCTTGATCTCTTTGCATTTGAATTTCATGTTTTAAAACAGAGGTGCATGACAATTTATCTCCTTCAAGCAAGAAAATATCATGAATAGACGTTACTAAATTTTCTATTGATGCTCTTTCTTCAGTGTTTAAACTTTTGTCGAATTTAACTGTTTCTATCAATCTATTAACCCTTTCTCTAACGTCTACTTCCCTTGCACTATACGACGAGCTCGCATCCACTATGAACTCTTTAAAATTTGAAAAATTTGGTCTAAAATCTTTAGGTATGACACAGTCATCCTTATTCGCATTTAGCACTGTTGCATATGCCATTTTATTCTTCACATTTGCTAACGTTTCACCTAAATAAACCCCCGGCATAATCTCTTGTTTATGGATTACAACAACTGAAATATTTGTTTTTATCGGAATTTTAACCGTTTGTATTGTTCTTGCTTTAACACTTATCTCCTTATTGTAGCTTAAAGAACTAATCTCGTTTATTTGTTTTAGAGGTAATTCCACCCTAGTCTCCATATGTTTACCATAGACTGTTAACGTCTTATTAATCGCATCTATAACTGAATTATTCCACAAACTATCCCGACCTAAAATACCATCTGCAGGCAACCCTTGTTCTAGTGCCACTACGTGTAACTTAAAACTTAAGTTATTTATCTTATCGTGTTGGATCTCTACAGACCCCAATGTATCTACAAAACCCCCAAATGCTCCACTCAAATGTTTAATTTCCCTTGTATCCTTATTCAAATTTTTCTTTAATGCATTCTGTTTAACTAAACTGGCTTCAGCCCCGGTATCCACAAGTAAAATGAGTCGTCCTTCTATAGAATCCTTACAGGGAATTTCTATGAACACATCATTGACTTTGCGAAAACCAAAACTCCTACCTTGTTCGTTCCTATTTTGAAACGTAAAATTCTTATTGTGTAACGAGTTTGCTAAATCTTTATCTCTTTCCTGAGAACTACTTAATATAGCTTCTTTTTCTACTGTATCTTTATCTGTTGATACTTGCGTTTTGACCCAGTGGTGAGGATGTTTACTATCTTTTGCGATGTCAAATCTTCCTCCACTATTTTTTCTTGCTCTGTTACCATCAATTCGTCAATGTTTGAATAAAAATTGTTAAATAAAAAATTAGCTGTATCCTCTGACGTATTTTTTACTGTCGAAGTGCTTTCCGTTATTTCATTAATTACCAAAACTTTAGTCTTATCTACCGATGTACGATTTTCTGGTATTTTGTTCCCTATTTTTCTTGGTGTACAGATGTTTACAATCTTTTTTGACGTGAAATCATCTGTGACTACCCTACTTGGCCTAGTTTTCCTTAATTTTTTGGGTTCCGAGCTCATTGGCCTTGGCTGGGCCCTCAATAGTTTCCCTGTTTCGAATCGTATTCTCTCTTTGCAACACAATCCTGCATTTTGTGTCCTAATCTTGCACACCGTTTACATTTAACCTCATATTTGTTTGATTATTGCATCATGTTACCATTGCTCTTTTGAATTATGTTATAATTATTCTTACTTCTGTCATAGCTGTTTTGATTTCCCTTTATTTCATTATTATTCATATTTCTGCTAGCCGAACAGTTTAAATTATATTCGTGACCATAATGTCCACACTTCTGACAATAAACTTGATTTTTTACTTCGTAGCACTCATCTCTTGTGTGCCCTATTCTACTACAAAATGAACATGTTAAGTTAACATTTCTAGACCTTATATTCTCATAATTTCTTGTTATTTGAATTCCTGGCAGGTTCTCTGATGATGAGTAAGGCCTATGACCTGCTTCAACCTCATGATCAGCCAACCTACATGCCACATCATTTTTACTGAAATTTATACCAAATGCCCTTTGATTTGGTCTCGTATTTTTCCCTCTTTCGATAAGCCCAAATGCACTTATCGCTTCTTCCACTACACTCTCAAATGTTCCTGTTTTAACGCTTAGCATATATATTCTCAGAGTTGAATCCTGCAGACCTTCTCTGAAAGTTGTAATCACAGTTTTATTTAATTCACTTAAAAGTGCGGACACACCGTCTTTGTATTCGTTATTTATTATATCTTCTGCTGTTGTTTTTAGAGCACTTAACCGTCTTGCATATTTTAGTATTTCTTCACCAGGTTGTTGTAATGTCTTCTGTATTTCCTGCCATACTACATCTAATTCTTTTCTTTCCAAATACATTTTCTTTATAAGTATAAATAATTCATTTAGATTGTTGAATTGTCTTGGTCTTACTAATTTGAAAACATCTCCATAAAGTCTTAGTTTCACACATTGAATAAATTTTTCTAAATTCGATTGTCCTACCACTTGGAAAGCTAATTCTGTCCCAAGTATAAACTTATACACTTCCTCATGTAGCTCACTGGAGTCTGCTCCTGAAAATAGAGGAACAAGCTCCGATACTATTTTCGCTATCTCGCATATGTTCATTCTGAATTTTTTTTTTTTTTTTATTATGATTTCATTATCTTTTCGTTGCCTTTAAAATTTTCTGTGTTCAACAACAACTCTCACCCTATACTATAGTTTCTCTGTGAATTTAATTCTGTAATCTAATCTACAAATTTTTATTTTACTGGTTTTAAACCTTTTTAATTATATTCTGGAGGGTCCGGTCAACTACAAGGAATTGGCTACGGAATCGCAGAATCTTTGGGAAGTTATTATTATTTATTTATTTATTTGAACACGGGTAACCGAGTTCGAATCACTATCCTTTTTTAAAAGGGACTACCCTTTTTTAAAAAGGACTACCGGCTGCGCCATAATGTTGTGTGGTGGCCCGGTGAAATCCTACCGGCTGCGCCATAATGTTGTGTGGCGTTCTCCGTCGAACCCACACAACTCTGTTGTGTAACGTTAAATATTAACTGTTACATCGTTATATTTATACTCACCAAATAATCCTTTCCTTTATCGGTGGAACCTGAAAGTTTAAAATTAAACTGCACTTCGTTATTGGTTAATTAACACTCTTCTTTTTATTTATTTTACTCTTATTTATATCACAGATTTGAATCTTAAAATCTACTTTGTCTCAAGATCATTATCTTAACTTCCGTAATGAAACTTGATGACAATTACATAATAGTTACATATATACAATTAACCTAGACATTAACCTAGACATTTTTGCTAAACAACATACAAATATACATACTTCGTATTTTAAATATACAAACAAACATATTACAAATATACATTCTTTGTTTACTTCCGCAATATAATTTATAAGCTATGGTAACAGAAGCTCAGCTCAAGTAGCTGGCCCGTGCTTACTTGCTGTTTTAAGCTGACCGTTGCACTTTTTAATTGTTGGGTGCTTGACCGTAAACTTAAATTGGCAAGCATTACAAAAACGCTGATCGCTTCATTATTATTGAGGTAGGTCAGTATTTGTAGTTTATAATATAAAAACAACTCAACTTCGCTTGTGACGAATGAGTCACAACAGTACCTAAATACCTACTTACGAGCAGAACACAACGTTGTTCGGAGAAAAAAAGATTAGAGGTTCCCACCCATAAGATCTGGTGCCGGCGAAATAGTATTTTGGAGATAGCAAAAAATTTAATTTGATCAGGCTTGAAAAACGAAAGAGGATTTCGGTGGCGTCAACTTTTATTTTTTTAACAGTTTATTTTTTTCATTTCAAAGAATTTAACTTAAGGATTTAAGATTTAATTTTCGTTTGAATTTTCGAATTTTGATATTTTGAATTTATTTGAGGAATATTTATTTAAATTTAATTTTAATATTTTGATTGGATTTTTTATTGTAGTTCTTTTAATATTTTTAGTGTTGAATTTTTTTGGCAATAAGCCAATTTTAGTGAAAACAAAGTGTGTACATTCGGTGCGTGCAAGAATTTTGTGCCTTTTTAGAGTTTTTTTTTATACTTTTGATTCAGCAACACCTAAGAGAGCTCCTTAAGGTAGGAAAAATGTCTTAATAAAATTTCGTTTTTGCAGATTTAGTTTGAAAGGCCCATTTTTTTCATTCATTGAATTTTAGTTTTTTTTTATTTGATAAATTTAATAGATGAAATATTTAAAATAGCTATACAAATATTTTAATTATTATATATAATTTTCCATTTTTTTAATATACTTTTTTTGTTAATATATAAAATTATATTTTAATCGCATTGTTTTTATATAATTAAATTTGATGTAGTTTTGCTGCAATGTGTAAATAATCTTGAGTTACCACATAACTGAAAGAAAAAAAAATGATGTTAGTTTTAAAAATTAGTTATATTAAAATGAATTTATAAACGGAAACAAACATGGTCTTGTAATATAAAGAACGTGGGGGCTAAAGTACAGGGGCGTTCGTGAAAATCGCACAGGGCGATATGGACGTTGTTGTTGAATTTGTTTCCAAAAACTGTTTGGTTTTGTTTGAATTGGGGTCATCGACATGAGAATTGAATGATGACCATGGTTGGGTGGGTATAGAGAAAGGGGAGAAGGTCCCTAAACTTCGATGGCTGGTTTGTATTTGTTTCGTTCGTGGCTTTAGTATTGTGAGTTTTTGTGTTCGGTTTTTGACCTTTTTATTGAGGAGACGTTAAATTCGTTATTTGTGCTCAGTTAATATTTTTTTGCGGTTATTTCAGTTCAAGATTTTTATTTTCTATTATATGAATTTTACTTTGAAAACTTGTTGTTTAGAGTGTTAATTATTTCATTTCAAGTTTTACTAACAATTTCTATTTTTGAATTAATTTGTTTTATTTTGAGTTTTGTTGTTTTCTTTTCGTTTATTTTGATTTTTTTATTTATTTCACTTCCAGTGTGAGCCGGAAGTTATTGTTGCTCCCTCGACCAGGCCTGAAGGGTTGAGAACAGCACCCGGAAACCATGAGCTAGTCGATGCGCAATCAGGCCAGGTACGATCGCTAGGGACCTATAACACAGCAATCGAAAATTTGGCAGCACTTCCTTTTTTGACAGCTTATTATACAAATTGTTTATAAAGTTATCAATAAAGAACATCCGCCTATGATTAGCACCGCCGTGTTAACAATTAAGTTGCAAATGTTTTTTATGTATATCGGGGAAAAAATGGTCTTTAATGGAAAAAGGCAGAATTACTTCTTTTTTCAGTGCCAATTTAAAAAATCAAATCTAAAAAATTGTTCAGTTTTATTTTTAATAGAAACAGTTGTTAAAATTGGTACTGTAAAAGAACTCATTCGGATTTTGTCCAATACAGAACACAAATTAAATGGACTGTCTACCCTTCGCAAAATAACCCACTCCGACGCACTTTCTCGCATTGAAATTTCGTCTTGTAGTAACGATGCATTCATTTCCAAATACTCAAAGGCCATTTAAAATAAAATTTTTTATTATTTTTCGCTTTAACAGATATAAATCAATAAAAAAAAGCTAATTTAAAGCAAAAAATTTAAATTTAAACAAAAAAAAAATGTCGCACAAAAGTTGCTAACCGTTATTGTTGTTTCAGTTAGCGTCACCTTTTTAATCATGGTTAAAAGCCGCTTAACATTGTCCTAGAGTGTGTTAAGACATGTAAAAATTTTTAATGTGGGCTTCATATCTGGAACTTGTGTGGCAAGCAATATGGCGGCTTGTATGTGTTCGACAAAGCGAGCGTTCAAATTACGGAATTTGTTTGGCACACACAGGGTTAGATTTGAGAAGAGTAGAAATGTACTCTTAAAAAAGTATTTTTTGCTTCGAAATGAAATTATTTTTGTGTTGGGAAAATAGAGCAAAAATGCTCTCCAAGTCACCTGCTTACTGCTTACCTGCTTACTTTATTCGAAACAAATTTTTTGCTGAATCCAAACAAAGTAATCGCGTATACTGTATGCAATTTACATAGAGTACTACCAAATAGAAAATAAAAAGTACCAAATATTTCTCGTACTAAAATCATTAATATGTACTCCACATTGTACTACACTTATGTTTCAATACAACCCTGGTTTGGTAATGACTATGGAAATGTCTTTTTTTTATGTTCTGTTGGACAGATAAAATCAAAAATTTTTGTCAACAAGCCAACTTGTGTGCCGAGCTGGGGAACTAGCTTCTTAACTATCGAACTTGTGTGTAAATGGCTACCGTATGCCACACAAAAACGCTGATTTGAAGCCTGCGTAATGTGTGATAGAATATGGGATGATGTAAAAGCCGCTTTGGTTACATGAAATTTGGTTACACTTTCTATCTCACATGTCGTAACACACAGTAGGACAATGTAAAGCGGCTTTAAGCTTGCAACAAGTCATGGTGAAATTAATAAAAGGTGTTCTCATCCCCAATATCAGAAAAAAATAGGCTGCCTTATTTTGGCAATTTCTTTTGAAATCGGAGTAGGGTTGCATATTTTTATACTTTCCTGATTCTAGTACTTTTTTGTGATGCTACTTGAATATGATACTTTTATACATGTAACATTTAGTGTCCGACCGAATATTCGGTTTCGGCCAGTTTCGGCCCTTTTAGTCAGTTTCGGCTATTCGGCATCAATATGGCCGAAACCGAAACCGAATAACTCTAAACACTAAAAAGTTCATTAAAGTGGTGTTAAAAATTATCTCTTTATTTATTATTTTAAAGTTGAACTTTAATATTCAAAGAATATTTATCGTATGTATACGTTATTATTATCTGTTTGAATTGTTTTGTTTTTGAAAGCTTTTAATTAAATTTAAAAAAAAATAAAATGTTTTTAAAAACAAATTTGTATGCAGACTTTCAGTTTCGTTTTCGGTTTCGGTTTCGGCCGAATATTACAAAAATGGCCGAAATTCGGTTTCGGTTTCGGTTTCGGCCAAAATTTTGGTTTCGGTCGGACACTAGTAACATTACAATTTTAATTTTTAATAAATAATTTATTTACTAATTTACTTATTAAATTTTGAAATAAGTTTATTTTAGCTTTCAGATACTTTCTATCAACTTTCAGATACTTTCTAGAAGTTTGATCTTTACTAAGAAGAGTGCATTCGGTTTTAGAAGAGAACCGCTTGACACTTGAAAACATAAGCAAACGATCAGAACTTTCTTGACATCTTCTAAATTGAGTTTACTTATTGCATAACATGCAATGCACTCTAGAGCATCTTCATTTAAAACTCAAAATTAATTGTCTAATCTTTATATAAATAGGCGTAGTGAAAACAGTTAAACCCATTTTCTCCCGTGTTTCTCAACCTATTTTGATTATTGTTTTTTTCCGAGCGCGGAGAAGGAGAGCACCGACTATTTTTTATAATTAAAATGGTATAATTATTTACAAGGTAGTATTGCCGTTTCTGTAGGAAACAATCATGATTCAATAAATTAAAAGGTTATCCCAATATTTGACGTCTTCTCAAGAAGTTGCGCATAAAAATAAATTTAAAAATAGAAAATTTTTTATTTGTCGGTAAAGTTTCCATTGGTAATTGATACAATGATCGACATTTCATCGACTTGACAACTTTTCTGACACTTCCGTAGCAATAGCTTCGCTCCCCGATGTATCGCTATCACAACAGTTTACACAGCCGAATGTGGCCAACGCATATAACAACGAACAGCTGTCTTTGACAGGAACTCATTTACTTGTAGATGAGAAAATCAACACTTGTCAATGCTACCTTGTAATTTATTATACAATGGACCCAGGCGATACTAGTATACATGAATATTCATTATATCTGTAGTCAAAATAAATTATAATCTAATATAATAATAATAATAATCACACTCAGAAAAAAGCTGCCATGTAAAATTAACGTTTTTTAATGTTATTTCCAATGTAAATCAGAAAATGTGGATTTTACGTTAGAAAATGTTAAGTTAACATGTATTGTGTTGAATTGATAAGAAAAATATCAAATTGATAATGTAATGTTTTACGTTGCAATATCAATTATTAATGTTAAAATAATATTTGAAATGTTTTTAGTTCATCATTTTTTACTGTACAATTGATAGTATTTCACATCTATTTAACATTATAAATGTAGATGTCAACAACAAGCAGATGTAATGTTTATTTAAGAGCTGAGCCGATGAGACATAAAGGTGACCGTGAATACATTTTTTTTTTATCTGCATTAATTTACTGATACTTTTTGATATTTTAAGTGTTAAAATAACATTATTATGTGACAGTTATACATTTTTAAATGTAGGTTTCGCAATGTAAAAAGTACATTACGATAACATCAATTTTAACATTTTTTATGTCGGACGACTTTTGTCAACTAAAAATGTCAATTTTACGGTTGTTTAATGTACTTTTTTTTCTGAGTGCATGTTTCGAGAAATCTTACTTAAAGTTTTCATGTTTATAAAAATTCGATGTTAGGTTTTTCGTTTTTTTTGTGATAACTTTTGCTAGGATCAAGTTTTTTATATAAACACACGACTTCTGCGTTTTACTTACCATAAATAAAAAAGTATTTTTTTGAGTACTTAACGGACTCAAAACAACACCCTTAAAAAACATGTATCTGAAACCCTTATTATTGTCAAAATAAGGCAGCATGTCAAAAAAAATATTGAAAAATGTCATGGGATGAGAACACCTTTCAATTATTTCACCATGCAACAAGTTACGTTAACGAACTGTCAAAGGTAACTGTCGTTTGAGAATTCCACAATTTTTTAGATTCGAGATTTTAAAATTGATACTGAAACAAGAAGTAATTCTGATTTTTTCCATTAAAGACCATATTTTTCCGATATACATTAATCACATTTTTAACTTAAGTGTGAATGCGGCAGTGCTAAGCATAGGCGGATGTTCTATTTTGACAACTTTATAAACAAT
This sequence comes from Tetanocera ferruginea, assembly GCA_958299015.1. Classification (NCBI taxonomy): domain Eukaryota; kingdom Metazoa; phylum Arthropoda; class Insecta; order Diptera; family Sciomyzidae; genus Tetanocera; species Tetanocera ferruginea. The sequence goes on from OY282642.1 coordinate 60,853,827, forward strand.
AACGACGTTTGCAGCTTATAGTGTGAATATATCGTTTTAACAATTTTGTCGCTAAGTGCTGTTTTGAGAATTCTACAATCGTTATTGCAAACTGCAAACATCTTTAGTTAACCATAACGATTCGTATCGTTAACGCGTTTGAGAATTCCAGTACTGGATTCTACCTACTGAACTTTTCAATTTAGGCTTGACTTTAACTTTGTTGGACGACATGTTTGATAATATAAAAGTCTGTTCTGTCGTAGTTCAACGTCATCTAGATGTTGTGTAGTCTGAATAACCATGAATATTGATATAAAATATTACGTCCGCCTCATTTGATTTTTCAAGTTCGTTTCCTTTTCTTTTCACATTGGCTACGAATAGGTAAGGTTGTGTTTAGTAGGGTTAACTTGAGTTTTATTTTGTTTTAAGTATAGTTAAGTAAAATTTTCCAACATACTGGTAATCATTATTTACAGATTATTTGGAGGTAATTTTGGACGGACGATTGTGGGTGTCTACATAGTTAATTAAATGATGAAATTACTTTGGCCGTGCACCATTCCGAAGCTTTGAGCTTTCATGGGGATTTGGCTTTCTGACATTTACATAATGCATATGTGGATACATATGATGAAATAATCATTATTTTTAAAGATTTTTTTCCTTTTAGAATTTCATTGCACAGTTCGCTGTCGTTTAATCGATCACTATCCATAATGATAGACCGATGATGTGACAGTTATTTAAATCAATAACATTAACATGCATTTGTTGCTAGGTCTATCGCCAACAGGGAAACTTCAAAATGGGTGCTTATCGGTATATGCAAGAACTGTATAGGAAGAAACAGAGTGATGTTATGCGGTACTTACTTAGAATACGTGTGTGGCAGTATCGTCAGTTGACTAAACTCCATCGTTCGCCGAGACCAACCCGCCCCGATAAAGCCAGACGTCTTGGATATCGTGCAAAGCAAGGCTATGTTATTTACAGAATTCGTGTTCGTCGTGGAGGTCGCAAACGTCCCGTTCCTAAAGGTTGCACTTATGGCAAGCCAAAAAGCCACGGTGTGAATGAACTTAAACCGTATCGTGGGCTTCAGTCAATAGCAGAGGTAAATATACGGTTGTATGCTTCTCTTATTAAAGTTTAATTAGTAGTTTGAGCTTAGACAAACACTACAGCTTCAACACAACAGCGTGGCGTAGAGTAAATGTTAATTCTGTTATGAGCAGTACTTAAAAGTATTTAGCGATATCGTTACACAACCTAGCGCATAGGTAGGTTATATTGGATATGGGTTTGTGCATGTCACTGCGATGCGTTCCATTTGGGTAATCCAATCTTTTTGTTATAGCCCGAAACTTATTAATTTTGCATTATCGTTTGAACCATTCACGAGTGGCATGTTATACAGATTGATATAGATTATGTATGGGCGGGTTCAAACAATTGATCTTAAAAATATTTTATTGTCTTTGCGACACCATCTCAAAAAGCATATTGAACCAGAGACGATTTATAGGCTTAATTTAGAGAAATGATGATATTTATATATGACAATTGCGGAATTATCTTGTCGACAATATTCCTTCCTTAGATGTCTGATCTATTATTCAGATTATATCAAAATTATTTTTCGATAATAAAATACTTAATCATATCATATATTTTTAGGAACGTGTTGGTCGCAGGTTGGGTGGTTTAAGAGTTTTGAACTCATACTGGGTCGCTCAGGATGCTTCTTACAAATATTTCGAGGTGATTCTAATCGATACTCATCATAATGCTATTCGTCGCGATCCTAAAATTAATTGGATTTGCAACCATGTCCATAAGCATCGTGAATTAAGAGGACTGACTTCAGCAGGAAAGAGTTCTCGTGGAATTGGAAAGGGCTACAGGTACTCGCAGACAGTTGGCGGGTCACGTCGGGCGGCTTGGAAGCGCAAGAACAGGCTTCATATGCACAGAAAACGTTAAAGGAATTGCATTCATTTGTTTTGATTTGTATATTTGCATTGACTATATTAAATTATGGCTTCATAAATATTGGATTTTGCTTTATTAGTATCCAGGCTTGAGTCTTATGATATGTCGTAAACATAAATGGTGAAACTAAAAATGTCTTTAAAAAATAAAAACTAATTAGTCATGGGCAGAACTGCTACTTTGCGGTCACTGTGATTGGTACTTCAGAACCACTGAAAAACACATGTGATTGCTAATTTATCATACTGAAAATTTCATTGTTACTGGGATTTATTCTTATTTCAAAGTGAGTAAATTACCTTGATTTCAAAGAAAAACTGCAAAACAAACAGATGTGACAGCAGATCTATAAAAGAATGCATTCAATTTGATTGCTTCTATAAATCTTGAATCAGTGAATAACGAAATAAAAATGCAATTGAATAAAAGGAATAATTCTAGTTTGGGGCCCACGCCCCTTTTTAATTTTTTTTTGGACTATATGTATTTGGCCCTCCTAAACACAATGGTGCAAGAAAAAAAGGCCGCTATCTTATGGTTACGGAGATACAGTTCATCAAAGTTACGAAATTTCAGTTAAAATAAGTGTCGTGTTTGTATGGAAATAGGCTATGAGTGCCGTTATTCACTGATTCACTGATTGTATCTCCTAAACCAGAAGAGAGCGGCTTTTTTTTCTTGCATCATTGGATTTAGGAGGGCCAAATACATATAATCAAAAAAAAAAAAATTAAAAAGGGGCGTGGGCCCCAAACTAGAATTATGCCGAATAAAATTTTGAATTTACAATCAATTTTAAAAAAAATTGATTAATTACTGAATTAATAATACTGGATGAAGAAAAGTAAGAAAAGTGTTTATTTATTTTATTATTATTATTGGCCGCTCATTTAAGTTTACTAATATAATTCAATCTGAAATGCGTGAAAAATATATGAATGGTTTTAAAAAAATTCTTCGTCACTTTTTTTTCATAATTTCTGCAATCAGCCACTTTGTCTTCTTAAGTGTCTTGTTTCTTGCTTCTTCCAATTTCAAAAACAAACTTGTCGTTTTTTATTATATCTAAAAATAAACTTTTACAAAAATTCATTGCTTTAATTTATGGAAATCATAGAAATAAGAGATAAGGAAGTGGTGTTCTGAAATCAGAGTGCGATACTTTTCTTACTGGTGTATGTTTACGCAAATACATAAACAGTCACTCAGGGCTGTATTTGGTTGTTGCGTACAACTAGACACAGTTTTTTGATAGGAATTGCATATGAAACAAATTTCTGTTTGAGTGATTAAAAAGTTTAAGTGAATGATTTATTTATTTGAAATTATAGGTCTGTTCCCGTACTTTTGTAGCAGAAATTCGCAAGTTGAAAAATTTGAGAGAGTAAGTAAAAAAGTGCTCTCTTTGCGTGAAAAATTGCAAAAAGAACGGGAACAGGTTTTTTGCAAAAAGTTGCAACTTTTGATGAAACTTCAACAAATTTTTGGTGGCAGAATTGCTATAGTTGATATCTAAGGAAGAAAATACGCTATTTGTTATTGGAAAATATTATATAAAATATACTCACATTTTATTCTGCTTAATGTGTATGTGGAACAATTAATTTCTACTTTTCTCGACATGTTGCTTTAATGGCTGACATAAGCTGTCAAAATATTGCACTTGCTAATTGCTGCGAGTTTTGCAGCTCCAAATTTGTGTAGCAGAAAATAGCAACATTTGACAAGGACTGGATTTCACATTTTCGCTCTCTTTTGCGATTTTTTTGGGTACGGGAACAGGAAATCGTAGAAAATAGCACGAATTCGTGCGAATTCGTACGAATGTTCAAGTACGGGAACAGACCTTATTTTATAATTGTATTTCCACACCACCCTTGAGGTATACAATTTGGTGCGTTACCTATTTTTTTGGGTGTTCGGTTCCGCTGTAGGCCTATTTCACCCATAAAGAAAATAAATCATTAGTAAAATATTAATAAATCATGGAGCTCTAAACTAAATACTAATTTAATACTAATATATTTTAATATGCTTAAGAGTAAGGGTGCAATAAAAAAGGGCGGACCCCTTAAAAAATAGAATGTGGCCTTGAAGCTGTCTTCGTACTTTGACAATTCTAGCCGCTGAAAAATGGCGCGAAAGCGACGGGCTCTTTTTACGATTTTTCTTATTGGAAATATATTGATTTTCAATAAGTATTCACTTTGTTCAAACTACTTTAATAAAAATAACGCGATTTTGCCATATAAAACACACCGGTGTGGATATAATTACCTGTGAAAGAAAATCGCACTGTTCTTCATTTTTTGGCCATTTTCACAGCTATGCACAACACAACGCATTATTATTAGTGTCCGACCGAATATTCGGTTTCGGTTTCGGCCAGTTTCGGCCCTTTTAATCAGTTTCGGCTATTCGGCATCAATATTGCCGAAACCGAAACCGAATATTTGATCGGACACTACTAATTCGGTTCTTACATATATTTCAATGGTAGATGTGAGTTCGCTTTCATCAAAATTTTTAATGGTGTTAAGTAGAACAAAAACGTGAAATTCAGTCATTTGATTTACCGTGTGGGTTGGGTCCAGCACAAAACGATAAATGTAGATTTTATTTTTTAGATTATAATATTAAGTTATTTATCTTTAAATACTAAAAAGTTCCTTAAAGTGATATTAAAATGATCTCTTTATTTATTATTTTTAAGTTAAACATTAATATTCAAACGGTCTTATTCATAAAAATATCTTGAAATAGATTTAAAGTGCTCAATAGTCAAAAAGCAATAGTCACATATTTTGACATGCAAACAGTCAAAAAAATGTTTAATCTATGTTCTTCTCTGAAAAAATATTGTCACTTATAATTTTTATTTTCAATATTTTGAAATGTTTTGCCATGTTTCCATATTTTTTGAAACAGTTTGAAGTATTTTTGACAATATTTGTGCTCATATTAGAGTAAAAATTTTAAAAAGGCTTTATCAAGGGTTTATTGAAGGTTACTCATTTAAGAAGCCTTTATAAGAGATTTTTGTCGGTATTGGACGTTTATGAATACTGTTTTTGGGTTTTTTTTTTGTAAAGGCTTTATAAGAGGCTCGTAAATTTTTATGAATAAAGGCAAAAGAATATTTATCGTGTATATACGTTATTATAATATGTTTCAATTGTTATATTTTTGAAAGCTTTTAACAAGAAATTAAAAAAATAATTTGTTTTTTAAAACAATTTTCAAGTAGACATTCAGTTTCGGTTTCGGTTTCGGTTTCGGCCGAATATTACAAAAATGGCCGAAATTCGGTTTCGGTTTCGGCCAAAATTTTGGTTTCGGTCGGACACTAATTATTATAGTATAAATTAAAACTGTTTTTTTTATAATTTAACACTTTTTAGCAATGACAATCACTTATTAATTAATTTTTTATAGTTTTCTTGAAAGCACGTCGCAATGTTTACCAAAGCGTTTCGATCTGTCAAAAAACGATACGAAAAAAAGCCACTCTACAAGTACACTGTATGTGTGCAAAACACCATTTCGTTATTTATTACTTCTTTGATGGAAGTTGTGCAAAATATCAGCAACGTATCAGCCGAGAATCTGCAACAGTGTTGCAAGCGTGTAGAAAGGCCGCAGTGTTACCGCATTTATTCAGTGCCTCGAACATACCCGTAATTCACAAAGAATCGTTATTCATTTTGCATTCATGCATTAACTTTTTATACATTATTAATTTTTTAGTCATATTAATTTTTTATTCATTATTTTATTATTCATTTTTAATTCATGCCTGTGGTGTAATTTTGCAACCAAAGTAGTATATTTGTAGTTCAGCGCAATTACCGGGGCCTTGGGCTAATTGTTTTATATATTTAATTTAAGTAAAATTTCAGTTTTAAATTCGAATGAAACATGTTCGAATGTTTTAAACATGTTCTCTCATGAACACAAAATGAATAATGAATAAAAAATTAATAATTTGTTTTATGAAAAATCTTATTTTACCAAATCAGACTAACTGTTCTGGAGTTATGTTAAAATCTCTGATGAAATCTCGTTAATTTTAAAAATAGCGGTTTATCGCGAGAACCAGAGTCAATTCAAATAATCTTAATAAGAGGCTAAGATCTTCATCAATGTATATACTAAAATTGACTACCAAACTCCATGCCGCAGAATCAGTGTTGCCCTGATTAAAATAAATTTAATAAATAAAAATCAATTTAAAAATAAATCAATTTTTTTGAAATTGAAAATTTTATTCATGGATCAATTTTGTTTTCATTGAATAGCATTCTGTTGTCCTTATTCACTTGTACTTAGAATTCTGAATATGAATACAAATTTTACAGCTCTGTGTGACAGCCAGCTTTACCTTCGAAAACTTTTTTTTTAAAAATTTGTATTTTTTTGCTAATATGAACCAACATACCAACCAACCAACATGGGAGAATACTGTGAAAATTTCAAGCAAATCCAATAAGTAGTTTTTTTTTGACAAATTTTTGTATGTAAGCAAGTCTGGCAAAAATCAAAAATCACCTCATATGCTAATATTTGATCTACCTTTTTCCATACATTTTAAGCCCGAAATTCGAAACAAAAAGCGATTTGTTCATATTTTGAATATTGTTCATATTTGGTTAACTGTAGTAGTTTCAAAAAATACGTTACTTTTGCATTAACAGGCATGCTACACAGGCCAGTACACTGGCTCTGTAGTTCGAAAAACTCAATACATTCACACTTTTTTACAAATACACTCACACTGGATTCACTTTCACGCCACTTTCATCGCTACTGGCAACGAAATTTCAGAGCCACTGGATTTTGACAGCAGCGGCCAGTGTATGTCAAAAAGTGGGATATCGGTGTTGTTTTTAATTACTTTTGGTGGATTGATTTCGAGTTTTCCTCGATTTCGTGCAGAAAGCAACACTGATGGCTTTTTAAAATTGTGAAAGCAAACTGTAATAGCAGCGAGAACCTTCGCATATGATGAAATTTTTAGAATGTACTTTCACTTGCATGTGTAGCACCTCTTGCTACTAGCATGAAAGTTCGAAATTTTTCGAATCATTCGAACAGTACATGTATTCTTTCACACTTTCACTGTCACTGGCCTGTGTAACCGGCCTGGGGCTAGATTCCGTAACTATGGAAAAACTCAGTGTACACAAAATATTCATGTTCACTTTCACATGCAGTGTTCACATTTTCATTTCAATTGATTCTGTAAGTTCAAATGAACACTGTTGTGCTGAATGTAAATTAATGTTAGCTGAATGAAGAAGAAGCACAGCTGAATGATTATTGATAGCTTTGTTAATGTAAACAAACTACAAGAAAGTGAATGAAAGAACAATAATGAGACAAAAGGTTTGTTATATATAGTTATATATTTATTTATCAAATTGTACATTAGACCGTATCACGTTGTATGGCAGAAAAATATACCTATTTTGACCCCGCCTCAATCGTTAGATATTTGAAAGACATTTTCGAAAAAAATATTTTTTTTTTTTTAAAGTGGTCCCTATGGTGCTATTTTGGTTTTTTCGTTATATCTTCGGTGTTTCTTGTTCGATCCAAAAGATTTTATATCTGTGTGTTTGTTTGTGTTATCCAAATATTTTCTGATGTTTTTTTACCTTAAATATTTTTTTTTCGACTGATTACACAATCGATCTTCGTTCCTACCATATTATCCTGCTCCAAAAGGTCCAACAAATTAAACCTTTGAAAAAATCATTATAACCATGGGAACAAGTGAAATCGAAAAAATGGATTTTAGAAGCACTTCCGACCTATTTTGCAAAGAATAACACTTTGGATCAAAATAAATTTTTTTTTAATTTTCGAAATCGGAAATTTGGATTTAAGATTAAAGATTTCAGATTTAAGGTGGCTGTAGCGATCACTTCATATCAAAAAGTAAATCGGTCTTTTTTAGTGATCAATAAAATCGAGCTTTAGTTCGCATGAACGTGCAAAATTACTTAATTTAAACAAAATACATTTCCGTAAGCGCGACTTAGACAGAACAAAATAACCAACAAAATGAAATGTGGTGGAATACGCGTTGTTTCTTCAGCATAATTAAAGAGTCAAACGCAGTGCATTCACAGAAAATATATACGACGAAGTTTCAAGATTGTGGCATGGCGCAAAAATACCAATAGTGTCGAGAACCCACAATCGAAGCCAAATTCTGCAATTTTGTGGTCCCAACCACTAACCCCACATCAACTATAGCAGCACAACTTACACTGAAATGATCGACTGGTCAAGAGTTCAAATCACTGAGCCGCCATGTCTCCAGTTTTACAAGCAAGACCAACTGTCTGATCTACGAAATCATTCAGTCTGAACTGTATTCAGACGAAATCATTAAAATTCCAGGTGAGCACCACAGAAAACATTAGTTAAATAAATGAATGATGTAATGTTGACGTCATAACTTAATCCGTTTGTATCACGTTTTATTTTCGACAGATTATCTTTGCCACTCGCAAAACACGGAGCGTTTCGTACAAATAGTACATAAGTCGGCCACAGCAGTCACTGACGAAAATCGATTGGGGCTCATTTTTGCGAAACTTGACAGTTGCGAGCGTTACAGCCACCTTGAATCCCGAAAAGATTTCGAAAATTAAAAAAAATTGTATTATGATCCAAAGTGTTATTCTTTGCAAAATAGGTCGGAAGTGCTTCTAAAATCCATTTTTTCGATTTCACTTGTTCCCATGGTTATAATGATTTTTTCAAAGGTTTAATTTTTTGGACTTTTTGGAGCAGGATTATATGGTAGGAACGAAGATCGATTGTGTAATCAGTCGAAAAAAATCATTTAAGGTAAAAAAAACATCAGAAAATATTTGGATAACACCAACAAACACACAGATATAAAATCTTCCGGATCGAACAAGAAACACTGAATATATAACGAAAACACCAAAATAGCACCATAGGGACCACTTTAAAAAAAAAAAAATATTTTTTTCGAAAATGTCTTTCAAATATCTAACGATTGAGGCGGGGTCAAAAATAGGTTAGTTTTGGTGATACGCTCTATTGTACATCTTTGATTTGTAGGTTTTTATAGGAAGGTGAGGAATATTCGGGACTCAATCAACAACTAGCGCACAAGAATTACTAGCGCACAACTAACTACCCACACAACTAGCGGTGGATTTCTTTGATATTGTATTTATCAGTAATAATATATATATAAAATATAATTAATCTTCAAATTTAAATTAAAAGTTAAGAGACAGTCTACAAAAAATTAACTACTTATCTTAAAAAAACGCTACATATTTTTCATAAATTAAATAAGAAACTCTTTGCCAGCTTTCTTAGCTGTATGAGATATTTTTCACAATCAGTTTCAAATTTTCACTTTAAAAAGTTCAGTGAATAAACTTTATTCAAGTGTACACTTTTTTGACATTAAAGTTCACTTCACATTGATACTGAATCGCAAACTGCACATACACACAAAATATCGTGTACACTGCGTTTTCCATAGTTATGGAATCCACCCCCTGTAAGCAAACAAAAAATAAAAGTTTAAAAATACTTTCATACAAAAAATAAAAACATCCAAATAACAAGTAGATTCAATTTGAAAAAAACTGTTTTATCTTGTCAGAACATTTGTCAACAGTGGTGAAAATTTGCAGTTCTGTGTTTTTATATATAAAGAATTGATTGATAAGCTTGATTTTCTTTTTAAATCAACCATTAGTGGGTCTCCAGTACAAAAGTTGATAAAAAATGCACAAAAACGCAATTCGGGGGACGCCAAAATTGTTTAAAATAAAAGGTCTGTTCCCGTATTGTAGCAGAAATTTGCAAGTTGAAAAATTTGAGAGAGTAAGTAAAAAAGTGCTCTCTTTGCTTGAAAAATTGCAAAAAGTACGGGACAAGTTTTTGCAAAAAGTTGCAACTTTTGATGAAACTGCAACAAACTGTTGGTGGCAGAATTACTATAGTTGATATCTAAGGAAGAAAATACGCTATTTTTTATTGGAAAAATTATTTAAAATATACTTACATTTTATTCTGCTTAATGTGTATGTCGAACAATTAATTTCTACTTTTCTCGACATGTTGCTTTAATGGCTGCCTTTCTAATTTGACTTCATTTAATTTTTTTGTCATTTGGCATTGGTTGACACAACATAAGCTGTCAAAATATGGCACTTGCTAAGTGCTGCGAATTTTGCAACTCCAAATTTGTGTAGCAGAAAATAGCAACATTTGACAAGGACTGGATTTCACATTTTCGCTCTCTTTTGCGATTTTTTTGGGTACGGGAACAGGAAATCGTAGAAAATAGCACGAATTCGTACGAATTCAAGTACGGGAACAGACCTAAAAATAAAGTACACCAATGGAAAGGATTTATCATGCACTATTTAATTTTGGTACCGGAATTGGGGGTAAGATTTTTCCCATATAAGTCGGTACACTATTGCATACAAGCCAGCCCAACTAACAAAATTCCTTCCAATTTAAGATTTATTGTATGATTTAATGTTATAAGCGTTGTATAATCCTTCAAATTGGAATAAATGCTGTTATAGGAGTGTTTACTGATATAACGCACTGTAAGAACATTCTTTCAAGCAACTTATTCAGGGCTTATATAAGAAAACACGCACTTGTTTCTATAATAATGCTATATTAGTTGTATTAAATAACTATGAAGTGATTCCTCATATAAACATCGCACAAAAAAATTATATCATGGGGTATGTTCGAGGCGCTTAATAAATGCGGCAACACTGCGGCCTTTTTTCACGCTTGCAACACTGTTGCAGATGCTCAGCTGATACGTTGCTGATATTTTGCACGTATTTTGCACAATTTCCATAAATTAAAGCAAGAATGGATTTTTGTGCAAGTTTAATTTTGTATAGAATAGAAAATGATAAAAGTTTGTTATTTAAATTGGAAGAAGCAATTAAGATACTTATGAAGAGAATAATTTTTTTAAAACAATTCAATTAAATCCTGGTGATATTATTCACGCATTTCCGATTAAATTATTAGTAAATTTATATACGTGGCCAATAATAATAATACAAAATAAAATAAATGAACATTTGTCCTGCTTTTCTTCATCCAGTATTATTCTGCAGACAAAAATTTTGTGTTGCCGCTTTTTCGCATTTCCTGCGCATCAAATGTCAAAGTTTTGTTCGCTAGAACGTTTTGCTTTGGCCAATGTTGCCAGAAATTAGCATAGAACGTGATGCTTTGACAAATCATGCAACACAGCCTCAGTGTTTGCAGCTCGAACATACCCATGTTTGCATCATGAAAATATTGAACGTTTATAGAAAACGTTTGTCGTTCCCTTTTGTAAAAAATAAACTAAACATATGCACGCGCTGAAATGAAAGACGCTGAAGAGTTTGAAGCGCCATCCTTCAGCAGTAAATGCTAAAACGAGCGATTTTAAGAAGAGAAGAAGAATGATGTAGCGCTATGGGCTTGGGACATTGTTTTTGACGATTGCGATTGTATCATTCTAATTTGGATTTAATCAAAATCATGGGTTTGAATATTAAATGCCAGGCTTATCAGGCCTCGGCTATAAGCAGTTTCGCTTGTGGCGTGTGCAATAATGTGCACACTGCCACTACATTTCTCTTTGGCAAAAACTATTATTCTTATGGCTAGCGAAAACTATAATAAATAATGGCCAAAGCAAATAAAAGTATAAAGATTTTTGTTTTTATTTCTATCCTTTATAAAAAAAAAATATCTAAAAAAATCTTTGAATGGCGTCGGATTCGAACTGTGATCGTTTGCATTTCTAGACAAGTTTCATGAATTTACAACAGTGGTCGGCAAAATTAAAAATGAGACTGCAAGTGGAAGTGAGACAAAAAAATTGCATATTATTCAAAACAATGCTGCTTCGCCAATATTTGCTTGTCGAGTGAGTGAAAGAGCATGAAAATACGTGAGAGTTTTGGCAAAGCATGTGCTTTATGTGTGCCGACCACTAATTTACAAGTAAGCTATTCGACTACTTTCATAAATAAATAAATTTTCTCATATAAAGCTGTTTGGCAGTTAAAACATTTTTGTCAAATGCAAGTAATGTAAGCACAAATAAAAAAATTGGGGAGTTTTTACTATTTAGAAGTTTAAACTTTTACTTTTAAGAACGCGTTCTGTGTAAGTTTATAAGAGCAACGGTCTGACTAGAAGAGTACCACTCTGATTATAAGACCAATGGTCTGATTACAAGAGTTTCTCTCTAATTACAAAAAAAAAAAAAAAAAAAAAAAAAAAAACAAATTGGCCATTTCAGCCCTTGAAAGGACTTTGACCGAGCTTCTTATGATCAATTGTGTTGTGTGTTATTAAATGTTTGCACACAATTAACCGAGAACTGGACCTACATGTTTTATGCCGACTCCGAACGGCTCATGTTCTCAAGAAGCTTTACATGGCATTATTTACTCTCTGAGGTTTGCCATTGTCTGCAGAGAGGTGGTGACCGATCAGAAAAATTTTTTTATTGAAAAAAACTTTTCGCCGCGGCTGGGGATCGAACCCGGGCTCCGAGCATGCTAAGCCACACACTTAACCTGCATGCCACGGTCACCACTCTAATTACACTGGTTTACAAATAACGAAAAGTTGTTTGTACTTTGAATGCCACTATCCTTTTCCCATGTAAAATCGGTCGCTAATTCCGAAAAAAAATTGTTTTTTTCTGTCACTCCGTTTTCGAGATATTGCCCACTGTAGGGTTTTCAACGAAAAAAAAGTTGGTTCCACTTAATTGCTTATATCTCCAGAACCAACAACAGTAAGCAAACAAATTAAAGCTAATAAAATTTCTTACAAACAATGCAAACATCATTTTTTGGTTGAGCTGTTAGTTTTGGCGGAATAAATTCAAATTTCGGGGATTTTTTATTTTTCAGAAAAATTTCCAAAAAACGACAAAATAGTTGCGAATTTCGTTAAGAAATCAAAATATTTTGTGACTTTTGATATTTTTTACTAAATGCCTTTATTTTTCCAAAAAAATTAAGCTATTGTTGAAGAAAATCTATTGAGTAATGAAACAGTTGTATTTTATGAAACGAAATCACCCAAATTGTGTGATTATCAATTTTTGCATTTGGACTTATTTTATTGCCATAAAAAAAATGACAACTAAAGGTTGTTGTAATAAAATCATATATTCTTCATTTTTATTGTTGTTTTAATAATTTACATTATTTTTACATTACCTAAATTGTATATAATTATTATTAATAATTTTTATTGTTCCCTAAAATCATTTATATTGTTATTTACATTGTAAATAATTTTTATTTATCATTCAGAAATTCCAAATGATTAGAATTCTTGTTTTGTCGTTTATTTAATTTGGGGTCGGTTTCTCTGATGAGAAACCAACAATAGTCGCCCATCATTTCTTCGTCCCAAAATCCTTGGTACCGAGTCTCAATTGCTTTCATCTGTAGCTCGTTTCTGCAACTTTTGTCACCGCAGTTCTCACAATATTTTCTTACTTTGACGCCATAATGACGTCATTCTCACTTGCACCGTCTCTGTAATAAAATGAGAAAAGTCGGTGACTCGTCTCGCTTGTTTCAATTCTATTTTCGTAGGAATTCAATAGCCAAGGTGTTTCTGTAAACTAAAATATGCGACTCGAGTCGGTTGAAGTTGTCACTATGTTCTGATTAGGTGAGAACAATTTTTGGTTGATAGTGCAACTTTCGATTTCAATGAAGTGGTTACTAATACTTCTACCCGGTACAAGGTATCAACTTAAATTTTTCATTTAGTCTATAAATATATAATAAACACAATATTATAAGTATTACAATGTATAAATTATTGAATATACAAACTTAAATATTTTATTAATGAGATTTATTCCATGATAAAAATTTGTATCACTGCATTCAGCAACCGCATGAAAAGAATACTCGGATCTCAACGCATGAATAGGGTTTGTTTTATAAATATCAACACCACTAAGTGTCAAAACATGAAAAATTTGTTTTGTTTATTTTTGTTTGTTTTTTTTTATTTTTGAAAAAATCAAAACAAAAAAAAAATGTCAATTGTTTCAATTTTATATATTCCCTATCACTTGTGTATCTTTCTCATCACAGAACAATATTTTCTCACTTATTAATGCAGAAACACTAGCTTTCGTAAAAGTGAGTATTTTGGAACGAAATAGTGTGACGACAGAAAAAGTGACTATTTGTCGCAAAAGTTGCAGAAACGAGCTACTGTTGGTGGAATCTTTCCCCATGTTCGTCGCTCTTGTCACCGAGATTCTTCGGAAAAAAATTCAAATGGGAGTGCAGAAAGTGAATTTTCAGAGACATATTTACGCCCATTTTTTTATAGTTCTTGAGCAACTCGTTGACTATTTTCTCGTAAGATTCACTTTTATTGTTCCCGAGGAAGCTAGAAACAGTCGTTCTAAAAGAATCTCACGCCGGTGCCTCAACTGATGATAAAAGTTCTGCGAATTGAAGATCGTTTAACACCTTCTTTATTTGCAGTCCAACGAAGACAAATTCTTTTATCTTGGCATCAGAAAGATTTGGAAAAATCGTTTTCAAATATGTGAATGCTTCGCTTTCTTTGTCTAACGCCTTGACAAAGTTTTTCATAAGTCCAAGTTTGATGTGCAGCGGTAGGAGAATTATGTTTTCCTTTTTGACGAGTGGAACGTTTTTGACGTTGCTCTCTCCAACTTTCGACTCAATTCTTTCTGGCCAGTCCTTTTTGTAATAGTGGTGTTCCCAACTAACAATTTTCCTTCCAATTTCAAACATATAGCATGATTTGATGTTATAAACGTTGTATAGTGCTTCAATTTGGAAGAATTTCTGTTATAGGAGTGTTCACTGATATAATTCACTGCAACAATATTCTCACAATCAAATTATTCAAGGTTTATAGAAAAACTACATTCATATTGTATAATCATGCTATATTTATTGTATTAAAAACTATGAAGTGATTCTTCCTATCAACATCACATAAAAAAATTATACAATATTTATACCATTTCCACTCTATGTTCGAATTACGAAAAGTTTTCGAATACACAAATTCTCTCTTTTTCGAACTGAGCCTGTCAGTTAAAACATAAATATATAAACAAATTAAAAACAAAAACAACAAACAAATTAATGTGTGCATAAATATCATGAGGCCATGATGCACAACGCACACTGGCGCAGGTCTAGAGTCCGCTACAGCATCCAAGAAATCCAGCAAGCCTCACCTACAAGTACGCAAAAACATGTCAAAAGACAAGGTGCACGCTCAGCTGATGAAAGCCATAGCAATCTGCTATCGTCTCATGATGGCAAAGGATGTGAAGATAGTTGGAATATACTAGCTGAAGACCATAGGTCTGGTCCTGCAACTGTAAAGACATTGATTTGAAAGACTTGAAGACATTGAATCGTCACACAACGGTGCTAGGGCGGCGGTTTTGGACATGCAACAGCAAAGACACGTTTGTCTGGTGAGAAGCAAGGCAACCAACCAACTGGGAGCATTCTGTGGATGACACCTGAAGTCATACATTTCAATTTTATATATGTTTACATTATTTATTACAAATTATTATATTATATTAAAACTGAATCCAACAAAATTGTAAAATACACATTTTACATTAAAAAATGCAGTGGTTGGTGTGGCTCTGAATTAAGAACAATCACCAATTAAGAAAAATCTGAAGCTGCTTTTCTTAATTGGTGCTTCATAAAAAATAATAAAAATATTTCTCTAAGCGGCAGATTCGAACCATGGACCTTCATGTTCCAAGTTCAAAACATTAACACTCGACCCATTTGACAAACTTCGAAACTTGATACAATTTCCTATATAAATAGCGATTGCAATGTCAATTTTACTAGAAAATTTGTATGTCAAACAGAAGTAATGTAAGCCTAAATAATACAATTAGGGAGTTTTTACTATTTGGAAGCTGAAACTTATATCAAACTGTAACGAACTTTGAAGCTGGTTATAAATAAAAATTCAGTTATGCTATAACGCCACATAAAAGTTGTGTGTTTAAATTTGTAACAAAGTTTTATATTTGGTTATGAATTAAAAGTCAGTTCTATCAAAACGCTACAACACGTTATAAAAGCATTTCACCAGTTATATCGTTATAGCTTTACAAATCGACAGATAAAATTAAATGAACAAATTGCAAAAATATAACGTATTATCAATAACTCTTATTTTATAGCTGGTTTTAGATATAACGCGTTATAAGCAACTTTATAACTCTGTGAACAAACCGACCGTTAATGTTTTAGCAACCCACCCACATTTCGTAAGGGCTATATAAACTTTATCAAGACATGTAACAGCGAGGCTTAAGAAATTGAGTAAAATCGCATAATGTTTCTATACAAAATTTCGACATTAAAACGGAAAGTCTCTAAAAAACCGATAATGAAATTAATCTAATGACTTTTAAAATTTTTTCATATAAAATTTGGCAGCCTCATATACAAATTGATATCTTCACAAGTTCCACAAAAACTAATGTAATGGCTTGATACTCTGAGTTTGAAATTTAGAATAATCCGCCCCTCCAATACAAAGTGAAGCCATCAAAATAATAAAACTTCGCATATATTTTAATACCGAGCTAGGGTAATTTAACTTAATTGTAAATTAATTAATTGTAAATAGTTTAAAAAAAATTTCGCCCTTTTCATATAAAACAAACAAGGGAGCATCACCTCATTACGGCATTCAATTTTCATAGACATTTCGAAAAAATGTTTGATATAAATATTCATGCTGGCCAATCGACAGCACAGCCGTTATTTATTGAACTTTTTTTCAACATATTGGATATGTAAAAATGGGCTAGAAGTTTAGGCGTCGGACTCACAACTCAAATGTACTTGGTTCGAATCCTGCAGCTACGTTAATGAATTTTAGAATTAAAGCAATAAATAAAATAATAAATAAAACAAAACAAGTAATAACAACCAATGTTCAATTTTGAAGTTTCACTCGGAATCAAAACAAAAAAAAACTGAAACAATTCTAAATTTTTTCGAATATGATTTATATATTTTTTCGAATATTTATTTTGACATAAATATTTATATTCTCTCATACTCTCTTTAGAAACAAACCCTACTATAGGAAAACATGGTATAAAACTCCTATAAAGTAATGATAAGAATATGTTTAACAGGATGAAATTTTACTGATGTAGTGTTTAATGCAAACAAAAAAAGTGCGCCTTTTTCGTCTTATACGATTATTATACAATGTTTATATCCGTAAATGATGTGTTTTAATATGTTGTTGAGAATGTTCTTAGGTGTTTTATAGGAGGAAAATTGTTACTTGGGTTCACTTGCTCGACTATCCCACTTGCATAGAAAACAGCAGTACTTTGTGTAGCCACTCTGTAAACAACAAAGTACAAGTGAATAAGGACAAAAGAATGCTATTGAAAACAAAATTGATCCATGAATAAAATTTTCAATTCACATTCAATTTCAGAAAATTGATTTATTATTCATTTCGATTATTAATTTTTCTTTATTCAGAATAATGCATTCATTTTTTTATTCAAATAAATACTTTTCATAAAGAATGCAATTCACAAAGAATCGTTATTCATTTTGCATTCATGCATTAATTTTTTAATTCATAATTCATTTTTTATTCATTATTAATTTTTTATTCATTATTCATTTTTTATTCTTTATTCATTTATTCATTTTTTATTCATAAGAGAAAACTATTTTCACTCAATTCACGCAAATTTAAAACTGAAAATTTACTTCAATTAAAAATATACAACAATTAGCCCAAGACCCCAGTAATTGCGCTGTTGCACCAAACTAAAAATATACTACTTTGGTTGCAAAATTAACACCACAGGCATGAATAAAAAATGCCTAATAAACCCAATTTATTTATATGACAATAAGATTTTTAAAAATAACATAACTTGGGTGCTTTCGTTCCATTGAACACAACTTTTTCATTTATCAATAGATTTTCTTCAACAATAGCTTATTTTTTTGGGAAAATTAAAGGCTTTTAGTAAAATATATCAAAAGTCACAAAATATTTTGATTTTTTAACGAAATTTGCAACTATTTTGTCTTTTTTTGGAAATTTTTCTGAAAAATAAAAAAAAATCCCTGAAATTTGAATTTATTCCGCCAAAACTAACAGCTCAACCAAAAAATGATGTTTGCATTGTTTATAAGAAATTTTATTAGCTTTTATTTGTTTGATTACTGTTGTTGGTTCTGGAGATATATGCAATTAAGTGGAACCAACTTTTTTTTTTTCGTTGAAAACCCTACAGTGGGCAATATCTCGAAAACGGAGTGACAGAAAAAAACAATTTTTTTTCGGAATTAGCGACCGATTTTACATGAGAAAAGGATAGTGGCATTCAAAGTACATATTGGCTGTAAACCAGTGTTATAAGAAGAAGTGTCTGACTAGTGAATGCTTTTTCAAAATGGTGGCCCTATAAATTTCGCCTTTAACCCATCTCGTAGAGTATACAACTCTTATATGTGACTTACTTAAGTATATTATTTTTTAAGTATGAGCTGTACTCTTGTATGGAGCATCGGCTCTTAAAACTACCTTACAGTGCATTTATTGAGAGTTTAGTATAATTTGTTAATTAAATAAAACTTTTAATGTTGATTTTTGCGATAGGGGACAGCTTCTAACCGAGGTGCAATATAAGATTCATACGGTGAAGCTTCTATCGTAATGAAATTTATGCGTTTATATGATATACAATATTATAGATAAAATAATTTGGGAACAATTGAGTGTATACATAATCCTTATAAAAAATATTTGATATTTATGTTAACGTATTTATGTTTTAATTCTCTTAAGAGTATATATCTGCAATAGATCTGTAAGTCTTGTCTAAGACAATGCTTCTAAGAGTGTTGATCTTGTTTCAGTGGTCTAAGAGGTCGGTATGAGGGCGCTCTTAAAATAACAACTAGCACCTATATAGTGCCAAAATGAGCTTAGAAGAGTTTTACAAGTATCTTACAGATATCGTTTAGAGATAATCGTAAGTGTGTCATTCGTAATAATTTCTCTTCAGGAAGTCTTTAGGATAAAATAAAGATAGTAATTGTTGGTTGGGTACTCACAGCAGTAATTTCTAATATTCAAATTATTTTGCACATTCATCCTAAAACCTTAATAAATAATTCCACAAAACTTTATTTATTGACTTGATATTTCACACATTGGCTTCCATATTAAAAACGCACTCTGAGCTTAAAATTTTTAAAATATTCGCCGAGTCATCAAAAAAAATTTATTGTAACTTCAAATACATTTTTTTACGGATGTTAGCAGTGGCGGATCTAGGATTCCCTAGAGGGAGGGAGTCTAAGGGAAAAAAGCAAATGTTGAAAGTAATTCCTTACTAGTTTCTAATAGCTGTATTTTTACCAAGCAAGTTCCCAAAAAACGACCGCGTATTATATGTTTACTCGCTTAAATAACACAGCAAACTGTTAGTCGCTTAGAAGTTAGCCGAGTAAACGAAAAAAAATGCATCCAAGTTATGTTTTAATTTTTGTGTGAATTTCCTAAAATGGTGGCAACTGTATCGGATTGGCATTCAATAGTGATTCATGAAATTAAATTTTTTTGTACCCAATACTTTTAACGAAATATTGAAAATTCCTTTTTGATGAATATTTCGATGTAAACGGACTATTTAATAAGCAGAATGAACAAGATTGGTCAAATATTCATATTATTTAAAAAAATAATTGGTTATTTAAACGTTAAGTTGTGAACAATTTTAGAGTAACGGTTACATTTTCAGAATCGAGTTCTAAATACTTTAAATCTAAAAATTTATGTTACACTTTATGTCAAAGCATTCAATGTAAATGAATTGTCAAAAAAAATCGGAAAGATCTCCGATGGCTCCAAAAAGCCATTCGGACACGCTTTGGTCGCTGGAATCAGCAGATATCGATGTAAGGTGATCAAGCAGAACAGCATGAACAAAGAGGAAAGAAAACCAAGAGGGACAAAGACGTTTCGAGACACGTGTCAACTTTAAATCCAAATACAAGAAAGACAAACACTAGTGCTTCTACCAGCAGTTATGTGAACGGAAATAATTGTGCGCGAGCGCTGTTTTTAATTTTAACTGATTTCAATTGAGCTAAACATAATAAAATAAAATATGTTAAATTTAAAACCTAAAATTCTTAAGTGCAAAATTTACAGCTCTTGGTTTATTCTGCTTCATTCATTGTTGTTGTAACTCTTTTCTGCTTCTCATGGGGAACAAGTTCCTGCTAATATTCGTAAATTTAATGTTGTTTTATCAAATTTGTTTTGCTGTTGTTTAATTTTTTGACATTTGAGAAAATGCTTTCAAGCTTGAAAAATATACGACTTTGTGGTCGTTTTTTGACTAGTCGCTTAGTAAGAAACACAGCTAATATTAAAGTTTTATACAATTTTTGTGCTAAATCATTTTTGTTTAACTTACAAAATTAATTTGTATAAAACAATAAAAATTGAAAAAATATCAGTTTACATCAGTCAACAATCTATTTTTATTGACGGACTTGAAACACATAGGATGCTGGTTCGAATCCTCCGCCACACGTAAGTAAATTTAAATGAAGAATTTAAGTTTTTAATGTTTAATGTTTAAATATCAATCATGTTTAAATATAATTAAAGAAACAAACAAAATAAGTTTTTTTTTATAAGATTTCTAATTTTTTTTTTCAAATATTTATTTTAACATTCTCTATAAGGCGTCAATAATTTCATGATATAAATATTCTCATCAAGTTGACTATAGCAACAAACACTGCAACAAACATAAGATTGTAATCATGATATAAAACCCCTATAAAGTAATGATAAGAATATGTTTATAGAATATAATTTTACTGATGTAGAGTTTAATACAAGCAAAAGAAGTGCGCCTTTTTTGTCTTATACGAGTATTATACAATGATTATATCCGTATATGTTGTGTTTTAATTTGTTGTTGAGAATGTTCTTAGGAGTATTATAAGAGGAAAATTGTTATTTGGGAGTTTCTTGTGATAAATCACTTTTCATGATTTTTTGAGGGCCGTGTGACAATTTGTGATTCCTGAAATGAAGCGAGTGATTTTTCACTCATGCGTAATTTTTTTAATCACACACTTTATTGTTGAAGAGTACGTTCAAGTAAATGCGAAAACACGTATATTAACGAACAAATTCAATTGCAATTGAGATTTGCTAGTACTACTCTCTGCTTGTTTCCGTAATCTATTGTAGGAACTTGCAAGCTGCTAGAACGTGTTTCCATACTTTTTCTAGCTCAAAAGAGAGAAGAAGAACAAGCACAAAATCGCTCTCTCGAGCTCGAAGTGTGCTGGAAGAATTTCTTCCAGCATTATAAGAACAAGCATGAAGAAGAAGAAGCAAACTTCAAATTGACATTTTTGATGTGTTTTATGCCTATGTTGTGCGTATGAAAATAAATTTACAAGTAGTAAAATTCAATTCATAACAATAAATACATTTTAAAATGAAAAAATGTAATGAATAGACAAATCTTAATTTGCATTGTTTACGTTTGATAGGCAATCAGCTGTTTTTGTGCTTGAAACTAGCTAGAAGTTGTTTCCGTACGTTTTTTTTCAAATTATGTTTTACTCTCTTAGCTTGAACTTTACTCGACTTTTACTCGACATTGTGACATTGACATTTCGTTGTTTTGTCTTGTTCTTTTGTCTTCAGCCTTATAGATTCTGATTAATTTCAAATAAGCAAACATATTTACAAGCAAGTAAACAGACGAATAAAAGTAAAATTAATTTCATTAATACGATCAATAATAAATATTATTATAATTAATATAACATATATGTCCACAATAGAAGGTGCTTTCTTCTGCTGCCTGACCTATGATTTAGAAAAATTTTATTATTTTATATTAATTTTTTAATTCCACAATACTTAAGTTTTTGGAGCACTTTCTAATATTCAACAATTTCAGTAATTTTCTATTATTTTCAACAATTTATATAAAAACTAGCTGACCCGACAGACGTTGTCCTGTTCAAACTTCAATAAATATGATTGTGTTTGTTTTCGGAAAAGGAGGTTTTCGGGTAGTCCATAGTCGGGCTAGACCAACTTTAGAGTTTCTTTACT
Source organism: Tetanocera ferruginea (assembly GCA_958299015.1). Taxonomy (NCBI): domain Eukaryota; kingdom Metazoa; phylum Arthropoda; class Insecta; order Diptera; family Sciomyzidae; genus Tetanocera; species Tetanocera ferruginea. Next base: position 60,876,060 of record OY282642.1, read on the forward strand.
TGTTATACCCTTAACCTGAAATGTCAGGGTATATTAACTTTGTGTAAACGTTTGCAACGCATAGAAAAATGCGAGTCCGGTATAGAAAAGTATATATATTCTTGATTAGAGTCACCTCGTGATTCGAGCTATCCGTCTGTGTCCGTCTGTGTGTTGTCCGTATACACAGGATAAGAAGAAGGAGTTGAGATAATTGAATGAAACTCGGTTCACATGGTCACATGAACCCAAGGATCTGCACTATTGAATACTTTTGGAATCCGCCCTCGGACTCGCCTACCTCTCATACAATGCAAAAATTGAAAACTGCATAAATGAGCTCATAGTTGGCCTACAACAATAAAATTTCATAAGAAAGTATTTTATATCAAAACAAAAATGTCTTCGAAAAATGGGTGTAATCCGCCCACGGACACGCCTACCTCCCATACAACCAAAAATTAAAAACTCAATAAATAAGCTCGTGTTTAACCCACAGAGATAAAATTTGGTACGTATGTATTTAATATCAAAACAAAGATTTCATCGAAAAATGAATGTAGTCCGCCCACGGACACGCCCACCTCCCATACAAAAAAAAAATTAAAAACTCAATAAATAAGCTCATGTTTAACGTACAGAGATGAAATTTGGTGCGTATGTATTTTATATCAAAATAAAGACGTCTTCGAAAAATGGATGTCATCCGCCAACGGCCACGCCCACCTCCCATACAACCCAAAAAATTAAAACTAAAGAAATAAGCTCATGTTTAATCTACAGAGATAAAATTCGGGACGTATTTATTTTATATCAAAACAAAGATGTCTTTGAAAAAAGGGTGTCATCCGCCCACGGACGCGCCCACCTCCCATACAACCAAAAATTAAAAACTCAATAAATAAAATCATGTTTAACGTACAGAGATACAATTTGGTACGTATGGATTTTATGTCAAAACAAAGACGTCTTCGAAAAATGAAGTCATCCGCCCGAGGGCACGCCTACCTCCCATACCACCCAAAAATTAATAGCGTTTTCTTTTCTCAACGAAAAATTCTGCCCTCTGAAGATGCAGATTTTTTTCCATTTTGACCTGACTCCACAGAATTCTGACCTGTTTTTAGCTGAGAATAGATCACAAAAAATGCAAAATTGTTTTTAATGTTTTCGAGTTGGTACCCTTTTCGAAAAACTTCAAAAGAATTAGAGATAAAAAAAATGTTAAAACTTCAAATTCAAAAATTTTTTCCCGCTAAAAGACAAATTTTGACGTTTTCCGTAGATGAGCTCAAACTTTTCTGAACTGTCAATAGTAACGTTAACTATTTTTCACATATGTCATTTATCTGTTTATGCAGTTGGTAGCAATTGAGGTCAGAATTTTTCGAACCGTCGAAGTAGAGAGGGCAGAAATTCTGCATTTTTTCTACTTTTAAGGTCAAAATTTTCGAGAAATGTACACGATTCAATTTCAAAGGTCAGAATTTTATTTGAGAAAAGAACGAAAAAATGCAAAAAAATCAAGCAGGGCAGAAAAAATTCAAAATTTTTTTGAGAAAAGAAAACGCTATAAAACTCATTAAATAAGCTCGTCTTTAACCTACAGAGATAAAATTTGGTACGTATATATTTTATATCAAAACAAAGATGTCTTCGAAATATGGGTGTCCGTTCACGTCCAATAACCACAATAGCGAAAATACTATAAAGGCATTAACTTGTGAGCTACAGGAATAAAACTTGAAATTTTTATAAATTTTTCATCAAAATTGAAATGCATATAAAATATGGGCTTCATCCGCTCACGGCCGCTTCCATTTTCAATACTATTATTGTATTTTGTAAAATAAGGTTTAGGGTATTTCATAGTCGGGCTAAACCGACTTTAGACTTTCTTTACTTGTTTTAATAGTATTTGTAATTTTTGTTGGCATCGTGTTTAATAATTTTCTCCTGTACACGGAGAAAATTATTTTGCTTGAATCAAGCCATTGTTTTGCTTAAACGCAAATCAGCAAAATTTTGCTCAATTGCGGTTTGATTTTAAAAAAAGTTTTATAAAATGAAATTACTTCTCATAAAATTTGAAAAAAGCAAAATTTAGATAAATTTTAGCAATAATTTGCTTACTGATTATAAATTTAAATAGCAAATTTTGATTTGATTCAAGCCAAACTTTGCTAAGTTATTATAAAGTAATTGTGTGCAGGCAAAAACAAAATTTTACTCAATGTATGCAAAAATTTGCTTAGTTATTATAAATTGATTTGGCGTTATTGTTTTGAAGTTGTTATATTTCTCATAGTTACTCGAGGTTACAAGTTAAAATTCGGAATAATTTCCGCGAACATTTCCTTTTTCATACAACACCATAAATTAATACCACCAAAATTACGATGGTAAAGGTAACAAACAAATTTCCCCCGCAATTAAAAAATACCACAAAAAATCACACGTCAACACAAATCATTAAAAATTACTACAAAAATACCACGCTTTTTAAAAATACCACCACAAATCCTATATGCATTTCAAAAATCCCATACGCATTGAAAAATACCATTAATCTGGAGATGTTAAGAAATCACGTTGTATTCAGTATAATCGTTCGAACAAATGTCTTAACGCTTATTTTAACTCATTACAACTAAAAAATCAAAGAGATAATAGTGGAATTCAATGAACGCTGTGTATTTATGTGATGTTAATAGCGTAAGAGCGATATATTTACAGAAGCGTGTTTTGCAACATCAAAATTTAAGGGATTTTACATACGAAACTTACGACATAAATCGTGGTTTATACAGAGCGTTTAATGCGAATAATATCAATGATTTTTATAAAGTTTTTGCTCAATACAATGAAAACAAATCATTTGCAAAAGAAAATTCCCAAATCCCAAGGCAATTAAAAAATACCACACTAAATTGTCACGCTAATTAAAAAATACCACGTTGAATTAAAAACAAGTAAAGTAAGTCTAAAGTCGGTCTAGCCCGACTATGAAATACCCTAAACCAGCTTTTTCAAAATATAATAAAAGTATTGAAAATGGGCGTGTCCGTGAGCGGATGAAGAACATATTTGATATGCATTTCAATTTTGATGAAAAATTTACAAATATTATAAAAATTTCAAGTTTTATTCCTGTAGCTTACATGTTAATGCCTTTATAGTATTTTCGCTATTGTGGGTTGTATGGGAGGTTGGCGAGCTCATTTATTGAGTTTTCAGTTTTTGGGTTATATGGTAAGTGGGCGTGTCCGTGTGCCGATGACATCCATTTTTCGAAGACGTCTTTGTTTTGATATAAAATACATACGTATCAAATTTTATCTCTGTACGTTAAACATGAGCTTATTTATTGAGTTTTTAATTTTGAGTTGTATGGGAGGTGGGCATTAGAGTGGGTCGAAAAAAAAAGTTTGAAAAAACCACCCCCTATTTTAAAGTTGACCTCGAGAGGATTCCGAAAACAAAAAAAAATTTTTTTTTGGACCACCGGAAAAACAGCCAAAATGGTCTTTTTTGCATAACTTAAGCATTACATGTCAGATCTTAAAAAATTATATGTCATTGAAAAGGGCTTTACGAGCACTACAATATTTTCTTAGAACATTTTTACTTCTGAGGTCATATTCAACTAGTAAGCCCCATTAGCCCGATTTATCCCCCTTAATTTTTTTTTTTTTCCCATAAGATTAAATTCCTTCAAATTTGTTTAATTTGTGTTCAAAAAATTATTTATTAAGTTTCTTTTACAATTTTGTTTATGTTATGTAATTGTTCGTTGACTAAACTTAAAGTAAATTTTTTATAAAAAAAAGGATTATATCAAATGTTTGAACTATTATAACTTCTTTGTTTTTAAACTGAATAAATAATTTTTTGAACGCAAATTAAACAAATTTGACGGAGTTTAATTATATGGGGAAAAAGAAGAAATTTAAGGGGGAAAATCGGGCTAATGGGGCTTACTAATTGAATATGACCTCAAAAGTACACGGTGGTGACCGTGGCATGCAGGTTAAGTGTGTGGCTTAGCATGCTCGGAGCCCGGGTTCGATCCCCAGCCGCGGCGAAAAAAGTTTTTTCAATAAAAAATTTTTCTGATCGGTCACCACCTCTCTGCAGACAATGGCAAACCTCAGAGAGTAAATAATGCCATGTAAAGCTTCTTGAGAACATGAACTTTAGCCGTTCGGAGTCGGCATAAAACATGTAGGTCCAGTTCTCGGTCAATTGTGTGCAAACATTTAATAACACACACAACACAATTGATCATAAGAAGCTCGGTCAAAGTCCTTTCAAGGGCTGAAATGGCCAATTTGTTTTTTTTTTTTTTTTTTTTATTATGAGCTTATTTATGCAGTTTTTAATATTTGTGCTGTATGGGAGGCAAACGTGTTCGTGAACGGATTCAAAAAATATTCAATAGTGCAGATCCTTGGGTTCATGCAACTATGTGTACCGAGTTTTATGCAATTATCTCAAATCCTTCTTCTTATCCTGTGTTTACGGACAACACATAGACGGACAGACAGACAGACCGACGGACTTGACTAGCTCAACTCACGAGGTGACTCTGATCAAGAATATATATACTTTTCTATACCGAACTCGCTTATTTTTACTTCTGTTCGTATCAAACCAGTTAACAACCGAACGTAGCAAGCGGTTTCAATTGGATTTCATATATAAAAACTAATTTGTCTATCATAAACTTTTCGAGAACGCACATTTTTTACGGAATTTTGCAGGAAAATGGAAGTTGTAGTAAAGAAGCTGGATTATGAATGTTTTAATGCAATGAATTGCTCGGCAAATTGACAAAGCTAATTTTGCTTAAATTTCAGCAATAGTTTGCTAAAATGTTTATACTGAATAAGCTAATTTTGATTCAAATCAAGCAATGTTCGGGTGATGAACGCGGGTTGTTCGGGTGGCGGAAAAGAATGAGGAAATTAGTGTTGAGTTTTAATACAATTAATTCAATTTTATTTTATTTTACCTTTGGGTTTAGGTTTTTTTCTTATTGTTTTGTACAATGTATTTTGAACAATGTATGTGTTTCTATTTTTATGTTACCAGCAGCTGTTAAGTGTTGATTGTTGTTGTTGTTTCTAGCTATTGCTGTTGCTGTTGCTGTTGATGTTGATGTTGACGTTGATGTTGATGTTGGTAGTCTTATGTTGATGTCTTCTGTTGGGTGGGTTGTCTTCTGTTGATGTCTTCTATTTATTTGGTTTATTTCGGGTGGGTTTTTCTGGTAAAGATGTCTTCTTTGTATAATGTTGGGTGGGTTGTTCCAAGATGTCCGTCTTCGCTTTTTGCTTAGAAAAATCTCTGCTTCGGGCCCTTTTTCCATCACGAAGGTGCCGAGCGAGCCGACCTCCGTGATGACTGCAGCGCCCTGTTTGCCACGACGGCGGGTAGATGGTTGGGTGCGGCTGTGTTCAGTGACCACAGGGTTACGTGGTCACGTAAACATTCCGTCCGCCTTGCAATATCTGCAAAACTTAGAACGGGTTAATGTGTTCATATACAAGTGATCAATTGGGTTAATGTTTACAAATAGTTCATATTTATTAAAATTCAGTGCTTTTGTGTGTTATAAATTATATAGTTTCTCGTGGGTTGGGTGCTATTTCCACTGAAATAAATAAATTAGAGTGGGTAGAGTAGGGTAGGGTAGAGTAGAGTAGGGTAGAGTAGAGTAGGGTAGAGTAGGGTAGAGTAGAGTAGAGTAGAGTAGAGCTCAATTTGAGGGTAGAACCACTACCTTTGTTATGGGTCTAGTAGTGATTCCTTTTGCTGTCTTAATGTCGACTACACGAGCTCTTGAGTCTGAGCCTAAGTAAACCTTCACGATTCTACCTAAGCTCCATTCGTTCGGAGGCAAATTTTCGTGACGAATGACCACAAGATCGTCAACATTGATAGGGGTTTGAGGGTGTTTCCATTTATATCTTTTATGGAGCTCTTTAAGATATTCATCTTTCCATCTTCTGCAGAAATTTTGATGCAATATCTTTAACTTTTGCCAACGGTTTATGACGTTAGGCGTTGAGTTACTTAAATCGGGTTCAGCTGGGGTGAGTAACGGGGTACCAATTAGAAAGTGTCCTGGGGTTAGAGGCGATAAATCAAGTGGGTTTGCGCTGGAAGGACTTAGAGGTCTCGAGTTAAGGCAACTTTCGACTCGAGCGAGTAGGGTAGAAAACTCTTCGAAAGTAAACCTTTGATTTGTGTATGCCTTCTTCAGGTGCGTTTTATAACTTTTTACACCAGCTTCCCAAAGTCCACCCATGTGTGGAGCGCCAGGGGGTATAAAATTCCATGTTAAGTCTTGGTGACTGTAATTGCTTACCACTTGAGTCTGGAGTGTCTTCATGAATTCTCGCCGATCTTTCTTTAGCATTTGCGCTGCTCTAACGAAATTCGTTCCATTGTCGGAGTACAGAGCGGCGGGGCATCCGCGCCTTCAAAAGAATCGGGAGAAGGCTGCTAAGAATGCTTGGGTAGAGAGATCACTTGTCGCTTCGATGTGCACTGCTTTTGTTGCAAAACAAATAAAAACGCAAATATAGCCTTTTGTTAATAAGCAGGCTCGCCCGGTGTAATTTTTGATTTCTACGGGTCCAGCGAAATCGACACCTGTGTTTGTGAATGGGCGGGTAAGTGATGTGCGTTCGGGTGGTAGCGCAGCCATAATTTGGGTCTGCTGTTTTTTCTTGTGTACCACACAAATCTTGCAGTTATGGATAGTTGTTTTTATGAGGGTTTTTAACTTGGGTATCCAAAACTCCGCACGAAGCAAGCGTAATAATAATTGGTTACCGCCGTGTAGAGTGATCAAATGAGTCATGTGGGCCAGGAGAAAAGCTAAACGACTGTGGTATGGCAATAAAATTGGGTGCCGCTCGTTGTATGTTAGAGCTGGCGACTTTACTAGGCGTCCATTTGCTCTAATTATGCCTTTTGAGTCCAGGAAGGGTGTGAGGGTTAAGATCGAGCTTTTTGTTGAAACAGGGTGTTTGCTTAACAATGCTTGATATTCTTCTGCGAATCCATTCTTTTGGCTTAATATGATTAGCTTTTCTCGCACTGCTTTTTTTCATTTGATGTTATATCCAATGATGTGTGATTCGTTTGTGATCGACGTGAGGGTGAAGAGTTAGTGTAAAAGCGATACACATATGCCATGACTCGTATGGCTCTTGGCAGTGAGGAGAACCTGTTTAATATATCCTCTTGGGTTGTTGCCGCAAATGACTTTATGGGTTTTAAGTCAAGGGTAGTTTCGACTGCATCTTTGGACTTGGGCCAGAATTCCTTTTCATGCTTCAGCCAGTTTGGACCGTGCCACCAGAGATGATGGTCTCTCAGTTCTATGGCAGAACATCCGCGACTGGCTACATCTGCTGGGTTGTCGTGAGAGTCAACGTGGTACCAGTTGTCAGTTCCAACCTTTTCAATTATCGTTGAAACACGATTCGTCACAAATGTGTTCCAAGAACAGGGTTGCCTTTGAAGCCAGGCCAGCACGATGGTAGAGTCTGTCTAAAGATACAATTGGTATTGTTTCAGATCGACGTGGGGTACGATGGCATCGACTAAATTTGCCAGTAGAACAGCACCGCAGAGTTCAAGCCTTGGTAGAGATACGGTTTTTACCGGAGCCACTCGAGTCTTAGCTTCTAGGAGCTGAGTGCTGGCTTCACCATTTTCGTGTGAGATTCGCAAATATAGCGCTGCACAATTGAACGGTTGCCTTGGGTGTATATCGTGTCCATCTTGGAATCTCGATCGTGTTTATAAAAGCGTAACCGTCAATAAATGTTCGCCATCTGTGTTGAGTCAAGGGTTTTAGGGTCTCGTCCCACTCAGTTTTATCTAGCCAGACTTGTTGCATAATAATTTTTGCTGCTATTACAATTGGCGCTAACCAGCCAGCCGGGTCAAACAACTTGGCTATGGACGATAAAACTTCACGTTTTGTATGAACGGGTTTGTGTTCAATGGGTGGGACGAGAAAAAAGAACGAGTCTTTTCGAGTGTTCCAGCGAATACCTAGGGTTTTGGTATTGCCTTCACTTGGGTCCGACAGATTGAGTAAATCAGTGGTCAACAAATGATCTTTGGGTAGATCGTGTAATAATTGCGTCTTGTTCGACGTCCACTTTCTGAGTGTGAATCCAGCTGATTTAAGTGCTTCTATGAGTTCGTCACGAGTTCTCTTGGCGGTTTCGAGTTGATACGCTCCTGCCAGCACGTCATCCACGTACATGCAATTGCGTAATATATATGACGCATGAGGGTGTGTATCTCTCACATCACAACCAATTATGATATCTACGGGTCGAGATTCATAAAATTGTGTATCTGCCATTTGAAGGCCAGCCAGGGTTTCAGCAAGCTTTGCTTTCTATAGTGTGTGTGGGCAAATCGCTTGTGAGGGTTTTCAATACTAGAGCTTGGGTTTCTACTCTAAATTGAGGGTTTTTAGAAGAGCGTATTACTAGTGTGCAGGCTCTTGTTGGGTTTGCTGACACTGTCTGGTTGAGACCAGTGACTTGAGCGCCTACAGTTTTTGTGGGTAAGCCAATACGCTTTCTTAGCTGCTCCGTAAGAAATGTTGCCTCTGATCCTGAGTCGATGAGGGCGCGTGCGTCGTATATAGAACCTTCGTGTTCCACGTTGACCATCGCTGTTCCTAGGAGGATTTCTTTTCTGCTGGCCGCAAAGTGAGAATTCACTATTTGGGTTTTGAGCTCTTGGGTGTGTGTAGGGTTAGTGGACTGTATTTGGGTCGTGAATGCCTGTCGTGTAGAACTGGTTTGTTGAGCTGCTTCCTGCGCTTGTGCACTAGTGCTTGGGTTCACATCTAATGCACTCTTATGCAATGAGGAATGGTGCCTCTTCTTGCATATTCTGCAGATGTATTCACTCTTGCAATCCTTGATTCCATGGAATTATCTATCAGAGACTTTTCAAAGTCTTCTAATGTATTTTTGGGTAACTTAGTTGAGCAGAGATACACTAAAATAGGATCCCAACTATCTGTGTTTATATCTAGGGTCTGCAGGGTAAATACACAGTTGTTTATTGTCCGTTGAAGCTTTTTTATGGAGCTTCCTGATTCTATAACAATCTGTGGTAAGTTTAAAAGGGTCTTAAGCTGAGCATTAATTTGCATCCGTTTGTTCTCGTACTGATCAACGAGATTGCTCCAGGCCATAAAAAATCCTTCATTTGTGAGAGGGCAATTTTTTATTATGTCACGCGCTTCTCCGCGGGTTTTTTGTAGCAAGTGGAAAAGTTTTTCCACATTGCTCAACCGAGAGTTGTTGATGTACAGGGCCGTAAAAAGGTCCCTAAATGTTGGCCACGTGACATAATCGCCATGAAAAATGTCAGTGTCGCAGGGTGGGAGATGGATCATTGGGTGATGTTCCACTGCTGGGTTAACTGCTGAAGGTGATGGTTTGGGTTCCATCGTGGATGCCTTCATTGCTTCAATCTGCTCACTCATTGAAGCACTACAGCGCACGTATGACTGGTACGCCTTCCTGTACCTCTCCTTCAGCTTATCCTTGTCCAAGGGTTCAGTGTCGGGTTTTTCTCTAATTTCCTCATAGACCGCTTGAAATTTATCGAAGAGGTACTGCATCTGCTTTCTTTGCACCTCTAAAACATGTTGACTTTGATCAATGAGTTGAGTTTCGCTATGGGCTAGCTCAAGCTCAACGATGTCATTTGAAAAATTAACAAATTTTTTGAGAGACATGTTAAATTAGATGTTTATATGAAGAGGGTTGGGTTGGGTTGGGTAATTTATCAATCGGAAAGGAAAGTGTTGAATTTAAATTGAGTATCTGGTTCAGAAAAAAAATATTTATTCAAAATTTCAAAAAATCTCTGTAAAATCTTCAAATGGGTGGGTGGGTTTGAATGCGCTGAATGGGTTAATCAGAGCACCAAGGGTTAATGATTTTACCTCACTTGAGAATTTTTGAAGTAAATTAAAATTTTCGGTCGCAGACAAAGTACTCTTAATTCGTAAAAAACTGGGTTCCACAGCTGAAAACACCAAAGCTGTCGTAAAATTGCTTTAAATAGTGGAAAAAGTTACTTGTGAGTATTTTATTATATAAAATACAAAAAACGATATGTTCTCGAAGAGAGTTATCGAGAAAATAAAAATTTTCGAAACTTTTTCGAGATGTTTTTGGGTTAAAATTACGAGATAGGGTTAATCGATTGATGTTTCTTATAAAAATTGCAAAAAATGTGAAAAAACGGGTTAATGGGTCTCAAAGAGTTAAGTGGGACCGCAAGGGTTAGTAATTTGCAACAAAAATTGATTTTTTTCAAATACTGGGATAAAATTGTGTAATTCCACAAAAATCCCACAAATTTTCCGATCGGGTAGCACACTTTTGCTTCGCTCAATCTGGCAGCGCCGTTGAGAGAGCACTATATGTGTATATGTGTGGGTGTTATATACTTCTTTGACAAACAACAAGTGCCAAAAGAAGTGAAGCAAAGCAAAATTGAATATTATTTTTTGATAATTTGTGAAATTTTAAATTAAATCAAATAACTACAAATGTTGGACAAATTTGTGCACAACCAGTAAATTATATGTGAATATAATATATGTGAATGAATATATTCTTTTGTGCACAACCTTTGTCAACTTTGTTTTAAGTGTTATTTGCTTCAATTTTGTGATATTTTGATTGTGTTAATTTTAATAAACAGATTTTTTGTGATGTAAATTTTAATACAAAGTTAAGTGTATACATAAAATGTGTTTATTTATAAAAAGTTTAAGCACTGAATAAAACTGAACTAAATGCAAACTCACTTGTTTTATCCTGGGTGATGGGTGGGTGGGTGATTGTGTTGTTGCACTTCTAGGTGGGTTAGCTGTGTAGAGTAAAATTGTGTGAAACTCTTTGTTTTTCCAAAACTTTAAACTTTTCCAGGCTCGCTTGGACCAAAATGTTCGGGTGATGAACGCGGGTGGTTCGGGTGGCGGAAAAGAATGAGGAAATTAGTGTTGAGTTTTAATACAATTAATTCAATTTTATTTTATTTTACCTTTGGGTTTAGGTTTTTTTCTTATTGTTTTGTACAATGTATTTTGAACAATGTATGTGTTTCTATTTTTATGTTACCAGCAGCTGTTAAGTGTTGATTGTTGTTGTTGTTTCTAGCTATTGCTGTTGCTGTTGCTGTTGATGTTGATGTTGACGTTGATGTTGATGTTGGTAGTCTTATGTTGATGTCTTCTGTTGGGTGGGTTGTCTTCTGTTCATGTCTTCTATTTATTTGGTTTATTTCGGGTGGGTTTTTCTGGTAAAGATGTCTTCTTTGTTTAATGTTGGGTGGGTTGTTCCAAGATGTCCGTCTTCGCTTTTTGCTTAGAAAAATCTCTGCTTCGGGCCCTTTTTCCATCACGAAGGTGCCGAGCGAGCCGACCTCCGTGATGACTGCAGCGCCCTGATTGCCACAACGGCGGGTAGATGGTTGGGTGCGGCTGTGTTCAGTGACCACAGGGTTACGTGGTCACTTAAACAAGCAATAATTTACTTAGTTCCTATAATTTTAAATAGCAAATTTTGATTTGACTCAAGCAAAAAGTTGCTTGGCTACTATAAATCGAAATAGCAAATTTTGATTTGATTCGAGCAAACGTTTGCTCAGTTATTATAAATCGACACAGCAAACTCCGATTTACTTCAAGCAAGAATTTACTCAGTTAATATAAATCGAAAAAGCAAATTTTGATTTAATTCAACCAAAAATTTGCTGAGTTATTATAAATTGAAATAACAAAATTTGCTTGCTTTTTGCTGAAAATAAGCAAAATTTTGAAGTGGCTGAGTACTATGCTCTAGTTTTGCTTAATCTCCGCACAATTTTAGCAAATAGTTTTCTCCGTGTATATGCATTCAGATAGAATCACAAAATGAAGTGATTTTTGTGTGCAGCCCAAACAAAAGACGTTATTGACCGAAAAATCCCCATTTTATCTGCTCAAAAAAGCTTTTATCATTCAGTTTAGCAGTGATGTCAACTTTCAAGAAAACACCACTGTTGTTTTGAGATAAATTGATCCTTTAAATAATTTTCCAATGCATGGGAATGTACAAACTGGTATTACTTCAAACGTCTCCGCAATTTTCAGCAACATTTTGAAATGTTAAACAAATTTTGCGAGACGCTGTGCTTTTGGCTCATATTTTACTTACATAATTACATTTTTAATCCTCTGCCTCATATTTCCGATATGGTAACTGATAATTTTGCCAGAACAATGCTGAAAATCTGATGAAAATGCCTTTTCAGGTTAAATCGGGGGGTTTTTTTTTGTTAATAGAAAATATACCGGCCATTTTATATTGAAGTGTTATATTAGCTGTGTTTTTTATCAAGCGAGTAGTTAAAAAACGACCGCTTATCATATGTATACTCGCTTAAATAACACAGGAAACTGTTACTCGCTTAAAAGTTTGCCGACCAAACGAAAAAAAATGCTTCCAAGTTATATTTCAATAATTGTATAAATTTCCTACAAAGGTGGCAACTATATCTGATTGATAGTCAATAGTGATGTATGAAATGAACATTTTTTGTACCAAATACTTTTCACAAAATACTCATAATTTGCTTTAGATCAATATTTCAATAAAAATACATAATAATTTAACAGGTAAGATAAACAAAATTTACCAAATATACTCATTATGTAAAACTATGTTGTTTGCTTAAGCTTTTAGCACTGAAAATCTTTTAAGTATCGGGTTTGTTTTCAGAACCGAGTCTCCAATGCTTAAAATCTGAAAATTTATGCATCACTAATTGTCAGAACTTTGATATATAAAATTAATTTGTCAAAAATTGTTTACAAAAATTTGATCAGAACATAACCCAGCTAGACAGCTGTAACGTGCTTACGAACGCAATGAAACAAATTTTGGTGTTCACTAATACACTCTTACGTTAAGATGTTGTGTTAAACAAAGCAAGCAATATATTATTGCATAGCTTGCTCTTTTCCGCGCCAAATAGCTGAGCTGATAGCAAAAAACATTGAACGGTGAAATCACAAAGAAGTTTTCAAACAAATAAAATAATTTAATTCAACAAATGAAGTATTGAAAAGTGTTAATAAAATTTACAAACTAAATACAAGCAATCGTGTTCGTGACATATTTTCCAAATCGCGGTTGTAAAACTATTTATATGAAAGGATTCTCAGATCGCAGAAGTGGGAAAAATGGTGGAGTGAGTGGACGGACAGACTGTTGATAAGATAATCTAATTTTGCTTGTATTGTTTGTATTAAATTAAAATATTTAATTTTATGTATGTTTAATTAAGTAAAACTATTTAAAAAAATTAAAATAAAGAAAAAATTTCCAAAACTGCTTTCTTTTTCTTTATTTAGCTGATATAAATAATGGTAAACAAGAAGGGATTTACCATTATATTGAAGTGTTATATTAGCTGTGTTTTTTATCAAGCGAGTAGTTAAAAAACGACCGCTTATCATATGTATACTCGCTTAAATAACACAGGAAACTGTTACTCGCTTAAAAGTTTGCCGACCAAACGAAAAAAAATGCTTCCAAGTTATATTTCAATAATTGTATAAATTTCCTACAAAGGTGGCAACTATATCTGATTGATAGTCAATAGTGATGTATGAAATGAACATTTTTTGTACCAAATACTTTTCACAAAATACTCATAATTTGCTTTAGATCAATATTTCAATAAAAATACATAATAATTTAACAGGTAAGATAAACAAAATTTACCAAATATACTCATTATGTAAAACTATGTTGTTTGCTTAAGCTTTTAGCACTGAAAATCTTTTAAGTATCGGGTTTGTTTTCAGAACCGAGTCTCCAATGCTTAAAATCTGAAAATTTATGCATCACTAATTGTCAGAACTTTGATATATAAAATTAATTTGTCAAAAATTGTTTACAAAAATTTGATCAGAACATAACCCAGCTAGACAGCTGTAACGTGCTTACGAACGCAATGAAACAAATTTTGGTGTTCACTAATACACTCTTACGTTAAGATGTTGTGTTAAACAAAGCAAGCAATATATTATTGCATAGCTTGCTCTTTTCCGCGCCAAATAGCTGAGCTGATAGCAAAAAACATTGAACGGTGAAATCACAAAGAAGTTTTCAAACAAATAAAATAATTTAATTCAACAAATGAAGTATTGAAAAGTGTTAATAAAATTTACAAACTAAATACAAGCAATCGTGTTCGTGACATATTTTCCAAATCGCGGTTGTAAAACTATTTATATGAAAGGATTCTCAGATCGCAGAAGTGGGAAAAATGGTGGAGTGAGTGGACGGACAGACTGTTGATAAGATAATCTAATTTTGCTTGTATTGTTTGTATTAAATTAAAATATTTAATTTTATGTATGTTTAATTAAGTAAAACTATTTAAAAAAATTAAAATAAAGAAAAAATTTCCAAAACTGCTTTCTTTTTCTTTATTTAGCTGATATAAATAATGGTAAACAAGAAGGGATTTGTATCAGGGGGGAGGGAAGAAGGAGAATTTGTTATTGGTGTGAGCAGTTCAGATATACTTTATGCCAAACATACGCCGTATGTCACGGTTACCTGTCTAGCTGGGAAACAACGTTTTTGACTTTTCAGAAAATGCTTCCAAGTTTTAAAAAAATTCTTAAGCGAGTAAGTAGTCGTTTTTTTACTACTCGCTTGGTTAAAAACACAGCTATTAGTTGCATTACCATCTCCGATTTGGCTCAATTTTTTTCTAGGATTGGTTAAATGATTAGAAATCAAATCCGAAGTTATAAATTTTTGCAATCATTTTTCGCGGCCAAAATAGGGTCTATTTTGAGACAACGTAGCTCAGTAAATTTAAATACGATTTTCTTAAAGGGGGTTTCATTGCAAAGGTTTTTTTCTACTTTAAAGAAATAATATAAAACTTTAGGAAATATTGCAGTAAATCAACCCATTTTTAATTTCAAAGTATAATGCCAGCACCAGATGCTATAATTTATAATCTAAGTGCTCTATAATCAAGAGCACACTTTCATTTTATATCGTTGAAAATATAATAGAACGTGAAAAATATAAAAATTATAAAAATGAAATAGCGTCTGATGCTGGCATGGCATTAAACTTTTAAATTAAAAATTGGTTGACTTACTGCAGTTTTTCAAAACTTTTCTATGTTTTCCTTAAAAAAGACAAAATAACTTTTCTAATGATACACTCAGAAAAAAAAGTACATTAAACAACCGTAAAATTGACATTTTTAGTTGACAAAAGTCGTCCGACATTAAAAAATGTTAAAATTGATATTATCGTAATGTACTTTTTACATTACGAAACATACATTTAAAAATGTATAACTGTCACATGATAATTAAATTAATGCAGATAAAAAAAATGTATTGAAAAATAATTTGTCACGAGTGGGAATCGAACCTGGGCTCCAGGCATCCTAAGCCACACTCTTAACTTGTGTGCCACGGTCACCTGTATGTCTCAACGGCTCAGCGCTTAAATAAACATTACATCTGCTTGTTGTTGACATCTACATTTATAATGTTAAATGGATATGAAATACTATCAATTTTCCAGTAAAAAATTATGAACTAAAAACATTTTAAATGTTATTTTAACATTAATAATTGGTATTGCAACGTAAAACATTACATTATCAATTTGATATTTTTCTTATCAATTCAACACAATACATGTTAACTTAACATTTTCTTACGTAAAATCCACATTTTCTGATTTACATTGGAAATAACATTAAAAAATGTTAATTTTACATGGCAGCTTTTTTCTGAGTGTACCCTATTTACAAATTAGAATTTAAACTGACAGAGCTATGTTGTCTCAAAATATACCCTATTTAGGCATACGCATCAGAGAACTACATGAGACTATTCGTCATTTTTTGCCACTCGAAATGTTGAAGAAACCAGAAGAGCATCTCTCTTGTCAAAAAATTTTGGGAAATTGAAGCCTATTCTTCCAGCTCAACCTTAACACGTGAAGAAATTGAATGTGAGCAGCATTTTTTGCAAAATTACGTTCGTCTGAGTTCCGGTGAGTACACAGTTCGACTTCCATTAAAACAAAATCTAGAAGTACTAGGCAATTCGTACACGCAAGCTTTAAAACGGTTTGAAAATCTCGAAAGGAAATTTGCACGTGATATCGATTTGAAAAATCAATATGCGCAGTTTATAGGTGAGTACATTGCATTAGAACACATGTCTTTAGCTAAGTTAACACCAGATATCAAGGCGAACTTCCTACCTCATCACTGCGTGCACAAATCGGACAGCACAACCACCAAATTGAGAGTCGTATTTGATGGCTCTGCTCAAACAACTTCGGGCTATTCGATCAACGATATTCATATGACTGGTCCGACCATTCAACCAAAACTTTTCAACACGCTCATACGTTTCCGTTTTTTCAAAGTGGCTTTGACTGGCGATATCTGCAAAATGTATCGGTGCGTACGAGTTTCGCCACCAGATAACTTTCTTCAATGTATTCTTTGGAGAAATAATCCTGATGAAGATATACAAATTTTTTCTCTCGACACTGTCACTTATGGTACCAAGCCTGCCGCCTTTTTAGCAATCCGCGCTATGCACCAGCTATCAATCGATGAAGAGCAATCATTTCCATTAGGAGCAAAAATTATTCGCCGCGATTTCTACGTCGATGATTTAATTTCTGGCGCAAATACAGCCGAAGAAGCAGCTGAAATTCGTATTCAGACAACGCTGTTGCTTCAAAAAGGAAATTTTCTGCTTAGAAAATGGTGCTCAAACGACTCTCAAGCTCTCATTGGTGTAGCGCCGTCGGAGCGTGAACAATTTTTAAAATTTAATGACGATACTGACGTTACTTAAACCTTGGGCCTGGTCTGGGAACCGCAGACCGATGATTTTATCTTTTCATTTGCGCCTACAAATGCTATTAAGCACATCAATAAGCGCGCTATTCTTTCCGTCCTTGCGCGGTTTTATGACCCGTTAGGTTTAATTGGGCCAGTCATTACAAAGGCTAAAATGTTTTTGCAAAGTATGTGGAAAGAACAACTTAACTGGGATGAAAGTCTACCGCAGCATTTGTATACTAAATGGACAGAGCTCTGTGCCGATTTTGAAATGCTTCGAAATTTTCGGTTCCCTCGCTACGTGTCAATGCCAAATTCTACTCTGCAAATCCATGGTTTTTGCGATGCCAGCCTCTCTGCATATGGAGCCTGCATATATGTGCGCTCAGAATACAATGGCAACATAAAAACACACCTTCTTTGTTCAAAATCCAGAGTTTCACCTTTAAAAACGCTCACCATTCCTAAACTAGAGCTTTCGGCCGCTCTACTGCTTTCAGAGTTGATGGAGGCAATTAAAAGCTCATTAGATTTTAGCTGCAAGCTTTACTGTTGGTCTGATTCGACGGTGGTTCTCTAATGGCTTCGCGAAGAGTCTTCAAATTTCCACATATTTGTCTCTAACAGGGTGAGTCGAATCCAGACACTCACAAGTGGCATGCTATGGCAACACGTACCAACAAACGACAATCCAGCTGACATATTGTCACGTGGCTCATCTCCAAGTGAACTTTTATGCTCAGCTCTTTGGAAGCATGGGCCGTCATTTCTGCAACAACAACAAGCAAATTGGCCAAAACAGCCTAAACTATTGAACGAATTGCCGGAGCGGCGCCGCATGGTTTTGATAGCCACATCTTGTCGTGAGGACTTATCTCTCCAATGTAAATACTATAATGCATTTAGTAAGTTACAGCGTATATTTGCTTACGTCTCACGATTTTGGTCAAGGAAGGACAAAAGCGAAGCAAGAAGAGTAGGGCCACTCAATCTACAAGACATACAGCTTGGTACTCGTCTATTAGTACGTACTATTCAACAAATTCACTTCGTTTCAGAATATAAGGAGTTGCTACACCAACAACAAATTAAACCTTCGAGCAAAATGCGTTCACTTAACCCTTTCATAGATGACTTCGGACTGCTTCGAGTTGGCGGTCGTCTGAAAAATTCCACGCTTGATTTCGACGCGCGGCATCCAATCATACTACCAAAGCAACATCCGGTAACCAACTCGCTCATCGAACATTTTCATCGTAAGTTCCTGCACGCTGGACCACAAAGTCTGCTCGCTTCAATACGCTTAAAATTCTGGCCATTAGGTGGGCGCAAAATTGTTTCCAGCGTCGTAAATAAGTGCGTCAAGTGTTTTAGACTCAAGCCGAAACTTATGGAACATATCATGGGTGATTTGCCGCCAGCACGAGTTCAGGCTAGCAGAACCTTTTTCACCACCGGCATCGATTTCTGCGGGCTATTTTACTACAAATCCGACGTGCGCAACAGACCCGCAATGAAGTGCTACATTTGTGTATTCATATGCTTTGCAACGAAGGCCACGCATCTGGAACTTGTGTATGATCTGTCCACTTCATCGTTCTTGGCCGCTCTCAAACGCTTCATCTCTACGCGCGGAAGGCCAAAAATTATCTGGTCCGACAACGCCACAAATTTTGTTGGTGCTAAAAATGAGCTGACAGATCTCAAGAACCTGTTCATGTCGGATTCTCATATGCAAGCTGTTCATCAACATTGCCTTGATGATGGCATCGAATGGCGCTTTATTCCACCGAGATCCCCGCACTTCGGCGGATTGTGAGAAGCTGCAGTGAAGGCAGCTAAGACTCATTTCTATCGAGTTGCTGGCCACTCAATATTGACCTTTGAGGAACTGCGCACACTCGTGTGCCAGGTATGCGCTACAATTAATTCTCGTCCTCTTTTTCCCATTTCAGAAGACCCCAGTGACCGAGACGTTCTCACCCCCGCACACTTTTTGGTTGGTGCTTCTTTGACAAGCTTTGTAGAGCCAGATGTTACCCATCTTGATTTGAATCGTCTAGACAGATGGCAGCCAGTATGTTTTCTGCAACAAACCTTTTGGAAAAAATGGAGCTCGAACTATCTCACAATCCTTCAAGAGCGCACCAAGTGGCAAACTTCATCACCAAATCTTCGAATTGGAGCTATGGTCGTGCTCAAGGACGAAAACCTACCACCTCTCAAATGGCAACTCGGTCGAGTAATGGACCTCATCCATGGTGACGATGGCGTGGCTCGAATTGCAGTCGTTCGAACCAACAACGGCATAACAAGAAGAGCTGTTACGAAGATCGCACCGCTTCCAATTGACGCAGATGCAGTCGGAAGCATAAACCTCCAACGGCGGGAGGATGTTATGAGCAGAGCTAGACATAATTTTATATTTGTCCAATTTTTATGCATTCAGTTGCACTGTAAAATTTCATCACATACGCATGATTATTTACAACCACCGTTTGCTCTTGTAAACAAGTTAAACGTTACACATATGTATGTTTTGTATTAACTGCACTTAAAGCTTTCTATAGTTATTTTCATTTTTGTATAAATATGTGCATAGCATCAAAAACTCTCTCATTCTCGTTGTTTAACTATCATTGCTCAACATCGCAAAATTTCGGCAATCGGCCAACAAAATAAATCTATTATAATTGAATAAACTGAAGTGCTTGTTTTCAATTTTTTTTTAACAATAAGTAGTAAAAACGCTTGCTACTTCGACATTTGATCACGTCGGGGTCACCAGCCACAATCGCACAAACAAAAAAATGCATGCATACCACTCGAGTTAGTAAACAACGATTGCTGCTTAGCAGTGTTTGACGCCTGCAAATCGATACAAAGGCAGCATCCAGACAATGCTGGCATTCGAATAATTCGCTGGAAGCTCGAGTGTTTGCTGCTGGACTCGAGCTTGAGTGGAATTGTATTTTTGTTTTTTTTCCTGGCGTTTTGTTGTGTGCAGTGTTTTTTATGCTTTCAACAACAATTACAACAAAAAGTCAACACCAACAACAAATCGTTGCATACGTGGCACAGTAAGCAAGTACCAACAACAAAAAATATACAAAAACCACTCAACGCCAGCGACTGTGCAAAAGCTTAAATCATGTGTTTGTATTGTAACAATAAAAAGTTCAGAAACAAGAACACGCATGTTGGCTCGACAAGATTAAATTATTGAACACATAAAAAAAACATAACAAGTAAAAGTGGAGCTGAACACTGAATTCGGCGAATTACAACAATCATGAAAATATCGAAGTAAAAGAGTAAAGAGTGGATAGAGTTAGGCGCTGGTGAGCCTTGCTGCGAATTGCTTGTCTGGCTTCGTCGTACATTTATGTTTCGCAGGAATTCGTACTCGTCATCGCTCGTACTCTACGGCATTCGTACCACAGCGATTGGTACATGTATTTGCGCATTAATTTTAATACAGAAGGCACATTCGTAGCTCGTATTTTGAAGATACATTCAAAACGCCATTTGAATGCACTCAAGTTGTTCTCTGATACGCTTGGCTGTGGGTCCGCAAAAAACTCTTTAAATGTCAAACTCCGGATTTGCTTTTTAAGCAATAAACCAATCCAAGAAAAAAAAATAGAGCCAAATTGGAGATGGTAGTGCAACTTATATTACTTCAATATGAAATAGGCGATACACATTTTTATAAAAATATTTGAAGTTGCATTAAATTTTTACTTTTTACATAAGACCGTCCTTTATTTGTATAGGCGATTTTCAAGTACACTAAATTTTCGCTCCAAAAACAAAATTATATTCGGTAAGGCCAAAGTTTTCAATAAAACTGTTTTGAGCATCTAATTTTTTTTTTTTTTTACTTTTTTAAAATTTTATAAATATTTTTTTTAATAAACAGTTAATTTGTGTACACAGTCCCTTAGGGTTTCAAGGAGACGCTGTGCCCACTTACCGTGATCCAATAGGGACCAAATTTTGTTCGAAATATTCTTAGAAGTAACCGAAGCTAATTTCGTTGCTGTGGGAAAAATTTAATGGTCTTAAAAATAAGGTTCGGTCCCATGTACAGTGTACAGTGTAAATTGTACACACATTGTATGTCCATGCGAAACCCCCTAAATACAAAAATGAAATGGAAGCAATTGTTTGGCATTTCATTTTCTTTCTTCTTGACAAGGTTGTAGTTTTTTAATGAATTATCGCTACTCACAGCGTTGCAAACTTTTTTTGAGGAGATAAGCAAATAGATTAATTTTTAATCTCGTTCTGAAGGGATTAACTTTTGTATGGCTAATCTCGTCTCCTCAAAAGGCTTAATCTCGATTTAATCTCCATATGTAAACGTACTATAACGCAGGTATAACGTTTAAACTTTTAAAAAGTTAATAATGGTATTCCCTTAACGGTCAAAATTTCCCATTCGTAAAAGTCCGAGCCTCTGTTAAAAGAACGCACCATGAGACGTTTAAAAACAGCTGTTCAATAAAAAAATTTAAAAATAATATAACTTCATTATTCATCATGCCCTAACAAATCGATCGAAAATTTGTTCGTAGAATCTGTTTGCTCTAGGCTTCTGAAATGGGAATAATTGGGTTAGCTGCCAAACTTAAGTGCTTTGTATTTATCTACTCCAAACTTTTCGGGGCAATCTTTAACCTCATCCAATACCAATTGCAGCAGTTCTACTGTCTGACAGAGCACCCAACGATGTGTCGAAGTGTTTCTCTTTCTTTTTCAAGCACTGCCACTATCCACTTCTATGCTTGGCAATAAGGATCAAATAAGCGCCAAAATAAATAAAAAACCACCACACATGTTTTGACAGTTGAAAGTTTAATCAAACTTTTTACATTGCTTAAGCACTGAAATTGTAGCTTAAACATCGTAAAAAAATCGCCATACAAAATATTTCCATCATGCGACAGGCGTCGGGAAATGTGGAGCGAGCCTATGCGAGCGCAGGGCAAGGCGCTCGCCCAGAGTAGATAGGTTGCCTGCGAGCAACCAGCTGGCTAGGGTAATCGTTAGGGAACCTGAGCATAAGCGCCATTGAGAAGTTAGGTTTCACACTTTTAGGGAAGGAGTAGAATTTTGGAGTTTATCTAAGAAGACTATTAGATTCAGGGGCCCCAAGGACCATCATTGGTCGGCCAGGGTGGGATATTCTGAGATCGTGGGGAATTGAATTATCGTCATCATCGGTTTCTAGGGTCGCGTTAGCGGATGGAGAATTCGTTCCGGTGAAAGGCGTCATCACACTACCAGTCGAGATAGAGGGCAAGTCGGTCCTTATAGAGTGCCTCGTCATACCAGGTCTACCCCAAAACCTGATTCTAGGTGTTGCCTTTTGGGTCAAAGAGGGCATTGTCCGGGATGTAGCTAGGAATCAGTGGAGGTTTTAAGACCAGGTGGAAGTTTCGGCCGTCGCGACGATCGTGGAACGATCAGAGTTGACCGTTAGTGAGGCAGGTTCATTAGAGCGGCTGGTAGTGGAGATATTTGCGACGATGCCAGGGGCTTAGGCTGTACCCATTTGGTCGAACATCGGATCCGCCCAAAACCAAACGTAGAGCCCATTAAGCAGAGATACTATCCAGTATCTCCAGCGATTCAAAAACACATCGACGCGGAGATTGAGCAGATGCTGGAGAAGGACGTGATTGAGGTATCTCACAGTCCATGGGCCTCACCGGTGGTGATGATAAAAAAGAAGGATGGCTCCTATAGATTTTGCGTTGGCTACAGGGCGTTGAATAAGCACACTGAGCGTGATAGTTACCCACTGCCATACATATCTGCAACGTTGGATAAGCTGAAAGACGCTAAATACCTTTCCAGCCTGGATATAAAATCAGCATATTGGCAGATTCCAGTAGCGGAAGATTCAAGGGCGTTCACTGCTTTTACTGTCCCAGGTCGGGGATTATACCAGTTTAAGCGAATGTCCTACGGGTTACATAATGCGCCTGCCACATGGCAGAGATTTATAGATACGGTCATCGGAGCTGATCTCGAGCCCCACGAATTCGTCTACTTGGATGATATAATCATCGAGGGAAGTGCTTCGTAGAGTTGGTGATGCCGGGTTGAGGCTCAATAGAAAAAAGTGTAACTTTTGTTTATCTTCTCTTCGATATCTAGGATATGTTGTCGATAGGCACGGTCTACATGTAGAACCCGAGAAGGTGGAGGCAATGTTGGCCATCCCTGCCCCTAAAAATGTCAAGGAAGTCCGGTCGTTTGTAGGCACCATTTCCTGGTACCGGCGATTTGTACCAAACTTCGCCGACTTAGTGAAACCCCTCAGCGATCTTCTTAAGAAGAACAAAAGGTTTCACTGGTCGTCTGAGTGTGAAGAAAGCTTCCGAAGGCGAAAGAACGCCTTGTCACCGCCACTGTTTTGAGTTGCCCAGATTTTGATAGGCGCTTCTCAGTTCAAGCTGATGCCTCTGATTTTGGCATAGGTGCAGTTCTGACCCAGCAATTCGATGAGGGTGAAAAGGTAATTTCATGCTTGAGTAGGTCGCTTAGTAAGTGTGAGAGGAATTATTCGACGACGGAGAAGGAGTGTCTGGCGGTTTCGTGGGCTGTGGAGAAGTTACGCCCATACATCGAGGGAGTACATTTTACGGTGGTAACTGATCACTACTCGCTGAGCGGCGAACCCGGCCGAGCGGATTAACTAAATTATAAAGACAACCCTTAGGGCATACATTTCCGAAAACCAAAGGACCTGGGATACGACCTGGCCAAGGTAGCATGCTGCATTCGAACATCGCAACATGAGGTGCTAGGGCACTCTCCTTATGGCGATCCAGGGAGATAAGGATTATCAACGAAAGGATGACCTGAACGAACCGACTGGTAAAAGTAGTGATGAACGAGCCAAATTTATGGCAGAATTAAGACAAAACATACGGGAGAAGATGGAGACAGCGAGCGCCAAGATGGCAAAGACATATAATCTGTGACGTAGGGATGTACAATACTTACCGAACGAATTAGTCTGGAGACGGAATTTTGTATTATCCGATGCTGCGAATTACTTTGCAGCCAAGCTAGCACCCAAGTTTATTGGACCATTTAGGGTTAAAAAGAGGGTATCTCCCTGGACTTACATCCTCGAAGATGAGGACGGGCGCGAGAAGGGTACGTGGCACGTGCAGGATTTGCGGCCACACGTAGACGAGGTTTAGTTGTCTCTAGTTAGTTTTGTAACGAAAGTTTCTCGGATGGAACTGGGACATTCAATTAACCGGTAGCTACATATGACTACCTTTATATGGTATATAGCCGTTTCAATACCGAGCAGCTTTCGTGAATTTCGCTACACTCAAAACGAACAGTACTAAAACGAAAATTGAGACTAAAACGTCAAACCCCAAGTTGCATTCACAATGAGAGTCGACCATTATGGTCTGCAAATGTGGAGTGGTGCCACACTAACACTCATACAGGTGCCGCCAAAATATGTTTTATTTGGTGGGTAGGAAAGTTTTTATTTGAATCTACTGCAAAATACATCGAAAAAATCCTTTGAAGGTTTTTAAAAATAGGTGTGTGGGAGCCGTCCAGTTGGAATACCGGTTTTTCGAAAACCGCATCTGTATAAAAAAAAATATGGCGGCGTTTGGGTTTCCATAATGTGGAACCTGAATTGGCAATTGGATTGTATCGGGTATGGCTCGCATAATATATAATACATAGTTTTAATTTATAATTATTAATATAAATATTTAATATATAATAATATATTTGTTATTCATTGCATTCTAATCTCTTTGTTCACCCCACTTACCATATTGGCCCCTTTTTGCCTAGGCTGCCACGTGTGAACCCGCCCCTCTCCGTCTGAGTAGGTGGAAACCTTGTTGTATGCACTTTGGTTGACGTTTCCTTATCTATCGTGACTAGTTTCGTGCGTTATTTTTGTTTCGGTTCGTCGGCTATTTCAACTAAGTTAAAGTTTAAAGTTTTGCTTATACGTGCAAAAAGAAAAAAAGTGCGCGACAATATAACAAATGCTATAAATACGCTTTGTTAATATACGCTTAAACTGTGAATAGCCTAATACTATGTTCACACTGAGTTCAAACTAGGTAATTTCGAGGTTTTATGTAATTTCGACTGAAATGATCTAAACACTTTGGTAATTTCCCATACAATTTGTTGATTTGGAAATTACCTCAATCAAGGTAATTTCGTTTAAATTACTCACGAAATTAGGCAAAAATGCACTGCAACCCTGAAATCTGAATATAGTGTGAATTAAACACACCCTTTTTTTTGGCGTATTAACAACTTGCTATCCATTCCAGCTGAGCCGTCAAATTAATACATGATACATGATAATGGCCACATTCAGATACTTTACTTTATTGAGTAAAGACTTCGGGTTGCAACCCATTTAGTGAAACTCAGGCGAGCGATGTTTTCAATGAATCAAAATTGTACAATTGATAAGATTTACGGCTTTGTGCGAAATAATTTTGCAAACTTACTTTGAGTAAGAATTTTCTATTTTTAATTCAACATTTAAGTTGGCAACTGTTGAGAGTGCTGAATGTGGCCAGTAACGAATTGACAAAAAAATAAATCAAACGTCAAACGAAATTATCCAAGCCTAGTGTGAACACTTTTGCACAATTTCGAAATTATCTCACGAAATTGCCTAATTTGATCTCAGTGTGAACATAGTATAAATGTTGTTGCCAAAATTAAGCAACCGTAAACACATCGAAACAACGAAACGGTTTGACGAGACGTTTTGTTCCGTTAGAACCAGGGATGATATTTTGAGTGGAATAGTACTTTTTTGAGTACAATTGACTTTATAAAAGTGCCCGAGTACCTTCTTGCCAAAAAAAGTACCCTGGTACTTTGATATGTTATACTTTTACAATTAATAATATAAAACCTCCTATATCACGTATATCTTTCACGAACTGCAAGCACAGCACACACAAAACAAGAAGTAAGCTAATTGCATCAGCATCTATTTAAATCTTTACATAACAAAAATGTTTAACTGGGACATTAGTTTATTTTATTTTGACAATGAAAATTGATTTGTTTACTTTAACGGTATTCAGTTCACTGCTAAAATGTCCGAAATAGAAAATTTACGAAAATTTCAGTATATTGCCTTTTATTATAAGTTTATTATATACTAATAAAAGAGAAAGGTGACTTTTTTCGTTTTAAAAATTCGCCATTCGCGCGCGGTACGGTTCGTTAACGTTGAGTAAAAAAAATGTTTTTAACTAATAATTCTTAAGTGCAAGTTACTGTTTTATATTGTATATAAAGTGATATATATCGGTTTTAGCCAAAGAATTTGGCGGGAAAACCATATATATATAACTTTATGTAAAAGGTTCCTTGAACTTGAGACAGACTTGCGAAGAATTATTTTTTCGTCTATTTCCTTAAAAAAAAAAAAACAAACAGTTTTTGTGCTCACAATTGACTTTAAGTAAAAAGTCAAACTTTTGTTTATTCGAAAGTTTACAAAAAAAAAATATCAGCACACTGGGCTGAGTTAATATTTTTGGATCCAAAAACAGGCAAAAATAGAACGGAGCAAGAGTCTCAGCAGCATCTCTGCACTCTAGTTCAACAATTTTTGCATTCTTCTTTGTGCGGTGTCCGCAGCGATCGACGCAAGAACCGTGCTTTGTGCTTGCTAATAGCAACCCCAAGTTGTGTTTAAAAGGTATTTACTCTCTCACGCACTCAATTTAATTGTTTGCGCTTGATACACAGCTCTTTAGCCGGCTGCATATACTTGTAGTGAGAAAGTAAATAATTTGCACAGTGGGACTAAGGCATCAATTTGCAATCAAAATTGACTTAGTCTATTTTCATAGGAAAATTGCACTGTGGGCAAGACACAATATTTTGCAAGCACAAATTTATTGAGAAAAAAAAATAATGTATTAATTAAATAAATTACAAATAAAAAAGAAATTTTTTTAAAAAACAAAAAAGTTTATGTATTTTTTTCACTGGTTACAAAAGAAATTAAACAAAATAATTTTATTTTTAAAATTGATTTTTTTGTGTCCATTCACACGAAATACATTTTTTTTCTCTTCTTTTATTAATTTTTTTTACTGGTTTAACTGCAATATATATAGACATTAGACCGTACCACTTCCTATGCAAAAAACAAAGTGCGCCGTAAACCAGCGAATATGACGCATTTGTGCAAGACAATTACGAAAAAAATTTTTTTTTTTACCGAACGTAGGGGTCGCGCCTTGACATATTTCTTCATATCTCTGGTGTTTACAGTCGGATTTTAAAGTTTAGTACAACGATGTTTTTGTCTCAAGAAGATCAATATGACCTCTTTAGAAGTCATTGACCTCAGGTGTACCGTTCTAGTACTTACCCTCCAGATCTCAGTTCCTACCATCCTAATGTACCATCCTTATATCAAAAAAATAAAGCTCTTAAAATATCATTAATCTTTTGCCCAGGAAGTATATCGAAATTTCTAGCAGAACTATTTTTAAAAAATTTATGAAAATTTTTTTGCCGAACGCAGGGCTCCCTTTTTTCATTTTCATCATATCTTCGGTATAAAAAGTCTGATCATATTGAATGACATATCGATGTTTTTGTTTAAAAGAGACCAATTATTTTTTTCCAAAATAAAAACAAAATATTCCTACAAGTCCTTGGAAGGCCTCGAATTGATTTTGAGGAACTTTAAAGCTCATAAAAGAATAAAAAATAATGCCAATGCTAACAGAGGTATCAACACTATTTTTGTTGTGATTTTCTAATTATACAATGTATAATTATTTTCACAGCCACATTGAAAATAGCAATGCCGCCATGCGATACTGAGGTTTTCAGTGGCGATAACCCCTTATGACCGTCCCTTAGAGACATGTTTACGGCCATTGAACTCGCGGCTTACGTCAGTGGAAAAGTTATTCCACTTAAATCAAAAAACACGGGGAGAAGCAAAAGAGATTGTACGAAAATCTCCTTTAACCAATGATGGTTTTGCAAAAGCTTGGCAAGATTTATCTGACCGATACGAAAACAAGCGTATCATGGTCAACAGCCAATTAAAAATATTATTTAATTTTCCCCATGTGCCAAAAGAATCTGGCACAGAACTTAAAAAACTACAAAGAGATATCAATGGTTGTATTTTTGCTCTAAAAATGCACAACATTGATATCAATAACTGGGATGCAATCTTTGTTTACTAATGTTCGACAAGATTGCCAGAGGTCACGCTCTCCTTATGGGAGCAGTCTATTTCGAATAAAAACGAAATTCCGAAATGGACTGATCTCGATTCCTTCCTCACCAGTCGGTTTCAAACTCTTGAAACCGTGTCTGACATTCGCAGCTCTAGCGGCGCAATACCTAAACAAAACTTCACCACATCTTCCTCCAACTCTAAACCAAACCAGAGCAATTCATCTGGTAAAAAATTAAATAACTACCAAGTTAAAATTACTTCAGCGAATTGTAAGCTGTGCTCTACCGAACAGCACGCACTTCGCTTTTGTCCCCGTTTTCTGAGAATGGATACTCAAAATCGGCTAGCAATGATTCGCAAAAATAAGTTTTGCCTCAATTGCCTAGCCTATTCTCATGAGGTGAAAGAGTGCAAGAGTCAGTATCCGTGTGTGATGTGCAAACAACGTCATAATACTCTCTTGCATGGAGACTCGACTCCACCCCAATCCCCTTCTTCGAGTGTAGACTCAAGTAGGTCGAGCTCTCGACCCAACCCCCCGGGCTCTAACACACAATCCCATTCTACGCAAATACAGTCCACTAGCAATGACGTTCAATCATGCTTCGCTACCACTACCAAGCACGTATTGCTTGGTACAGCAATGGTGACCGTATGTCACCTAGGATCAGCGTACACAACCAGAGCTCTGATCGACTCTGGCTCTGAAGGTACGTCCGTATCTGAAAGATTGCAGAAGCTATTGAAGTTACCCACAAGAGCCGTAAGCGCTCAAGTTGCGGGGCTTAATAACGCAGTTTCAGCGCAAGTGACGAAAGCTTGCGAAATAATCTCAGTTCGCCTAATAATAGGCAATTTCAAATAGAAGCTACAGCATTTGTGCTGTCACGCTTAACTGGGAATCTGCCGTCATGCTCCATTGATCCTTCTTTGTGCAAGAGTTTGTGGATTTACAACTGGCAGACCCGCACTTCTTCAGAAGTGACCAAGTTGACGTACTTATCGGTGGCGATTTGTACCCTGCCATCATTCTCGATGGCATTCAACGCAATATTCTTGGCTCACTTTTGGCGCAAGAAACAGTTTTCGGCTGGATTTTCACAGGCCCTATGCCTTGTAACGAAATATCCAGCTTTACAACATGTTTGAGCCATTATAGTGAAGTTGCGATCGATCCACAGATCGCACGTTTTTGGGAGTTGGAGGAACTACCTAAAAAACAATTTTTATCCCAGTCTGATAAGTTTTGTGAGGAAAACTATCAGAAAACCACAAAACGCGATAACAAAGGTCGATACATAGTTACCTTACCATTTAAAAATGAATTCCCTGATAATATTAATCTTGGATTTTCTCGAGGTATAGCTTTCAAGCAGTGGGCTAGAAGTGAAGCTCGATTGAACAAAAATCAAGAGTTAAAGACACAATACAAAGAAGTGGTGAATGAGTACCTCAAATTGGGTCACATGGACCCATTTTTGCCCATTGCTAAACTATCATCGATTCCAAAACTTTTTGAGAGAGTGGTGTATGATCGGGTTAAGAGGTACTGTGGAGAAGTCATAACAACTCGTCAGCATGGTTTTGTTAATGGCAGATCCACTGTATCCAACCTTCTCGATTTTACATCTTTCTGCCTTAATACAATTGAATCAGGTAACCAGGTCGACTGCATTTACACTGACTTTAGTAAAGCGTTTGATAAATTACCACATAATTTAATTTTATTTAAACTCAAGTTATTGGGATTTCCACAATATTTTGTTAGCTGGATTAAATCGTATTTGACAGAACGATCTTATCAAATACGATTCCGAGGGGTTCTGTCTCCTGCATTTGTTGCGGAATCAGGTGTTCCGCAAGGCAGTCACTTAGGTCCACTTCTGTTTATTTTAGCTATTAATGATGTTACCCACATTATTAAGCACTCTCACCTGTTAATTTATGCAGATGATATGAAAATATACAGAACAATTAATGCTAAAGACGACTCCAACCTACTCCAAGCTGACCTGAAATCTTTTGAAGTTTGGTGCTTTAAAAATAATATGTTTCTAAATCCTGTTAAATGCCAAACTATGACCTTTTCGCGCAAAAGGAATAATTTAATTTTTGACTACAATATTAAAGATACTGCTTTAAGTCGTGTTGACGCCGTCAAAGACCTTGGTATATGCATGGATTCTAAGCTGTCGTTCAACAATCATATTGATTACATTTGTAAAAAAGCATCTTCAATGCTTGGATTTATAAAACGCTGGGCCAAAGAATTCAATAGCATGATTACAACTGCTACGTTGTATTATGCAATAGTGCGCCCTCACTTGGAGTACGCAAGTCAAGTTTGGTCCCCAAGTTATAGTGTGCACGTTGAACGTATAGAGAGAATCCAAAAACGTTTTGTTCGGTTTGCTCTTAGGGGCTTAGGTGGGATTGATTTTTTGAACCTTCCTCCTTACGAGGATCG
This sequence comes from Tetanocera ferruginea, assembly GCA_958299015.1. NCBI lineage: Eukaryota > Metazoa > Arthropoda > Insecta > Diptera > Sciomyzidae > Tetanocera > Tetanocera ferruginea. The sequence continues at coordinate 60,906,722 of OY282642.1, forward strand.
TTTAAAACTTTTAAAAATGCAATCTTTAAGTGAACGAAGGAAGTCTGCGGATATCGTCTATTTACACCAACTCATAACCGGTGTGTTCGATTGTCCGGAATTACTTTCTCTTATAAACTTTAACTCTAACCGTAGAAGTAGTAGAAATGCTAACAACTTAATTTATCTACCATTTAGTAGAACAAATTACATGGCTACTGCTCCCTTGAACCGCATGAGTGTCTTTGTTAACAACTGTACATTTTTTGATGTTAGTTTGTCAAAAGGTCAACTCAAAAGTAGATTGAAAGCTATTGTGTAATTAGATCTGTATTTGTGTATGCATGGTTAGTTGTTATGTTCTGTGTTGTCCCTGAGCCCAATCCATTTTATGGTGGGTAAATTTTTCCCACATTAACCTGTTTTGAGCCGCTGGAATTCATGACATTGAAATATTTCAATGAGATTTGGATTGTGGCTTCAAATAGATTAATGCTGAGAATGTGCGAAAAAGCTGTAGTAGCTGAACTCTATTGTTATTGCATGTATAAAATGGAAAAAGTTGCAGATCCAAAATTTGAAAAGTCACCATCTCATTATTATTTGCCGCATCATGCAGTAATGAAGCCAGAGAGCACTACAACAAAGGTTCGGGTAGTATTCAATGCGTCAAGTCCCACCTCGAATGGGGTCAGCTTGAACGATGTCCTGCACGCAGGCCCTGTTCTTCAAGCTGATTTGACGCTCCTGGTATTGAAATGGCGGTTTTTCAAATATGTTTTTAATGGTGACATCCAGCAGATGTACCGCCAGATTCTTGTTGATCCAAAACATTCTGCTTTTCAACGAATTCTATTTCGAAGCTCACCTGATGATATGATTCAGGATTATGAGCTCAAGACAGTTACGTTTGGCCTAAACTGTGCTCCATATTTAGCCATTAGAACCATGCTGCAATTAGCACATGATGTTCAGCAGCAATATCCCCTTGCCGCTCAAATTTTGCGAAATTTCACATATGTCGATGACGCTCTTGCTGGAGCTCACGATGTGGAAAGCGCAAAAAAGGCTAGAAATGAGCTTATCGCTGCTTTAGACTCTGCAGGTTTTACAATGCGAAAATGGACTGCAAATGCTCCACGCATTTTGGTAGACCTACCTACAGAGCATCTTTTTCATGAAGACTTTTTAAAGTTAGAAGATGCAAGTTGCGCCAAAGCGTTAGGAATTCGTTGGAATGCCACTTCAGATCTTTTCTTCTTTACCGCTAAGCGTCTTGAGATTAAATCATCGTATACAAAACGTGAAGTATTATCAATGATAGCCCAACTATTCGATCCTGCAGGTTGGCTGGCACCCATTGTGGTGACAGCAAAAATTCTAATGCAGCGCATCTGGTTGGATGAAATTGATTGGGATGAAAATCTCCCATTACACAGTTTTCAATCTTGGCAATCTTTTTTGCTAGATTATGAAAACATCAATAAAATTCGCATACCACGTTTTGTTGGGTTTTCACCTGATTCCGACGTTGAGTTTCACGCCTTTTGCGATGCTTCTGAAAAACCATACGCAGCGTCGATTTACATTCGCGTAAAACAAAATGATTGTGTTGTCAGTCATCTGCTTTATGCGAAAAGTAAAGTTGCTCCAGTCAAGACGATCTCACTACCGCGTCTTGAATTATGTGGTGCAGCACTTCTCGCGGATATGGTAGACACCTTATTATCGCACCTTGAAATTGAAAGGCAAAGCTTATATTGCTGGACTGATTCCACAATAGTGCTTGCGCGGCTTTGTAAGCCCCCCTGTTCCTGGACGACCTTCGTAGCCAACAGAGTTTCGAAGGTGGCAGAGAAGGTCGGAATTCACAATTGGTTTCATGTAGACACACATGAGAACCCTGCAGATTTAGCAACGCGTGGAGTTACGCCACAAGAGTTAGTCGATAATACTCTTTGGTGGCATGGACCTTCTTGGCTCTCGCTCGAACGATCGGATTGGCCAAGAATGACGCAACCTCCTGCTCTAGAAACTTCGCTTGAGCGCAAAGCTGTTAAGATACACTTTGCATATTTTTCGAAATATGAAGATATTTTAGAGCGGTTTTCCTCGCTATCGCGTGGATTGAGAGTGTTAGCGTACGTGTTTCGCTTTCTGCATCGCTCCCACCCCAAGTATCGTGTGTCTTTTTCAAAAAAATCAACATGCCTAGAAACGGCAGAAATCAAATTTGTGAAAACACGATTGGCACTCTTATGTCAAAAAGGAGCTTTTCCAAACGAATATCACTGTTTGGAAACAAATCAGATAATTGGAGCAAAGAGCCCCATTCTTGCTCTAAATCCATTGTTGAACAACGACAAGTTAATGCGTGTTGGTGGACGGCTAGCCTCTTCACCAATCCTATCATATGATGAAAGGTATCCAATTATATTACCATATAATTGTCACTTTTCACGCCTTTTAGTACGTTTCGTCCATGAGATCGCACTTCATGGAGGGAATCAATTAGTGCTTCGACTTGTTCGGATGCAATATTGGATCCCGCGTGCTAAAACTCTTATAAAATCAACTTTGCACAATTGCAAAACTTGCGTAATCCACATGAAACGCCAACGAACACAAATAATGGCTGAGCTGCCAGCTGAGCGAACTGTCATTTCAAGGCCATTTGCTGCGACTGGTATTGACTTCGCGGGCCCATTCGACATAAAAAGCTACGTTGGTAGATCTTGTCGAATAAGTAAGGGCTATGTTTGTTTGTTTGTGTGCTTTTCAACTAAGGCAATTCATCTTGAAGCCACGAGCGATCTATCAACCGCTACTTTTCAGGCAGCTTTCTCTCGATTCACTGCGAGACGTGGCTGCCCAGCTAACGTGTACTCCGATAACGGTACAAACTTTGTTGGAGCGTCAAACACGTTCAAAAAGGATTTCAAAGCCTTCTTAACTGCGTCACAGGATGCAATACTATCCCAGTATTCATATCAAGAAATTGCATGGCACTTCATTCCCGCTGGTGCTCCCCATATGGGAGGCTTATGGGAAGCTGGAGTAAAAAGCTTTAAGACGCATTTCAAAAAGATGGCCGGAAGTATGAAGTATACTTTCGAGGAATTTTCAACTTTACTGAATCGAGTCGAAGCGTGTCTTAATTCGAGGCCCCTTTCCGCCATGTCCGAAAATCCTTCTGATTTTCAGTCTCTTACTCCAGGTCATTTCTTAGTCGGCGGCCCACTGCTATCTCCAGTGGAGCCAGAAATAACTGATCAGCCTCTGACTCTTGTCAATCGTTGGCAAAAAATCAAGGCGATGCATCAGCACTTTTGCCACCGATGGGAAAATGAATACCTGAAAGAGATGCATCGGCGTTCGAAATGGAAAACTCCTCAATTAGACATCAATGTCAACGACCTAGTTGTTGTCAAAGATGATAATTTACCCGCGAATGAATGGCGAATCGGTCGAATTGTGAAAACTTGTGTCGGTAGCAACAATAGACCCAACTAACAATTTTCCTTCCAAGTTCAAACTTATAGTATGATTTAATGTTATAAACTTTGTATATTGCTTCAATTTGGAAGAATTCCTGTTATAGGAGAGTTTACTGATATAATTCACTGCAAGAATATTCTCTGAAACAAATTATGCAGAGTTTATAGAAAAACTACATTCATTTTGTATAATCATGCTATATTCATTGTATTAAAGTACTGTGAAATGTTTCTTCCTATAAACATCGCATAGCAAAATTATACAATAATTATACCTTTGTCGTTCTGTGTTCGAATTTCGAAAATTTTTCGTACTCAAAAATTCTCTCTTTTTCGAACTGAGGCTGTCAATTGAATCATAAAAAATAAAAACAAAATAATTCAAATCAACATTTTCCAATTATTTATTAAGTGAAACTTTAATATTCTGCACACACTTGCCGGTAACCAGAAACGCACCTGTTTTATGATAAAGCCTGATGGCGTGCAATGAGGACTTGTTGGAAGAATAATTAAGCGCTTTGAAGAGAAGGTCTTCAGCTTGTTACGATGAATATTTCTTGGACATTCAAGGAGATGTTGGAGCAGTACTACCTTGATTTGTAAACTTGATCATTCTTCCATAGTTCAATAAACACCATGAGCACAGGCCCAGTGATGCCAATAGTATGAGAAGGCTTGAACTTTGTGAAGACTGGACGCGTGATGTTGAAACTATCCCTGCTTATTCAAGGGCCAGATGCCTTAGAGTCTACCAAGAAGGAACTTGGTTTGTGGTGGAGGAGCTCACAGCCTGGATTCCAACCGCAGAGAAATAGGAATATTTATAAATATTTCCATCAGCAGAGTGCAACACGGCACAGCGCAACTACCGGCAAAATTTGCATTTGTTTTGTATTTTATACTTGTGTATTGTGATTGTGAATGATTGAAACTTTACGATTTAATTTTAAATAAAAATCGTGTCTTATGTGGTAAAGCGCGTCCACTTTTAAATATGTATTTTATTTATTTTAAACTAAACTGTGCTAGTTTTGTTGACCCATAAATACCAAATTACCCGCAAGAGTTTAGAAAAACCAAAAAAAAAAATTTCAGGCGCCCGCCGAATTTGAACCATGGACATCCATGTTCGAAGATGAATATATTATCACCTGACCTATTTGACAAACTTCAAAAGCTGATATAATTTCTTATATAAATAGAGAGTTCACCGTCAATTGGAGTTTAAATATGTATGTCAAGAACAAGTAATGCAAACACAAATAATAAAATTAGGGAGTTTTTGCCATTTGCAGTTTTAACTCTTTTTATTTTTATAAGCCCATACTTGCTGCGTTAGGGTTATATAAACTTAGTCAACACTTGTGTTGAGCCCACAGGGAGGCTCGACAAATATAAAAATGTATATATATTCTTGATCAGAATCACCTTCTTACAAGATTTAGACCTGTCTGTCGACAAGATTACAACCGTGTTTTGTGTTCTATCGAAATACAATTCTCTATTTAAGCATTAAAATACGGATCAAGCTCGAAAATGAGCCAATACCACGCCCAGTTTCTATAAAAACATAATTAAAACGAAAAATCTCTAAAAAATAAACAAAAGTTTTTATGACTTGAAACTTTTTCATAAAAGCTTTAAAAATTTTGACATAAGGCTCATATATATAAGCTCATATATAAACTGACATCCTCAAAATTTTAAAACTTTTATATATTCCCCAAAAATTAATGCATTGACTTGTATTTCACACATTAACTTTGATATTTAACACGTACTCTGAGTTTAAAATTTGAAATAATTCGCTTATATGCAATACTAAGTGAAGTCATCAAAATAATAAAAATAATATAACTTGGCATTTATTTTAATCAGAGTCATAACTGTTATAAGAAATATCTTTAAAAATTGGACCATAACAGTTATATTGTAAGAAAACAAATATTTATCAATAATAACTATTATTTAAAAAAAAAAATAATTTTTCTCTGAAATAAGAGTTATGAATGAAGAAAATATCTTTTCGTTGCTGATAACGTTTATTTTCAATTTTTATTTTTTTACGTTGCCTCATAACTGTTATAGACGAGAAAAAAATTTTTACGTTGCTCATAATTTGTATGAAATAAAAAATCTTTGTTACTTTTTTACGGGCAACATGTGTAAGATTATCAATTGTAATTTTATTTTCTTGCTCTCAGTAAGAGAATAAGGACTTTTTACAAAATAAGGCATTCATAAAAAATGCAGTTGTGAATGCAACGTAAGTGTATTCTTAAATTGTATTTTAGGGCCACAGCAGTACAAGTGATTTTTCGGAAAAAAATTAGTTACATAAGTATGAGAACGCAAAGAAGAAATTGATATTTCATTCAAAAATCATTCATTTCAGTAATAAAGAGAAGCACAATTGCACTTTGACTAGACTCCTGAATAGCATAAACTTTTTGTTTAGTCGAACAGAAGTATAATTGCAGTTGCTGTACTTCATTTTCTGATTTTTCTTAACCATAGAAGTAAAAAATTCAAATTTTGTATAAAACTTAATGACACGAAGAACCAACTACTCATTTTAAGAAAAAACAAAAATACAGTAAAAAACAAGCAACTAAAAACGATGCAAATGGAAGATTTTTATTGGATAGTGACAATAAGGGCGGTGCCATGCCCCCTTTCCAAAGATTGCTCAAATTTATTAGTCGAAGGATACGACTCCATAGTTAGTTCTAGGTCAGTTATAGGTCAAAACTTTACCGAAAATTTGTGTTCTTAAAAAATGCAATGCCACTAGGGAGTAGGAAGGTGAAAACAAACTTTACGACCTACCAAATATATAAAAAAATTTCGACTACAAACACCGTGACGCGAAATTTTTATATATTAGAAATAACGTAAAAATTTATTTCTCTACAATAACTCTTACTAGGCAACGTAAAAAAAAATTTTTTGGAAAATAAAAGTTATGAGCAACGTAAAAAATTTTTTCTCGTCTATAACTGTTATGAGGCAACGTAAAAAATATAAATTGAAAATAACTGTTATGAAGCAACGTATAAAATATTTTTCAAAATATCGACAACTTTTTCAACCTAAAAAAAATAAATAACTGTTATTTTGGGTCTCTGATTTTAATGCAGAGCGTGTGTAATTTGACTTCGGCCATGTCGTAGATTCCTTACTATTTTTTCATGTTAAAGTTTTATAAAAAAAGTTTTTGTGCTAAAAAAGTATGTTTTATTTGCAAATTATATTCGTATAAAACAATCAACTTTAAAAAAATAATACTTTAGTTAATATAAAAAATTTAGTGTTAATTAATAGCGAAAAGTCAAAGAAAAATTTCTCTCTTTTCTTTAAGCCAAATAAAAGAAGCATCACCTTATTACGCCATTCAATTTTAATAGACATTTCGAAAAAATGTCTGATATAAATATTCATTCAACCAATCGACAGCGCAGTCGTTATTTAATGAACATTTTTGCAACATATTGGATATGTAAAAATGGGCGAGAAGATAATGCGTCCGACTTGCAACTCAAAGGTTCTTGGTTCGAATCCCGCCGTTACGCTGTTAATAAATTTTATAATTATAATTATAAGCAATTATAAGCAATTAATATTAATATAATTAATATGAATAAAATATAAATTAAAGAATCACGAAACAAAACAAATAATAACAACAGTTAAAAAATCAATGTTCAATTTGAAGTTTTACTCGGAACCAAAACAAAACAAAACTGAAATTTAAATTTTTTTTCGAATAAGATTTATGTTTTTTCGAATATTTATTTTGACACAAATATTTATTTTCTCTCATGCTCTCTTTAGAAACAAACACTACTATAGGAAAACATGGTATAAAACTCCTATAAAGTAATGATAAGAATATGTTCAACAGGATAAAATTTTACTGATGTAGAGTTTAATGCAAACAAAAAACGTGCGCCTTTTTTGTCTTATACGATTATTATACAATGTTTATGTCCGTAAATGATGTGTTTTAATATGTTGTTGAGAATGTTCTTAGGTGCTTTATAGGAGGAAAATTGTTACTTGGGGAGTCCGTGTTGCGGACAGCCGCACAGGAAGAGGTTGCATAACACGACCTATAGTGAAGCTGGTCGCAGAACCGCCGACCTAGCTCCGTCACCATTTTTATTCTCTTAAATGTTTCTTTTCTTTTTTTTATTTTCTTTTTCTTTTCTTTTTCCGTCTCGTTTCAGGATGTCAACCACCAACATCGTCCGTGACCTGCTGGAAGAGATGCTTCTCCAGACGGACTCCGAGATGGCATTGAGCGAGATCGACACGGTGCGAGAGCGTGCACCAGTCCCCGCAGCCAGTGTTTCTTCGCCATCGAGTCCAGTGCGAAGTGTGCTGTCCCGTGTGGTCCCCGTGGTGACGCGCAGCGACATGATCCCAAAGTGTCGCTTGTGCTCCATGGAGCATAATCTTATGTCGTGCCGGCGGTTCATAGCTATGAACCTGGAGGAGCGGTTGAGAACAGTACTACTCCATTATTACTGTTCGAACTGCCTTTCAGCCGTTCATATGCGAAAGGACTGTCGGAGCGATGTGAGATGCCGTCACTGCGGTGAAGATCGCCATAGCATGCTGCATTCGCACACTCGGGCTCGAACAGGTCGAGCCCATTCAAGAAGGCGTGGAAGACGTTCTCGCGCAAAGCAGCCTAAACTGCAGCCTACATCCCAGCTGCTCGCGAAGCAACGAGGTCCGGGGTGGAACCGAAGAGTTCATCTGGGAAGAGACCGCAGTTGCCTGTACCGTCTGCGTCGGCTTCGAGGGAGATTGTAGCTACAATATTTATATGAATTAACGGGATTTTCGAGTCAGTGAGCAAAATTTGTAATTTTTAGTCGACCAGTTAATAAAAAAATATACATATTCTTATCTATCGAAATTATATTTTTGTTATATATCGTTGTAAAGGCATTTAATTACCTTTCGAATACCATGTCTTCGATCTTTAAGATTCATTGGATATTAGCAGAGATATAGAAAATTTGTTGAACGATTTTTTTAACAAAGAAAACACTTGGAAAATTTAAATTTTATATAATAAAGTGTGATATTAAATAAAAGATGAATATTTTTATATGCCAAACCAGTGTTGGGCAAAATTAAATTGTTGCTACAATAAAATGTATACAATTAATTAATTGTTAATTGTGTGCCCAGCAATTAGCAATTAATCAATTGTTAATTGCAACTTTTGCAATTAACAATTAATCAATAAAAAGTTGCAACTTTTGCATTTAACAATTAATTAATTGTTAATTGTGACTTCTACAATTAGCAAGTAATTAATTGTTAATTGCAATAATTAATTAGACTAAAAAACTAACAATTAAATTGCAGAAAAATTAAGGATCTTTTTTTCATTCGTTTAAGTTTAAAACAATTAATTTTATTTAATCTTCTAATATATAAGTTGAAATGTTTGTCCCTCTGTCAGCGGGTGGACAAATTAATTGCAGGTGGGTCATTGGCACATTTATGAATTCCATGGAACATTTGGACCAAAATGGATGATTCTATTGCCAATCGGATGCAGTGGGATTATCTGAGGTCACAGGTGGGTCATTGGCACTTTTATGGGTTCCATGGAACATTTGGACCAAAATAGATGATTCTATGGCCAATGGAATGCAATGGGATTATCTGAGGTCATAGGTGGGTCATTGGCACTTTTATGGGTTCCATCCAACATATGGACCAAAATGGATGATTCTATGGCCAATCGAATGCAATGGGATTATCTGAGGTCACAGGCGGGTCATTGGAACTTGTATGGGTTCCATGGAACATTTGGACCAAAATGGATGATTCTATGGCCAATCGGATGCAATGGAATTATCTGAGGTCACAGGTGGGTCCTTGGCACTTTTATGGGTTCCGTAGAACGTTTTGAACAAAATGGATGATTCTATGGCCAATCGGATGCAGTGGGATTATCTGAGGTCACAGGCTCGTCATTGGAACTTTTATGGGAACAAAATTTGGACCAAAATGGATGAATCTATGGCTGGATATGTTTTAGCCAATACGAGTTGCAAAAAATTTAGCTTAAGACTTTTATGTTTCGCGTTTTAGTTATATTAAAGCCATTGTCACAGTTTTTGGCTAAGACATTATTGCTATTGAAAATAATTATGTTAAATTGTTATAAATTATGAGTTTTATAATATGTTGAAGCTTTTTGCCTTCTGTATATGATTTTATTATACTTTAAGGTAATCGACTGTCAAGGGCTGAAATGGCCAATTTGTTTGTTTGTTTGTTGCATACTAATATTGCAATAAACAAACATAAATAACAATAACAACAATATATGATGATGATAACGAAAGCGAGAACAAAACAAAAACTACAGCCACGGTTCTTCTCTCACTTTGGACGACATGAGTTTTTTTACAAAATTTGTTAAAAATTGAATTGGCGCAAAAACGCGCAAAATGTTTTTGTTTATTATATTAGTACAGTTCCTAAGCTTTAAAAATATATAAATTTCAGAACACGAAGTTGACCGGTACCACTTTAAAGCTCTACATACTTCTCAAGAATGGCTAAAATTTAGACCTTTTTTCCATAAATGATTAAAATTAGTTCTAACAGGTAAATGTCGACCGGCAACTGCTTTTTTGTTCGAAATTACCTGAACTTGAAGGATCCATAATAATATTAGGCTTTTCTTATGGCAAAAATAGAAAAATTGGCACTTGAAAATACAAAAAATTCACTTTTTGTAAAGACGCGAAAAAATCGAAAAAAATTACGAACTTTGAGACAAAGCAAAAATTGAATTAAGCAACATATGTTATCGATTCTTTTGCCTAGTGATGGAGAATTTTGTCTACAATTATCGGGTATAAAACATTAATCGGATATCCCAATTTTCATTTTTCAATTAATCTCCGCTTTGATGATCAAATACCCCAATGTGCGGCGACAGTAAGGCAAAGAAGTGGGCACGATTACGATTTCCGGGGCGCCGCGATTTGAAGATGTTTTCTGGTAGAGAACAACAAAAAAACATGATTCGCCGAACAAAAAATCGATAACTCTATTAGTTATCGAGTTATCGATTTCTTAAAAAAAAAATTTGTTAAAAGATCTGTTCAAAAAAACATCTATATCTTTGCCGTTACTCAATGGATCCTTAAGATTGATATGTCATTTTAAAGGTCATTAAATGACCTTGCAAATATATATCTTATAAATATCATTGCTACAATAGTTTTAATTTTATAAGCGAATTTATTCCAAAGTTGAATTTTTTAATAAAAAGAACCGTTATTTTCTAAAAAATTTACGTTATTAAGTTACTAAAAATATATTTTTTTGTAAAGCTAACAGTTCAAACTTTTGTTTGACATATAAAAATATACATATTTTATTTAATTTCACACTATATTACATAAAATTTAAATTTTCCAAGTGTTTTCTTTGTTAAAAAATCTGTTCACAAAATTTTCTATATCTTTGCCAATATCCAATGGATCTTAAAGATTGACATGCTATTCGAAAGGTAATTAAATTCCTTTTCAACAATATATAATACAAATAAAATTTCAAAAATGTTTTTTAATTTATAAGCGAATCAGATTTGAATTTTTTAATTAAAAGAACCGTTTTTTTCTGCAGTATTTTCGTTTTTAAGGTACTTAAAATATATACTTTTTGATAAGCTGAAAGTTTTACCTTTTTTTCGATAGATAAAAATATTTATATTTTTTTATTAACTGCTCGACCAAAAAATACAAATTTTTTTAACTGACTCGAAAATCCCGTTAATTCATATAAATATTGTATTGTAATGGCGATATTCGTAAATATGGAGTAAGAAAGCAAAACATCTAAGGTAAATATGAGTGAAATAAGCAATTTTCCGTACAAGGGCAAATCATTGTATCATAAAAAACACGACAAAAAGTCAAATAAATTATATATATTATATACCAAATGAAAGATAAATTTTCAAGCTTTAATAATTTACTCTTTATTATTCATAGTAATAACGGTAATTTTTGAGAAAATAACGGTTTTATGTAAGAAAATATTCTTTTATTGCATAAAAATACCTATAAAATACAAAGTACTCAACAGATTTCATTAATTTAAAACCTTTATATAACCTTTATATATAACCTTTTAAATTTTACCTTAATCATTAATATCGGTTATATATTAAGAATAATACAGCCGATTTTCTTCATAGACCTTATAGAAAAAAAAATTTTTAAAAAAATCGATAACTCGGAAACAAATCGATAACACAACATTTCCTTTGGCTATTCTTATTTTTATTAAGAGTACTCTTCGAATCCATCGTCAAAACGCGGCGCCCCGGAAATCGTAATCTCCCCAAGAAGTGTTTCATGCACACAGCGTAACGGTGGTAATAACAAATATATCTTAGATATGAGAGAGAGCAACACTCTACAATTGATTTTTTAAAACTTTTTACAGTTTATGCGACTCATTACATGTCATACAAAACCATGATAGAATAATCAGGTAGGCTCATATTAATATGGTTTCTCAAATGTCTATTTTTACACAAACAATGCTGTGAGTTCTATAAACTAATTTTTTGTCAACAAAGCGAACGACACGTCGGTCAGAATTCTTTGCAACGATTCCCACCGGCTTAGAAACTCATTCGTCATTTCATTCATTTTTCTCTTCACGACCGTCTGCGTTTTCCAACACGAACAAGTCTTGATTAAAAAGTTGTCTTTATTTTTGCTTTCATAAAGACCTGACAACAACGAATGTTGGTGAATGACATGAACATTTTAAAGCAAACACATGTTTGAGAAGAAATCACATCGAACCGTTGAGATCGATCTTTCTTTGTGTACGTGAAGCGCAAGCAAATTTAAAAAGAATTCATTAAGAGTTTTCGACAGCACGCCAACTCGGTTACACACAAAAATGAAATGAAAATAAAATTGTGTTTGTGTGCTTGGAAACCACGTCACTGTTGATAACACCTCCTTTGAGGTAGTAAAGGACTTTGTTTACCTGGGATCCAGTATTAGCTCCTCCAACGATATCAGTATTGAGATTAAACGAAGGATAACTCTTGCCAACAGGTCCCAGCAAAATTTTTCGTATTGCCTTGATTTGCATTCGATTATAAAACGCATTACATAAATGTTGGTGACCAATAATGCATTATATTGTATATTACTCTCAATGTAGTTAGTAATGTCAGCCCTTTTTGCTTTTGAAATGAGTGTTCTGTTTTTTAGATAATTGAAATTTTTTGTTTGACTTTTATTTTTGCTTCAAGTGTCAATTTTTTATAATTTTTAATATGAAAAAAATGCCTGATTTATGAATGAAATACAGAAAAATGTGTTAAAGGTAAATATATTACATTACTTAATTAATTAACTAATATATACATCCATTAAATAAAAGCATTTTTCTCATTTTATAGAAGAAATTCTCTAACTCTATATTGGTGTTGTTGATCTGATAAGCAAAAGATGTACGAAAAAAAAATTTATTTTTTCAATATTTGAATCTCTTTTCTAATTTGTGCAGAGAAACATCTTATTTAATAACTTATAAGTTGTTAATAAATAAGTGATTATTGAGAAGAAGTAATTCATCATTTTTTATTAGTGCTTACATAAGTACTCCCATGTCAAGCGAAAGCTTCATCTATTACCTCCAATGACATGCCTGTATTAAAATAATGGGTTCCGTAAGCGAGGGGGTAAGCGATGAATGAAATTTTCTGGATTACTTTTTCGATTATATGTAAGCGAAGATTTTGCTGGGGTGTTACTTTGGGCTCAATAGGCAATTGAGAAGCAGAGCTCTCTCTCGACGAACAAAACTGACGCTCTATAAGTCAATAATCATGCCCGTCCTACTATACGCATCACAAACCTGGACGTTGAGCAGCTCTGATGAAAGAACTTTGGGAGCGTTCGAGAGAAAAATCCTTCGCAAGATCTATGGTCCAATCTGCGCCAATGGCGAGTACCGACAACGATGAAACAACGAGTTGTATGAGCTATATGCCGACATCGACATAGTCAAGCGCACTAAAATAGAGCGGCTTCGCTGGCTAGGTCATGTCGAGAGAATGAACGACGACGCTCCAGCGAAAAAAATATTGGATTCGGTACCCAGCGGTGGCCAACCTAGACGAGGAAGACCGCATCTCCGTTGGAAAGACCAGGCAATGGATAACCTGACTACGCTTCGAGTTTCCAACTGGCGCCAGCAAGCGCACGACAAAAGAGGCTGGCGCAAATTCTTAGACCAGGCCATGATAGAATTAGAGAAAGGTAGTCCAGATATTTGACATACCCTTAATTTTTGTAAACAAAAAATATTCTCTCTCAAAAAATAATGATAAGTAGGGTTGTGTTGACTTCGTTTTTTTTAGGGTTGTGTTGCGTCTTTTAGCTCAAAATGTACTTTTTCGATGTATTTGCAAACAAATCTGTGTGCATTGCTTATAGTGTTATGACACTGTCTTGTTTTCAGATCTTAAAACAAGCAGGGGATAAAAGAGACAGCAATGACTTATGTGAATGGGATGTTTGTAGCAAATTGTGTGGAAAATTCAACAGCTGTTGCGACAAAAATATAATTTATTTTGTGTCAAAAATGTACAACTTGTCCGAATTATTTAAAAATAATTACGAGCTCGTGCAGCCCAATTGTTTTTTATTTCAATTAAAAATATTTATAGGCAACCAATTGAAATGCAAAAACAGCATTAAAAGGTACAACGGCAAAAATGCAGAATGTCTGCTTCACAAAATATTTATCTTGTTCTTCCTTCTGCTATAACAAGGTATTCACAATGACTTTTTCGTGATTTTAAGCTGGTGGAAGCTGAAAAAGTAGAAAATTTTTGTATTTTTTAGCGCTTGATTCGCTTGATTCCACATATAGCGTAGGCAGTCATATCAACGGAAAATTGTAGTGAGCATTTATCGTACTGCTCTTAACTTACAATTTAAGCGCTGAAAAATACTAAAACTAGCCAGTGTCATATAGGCATTAGGGCCAGTTTCACGACAATTAGCTAACCACTGACCAGAGGTTAAGTAACAGATTTGAGTTTCACAATCAAAGTTAACTTGAGATTAAGCCACCACTGGTGGTGGTTTAAACCAATAATTAACTAACAGCTTATTTATGTAATAGAAAAAAGGGACAATAGAAACGTGAAACAAATAATGATGGATTCCGATTGGAATTACGGTATTGATAGCAATTCAGACTATGTTTATAAACTAACAATTTCCAAAAGAAAATAAATGTATTTTTGTGAAAAATTAGGACATCTCGCGTTTTCACTTTGTGCTGCATCTATTATTTTGTCCCTTGTGCAAAAGAAAAGTATTAAAGCAAATTACAAAAACATATGTTTTATACAGTGTTTGTTTTATACAGTGCCATATTTTGCTTACACAATTGCCATTAGTTAACTAAAGCATTGTGAAACCCAAATCGCGAAAAGTTATAGTCAACTAACAGCTTTTAGTAAGTAAACCAATTGGTTAACTAATGGTCGTGAAACTGGCCCTTAATTAAGTTTGTTACGGCTATAGAAGTTGTTTAAAGTTTTCAAATATTTTTTAACTGTCAATTTGGCGAAATTCGTTATTAATAACTCGCGATTTTTTTTTGTGCTATTAATTTTGTGTTATTAATATTGTGTGATTTTAATTTGCCTTCTACGTGCGCAATTTGTAAATTTTCACAATTTCAAAATTATTTTGCAAACTATAACTAAAACTTTAGTTACGCATTTTTCATACTAAAGTTGAACTTAAGTATGGTCAATGAAATGAAATGCATTTTCAGAGCTTATACTTAAATTTAACTTTAAGTTGGTGAAACTGGCCCTTAAACTCTTAAATGTTGCATCGCTATTTCAAAGTTGTAAAATTTTTCAATGTACGCAACTGTACAATTCGTCAAGTCCTCAACTACACTGGCAACTGCACTGATTCGTGAATACGTCTATTCTTTTTATTCGTAATAAAAAAGTATTATAAAACGTAGTGAATGCAAGTACATTTTTCGAAATTGTACTACGGAATAGTATGATTTTTTTGCAACTGAGTGCCTGTGATGTCGTCAAAAAGTCTCTCTATTGTAATAATTGTCAACTAAGGGTATGAACTTTCATTTTTGGGAGAAGACGTCAAATGTCCGGACTACCTTATAAAATTATTGTATCATGGACCAGGCCAAAACCGACCGACGGTTGTAAGCGCCATCTAAGTAGTAAGTGCTTAAAGAAAAATATCGTGAATGAAGGTGTGTGAATTTTCTGAAGCCTGGTATAGTCTAAGCCTGTCTCCGGAATGTAAACAAGGTTAATTTTAAAGTGCTTATGCTCATCGTACGACGACATTGACATAGTCCAGCGTATAAAAATTCAGCGACTACGTTGGCTTGGTCATGTCTTTCGTATGGATGAAGAAGCTCCAGCGAAAAGGTGTTTGAAGGAAGACCATGCCTCCGATGGATAGACCAGGCCGAGGAAGCCCTTACCGCGCTTGGTCAAAGAGATTGGAGACGGCGCGCGCGAAGCAGAGACGCCTGGTGAGAGCTAATGAAGTCGGCAGTAACCCGTCAACGGGTTGTCATGGCCACGTAAGTAAGTAAGTAGTATGCTCATCGTTCGTCTATCTTTACTGTTTTCTTAATGGAAAAAGATTTAATTTTAATAAATATTGAAGTCTTTCTTTATTGAAGTCTTGTAAGTTTGCAAGCGGAATGGAAAAATAAAAAATGTGCAGAAAATCATATTACATATAATATAAGAACTGTTTAAATCTGCAACAAGTTTTATAATTCATCGTGCTCATTGGAAACATCTTCATCAACTTCAGGTAGATCCTCTTTCTCGTCATCTTTATAATTTTCTGCTTCCTTTCTCGATTTCTCCTCTTCCTCCTCATCCTTTTTTCGTTGTTCTGCGTCTATAGCTTCTTTCATTTTTTTCTCACCAGCTTGAGTATTTTTCACATTCGTAGAGATTTTGGAAGCGTATTCAGCATCATCAGTAATAAGAACATTGTCAAAAATTGTTCCAGATTTAACTTGCCATAAATCGAAACCTATTGTACACAATTCTTTGCGCATATATAAGTTTGGATCCGGGGTATACTCAGGATTATCAATAGATGGATGCTCCCACGCTCCCTTGTAATTTGGATTATCCAGTTGTTTTGGCTGCCATTCTCCTTTATAATCGGGATTATGTACCATCGGGGCTTCCCACTCGCCATCCATTTCATCATCCCAATCTTCTGGCTTTGTGGCATCTGGGTCACGTATAAGTTCTGGCTGTTCCCAATCTTCTGGTTTTTTATCTTCGGGATCATCAATAGTTTGCTATAATATATATAAAAATAAAGCAATAAATTAATCAATAGGAAATTATATAATCTTATCTAAATATAAGCAGGCGTAGGAAAAACAGTTAAGAACCGTTTTTTTCCGTGTTTCTCAACCGATTTTGGCAATTTCTTTTTTAAATGAATCAGAGTGCGGAGAAGGAGTGCACCGTCTATTTTTAAAAATTTTTTTTTCAAAATTTATATGAAAAAAAAATTGTTTTTGACTTTCATTTTGTTTTTCGTTCGAATCAACAGAAAATGTATGTGAAAAGGGTCGAATTTCGGCCACTTGTGACCACTAGTGCTATTAAATGAGCAATATTTATATATATGTTTGCAATTGCGTTCTCGAAAACGGCTCTAACGATTTCGATACACGATTTTCGAAAGTTACAATATAGATGAAGAGGGGGATGCAAAATCGATCCAGCTAGGTCTCATCTCTGGGAAAAGTGATTTTTTCCGAGTTTTCACTTTATATATTTAAAATAAGAATATAATAAATATCTTTATTTCCATGCCGAATATATTATGTTTATTTTGCTGTGTTTAGATGATGATGTTAGCTCAGTGAATAGAGCTTCTGCCTATCAATCTTAAGGTTGTCAGTTCGGGTCCCGCCATGCACTATCATTTTTTATTTTTGAGCTTCACCAAACAGTGAAAAACAGCGACAAGCAGCAAAAACACCGCACATTGTTACTGCAGCTTATCAATGTAATTTTTAGATTTTAGCTTGTCGCTGAACAATTCGGATTTGTTATATTTCTTATTTAGTTTTTGTTATAAAAATTATAGTGTAGATGTGTAGTGTAGATGTTTAGCCAAAGTTGAATATTGCCAGAGAGCGATGCAGAAGATTTTAGTACGAAATCTTTAGCGCGCTGCCCTCGCATTCGATGCATTTTGCGTTTCTTCGCTTGTTTCAAGTCTGAACTGACGCCATGTTCTCCGATTTGCAGTGTTGCCACATGCTTCTCAGCATTTACCCCCAGATTGGGTATCAAATTCCCTTAACATTTTTTCGAAAAACATACTATAATGGATTTGTTTGTCAAAAAACGAAAACAAAATTGCGCATTACATGAATTTTAAATACTTTAAATCTCCGCCCAAAATTATTCAGTCGAACTAAAGTTAATGTCTATGTAAGGTAAAAGATTGCACTCTTTTGTAAGTTCAGTCACATCTTCGCATCTAATCTAATGCGAAGAGAGACATCTTATATCACTAAAATACCCAAGAAGCCAAATATTTTATTTTTCTGGTTTTTAATAATATGGAGAAAAACCCATTTTTCTTAAAATGCTTTGCAAATTATAAGGAAAAGTAAGAACATTTTATATCCAAAGGTACACTTTTCGAATACCCTCAAAACCCCTTAAAAACACTAGATCAACCTTAAAAAACTCCTAAAGTTCATCATCCCTAAAATCCCTCAAGACAGTTGAAAAACCTCTAAATCTATGGGGAAATCCCCTAAACTGGCAACATTGCCGATTTGCCAATTCCCCAGTTTTTAGGGGAACTTAGCCGTTCGGTGTCGGCATAAAACATGTAGGTTCAGTTATCGATCAATTGAGTGCAAACATTTAATAAATCACACAACACAAAGCTCGGTTAAAGTCCTTTTAAGGGCTGAAATGGCCAATTTGTTTTTTTTTTTATTTGTAGTAAGTTTACAAAATTTTAAATGCTTTATAAAATTCGAAATGAATTAAGACCAAGTTTACTCTACGAATTTTTTTAATCAGTCTTTAAACAAAAAAAGTTTTAACATTTTTCAATTGGTCGACCGTGGGCGGAAGTGACAACTTGTTCATATGTTAGTTTTGATGTAACAAACAGACTTTCCAAGTTTTCAATCTGAAGTTCTAGGTATATAAACCTTTTTATAGAGTTTATAAAAACAACCTATAAAACATTTTTTAAAAAATTGTACTTGTAAAAATTTTGACTGCAAAGTTCTAAGGTCGATTAAAAAATATTCGAACTAACATAAAAAAACGCCGCGATACAGGTCTTCTAATTTATTCCCTATTTTCACCCCTCACTCTCAGAATCGACCTAACTTTTGCTAACCCGAATTTGATCCTTAGTGTAATTACACTGGTTTACAAATAACGAAAAGTTGTTTGTACTTTAAATGCCACTATCCTTTTCTCATGTAAAATCCGAAAAAAAATTTTTTTTTCTGGCACTCCGTTTTCGAGATATTGGCCACTGTAGGGTTTTCAACGAAAAAAAAAGTTGGTTCCACTTAATTGCATATATCTCCAGAACCAACAACAGTAATCAAACAAATGAATATCAAATAAAAGCTAATAAAATTTCTTACAAACAATGCAAACATCATTTTTTGGTTGAGCTGTTAGTTTTGGCGGAATAAATTCAAATTTCGGGGATTTTTTTTATTTTTCAGAAAAATTTCCAAAAAGACTCGTTAAAGAAAAAAAGATTTCGTTAAGAAATCAAAATATTTTGTTACTTTTGATATTTTTTACTAAAAGCCTTTATTTTTCCAAAAAAATTAAGCTATTGTTGAAGAAAATCTATTGAGAAATGAAAAAGTTGTGTTCAATGGAACTAAAGCACCCAAGTTATGTTATTTTTAAAAATTTTATTGTCATATAAATAAATTGGGTTATTGTACGATAATTTTTTATTTTTCATTTTTATTGTTCATAGGAATCAAGTCAAGGGTTTTGCGAAAGAAAAGATAAGAACAAACAGCATAAAAAACTATTAACTATAAACAAGCTTGTTTGACTGATTGGGTAGTAAATGAAAGCGTTATCCAAGCTTGAGGCTTTCGTTTGTAAGCTTGTTTAAAGCTTATTCCTAGCTTGTTTGGCTGATTGGGTTTATACAACTAAAATTTGTTACGGTTGTGTCCCATAATATCAAAAATTCTTACAACTCAACTGGAAAGACAACAACTGTTCAACTGTTGTGAACAGAGTTGAGTTGTATGTCATAGTACCGATTTGTGCCTGACAACTCAACTTTTGATTCAGTTGTAAATCATAATAGGGGCATAAGTGTTTTGAATAACAGTGTACTGACATCAGGGGCCTGTTGCACAATATTTTACAAGTTAATAATACTAGCAATTTTCTTGTATTTTGTGATTTCTGTTGCACAATGAATTTATGAAAATTTTAATAATACAAGTAAATTTACTTGTATTATTTGTGACTTTTACAAGTTTACGTTTCACGTATCACTAATATTATTATTGTTGTCAAGATAGAACTAATATTTTGTATTTTTTTTTTACAAGAACATACTTACTTGTATATAAGTATATTTTACTTGTAAATAAAATTTTTTAAGGATTTTATGCTTTTTTTAAAATTTTAAAAGTCTGCTTAGAGGCTTAAGTCAGATAAAATGTTAAATTGTGATCAACAATTAAGGATCATTTAGTAATTTATTTTTAACAGATTGTTGTTTTACGTAATTACGATGTAGGTATATTAAGTTATGTTAGAATTAGAAAAATAATTTTTTTAAATGGATAGGACATGAATTAAGTTAAAATTCAAAAACACTTTAAGTTGTCAGAGATATTTTAAAGTTGTAAGAAAAAATTTCAGATAAAATGAGAGTAAAATAGCACTATAACGGTGGTCATACGATAACCAATTTTGTTAAGATTTAAAAGTAATTTTTTTTCCAGATCGGACAAATTTTGCGACTCCCAGCGCTGCAACCACGAGGCCCCGTTTTTTTGTCTGCCGCCAATTTGGAGCTCTATAAAACCATGTTGGAGTAAAAAATTTTTTTTTTTTGATTTTTTTTTCTTGTAATTTGTTCAATTCTCTACAATAATAATAACTTGGAAAATGTTTGTTTTTGACTGCATTATGAATATTTAAAAAAAAGTCTGTTTTTTCTGCCGCGAATATTATGTCCCACCTTAAAATGCTTTCTAATTTTTGTTTTTAGTTCAAAATATAACGTCAAACTCACAGATAACTTGTATTTTTTAAACAGCTGACTTGTAAAAATTTCGTTATATTATTACCCCAGTAGAAATCATTATGCAACACAAATTATTAGTCCTAATATTATTAGAAATTGTGAATTGTAAAATAAACTAGTAATATTTGTAAATTGTGCAACAGGCCCCAGGTTGACAACTTGTAAAAAAGGGGATGCATATAACCAAATCCTAGTAAATGCTCAAACCATATGTTGAAAACCATAAGTGTTGTAAACGGAAAAAGTTTTATTTTTTTCGTATGATAGCTGTCGTGAACGAGCATATTTCATGAAAGGTCAGGGTATATTAACTTTGTGCAAACGTTTGTAACGCATAGAACGAAGCGAGTCCGGTATAGAAAAGTATATATATTCTTGATCAGCGTCACCTCGTGAGTCGAGCTATTCATGTCCGTCCGACCGTCCGTCTGTGTGTTGTCCGTAAACACAGGATAAGAAGGAGTTGAGATAATTGGATGAAAGTTGGTACACATGGTCACATGCACCCAAGGATCTGCACTATTGAATATTTTTGGAATCCGCCCACAGACACGCCTACCTCCCATACAATGCGAAAATTGAAAACTGCATAACTCAGCTCATGATAAGCTTACAGCAATAAAATTTGATATGTATGTGTTTTATATCAACACAAAGATGGACGTCATCCGCTCACGGACACGCCCACCTCCCATACAACGCAAAAATTGAAAACTGCATAACTCAGCTCATAATTAACCTACAATAATAAAATTTGGTGTGTATGTGTTTTGTATTAACACAAAGATGTTTTCGAAAAATGGAGACCATCCGCTCACGGACACGCCCACCTCCCATACAACCCAAAAATTTAAAACACAATTAATAAGCGTCTGCTTAACTCACAGAGATAAAATTTGGCACGTATGTTTTTTATAATAAAAAATAAATAATTTTAAAATGGAGATCATACGCCCACGGACACGCCTACCTCCCATGCAACGCAGAAATTGAAAACTGGATATATAAGCTAATAATTAACCTATGACAATAAAATTTGGTGAGTATGTGTTTTATATCAACACAAAGATGTCTTCGAAAAATGGGTGTCATCCGCTCACGCACACGCCCAACTCACATACAACCCAAACATTGATAACGGACTAAATAAGCCTCTGTCTAACCTTTTGAAAAATGAACGTCATCCGCCCACGGACACGCCTACCTCCCATACAACCCAAAACGTTTAAAACTCTATAATTAAGGTTATGTTTGTCATAGAGAAATGAAATTTGGTATGTATTTATTTTATTCCAAAACTAAAGTGTGTTCAAAAATTGGGAGTAATCCGTCCATGAACCGTCCATCAAAAAATAAAACTTAAGCAATAACTATATATGTGAGGGAAAATATAAAACTCTAAACAAATTTTTATTTTGAGAGCAGGAAAATTAAACTTAAAAAATAACTTTTATTTTTGAGGGAAAATATAAAACTGGAAAATAAGTTTTATTTTATGAAGAAAAAAATAAAATTTAAAAAATAATTTTTGTTTGTAAAAAAAAATAAAACTCAAAAATAAGTTTTATTTTATGAGTAAAAAAATAAAACTTAAAAAAATAACGGTTATATGTGAGGGAAAAAATAAAACTCAAAAATAAGTTTTATTTTGTGAGTAAAACAATATAACTTAAAAATATTAAAATCTTCATCTATTTGACTAGTGAAGAGCTCAACATATATATTATGTTAAGTACTTTAGGTATATTAAGTACTTTAGTACATTGGCTTTTACATAATGATTTTTTCTCTTAAAATTTTAAAAATAAGTTATTTTCTGTCTCTTGTTTGAAGCGAAAGCCGAGGTTCGACGACGAAGAGGAAGACCATGCCTCCGATGGATTGATCAGGCAGAGGAATCCCTTACAGCGCTTGGTGAAAGAGATTGGAAACGGTGCGCGCGAAGTAGAGACGCCTGACGAGAGCTAATGAAGTCGGCCGTAATCCGTCAACGGGTTGTCATGGCCCCCTAAGAAGAAGAAGTTTCCAGAGACTTCAAATTCAAATCCACATTCAAGACAGACAAACCAAGTGGTCTTTCCAGAAGCTGGACCAAATCTAAGATGCATGGAAGATTCATATCTGTGTGCGAGTGCATTTTTTTAATTTTAACTCAAGCTTAAGATACATTTTGGAACGTTTGTTGTAGTGAAGGCGTGTTTAATAAAATAAAGATAAAATCTAAGATTCATCATAGTTGTTTTAACTCCTTCCTGATAATCATCAGGAACTTGACAATTTAATGTTGTTTTATCAGAATTATTTTTGTTTCGTTTTCACTTTTTTTGACATTTGAGAAAATGCTTTCAAGTTTGAAAAAATTTTTTAAGAGACTTCGTGGTCGTTTTTTGCGTTCTAGCTTTGTAACACAGCTATTATTAATCATGTAAGAGATTTTGTGGGCTATTTTTATATATGTAAAATTCAGATATTTCGCTAACACAATATCATAAAAAGTAAGTTTTCAGGTAATTTACTGTTTTAAATATAAAGTAACCTTTCTTCTGAAATGCCCATTAAGGCGTATCGAAAAATTTAGATCGCATTCTAAGAGGTCTCAAAAGTTGCATAGGCTTGTCAAGATCACCCAAAAAAAATTTTATAAAATATAAAGGACATCTCCCTGCCCCGCAAGGACAAAGTTGTTTTTTGAGAAAAACAATAAAAAATAACGATCTTAAAATGCTTTGATTTTTTAAGAAAAATCACATATGTCTTGAAGCAAAAGTATAATGCAGTTTAACTAACAATTTCTTGCCACACACGGTGCTACTCAAGATTTTTACAAACAGTGTCCTGTATGAAGGATATTCGAAGCGAAAGTTGTACTTGGGATAACACAAGACTTTTGATTGTAAGCATTGGTTATAAATTTTGATGGTATTGTTTATAGTGTTGATGTATTCCATAAATATCATGAATTAATAATTTGCATAATTTTTGCATTTGTATTATCTTGTTTTAGAGAAATATATACTAGAACGCAATTTTGTAACTTTTTCAAAAAAATCAATATAAGATTTTATGTCAAGTGATTCTCGACACTTGATCAAGCGATCAGTGGTGTCGAAGATAATCTTCTTAATTTTAATTTTTTAAAATTTCTGAACATGATACTGCCTAAAAATATTTATTTAATATATCAGTTTAAGACCACGATTTTTTTTTCTTTTTCGATATTTTAAAAAAAGTTATTTCCTAGCATCAAATTTCTCAACTTGAGTCATGTCCCCTTTATGGTTATAATTTCATTAAAACACATTTTAAAAACAATTGTTAAGTCTTTTGAGACCGACTGAATGGCATAAAATGTATTTTAACGATATTATAACCATAAAGAAGATATAATTAAAATTGAGTACGAGGTAAAATTTTTTTAAGTATTAAAATATAAAAAAAATCGTTGTCTAAGCCTGGCATATTAAATACATATTTTAAGGTAGGGTCATGTACAGAAATATTTGAAAAATCCAAATTGAGAAAATTATCTTCGACACCACTTCTTATGCTCGTGATATAAAATCTAATGTTAATTTTTTTGAAGAAGTTAATAAATTGCGTTCTAGTATACATTTCTCTATAATAAGAGAATTGATATGCAAAAACTATGAAAATTATTAATTTATCATATTTAAGAAATATGCCAACACTATAATCAATGCCATCAAAATTTAGACTCAATGGTTACAATCAAAAGTTATGTGCCATCTCGAGTATAACTTTCGCTTCGAATATCCTTCAAACAGGATTCTGTGGGTAAAAATCGTATCATCGTGTTCGGTGAGAAATTGCTAGTTAAACTGTATTTAAATTTTTTCCTTTAGACATGTGTAGTATTTTTTTACAAAAATCAAAGCATTTTAAGATCGTTATTTTTTACTGTTTTTCTCAAAAAACAACTTTGTTCTTGCGGGGCAGGAAGGTGTCCTTTTATTTTCATAACATTTTTTTTGGCAGATCTTGACAACTACATGAAACTTTTGAGACCTCTTAGAATGAGAAATTCGAAAAAAAATTTAATTCGATACGCCCTAATGCCCATATATAACTAGTTTATTTTCACATTTAACTTACTCTGTCATCCCAATCCTCTGGTTTCTTTGCATTTGGATCTTTAATTTTTTTGGGTGCTAAGAAATCCCAGTCATCTTCCAAATTACCAGATTCAACTTTTTCGTTATCAATTAAAACTTCGTATGTATTATCTGGGTTGACAATAAGTGTATAGAAATGGGTGAATCCGTCATCCTTGCATCTTATATCCTTGTTAATCAAATGATTCTTTCCTTTATAGCTAAATATAACATGCACTTTCTTTGTTCCAGGACCACATATATCAGGACCAAACATTATTTCATAAGGAGATTCACCATGCATATCATTTTGCTGTAGTGCACAGTCGAAAAGCTTAACATATCCACCTCCGCAGTCAATGTCTTGTTCGTGTTTAACAGTAAACTGAATTACTAATGGTTTTCCTTCGTTTGAGAAAGGATTAAATTTTCTTGAAATAGCATAAAATCGAGCGTCTTGTGAGGTTTGGATGCCTAAACAAATATGAAATCAAATTGAAATAGTTATTACTTAATATATTCATATTGAATTTTTAGTTATTCATAGTTATTTTGAAATTATTGCTTTTGATAGTACTTAAAAAAAGATGATAATCACAATAAAGGACCATCATGCGATGGTAAGGAATAAAGGAATAAACCATCATGCGATAACCCAGAGATTTATTTCCCTAATTGGCCACATTAATGCTTAAAAGGACTTCGACCGAGATTCATATGATCAATTGTGTTGTGTGTAATTTAATGTTTATACACAATTGTCCGAAAACTTAACTTCTAGTTTATGTCGATTCCGATCTCTAAAATTCATGTTCTCAAGAAGGTTAATAGGGCATTGTTTATTCTTTGCAAACGTCTGCAGTGAGGTGACGGTCTTTATTAAAATTAATTTTTTTAAAAAAACTTGAAGTTTACTATAAATATATGGTACTAATAAAGCCAGTTTATTAAAAAGCTTGAATGGTTTACACCTTCGATAGTAATGGCGTTTCAAAATTGTGGGTGTTTTTCATCCACGATAGTAATCAGTAATGAAATATTTTATGTGATTGCTAATATTTAATCAAACGAAATTACTAATATTTGCAAAAGTCACACCTAACCTCTCTGTACGTACTGCTATGAATCAACATTGCCAGATACGAACTAATCTATGATGATATGTTCAGTAGCTGTAATGAGTAACTAAAATTTGTAAGTATTTAGCTCACTTTTGAACAAAAATTTTACTTTGTGCCGAAAACAATTATTAAAGAACTTTTTCTTATATATATTTTCAGCTTTCCAAATCAGTTAACTAAAAACCCATGTCGTAAAAACTAAAAAAGTTACAACTGATTTTCCAGAATGCATTTTTTATTTTTTTCTCAAATTGCTTCCAATTGCTTCTGTTTTTTTCTCTAATGTTCCTAAGTAAACAATTATATAAAAAAAATAAAATGAATAACATACAAAATATTGTTGTTTTTCAATAGTTGGGTATTCGTTCTTAAAACTAAATTGATTATTTTTATAGTATTATTTTTACGAGTATGGGTGGATTACACCCATCGATAGTACTGACGTAAGTGAAATAGACGATGAAATAGGTCGCGCCGTGCGTTTCGATTTGTATGTTGTTGTTGTTTCTTATTGTTGATTTGGAATAATTTTATTTTAGCGACCATGCCCGAATTTTTTTACATATGTGTTTGAAAGACAATATAAGCTTTTTTTACGATACTTACCCAAAATGTGTTTTTTTACGGCGTATTAAGCAAAAAAATCAACGTTTCATTCATTTAAAAAAAAAAATATATATATATATATTTATTAAAAAATTCATCAGTCTGAGTTCGTATCCGCAGACTGTGCCTCCATATGAGCTCTAACTGGATTGTACAGCTCACCAGCAATTTTAAGAAATTGCAAAAGTGGATCGACATTCAAGGCCGCGATTTTTAATATCAATTTTTCAACATTTCTTATAGATTTCACAAAACTTATATTTTATTAAAGAAAAGAGCGCCGCAGGCGAAAAATTGTGATTTAAAATCGCGGCGATTTTTAATAATTTTTCTATTCTCCTTAAAATATACCAATTTTCTTATAACTCAATTTCGTATTATGAAGGTTCAAGTTATTGTGCTTTTCACAATATCGCATTGTTTCCTTTAATTAGCCCTAAAAATCCACATTTAGGTTAAGAAATTAAACCATCATCAATTAAACTATGATTACAAATCAAAATGTAAAAGCTTACATTAGCTTCCATACACGTAAACATTTGCACTGAATTTTCAAACTTTTGCGAATTTTATCTCCTAACCCAATCGAGACCGACAATCTTTCACCATTGGGTTTAGGAGGTCCATATACGTTTAATAAAAATAAAAAATTCGGGCATGGTCGCTAAAGTAAAATTATGCCATTGGGCCACCTTTGTGATTATGCCTTCTCTAGATAAGTGTAGCTAACCCTGGGGAGATTACGATTTCCGGGGCGCCGCGATTTGACGATGGATTCGAAGAGTACTCTTAATAAAAATAAGAATAGCCAAAGGAAATGTTTTGTTATCGATTTGTTTTCGAGTTATCGATTTTTTACATTTTATTTTTTGCTATAAAGTCTATGAAGTAAATCGGCTATATTATTCTTAATATATAACCGATATTAATGAATAAGGTGTTATATAAAAGGTTATATATAAGGCTTTTAGAAAAATTTTAAATTAATGAAATCTGTTGAGTATTTTGTATTTTATAGGCATTTTTGTTCAATAAAAAAATATTTTCTTACACAAAACCGTTATTTTCTCAAAAATTACCGTTATTACTATGAATTATAAAAAGTAAATTATTAAAGCTTGAAAATTTATCTTTCATTTGATATATAATATATATAATTTATTTGACTTTTTGTGGTGTTTTTTAATGATACAATGATTTGCCCTTGTACGGGAAATTGCTTATTTCACTCATTTGTACCTTAGATGTTTTGCTTTCTTACTCCATATTGACGAATATTGCCATTACAATAAATAATTGTTTTTTAAGCCAACATTGTAGCTACAATATTTATATGAATTAACGTGATTTTCAAGTCAGTGAAAAAAATTTGGGGAGATTACGATTTCCGGGGCGCCGCGTTTTGACGATGGATTCGAAGACTACTCTTAATAAAAATAAGAATAGCCAAAGGAAATGTATTGTTATCGATTTGTTTCCGAGTTATCGATTTTTAAAAAATTTTTTTTTCTATAAGGTCTATGAAGAAAATCGGCTGTATTATTCTTAATATATAACCGATATTAATGATTAAGGTAAAATTTAAAAGGTTATATATAAGGCTTTTAGAAAAATTTTAAATTAATGAAATCTGTTGAGTACTTTGTATTTTATAGGTATTTTTATGCAATAAAAGAATATTTTCTTACATAAAACCGTTATTTTCTCAAAAATTACCGTTATTACTATGAATTATAAAGAGTAAATTATTAAAGCTTGAAATTTATCTTTCATTTGGTATATAATATATATAATTTATTTGACTTTTTGTCGTGTTTTTTATGATACAATGATTTGCCCTTGTACGGAAAATTGCTTATTTCACTCATATTTACCTTAGATGTTTTGCTTTCTTACTCCATATTTACGAATATCGCCAATTCAATACAATATTTATATGAATTAACGGGATTTTCGAGTCAGTTAAAAAAATTTGTATTTTTTGGTCGACCAGTTAATAAAAACATATAAATTTTTTTATCTATCGAAAAAAAGGTAAAACTTTCAGCTTATCAAAAAGTATATATTTTTAGTACCTTAAAAACGAAAATACTGCAGAAAAAAACGGTTTTTTTAATTAAAAAATTCAAATCTGATATATATTCGCTTATAAATTAAAAAACATTTTTGAAATTTTATTTGTATTATATATTGTTGAAAAGGCATTTAATTACCTTTCGAATAGCATGTCAATCTTTAAGATCCATTGGATATTGGCAAAGATATAGAAAATTATGTGAACAGATTTTTTAACAAAGAAAACACTTGGAAAATTTTAATTTTATATAATATAGTGTGAAATTAAATAAAAAATGTATATTTTTATATGTCAAACAAAAGGTTGAACTGTTAGCTTTTCAAAAAAAATATATTTTTAGTAACTTAATAACGTAAATTTTTTAGAAAATAACGGTTCTTTTTATTAAAAAATTCAACTTTGGAATAAATTCGCTTATAAAATTAAAAATATTGTAGCAATGATATTTATAAGATATATATTTGCAAGGTCATTTAATGACCTTTAAAATGACATATCAATCTTAAGGATCCATTGAGTAACGGCAAAGATATAGATGTTTTTTTGAACAGATCTTTTAACAAAAATTTTTTTTAAGAAATCGATAACTCGATAACTAATAGAGTTATCGATTTTTTGTTCGGCGAATCATGTTTTTTTGTTGTTCTCTACCAGAAAACATCTTCAAATCGCGGCGCCCCGGAAATCGTAATCGTGCCCTAACCCTCTTAGGGTAAGCGCAATCCAAACACTTTTACTAATAAATTTTAACAATTTCGAAACTGGCGGTTTAATTGCAATCCTTAAATTGCATCCCTTAAGTGGAATGTTTTAATGCCAATATGCTTTAATTAGACAGTCTCTTTCGGAGAGATTGCACACTTGATATATATTTCACAAAATTATGTCAACTCCTGGTTTGTATAATATCCGCATCTTTTTCAATATCGTGGCGCCATCATTTTAAATCTTTAATATTTATTTCACATACCTTTATCGGACTCGTCATTATAGAAACTTCCAGAGCTTCTTACGAATTCACCAAATTCCTTTCCTGGGTGTTTGCTATAAATCCAAGTATCCTTCCAAGTGTCTACAATTATATTTGTTGTATTACATCTAAATATTACATTTGTTCATGAAGAAATAACCTAAAAAATTTTATACAAACCATCATCGAAATTTTCCTCAAAAAAGACTTCAGCGGTAATTGCCGATATTAATGCAATTAATGCAAATGCATATGTTATTTTTCTCATATTAAAACAATTTTTACTGCAATATTATTAACACTTATGCAAAACTGCTCCTACCGCGCTAAGCTATCACAACTTAATGACAAAATCTTTGTAAAGCAATGTTTGTAAGATAAACTATATAAAATTTGTGCTACTTCATTTAGTTTTATAAGCGTATCAAGAGCAATACGCTGAATATTTTGCCAGAAAGAGATATATATACCAAATTACGAATTTGTACATGGAGTTTTCTGATTGGCTTCTTATTAACCAATAATATTTCAACAGCACAATATTTATAAAAAAAAAATGTTGACTTTTGTGCTATCAAGCAAATGTACTCAATCCGCAAGCTTGATCGTTCTATAAAGGTGTCTGTCCACTTAAAGCAAGTATCGAAACTACACGAAACTACATGTCATCGCCTGAGTAAAATAAGGTCGTATGTTACATTTCGCAGGTTTTGGGAAATCGCAGTCAAAGTTTAGAATTGAATTGCTCAATAAATTCACGGTTAATTTTATTCTAACTTGCCAATATTGTAAAAAGTGCAGAACACTATAAGTTTACATATTATTTGCTTCACAGTTTAAATTATTAAACAAAATAGAGAGGATTTAATTTAATACAATTTGGTCGTATGTGCCATTTACACACATATTTAGGGTATTCACTTCAACGCTGAAATTTCCGAAATCGCAAATTTCCGACGAGTTGAAGTGAGCGATCGTTTTTAATTTTTTTTATGCTTCTGTCAGCATGAAATTCGCCATAGCTGGCTTTTATCGAACGCCAACAAAACAATTGATCGTGTCTACCTTTTGTTGGAAAAAATATTGTTTGCCGTCTTAATTATTCTTAATTATTAATTTAGTTATTGCATAATAAACTAAATATGATGCTTTATTTGACGAATTTTTATAAGAACAGACAAAATGTTCCTCTTCTTATCCTATTTTGCATGTTCACAATGACTCACATCGATCGAACAGGTCTACTAACGACTACTGAACAGAATTTTCATCAACTCAATAGATGATTAAATTTAAGCAAACTTCGAAAAACCAAAACAACAACAATTGCATCGAAATTTTCGTAAATTTCAGATTTCGGAAATTTCAGCGCTGAAGTGAATACCCTAATTATGTGCTAAACCAAATATTTTGTATGACATCCGACAAATAATTATGCAAAAATTTTGATTAAAAGTGAAATTCATTAAATCAAAACAGAAATATAAATATTTATATAACGTTCCTGGTTGAAAATGTTCTTTTTAACTTCGATCCTTATACTTTCAGTATTATATATAATTCTTATATTCGTAAGATTCCTAATGAATTTCTCTGAAAATTCTCGCTGAGAACTTAAGTGCGACTAAAAGTGTGATCACTGAATGCATTTAAGTTTGTCACAAATTTTTAACTCTGGCTTTTCATTTGTCAATCTATAGTAGATATAATTCCAAAAAAAATTTTAATTGAAAAGTAATTTGATTAAATAAATATTAAAGTAAATTTTATTTGAATTCAGTTCGATGAAAAGCATAAATAAAGAATAAATGAGATCATAAAATGATTATTATAAAATATACAATTTAAGGAACACTTTAAAATCTCAATAAAAATAATCCATAAGATAAGGCATAAGATTCATAGACTTTTTTATCTTAAATAATTAAAAATTAGGTAAAAATATATAAAAAAAATGAAGTCTATTGATTTTCTAATACAACTCGGTAAAATTCCTTGTCTGCATCGTCCTATAAGAATTTGATCATTCTTCTCAAATCTTTTCTTTTTTGTTCCTCTATATTCCTTCTTGGGACCAATGAAAGTTCCTCTTCCCATAACTTGGAAAGATTTGTGAAACGTTCTTTTGTTTTTTTTTATTTCAATATAATCATAAGAAATTTGTTGATAGACTCATAAAAAATTTCAGCTCCGAGGGATGAAAATTCCTCCCAGAATTTCTAAAATATGCCAGAATCTCATATTCTATTCTGAAAACAACACACTTCTTATAACTGCAAAGTTTTTCTTATAACATTTACTTACTCCTTAAGTTCTGCATCCAAATAGGGAGCTGATGATTTGACTCTCTTGCACTCGTCTGATATTGTTGACATCTTCCTTACTACTGCAACTTGAAGGTTCACTGCAAGCCTTCAAACACATACGTCAATATTTTATACAGAATGTTGTAAAAATTTGTCGGACGTGCGGGACAACGAAAACATACGACAAATTTTTACTGAACACAAAAAAATCTGAAATTGTATGAAAAAATTGTCGTATGTGCTAGTTGCTCGCACATACGACAATATTTTATTCAAACGATAACTAAGTGACACATGCGACAATATTTTACTGAATAGTTCGAAAACTAAAAGAGCTATAAAAAAATGGATTACACCATTCGAAAGATATCATTTAAAAATATAGGATTGCATCATTAACTCAAAACACCCCAATTTACACATACGACCTTATTTTATGCCGCGTTTCCATGCTATCTTCTACGATCTCCCACAATCACATTTTTTGTAAGAAAGAATGAGCATGCGAACCCTATCTTGCGGAATTGGCTAATGTTAGTATGAAATAGGAATACATTTTCTACTTTTATAGCATGTGATGTCCTCTGTGATTTCACGAGATACTAGAAGATAGAAAAAGTTCAACTTCTTGAACTTTTCCTATAAAAGTGTATCACATTCTCTAATATTTTACAACCGTGTTTATAGCTGCATGACATTTTTAATCCTTTGTGACATTTCTAAAAATTTTAATATTATCGGCAGACAAACAACAGCATGAAATTGCAGAGAGTAAGTTTTTAACTGTTCCTTTCCACATCAAAAGCTTACCTTTTCCTTTTCCGGCTAGGTCGTTGTCGCTCTAAAGAAGAGGAAGTGCTGAATCTCAATGTGCCGTGCTGAATCTCGGAAGAGCAGTCATGACAACTGATTCACTCTTTGTGCCACAATGCAGGTTCACAGGCGCCAGCTAAACGATACACCGCTACCCATGAACTATACAGCGACACTGCAAGGAGCTGGTGGTGGTCCCGGACCTTCTTCGCCCGTGTTTAGCAGTATAAATGCGGCCGCAGCAGCAGTCAGTCAACAGCAAACGTGCACAAGGTGGTCATACACTTAATGCGCGGGGCAAAGCGCCAACAGAATACGTGGTTGTTTCTGAGGCACTGCGACATTAGCAGCAACAACATTAACAAGAACAACAGCAACAGCTTTGCGCTGACGTCGTACCCGTTTTGGTAGCAACATCAGTGCTTGTTTCTGCATGTTAATCGGACACTGAATGTTACATAGGCACGAGCTCAACGCTACACAGCTACGCATAACGATACACCAACAGCAACAGCAGTGCGCTGGCGTCGTAAGAGTTTAGGTAGCTTTGTTCATATGCACGTTAAACCTAAACTATTCCTTTTCCCGACAGGTCGTCATCCAACCATTAACCAACTACTTTCTGTGATGCCAACTGTCTCGCTCTGTTTGCCACAATGCAGTTGCACAGACGCCAGTTTACACATGAACGATACACCGCTACTGCAAGGAGATGGTTGTGATCCAGCTATGCGCTGGCATCGTACCCATTTCGGTAGCAACACCAGGCGACACTATGTCTCTTCGAATATAGATGCAAATGCCACTGTCTACAACCCGCGATGTTAGCGCTTGACAAATTAATGCAAATTAATTTACTACGACAAGTTTAAGATTATTATTTTTATACCCCCACGCATACTGCGTAAGGGGTATATTAATTTTGTCACGACGTGTGTAACGCCCATAAGGAGGCGTGGTAGGTATAGAAAAGTATATATATTCTTGCTCAGCATCACCACCTGAGTTGATTTAGCCATGTCCGTCTGTCTGTCCGTCTATCTGTCCGTCTGTCCGACTGTTTGTCTGTGGACACGATAACAGCCGTAATATTCAAGCTATTGTGATACTGAAATTCGATATTTAAGCTTCTTTTAAAAAAACTAAGATCAAGTTCGAGAATGGGCTAAATCGGATAAAAACCACGCCTACCTCCCATACAACCCTAATGATGAAAACTCCATAAAGAAACTAATATTTACGCTACAAAACTTAAATTCGGTATTTGTATAGTCTATGACAAAACTCAGGTGTGCTAGAAAAATGGGCCTCATCCACCCACTAACACGCCCACCTCCCATACAATCCTATTATTGAAGCCTATGTATAGAGGTTTGTGTCGAAGCTATAAAAGTAAAATTAAATATTTAATTTTTTTATATAAAAAGTAAGACGTGAGAGAAAAATGGGCGTAATCCATCCACGAACACACCCACCTCCCAAACAACCCTTAAACTGAAAACTATATATATAGGCTCCTGTCGAAGCTACAAAAGTAAAATTAGGTATTTATTCTTTTTATAATAAAACCAAGATGATTTTGAAAAATGGGCGTTCATCCATCGATGAACACGCCCACCTCCCATACAACTCATAATATTTGAAACTCTTTAATCTGGCTGATATTTAAGCTACAGACCTGAAATTGGGTATTTGTGTATGTATATTAGCTGTGTTTTTTACCAAGCGAGTAGTCAAAAAACGACTGCTTACTTGCTTAAGAATTTTTTAAAACTTGGAAGCATTTTCCGAAAAGTCAAAGACGTTGTTTATGTTCTGATCAAATTTTTGTAAACAATTTTTGACAAATTTATTTTATATATCAAAGTTCTGACAATTAGTGATGCATAAATTTTCAGATTTTAAGCATTGGAGACTCGGTTCTGAAAACAAACCCGATACTCAAAATATTTTCAGTGCTAAAAGCTTAAGCAAACAACATAGTTTTACATAATGAGTATATTTGATAAATTTTGTTTATCTTACCTGTTAAATTATTATGTATTTTTATTGAAATATTGATCTAAAGCAAATTATGAGTATTTTGTGAAAAGTATTTGGTACAAAAAATGTTCATTTCATACATCACTATTGACTATCAATCAGATATAGTTGCCACCTTTGTAGGAAATTTATACAATTATTGAAACATAACTTGGAAGCATTTTTTTTCGTTTGGTCGGCAAACTTTTAAGCGAGTAACAGTTTCCTGTGTTATTTTAGCGAGTATACATATGATAAGCGGTCGTTTTTTAACCACTCGCTTGATAAAAAACACAGCTAATATATCAAAATTGAGGCGTGTTAGAAAAATTGGCATCAACCACTCAAGAACACGCCCACCTCCCATACAACCAATAATTGAAAACTTTATAAAAAGGCTTGTCTTTATTTTGTAGGAAAACAATTTGATATGAATGTGGGATCGCCCTGTGTGGTGAATTGCATCCACGGTAATGACAGTCAACTACGACATAACAAGAAATCGTCAGAAGAGAAAAAGACGACACACCATCAAGTCGGCCGCATGGCGAAAAGTTCTTCTATCAAAATTCTAATCATTTCTAACTCATTATTTTAAACTCTCTAAATTAATTAAAACTGTTTGAACTCTTAATTTTATTTGTTAAATTTCACCTGAATAAATTATTAATTAAATTCCAACATATCCCACATAATTTGGGGGCTCGTCCGGGATCTGTGGAGCAGACAAATAGCAGCGCGGATTATTGTACAACAAATAATTACAAGAGTTCTCAAAAGTAGCTGAAATAAAACAACAATCAAACGTGAGCAAAAAAAAAAGTAGACACGACAAAGAAGTCATTCGGCAGCTCATCGCATTTGGACTTATAGCGCTTCACAGTTAATTTAATGACATTGAAAACTGGATTTGTAAGTCAAGCTGACTGAGGTAACTGATATTATTTACTTATATTCGAAAAGCTAAGTACATAATAGAATTCATTGCGTTTCATTAAAGTAACTAATAAAAATGGGAAGAAAAAACAGAAATAGCACACGTGCTGACGGCGAAATGTCTCAAGATTTTTCAGAAGTTTTTCGTTGCTTAGATAAAAGACAGGAGGAAGCTGAGGCTAGGGAAAAATTGCTTTTACAAAAGCAAAAAGAATTGGAGTTAAGTCTTAGAGAGAATGCGATTCTTGAAAAGGAGAAAGAGGTTAACATGGGGTTAAAAATGTCCGTTTTAAAAACCACGATGGAAGATGAAATGTTGAGAATAAGAGGCAGAGCAAATAATGTAACATTTCAAGATGTGGCAGCAATTGTGCCTGAGTTTACGGGTAATGATGAATACGATGTCAATAGCTGGATACAGGATGTTGAAATCGCAGCAGAAAGTATGAATTGGTCAGAGATAGAAAAGGTTCTTTTTGGAAAGAGGTTGTTAAACGGCTCTGCCAAATTGGCTATTCGGTCAAAGCCTACACTTGCAAGATGGGTAGAACTAAAACAGTTCTTAGTAGAAGAATTTTCGGAAAAGGTGTGCACAGCTGACGTGTATAAGAAATTAAGCCAAAGGCGGCAAAAAAGAGGCGAAAATATTCATGATTATTTACTGCACATGAGGGAGATAGGGACAAAAGGTCGAGTTGAGGAGCCTTCTCTGATTAGTTTTATAATCGATGGTATCGATGATGCTCCAAGTAACAAAGTTATGCTTTATGGTGCGTCAACTATTCGGGAATTTAAGGAAAAAATTATATCCTACCTTAAGTACAAGGATAGCTTACCAAGCTCAAGTAAACCTAAGGAGAATCGATTTGCTTCTGAAGCTCGTAGTATAGGGCGGTGTTTCAACTGTGGGCGGCGTGGGCACAATAGCAGCTCTTGTAGAGAAAAACAGCCAAAATGTTTCGCATACAACGAGTTTGGGCACAAATCGTTCGATTGTCCAAAAAAACGTCAGCCAGAGAAAAGAATAAACGTTTTAAGAACTCGTGCGGCGGACACAACGAAGTTAATAAGTGTAAACGGATTGGAGGTTATGGGACTGATAGATACTGGCAGTGACATAACTTTGGTTAGAAGTGATGTCTATATAAAAATGGGTGCTCCTCCCATTACACAGCATTCACTTCCAGTAAGAGGGCTATCAGCTAATTGTGTAAAAACACTTGGTTACTTCGATGCTCATATTAAGATCGATGACTGCTCATGCGACACAAAAGTCTTTATCATGTCGGAATCAATAATGCAAACACCTTTTATAATTGGGAAAGACGTTCTCTCCGGTAAAAACATACAGCTGTCTTCGAGTGGTGTTTTTGTTTCAAATATTGAAGAAGCGTTTCATGAGGTTTGTCAAACTTCAACCGATTGCAATGAGAAAACTACTCTTAATATAGGAAATCCTGAGTACAAGGAAACAATTAAAGATTTAGCTTCAAATTATTGTCCAAGAAAAGAACTTAAATCACCTGTTGAGATGGTTCTAACTCTAAAATCTGATGTTCCTATATGCCAACAGCCCAGAAGGCTGGCTCCACTTGAAATAAAAATCGTTGACGAACAAATCGATCAGTGGTTGTCGGAAGGAATAATTCGACCTAGTTCATCCGAGTATGCCAGCCCTGTAGTATTGGCAAATAAAAAGGATGGTTCCAAGCGATTATGCGTGGATTACAGACGCTTGAATAAAGAAATTATTAGATCGCATCACCCTCTTCCACTCATTGAAGACCAGATCAATGCGCTAAGTGGTGCAGAAGTTTTCTGTACGTTGGATCTGAAAAATGGGTTTTTCCACGTTCGAGTAGCAGCGGAAAGCATAAAGTTTACGTCGTTCGTTACGCCATCAGGTCAATGGGAGTTCTTGCGTGTTCCATTTGGCTTATGTGTTTCTCCAATGGTTTTTCAAAAATTTATTGACAACATTTTCAAACCATTAGTTTTAAAGAAGATTGTACTTGTCTATTTTGATGATTTAGTGGTCTTGGGCAAGAGCTGTGAAGAGTGTCTTAAGCGATTAAAGGAGGTTTTGGCGTTGTCAGAGAGTTATGGGTTGCAAATTAATTGGAAAAAATGTGAGTTCATGTGTCGAACAATTGATTATCTTGGTTTTGAAATTTCTCAAGGTTCAATTAAACCTTCAAATAATAAGACATTGGCGGTTGAATGTTTTCCAGAGCCAAGTTCAGTCAAGAAGGTACAAAGTTTCTTAGGTCTTACGGGCTATTTTCGTAAGTTTGTTAAGGACTATTCAATTATAGCCAGACCTTTAACACAACTTCTTAAGAAGGATCAATCTTTTAAATTTGAAGTGCCTCAAAGAATTGCTTTTGAAGAGCTGAAAAAATGTATAACTTAAATGCCTGTTCTAAAACTTTACAACCAAGAAGAGGAAACCGAACTCCACACCGATGCGTCAAAATGGGGGTATGGCGACGTGCTTATGCAGAAATCGGACGATGCAAAATTTCACCCAACATACTTCTACAGCAAGAAGTCAAGTCCTGCAGAAGAGCGCTATTGCAACTATGAGCTTGAAGTGCTTGCAATTATAAACGCGCTGAAGAAGTTAAGAGTATATTTGTTAGGTATACGGTTCACGATCGTCACAGATTGCGCTGCATTTAAAGCAACAATGGAGAAGAAGGAAATTCTTCCAAGGATTGCGGGATGGGCTCTCCTCTTGCAAGTTTATGACTACAAATTAGAGCACAGATCTGGCAGTCGCATGCAACATGTGGATGCCCTCAGCCGCAATCCTATTACTATGATTATTTCGACGGAACTACTATCAAGAATTAAAATGGCACAGTCCAGGGATGATAACTTGAAAGCTATAAAACACATTTTAGAAAAAGATTCTTACGATAACTACTTTAAAGAGCACGACATTATTTATAAATACGATGAAAAAGGAAATAAACTTTTATGTATACCAAATAACATGGCAATGGAACTTATAAAGACAGTTCACGACGATGGTCACTTTGCGACAAGGAAGCTTGAAGAAATCTTATGCAAGGAGTATTTTATACCGAAGCTAAGAAGCAAAATCGAAAAGGTGAGGAACAACTGTATCAGGTGCATATTGGGCGATAAAAAGACTGGAAAGCAGGAAGGCTATCTACATCCAATACCAAAAAATGAACTTCCACTCGATACCTACCATGTTGACCATCTCGGTCCCTTATCTCCTTCAAACAAGCAATATTCTTATATCTTCTGTGTAATCGACGCTTTCTCCAAATTCGTCTGGATATACCCATGTAAATCAACATCAGCTGCAGAAGTGCTATCAAAGCTAGAACAGCAAAAATCTTTATTTGGAAACCCATTACGAATCATTTCCGATCGAGGTGCAGCATTCACGTCCACCGTTTTTAAGGATTATTGCTAGAAGGAACATATCCAACACCTGCTTATCACTACGGGTGCTCCACGCGCCAACGGACAGGTTGAGCGAATTCAACAGAATTATTATATCGGTGCTCACAAAATTATCAATAGACGACCCTTCCAAGTGGTATCGATTTACATCACGGCTTCAAATGGTTCTAAATTTTACTTACCAGCGTGGCATTAAACGTTCTCCATTTGAAATCCTGATGGGTGTTAAAATGAAAACTAACTCTGATGTCCATATAGCAGAAGTTATAAATGAAGAAATAAGAGAAGCATTTGAGATGGAACGTGATCATGTGAGGGAAGAGGCCCGCATTAGCATAGATCAGATCCAAAAGGAAAACTCAATGAATTTTAATAAGAAACGAAAAGTCCCTACTTAGTTCAATTTAAATGATTTCGTTGCAATCAAGCGAACACAATTTGGTCCTAATCTAAAACTTTCTTCCAAATATTTAGGTCCGTATTGTGTCACCAAAATATCTCCAAACGATAGATAAGAGGTACGAAAAGTCGGCGCCCAGGAAGGGCCCCGAAAGACAACAACATGTGCAGAATATATGAAGATGTGGAAGACGGGAGAATATTCTAGCTCCGACAGCGACGAAGAAAGCAATTGCATCACTCTCGATGACGAGAACATAATTCTCGGCTCAACATCCATTCACCAATGCTAGCCATGACTTTCACCAGCTATACTTAATACTCACAGACATACGATGATTCCCGGCCATGACAACTATTCTTATATCACTACTGAGCACGACCCACAATAAAAATGAAATTATCTTACCATTACGAAGACTTACCATTTAACGATACTTCTGAAGATGCCCTCCATGATGCTACACTGACGTTTAACGAAGTTCTAAGGACGAAGATGTTTTCTGAAGATGCCCTCCAAGATGCTACACTGACGTTTAACGATGTTCTAAGGACGAAGATGTTTTCTGAAGATGCCCTCCACGATGCTACACTGATGTTTTACGATGTTCTTAAAATGTATATGTTTTCTGAAGACGCTCTCCAAGATGCTACACTGACGTTTAACGATGTTCTAAAGACGAAGGTGTTCCTGAAGACACCCTCCAAGATGCTACACTGATTTTAACGATGAACTAAAGAAGACGATGTTTCTGAAGATGGGTTCTATATAAGATAATATACTGATGTTTTAATGGTGTTAATGGTGTATCTGATATGAGGATAACGCAATGATGTTTTAAGAGGACGATGAAAGGAGGTACTCATAAGACCGAAACCATTTCCTGTGGACATGAAATGTTACAGAATGGCCGAATTTGTGGGATCGCCCTGTGTGGTGAATTGCATCCACGGTAATGACAGTCAACTACGACATAACAAGAAATCGTCAGAAGAGAAAAAGACGACACACCATCAAGACGGCCGCATGGCGAAAAGTTCTTCTATCAAAATTCTAATCATTTCTAACTCATTATTTTAAACTCTCTAAATTAGTTAAAACTGTTTGAACTCTTAATTTTATTTGTTAAATTTCACCTGAATAAATTATTAATTAAATTCCAACATATCCCACATGAATGTATTTTAGACGTCATCAAAATAGTAAAATTCTTTGAAATCTCATATAAAAAGAGCTGCAATTTAAGATTTGTACCACTGCGAATCACCTGTGGGGGTATTTTAACTTCGGCCAAGTCGAAGATATACCTTACTAGTTTTAATTAAAACAATTGAAAATAAATAACAATTAAATAACTAAAAATTGATTTGTTTGAATTCCACTGAACTTAATTCCAAGCTGTCTTGTGACGGACTGCTGCTCCTGGTAACATATTCCTGTTTTTGTTTTAGTGCCGGCTTTTTTGCCACTGGAGTTCCTTATTTTTATTAAAAAACACATTTCGACAAAAAATGAATGAATTTATTTGCTTACAAATAGCCCATATGTCAAACATTTTTAGCAAAAGGTACATATATGCATCTCGCTCCTTATAGCAAGTGTTTTGTGATATGGGATAGGATAATTATCCTTAAGATACTGGAAGATCACATGGAAACACGGCATTACTCAGACGACGATGTAACTAAAGAGCCAAATAAACTACCCAGCTAGACAGCGATAACAAGTTTACAAACACAACGAAAATAAATTTGGTAATTACTAATATACTCTTACATTGTTGTTTGATGTTAAGCAATGAAGGTAATATTTGTATATATTTCCTATTCTTTTTAACGAGCAAAAATAAAAAATAAAGTAAAACACCAAAAACAACGCCAAGGAAGATTTGTTAAAGACATAAAATTAAATTAAATTAAAAGAAAAATTATAAAAAAGAAGTGATAGAATATTGAAATATAAAAGTGAATCTAATAGAATCTGCATATTGAAATTTTGTTTCCGCACCTTTTTTTTTGTAAATTTCATATATTTTTATGTGCTTTTATGTTTATGTTGTTATGTTGTTATGTTTATGGTTTAGATCAAATTATTTGTATTCTTTATCAATCTATATTATTAAAAGACGATTTAATGCAATTAAAAATATTTAAGGTTAATTTTAAAAATATTAAAAAAACATAAAGTCGAAAATATATAAAATGTAAAATAAAATTTAAAAAATGTGTTTGTTTTCTTTGACGCTCGTACCCGAGCATCTATTTATTAGAAGTCAGAGCTCATACCAATAAGCCACACAGCAGAAGCGTCTCGCAGCCGCATATTTTAAACTTATATAAAGGGCTGAGTTTGTTTACTTTTCCTTATGTAATTTTCTATTGGTGTGCAAAGTGCAGTTAATAGTCTTTTTGTTTGAAAAAAATGTAGGTATCAGAAAGAGATGCAACATCAACTTACTTACTTAGATGGCGCTTACAACCGTTGGTCGGTTTTGGCCTGGTCTAAGAATTTTCGCCAGCTTCTTTTGTCGTGCGTTTGCTGGCGCCAGTTGGAAACTCCAAGCGTTGTCAGGTTATCCAATGCCTGGTCTT
Source organism: Tetanocera ferruginea (assembly GCA_958299015.1). Classification (NCBI taxonomy): domain Eukaryota; kingdom Metazoa; phylum Arthropoda; class Insecta; order Diptera; family Sciomyzidae; genus Tetanocera; species Tetanocera ferruginea. The sequence goes on from OY282642.1 coordinate 60,949,001, forward strand.
TCCAACGGAGATGCGGTCTTCCTCGTCTGCGTTGGCCACCGCTGGGTACCGAATCCAATATCTTTTTCGCTGGAGCTTCGTCGTTCATTCTCTCGACATGACCTAGCCAGCGAAGCCGATCAATTTTAATACGCTTGACTATATCGATGTCAGCATATAGCTCATACAGCTCATGGTTCCATCGTATTCGGTACTCGCCATTGACGCAGATTGGACCATAGATCTTGTGAAAAAATTTTTTCTCGAACGCTCCCAAAGTCCTTTCATCAGAGCTGCTCATCGTCCAGGTTTGTGATGCGTATAGTAGGACGGGCATGATTATTGACTTATAGAGCGTCAGTTTTGTTCGCCGAGAGAGAGCTCTGCTTCTCAATTGCCTACTGAGCCCAAAGTAACACCTGTTGGCAAGAGTTATCCTTCGTTTAATCTCAATACTGATATCGTTGGAGGAGTTAATGCTGGATCCCAGGTAAACAAAGTCCTTCACTACCTCAAAGGAGGTGTTGTTAACAGTGACGCGGTTTCCAAGACGCTGGGACTGTTTGTTTGTTGACACAAGATACTTCGTTTAATCTGCGTTCACTGCAAGACCCATTCGACTCGACTCTTTTTTTAGCCTGGAGAATGCTGCACTGACTTCGCGCGTATTTTGACCAATGATGTCAATATCATCAGCATACGCCAGCAGCATAACACTTTTATAGAAAATTGTGCCGCTGCGTCTCAGGTCAGCAGCTCGGATGATCTTCTCCATGACTATATTAAAAAAGTCGCACGATAAAGAATCACCTTGTCTGAAACCTCGCTTGGTATCGAACGGAAGGGAGAGGTCCTTCCCGATTTTCACTGCACTGCTGGTGTTGTTCAGTGTCATCCTGCAAAGACGTATTAGCTTCGCAGGAATACCAAATTCAGACATGATGGAGTATAGGTGACTCCTTATTGGACTGTCGAAGGCGGCTTTGAAATCGACAAAAAGATGGTGCGTGTCGATTTGTTTTTCGAGGGTCTTTTCCAAGATTTGTCGGAGCGTGAAGATCTGGTCAATGGTGGACTTTCCAGGTCTGAAGCCACACTGATAAGGTCCAATCAGTTGGTTGACGATGGGCTTTAGTCTTTCACACAATACGCTCGACAGGACCTTATATGCGATATTAAGAAGGCTAATCCCACGGTAGTTGGCGCAAATGGTGGGATCGCCTTTCTTGTGGATTGGGCAGAGCACACTGAGGTTCCAATCATCTGGAATGTATTCTTCTGACCATATTCTGCATGGAAGTCTGTAAATGCATGTAAATAGAGCTTCGCCACCGGTCTTAAACAGCTCAGCCGGTAGGCCATCGGCTCCTGCTGTTAAGACCTCATTATAGTCGGGCAGCGGAACTTCAACGCTGTCATCCATAATTGGGGTTTCCGGGATATCATCTCCACTGGCGGGATTGTTGTCAGCGTTGCCATTTAAAAGTCTAGAGAAGTGGTCCCTCCATAACATCAGTGTACTCTGGATATCTGTCACTAGATTCCCATTCTCGTCCTTGCAGGAACAGGCTCCGGTCTTAAAACCATCGGCCAGGCGTTTTATTTTTTCGAAAAATTTTCGAGTCTCATTCCTGTCGCCATGCATCTCAATTTTCTCGCACTCACGCATTTCCGCCTCTCGTTTATTTCGCCTGAAAATGCGTCTCTCTTCCCTCCTCTTCTCTCGGTATCGCTCCTTAACAGCACGCGTTACAACCGACTGCAGGGTGGCTTTGTAGGCGGCGTCCTTCTCTGCAGTGGCGTCACGACACTCCTGGTCGTGCCACTGGTTTCGGCGAGTGCGGTGGTAGCCTATCACCTCTTCGGCAGCCGTACGCATAGAGTGGGATATGTGTATCCACTGTCCGCATATAACGTCGATTGGAGGAGTGCTTTCTTGAAGCAGGAGTGAGAGTCGAGTAGCGAAGGCTTCGGCCGTCCGTTTTGACTGCAGCTTGTCGACGTCTAGCTTCCTTTGTGTAGGATTGCGAGCATTCTTAGCTGCGCACAGACGTGTGCGGATCTTGGCTGCGACAAGATAATGATCCGAGTCTATGTTAGCACCACGGATCGTGCGTACGTCTAGTACACTGGAAGAGTGCCTTCCGTCAATCAAAACGTGATCAATTTGGTTGCATGTTTTTTGATCAGGGGACAACCAGGTGGCCTTATGAATATTGAGATGCTTGAATCTAGTGCTACTAACGACCATGTTTCGTGCTGCGGCGAAGTCAATCAACCTCATTCCGTTATCGGATGTGTTGTCGTGGAGGCTGAACTTTCCGACTGTAGGACCAAATATGTTTTCCTTACCCACCTTGGCGTTGAAGTCACCAAGCACGATTTTTATGTCATGACGGGGGCAGCGCTCGTATGCGTCTTCAAGGCGCTCGTAAAAACTTTCTTTGGTCTCATCATCTTTTTCTTCTGTCGGAGCGTGCGCACATATTAGGCTTATGTTAAAAAATTTTGCCTTGAAGCGAATTATGGCAAGTCGTTCGTTCACAGGAGTGAATCGCAGGACATGATGCCGTATTCTCTTGCCAACTACAAATCCGCATCCAAACTCGTGCTTCTCCGCATGGCCGCTGTAGTAGATATCACAGGATGCTTGCTGTAAGCAACCCTGTCCCTTCCATCGCATTTCTTGGATTGCAGTGATATCAGCATTATATCTTTCCAAGATATCAATCAGTTGAATAGAGGCACCATCCCAATTTAGGGTTCGGACATTCCAGGTGCATATCCGTAAATCATTATCAGTTTTTCGTTTGCGGTAGTCGTCGTCAGATTTGGGGATCATTCTTTTATTCATTTTTAAACTTTTCATTGAAATATTTTTTTTATGTGGTTTGCTTCAAACCCAACGCACAACCTTTGCTTGATGACCAAAGGAAGCCCGCCGCTCAGATTCGCCGCCAAAGTATATCGGTATGATAGTTTTTTGACGTTTCCAGGAGACACCACACGGAGGTTTGAGTCGACTTGAGACGATTTCGACATGGATAGTGCTGGCCTCGCCAAGTTGAGGCAGTCAGACACGTTGCCATGTGAAGATCGCCCCCCTTATCTCCCAACAACATCAAACGTATACAAAAAAGCACGTTACCTTTTGCCCGACGCCTGAACAAAGGTAACAACCTTTGTATGGAGAATTTTATATGGGCGTAACGCACTAAGTAACCTGTTATCTAACAGTTACCGTTCTGACTTGGTACACAGACAGTCGCAACAAACACGTGTTTGTTGCGACGGTGTATGTTGCGACAGTGTATTTGGTTGTTTGAAGGTCTGTTCAGATGTCTGACAAAAATTAAAATATTTTGATTTCCGGTCGTGTCTGACGGACCGTCTGTGTAGTGTATGGTGAAACCTCACAGACTTGCGAAGCTTTTATTGTGCAAAGACGTGTTGCAGTTAAAGAAAGGATAAATTTAGCTGAATTCATTGAGCTTTTTAAATCCCTGCCAGGCGCGGATACAAGGGGGGTAATGGGGGTAATTACCCCCCCAAGAACTTTCAAATACTTTTTTTTAATACTTTATTTGGAGAAAATAATTATGCCCACAGCTTAAGGGTAATTTTATGTATACATAAGCGATTCTGAAGGCGTGTTTTGAAAGAAAACTAAAAAAAAAATGGTCAGAGACTTTGTTTAACTCTAGTTTTTTTATTGATTTCAACAATTGCACAGTGCAACACCAAAAAAAATAACCATATACGGACACCACTACGTGATAAAAGACTAAAAAAAAAAAACCCGTGTCTCCCAATTTTCGCCAAAGTTATGCACTTTTTGTTTTATGGGCCACGCCTACCTCCCATACAACACAAATAATGAAAACTCTATAAAGAGGCTAATATCAAAGTTACAAAACTGAAACTCAGTATTTGCGTGTTCTATGTCAAAACTTAAGTGTGTTAGAAAAATGGGCGTTATCCACCCACTTACACGCCCACCTCCCATACAACCCCAAAATTTAAAACTCTATAAAGAGACTAATATTAAAGTTACAAAACTGAAACTCGGTATTTGTGTGTTCTATGTCAAAACTTAGGTGTGTTAGAAAAATGGGTGTTATCCACCCACTAACACTACACTCCCACCTCCCATACAACCCCAAAATTGAAAACTCTATGAAGAGACTAATATTAAAGTTACAAAACTGAAACTCGGTATTTGTGTATTCTATGTCAAAACTGAGATGTTTTAGAAAAATGGGCGTCATCGACTTACTAACACGCCCACCTCCCATACAACCCCAAAATTTAATATTTTATAAAAAGGCTTATATTTATGCTTCAGAAAAACAATTTGATATGTTTGTATTTTAGACACATAAAACTAACAAAATTTTCTAAAATCTCATACAAAAAGCTCTCTTATTTAAGATTATTTAACCCTTAAGAATCAGTCGTGGGGGTATTTTAACTTCGGCCAAGTCGAAGATATACCTTACTAGTTTTTTAATATTTTTGTAATAGATAGCATAGTAACTCAATGTTGAAGTAAATAAAAAACAAATGAAATTAAAAAACGGTGTTAAGAATCATCTCTAGGAAGTTTATATATTTTAGAAATTTGTTTATTGAGATCTTAGGTACATTTTTGTAGTTGATTGTTTCCTTGAATTTTGAACGGTTTGCTACCTATGGACCTGAACACGGGAAAAAAGTTAAAAAAAAATCGAAATTTTTTAAGTTTTTTGCAATTTTGACCTGGAAGGTGAAGTTTTTTGGATTTTATATGTTGGCAATTTTTGTTCCTTATGACAAGAGTTACAACTTTGCCTCTGAGAGTAAATCGAAATTCTGAACGGTTTACAAGATATGAGCCTGAGAAAATGATCACATTTTTACGAAAATGATACCGAGGCCCCAAATCTTTGGGGGCCCATAAAATAAAAAGTGCATGACTTTGGGGAAAATTGGGAGACACGGGTCTTTTTTTTTTAGTCTTTTATCACGTAGTGGCGTCCGTATATGGTTATTTTTTTTGGTGTTGTTCTCAGGCTCATATCTTGTAAACTGTTCAGAATTTCGATTTACTCTCAGACGCAAAGTTGTAGCTCTTGTCATAAGGAACAAAAATTGCCAACATATAAAATCCAAAAAACTTCACCTTCCAGGTCAAAATCGAAAAAAACTTAAAAAATTTCGATTTTTTTTTAACTTTTTTCCCGTGTTCAGGTCCATAGGTAGCAAACCGTTCAAAATTCAAGGAAACAATCAACTACAAAAATGTACCTAAGATCTCAATAAACAAATTTCTAAAATATATAAACTTCCTAGAGATGATTCTTAACACCGTTTTTTAATTTCATTTGTTTTTTATTTACTTCAACATTGAGTTACTATGCTATCTATTACAAAAATATTAAAAAACTAGTAAGGTATATCTTCGACTTGGCCGAAGTTAAAATACCCCCACGACTGATTCTTAAGGGTTAAATAATCTTAAATAAGAGAGCTTTTTGTATGAGATTTTAGAAAATTTTGTTAGTTTTATGTGTCTAAAATACAAACATATCAAATTGTTTTTCTGAAGCATAAATATAAGCCTTTTTATAAAATATTAAATTTTGGGGTTGTATGGGAGGTGGGCGTGTTAGTAAGTCGATGACGCCCATTTTTCTAAAACATCTCAGTTTTGACATAGAATACACAAATACCGAGTTTCAGTTTTGTAACTTTAATATTAGTCTCTTTATAGAGTTTTAAATTTTGGGGTTGTATGGGAGGTGGGCGTGTAAGTGGGTGGATAACGCCCATTTTTCTAACACACTTAAGTTTTGACATAGAACACACAAATACCGAGTTTCAGTTTTGTAACTTTGATATTAGCCTCTTTATAGAGTTTTCATTATTTGTGTTGTATGGGAGGTAGGCGTGGCTCATAAAACAAAAAGTGCATGACTTTGGGGAAAATTGGGAGACACGGGTCTTTTTTTTTAGTCTTTTATCACGTAGTGGTGTCCGTATATGGTTATTTTGCCGTGACTTAAAAAATTACACACAGTGTTATTAAAGTATATAAAAAAAATTTTGTTTATTTTTGTTTTGTGATGTCATTTGCGTGTAGATGACGTTTTTATGAAGCGATGCGAGAAGAGTATGATCATTTTGCTTGTAACCTTGTAACCTTTGCTTGTATGACAAACCAAAATATAATTATAAATATGTAAAGAAAACACTTACGTCAAGGTAGTAACTTCGCTTTTTTTAAAATGAGCTTGAAAATAAAATAACAGATCGTTATGTCAAATTTACAGCCATTTTTTTAACAATCAACTTTAAAGACGCGTTATTTTCTTACAAATAAAAAACTTGAAGTCACTACCTCAGCGTAAGTGTTTGCTTTATAATAATTATATTTTTGCAAGACATTAACGATTAGTTTAAAAATGCCATTTATATGAAATCATTGAACAAGCAACATTGATTTTGATTTGTTAAGAGCGCAATTAAGATTTTGGCTATGGCCAACGAATTTTTCCATTAAAAAAACAATACGTGCTTGTACTTTCAGTTTTCACTTTATAAATTTTCAAAAAAAAAATTCGAACAATGTAAAATCCAATAGTTTGTTTTACTTCAATTATTTCATCATCAGTTAAATTATTTCTTAGAAATATTTCAGCTATATTCAGTACTTATGAAAATATTATATACATCTGTAATACTTTTTGACATATATGATAGAAAGGGTGTTTTTTTATGAGGTTTTTTTTCAATATGGATTACTCTATTGTCTGACAGTTGTTTTGACAGTTTAAAGTGACGTCTCTACTCAGTATTGTTTGGCAAATCATCATAAATAGGTTAACTCCAGAACAACGCTTCCAAATCGTGGAAATTTATTTTCAAAAACAGTGTTCAATTAAAAGTGTTTATAGAGCACTTCGCGAATTTTATGGTCTACAAATTTCGGTCTACATTCACTCTTTTGGATTCCAAGCCACCGAGAAGAATGAGAAGAGTGCGTACAGAAGAAAATATTGCTGTCGTTGAGGCCAGTGTCGAAGAAAACGTTAATTTATCGATTAGTCTCTGAAAATGAGGAAGGACGACGCGTTACCGTGAATAGAAATCGATACAGAACCATGATCAATGAATTTTTGTTGCCAAATCTTCAAGATATGGATGTTGAAATACGCCCTCAAAGACTTTTGGGTCGCAAAGTGGACCCCCAGAATGCCCTTTGTGCAAAATAGTCGTGGTGGCCATATGCCCAAAATTATATTTAAATGAAACTATCTACCAAATAAAAATTGTTTTGGCTATTTCATAATTTGGCATGTGTTTAGTGAATTAATGTTAGGTTAAAGTTGCTAAAATTGTATCAACTGCGCAAATAATTTGTTGCATACAATTATTTTTGTTTGAGTAAATTCTAAATTGTTTGGAATTCTGAAATTTTTCAAGACTACCTTAACTTCATCTTTATATAAATAGGCGTAGGGAAAACGGTTAAGAACCATTCTCTCCCGTGTTTTTCAACCGATTTTGATAATTCTATTTTTAAATGAATTAGAGTGCGGAGAAGGAGTGCATAGACTATTTTATACAACTATAAATAAACAAACAAAAATTGGTCGATTTGCGACCCCAGGGCGGTACTAGTAATTATTATTGCAACAAACCAACCAAATTACCACAACCGACTTTCATGAAATAAAACTGCCACTTTTAGTCCACTTTTAGTAAGGAACTAATTCAAATGCAATTATTTCATGAACTTAAAATTAGGCAGTGTAAACAGGAGAGCGACACTAATGTTAATGATATTAACGCCGTTTTTACTCTTTATAATAATGACATTTTTCCACTAACTTCTATAACGTTTGCTATCTTTGCGACGCTTCCTATCAGTGTAGAAACAGCTGAGCGAAGTTTTTCTATACTGCGACGATTAAAAATAGGTTCCGTTCGAATTGAGAACGATTGAATGGACTCGCATTATTGCATATACTAAGAGACATTTAAATTAATATTAAATAAATATTAATTAAAATTAGATTTAGAGTTTTTATTTACTTTTCGCTGAGATATTATTCCAGAAAAAGGGAGAAATAAATAAATACGGAAATGTGCGTGTATGTGTCTGGGAAAAATGCTTCTTAAACAATTCAATAATTTCAATTCAAAAAGTACAATTTATCTATTTGTAAAAAAAAATTTTTCTCAAATCGAAAATGTGTGTCTTTGATAATTTACCCCCCCCAAGATTTTTTCCAGATCCGCCCCTGATCCTTGCTGTCACTTTGGAAGACTGAATGCAAAAACTATTCCGAAAAAAAATTAAAAACAATGAATATGAAGTGTTAGTGATGAAAACAAAGATAGAAATCCTGAAGCATCGCTGTCCTCACTCATCGCGCAACAAAAGTGAACTAAAAAACCTCTTCGTGCATGAAGTCTGTGTAGTGTAAAGTCGTCGCAATGACAAGAAAAAAATATCTGTCTGACCGACAGTCTGTATAGTCTATTTGGCCCTTAATGCAGGCTTCAAATATGAGGTCTTCTGTGCCACACGGTGGCCATTTCCACACAGGTTCAATAGTTAAGAATCTAGTTCGCCAGTTTGGCATACTAGTAAGCTTGTTGACAAAAAATTTTGATTTTCTGCATCCAACAAAGCAAAATAAAAACATTAGTGGTATTCATGCAATGCCGAATAGTTTTCGATGCCGTTTATTGGAATATATTCGCTGTTTGTGCATGTGGTTCCTTTTTTTGCATGTTTTTGTTAGTGCCGTATATTAATCAGCTGTTCTTTATGTCGTTTTGCAAAAGTGGCCACTTTGGTTTAATAAATGAGCTGAAACCTAAATAGTTTAACAAATACATAAATAGTTTCATAATTGAGATGGATACAAAGAAATTCCAGATAAATTCTTTTATTATTCGACAATTGACAATATGCAGTTTGTTGTTTTATAGGATTCACAAGTTGAAAGTTGAGTACGAAGTTATTACTTTGTAATAAATATTGTAAAATATTTGAAAGGTGGCAACAACTATTTGCCGAAAGTTTTCGGTTCTTTTTTCGCATCAAAATCGTTAGGAAAACTGGGAACTTTGCCGTATATCAAATTCCATACAAATTTTGACAGTTGGTATACGGCGTTACGCTTTTTCCGATTTTCGGCATATTCGGCACGTTTTCGTCATTGCATGAATACCACTGTTCTCTATATAGCCCATCCACAATGACGACAACGGGCGACGAGCGTCAAAGGTCACTTTTATTTTACAAGTATTTCTTATGGAATGTAATTTTGGAGACAATCGCGACCACATTGTTGCCCGACATCAAATGCCGTTGTAGCCAAGGCATATTTATCCAGGTAGTATAAAACGCAACTGCGCTGCCGACTTTTGGGAGTCTAATGTCAAAATCAAATAATGCCCACTCTTATTAACGAGTTGGAGGATTTTTTTGTTTTTCAGAGTAAAACTTTACGCTAGCCTTTTCTTATTTTCGTATGTGTAAGTTTACAGTTTATTAATTTTTTAATTATTGAATTTTGTGCTTGATGTTTTAATTGTATTTTGGAGATATTCTGAAGAACAATTTTACACTTTTGGTATTAGGTGTTAGTTAATTTTAATTAAAAAAATCCCCTTTTGTTTTGTTTTTGCTGCAGAAGCAACATTGCTCATTGCCATTTCTGATTTTGACATTATACTCCCATTAGTTTTTTCTTATTAAAGTACCTGGATTAATATGCCTTGGTTGTAGCCAGCTTCAATTTAGTTCTAATTTGGCGACGAAAACAGACGACAAAAAGAAATGTTTAGCCGATGTTTAAATTCGCGTTTTTTCGTGCTGGCTGCTCGAGTGCTCGTTTCTATGTTCAATTTATATATTTCATTGCAAACTTTGATGTGAGTTTATTAAATAATATAATTTAATTTAAATTCAATTCAATAACCTGAAAAAATATTGCTGATTAAAAATCTCACCAATTATTGAAAAATAATTGCATTGTAATATTAGTTTAATTCAATTTAAATAATTTCTTGTAAATGTCAAAAGCACTTTCTGCTGAAGCTCGTTTTTGTCGCGTTTAAAAAATTCAAGTCGCCCGAAATTTCTCTACAACGACAGAGTGGAGACCTGTCGCTCGTCGCCCGTTGTCGTCATTATGCATAGGCTAATAGTCTCTACGTAACCAGGGTTGTATTCAAATATTAGTCTAGTACTATGTAGAGTACATTTTGATGATTTAAGGACGATGTGAGAAATTTTTGTTTCTTTTTCTTATCTATTTGGTGGTACTCTATGTAAGTTGCATACAGTATATGTGATAACTTTGTTTTGATACAGTATAGAAGTTATTTCGAGTAAATTATGCTGGTTTTAAGGGCTTGGGAAGCATTTTTGCTTAATTTTCCCCACGCAAAAATAATTTTATTTCGAAGCAATAAGTACTTTTTTTAAAAGTACATTTCTATTTTTCTCATTTTCTTTGTGTGCGCCAAACAGAATTTGAATGCTCGCTTTATCGAACACACACAAGCCGCCATATTGCTTGCCACACAAGCTAACAGATGTGAAAGCCAAATTACCACTGTTCTGACGACATGTATTCACTAAATAGCCGATACACATTGACTGCAACATGCAACAAACGACAAACGTCCAAAGTAAAGTAAAGTAAAATTTATTGAGATTTTAAAATCTATTACAAAAGTTCATATTAGTTACAGAGAAAGAAAATACATAAAATTTATTCTATTAAATTAAGGCCCGTTAACTGATCTCCGAAGTTTAAATTCCTTAATCTCAGATTTCGTAAACAGAAATTTAATTTTAAACTCAGTTAAAATTATTTTCGTAACTTATCTCATTTTTATCGGCAGTATACTTAAACTCTGTTTAAAAATTTAAACTAAGATTAAAAAACATATTTGAGCGGCACTGTAGTAAAAGTTCTACAACTTTGACGTAGGACATCAAAATATTTCAAAATTTTTTGATAAAAAAATGCAAATTGTCAGTTTCATTGGAATATTTTTTTTTCAAAACTTAAAATATGTTTGTTTTTTGTTTATTGTTTTGATTTTTTTGAAGTATGATTTTTTTATTTTTTATTTTTTCTTTACGATTGAGAATATTTCCAATGTTCTCAGAGAACTTTTGACAAAATCTAGGTTTAAATTTTTTAAACCTAGAATTTCTATGTTTAAATTTAAACTTGCCTCACCAAGTTAAACTTAGATTTTTTGAGATGAGGTATCGGCGTTAAAATTTAAACTGAGGTTAAGGAATTTTAAACATTGTTTAAGCTTAACTTTGTTTAAAATTGAGATCAGTTAACGGGCCTAAAAGGGATGAATGCTGATAGCATGAGTTTAACAACTAAAACAAAGAGATACAAATACTTGCTCACGGCATTTTTTAGTAAGTACCTGGGCGACCGAGCTCCGCTCAGAGTCCCACCGTATATTGAAATGTTTTACGGTTTTTAATATATCAAAAATGCGAGCTTTATCTTAAAAACATCATATAAGATCATATATTTCAATAAACTTTAAATGCATTTTTCTTTTATGATAATTTCGATTTTCAACTAAACGAAATTGGTTTTTGTTTTTTTATCCCTTTACAAATACTAAATAATTTCGATAATTTACTTATGCTTAACGAAACTTAACTCTGACGCTACGTATTCTAGTGCCGGCTATTCCAAGCCTAATGCAAGTTATTTTTCAAAAAATTTATCTCATGCTCCTTTTCCACTTATAAGAATAGAAATACTTTTTTTATGTCGCCATTTTTTCTACATTTATCGAGATAGCAATTTTTGATTTAAGGAATTTTTCCTGGAGTCATTTTCAATAAATCATATCTCTGTCATCTGTAACCCCTGTTTTTGTAAATGAAGTATCTTTAGAAAGCAATTGAAAAGAGATTTTTAATAAAAATTATATATTTTTGAATTTTTTTGCTAGAGTTGCCTACTTTATTGAAAAAAAGTAAGTTGTTCATATCTCAAAAAGTGCATTTTCGGTTTTTTTGACGTAGAATTACGTCTTACGTCTTTGTATGGGGTCGTATTAACAAATTTTTTTAAGGTCATGGAACGTTTTGTGACCTATACTCTAGGGTATACGTACATCCTTTAATATTCATCGTTCAAACATAAAAAATATACTAAAGTATCAGATAATATGATATCAGAGCTGTAAAAACATGCATTCAATTTGATTGCTTTAACAAAAATTTGAATCAGTGAGTAACAAAAAAAGAATGCATTCAATGAATGCAAAATTGATCCATGAATAAAATTTTAAATTCACATTCAATTTTAAAAAATTGATTGATTATTAATTTCTATTATTCATTTTACGTTATTCTGAATAATGCATTAATTTTTTATTCAAATGAATGCTATTCATAGAGAATGCTATTCACAAAGAATGCAATTCACAAGGAATCGTTATTCATTTTGCATTCATGCATTAATTTCTTATTCATTATTCATTTTTTATTCATTATTCGTTTCTTATTCATTATTATTTTTTTATTCATTATTCATTTTTTATACATTATTCATATTTTATTCATTATTCATTTTATTCATTATGTATATTAGTTATTTTCTCAAATATTTCATAAATTTAATATAATTTATGCGCATAAATTAAATTTCAATCGTTTTTTAAATTCTTCTTTCTATTGAGTTGGAATGCATCTAGTTACCAAATTAAAAATATTCTACTTTGGTTAAAAAATTAACACAAAGCGATAGTATGAATACAAAATGAATAATGAACAATAAATGAATAATGAATAAAAAATGAATACTGAATACAAATCAATAATGAATAAAAAATTAATAATGAATAAAAAATTAATAATGAATAAAAAATGAATGCATGAATCCAAAATGAATAACGATTCGTTAATTGCATTCTTTATGAATAGCATTCAATTGAACAAAAAAATGAATGCATTATTCTGAATAATGAAAAACGAATAATCGAAATGAATAATAAATCAATTTTTTAAAATTGAGTGTGAATTCAAAATTTTATTCATGAATCAATTTTGTATAATTCTTGTGTCGTTATTCATTTGTACTTAAAATTTTGAATATGAATGAGAATTTTACAGCTCTGGCGGCTTGCATGTTGTGTCTGCTGCTTCCTTTGTTTTTGTTTTGTTGTTTTTGCTTGTGTTGATTCTGTACGAACTGATTCGCAGCATTGGTTCTCTACTCCACGTTAAGAGGCTGATCCGATACGATTTAACTCTTATTGGGTAATAGCATACAACTCTTGTTGTATGCTTTTACCCAATAGATGGCGCTTTTGACATGATGTATGCATCTAAAAGAGCAAGCGTTTGTTATTGCGTCAAGTAGAAAGTATCAGAACGAAATATGTGAAATGAACAATCCAGTTATTATTTAAGAAATGAACCAAGTTTATTCCGGATAAATTTTTGGTTTTGTTTTCAATGCAAATTAATTTGGATGATCAACCATATACATCCCAAATCATTGTAGTGCAGATTCAAAGTATACATCGGACAGAGAGAAAAATGGCACCCGTGGAAGCATAAAATGTATTTCGTGGCTCAGTTGGTTAAGCAGTTGTCGATTAGATTTGATGAATCATATGAGCCTGGTTCGATCCTCAGCCAGACTGTTTTATATAATTTTTATAATATTCTTTTTTAATTTTATATTATTATAACCTTATTTTATTAATTATTTAATGTAAGAACTGCATAGAGCAATAGTTTTATTTTTTGGCACATCCCGTTTTTTGCGATAGCATGAACAAAATGTAAGCAAAATACAGCTAGCTATTATTACCCTTTTAGTTATTTTGTATTCAATTTTTAACTCAAGGTACTATAATTCTAATTTTATTCCCAATTTATTAAATTTACGTACTGCTTTGAGTAAAAAAATGTCTTGTGTTTTTATTCGTATCAATTCTAATAAAAAAAGGATTAAAAATGTATTAGTCCAATGTGTTGTTTAAAAATTACTCTAAGATTTTTAACCGTGTAGTGGTTTTACTATTGTGGGCTTTTGTTGGATTTTTTGTATTAACTCTATAAATAGGTTTATATACCTAGAGCTACAGATTTCAAACTTGGTATGTCTGTTTGTTACATCAAAACTAAGATATGTACAAGTTGTGAATTTGTCACTTCATTCGCCCACTGGCGGCCAATTGAAAAATGCTAAAACTTTTTGTTTTAAGACCGATCTAAAAAATTCGTAGTGTAAATTTCATCTTAATTCATTTCGAATTTTTATAAGGCATTTACAATTTTGTAAACTTACTACAAATAAAAGTGAATGAAACTAATAGCGTTTTCTTATCTCAACGAAAAATTCTGCCCTAAGATAAGTAGGGATATAAGTTACGTTAAGATTCTTATTAACCTCTGTGTGTACCAGGGTAAATTCTTAAAAAAAATTCAGGCAAAAGTGATGTCGGGTTGATATTAGGTCCTAAATCTATTGTTTATAATGCCCACAGGCGAAATATAAATTGTTTCAGACCAGCTGTGCTCTTTTTGCGAATTATATATAAAATTAATCAAATCATTTTCAACATCAAGAAGTTTATTTATACATTTTTCCATATGCATCAGCAAGTATTTGCACAGAGGGACAATGAAAGCGTTTTTATAAATATAATAATTTGAGTATCTTTTAGTAAGCGATACGAATTTGCGATCAATACAATGGCTTAAAACTTTTCGCTCAAACTTTTCAAGGCTTTGCGCTGTTGAGGGGGAAATCGAAAACCAAACCGGAAACCCATACATTAGTACTGATCGAATGCTCATTTTATAGATTAATAGCTTTGTTATAGTGGGCATACATTTATTTTTTAGTAAATTAGAAAATGTTGCCAAAATTTTTTTAGCTTTTTTAAGGACAATATTGGCATGAATGTAAAACTTTAACATTATATTAAAGGTAATACCCAGGTATTTTAATTGGTTTTTAAATGGAATATTAATATCATTAAGCCTTAACTTTAACCCTTTGTTTTGCGGAACAGTGTCTCTGTGACACTTCCCGGATGGGTTTCTAATGCCGCGTTTCCATGCTATCTTCTACGATCTCCCACAATCACATTTTTTGTAAGAAAGAATGAGCATGCGAACCCTATCTTGCGGAATTGGATAATGTTAGTATGAAATAGGCATACATTTTCTACTTTTATAGCATGTGATATCCTCTGTGATTTTATGAGATACTAGAAGATAGAAAAAGTTCAACTTCTTGAATTTTTCCTATAAAAGTTGGTTATAAAGCTTTTAAAAATAATAGCTGCATGGCATTCTTAATTCTTTGTGACATTTCTAAAAATTTTAATATTATCGGCAGACAAACAACAGCATGAAATTGCAGAGAGTAAGTTTTTAACTGTTCCTTTCCTAATCAAAAACTTACCTTTTCCTTTTCCCGCTAAGTCGTTGTCGCTCTAAAGAAGAGGAAATGCTGAATCTCAATGTGCCGTGCTGAATCTCGGAAGAGCAGTCATGACAACTGATTCACTCTATGTGCCACAATGCAGGTTCACTAGCGCCAGCTAAACGATATACCGCTACCCATGAACTATACAGCGACACTGCAAGGAACTGGTGGTGGTCCCGGACCTTCTTCGCCCGTGTTTAGCATTATAAATGCGGCCGCAGCAGCATCCAGTCAACAGCAAACGTGCACAAGGCGGTCATACACTTAATGCGTGGGGCAAAGCGCCAACAGAATACTTGGTTGTTTCTGAGGCACTGCGACATTACAGCAACAACATTCACAAGAACAACAACAGCTTTGCGCTGACGTCGTACCCGTTTTGGTAGCAACATCAGTGCTTGTTTCTGCATGTTCATCGGACACTGAATGTTCCACAGGCACGAGCTCAACGCTACACAGCTACGCATAACGATACACCAACAGCAACAGCAGTGCGCTGGCGTCGTAAGAGTTTAGGTAGCTTTGTTCCTTTGCACGTTAAACCTAAACTATTCCTTTTCCCGCCAGGTCGTCATCGCTCTAAGAAAGAGGGAGTGCTCGATCAAGGCACAAATCAACCAACTACTACCAAATCATGCCAACTGACGCACTCTGTTTGCCATAATGCAGTTGCACAGACGCCAGTTTACGCATGAACGATACACCGCTACTGCAAGGAGCTGGTTGTGATCCAGGAGCTTCATCGCCCATGTAAACCAATATAAATGCAGGCGCAGCAGCAGCCAGTCAACAGCAAATGTGCACATATGGTGGCCAACCACTTAATTCGTGTGTCAACAATGATACAAGCGCCAACAGAATACGTGGTTGTTTCTGCGGCATAGCAGCATCAGCAGCAACAAAAACAACAACATCAGCTATGCGCTGGCATCGTACTCATTTCGGTAGCAACACCAGGCGACACTATGTCTCTTCGAATTTAGACAAATGCCACGGTCTACAACCCGAAAGGTGGCCCCGTTGTTGGTGGCTTAAGTAATGGCGGCGATGTTAGCGCTTGACAAATTAATGCAAATAATTAAATTTAAATTTACTACGACAAGTTTGAGATTATTATTTTTATAATTAAAACAATTGAAAATAAATAACAATTAAATAACTAAAAATTTATTTCTGCTTGAATTCCACTGAACTTAATTCCAAGCTGCCTTGTGACCGACTGCTGCTCCTGGTAACATCTTCTTGTTTTTGTTTTAGTGGCTTTTTTGCCACTGGAGTTCCTTATTTTTATTAAAAAACACATTTCGGCAAAAATAAATTAATTTATTTGTTTACAAATATCCCATATGTCAAACATTTATAGCAAAAGGTACATATATGCATCTCGCTCTTTATAGCAAGTGTTTTGTGATATGGGATAGGATAAGATACTGGAAGATCTTATGGAAACGCGGCATAATGCATATGTCTTCCGATTTGGCTACATTTAGTTTATTTCCCCATTCTTTATAAAAGCAATAAATTTTTTCTAAGTGCGCTTGAACAAGACTCAATGCCTCATTTGGAGTGTCACCGTGAGCATATATTATAGAGTCGTCCGCGTAAAGTATACCTGTGGAACCATTATAAAGATGAGGAAAGTTATGGATAAAAATGCTGTATAAATACGGAACCATTATCGCGCCCTGAGGAACACCACTTCTAATAAGACTCAGAAGAAGCATCATTAATATTTACATAAAATTTTCTTTCGTTTAAAAAACTGAATAAAATCTTTATAAATGGAGGATTAAAACCAATTTTGGTTAATTTATAGAAAATGCTATTATGATACGCTTTGTCAAACGCCTTCTCAATGTCCAGAGACACAGCCACAGTGCATCTTCGACGTTGTAGATTTATATTTACATAATTTTCAAACTTTAAAAGCGCATGAACTGTTGAATGCTGTTTCTTGAAACCAAACTGAAAATCCGGGATACATGAACATCAATGACGAAATGAAGCCTGTCTTGAATTATTCGTTCATAAAGCTTTCCCAGATTTGAAAGCAAGGAGATGGGTTGGAAATTGTTTACTTCATAACAGTTTGGTTTTTTCTTAATCGGAAAAATTTTTGCAATCTTCCATCCATTAGGGAAACAGCCATTTTAAGTGCAGTTATTGAACAAAATTGCTAGGAAGTCAAAAAAAATCTTTGGTAATTTTTAAATGACAAAATTGGAAATAAAATCCGGGCCGAACGAATTCTTGGAGTTAAACTCTTTTACATAAGAACAAATAACATCAGAGGTAACGAAATGTGTGGAGTCTGAGTTCATGGAAGCATTGAAGCCTGAACGGAAATTAAAAAAAGAGGAAGGATATGAATCAAAAGTGGAATAAAAATGAGATTCTATAACTTCTAGATCCGATCTGTCAGGAATTGTTTCTTTGTAAATATTTTCAAGGTGGTTTTTTTAAATTTCATCTTTTTCACTATCCTCAGTCACAATACAACCATTATTAAAAATTTTTGAACAAAAAGTTCCTTCCCTCTTTTTTATTAAACCGTAAATCTGCTTGTAAGCCGCACGACTTGGTTTAATATGTTTGAGTCTCTCGCCAAATTCATGTGCTTCATGTATTTTTAGTGTGGAACAAGGGCTCTTAATCTCAATGGTATTACTGTGAGAGGCTAAAGTATTATTTATTGCAGAAGTCAAAACAGCAATATTACTATCGATTTCGGAATTTTGTAAATTCACATTATTCAAAGGCAAATTGCCTTCAAGATGCGCCGTCAAGTCAGCTCTAAAATCATCCCAATTCGTATCTTTATCTATACTATTATATAAAAGGCTTCTCACGTATCTACATAGCCGTATAACTCAATAACTACGCAACCGATTTTTGTAATTCTTTCACTAACATAAAGCAACATGTTTAACTTAGTCCATGGAGTCCTTTTTTTCTTTAAAACTGCTCTAAAGAGTTATTAAAACTTGAGCTTAAAAAGTAGCCAAAAAAATCAAATCCAAAAAACATTGCTGCATTGAATCGTTAGATACACAACCAGCGCGCTGCAGCGTAAAGCTTTCTCGGTCTTTTTCTCTCCGATTGTGTTTGTTGTTATTGTTTCTTTTACTTAAAGTGCTTTAAATAAGGGATGTTTTACGTACAAGGGCAGATGCAAGAAGTTGTCTCATTCAGTTGGCGCTGAGACTTCAAGCAATTAAGTCTTTGATGCTTAATTTTTAGCTATGCTATATTTATGCTAAATATGTAAATGCAAATGTTTTGGTCATTAATATGTACTTAAAAAGGTAGATCCAAAATTTGAATAAAAAATTTAAAAACCAGTACAATGTCCAATTTTAGTTTCTTCATTCATATGCGTTTCCTGCCGTTATTTTTGATTATAAAATTATATTTTAATTATAGCCTTGATTATAAAAATCGGATAAGTAGTATCCAAGACTTGAAAAGAGCGAGAAAAAAATTTAAAATATTGGCGCATAGTGTTATCAATGTGTGGAAAGGTGTGTTCGCATTAGTTAACAGGTGTAAGTGTATTGATGCGATTCTGAAAGGTTTGGTAAAATTCATTTACAAAATCCTTAAATTAATTTAAATGGAACAGTTTTCATCCCGATGCTGCTTACTTTAAAACAAGATGTTAAAAGTTACATTCTTGTTCTTTTCATTGAAATAGTTTTATTACATGGTGGGCTTCAAACCCAACGCACAACCTTTGCTTGATGGCCAAAGGAAGCCCGCCGCTTAGATTCGCCGCCAAAGTATATCGGGTGATAGTTTGTTGACGTTTCCAGGAGACACCACGCGGAGGTTTGAGTCGACTTGAGACGATTTCGACATGGATAATGCTGGCCTCGCCAAGTTGAGGCAGTCAGCCACGTTGCCATGTGAAGATCGCCCCCTTATCTCCCACGACGAGTGTCGCGACGCCACTGCAGAGAAGGACGCCGCCTACAAAGCCACCCTGCAGTCGGTTGTAACGCGTGCTGTTAAGGAGCGATACCGAGAGAAGAGGAGGGAAGACAGACGCATTTTCAGGCGAAAAAAACGAGAGGCGGAAATGCGTGAGTGCGAGAAAATTGAGATGCATGGCGACAGGAATGAGACTTGAAAATTTTTCGAAAAAATAAGACGCCTGGCCGATGGTTATAAGACCGGAACCCTTTCCTGCAAGGACAAGAATGGGAATCTAGTGACAGATATCCAGAGTACACTGATGTTATGGAGGGAACACTTCTCTAGACTTTTAAATGGCAACGCTGACAACAATCCCGCCAGTGGAGATGATATCCCGGAAACCCCAATTATGGACGACAGCGTTGAAGTTCCGCTACCCGACTATAATGAGGTCTTAACAGCTATAGCTCGGCTTAAAAACAACAAAGCCGCAGGAGCCGATGGCCTACCAGCTGAGCTGTTTAAGACCGGTGGCGAAGCTCTGTTTAAATGCATTCACAGACTTCTATGCAGAATATGGTCGGAAGAATGCATTCCAGATGATTGGAACCTCAGTGTGCTCTGCCCAATCCACAAAAAAGGCGATCCCACCATTTGCGCCAACTACCGTGGGATAAGCCTTCTTAATATCGCATATAAGGTCCTGTCGAGCGTATTGTGTGAAAGACTGAAGCCCATCGTTAACCAACTGATTGGACCTTATCAGTGTGGCTTCAGACCTGGAAAGTCCACCATGGACCAGATCTTCACGCTCCGACAAATCTTGGAAAAGACCCTCGAAAAACAAATCGATACACACCATCTTTTTGTCGATTTCAAAGCCGCCTTCGACAGTCCAATAAGGAGTCACCTATATGCCATCATGTCTGAATGTGGTATTCCTGCAAAGCTTATACGTCTTTGCAGGATGACACTGAACAACACCAGCAGTGCAGTGAAAATCAGGAAGGACCTCTCCTTTCCTTTCGATACCAAGCGAGGTTTCAGACAAGGTGATTCCTTATTGTGCGACTTCTTCAATATAGTCATGGAGAAGATCATCCGAGCTGCTGACCTGAGACGCAGCGGCACAATTTTCTATAAGAGCGTTATGCTGCTGGCGTATGCTGATGATATTGACATTATTGGCCAAAATACGCGCGAAGTCAGTGCAGCATTCTCCAGACTTGAAAAAGAGTCGAGTCGAATGGGTCTTGCAGTGAACGCAGATAAAACGAAGTATCTTGTTTCAACAAACAAACAGTCCCAGCGTCTTGGAAACCGCGTCACTGTTGACAACACCTCCTTTGAGGTAGTGAAGGACTTTGTTTACCTGGGATCCAGCATTAACTCCTCCAACGATATCAGTATTGAGATTAAACGAAGGATAACTCTTGCCAACAGGTGTTACTTTGGGCTCAGTAGGCAATTGAGAAGCAGAGCTCTTTTTCGACGAACAAAACTGACGCTCTATAAGTCAATAATAATGCCCGTCCTACTATACGCATCACAAACCTGGGCGTTGAGCAGCTCTAACGAAAGGACATTGGGAGCGTTCTAGAGAAAAATCCTTCGCAAGATCTATGGTCCAATCTGCGTCAATGGCGAGTACGGAATACGATGGAACCACGAGCTGTATGAGCTATATGCCGATATCGATATAGTCAAGCGTATTAAAATAGAGCGGGTTCGCTGGCTATTGGATTCGGTACCAACGGTGGCCAACGCAGACGAGGAAGACCGCATATCCGTTGGAAAGACCAGGCATTGGATAACCTGACAACGCTTGGAGTTTCCAACTGGCACCAGCAAGCGCACGACAAAAGAGGCTGGCGCAAATTCTTAGACCAGGCCAAAACCGACCAACGGTTGTAAGCGCCATCTAAGTAAGTAAGTAAGTTAAAAGTTACATATAGATAGATAGATAGATAGATAGATAGATAGATAGATATATTAAGTGTTAATACTTTATGATAGATTTATGTTTATAATTAATTCATTGGTTGCAATGTTTATACTTTATGATATATATATTTTATAGATTATATTGAATTGCATATGTATACAGAAATAAAAACAACAAAAAGTAAACACAAAGCAATTAAACAATTTGTTTATAAAATCAACTGCACATAAAGCGCAGTTTGTTGACACCAGCATATTTTTAGGCCAACGGCATGCATTTCATCATTGTTAATTCAGCTGAATTGCAACCAAAACAAAATTGTAAAATTGGGTCACAAAAATAACTGCAATAACCTGCAGTCAAGAAACTGCGTTCTTATAGTGCAATACAGCAATTTTATATTTGTGATTTTTATTATTGTGCAATGCAGCAATTTCATATTTGTTAATATTAAATTATTCATATTTTAGTCTTAAGTATTTTCCTTTAAATACTCCTAGCTTTAGTTTACTGGGGAGTCAGTTCTATTAAAAGGTTCAAGAATAAAAGTTTCAATTTGGAGCTAAAAATTGTTGTGTGGTGTTTTCTTTGTGTCACTTGATCATTCAACTGAGTATTGGTTCATGTACCTATACTCAGCCAACATCTGATTTGGTTTGTACCTAATCAGTTAACAAATATTCATTGGTGACCCCGACGTGATCAATACGAAAGATAACTGGTTCAAGTGCCAAGTATCCATCAATCTATTGATGACTAATCAAACAATCGGCCGTAATAAAGTGACCCAGACGACACCAAACAAGTTCTCCACCAACATCCGATTAGAAGACAGCAATCAACTAAGTGATGGAGGAATTGTACATAGCACAGTCTCAGCTCGGAGACGAAATCGAAAGGATCATCCGGAACTACAACAAGGATCCAGAAGTTCGGAGGGATCTTAAATATTACAAACTAGGGCTAGGCCAGCTTGAAACCATAAATGCCAAATTCAAGGCAAATCATGTAGAGCTAAGTAAAACAAAGGATCGCAGTCACAAGTATTTTGTTAAGGACTACTACATGCAGCTGACAGTGCTTTGCGAAAAATACGTAAAGCACTTTAAGCAAGAAATCAAAACTTTGGATTCAACGATTGATGAAGACAGTGGTGACGACAATATTCAGAGACCGGAACAAGGTGCATTAGGCGAAGACATCTCAAACAAGGAGAATCTAACTAATGGCCTGATAAGAAAGGTCCACAGAAATATGTCTCTCCTAGAGTAAAGGCTCTCTAACATTAGAGTCTTGGAGGGACAATCGTCACCGTATTATGACCTCAAGGCGGAATTTGTGAACCAACTATGGCACGACATAGCCATATTTGACGAACAAATTTGGGAGCAACACTCCAATCCAGTAGCTTTAGGCTATGATGCAGAGAAGTTTCAGTCACTTGAGCAAGAAGTGCATCTTAAATAACCAGAGATCACTTTAATGCTTAATCAACTCGTTCAACAGCATGAGTCCCACCCTTCAAAGGGCACTTTACCAATTCCAAAGGTACAAATTCCGAAATTTGATGGGGATTACTTAAAATGGAGCCAATTCCATGGCTTGTTTACTGAAATCATCCATAAACAACCATTGTCAAACGTGGAAAAAATGTGGCATCTAAAAACACAGCTTACAGGAGAAGCATCAAGTTTAATCAGTCACCTAGCTACTACTGATGAAAACTATGTCGCAGCATGGAAGCTACTAGAAGAGCGCTACAACAAAAAGAGAGTATTGACATCAACACTTATAAAGAAACTGGTAGATCAACCATCCGGAACTTCAAATATAACAGCAGTTAAACACCTGCACGACACAACAAGGGAATGCCTACTTGCTTTAAATAATTAAGGCATCAAAACTGATTCATGGGATCCATTGCTGATTCACCTTCTCATCAAAAAATTCGATCGAAGCACATACATTCAATATGACAATCAATTGTGAGGCCTAAGGAAATTCCTAAAATGTCAGAATTGTTGGCTTTCCTGGAATTACAATTCCAAACCATGGAAACTATTGGACAACGAGAAAAACCAAAGGCGCCAGCAAAGGTCTTAACATCTTCAGCCGCACAAATTGACATCAAACTCTGTTTGTCATGTGGAAAGAAATTCCATCCGCTCTTTGCATGCGACAACTTTCTAAAGCTCAAGGTGCAGGATCGTATAAAATTTGTGCAAAAATACAAATTATGCCTGAATTGTCTAAAGCCAGGTCACGCAGCAGTACAATGTGTGTGGCGACACTGTCCAAAGTGTTCGAAAAAACACAATTCACTACTTCATCTGCAGCAACAAGAATTGTCATCAAATGGAACAAGGAATGAAGCAAAGGAAAATTCACCTGCAACTGTGGCAACAACTAATCATGCAATGAAAAACAACAATTATGTACTATTGGCTACAGCAAAAATTCGAGTTGTAGCAAACAACGAACAGGTATGCGAAGTACGTGCACTACTGGATTCCGGTTCAAAAATCAACATGGTGACACAACGGCTCGTCAACAAGTTATCATTAACCACTACAAGGTCCCAGCTTTCCATTGAAGGAATCGGACAACAAACTGGAATCTCAACTTCAAGAGTTAACGTTGCGATTCATTCACGAACAGAAGACTTTTCAACTAGAATAGAAGCTTATGTTATGCCGAAACTTATTTCCTCGCAACCAACAAAGGAACTAGAAGTGACAAATTGGAACCTTCCAGGTCATCTTAACCTAGCCGATCCCGAATTTTTCAAGTCAGGAAAAATTGACATGCTTATTGGTGCTGAGCTTTACCATAGCCTAATCCACCCAGAGCAGCTTACACTAAAAAGAAATCAGCCACTGCTACAAAACACGGTTTTTGGATGGATTGTCATTGGAAAAACTGAAGTGTCAACAGAAGCAACTGCAGCATGCGCCATAGCTACCATAGAAGATGGAAACTTGGACTCTATTCTTGAAAGATTTTGGAGAATCGACGATTTGAACACAGTCAGCCAGGTCATGACCCCAGTTGAAAATTGGTGTGAAACCCATTTTGCCAATAACATAAGAAGAGATAATGATGGCCGTTTTATTACCTGTTACCGCCGTTAAAATAATGATAACACTGTGCGACAATTTAAGGCCCAATTGGAATAACCTCAAATATCGCAATGGTTTATAGTAGTACATGGTCTATATATTATGCCCTCATACTCAGTTTTATCGGATTAGGTCAAATAAGAGAGAAATTCAAGGTCAAATTCCACCTTTAAGTCACAAATTTTTTCTGATAACTCTTAAACTAAATTCAAATCCTGTGTAGTAACTGTCTCTAAGTATTTGCAATGGATGGTTCTTAACATTTTGAGATCATATTTTGCTCAAAAGGTTACGTAAGGGGGTTAATTGTTTCTTCGAAAAAAGGACTTTTTTAAAATAAAAAGAAATTTTCAATAGTTCAGTAACTTTGTATTTGTCTTTAAAAATAATCAGATTTTGCTGAATTTTTGCATACACCTTAAATAAAGTAAAATAACCCACCTCTGAAAAGATCACACCAATTACATGTGCGCATCCAAAGATATTCGGATTCAAAGATTACCAATCATGGTAACTTCGTTAATGTAATCCCTAAAGTAAAATCATTCAGATGAAAATTAAAGACCCAACAATTTTCTTCAAAACTGTTCTTAACATCTTTACCGAAAGAATTACCGTTTTAAAGATATGAGCGTAAATATGTAATTTCAACATATATGAAAAATTAAAACGGTTAAAATAAAAATTATTTTTATTTCTATTTCTTCCCAAGATCAAAATTTTTCATACATGTTTTTATTACATATTTATGCGTATATCTTCAAAACGGTAATTCTTTCGGTAAAAACGTTAAGGACAGTGTTGAAGAAAATTGTTGGGTCTTTAATTTTCATCTGCATGATTTTACTCTAGGGATTACGTTAACGAAGTTACCATCTTTGGTAATCTTTGAATCCGAATATCTTTGGATGCGCACATGTAACTGTTGTGATCTTTTCAGAGGTGTGTTACTTTATTTTACTTAAGGTGTATGCAAAAATTCAGCAAAATCTGATTGTTTTTGAAGATAAATACAAAGTAACTGAACTGTTGAACATTTTTTTTATTTTAAAAATGGCCTGTTTTCAAAGAAAAAATTAACCCCCTTACGTTACCTTTTGAGCAAAAAATGGTCTCAAAATGTTAAGAACCATCCATTGCAAATACTTAGAGACAGTTACTACATAGGATTTGAATTTAGTTTAAGAGTTATCAGAAAAAATTTGTGACTTAAAGGTGAAATTTAACCTTGAATTTCTCTCTTATTTGACCTAATCCGATAAAACTGAGTATGAGAGAATAATATATAGACCATGCACTACTAGAAACCATTGAGATATTTGAAGTTATTTTTTCGTGTCGCACTGTGTAATCAGCGTAGGAGTGTAACTCGTATTAATTTCTATTACCTTATGTAAAGGCTTTGCTTATCTTTTTTTTTTGGCATTTTTGTATCTATTTTGTATCTGTTTCACTTTGCTCATATATACATAAGTTTAAGTCACGTAGGCATACTTTGACATATACAGCAAGGCAAGAAAAGAGATCACTTTGTTTTACAATATCGGCCGACGCGGTTGAAATATTAAATTTTTAAAGCGTTCTCTTATTTTGAAGACTTAAATAAATTATCTATAGAACGCTAAAAAAGGTATTTCATTTTTTCACGTTGCAGACGCAACAGTTCTTTAAAAATTTAATATTGTAATTTAATATTAACTGTGAAAAATACCGCGTTATGGAAAACGAAACGGGTGCAGATCATCACTGCAAAACATGCAATGAGTTAGATGACGACCGCATGGTCATGTGTGACCAATGTGATGTTTGGTATCACTATAGCTGCGTGGGAGTAGACACTAATATTGCTGATTGCAGTTGGAACTGTGAAGCATGTGGTCAGAGGCCACTAGTGACCACTACTTCAGACAACGCAACAGCTTACGAAGCTCCGCCTAGCTCGTCATCGTCACCAACGGCCACAGCGACACTCACGCTGCCAACGAATATAGGAACAACCACTGTCAGTCCTAACGGAACAGTGTCTAGCGGAGTGGCAGCATCAAAAGCAGTGCTAATACATCAGCAATTAGCAACAGCAGTTGTAGGCCAAGACGTAAGTACTTGGAACATTGGAACAAAGGTATCGCCAACATTTGCAACAACAATGTCTACAGCAGCAAATACTTCGCACGAGGCAATAGTTACAGCAAGGATATCAACGTTTCAATACACAGCGGACCAATTTACGACAAGTCCTACTTATATGTATGCTGCACCGAAAACAATGACAGCTAGTTCTCTTCAGCAACAAATGCAGTTGAATACAAGCCAACAAAATACCAAAATTTATGAAATTACGCATAGGCAAAAAATGTTACAACTCGCACGATTAGAAGAGGAACTAAAAATTCAGCAAGAATTTTTAGATCGTAAATATAAAATATTGTCACAAAGTGGTGAGCAACCTGCAGAACAAACTGATTTTAATTTTAATGAAGGCAGTACAACGCATATACAAATTCAGCCTCCAGGCAGCGCACAAACAGTACATCCAACAACATCTACTATCTCTCAATTTGGCCCTACACCAGCACAGCTTGCGGCTAGGCGCGCCATACCACGCGAACTACCGTCATTCAGTGGAGACCCAGATGAGTGGCCAGTTTTCATCAACAGCTTCCAGAATACAACAGCAATTGCCGGATTTTCAGATGCAGAAAATTTGATGCGTCTGCAAAGCTGTCTCAAGGGCAAGGCACGAGAATTAGTAAAAAGTAAATTGCTATTGCCTGCGCTTGTGCCCGATATTATTCAAACTCTTCGCATGTGCTTCGGCAGGCCAGAGCATATATTAGAACGCGCAATTAATAAAGCAAAGAGCATGGTATGTCCAAAAGATAAACTTGAAAGCCTTATCGAATTCGCGCTTAGCGTACAAAATATATGCGCAACCATGGAGTCATGCGGACTGCAGTCACACTTGAGCAATCCGATGCTAGTAAAAGAGCTCGTCGATAAGTTGCCAAATCAACACAAACTGAGCTGGGCAATGCAGCTTAGAGACGAACGTATTCCGATTGTAAAAGCGTTTAGCATGTGGCTCTATCAAATAGCAGAGGCTGCGAGCAAAGTCGTGACGCCGTCCTTCGGCAAAAGTAGTTCCTCCGTGAATACACATACTCAATCTAACAGCAACACTAACATCAATGCAAGCAAAACGTGCGTCGTATGCAAGGCCGACTTTCATAAAATACAGCAGTGTGATATTTTCAAACAATTATCGTCGAATGAAAAGTGGAACATCATAAAAGCACAAAATTTGTGCCGTCAATGTCTAAATCAACATAAACGAAAATGCTTCTCCAATAAAGAATGTGGCATATCGGGCTGTAAGTTCAAGCACCATCCTCTGCTCCATAAGGCCAGCGCACCATATACCAACGCTGTAAGTCAATCAACAACGCAAACTGTAAGTACAAATGAAATAGCAAATCAGCAGCGGAGCGCTCAAATCAACGCTCACACTGATTGCGTTGAAGACAAGCCATTCTTTCGCATATTGCCAATTCGTGTTCATGCCAAAAATAGTATTATTAATACATTTGCCTTTCTAGACGAGGGATCATCCGTCACACTAATCGAACAAAAGATTTTTGACAGCTTACATTTGGACGGCGTATCCGATCCCCTATGCCTGCAATGGACAGGTGGCACCACTCGTGTTGAAAATAATTCTGTTAGAGCTGCATTCCAAGTTTCAAGTGTCCTCAATAGCACAAAGTTTGTGCTTTCAGATGTTCATACTGTTGAAAGTTTGGATTTGCCATATCAAACGATTGACATGCCTGAAATCGCAAAAAAGTTCCCATATTTGACCAACTTGCCAATCCAGTCATATCGCAACGCTCGCCCGATGATTTTGATTGGCGCCAACAATTGGAAGCTAGCTGTTCCACTTAAAGTTCGTGAAGGTAGTTGGAGGCAACCCATAGCAACAAAAACTCGACTTGGATGGGCCCTACAAGGAGGCAGTATGAACGGCATATACGACCATAGGCTGCACATGCATACTTGCGTTTGTCAAAAACGCTACGAAGAGCTACACGAATACGTCAAAAATTATTTCAATATCGAGTCACCTACTCCGTCCGCAATTCTATCTGCAGCAGACAGCAACGCCATGAAATTGCTTAACACAACATGCAAAAAGATAGACGGACACTACGAGGTTGGCCTACTGTGGAGAAACAATGATGTACAGCTGCCTGAAAGTTATGCTAATGCTTTTCGTCGACTAATGTGTCTTCATAAAAAATTCACCAAAGACCCATCGCTTCAGCAGAGCATGCAGTCTCAAATAGAGAATCTCATTGATAAAGGTTATGCTAAGAAGTTGAGTGCCACTGAATTAGCGGTCTCTAAAGACAAAGTATGGTATCTACCAATTTTTATAACACTCAACCCCAACAAGCCCAACAAAATTCGCTTGGTTTGGGACGCCGCTGCAAAGAGCAAAGGAGCATCCTTAAACGATTTTATGCACAGAGGGCCTGACTTGCTGAACCCACTAGTTGACGTGCTCTTAGCTTTCCGCATAGGCAAATTTGCAATTTGTGGTGACATAGCTGAGATGTTCCACCGAATCAACGTTCGAGAAAGCGATATGCACGCTCAACGATTCTTGTGGTGGGACAAAAATGACAAATTTCATCAGCCAAGCACATACGTGATGCGTGCTCTAACCTTCGGCGTAAGCTGCGCACCTTGCATCGCCCATTACGTTCGAGATACAAATGCAGAAACCTTCAAGTCACAGTTTCCACGTGCAGTAGAATCAATCCAGAAGCATCACTATGTCGATGACCTAATCGATAGTGAAGATACGGAAGAAGAAGCAGCAAACTTAGCCAAACAAGTGGCTACGATTCATGCTGCCGCTGGCTTCACCATTAGAAATTGGGTATCTAACTCTGCCGATGTTTTAATGCAGTTGCCTGATGTTTTCAAGTCTTTTCAAGAAGCTAAGCAATGGGGCGCTACCGAAAAGTTCTTAGGTATGTATTGGGATCCTGCCAATGATGTTTTTAAGTATATTTGCAGATTCGCACGTTTGCGTCGCAATGTGATTGACGAGGATCTTATCCCAACTAAACGAGAGTGCCTTCAAGTGCTCATGTCAATCTTTGATCCATTGGGGTTCCTGTCCTGGAATATGCCTACTGTGCAGTCAGCTATTTGCGGGTACAACTCGGCGATCGTGTCACTGTCACTGTGGTTGCAGCTAAATCCAAAGTATCGCCACTCAAACCATTGTCGATTCCCAAACTGGAGCTGCAGGCCGCACTTATTGGTGTGAGATTAGCAAACAAAATTCGCAACGTTAACCGTTTGCGCATATCATCAATGTACTGGTGGTCTGATTCCAAGACCGTACTTCAGTGGTTGCGTATCGACCCAAGAAACTTTCAACAGTTTGTGATGCATCGTGTAGGTGAAATCTTAGAGCATTCCAACATCACTCAATGGAGATGGGTGCCAACTAAAATGAACCCAGCGGATTTTGCTACAAAAACAACAACACGCAAAAATACAGACTTGTGGTTTGATGGACCCGAATTTCTGCGCAACACACCAAGCCAATGGCCTACATGCGACGACTTAGGACCACCAGATAACTCTGAGAAAAGGCGTCACGTGCTTGTGATCGATCAAATGAAAAACAACTTTTATAACCTCAATGTCGAGTACTTCTCCAACTGGAAACGACTCTACAGAGCAGTGGCAACATTCTTGTTATACATGACGAAACTGCAAGTCGCACATAAGCCATCAGGATATCAATCCGCCATCACGCATGAAATGATTCAACAAGCGCAGCGATTCGTCATTCGAGAAGCACAACGCAGTGAATTTTTTCAGGAAATCTTCAATCTGAAACACGGCAAATACGTTGAAAAATCAAGCAAGCTTTATACCCTGGATGTTTACCTAGATGATTACGGAGTTATAAGAAGTCGTTGTCGAGCAATGCGTTTAAACAACCATGAAGATCAAATTGTACTACCAGCGAACCACTATGTTACGTTTCTTATAACGCGCTCATTTCACGAAGACTTTCATCACCAGTTTCACGAAGCGGCAATTAATGAAATAGCTGGTCAATACCACATTCCTCGCTTGCGCGTTTTATACAAAAAAGTACGTCGTACATGTCAAATGTGCAAAAACAAAGCCGCCGTACCGCATCCACCCCAAATGGCACCGCTGCTGGCTGCTCGTCTAGGCGCATTCGAACGACCTTTTACATTCGTGGGCATAGACTTCTTCGGTCCCCTACTGGTGACAGTTGGAAGAAGGCGCGAAAAACGATGGGGAGTGGTCTTCACGTGTCTGACCATGCGCGCGATTCACATTGAAGTCGCACATAGCTTAGACACCAGTTCATGCATCATGTGTATTAGAAATTTTGCGGCGAGACGTGGAACGCCTCGAGAAATATATACGGATAATGGCACAAACTTTAAAGCAGCGGAGAAAATTTTGAATGAAGAGGTAAAACAAATTGACTTAGCAGCTATATCATCAAAATTTGATAAAACTAAATGGATGTTTAATCCACCAGGAGCACCGCACATGGGCGGCGCATGGGAAAGGCTCATACGAACAGTAAAGAGCATTCTCTACAGCCTGTACCTCAATTTGAATTTCAACGACGAGACATTAAAAAGTGCGCTGTGCGAAATAGAGTCAATAATAAATTCTCGACCGTTAACATTTGTCTCAATTGAACACGAATATGATGAAGCAATAACCCCAAACCACCTTATATTGGGCTCGAGCGATGGCTACAAGCCATTTTTCGACGACTGTGGGAATTTGCGTTTTCGATGGCAACAAACGCAAACGTTTGCCGACCAATTTTGGCGTCGTTGGCTCAAGGAGTATATCCCAATTATAGCCAGAAGAAACAAATGGTTTCAAAAAGTGCCACCTGTGGCAATAGGTGCGATCGTTATCATAGTTGACGAAACTCTTCCGAGACGGTGCTGGCCTAAAGGCAAAATAATCGAAACAGTGGTTTCTTCGGATGGGCAAGTGCGTAGAGTGACAGTGAAGACACAGTTTGGAGTGATGCAGAGACCAGTTACGAAGATTGCTGTTTTGAACGTCGATAATGATTAAAAGCAAGCTCGCAACCCTTTACTCGCTTACGGGTGGGGGAATGTTACCGCCGTTAAAATAATGATAATCAGCGTAGGAGTGTAACTCGTATTAATTTCTATTACCTTATGTAAAGGCTTTGCTTATCTTTTTTTTTTTTGGCATTTTTGTATCTATTTTGTAACTGTTTCACTTTGCTCATATATACATAAGTTTAAGTCACGTAGGCATACTTTGACATATACAGCAAGGCAAGAAAAAAGATCACTTTGTTTTACAATATCGGCCGACGCGGTTGAAATATTAAATTTTTAAAGCGTTCTCTTATTTTGAAGACTTAAATAAATTATCTATAGAACGCTAAAAAAGGTATTTCATTTTTCACGTTGCAGACGCAACATTACCCGTTTACTGTTTTCTGAAAGTCCAACAGCTCTTGGAAAATCAAAGGACATGGCTATTATAAGATTTTTATCTCTCGAAAAAGATTGCAGAGAGATCCGACCATACAATCGCAATACATAAAGTTCATGGATGAGTACGAATCGTTGAATCATATGGAAACGATATGGCCAAAAGATGTTCCCGATGTCCATTATTTCATTCTTCATCATTATGTGCTAAAACCAGATAGCAGTACCACAAAGCTCAGGGTCGTATTTGACGCATCAGCCAAAACGTCAAGTGGCCAGGCTTTAAACGAAATATTGCATAAGGGCCCTACTGTTCAAAGTGATCTATTTTCAATGATGTTGCGCTTTAGAACATACAAATACGTATTCACAGCCGATATTGAAAAGATGTATCAACAGATTGGGCATGCATGAAGAGGACACAGCTCAGCAGCTCATTGTGTGGCGTAAGTGAAGTTATTCAATACTATCGACTTAAAACAGTGACGTACGGAACAACATCAGCACCTTATCTGGCTACCAAATGTCTGCAATATCTGGCAAAACAGAATATGAGTAAATACCCACAAGGTGCACGAACTTTGCTTGAAGATTTTTTATGTGGACGATTGTCTCAGTGGTGCCAATGACATCACATCAGCTTTAGAATCTCAAACCCAACTTACACAAATTCTTCAAGAAGCTGTCTTCAAACTCCGGAAATGGTGTTCTAACAACTTAAGGCTACTAGCAAATATACCGGTGGAAGATCAAGAAGTTAATTTGGATCTGGATGATAAAGCTACAAAGGCACTAGGTCTCATTTGGCATCCAAAAAAAGATCAACTGTGCGGACGAGCAAACCTATCGCCAGTTCAACCGATTACAAAACGGGTAGTAGCTTCAGACTTAGCACGAATCTTCGACCCATTAGGAATCTTTGGGCCTGTAATCGTATCCGCAAAAATATTCATGCAAAAGCTATGGAAGCAAGAGTCTAAAAAACTATTGACAGCATGTGTAAAGTATGCGCACCGATAACATGAAAATAAAAAAATGAAAATAATGAATACTAATATTTTTGACCGAAAAATAAGTCACAAAATAACTGTTATTTTTGACCGATAAAAAAGAAGTAAAAAGTAACCGTTATTTTTGCCCGAAAAAATAAAAGGCACTAAATATCAGTTATCTTTTAACTTCTATAGAATCAGTCGAAAATTTTAAAGGCACATTCTTACTGGGCCTGCAGTGGGTGCAATAGCTTTTATTTCCAGGATTCCAATGATATCTTCAGATTTACCATTTCAATTTAAAAGGGTAAATTTTCCTGTAAGAGTATGTTTTGCCATGACTATAAACAAAGCACAGGGACAGTTATTCAATGTTGTTGGTGTTGACTTGCGTAATGATGTGGTCTGGCATGGGTATTTGTACGTTGGACTTTCACGTATTGGAAATTCTTCAAACCAATTCATATTACATACTTCCAAACGATGAATGTTTTACCAAAAACGTAGTTCATTCAGAAGTTTTTAGCAACTAAAAATGATGTCTTAACTAAGTTCTTTTATTTTTCTCTTCTTTTCATACCAAATCATGTCTTTTTAGATTTGTTATTAACATTTCAAAAGTGGGCGTGTTAGTTCAGTAACCTTTCATACTTCGTCTCTGCGCTTAATAATTGTATTTTGTATATGCTCCAATGTTTGATATTTAATGTTGTCATGTGCAAGTCTTATACGAGTAATATTATAAAATAATTTTAGGTGCGATAACTGGAGGACCTCCACCAGGTGTATTTAGTGGATTGAAGTTCCACACTATTGCATGCGATGTCTTTCGATGATTTTCACCTAGCTTCACGCCAAAAAAAAACAATTAATGCTGTCATGACACTAATGCTATTATAACACACTATTTGCACACTCAGAAAAATATCAACTGACATTAACAGTCGGCCGCTGTTATTTAAAAACTCTGTTAGATTGAATGATTTGCGTTTAAGTTAACAGTTTTCTTTGTTGAATGAACGTTTCAAAGTATTTTTGTGCTGTTAAAATCATCTGTTGAAATTTGTTTTGCTATATTTATATTATCGTTGACAATAGCTCAGTGGAAGTTCGCTAGACTGTCATGCGGGTACGTGGGTTCGAACCCTAGCTGTGTAAATATCAAAAATTGTAATTTAAAAATTGAAATAATAATTTTGTTTCATTAATTAGTTGGTCAAAAATAACTTTCAAAATAAGTTGCGTTACTATCTTAAAAAAAAATTGCAAAGTTCAGTTTTTATTAAAAAAAAAATATTTTAAATAAAAAAAACTCTTTTGGCCTTGCCGGAATTCGAACTCAGGACAGTCTAGACGCACACGTTAGCACACTTGGCCAAACATGAACTTTCAAAACATTAATAAAATTACAATAAGTAAGTTTTTATATGGGTTTCGTGTTCTTAAAACTATTAGTTAACCGACTGTTGATTTGAAAGTTTCATTTATTGGATGGTATTTAACAGTGAAATCTGTTATTTCAACCCATGATTTGTTTGATAATACAGCATTTTTTCCCTGAGTGTAAATAAAAAAAGTAAAGAACAACTCTTAAGTTTGTCTAGCCCGATTACCCTAAAACCTCCTCCTCCGAAAACGAACACAATCATATTTATTGAAGTTTGGACAGGACAACGTCTGTCGGGTCTGCTAGTAAGAAATAAAAAATCTTGGCATTTCTAAAGAAAATGTGATTTCTTTTAAGTTGATTTGAAAGAAAAGGAGAAAATGATCTGAAAAGGAAGGCAGAGTCGTAATACTATAGTGTGAATTAATGTTGTCAATTAAATTTGAAGATATGAAAAAATGGTCGAGAAAAGAAATGCCATTTGGGAAAGATGGATAAATGTCACAAATTCTTATGAAATCAGAAGTGTGATTTTCTAGACGAGCATTAAAACTATTTGCATTCAAATTATTAAAATTATCATTCCAGGCTCGATGTCTAGCGTTGAAATCTCCACCAATTATCAGGCCATCAAAATTTGAGGCGCGGTTTGCAATTTGCAAACTAAGCCGCTAGTAAATTCATCGGGTGAAAAATTGCAGGGGATGTACCTAATTGCTACACAGAACCTATTAATAAATGCTTAACTAAGCCATTTATTGAAACACAAATCCAAGAAAATGTTCGGAAAAGACACATTTGTGATTGGTACATTTGAGTATTTAAATCGATTATTTAAAACAATAGCTACACCTTGAGAGCTGTAATCTCTTAGAAAATTATAATGATTGATCTTTATACTTTTGGATTTAGAAATATGCGTTTCTTGAAGAAACCAAATATCTATATTACTAGCATTGAGGGTTTTTTTAACTCAATTACCCTGCTACTCTCTATTAGAGAACGGACGTTAAAGGTTAAAAAGTTTTAATTTTTATGGACCATATTTTTCTTTTACTTCTTTTAAAAGGGCTATACAATTAGATTTACGTTCATCTTTTGAGAGGAAATTAATATAATTGAGGAAATTTTCAATTTTCTTTTCAAGCGAAGGTTGCTCGACTTCTAATAATTTTTCAGCAACTTTCAAGAAGTCGACAATTATGGAGGGCTTCTCCGAGAATTTAGCTTGGTTTTGGTTTTGTTTGGGCAAATTTTGGAAATTGCTTACGTAAGATCTACCCTCCTGACGAGAGAATAGCCGTTGACCGCGTTCCGGACATTCGAGGAAGCGTTGAGCTTATTCTCTTTGGCTTAAAGAATTAGAAGCTTCTTTTTTTAATATGGTCCTTATAGAAGGGGCAACCTCTAAAATTAACTGGGTGACCGGTTTCACCACAATTTATGCAAAAAGGCCTTGTATGCACATCTTTTGATAAGGCATATTCTCCTGGATTGTGTTTAACCTCACACTTAACGCATCGATAGGACCTATTGCAGTTCTTAGCAATATGACCCCATTGCTGGCAACGCTTGCATTGCACCTCCTTGTTGCGGGACTTAGGTGTCTCCCACGTTATTACTTGGTACATTAATTTATTAAGTTTAGTTACTTCATTCAACTTTTTCCCCGGGAACAAAGTACAAGGAAGAGCCGGGTATCAAAATTGTCCTTATGAGAGGATGGATGAATAAATTTGACAACTTTTTCCACCATCCAAGGCAGAAGCCTGTCAAGTTTTTGTCTAATATCGATAATTTCTGTCAAGAAATGTAATCCGCGCAAAACTAGACTAACCTGCTTGAGTTGTTTAGGGGTAAACGAAAATGATTCAATATTTTTTTTTCTTAATAGAGCCATCATTTCTTGATGTGCACATGGGTCTTTAAAATACAATTTCCTTTTGCTTTTGTTTTTATTAATTATTTTAAACTCAATTTTTGGAATTTTTATTGTTAATGTTGTAAACGATAATAGGAGGGCAAAATTTATTGTTTTTTTATTATGGGTGCATCACTTTAGTCTGAACTTAAATTTTTTGTTGTTGTCGCCTTTGGCGTCGATTCTATATTTATATCTGCAAGAGCCGCAAATCGATTGGAATTGGGCAGAGCGGGAAACCCTGATATGTCCAACTCCAAAATTTCTCCAACGTTGGACCTCTTGGCCCTTTTGTTACGAACCATGGTAAAGTTGTCGTCGTCTTTACATGCTGTCGAATTGCGCTCTGAAGAGTGAAGTTCGTTATATTGTTGAATTGCATTAATTTGATTTAAAGTTGATTGTTGAGTATGGATGGCATGACTCTCATGGAGTCTAGTGAGTTGTTGCGCTGCCAGGAGTGTATTTGGTGAGCTTGGAATGTAGTTTGGCTTTTGTGGACCTAGTGAGTTGTTGCGCTGCCAGGAGTGTATTTGGTGAGCTTGGAATGTAGTTTGGCTTTTGTGTAATTTGTATTATTCAGCAAACCTGAATGCAAGTTGGGTGCCGTTTCCAGTGGTAGCTCAGAGGTTACCTCACTTGATGTGTGTTCACCACCCTCCATCGGATCACAGGGAGCGTCAGCAGGGTCCGCATGATAATGCTCTCCACTGTGTGAATTCATCGCGGTCGAAAAAACCAGACAGACTTTATTGGTACTTGCAAAGTACTCAAGTATTTATTCAAACAAACTTAAAATTAATGTTATAGCAAAAATCAGGCGGCGACCAAAAATATTCAAAATGGCTTCCGAATTTGTGTTGCTCAGTGAAGATTTCGCAAGTTATTTCGCCAATTAAAACGCAGCAGTTACAAAAACGGTACAAATAAGCATCTGCGATATCGCTCTGAAGTTCTTGCAATAATCAAATTAAAAGCAATGTTGTTTTAAAACAATTTGTTGCAAAAATCTTTAAAAGAACACAAAAATAATTTCGATCAACGATCAAAGCACGCGGCCTTTGATTTGACAAACGTCAAACGCATGTTTTCTTATCTATACTATTATATAAAAATGAAACTCCAAGATTCTCTTTTTTCGTCTTGTCATTTAGGATCTCCGGAACCGTTGTACTGATTTGAATGAAATTTTCACTAATCGAACAATAAATTACTTCAAGGTTATTAAAAATCTAAGAAGTTTTTGGCCAATAATTTTACTTAAGTCTATTTTTTTCATCAAATTATTTGCTTATTTTCCACATGCTGCCTACACCTTAACAGTTTGGTATCAGCAAATGAAAGATCTTACCGTTACCAAAAATTCAGTGGTGAAATGTATCTCAGATCAATAGTTTTTTCGTAAAATTGGTATAAAAATAAGTCTTATCTTTTTATACCCTAAACCTGAAAGGTCAGGGTATATTAATTTTGTGCAAACGTTTGTAACGCATAGAACGAAGCGAGTCCGGTATAGAAAAGTATATATATTCTTGATCAGCGTCACCACGTGAGTCGAGCTATCCATGTCCGTCCGTCCGTCCGTCTGTGTGTGGTCCGTTTACACAGGATAAGAAGAAGGAGTTGATAGAATTGGATGAAAATTGGTACACATGGTCACATGGACCCAAGGATCTGCATTATTGAATATTTTTGGAATCCGCCCACGGACACGCCTACCTCCCATACAACGCAAAAATGTAAAACTGCATAACTCAGCTCATAAAAAGCCTACAAAAATAAAATTTGGTATGTATGTGTTTTATATCAATACAAAGATGTTTTTGAAAAATGGACGTCATCCGCTCACAGACACGCCCACCTCCCATACAACCCAAAAATTGAAAACGCAATAAATAAGCTTGTGTTTAACCTAAAGAGCTAAAATTTGGCACATATGTTTTTTGTGACAAAAAAAAGATGGTTTTGAAAAGTGGACATCATCCGCCCACGGACACGCCTACCTCCCATACAACGCGAAAATTGAAAACTGCATAGCTCAGCTCATAATTAGCCTACAACAATAAAATTTGATATGTATGTGTTTTATACAAACACAAAGATGTCTTCGAAAAATGGACGTCATCCGCTTACGGACACGCCCACCTCCCATACAACCCAAAAATTGAAAACGCAATAAATAAGCCTCTGTTTAACCTACAGAGCTAAAATTTGGAACGTATGTTTTTTATGACAAGACAAAGATGGTTTTGAAAAATGGACATCATCCGCCTACGGACACGCCTATTTCCCATACAGCCCAAAAAGTTTTAAACTCAATAAATAAGGTTATGCTTGTCATAGAGAAATTAAATTTGGTATGCATGTATTTTATACCAAAACTAAGGTGTGTTCAAAAATTGGAAGTAATCCGTCCAGGAACACGCCCACCTCCAATAGGGAAAGCACAATAAAGGCATTAACTGTGAGCTACAGGAATAAAACATGGTATGTGTAAAATTTTCATCAACATTTAAATGCATTTAAAATATAGGCTTCATCCGCCCTTGGAGACGCCCATTTACAATAAAAATTTTTTGTTTTTGAAAAGTGGGTTTAGGGTATTTCATAGTCGGCCTAGACCGACTTTAGACTTTCTTTACTTGTTATTATTTAGTTCTGATATAGTTCCGACACAATTTTCACAAATGAGCGTTACATTAAATAACACAACAACAAAACAAATTGGCCATTTCAGCCCTTGAAAGGACTTTGACCGAGCTTCTTATGATCAATTGTGTTGTGTGTGTTATTAAATGTTTTCACACAATTGACCGAGAACTGGACCTACATGTTTTATGCCGACTCCGAACGGCTAAAGTTTATGTTCTCAAGAAGCTTTACATGGCATTGTTTACTCTCTGAGGTTTGCCATTGTCTGCAGAGAGGTGGTGACCGATCAGAAAAATTTTTTATTGAAAAAAACTTTTCGCCGCGGCTGGGGATCGAACACCCGGGCTCCGAGCATGCCAGGCCACACACTTAACCTGCATGCCACGGTCACCACATTAAATAACACAGTGTGACGAAAAATGAAAAAATTTTGATTACAAGAACCATTTGTAGAAATTCTCAAAGATGATCCTTTTGGGAGTGCAACGCAGTGTGACCACTCATTTGATTTTGTTTTCCATTTCCGATAATGCAAATAACTGGAAAACGTCATTGAACGTCAGTGCAGCAAAATTCGAAGACATAATTTTTAAAAATCAATTAAAAAAAATTGTGACGATATTGAGAGGTCATACTAGGTGCGTTGAACTCGCAAAAGGTTCATCTTTGAGAATTTTTAGAAATGGTTCTTGTAATAATTTAGGGGTCACACTGTGTAACCATAAAAAACAAAAAATTTACAGTAAAACATTGAAATTATTAAATAGTACCAAACATTTTTTATTTTTCTCAACGTTACTGAGCCGTTTTGTAGTTCAATCGTATTGTTGTTGGTGTGTTTATTATGTGCAGCATTTCAGTGTATACCTTCTCGTTCGGAGAGAGATTGTTTTGAAGACAGTGGGCCGCAAGTGCTGTTTTGTGGTGATGGTTTAATTTCAGAACTGATTTGTGTAATGATATTCTCGTTTTTAATTTTGATTTTGTTGTACCAACATATACTTTGTTGCATATATTGGCCCGTCGCCTTTACATTGTATTTTGTATACGAGATTACATCTGTCCATGTCCTCTAATTTACTTTGTTTTTGCTGTGAAGAGATTTTAATGTGTTGTTCGTTTTAGATGCTAGTACGTACTTGTTTTGGTTGTATATGTCTGATTTTTTAAATTTTTCGGTAAACCCAGGCTCATAGGTGATTCCTTTGTACATTTTTGCTTCTGCTGTTTGTTCTTTTCCAGTCCGTTTAATGTTGTTGTTTTTAAATGTGTTGATCAATCGCGTGATGGTATGTGGTGGGAAATCATTGGATTCCAGTATTTCCTTGATTCGTGCAATGTTTTTTTTTTGTAAAAAATGGCGTCACTTATGTCTCTGGATGAAGTTATTAGCAGTGTTAAAAATTGTTTTTTGGGATGCTTCGAATGAAAGTTAATAAGTCTACCCGATGCCGTGAGTTACTAATCTGTGTTCATAATGTTGTTGTTTTTCATTACTATCGCGTCCAGATATGCCAATTTGTCGTTAATTTCCTTCTCTAGTGGAATCATTACAGACATACTGACAAACGCAGAGTGGATGACTTCCACCGTTGGGTGACCGTTGCTATTCACTGGCTGCTGCTGTGGTCGCATTTGTTCTGCTTAACATGTGCACCTGTGGAACTGCATTGTAGGAAATAGAATGAATCAGTTGAGCGACGACAATCGAGCGGGGAAAATAATAGTTTAAGGTGAACTTTTTCTATCTTCTAGTCAGTAGCGTAGCAAGGGGGGGGCGGGGGGGGCGGTCCGCCCCGGGTACACGCTAAAATGGGGTGCAAAATTTGATAAAAGAATTTTTCACCACATAATTTTTGATTTTTTTTAATAATAAGAACACTTTGATTATAATAACAATAAGAACAATGACTGCGGTATTATGTTTTGAATATAAAGAGGGTGCAAAAGTGAATGCAAATATTTTTTGCTTCGTTTTTATTAAAACTTTAACTTTATATGAAATTTGTTTCAATATAAACAAACGCTCATACTAAAACCTAAGTCAATTCGGAATATAATTTGTCATTGGTTAGGGGTGCAATTGCCATTCTCAGTCGGATTTATCGACATTGTAAAATTAAAACAGAAATAGTGAAAAATTTTATTCAAAATAGATCTTTGAGGATTTACTCACTGTTACAAATCAAAATTTTGCGTTAACAAAACATTTTTGAAGAATTCATTGATTGCGGAAAATTCTGCTTCAAAAAAATTAAGATATACTTTAAATTTGAAATCAAATGAAATTTTTTAAGTTTTGTGTAAGTTACCAAATTACATATCTTTCAAGTGATATCAAATATATTAATATCGATGAGATTATTTTTAAGTTTTGTCTATTGTAACTGAATTTTATAAACTATACAAATAATATTGAACTTTGAGTAAACTCTTATTTAAAAAAAACAATATTAATTTCGTGGTATTTTTTAAACATTACTCTTTTGAGGTTTACTATAACCTTCTTAAGGGGTGCACAATTAAGTTTCCGCCCCGGGTGCCACCAACCCTAGCTACGCCACTGCTTCTAGTATCTGTAATGGTTCCTTGAAGTTGGTAAGTTTGGCTTCATAAACTTTACGTCCGATTTGCTTCAGCCGCCAGCACGTACTGGTAATTTGGCTAGTACTCGTCGTATGGGGAGGGGTTTTTGCTAAAACAAACTGGACTGACCAAACAAGAAGAATATTACGTGCTTAGGAAAAGAGAGTAAAGAAAGAGTTAGCAGTAAAAGTAGAAATGAGAGAGAGTATACGACTTAAACAGAAGGACAATAAACAATAGATCGTATAGAACAGTGAGAATGGTAGAGAGAGAGCGATAACTTTGACCATGTTCTTTTAAAAAAAAAAACATATATCATGAATCTGACTAAGATACAGGGATCTGCTGTTATGTTTCCAT
Organism: Tetanocera ferruginea; assembly: GCA_958299015.1. Classification (NCBI taxonomy): domain Eukaryota; kingdom Metazoa; phylum Arthropoda; class Insecta; order Diptera; family Sciomyzidae; genus Tetanocera; species Tetanocera ferruginea. Next base: position 60,990,913 of record OY282642.1, read on the forward strand.
GCCCATAACCCAACCTTGTTATCACTTCTAGTTAACCCATACATGATTCTTTTGATAACCCTAATATATTATTTGATTGATTCAACAGGTACCTTTCTTTAATGAATTAAGTCATCATTTTAATTTAATATTGTTTATTAATCCATTGATTAATTTTCTTTCATTTTCATTACGTTTATTTAAATGACAATTAGAAAACATGGCAACTCTACTTTAGTTATCATGAGTAAATGAGTAGATCAGAAAGAGAAGAAAATAAAAACAAGAGAATGTTTAAAGAAAATAGTTAATAATTATTTTTTTAGAAAAAAAAAACAAAACCTGTTTTCCTTAGCGGAACAAAATGAAAAATAGAATGCAACATAAAAAAAACACTTGATATCTTAAATGTATCTTTTGTTTAAATTTGTAACATATATGTTTGTTGTTTAGTTTGTACTAGTATCGCCTGTGGTCGAAATTCGACCAATTTTTTGTTCTGCATATAATGATATATGCAGAAAAATACAACAAAGCTCTGTTATTCTTTATAACAGCAATCTACAACCTGTGTTGGCTACAACAGCGATGTTTAACAGAGCTATGTCTGCATTTATTTTTATGTTTTTTCTGACAAAAACCCATTGGGAAAAAGGTGTTTTTAGGTTCCTTAAATTAACCTATCGTAATGACATCAAATTCGAATAAAAATATTCTGCACTTCTAATCAAAAATACCTTTCCATCGATATAAGTATTATGTAAATATATTGACATTATCCCAGTGAAAAGTGTACCCAAAACTTTTTGTTTGCGTTTAATATATAGAAGATATGCAGACAAAGCGATATGGTTAAAATAAGTTTGAGGCAATAACTTTTAATTGATTGGAGATATAAAGTTATTTAATTCAAAGAAATTTTAAATTTTATTAATTTTTTAAAAATTAGCAAAAACAACGTCTTAAAAAAAATGTAATTTTGTCAAAGAGATCATATGGGGTAGCCTTGATTTTTTTGTTTGCACGGATAGTTAATAATTAAGTGGCAAAACAAAATAAATTCACCTAAAATGCGCTAAAGGTTTTGAAAGAAAATCAAAAATAAAAATTTGAGCTTTTATTTTTTACAACAGAAATCAGTTTTACCCTATATTTTACGAAAAGATCAAAGCGGACGACAAAGTTTGCCGAGATTGTTGAAATAAGTTCGAGGCTATTACTTTTAATTGTTGGAGACATAAATCTATTGCTTTAAAGAAATTATTTTAAAATTTAATTATTTTTTAAGAAAAAGAAAAGATTTAATAAAAATTTAATATTTTCAAAACAATTATAAGGGGAGCCTTGATTTTTTTATCTCACGGACAGTTTGTTAATTTAGTGTCAATACAAAATAAATGCACCTTAAATCTAAAAAAAAAATGCAGATTTCAGTTCATTTAAGTTAAACTATAATTGTGTATGGGCGCAGCAGTCGCACAAAATTCATACGAATTCATGCTAGCAGTGCTGACATTGCCTAATGGGCAGTAAACTTATCACATTTATGCAAAAAAAAAAACACAGTTCATGTGTCAAATTTCGATCTTCGAAATTCTGAACTTCAGCTCGCCCTGAGAGAAAGAAAAAATGGTAAAAATTAGGCGCGCTTTTTCAGCATTTTTTTTTTTACTCTGATGTGGCAGAATTTCATTCTGTTCAAGAAGAGTAAAAATGAGAAAAAGCATTCTCAACAACAATACGAAACAGCTCTGTTAATCTCTGTCCATCTCACTGTTACGCTCGCAATTACTTTTCTTTCTGTTGGCTACAACAGCGATGTTTAACAGAGCTATGTCGGCATTTATTTTGATGTTTTTTCTGAAAAAACCCATTGGGAAAAAGGTGTTTTTAGGTTTTCTTCGATTTACCTACCGTAATGATATCCAATTCGAATAAAAATAATATTCTGCACTTCTATTCAAATATACCTTTCCATCGATATTGTAAATATGTATTATGTAAATATATATTGATATTAGCACAGTTAAAAGTGTACCCAAAACTTTTTGTTTGCGTATTAATATATAAGAATGATGCATTTTTGTTCAAATCCTCCTAGGAATTCATTAAAATTCCAATACAATCGCATTGAAACCGATCGAATCAACAATTTTTCTCCATAAAATCATCTATTTCCATCCATATGCTTCATTGAATTCATAAAAGTTCCAATGACTTATCCGTAACCTCCTCTGATAATTTCATTGCATCCGATTGGTCATAGAGTCATAATTTTTGTTCAAACGCTCGAAAGAATCCATAACTGTTCCAATGAAACACCTGTGACCTGAGATATTCCAAGAAAGAAAGAGTTGCATCCCCCCTTCATTTGTTATGTTGCTCGAATTTTTATACTCGCACTCATACGCACACATTACGTGAGGATTTCTACCAAATCACTCTACTCTCAAACGAATATAGAAATAATGAAAAAATGTGGAATTTGTTATCAATGTTATCAATAAAACAATTGAATCCAAGTTGAAAATGCTTAAAAGTTTTTGCAGGTGTCACCATTTGCAACATAGAACAAACTTAAGCAGGGGAACTCCTCTCGTTGCGTCAGCGCTACGATAAATAAATCGTTCACTACGATTTCATAGGTTTAATTCATTAAAAAAATATCATTTAAAAAGTCATTCTCACATTTTTAACACACAGGAATGTGCACAGGTAACACTAAATATATAATAAGTTTGAAAAAATTAAAAAAAAAAATATTTTCAAAAATTCTGGTTTTTGCAAAAACTGTTTGACTAATAATTAAAATATTACACACAATATTACGCACATAGCCTGAAAGCTTGTGAGCGCCTTTAATACTTGCATGGACATTTTTTTAAATGATTTAATTTTTTACTGCATTTTGTGAAGTAAAACTTTGTGTTGCGTTAAAGCAACGCCGGGAAGAAATAGCTTAAAGAAGTTTCCGATCACTGAGAGAACAAATTTTCGAAAGCAACTGAAACCTGGTAGTTTTTAAAATTTTTATTTTTAATTTAAATTTTTATATTTTTAAAACACTTTAAAATCGATTAGAAAAATGAATGGTGACCGTGGTGACCGTGGCGTGCAGGTTAAGTGTGTGGCTTAGCACGCTCGGAGCCCGAGTTCGATCCCCAGTCACGGCGAAAAGTTTTATCAATAAAAAAAATTTTCAGATCGGTCACCACCTCTTTGCAGACAATGGCAAACCTCAGAGAGTAAATAATGCCATGTGAGAACATGAACTTTAGCCGTTCGGAGTCGGCATAAAACGTGTAGGTCCAGTTCTCGGTTATTTGTGTGCAAACATTTAATAACACACAACACAATTGATGATAAGAAGCTCGGTCAAAGTCCTTTTAAGGGCTGAAATGGCCAATATGTTTTTTTTTTTTTTTTTGTTAGCTTTAAACGAAGATTTTAAGGCTTGAGCTACAATATTTTCAATTTTTCTCGGAGAAAATGCAATTTTTTTAAAAAAATTAAATTAAATTAAAATTAAATTAATTAGTAAATTAATAAAATGAATACTTTAAACACATTTTTTATCAAACAAAAATGAAAACGCATATTTTCAAGCTCAGAAGTAAAATTAAACATGTTAAAAGCAACAACGAAAATTTTAGAATGAAAAGTAAAATGAATATTTTCAAAAACGTTTACGCCACAGAAAAATGAAAACGCACATTTTCAAATTCAAAAGTAATATTTAAATTTTTTCAAAAACGAAAGGGTGATGCTTCAACTTTAAGAAAAAACAAACAACAAATTTATGTTTGTCAATTATAAATTTTATATAAATCAATTTTTCAATAATAGATTCATACCCACTCATAGCCCACTCAATCAAATTCATTTGATGTGATCCTTGCGCTCAAATGATCACTTCCAAAAAGAATTATAAATGTTAAAATATTCATTACCAAAAATTAAATGAACGTTTTAAAAGCTCATTTTAAAATTTTTATTTTAAAAAACCAAACGAACGTTTTAGAAATCAATTTTAAAATGTTAATTTTAAAATATTTATACGTTAAAATATTAATTTTTCTTATCAATTTTAAAGCGTTTTACGGAGTTTAACTTTCCAGACGCACATAAAAATTAACCTTTGTTTGTGAAGTTTTTTCTCAAAAAATTATCCAATGAGTTAAAATAAACTTTTTATACTTTATTAATGGCGGGGTAAAGTATTTTTACTTTTTTTTAACCATTTTTTATGAAATGCACAACATCTCAAGAATGTTGTGTCCAAATTTGAAGTCAATCCGAGTAAATCTTTCGGAGATATGTATTTTAAGTAAGTTTACCTCGAACGTCGATAAACGTAGCTTATAAACTTTAAACGCGTTTTTCTCAAAACTACATTTTCAAAGTCCGTGTTCACACTGAGAAAACTGTGCGCCTCTAACGTTTATTTTCATTTCAAAAACGGACATTTTAAAATTAGCTTCAAAAACTTTCGTTTGATTATCTATAATAAGTATTTTAACATGAGTTTTTAAAACGTTCGTTTGATAGTTTAAAATGAAAATTTCGAATATTGCATGTAATTCTTCTTAAATTTTAATTTTGAAATATCAAAGGAACGTTTTCCTAGCTAATGTTAAAATGTTTATTATAGAAAATCAAACGAACGAAAGGTTTTAATAAATTTGCTCATACTCAAAAAAAAAATTCAGTGTTTTTTTTCTATGCTGAAACCCTTACACCCTCCTTAAACATGCTTATGATATGTCTACACAGGGAGCTAAGTTTGACTTACCAGTGCAAAGCTTAACTCAGTTTGCACTTGTAACTTGAACATGCCTTGTTTTGTTTTTGATGAGCAAATCGGCGTACACCATAGCTGTCTCGGAATTATAAAATTCCACGATTATAAAATTATTTTTTACATTTTGCACTAAGTGGTGACCGGAGGTTTCTTTGGTGTGCACCGATTTGCTCCTCTTCTCAATACACATTTTCGTTAAAATTCTTTTTAGTTAAGCTTGCCTTTTTCTTTATTGTTGGGCTAGTATAACTTGCGTCCTATAAAGTTTTATTAAAAAAGTTATTTTCCAGCGAAAACTTAAAATTTTCCAAAAGTGCGTTGTGAGCGACACTAATCCAATCAGCAATCACTAATCGAATGAACACCTGCTCAACAGTTTTTTGGTTAACGCTAAAGCAGAATGTTCATTCTATTCAGGCTATCAGTGTGTTCAAGGAGAGTGAAATTGAGAAAAAGCCTTTACAACAACAATACGACACAGCTCTGTTAATCTCTGTCCATCTCACTGTTACGCTCGCATTTACTCTTCTTTCTGGAGGCTACAACAGCGATGCTTAACAGAGCTATGACGCATATTTTGATATTTTTGCTGATAAAACCCATTGGGAAAAAGGTGTTTTTACGTTTCCTTCAATTAACCTATCTTAATGACATCCTATTCAAATAAAAATATTATTCTGCACTTCTACTCAAAAATACCTTTCCATCGATATAAGTATTATGTAAATAAATTGACATTAACACAGTTAAAAGTGTACCCAAAACTTTTTGTTTGCGTATTAATATATAGATGCTTAACATATTTTTGTTATTATATTTTAACTTAAAACTTACTTGACAACTCCAGCAACGCGACTATGTTGGTTGTTGTTGTTGTTTAATATAGTTACAAGCAGTAAGGTCGTCTTATAGGAATATTTAGTTTGTACATTAGCATTTATAACATATAAGCACTTTTTAAGCAAAAATTATTTTATCATTATTAAGTAAGGAATAATTAATCCATTTTTAGAATGATTAAATTTAATATTTTATATTTAATTATATAAAAGGCGGAAAAATATTGTTAGGAATTTGTTGTTTTGTTTTTTTTTTATTTTTAAAGTTTAAATTTGTTTAAGTTTTAAGTTTTTTCTTGCTATGATTCTGTTGCGTTTTGTTATGATTATTATTAGTATTTTTAAGTGTAAGATTATTCCTTATGCTTTTTTTTATTTAAGCTTTCAAATTGTTATTGCATTATTAATGCAATCAATATGTTGTTTTTTTTTCTTGTTATTTTCTTTAAATTAAATATAGGCCTGACAGGATCTATAACACGTTGTGTAACGTGGCTTCTGTAACCAAGCCACCAGGCTTTGGCAACGTATTTGATAAGCACTCCTATATAATAAACTCATTATAAAAGCAACTAATCTATGAATAAGTTTTCTAATTAAAACTTACCAAATCTTTTGTTTATTTTCTCTCACTTGTATTATGTAAAATTGGATCATTGAATTCGGTTTAATAAGGTTTTCCTTTAAAATTAACTTGCTGTATATAAATGAACTGAACCGCTTAATTGCTTTCTAATTAAAACGTTTCTAATTAAAAGTTTTCTAATTAAAACTTACCAAATCTTTTGTTTATTTTCTCTCACTTGTATTATGTAAAATTGGATCATTGAATTCGGTTTAATAAGGTTTTCCTTTAAAATTAACTTGCTGTATATAAATGAACTGAACCGCTTAATTGCTTTAGTTTAAAAAAAAAATGTTTATGACTCTTAGAAGACAGACTTGTTAACTGCGTGACTTTGAAAGAAATGACCGATGCCAGAGTTTTTAGTTTCTAAATAAGGTACAGAAAATAATTTGCTAAAAGAAAACGGTAACTCAAGAGGAATTGTTGTTTTTTTTCCGCAGATATATGTACTTATATAATGTTCTGTTGCGACGGCTTTTACAAACTATAGCCAGAAGTGTCCAATAGAATGACCATGCATGCCAATATGTTTTCGCAAACATTTGGTCGACAAGACGATTTTCTTACATGGAAAGAATGGTCAATGCTAACCGTCACGTATCTCATGAAATCACAGGGGATATCACATGATATAAAAGTAGAAAATGTATGCCTGTTTCACACTAACATTAGCCAGTTCCACAAGATAGGGTTCGCATGCTCATTCTTTCTACAAAATGGGATTGTGGGAGATAGAAGATAGCATGGAAACGCGACATAGCTTTAAATACTAAAAAGTTCCTTATTGTGGTATTAAAAAAGTGGTATTAAAAATGACATTTTTAATTATTATTTAAAAGTTGAATTTTGATATTCAAAGAATATTTATCGTACACTGAGAAAAAAAAAAAGTAAAATGCACATTTTAAAAATGGTTAGTAAAATGTTTATTTTAAAAACATTCTACGCCATGCAAAAATGAAAATCTTTCCTTTAAAATACAAAAGTATAATGAAACGATTTAAAAACAAAAACGAACCTTTTACTATGATATAGTAAGCTATAATGAATATTTTCAAAAACATTTTGCGCCACACAAAAAGAAAAACGCACATTTTAAAATACAAAAGTAAAATAAAACATTTTAAAAACAGCAATGAACGTTTTAACAAGAATTTTATAAAAAATTCATGTTTTTGTCAAGATTTTCTGTCACTATATAAGATGAGGAGTTTTAAATATGTTTGCAACTTATCGTTGTCATAAGCTCAGTGGTAGTGTGCTAGACTGGAATGCAGAGGACGTAGGTTCGCATCCTGACTGTGCATGTATCAAAACTATTAATTTAATTATTTAAATTCTAATTTTAATTGTTTCATTAACTCATTAGTCAGAAAAAACCCTAGAAATAAGTTCGCGCTTACAATCTTAAAAACAATCTATCAAAATTTATCAAAAATAAATGTGTTTTAAATAAAAAAAAATTCTTGCAGGTTTTGTCAGGGATTGAACCCTGGACGGTTGAGTATTAAACTCGACCTATAGCAAGCTCGGCTAAACTTAAACTTTTTAAAAGGTGTTTAAATTTCATATAGTACGTGTAGGCAATCGAGGCAATATCAAAACGAACGTTTTAAAAGGTCTTTTGAAAATGTTTTTTTTTAGAAAATCAAACCAACATTTTAGCAGCTCATTTTAAAATGTTAATTGCAGAAAATCAAGCAAACGTTTTAGAAGCTCTCTTTAAAATGTGCATTTTTAAAATAAAAATAAACGTTAGAGGCGCAAAATCTGGGTGAAACCTTTTCAAAAGTAGCACGTTTCTGCTAGTTTTGAAAATGTAGTTTTCTCAATGTATATATACGTTATTATAATCTGTTTGAATTGCTATGTTTTTGAAAGCTTTTAACAAAATATTTAAAAAATAAAATTTTTTTAAAAAAAATTGTATGTAGACATTCAATTTCGGTTTGAGGCGAACATTATAAAAATAGCCGAAATTTGATTTCGGATTCGGCCAAAATTTCGGTTTCGGTAATTATTTTATAAAAAAATTCATATTTCATGTTTACATTTTCACACAGAATCGCATCACAGTTTTTAAAAAATTGTTTGATTTTAAAAGAAAAAAAAAGATAAGTCAATACAATTTTGACGACCATCCAAATAAATCGCAATCTAGCTGCTATAATAAGTGGTTTTTGTGCACAAAAAACAAAAAAATCAATTAAAAATGTATAGTTATCTTAACCTTTTAGTGGATACAAGGTTTTCAAAAATGGTCGTAAAACGTCACTTATTATATTTTGAGTTTTAGACTAGGTATTATATTCCAAATTTAGTTAACAAAAGTATAAAAAAAATCAAATTTTGCCCCTTAATTCAATGCTTCTGTAAGAGCATAAAAGATGTGGAAACATATTAAACCAATATCATTACAGTTGTCCATATTCGTTGTGCTTATACAAGAACTTGCCAAAATTTGAAACCATCAAAACTGTCGGCAATTATTTTATAGTTTAGTTTATTAAAACTTTCAGTTATAAAATAATTGTTTTATAAATGTTAAGTGTTTTAATAATGTAATGTTAAATTGTTAATGTAAGTTATTATTATATGTAAGTTAATGACATTGTTTGTAAAGTCTTTTATATTTTTGCTTTTAGAAAAAATTAAAAATCTCCCCACAAAACTGAAACTTTGCAAAACCTGAATTTTTTTTTCTGAAAAAACAGGCCATTAAACCTCCAAAAAAACAATGATTAAAAGGTACAATATTAACTAGCTCAAAGTTAGGGTTTTGCTCTGACAAAAACTATTCCTGAAAAAAACAAATCAAAAAATTAAAATCTATTTTGATAATTATTTCTCGACTCTCAATTTAGTATTGTATTTACGCAAAAAAGGAATTTGGCTGCAGGCACTATCAGAGGAAATAAATTTAGCAAAATTGATTTTAAAACAGGAAAGGAGTAGCAATAAGAAGGCCGTGGAAGTTAGACTACCGTGTAGAGAGAGTGGACAATATTTTTCTGCTCAGATGGCTTGATGGAGGAATTTTACAACTCTTGTCATCAATACATGGCCATGAACCCCTGAATGTAGAGCCCTGATTTTGTGCAAAAAAAAGAAAAACTTTATATAAAACAATAAAAAATAGTAGAAATATGGGAAGAGTAGACAAAATGGATTTTATCCTCTCATTATATATAATATCAATCAGATCTAAAAATCGGACACTTAAAATATTTGACCACTTTATTGATTTAGCAGTATGGAATTCATGGCAAGAGTACAGGATGGATCATGAAAACAATTACCACAAAACTGTAACGGCGCGTTACAAATAAAGATAAGTTTATTTTTCCTAAAATATATTGTTATAAAAAAACAAAAACAAAAATACAAAAAAAAAACAAATGAAGGCCGACCGCATTACATGAATATGTTTTACTTATAATGTTATAGTTATTAAACCTATTATATATTATTATCATTTCCTTAAATTGTTTTTATATATGAATTATTATTTTTTTTTATTAATTAATTATTATTATTTAAAAAAAAGAAAAAAAAAAACAAAAAGAAACAAAAATAAAAAAAAAAAAATAAAAAATATTTTTGTCAACGACCGCTGCGGGGTTCGAACCCAGGCATATTTAGTACAAACAAACAAATAAAAAAAAAAAAGCAACAATTATTGTAAAACTAGATTAAGAAACAACATACACACACATACAAAACACCTACGCACAAACTATTGACAACTAATTTAAAACACGTAGCCAAACTTCGATTGAAGTGACCTCTCAATAATATAATTCACAACTGGTTTTGAATGTCAAATGGTTAAGTAAGCGCAGATTGTTGCAACTGGTGTGACTCGTCGGTGCATAACCTTTCATACGTTTCACGACCATACCTTACTTCTCTGGAAGTTTTTATGGTACTTTTTTTATTCTTGTTTTTTTTATAATAAAAATTCGGTGAACTTGTAGTCGGACCTTGCACTAATCTGCTTTTTCGTCTACCCTCCAACCGAATGAAACCCGTTTCTGCCTCTGCCTGCTGTGCTGCCTCGCTTTTATAAGCCTTTCAGCTGCCCTCACATCAGAGCACTCGTCATATATTCTATTTGCTTCGCCGCCTGAACCTCGCTTATGTTAAGCTGCTCAGTCGCCCTCGCAAAAGGTTTAATTATTTACTTGTTCTGCTTGCTGCGCTGCCGGAACCTGGCTTTCTCTAAGCTTTGCAGCCGACCTCACACCAGAATTGCGCTTATGGTTAATTTTATTTTTTTTTGTTATGCAAATCTTGCTACGCAGTTTAAACTTTAATTGCGCTCGCTGAGCCAACGATTCTATTAAGAAAACCTGCAACCGTAGTCCAGATCTTACAAAACTGAATCCGTCGGTAAGCTAGCAGCGCCGCACCGTTGCCATTTCCGTATACCAGAACCGAACATTACCGATAAAACGTTGAACCGATACCGACTATTTACTACGAACGCTGCACTGTTTACTTTGTATATATTATCATAAGGATAATATTAAGTGATTGAATTTGTACAATAAAGATTGAAAATATAAAATCATATTCAATTGTGTACTTAATTACTGAAGGTTGAGTGGATCCTTCAGAGAACCTTGGAGCGGCTGGGTTTTACCTCAGCCTTTGATAAAACCACGTCACAAAACTAAATATATGGACTTATGTAATAGCTGTGTTTTTTCCAACATCCTTATCTGGATTTAGATTTGGTTTGCAACTCTGTAAGCTAATACGTTGTAAAACAACGTAAGAAATGTCAACAACATTGTCAGAAATTATTTACAAAACAAAGAAAAAGTCAGAAAATTAATTCTTTTCATGTGGCTAAATATAATCAGGTGCAATGGAACTGGTTGTCAACAACGCTTAATCCCTACTACGAAGACAATGCTTTGGGGAAGATTGATGGACGTTTCATTTTGTACACCTTAGAAAGTTGGCTGTTTGATCCCAAAATTACTGGAATTATTGTTCCTGTCAACATCGAAAGCATGCAGCAACATATCGATAATGAGGTGCACTTGATTACAGGCTCTTTAGACGGCGTAGAGACACCAGATTGTCAAAAAGAGTACGAACAAAGAGAACGAGCAACAAATTTTATTTATTTTATTAATAAATTTATTGCAAAAACCAAATTAAATGCTTTTCAAGCGTCGCACATCTCAGCGAACAATGTGTTTATTTGTTCCTCAGCAGCATCGTTTATTTTAGCACTTAATATTGCAGCAAAACGATTGGTCAAACCATTCAGATGCAGTGTAAAGTGACGACAAAGTTGCACAATGCTGTTCACTTCGTTGGCTGTGCTGTGATGTTCCTTAACCAGAAGTAGTCAAGGAACAATTTTGAGCAATTTATTTATCTTAAGGGCATGTTTCAGCAAGTGCTGTTATGCCTTTCGCAAATGGTTGCTGCACATCTGCTTCTTCTGCTGAAGCCTTGATCCAGTCTTGTGACGCCGCCCAGCTTTTCTGCAGCTCATGGAATGTTAGGTGCGTTTTTTTGGCATCGCTATATACGCTTGACCAAAAAAACGCACATCGGCGTTTAATATTTCGCTTAATATTTTTTTTTAAAACTTGGCAGCATTGCATGTATCTGTCAAATATGAACATTATTTTTTTTATATAAGCACAAACTGAAAAATTACATTTTTATGAAACAAAATAATTGACATTATTGTATCCAAGATTATCAAGCCAGGTGGCGCTGAGCCCAATGATTTCGAGAAGTTGATTGCACAAGCGCTGCTAGAGTTGGAAGCCAACAACGACCTGAAAGCCTATCTGAGGGACTTGCAATCTCTCTTGATATTGCGTTTGGCAGTCACACAACAGGAGAACTTCCAAATCATATTGGTGCGTGAACAAATTCCCTGGCAAACATGTAGTTGTTAGTGAACGTAAAATTCTGACCAAGCTAACATGCAAAGCCAGAAAGCCGCTGAAGCAGAAAAGGCCATCCTCCCGCACTTTCCTGCTGTCTACGATGCCATATTGGAAAATCTTATGAAACTGTTGGCACAAATATTCGTTTCAAGTTGGACGGTACACAGCTGATTAAGGTGCATTTAGACAAGAACGAGCATACCACAATGGAATACAAAGTTGCCGCCTTAACATCGGTCTACAATAAACTTACTGGCCCTGATGCTTCCTTTCACATACAACTTCTTGAATATGTAAAGCTTTAATTGCATATAACATTCGCTAAGGATAAGAAAAGAATGTTCTGAAATTCAGACATGATTTTAATAAAATAAAAATAACCGCAAAAGTAACTATGCAAACAGATTTGGCTATAATATTGCGATTTTATTAGAAAACATCAATGATTAATTCTATAGTAAGCACATATTTATGTATTTAAAGTACTGGCTTTATTGATGGAGAGAGAGCTTGAGAGATGCCGCTTTTAATGTGTTGGAGTCCTTAAATGGAAAAATATTTAATAAAACAGCATTAAATAAACATTTGAGTGCGTACCGTTACACTTAGGATATCATATCCTCCGGAACATTGAAATAAGAAAATTGTTTCTGACATCCATGCTTGAATTACTCCTTTCTGGCCATGTAGCCTTTAAGAAGTCACAGAGTCACCTTACGGCTCCACTTCCGAGAGTATTTTTTACTGTTTTTTCTTACTGCTACACTCTCAAAAAAAATTGTTAATCCTAACAAGAACACGACAATAATATTGGTTAAAATAGCATTAACAATAGCAATTGTTGAATTCTGGTTAGAAGTAACAATCGAAATTGTACATTCATTTATGAATGTAAAAATGTCAAAAATGTTTAGACGTCAAAAATGAAGTGTCAAAAATCAAATGTCAAAAATCAAACGTCAAAAATTAAACGTCAAAAATTGTATGTCAAAAATTAAACGTCAAAATTTAAACGTCAACAAATTTTAATTTTTCTGTAAAAAGCCTTGCATTTAAAATACGAATTTTATTTGATTATATTTCACAATTATTTTTAGCAGACATTATTGTTTTATTCAGGTTTTTTAATAAACTTGGCTTGTTGAGCAGTTTTCTCTTCAGTCTTTCGTTGCTTTCGTCTACCTCTTCTGTGGACAAACCTGTTGGACAATCTGCTTTAATAAATTAAATTTTCTTATAAAATAAGACGCACCCTTAATATTCAAAATCAAAATCTTCATCAAATTTCTCTTCAACCATATCTTAAGAAAATATTTGCACGGAAAAGTCTTAATATTGCGTCATAGAGTGACGTCTGCAAAATCTCCAAAGAATCGTTTGGATTCAGAATCATGGTTTAACATCAAAGCACCGAACATGAAATATGAATAGACACCATAAAATATTTCAGCTTAATGATATAAAATTGAGAAAAATTGTAGACATAGGTAAAATAAGATATTTGTCACATAAAAACGATAGTTTTCATTATAACTGTTTAAGATGCGAAAAGTGTAAAACTAGAATCGGCAAAAACAAATTTGAAATATGCGATTTAAAGTATATATGTAGTAAATGTCTGTAAATTAATATTCATAAATAATTCAAATAAATGATTTTAAATAAATAATTTTATATAAATGGAATTAGAAATAGCTCAGAAAATATTATGAAAATTACGTAAAGCTCCAAATAGAAGATATTCATTATCATTTATAGATATACTCTAATAAAGAATTCTACCAGCAAGGATGACATAGAAAAATTTGACCAAATAGCAAGTGCAATGAATAATTTGTTGAAATTAAGACAAGGAAGTGAAAGTTTGGGATCTGAAACAGAATTAGAAAATAGTGAAAGAAAAGTCTGCAATAACTTAAATAAAATGGCAGTCTTTAACATAGAACTTGCTTTAAAAGCAATACCAATATTTAACGGACATTACAACGAACTTGAACCATTTCTGAAAATTACGGAGATACTACACAATACATACAATGACGAATCTAAAAAAACTATTAGTAGAGTTCGTTAAAAGCGTAAAACTAGGTCCAACAGTTAGAACAACTTTAGGATTTGTAGACGATATAAACGATTTCAATAATTTTAAAAACAAACTAGCCGAATCGTATAGAAGCAATTTAACTACAGCGCAAATTCACACACGATTATCAAATTTTGTACAAAGGAACCTATCAGTTTCTATTTATAAAGACAAAATAATGAACTTGACGACAGAATTGAACAGACTTCAGATAAGTGAATTAGGTGCAACTGCTTCAAACTAACAGAAAGCCGTGGTAACCCAAATGAATGAAAATTATTCACTAACAGTGTTCAAAAATGGTCTCAATGAGGATCTTAAATCGACGATTTTCGCAGCACAACCAACAAAATTAAGTGAAGCAATAAACCTTGCGGTAGATATTGAGAACACAAATAGTGTTCATCCTAGGAACGTTATGAGAATAAATAGAAATTGAAATACACAAGAACAAGGTAACCGGCGAGTCAACCAACCATTGAATCAAGGCTCACGACACCGAGACAATAGTAACAGAACCAGCAACATTTGTTCGAACGGATCAAACAATGTTTACCGCAGTAATTATAACAACTACAGAAACAACAGTTACAGAGGTTACAACAACAACTACAGAAATATAAATTACCGAGGCAATAACAATAATACAAGACTCCCAAATGACAACATCAGACGAAATAACAATGATAACAGGAACAACGGTAATTACACTAATTGTCACAATAACCGGCAGGTACGAGTCAAACATGAACAGGGAAACGAGAGCGGCCCGGAAGGACAAGAACTTCCGGAAGGCCAACTATAGAAAGGAAAATATATGTATTATCTCAAAACTTGACAAATTATATCACACTTTCGTGTGAGCAAACAAAACATAAATTAACATTTTTAATAGATATAGGAGCAGGTATCTCAATATGTAAGAATATAATTAATAACAACCTTGATATAGATTACGAAAACAGATGCAGATTAACCGGCATAGCGAAACAAAATTTATACACTATAGGAGCAACGAAGTTATCACTACGTCTTGGAAAGGACAGAGCGATGAACGATTTCCACATTGTAGATGAAGATTTTCCAATAACAACAGATGGTATCATTGGTAGAGATTTCTTGACGAACTATATGTGCAAGATTGACTATGAAACATATGCAGTACAAATCAACTTAAAAAATGACGAATATATCGTTCCTTTGTTTACGAAACCACAATCAAAAGAGGCTTACAGAATACCGCCTCGATCAGAAGTAATTTTGCCTATTAAGTTAAACTTAAAAGAAGACAGTGTTATATTGAACCAAGAAATAACTAAGGGAGTATTTTTAGCCAACTCCATAGCACCATCAAAAGGCATTTGCCACATCAAAGTATTGAACGTAAATGACGAAGAGATTATTATAAATGATTTAAGTCCAAAAACAGAAAAATTGAGCAATTACACGATATTGAAAACAATTAGTAATGAAACGAAAAGAAATAATGACGAAAGATTTGAAAAGCTAATGACCGCGTTGAATGTGAGCATGCAGTCTGAAACAAAACTTAAAGAAATATTCAGAAAATATCAATACATTTTTCACTTAGAAGGAGAAGAAATTTCCTAATATATATTAAAAATATATATTAAAAACTGTAGGTTACCGCATTCTCAATATAACGAAATAAAAAATCAAGTCAAAGGATTATTAGATAGAAACATAATTGAACCTTCTGTCAGCCCCTATAACGCACCTTTGTTACTGGTACCAAAAAAAAGCAATGATGACAACAAAAATTGGCGTTTGGTGGTTGATTAAAGAAAGCTAAACGAAAAAATAGTCAATGACAAATTCCCATTGACGAGATAAGAGGATGTACTGGATATGTTAGGGAGAGCTAAATACTTTTCTACTTTGGATATGACCAGCTCTTTACACCAGATTATGCTTGATTAAGAATCAAGACCATTAACCGCGTTCTCAACGCAAGATGGGCATTATCAATTCAAGCGTTTGCCGTTTGGTCTCAAAATCTCATCCAACAGTTTTCAGAGAATGATTACGATTGCGCTAAGCGGCTTAAACTCCGAAGATTTTCTATACGTCGACGATATAATCGTTATCGGATGCTCGTTAAAACACCACAACCAAAACTTAATTAAAGTCTTTGACCGTTTACAGCAATATAACTCAAAACTCAATGCAAATAAATGTAATTTTCTCAAGTCAGAAGTGATTTATCTTGGACATTTAATAACCGATAAAGGCATAAGAACAGACCCTGCGAAGTGCGAAGCAGTTTTGAAATATCCTAAACCAAACAATGCAGACGAAGTAAGAAGATTTGTTGCATTTTGTAACTATTACAGACGTTTTGTCCCAGATTATGCAAGCATAGTGAAATGTTTAAATTCACTTTTGAAAAAAGGCACACCTTTTATATGGTCAGAAGAATGCGAAAAAGCATTTAACAAGCTAAAACAAAAACTTATTCATCCACCAGTCCTTCAATATCCAAATTTTGACAAACCATTTATTCTAACTACGGACGCATCCGACTTTGCTTTAGGTGCAGTACTCTCTCAAGGAGAAATCGGACACGATTTACCGATATCTTATGCAAGTAAATCGCTACAGAAGCACGATATAAATAAACCAATAATCGAAAAGGAATTGTAAGCCATACAATGGGGCATAAATTTCTTCAAACCATATCTTTTTGGTAGAAAGTTCATAGTGGTCACTGACCATAGACCTTTGGTATCGTTATTTTCTCACAGAAACCCATCGTCAAAAATGACAAGAATTCGAGTAGACCTGTCAGATTATGATTTCGAAATTGTGTACAAACAAGGTAAAATAAACACAAACGCTGATGCATTGTCTAGAATAAAATATGATAGCGAAATTTTAAAAAATATGATTCCTACAAGTAGAGAGAAAGAGATTTTAGCAATAACAAGGAGCAAGTCGAAACAGAAAATAAATAATAATGCGAGTGATGTAAGAAAAAACGATAATGCGAGTATAATGAAGAATATGGGTACCCACCAAGAGCGCATTGAAGGCAATGACTTATCTCATAAGGGGACTGATCATCTCCACATTTGGGAATGTACATCTTTCAATGACGTTAGGTATTTAAAGAAATTGAAATTTATATTGAAAAAGAATTGTAAGCTCGCCATAAAATTGAACAAAGATATTGTGCACATAACATGTAGTGATGACCCTGCGCGCCTAGGTACGATGTTGGAGAAACTACATTGTTATTTAAATAAATCACAGATAAAGGAAATAGCCTTTTGTGATCAAGATTATATATTTAAGAATATCGATATGAATGCATTCAAGAAAGAATATAATGAATTAACAATTAATAAATCCTCGCCAATTAAGATAATAATACACAGAGCTCCACGAAATATAAATAGTACTCTTCAACAATACAAATTGATAGATGAATATCATAATACTCGAACAGGCGGACATTTAGGAATCAGGAAAACTATTTTGAAATTAAAACAGCGCTTCATATGGAAGAACATGAGAAAAATGGTGAAAGAATATATAAATAACTGCGAAAAGTGTCACAGAAATAAAATACATAGACATATCAAAGAGAGTTTAACAATAACGATTACATCAACAACAAGTTTCGAAACTGTATCTATAGACACAGTAGGTCCATTAAAAATGTCGAATGGAAATCGATATATTTTAACTATCCAATGCGAACTTACCAAATTCACCATAGCACATCCTATCGCAACAAAAGAAACTAAGACAATTGCAACCACGCTTGTTGAACAGTTCATACTTAAATACGGATGTTTTAAGACCCTTAAATCTGATTGCGGTACAGAATTTAAAAATGAATTGATGGCAAACATATGTAATTTGCTAGACACGCGACAAATTTTTTCGACTCCATACCACCATCAGACTATTGGAGCTCTAGAAAAAAATCATAGGGTTCTGAACGAATATTTATTATCTTTTGCAGATGACCAAGAATGGGATATATGGGTAACCTATTACACATTTGCGTATAATACTACGCCTCACGTAGGTACATCATTTTCACCGTAGGAACTAATATTTGGTAAACTACCATCACTTTCGAGTGATATTACAGATGAACATGACAAAATTTATAATTTAGAAGATTGCACTAATGAATTAAAACTTAGGTTAAAAACATCTATCAATAGGGCTAGAGATATGATTAAAACAGTTAAACATAAAAGAAAAATAGAGTATGATAGAAATAAGAATGAAGCAACATTAGAAATAGGTGATTTAGTTTTCGTAGGCTTAGAAAATAAAAGGAAATTACAGAGTCCCTATCACGGACCATATAAGATAATTGATAGATTAGGTGTAAATTCACTAGTAGAAATAAATGGTAAACATAAATTATTGCACAACAATATTTTAAAGAAATACATAAATAGCACTTTATAAATTACAATAAATCTAATGTTCCCTAGTAGAAATTAACAGCATATATAAATTGTTGCAAGACAGTACTCCCCTACATATATGGTGTATATATAAAAAACGGACACAAACAAAAAAAAATAATATATAAAAATCATCTGAAAAACATAATTATAAGCAAAGACTATAATAGTTAAACATTACGAATTAAAAAATACTTTTGTAAGACAAACAAAAAAAAAATATTTTGAGATGGCTCAAGTCATATCTCACCGGCCGGGCGCAATATGTCCGTATTAACAATGAGCTTTCAGATGTTATCTATGTTACTTCTGGCGTCCCTCAAGGAAGTCATTTAGAACCTCTTCTGTTCTTATTATTTGTTAATGAAATACCTAAAATTCTAAAGTTTTCACAGTGTTTAATGTATGCTGATGACATTAAAATTTTTTCTCGTCTGAAATCATCTTTCGAATGCTCAGAACTTGAGTTGAATTTAGAAAGACTATCTACTTGGTGTCGTTATAATTTATTGCCACTTAATATTGCAAAATGTCAATGTTTAACTTTTCATAAAAATTTAAATCCATTACTGTACCCCTATAAGCTCGGCGAAGTAACATTATCAAGATTAACTGAAATGAAAGATTTAGGTGTTTTTCTTGATCACAAGCTTAGTTTCTCTAAACATATTGATTATATGATCTCTAAAGCCAACTCCATGCTGGGTTTCATTACTAGAAACTCAAAAGAATTTAATGATCCTTTTTCTCTCATTTCGCTATATAATGCTTTTGTTAAATCAATATTAGAATATTGTTGTATTATATGGAATCCTTTTTACTCAGTGTCATCTCACCGAATTGAACGAGGTCAAAGACGCTTCACTAGAATAGCAATTGGGCGCCTAAATTGGAATATTGAAATGCCGGCATATAACGTAAGGTGTCTACTCCTTGGCATCCTCACTTTGAAAATGCGTCGCAAATATTTTGCTGTCATGTTCATCAGAGACATTATATATAGTAACATTAACTGTCCTGATTTGTTACTTAAGATAGGCTTTCATATACCTTCGCGGGACCTCAGATCTCAGAATTTGTTTCATGTGCCATATTGCAGAGTAAATTATACTTGCAATGAACCCATAACGCGTTGTTTAAAACTGGCTAATACAGTCTGCATGAATGTTGATTTTAATTCAGGCTTAAGCAGAAATGCATTTAAAAATTGCTTGATTTCCTATTTTCATAGTATAAGTAATACTTCTAGCACCTAAGTATTCAGACGTTTATCCATAAATTTAAAATTCAGAAATGTAATTATTTTAAGTCAAGTAGTCAATAAGGAAGTTTATATTCCGTTGATGAATGAATGAATAAATAAATAAATAAATAAATAAATAAATAAATAAATAAATAAATTAAACAAGTAACAAAAAAAAAATTTGTTTATGAAAACTCTAATATGTAAGTAGCTCCTAAACTTCTCCAATCTTTAAAAATTATTTCAAGTAATAATTTTTCGCTTAAGGGTAAGGGTGTAGTGGCACAGCACAACAAGCTTACGGTATAATTGAAATTCGGCACAATTTAGAGAATTGCAATTGATAACTAACTAACTAAAGTTTTATTACTTACATTGGAAAACATGGGAGGAGTTTTGGAAGCAGCAGAAAAATAAAATACTGGTATTTTCGATTTATATAGCAGAGAATAATTTAAATAAAGTTAGTTAAATTTTGGTTAAACAAAAAGAAACTCTTTTTTATTTTCAAAGTACGGCGTAAAGCCATTGGTAAAATGGCGTAAAATGGCGTAAAGCGTTGGAAAAAAACGCAGCTATTGATAAGAATATGATTTAGAAGATCAAAATTACACAACTTATAGTTAAAGTAGTTATTTGGAGTCATAACTTATAGAAACTCATAGAACTCACATTCTAAAATAAGAGGAATATGGTGAATACTTCATGGGGAGATCGGGCATAAACATTCAGATAGCTGAGCCTTAAAATTTTTTTAAAAATTAGATCTAAAATCTTGTTAAGAGAATTTACAAAACAATTAATTTTAATTTCTTGTTATTCATTTCTTGTTATTTTGAAATTTTCATATATGTTATTGAAATGGTTGTACAGCTATGTACATTGGTTGTATTGAAATGTGGACATGTCTTACGTTGTATTGAAACGCCATCTAGCAGTGATAAGTTTACAGAGTTGCAAACCAAATCTGAATGTATTTTGTTTACGTTAATGAAAGATATGTGTAGGTGTTTTGTTTCATTTTGAAATTTTTTTTTGTGAGCTTTTAAAAAAAAATTAAAAAAAAAAAATTCCATGCAGACATTCTGTTTCGGTCAATATCATAAATGCCCAAAATTTTTCTTTCGTCCAAAGTTTTGGTTTTGGTCGGACACTTATCGTTAGAAATGACAGAAAATGTCCGAACACACAAGAAACAGTACAACATGATATACAACCTGAAAGGTTGTTTTCATGAAATCAAATTTTTTGATTTTGTGTGGACAAAAAAACCTTCAAATTAATCAGCAAACATCGATACACACGGCAAAATATTTCTTGCAACCCAATAAATTCATTTAATGTCCTCCTGTGTGTGAACCCCGTAACGCAGCGATAGCGATCAAGCCCTAACCAAAATAGACGATTTGCTCCGTAACGAGCGAAGACGAAAATGTTCGCTTAAATGCAATTTAATGTTGTTGCCCAAAATAAGCAAACGTAAACACATCGAAACCAAACGAAACGGTTTGACGAGACGTTTTGTTCCGTAAGAACCGAACTTTTAGCGTATCAACTCGCCAGCAACAATTGTGCAGAGTATTTTTATATCAAGTTCCCAACCAGCAAGAAACGCTCTAAATTTGGCTTATACAGCGAATTCTCTAAGCTGCTTTGCAGTGTAAGCAGCCCAAAATTTAAGTAATTTTTCGTACTTTGAGGTACCAACAAGTACGTTGCATAGACTGCTAAGCAGCTTTCTAATCGAACTTCGAAAATTTTCAAAGATCTAAAATAGGCAAAACTTTTTTTTAAAAAAAAATACTTTCGTTGTTTTATTTCTGATTTTCATTTTTTTATTTTCTTCTTTTTCTACCATTATCACGTTTGTTCTCAACTTGTACCATCTGATTCGCAGTGAAAAAACTTTTTTAATAAAATGTTGCCTTTGCCAGGGTTCGATCCCGTGTCTCGCCGATTTGTAGTCCGACGCTTTAGCCATTCTGCCTTGTAGCTTTATATCGAAACGAAGATTTTTCATTTATGCAGCTTATTCTGTCGTAAGTACCCATAAGCAGCGTTAAGGTGCAAATATAGGTTCAATCGAACCATTAAGCAGCTTTAAGTTCAAAATAAATGTAAAGAAGACGCACAAGCGGCACTTCAGAACTCGTTTTGAACTTAATCATCGTAAACCTGCACAGAAGTATAACTTGTTACTTTTAGAACAACAAGGACTATTGCCTGAAATTGACACCATAAAGCAGCTTTAGGTGTGTCAAGTTCCACAACGTACCTTTAAGCAGCTTTAGGCGTGTCAAGTTCTACAACGGACCATAAAGCAACTTCGAAGTGACATGGAACTTATTTTGGCTCTTAAAACAGCTTTCAAGGGAACTCATACGTAAATTTCTACTCATTTTGCTGGTTGGGTTTTGTTGCATTTTTACCAATTTGTGCAAGAAACAATATTTTAATGAATAAATAGCCGTTGTTACGGATGAAGAAGGCATTTATATGCATTTGAATCAGTTGGCAGCTGACCAGCTTTGACGAGTTCAAGAACGTTTCATTTTGGGTTAAATGTCAAAACAGACGTAACGAGTGTACACAGCCGTCGAGTCACAATCGTCTCGTTTCGTCTATTTTGGTTAGGGCTTCAGGCTGGATAGGTTGGTTGGGTCATTAGGGGCTTTCGATGATCTAACATATTGGACGACAAAGTCGGATGGAAAACTTACGGAACAATTTGACTGATCTTTCGAATGATCCAACTTGTTGGACGACATCATTAATTGCAAACTCTCAATCAGGGGCTAGATTCCGTAACTATGGAAAAACAGTGTACACAAAATATTCATATTCACTTTCACATGCAGTGTTCACATTTTCATTTCAAGTGATTCTGTAAGTTCAAATGAACACTGTTGTGCTGAATGTAAATTAATGTTAGCTGAATGAAGAAGAAGCACAGCTGAATGATTATTGATAGCTTTGTTAATGTAAGCAAACTACAAGAAAGTGAATGAAAGAACAATAATGAGACAAAAGGTTTGTTATATATAGTTATATATTTATTTATCAAATTGTACATCTTTGATTTGTAGGTTTTTATAGGAAGGATTTAATTTTTGTGAGGAATATTCGGGACTCAATCAACAACTAGCGCACAACAATTACTAGCGCACGACTAACTACCCACACAACTAGCGGTGGATTTCTTTGATATTGTATTTATCAGTAATAATATATATATAAAATATAATTAATCTTCAAATTTAAACTAAAAGTTAAGAGACAGTCTACAAAAAATTAACTACTTATCTTAAAAAAACGCTACATATTTTTCATAAATTAAATAAGAAACTCTTTGCTAGCTTTCTTAGCTGTATGAGATATTTTTCACAATAAGTTTCAAATTTTCACTTTAAAAAGTTCAGTGAATAAACTTTATTCAAGTGTACACTTTTTTGACATTAAAGTTCACTTCACACTGATACTGAATCCAAACTGCACATACACACAAAATATCGTGCACACTGCGTTTTCCATAGTTATGGAATCCACCCCCAGAACACTTCGCACACAAATTTTTGGGTGCGCTAATAATTGATCAAGTTTTGAGGGATGAGGAAGACATAGAAATGAAAAGAAAATCTTTTTCTTTTATATAAATTTGAAAATTTGATTTTTAAAAACACATAAACGCATGCATTAAAATTTTGATAGTAATTTCTATGCATTGATTGTACGTTGTTCACTCGCTGAAAATTTGTTTGAAATGAAAAATGCAGCATGTTGGACCAACATTCGTTCACATGTCCAACAAGTCGGACGGACCGGCAGAAAAATCAAAAATTTTTGATATTCATCCAATGTTGGATCGACCGTCGTTTTAGCTTACGCATGGTACTACTTGTCATCCAACATGCTATGTCTATCCAATTTGTTAGACCATGCGAAAGCCCCTATTAGGCCACCTCAAACGATACTACATGTCCTATGGACATGTAGTTCCACAATATCGGACATGTAGGATGGACTTCATTATTTTATAAGGCTACCCCAAATGATACTACAAGTCGGATTGACATGTAGTTTGACAAAATAACGGAACTTTTTGTCTTTGCTCCTACACGGTCAGACATGTCGGATGGACTACATTATTTTATAGATTTCATCGAGTAATTTTTGAGAGAAGATGTGCTTCTTCGCGCATAGAGTGACGAATATAATAAATTTTGTATTTTGAAATGAATTTGTTGATACATGAGGAAATCTCACGGAGACTTAAAAGAAAAATGAGAAAAGTATAAAAATAATGCACATAAATAAATTTTAAAGCTGCAAAATAATAAGTGCGCTCGATGTTTACTCCATGAAATCTATAAAATAATGAAGTCCATCCGACATGTCCGATCGTGTAGGACCAACGACAAAAAGTTCCGTTATTTTGTCGAACTAGGCGAACGGTGCTCGTTTGCTCGGCGTGCAAATATTTTTGTTGTTGCTTCCAATGCGAAACAGTGAAAAATCGATGAGACTGTGAGAGGATGAACACTTTGTAGACAGAGCAAAATGTGTTAATTTTGCTCGCTGTACATGACAGCGATCACCGTGCAAAACAGTGTTGCTGGTTTGTGAAATTAACTTTTAGCAGCTAAAAAGGACTATTTGTGTAAAAAAGTACTCCTTTCTTCTCATAACATTTCTATGAGAGAGTTATATGAAACTCTTTTCTCTGCCAGGTTATTTGATAAATTTAACAATAAAAAAAACACAACAAAACTTTCCGGTGGGTATAGTTTTAAAAAAAAAATTCTTGCCGCAAATTGTTTTGCTAACTCAATTAATTCAATAGCCAGTATATCTAAATCAACTTCACTAGAACCCATGTCTTTTTTATGAATTTGCGAAACTAAAAATAATGATTTATTAACCAGCACCGATTACAGACGACACTTTATAGTCGAAGTGTTAAGCAAATTTTTAATTAACATAGTATGAAATAAAGAGGAGGAGAAAAAGTAGTGAATTTTAATGAAATGTCAAAATTAGCTCGCCATGCATTTTTCTGTTGTGTGACCCACCAACATGCAAATTGAGAAAAGGGAATAAAAGTGTTCATAGCTCGCCGAGTAAACGAGAACGGTGTGACCTCAGCTTTATATGTCCATCATACTTGTAGTATCTTTTATAGCCTTTGATAGCCTTTTCTTAACACTTCCTAAATTAATAAAAAAATGGTGTTCCGGTGTTTATTTCATTTCTACTATCTTTTTGAGCGTACTTTTTGACGCGAAAGGTTCGTAAGTTTAAAAAAATTTATCAGATACTATCCTTAAACATCATATATTGCTGTGAATGTTGGTGTTATTAAATGGGATTTTGATTTATTTTTGTTTTAAATATTTCAGGTTAAGATGGGTCGACGTCCCGCAAGATGGTAAGTGTACCTTACATGAAATTAAAAATTATGATAATCATACTTATATTTCAGCTATCGCTATTGCAAAAATAAGCCTTATCCTAAATCGCGGTTTTGTCGTGGTGTTCCGGATGCTAAAATTCGCATATTTGACTTGGGTAGGAAGAAGGCTTCCGTTGAAGATTTTCCCCTTTGTGTTCATTTGGTATCTGATGAATACGAGCAGCTTAGTAGTGAAGCATTAGAAGCTGGTCGTATTTGTTGCAATAAATACCTTGTGAAATTTTGTGGGAAAGATCAGTTCCACATTAGAATGCGGCTTCACCCATTCCATGTTATCCGAATTAATAAAATGTTATCATGCGCCGGAGCTGACAGGCAAGTATTATGAATATAGTTCATTTAGTTTTTACATAATCGTATGATGATATGCCTTGAGCACTGGGTTATGACAAAATCATGATTACATTATTATGACATTCTAACTGAACTCAGTATATATTTTTAATTTTTAAACTTAAGTTGAGTGTTCTAGTAATACAAATTTTAATTAGGCTTCAAACTGGAATGAGAGGAGCATTTGGAAAGCCACAAGGAACTGTTGCTCGAGTTCATATTGGACAACCTATCATGTCTGTTCGTTCAAGTGATCGTTATAAGGCTCAAGTTATTGAAGCATTGCGTCGTGCGAAGTTCAAGTTCCCCGGACGTCAAAAGGTATTTTGTATGAAAATAATCCTCGTTATACTTTACTACAAGCAAAGCATTGTTTAAATTTAATAAATAAAAACAACAATAATAGGCCAGTAAAATTAGGATTAAAATGAAGGGATTTGACGTTTGTCCTATTCTACTTACTGAGCCTCGGTGCGGTGCCCACTTTCAAGTTTCATATTTAAGTTTCAAATTACTCAAAGACTATCTATCCTGTAGTAAAAAATGTGAAGGAATAAATTATAAACAACTAAATTCTACGTTAAATAAGTCCATCCATCCACTTCTAAAAAGCTCCAATAATCACCGTACGAACGGAGAAAAAACTTCAAAGTTTCTTATCTTTTTTAATGCTTTTGTCAAAAACTCGAAAGCCGTTGATCTTAGAGAAAGCATTTGTGAGACTAAATTGAAGACATTAATCATCACATTGATAGTAATCGACTAAATAATAAGCGAGATGCAAAATTTACAGATTGGAATTTTGTTCAAGCTTTTCATAAGAACTCGGAAAAAAAATTCAGTTTAATAGATAAATTGAGCTGTTTCAATAAATAATTTCTTGTAAACTTTAACAAGACGGTGACAGACGGTTTCAAATCAAGGCCATATTTTATTTGTCAATTTTTATAAAATTGTAAACTACATAAATCAGAATTTATTATATATTATAAAATTGTAAACTTTATTATCTGAATTTAAAAATACACATTACATACTTAATACTTCAACAACTTGAAGTGTTAACTATAACTTAAGCACTTGAATGACATGGCGTTTAAAAGCGCAGATATAGCTACATCTTCATTTTTGGTGACTGGAATATTTACTGGAGAGAAAATGTAGATAGAATTGCGTCTTCTGAAGAAACTAAGTAAAAATCCATTCACGTATTTTGTGCAGTATAGCTGTTTCGTTGTGCTGCCCATTATAAAGATTAAAGTATTGCTGGGCTGTTCTTTCTCTGCTTTCAAGAAATATTATGGGGATGAATTGGGTGCAAATGCTGTCCAAAAGTACAAAAATATCAATATCTTCACCTACAATAAAAACACATTAGATTGGTGAGCAAGTTGAATGTCTTCCATTATGATAAAAGTGTAATGGATCCTCAACAATGGCAACAATGTCGATTAGCATGGATATCTCCCAGCAAGTAGAAAACTTCTCTCGCGTGTTATTTTGTTCAATTAAGCAATATGTTGATTCAATAATTAAGGCACCGAAGCTCACAAGGCAGAATGGGATAAACTTGAAATCCATTCATTTAAGACCAAACGAAGCGGTTAAGACGATTTCCAGCTTTCCGCCAATTATTTCCAAGCATGTCCTTTTTTTCTAATTTTACTGGTTCCATAGATGCCAGTTTCGTGTGACTTTTCGTGATTTTTTGAGGGCTGTGTGACAATGTGTGATTTCTGAAATGAAGCGAGTGATTTTTTACTCATGTGTGATTTTTTTAATCACTCGCTTCATTGTTGAAGAGTGCGTTCAAGTAAATGCGAAAACACGTATATTAACGAACAAACCCAACACTGCAATTGAAATTTGCTAGCGCAGGTATAAAGTTTATTAAACGTTTAAAAAGTTAGGATTTCGTGCGATTTTTTATAACAATTTTTCATTTTTGGATAGTTAGCAATAAATGGATATTTTATAATTAATACCTAACTGAATAGGTCATGATATGACCTCTTGCTAAATTGTATTAAAAAAAATCGAAAAACAGGCAAATGTGTAGTAATTTTTCAACTTTTGATCCCTATAACTTCTAAACCACTTGAGAGCTACTCTTAATTTTTTCAGAATCGAACTTAGGAGCCCCAAATCCATGTAATTACATTTAAAAAAACAAATTTTGCATTTCCATTATTCTTCAATTATGCCAAAAGTTAATATTAAGTTTATATTACAAATTCAGACAATTTAATTTATTTCCACTGATATATATTATATTGAACTACCAAAATTTTTCATATCTTCTTAATTTGGATCTAGTAAATAAGATATTAATGAATTTTTAACAATAATAAGCTTTTGCTAATATTACGAAATAAAAAATATCTCATTATTTGTAAAATTGTATGGCATTGAATGATCTTTTATGCTGTAAAATTGGAATTGGCTCTGAGTGATTTTCTGTTCTGTGTGTGATTTTTGCGTGATTTTCTGTTCTGTTTGTGTGATTTTGCGTGATTTTTTTTCTATGTGCGTGATTTTTTTGCTGTGAGTGTCACACGAGTGATTTTTACATATACAGCTGTGGTCAAAATAATAGCAGTGCTCTAAAATTCAGACATGCTTTAATAAATAACACTAGTCTAAAAATGTAGGATCCGGAAAACCTAATATAATTTCTATATGAGCTCTTAACCCTGATTCCAAATCTGTACTCAATTTTTACCGTTGTGTTAGGAATTTCAAGATACAGGGTGTTTTATACTTGTCTAGTTTTATTAATCCAGAATCTAAACAACACATCATAAGATAAAAAATTCAATTTTGTATTTTAGAGAAAATATGGAATGTTCCAACGGTATATCAATTACTATCGTTTTATGTGTTGTAGCGGAGCTATAATTAAGAGATCATTAAACGAAATATCGCCAAATTTTGTATCTTTTGTTTTATCGGAGATATAATCGTCCAAATTTAAAGGGACTGTTTTTTATGTAAAAAAACACTAAATCAACAGTTTATTTCTATTTAACTTTGAACGATAATAGCTTCGCTAAAACAAAAGATACAAAATTTGGCGATATTAAGTTTGATGATCTCTTAATTATAGCTCCGCTACAACACATAACACGATAGTAGTTTATATACCGTTGGAACATTCCATATTTTCACTAAAATACAAAATTTAATTTTTTATCTTATGGTGTGTTGTTTAGATTCTGGATTCATAAAACTAGACAAGTCGTCGCTTGAATGCTTATTTGTCGTAAACAACATTTTTTGATTGCTGGGAAAATGCATTTTAAGTTGGAAATGCCGTTCTTATCTAATCTTTTGTATTAATGTAATTTCTTTTAAATTTTCTCAAAAGTGTTTGCCTAGATGTTATTTTACAATAAAAAAAATCAGAAAAAATGTATAAATAAAAAGTTATTACGTTTTCAATTTTTCCGACTTTGTCGACAAGCATAAATAATAAGTTGACTTTGTTGTCAGAGGCATACCACACAGCATAGAAAAAAAAAATTTAAAAATTATTAAACACCGAATAGTGTCCTGAATCAAAACTGTTGGTAAGAGAATTTTGTCTTCTATGCAAAAAAAAAGAACTATATTTTATTTTTGTATGTTTTATCTTGAACAAAAAGTATTTATTAAAAAAACATGGAAATAAGTTTACATAAAAAATAACAATATAAAATAAAAATGGAATTCATTTTATTCGCATAAAAGAGCGAAAATATTTAAAAATAAATAAAAACTTAACAAATCTAATTTTTAATTTAAAGTCTTATTCAAAGGAACTTTTTTTGTACTTGAAATTTTTTAACATTATTATTCTGTTTAAAAAATTGAATTGTAATAATTTACATCATTAGGATCCATGTATTTAAGCATTGACTTGAGATCAGCAACCTTATTTTTATCAATTTTATTGTTAAATATTTTTAAATTTTTAACTTCTGGCAAGTTTGTTAAGGATATTGTTTTGCTACGAAGAGAGCATGAATTAAAAATTTTAATTTTAATAAAAGGCTCGGACGGATTTAGACTAAATTTGTATTTCACGGCTAGTAAATCCTCTTTCTCATACATAATTTGATGGGTTTTAGCAAATGGTATCCATTGATATGGTTGCGATGCTATACTGTAGTTAAAAAAGTCGGTTTTTTCAAGTTCCATAATTTCTAACTTGACATTAGTATACTGTACTTTACGGAGTTGCGGTATAAGCGAAGCAGGACTGTATATATTTATTCCCCTCAGATGCCGTTCTATAACGCTGTGGACAGCATCTACTTCTTGTATTTGCGAATGTCCAGGTGTAGAGTATTTATGCTCGATTTGAGCGATTGTTGGATGGTCTGTCAAAAATTTTAATAGCATCAAACTATTAATTCTATTTTTATTTTGAGGCACGCATGAATCCGACCAAAGTATTATCTTTTCTATGGATGGATTGTCTACTAAAATGCGATTTAAAATTTTATTTAACGCGCTGGCTATGTCGTTTCCTGATCTGCCAGATTGGTATTCCGTCCAAATGCTACAATAGGTAATTTTATTTAAATTACATTGACCAGTCAAATTAAAGACAGAGAATTTCCTTTTATAATAAAAATTTGCAACTTCTGCTTTGGGAAGTGAGAAAACATTTTGTAGGTCATAGCATATTATTGCCACCCTTTTATCTGTTATTTGTCTGTCTGTATCTCTAGCAAGTTTGGCGAAACCTTTATTCATGTTGTGCATTTGAAATTTTTGGTTTTCTGCAGTAGTTGGTAAGGAATTTTTTTCTATTTCGCAGCAAATCTCGCATAAATCTTTTTTAGGAACATGAAATGCAAGATTATACTCGTTATTAAAAAATTTTCTGTATATGCTCTCACTCATTTGGGTGCCTGTTGACTTTTCCTTGTAAAGGCCGTACATTTTTCGGACACTTAAATACGGATCTAAAAATTCTCTTGATGTGGTACTACGGCAGTAATGCGACTCAATTCGTGGAAAGCTTTCAATGTGCCGTTTAACTGCTTCTATGCACTCATGTGATGTCACTTTTTTAATATGCTTTCCTTTAGTTGGTGACTTTGCAACGCCAGTAGTGGCTAAAATTTTTTTGTTGTAAGCATAATATATTCGCCTTTCACTAATATCAAGAGTGGTTAGAAAAAAGTGATGACAAACTCTTATTTTGTTGCAATGGTTTTCAAAATAATATTGATATGAAAATTCTCTAGCCTTTTTCACTGGAACTTTTGATTTTCTTTTAGCAATAATTCTGTTGACGTTCTTGGAATAGAAATGAATTTTCGACTTGTCGTCAAGAGTCCAAAAGTTTTTGTGAAGATTTTGCTGGTCATCGGAATTAAAATGTTGCGAACAACTGAAACTGCAGTTTGGCGGACAGCTTTTCCATTTAACACCTCTTGCCAGGTGAACTTTTCCGTGACTGTCGTAATATAGTTTGCCCTTTTGGCGTGCATTATTTTTGATTGTTCTTGCCCAATTGGTTTGTTGACGCTTCCTTTTCCAACACGAAGATGTTTTGGCATTCGGTAGTACGTCCACTGTTAGCGTAATTTGTTGACCATTTGACACTGATGTTGAACTTTCCGGCGAACTGGACCATCGATGACCATTTGACTCTGATGTTGAACTTTCCGTCGAACTGAACCATTGATGACTATTTGACATTGAATTTTCCGCCGAACTGGACACATTAAATGTTTAGGCTGACACAAAATCCGGATCAGCATTCGTACCGTCAGAAAAAAGGTCTGTGTCGCCTTTGCTAATATTAATTATTGGCGAACTGTAAATAATTTAAATAAACAAAAACATATAATAAAAATATGGAACCTAGACATAGGTGACGAATCAAAGAATCCACCACTTTGGATTGAATCGGAATCATTTCCAACAATGCTCTCCAGTTGCCGCAAAACTTCATGTGGAATAAATGGAACAGGAGACTCTGACCTAAATTAATATGAGTTTAACATTAATTCACTATTAACAAATATATCTAAACGATTTACTCTAATTTTATTCCATCCATTGTTTATTTATTGCAATTTTCATTATTTTTGGCACAAAACTAGGACTGCCTTAAATGGCTAACAGCTGACAACTGAACATGTGTTCAACAAAGTAGTGGCGGCCTTTTTTCTCTTACTTCTAAACAGATTCTGTTAAAACCATGCAAAACAAGTTGCTGTCTCACGTGTCTAGCTGGGGTTGCCTTTTCAGGGATGTACAACACATAAGTATGCATTTCGTTTTTTAAAGAGTTTTTGTCGTAAATGAAGCAAAGCTTGATTTTTATTCGTTTACGTCACATAAGCATACAAATAATGGAAGAGTTTTGCGCGTGTACGATTAACGAACAACTGATAACTTTTAAACTAAAAGAGATTTTGAAATTTTGATCAGACCAATCGATAGCTAACTCTTTGTTTACTATAAATTGCATCAAAACTCAAAAATGGCAAAATTCATTTACGACACTTAAGCATTGGGGCGACGAAGTGTAAAAAGTGTAAAACACCCTGTATCTTGAAAATCCTACCACAACAGTAAAAATTGGGTACAGATTTGGAATCAGCGTTGAAAGCTCATATAGAAATTATATTTGGTTTTCCGGATCCTACATTTTTAGACTAGTATTATTTATTCAAGCATGTCTGAATATTAGAGCACTGCTATTATTTTGACCGCAACTGTATGTTGTGTGATTTAGTGATTTCGAGTGTGAATTTTGGCATCTATAACGGTTTCGTACAAATAATATTAAATTCTAGGAATACCCAAGACAGCTGTTTGGATATAAATCAAACATGCCCATTGTAATTGTAATATTGCTTTGTTATTGTAATTTTTGTGGTGACCGTGGCATGTAGGTTAAGTGTGTGGCTTAGCATGCTCGGAGCCCGGGTACGATCCCCATCCGCGGCGAAAAATTTGTTTCAATAAAACATTTTTCTAATCGGTCACCACCTCTCTGCAGACAATGGCAAACCTCAGAGAGTAAATAATGCCATGTAAAGCCTCTTGAGAACACGAACTTTAGCCGTTCGGAGTCGGAATAAAGCATGTAGGTCCAGTTCTCGGTCAATTGTGTGCAAACATTTAATAACACACAACACAATTGATCAAAATAAGCTCGGTCAAAGTCCTTTCAAAGGCTGAAATGGCCAATTTGTTTTTTTTTTTTTTTTTTTTTGTATTTTTGCTATTGCTTAAGTTTTTGACAAACTGTAAAATTTTGTGTTTGTTTGCTTTCTTTCTTGGGCACCACTGATATTTCTCTATCTAACTGAGCCAAAGCAGTTGAAAATAAAGAAATATTGAAATAATTCACTCTGGTGTTTTCCTTTGTTTCGGAATATCGTCGGCCTAATGCAAATACGACGTACGTGCGAACGCAAAATAGTAGTACCAAAATAATCACAAAAAAAAACCAAACTGATCAAAATGATCACAATATGTTTAATAACACAGAGTAACAAAATTAATATTTTGGTGCAGAGATCTCAATAAACAATCTCAAATGAATTTTGGCTGTTGATTTCAAATATGGACTCCGTGATCCTCTATCAGCTAAGTTCAGCGAGTTTTTGAGTTATAGGCAAAAACATGAAAATCAGTTGTTTTTCTGATGATTTTGCTTTATCTATTATTTTGATCTGCCGACCTTTCAAATTTTGCACATTAAATAACAATATCTGGCAGTTTCGAAGAGGCGATGTTGTCGCCTTGTGCTTCTTGGTAACGAGAAGCTTTTTTGTTAAATTTCCTGCGTAGAGTAAAAATAACTTGATAGTTTTACCTTGCAATCCAAATACTTACGAATGTTAAGGTACTATTACAGTGTGTAAAAAATTAAAAATAATTTTTTGTTTTTTTTTTAGAATCTGATTTCATAAGGTCTTAGAATGCGTATACGAAATTAAAAAATAAAAATTAAATAAAAAAAAAAGATATAACATACATTATATTCGTATGTTGCGCATTTATTCATATATTATCGTGTATAGAAGAAAATCTAATCGTGTTTTTCTCGAAACAAGTTTTTTCGAATTGGTTTCTAAGATATCTCGAGTTCTGCTTGATCGATTTCGATGAATCTTGATTCAGTGTGATATTCATAGACTCTGTTAAGCACACTACCTATAAAAAGCCGAGATACTTTTATATCTTGTTTTTTACGGCTAAGAATTTCTGCCAAAAAGAGGGGTTTTTTTGTAAATTTGGTTTTCAACGCATGCCTTTTTTTTGTTTTGGTTTTTTTTTATTTGCGTAGGTAGTGTGCTCAACTACAACCCTTAACTGAAGAATTCACTTTGATTTTTTACTTTCCGACGCCTTGAAAATGCTGGAGACGAGAAACCAACTTACAACCTTTTTTTAAACACGCCAACTTCAATGACCTCTAGAAAATAAACAACAAATACAAAAACAAAAAAAAAACATTTATTTATTTTATATCTTCAACTTTAACTGTACATAATGTAAATAAATTTGAATTACATAATTTAACAATACTATGTAAAAAAAATTAATAAAATGGTGTTGTTTTTAATAGCTACACTGTAATAGTACCTTAAGCGAACATATTCAGAATTATTGGGAAATCCGCCCTGATTTTTATATGCCTGAGATTTTTCTGTTCCTGCGAATAAAAAAATTTAGATTGTGAGATAGGAAGGTAGGCGTGTCCGTGGGCGGATTCCAAAAATATTCAATAGTGGAGATCCTTGGGTCCATGTGACCGAGTTTCATCCAATCATCTCAACTCCTTATCCTGTGTTTACGGACAACACACAGACGGACGGACAAACGGAAGGAAGGACATGGATAGCTCGACTCGCGAGGTGGTTGATCACGAATATATATGGTCATTTCCATAGTCTCGAACGCGACATTCGTACTTTTTTGAGGAGCAAAATAATAAAGAAAACTCAAAACAAATTTTCTTTTTTTCAAGTTTTCGATGATAGCATTTTATTAGCACTTTATTTAGAAAAAAAAGTTAGGTTCTCTAGATTTTATGTTTCCGAAATATTAGCAATAAACATAGCATAGCGAACGCGACAAAAAATGGAACTCGTTTTCGACTGCATCTAGAAAAATGCAGATGTCTGCGAATCGCAACATAATATTTTAAAGCGGTAAATTGTAAATTAAAAAAGATTAATGTGGCTTTCAAGAAATAGTTGTCATTTTGACATATTTCCATTCGTTTTTTTTATTGAGCTTAAGCCTGATCATGAACTCGACATTTTTTCTCATCACGTTTGTAATAAGAATTAGTTAAAATAATTTCAGCTAAATATTGTATTACCTACCAAAAACATCGTATATATTATTTGTGAGTTTTTAAAAGGCTTGCGTACGATGAAATTAGTGCACACATAAACTTAAATAACTTGTAAACAAATTGATATTAAAAAAAATAAATTTACGTTTTATTAACAACAATTCTATTCATGATAATTTTAATAACAAATATATGAAACATTATTAATTATTCATGAAATAATTGACTTTTTCTGGAACTCCTTCCATTAAACTTTTAATGGTGTCTTCAGAGACTTTCTTACTTGCCAATGACCATGAAAATATTTTGATGTTTGATGCAACCTGTTCAGTGTTCTTCGTTATCCTTTTTGCCAGAGCCCAATATCTTCCAATGGGTCTGAGCTCCGGGCTGTTTGGTAGATTTCCATAAATGGGTACAAATGTAATATATTTCTTTTCATGGCATTCAATAGCAGATTTGCTGTAATGGCATGAAGCCAAATTAGGCCAAAAAATGGTAGAGACCTCATGCTGCCTTCAGAATGGTAAAAGACGTTTTTGCAGGCACTCTGAATATAAAATTCGGTGTTAATCGTTCCAGTTGAAACAAATGAACTGCTTGTCTTCCACAGCTACAAATGCCCTGCCGTACCAAAAACTTCTTCAGGAACTTTGATTTTTTTTTGTCTTAAATTCTTGCTGTACATTTTCTCTTTGATTGGCAATACAATAATCGACACCTGGAAGCTGTGAAAAGTCACCAAGTACATATGGGTATGTTCGAGGCACTCAATAAATGCGGCAATACTGCGGCCTTTCTACACGCCTGCAACACTTGCAGATGCTCAGCTGATATTCTGCGCGTATTTTGCACAATTTCCATAAATTAAAGCAAGAATAGATTTTTGTACAAGTTTAATTTTGTAAAGCATAGAAAATGATAAAATTTTGTTATTGAAATTAGAAGAAACAAGAATTAAGAGACTTTAGAAGAGAAGAATTTTTTTTTAAAACCATTCAATTATATCCTGGTGATATAATTTTCACGCATTTCCGATTGAATTATTAGTAAATTTATATACGTGACCAATAATAATAATTAAAAATAAAATAAATAAACATTTGTCTTACTTTTATTCATGCAGTATTATTCTGCAGACAAAAATTTTGTGTTGCCGCTTTTTCGCATTACCTGCGCATCAAATGTAAATTTTTTGTTCGCTAGAACGTTTTGCTTTGGCCAATGTTGCCAGAAATTTGTATAGAACGTGATGCTTTGACAAATCATGCAACACAGCCGCAGTGTTTGCAGCTCGAACATACCCTATGTTTCATCGTCCATAATGCAGCAATCGAATTTTTTTAAGAAATCTCGGTGAAGTATTTTGGCTCGCTTTTTTGTCTCAACATTCTTTTAAGAACTGCTGTCCGGAGCTTTCTGGACTTTAAGTGACTTAATTCCTTCGTCTTTTTTTACTTTTCTGACAAAAGCCTCAGAAGCCTCGCATTGCACTTTTTCAGCAACTTTTCTACCCGATATATTGGGATTTTTCTTAAAAAGAGCAATCACCTTCTTGGCAGCATTTGGGTTTTCAAACCCTTTTTTTTTTGTCACTTCCTGGCTTTCGAGTATTATTTAAATATTTCTTATAGTTTTTAATAACATGAGAAGCGGTATTTCGTGAAACTTTAGCTTTTCTAGCAATAGCTTTGAAAGTTCAATTTGGATTTTCGTTAAATAATTTACATTAGCTCACGCACTTCTACTTCGCTGCTCATAGTTAAGCCAAAAACTATCGAATGAAATTAAAAATTTACATGATATTTTGTAAATATTTTTCAAAGGCCACCTGGTTAAAATTTTTTGAATTATTTGAATTTTACAAGCAATAATGTGTGCACTAGTTTCATCGTGCGCAAGCCTTATTAGTTATATTAATAAAAAAAACAAAATTACATGAGGCTAGTGAGAAAAATTATGATATTTTTTTGTAACCCCACCCTACTACGTATGTGGTTATTTACTTTATGACGACGTTTTTTACGCCCATAAGGAGGTGTGGCAGATATAGAAAAGTGCATATATTATCATGCAGTATCACCTTCTAAGTTGTTTTAACCATGGCGTCCCTGTTTTTGTATGTCCCCCTAACTGTTGACATGATAATAATAACGGCTGTATTATTATTATGTTATCGTAATAAAATGCGATATTTAAGCATATATCGTAAAAATAGAGATCATGTTCGAAAATAATCCATACAAATTGACTTTTTCAAATTGGAAAATTTCTTAAAAATCAATCCAATGACTTGAGAATTAGCTCATGAGCTTTAATTTGAACTATTAACACTTAGTAAAAAATTCAGCAAAATCGAATGAAACCTTTCCATACTTCCCATACAAAGTGTATTTAAAAAACGGCGCATGATCGCGAACGCGACACACTTTAGAAATCAATATTAAATGTTTAGTATGATTTTTACCTGCAGTAACTTTTTTATAGTGAGGCCACCAATTTGATTTAAGTTACAATTTTCAGACACTTGCTTAGAACGATCACGAAGTTCTGATAACAAATCGCACACTAAATACAAAACAGTCACAACTCAAAAAACACGACTTTTCAGGAGAATCGAAAAATAAAATCCTTTGTTTTAAATTGCAGAAGAAAAAAAATTTTCATTTAAACACACAAATTTCATTCTTCCAGTTAATGAAGAAAATAATGAAAAAGATAGTGAGGTATGTGTCTTGCGAATTGATTTATAACAAAAAGTCGATATAAAAAAATTTTGAGTTGTGACTGTTTTGCATTTAGTGTGCGAAATGATGATTTATGTACAAGAACGCGACATTCGAATAGTAATTAAAGCAATATAAAAAATTTACCGTAAATCGTGCTTTGTTTGGTATCTTTTAGTTTATAGATAGATTTTATAAGAAGAGTGCAAACATAACGTTGAGAAATAAACGAAAAATACTATAGAGAAAAAGTCCTTAAAAGCAGCCAAAGAAAGAAAAACATTCTCAGATTTCTCAGATCAGTCTTTCTCAGGCAATTGCCACGTAAAGTCCATCTCTCTCGCGTTCTCTGAAAGCACACTGCTATTGTTTTCTGATATACCTCGTGTTTTTTCTTTAAACTTAATTTTTTTGTTTCAGTTTTGTTTTTGAACTTTTTCTATTAATTGATTTAACAATCATCTAAAGTTTTTTCGAGCCGCACCATGAATGGGGTTGAACCCCCTTTTTCCAATAGGTTCAGCCTATTGGACCCTGATCCACCTCTACATGCCGTAAATAATAAAAAGAGACGTTTAAAGCCTGATGATTTCGTACCACTCCCAGGAGTTGCACAGAATGATGATCACATACCACGCTACCTGGTGATATCTGCTGTCGCTAGAACGAATGAAGAAAGCGTCCGTGCTCTTGCTTCTTATAATGTATTCCAAGTGGAAAAAGGTCTGAAGTTTATTTCTAAAGATTATACTGAAGTGACCGAACTACGTTCAGGAGATCTACTTTTGAAAACCAAAGATCTGAAAACCGCTAACAAATTCTTGAAGGCAACATTAATTGACAGCATTCCCGTTAAAGTTACAAACCACGCCAATCTCAACTCAACCCAAGGCCGTATATTTTCAAAAAAGATAATCGATATCTCTGAGAATGATCTGGTCGAATCCCTATCAAACCAAAAAGTTATCAGCGTTAGGAAAATCATGAGAAAAGAATACGAAGCACTCGTTGCTACAGGCGCTGCCATAATAACTTTTGATTTGATCCGTTGTCCAGAGTCACTCAAATTAGGCTAGGAAAAAGTAAACGTCCCCGAGAGCATATTTCTAATCCCATGCGATGTATCAATTGTCAAAAGCTGGGGCATACCAAAAATAAATGCCGTAATATTGATTTTTGCAAAGAATGAGCACTCCAGCTTCCTCACGATAGCTGCACTATAAAATTCTGCGTGAACTGCGAAAAAAAGGACCACGCTTCCTACGAAGCTTTTTGTACTACTTTTTTGAAACACAAGGCGGTGAACAAAGTAAAAGCTGATTACAGGTGCAACGCGCGTGATGCATGGAAAATTTTTAATAATGATCCGGATGCTCATAGGCTGAAACCTTTTAAAAAAAGAAGTAACCCGACCATGGCAGAAGTCATAAAAAATGCTGCTAAACAAACAAATACACCAAACATTCCACGTTCAACTCAACCAACGGTACAAACTAGTAATATACCAACAGAAACACAAACAACAAAAACACAAACTATTACGAAACAAAAAAACACTGATGAAACCCTCGCTTTTAAAGCAAGCAATCCATTCAACACTAAAACAAGTACAGTACAACATCACCAAAACAACAAAAAAATACGCAAATCAATGCTCTTACTAATACCACAATCATGAAAAGTAAAATCGAACAACAGGAACAAAACCAAAAATCTCAATTAGAAAATAACAACAAAAAAAAGAAACAACTACAACTAGCACCCCAATAGAAAATTTATCATGTGAAAATGAAATGGACACATGCGAGTCCAACATTTCACCTTTACGACTTTCGTCTTACTCAACAAATCTTGAACTTACACCATGCTCACAACGTTACCAAAATTTCCCAGAACTAAACGTTTTAATTACACCAAACACACTAAAAGATACCTTGCCACCGCATCAAACAAACAATAACTAAGAAAAAAGATTTGAAGTAAACCGGCCCTGCTAAGGGGACTTCTCAGTGGTGGTTCTGGATTTGGTTGAGTTTTTTCAGACAATTTTTTTTATTATTATTAAAATTTTGTCAGCAGCTTAGTCTGGGTTCGGGGGTGGCGCTGGGGTTTCTTGGTAGGGCCGGGGGCCTCTTTTTCTTTTTTAAAAATAAAATATATGTTAAATTTACAGCTATTCATAAATAATAAAGGATTCATAAATAATAAGTTTGCACTAGAATCTCTAGTAAGCAAACATCGACCAGACATAATAGCTATTCAGGAGACCCACATTACTGAAAAAAACACTCAGCTCTTACATCTGCCATACTACAATATTTTTAGACATAATAAAGATCACTCTTATGCTAAGTCCGGTATAGCTTTTCTAGTCAAAAATAACATAAAGGTTGTGCAACATATTGTGTCGCAAGGTAATCTCTTGTTTCAATCCATCACAATAAAAGCCAACACGGATCTACACATAACAAATGTTTACAAAGAATGTGACATCTATTTAACACCCGAGCTTATAAGCGATATTCATACGTTCTCTTCAGGTCATCACCTCATATTAGGAGATCTAAACTCGCAAAATGTTTTATGGGGTTCGCAAAATACATCACTAAGTGGTGTACTGTGGGAAAATTTCGCTGATGATAGAACGATACGATATGCTCTTACAAGAAAAATACATGCTGGCATAATTTTGAAATCATAGATGATATAAGTTTTGCAAATATTCGCGATTTATATATAAATTCTGATTCTTCAGAAGAGGAGGAAATATTTTTTTGAGATATAGTTTTAAATAGTGATGAGGTTCAACGTTCTTTACTAGCACCGAGGCAAGCACTTGAATGAATAATACAAATTTTTAAGATTGAAATAATGAATTTGTTGTTGTTAATCGCTTTTATTTTAATTGCTTTTTGGTGCTACTTTTCAATTGTTAGATTTTTATGCTTTTATATATTTAAACTTGAAAGACTGAATTCTATTTATCAAATTGTATCACCAACGATGGTAACTTCGGTAATGTAAGCCCTAGCGTAAAATCATTCAGATGGAAATTATATATCCAACAATTTTCTTTAAAACTGTCCTTAAGATTTTTGACGAAAGAGTTACCGTTTTAAAGTTATGCGCGTAAATGTGTAATTACAACATATATGAAAAATTAAAACGGAAAATTCGAACTTGAGAAGAAATAGAAATAAAAATAATTTTTATTTAACCGTTTTAATTTTTCATATTCGAAAAAAATACAAATTAACTGAACTATTAAAAATTTTGTTTTATTTTAAAAAGGCCCTTTTTTCGAAGAAAGTATTAATCCCCTTACGTAACTTTTTGAGCAAAAATTGGTCTTAAAATGTAAAAATCCATCCCTTGAAAATATTGAGATGCTACATAGGATTTGAATTTAGTTTAAGAGTTATAAAAAAAAAATTGTGAATTAAAGGTGAAATTTGACCTTGAATTTCTCTCTTATTTGACCTAATCCGATAAAACTGAGTATGAGGGCATATTATATAGACCATGCACTACTAGAAACCATTGAGATATTTGAAGTTATATTTTCGTGTCGCACTGTGTTATAGGTTATAAAATAAAAACTATTTCTCCAAAATACAAAACAAAAAATAAATAAAAATATCAAAATAAAATATAAAATTTATTTTTGGTCGCTTAAAAAACTTGAATAGGACCTTAAATAAATTTGAAATTATAAACGAAGAAAATCAATTGTAGTCTGTATAGAAAATGATTAAAAGATTTAAATTAGTTAAAGTTTTTAGGTTTTATTTCTTTAATTTTATATACGACTGAACGCAATGATACAGTTTTTCGAATGATGCTGCTTCTCGAACATTTGCTTCTTTTTCATCTAGTGTATGTGTGTATGTATAGCGCAAATAAGTTTGCCGTTGACAAAAAGATGTAAATAGGTATACATACTAGTTGCCGCTATGTTAATACAGGGTCAGTGCTTACAAAATATATTTAATTTTTGGTCTTGTTCCTTTTTATAGAGTTTAATAAAAAGATAACGTAAACAAATCTAGCCTTTTGTTAGACTTGTTTTGAATACCATCTAGCTTCTTTCCTCAACTTTCTGGCAACACTGCAGCGAATATAGTACTAACCTCCAACTACATTTTTAATTTCTCATTTTAGATTTATGTTTCAAAGAGATGGGGTTTCACTAAATACGATCGCGATCGCTATGAAGAACTTCGTGATGATAACCGATTTGAACAAGATGGTTGCAATGTAAAATACAGGCCTGAACATGGACCAATTGCTGCATGGGAAAAAGCCCAACGTGATGTTTATGCCTAGGTCGGGAGCTATGTTATCATTTACAGCAAATAAAATACTTTATTGCCACAAAAAATATAAAATGTTATTTTTGTTTCAAAATAAGTATTTGTTGAGCTGTTGGTCAAGTGTTGTTTCTACGAATAAATTGTTCCAATAAAATTTCTTAAAAGCAATGATCTCAGTTCCAATGTTCTTAACATGATTTAATTTTCCTAACTTACGACTTATCATTCTAAACAGATTATTTACAGAGACTAAAAATATAGACTATAACGTTCTGCGCTATGGTCTTGAAAGCGTTGAATGGAACCAAATCTACACTATGCCGTCAAGAGATGATCAAGTTTTGTTTTTGCAAAAAAATATAAATAACCTTTTTGAAAAGCACGTACCTTTAAAGCTAGGGAAAATAAAAAATTGCGCAAGGCCATGGAACTCTTGGTAAGTAATGCTTCCAAAGTACGGATAATTTACAGCGACTCGCCTTTGGATCTGAGCAGTGAATTGCAACATATGAAACAAGTACAAGAAAATATCAAGACGAATAAAATCATTGAACTACCTCAACTATTTCAAACTACTAGCACCCATCACTATTCAACAAGCTATTCAGCCCTACTGCTAATTATTGGCACCATCATTTGGTTTTTGTGGAAAATAAGACAGATTGTTTTGGAGCCGTTGCCCCGCTCCCCTCGAAGGACCAATGAAACCACTTATCAAAGAAACACACTTTTTATAGTGGGAAAAGGTTTACACAAAAAAAAACTTTTATTTAGCTCACATCTTAAATTATATTGCACATTCTTATTGTTTACTACGCACACATTATTGCCCTTGCTCAGAGCACGACCAAAGTCATACTGACTGAATACAGGGTACACTGATTAAGAGCCCGAACAGAACCAAAGCGGATGACGGCTGGCGGATTCGCCGTTCAGCAGAATACATTAAAATGTATGCACTCGGCAAAAACGAATTCGCTGGGCGAATCCGCGACGGAAAAACGCCAGAATAGAATCTATTGAGCCCGAACAGAACCAAAGCGGAGGACGGCTGGCGGATTCGCCGTTCAGCAGAATACATAAAAATGTATGCACTCGGCAAAAACGAATCCAACCATAACTGAATATCAGAGATAATGAGATGGGAAACTTCGACAAATTTTTAGCAAGAAAGAGATAGCCTTCTGTCAAAATGGCAACAATACCAACATAAACTCTATAAATGTGTTAGTGCAATTTTTGACATACTCGCCAGTTACCATAATTAAATACATAATTCAACAGTTTCCTCAAATTTAAGCAGTCTGGTGAAAACTCAGTGGCCACGTCCAGCGCTCTCAATAAGTTATATTTTCTGAATAGTTTGCT
Source organism: Tetanocera ferruginea (assembly GCA_958299015.1). Taxonomy (NCBI): domain Eukaryota; kingdom Metazoa; phylum Arthropoda; class Insecta; order Diptera; family Sciomyzidae; genus Tetanocera; species Tetanocera ferruginea. The sequence continues at coordinate 61,034,387 of OY282642.1, forward strand.
ATTTGAAACGTCAAAATAGTTGTCAAATTAACGAAATGCAAAACAGTTTATTGAATAAATTGGTAGCTTAACCAGGAAATTGTAATTTTTGGCTCTTTTAAGTTTATTTACTCAGTATTAATTTTAAAAATATGCTCTCAAAACTACAAGAACATGCGCATTCATTGTTATTTGTCAAAATTTATATTGCACGGCATTGCATTTTAACAAATTGACAATATTTTTGATGTTTGACTTATCAACTCAGTCATAGAAAAAAAGCGCTAATTAGGTTTTCTACTGGAACAGTTGTATCGCTTGAAAGCAGAGATAATGAGATGGGAAACTTCTTTTTAATGATGTTTTTTTCGTGTTTCCCTCCAAATTCATGCTTCTTCTTCAATTTTTTGGGTACTTTTGTGAGTCTCATGTATTGTATACATGATTCACCTCATAGTTGTCAAGTATTATTGTCAGATTCTATTAATAGGGTTGCATTGCAAAAAAAATAAAAATGTACTATTATATCAAAGTTGCTTCGAACTTAAATGCTGTTTGCGGTAGAACAATGGTATTTTCTTTTCCCGATAAAAGAAATCAAGAATATATTCCATTTTTCTGCACCCTCTATGCAAAGAGTGCAGAATATATTACAATTTTTATTTAATCCAAAAACTTTGCCCTGTTCTAAGTAGATAAAACACAAAAAAACAAATTTTGTCATAATTCTACTATAGGGTCCACGTCTTTTTATTTTTTTTTTTTGAGTTGGAATAGTTAGATTATATGTATTTGGACTCGCTAAGCCCGATGGTGGCAAATTAAAGGATTTTTTTTTTGGTTTAGGAGATAAAATTCATAAAAGTTCGAAAAAAGCTTATACAAATCTGTGATTTTTTATAATTTTTTAACGAATATTCAATATTAAACAACAAGTTTATTTATAATTAACAACAAATTATTATTTATTAACAAATTATTTACCGTTTTAACCAGAGTGGCACCAAAATGCATAGCCTCATACTTTTGCTTTAAGTTAATCGTGCCCTTCTAGTTTGAATATTTGGAATATTTTTCTCTTTTTAGTAGAAACAGCTTTGAGAGAAGAAAGATGAATGAAGGAAGTAAATATATTTACCAACAAAACAATATGAAAATGTTTCAAATCTAGTTTTTTATCTAATGAAATCTTTAAGTGAAACTTATTGCTTATTTTATGTTTCGATTTTATAACAAAAACGCATTCATTTAAGCTTCTGAATTTACAGATAAATATTTGTTATCTTCCAAATAAAAGTATTTTTCATTCTAAAGAAGAAATTCATTAACTTTTAAAATTTGTGGTTTTACACTTTCGCCCTGTTTACCAAGAGTTATACAATGATCTCTATTCAATATTTCAATCGCTTTCCTAAATTGCGCAAAGCAATATCTTATTCACCAACTTAAAACTTGTTAAAAAATAATTGGTGAATGGTAAAAAGTTATTCAACACAATTTATAAGCTTATAACTAAGTTCTTCTATGTCAAGCGAAAGCTTCATCGATTAAATAAAGAAATAATGGGTTCCGTAAACGAGAAGGTAATCAGTGATTTAAATAATCTGGATTACTCTCTCAATTGCATGTAAGCAGGATTTTGTTGGGGCTTTATGTTCAATATTTTCTTAAAATGTCACTTTTCAGTTCCTTCGGTTGACAGCATTTAAGGGTAGAATTTTAAAATCGTCAATTTAAAGAAAGAACTGCAATTTATCTTACTTTTGAGATCAACATTTTTGTGAAAAAAATACTATTCAATTTTAAAGTTCAGAATTTGTTTGCGAAGAGAACCAAAAACTGCAAAATTCTTAAAGAGTTCCAAAATAATAAAATGTTATTCTGTACCTTGATTCTATTCCTAGTTGAGACGTTCTGTAACAAAAACCGGCCTGTATAAAATTAATTCCGAATAAAATAGTACTAGTACAATTCTACTATAATTTCATACTTATTAATTCGTAGTGAATATTACCTACTCTAAATAGTACAAAACTACGTTTTTATGCAACTCTGCTGCTGGCTTTCATGCCAAGGTGGGTTTCAGATTAAATCAGTGAGCGCTTTCAAGCGATACAACTGTTCCAGTAGAAAACCTAATTAGCGCTTTTTTTCTATGATTGAGTTGATAAGTCAAACATCAAAAATATTGGCAATTTGTTAAAATGCAATGCCATGCAACATAAATTTTGACAAATAACAATGAATGCGTATGTTCTTGTAGTTTTGAGAGCATATTTTTAAAATTAATACTGAATAAATAAACTTAAAAGAGACAAAAATTACAATTTCCTGGTTAAGCTACCAATTTATTCAATAAACTGTTTGCATTTCGTTAATTTGACAACTATTTTGACGTTTCAAATAGCAAACTATTCAGAAAATATAACTTATTGAGAGCGCTGGATGTGGCCACTGAGTTTTCACCAGACTGCTTAAATTTAAGGAAACTGTTGAATTATGTATTTAATTAAGGTAACTGGGGAGTATGTCAAAAATTGCACTAACACATTTGTAGAGTTTATGTTGGTATTGTTGCCATTTTGACAGAAGGCTATCTCTTTCTTGCCGAAATTTGTCGAAGTTTCCCATCTCATTATCTCTGCTTGAAAGCGCTCACTGCTTTAATCTGAAACCCACCTTGGCATGAAAGCCAACAGCAGAGTTGCATAAAAACGTAGTTTTGTACTATTTAGAGTAGGTATTATTCACTACGAATTAATAAGTACGAAATTATAGTAGAATTGTACTAGTACTATTTTATTTGGAAGCAATTTAATACAGGTCGGTTTGTGTTACAGAATCCTTCCACTAGGAATAGAATCAAGCTACAGAATAACTTTTTATTATTTTGGCCCTCTTTAAGAATTTTGCAGTTTTTGGTTCTCTTCTCAAACAAATTCTGACCTTTAAAATTGAATAGTGTTTTTTTTCACGAAAAATTTGATCTCAAAAGTAAGATAAATTGCAGTTCTTTCTCAAAATTGACGATTTTAAAATTTTATCCTCAAATGCTGTCAACTGAGGGAACTGAAAAGTGGCATTTTAAGAAAATATTGAACATAAAGCCCCAACAAAATCCTGCTTACATGCAATCGAGAAAGTAATCCAGTTTATTTAAATCACTGATTACCTTCTCGCTAACGGAACCCATTATTTCTTTATTTAATCAATGAAGCTTTCGCTTGACATAGAAGAACTTAGTTATAAGCTTATAAATTGTGTTGAATAACTTTTTACCACTCACCAATTATTTGTTAACAAGTTTAAAGTTGTTTAATAAGATATTGCTTTGCGCAAATTAGGAAAGCGATTGAAATATTGAATATTGATTGCATAACTCTTGGTAAACAGGGTGAAAGTGTAAAATCACAAATTTTAAAAGTTAATGAATTTCTTCTTTAGAATGAAAAATACTTTTATTTGGAAGATAGCAAATATTTATCTGTAAATTCAGAAGCTAAAATGAATAAGTTTTTGTTATAAAAACGAAGCATAAATAAGCAATACTGTTGCTTTTCCTATGCCGAAGAAGTGTTTTTTGAATAAACTCAATGCAAATAAAAGATGGCGATTTAAATCAGCGAATATAAATTGGTTTTATTTATTGGTTGATGAAACAATTATGATGAGTTGAGAGGTTTATTCTCTAAAAGATATACAAACAATTAATATATTTGAAAACTGGATTAATGCAATACAAATTTATACAAAACTTATAAGTTCACAAATCACTTACGTTGGTTTACTTCTAAAGGCGGTCGGACATAGAAAAAGAATTGTGCCGAGCCACCGCTGAACTTTTATAATATCAACAAAAACTTATTTAAACCAATAGCATTTAAGCTTCTAAATTTTCTTCATATAAGTGGATTAAAAACAACGGCTAAAACAACGACAGTTCTTTGAGTGACATGCGCTTTGAACTATTTCCGCTCTCTTCTTTCCATTTTCTTTTACTTCTCGCTCTGTCAGCTAGACGCTGTTATCGACTGGTTTATTGCTGTGCTTAGCTTAAGACAACTTTTCGACAAATACGTTTAACTTAAAGATTTCATTAGATAAAAAACTAGATTTGCAACATGTTCATATTGTTTTGTTGGTAAATATAATTACTTCATTCATTTATCTTTCTTCTTTCAAAGCTGTTTCTACAAAAAAGAGAAAAATATTCCAAATATTCAAACAAGAAGGGCACGATTAACTTTAAGCACAAGTATGAGGCTATGCATTTTGGTTCCACTCTGGTTAAAACGGTAAATAATTTGTTGCTAAAATAAATTAACAATAAAGGCAAGTTTCTCTATTTAAACTTGTTGTTTTATATTGAATATTCGTTAAAAAATTTAAAAAATTCACAGATTTGTATAACCTTTTTTCGAACTTTGATGAATTTTATCACCTTAACCAAAAAAAAAAGTCCTTTTATTTTACCTTCATTGGGCTTAGTGAGCCCAAATACATATAATCTAACTAATCCAACTCGAAAAAAAAATAAAAGGGCGTGGGCCCTAAAGTAGAATTATGACAAAATTTGGTTTTTTTATTTTTTTATCAACTTAAATAAAAACTGTGATATATTCTGCACTCTTTGCATAGAGGGTGCAGAAAAATGGAATATATTCTTGATTTCTTTTATCGGGAAAAGAAAATACCATTGGTCTACCGCAAACAGCATTTAAGTTCGAAGCAACTTTGATATAATAGTACATTTTTATTTTTTTTGCAATGCAACCCTATTAATAGAATCTGACAATAATACTTGACAACTATGAGGTGAATCATGTATACAATATATGAGTCTCACAAAAGTACCCAAAAAATTAAAGAAGAAGCATGAATTTGGAGGGAAACGTGAAAAAAAACATCATTAAAATGAAGTTTCCCATCTCATTATCTCTGCTGAATATATTCAAAAGCAACAGGAAAATGCCATGGTTGCATTTTCAAGGCATTTCGTACTAGCATCGGGTTCAATACTTAATTAGCATCGAATCTGATATCCGAATCCCCAAGAAAATCTACGGATTTACAAACGACTACATAACATAAAAAATACATATCTTAAAATATTGTAATAATAGACATTATACAAAATCTTATTTTCACGGCTCATTCGGCAAAAGACAAATCTTTTGCACAGGTCTAGTCAATCGTTTTGTGGCTGTCTGTATAACGACACTTCTCACCAGCCCATCCTTGCTCGGTAGTAGCTCGCATATCCGACCTGTTCCCCATTGCGCTGGAGGAAACAACTTACTCTTGATCAGCACCAACTGGCCCAATTTTAGTTTCTCTCTCTCACGCCTCCATTTCTTACGCTTTTGCAGTGTTGTTAAGTATTCTTCTCTCCATCTATGCTTGAAATGCTTCACCATCGTTTGACGCTCATGCCATAGTCTCGCTCCTTTTGTAGTCGGTTGCTCATCTGTTACAAAAGGTAATGGAAGAACCAGCGGCTCTCCTACCAAAAAATGCCCTGGGGCATGATTCAATGAAAAAAAGGTTATTCGTATTTTTGACGTCTTCTCTATTTGGTATGCTTATTTTAAAATGAGAGCAGAATGAGAACATGAGAGCAATGTCATTGGGTCGAAAAATGCATACGGTTGTCTAAATCATACTAAGGGTATTCATGCAACTGGGCAAAACCCTTATAAACGGTATAAACCGTATAAGTTTATTCTCCTTATAAATGAACTGTCAAAGTTTGTATGAAGAAGCTTTTGCACAAACCAGATATCTTTGCTCAACGATTTAGCTGAGCAAACAAACAGGCAAACTTATAACATCAATCAGCTGATTTATTTTATTAAAGCAAAATAAAAAATTAGAAGCAGGAGAAGATATGGTAAATTTGTTAAACTAATTAAATAACATTGAAGAGGTAAGAATGGAAATTTTGTGAATTGAAGGAATTAAAAAATATTTATATACTTCATTTGCAGAAAGCAAACCTTGAACTTGCAAACAGCTGATATATGATGCAAATGCTCAATCGACTTTAAAGGGATGCTCATGCAACCTGCCTGATAAAAATAACTAATTGCCCAAATTATATTCTTTCCTCTTTGCATGAATACCCTTACTATTGATATTAAATTGACTACAATTAATTTTTATTGCTACTTTTAATGCTCCGTTTTTTAAGCATTAATATATTAGACGGGACTAAAATTAATTGCAATTGTTAAAAAAAATGTTGAAAGAACTTAACTTATGCATAATATTAGTCATAAAAACTATATAAAAAGTTAAACTAGCGAATTCTCTAAATATCATTTTATAAAGGGTGATTTTTTAAGAGCCTTCGGATTTGATTTAAAAAAAGAAACATGTAAAATCTAGAGAAATGTATGAAATCTTTATTTGAGTCACTATAACGATCTATATAATTCAATGTTTAAAGATTATTTCATGTAAATGTTGACGCCGCCTACGCATTAAATGGTTCATACGCTAGTTCCAATTTTGGCATACTCCCTCCAACATATCGGCCGGTATCTCTCGAATAAATTCTTCAATGTCGGCTTCCAGTGCGTCAATCGTTGCGGGCTTGTCCCTATACTTATGAGCCTTAACATGGCCTCTAAAAAAAAAATCTAAAGGCGTTAACTCGCATGATCTAGGCGGCCAATTGACCGGTCCCGAACGTGAAATAAACTGTTCACCGAACTTGCCTCTCATTGTTTCGCGTGTTGTGTGACATGTGCCACCGTCTGGTTGAAACCACATGTCAGGCAAGCCCAGCTTTTCCATTTTGGGCAAAAAAATTTGTAATCATCGCACGGTAGCACTCGCCATTCACAGTAAAGCCCTAACCAAAATAGACGATTTGCTCCGTAACAAGCAAAGACAAAAATGTTCGCTTAAATGCAATTCAATGTTGTTGCCCAAAATAAGCTAACGTAAACACATCGAAACTGAACGAAACGGTTTGACGAGACGTTTTGTTCCGTAAGAACCGAACTTTCAGCGTCTCAACTCGTCAGCAACAATAGTGCAGAGTATTTTTACATCAAGTTTTGTTGCATTTTTACCAATTAGCAAGAAACAATTAGGGTGCTCACAGTTCTGTATTATCTGCTCTGTTAACTTTGCCGTCTATTAACTTTAGAACATTTTAGCACGTGTTAACTTTGATTGTTTTTGTTTTACGTACAAACTTGAGATACCACTTGTTGCTAAAGTTATCTCACTTCTGCTCATGTCTTTCTTTTGTGTTAATGTGGTATCACTAATCAGCTGATTTAATTTTGTTGCAAAAAATCGTCGAAGAAGTAAGTACATTTTTCCATAATTCTTCGTTTCCGTTCATTCGAGGCATGTTATTGAACAAATTTCAAATTTTTGATAACTATTTTTGCAATTTAGCTCCAAAACACAAAAAGAGGTGCTCACAGTTCGATTGAAATATCTTTCTAAAGTTGCCAGGTGTTAACTTTAGAAGCAAACTGTGAATTCCCTAAATATTTTAATGAATTAATAGCCATTGTAAGGGATGAAGAAGGCATTTGAATCAGTTGGCAGCTGACCAGCCTAGACGAGTTCAAGAACGTTTCATTTTGGGTTAAATGTCAAAACAGACGTGACGAGGGTACACAGTCGTCGAGTTGCTATCGTCTCGTTTCGTCTATTTTGGTTAGGGCTAAACATTCCTGCCTTCGTCGTCTTTGAAAAAAAACGGTCCAATGATGCCACCGGCCCATGATCCACACCAAACAGTACATTTTTCGGGAAACCAGAAATGAGCTTCATCGCTGAACACAAATTTTCCGGAAAAAAAGTGGAATTTTGGAAAGAAAAGCTCGACGGTTTATAAATTTTTTGTTTCATAAATTCACTGAAAAAGGAATAAACGAACGCGAATATCGCATTTCAATCAATTCTGAATGAATTTATTGGCACCTTGTTTAAAACAGCATCACACAAATCTAATGTTTATTTAAAATTTGCACACGAACTTTTAAATTTAGATTAATTTGAAGCATACACTTGATACAACACCTACATAGATTTGTTTCCTTGTTAACTTGAGAAGAAATCATTGAACTATTACACACGAAAACTACACAATGAAACACTGAAAAGTACGGTTTTTTCCCCAGCATCACAAAACACTGTTGGCAGATTGTAAAAATTTCTTTGTTTACAAAAAATAAGCATATATAAATAAATACGAATAACCTTATAATTATACAATCATGCCCTGGAGTGAGAGCTTGGGTATGTTCGAGCTGCAAACACTGCTGCTGTGTTGCATGATTTGTCAAAGCATCACGTTCTATGCTAATTTCTGGCAACATTGGCCAAAGCAAAACGTTCTAGCGAACAAAAATTTGACATATGATGCGCAGGAAATGCAAAAAAGCGGCAACACAAAATTTTTGTCTGCAGAATAATACTGGATGAAGAAAGTAAGACAAATGTTTATTTATTTTATTTTTTATTATTATTATTGGCCACGTATATAAATTTATTAATAATTCAATCGGAAATGCGTGAAAAATATATCACCAGGATATATATAATTGAATGGTTTTAAAAAAATTCTTCTTCTATTCTTAAGTCTCTTAATTCTTGCTTCTTCCAATTTCAATAACAAACTTTTATCATTTTTAACCGACTTCAAAAAGGAGGAGGTTCTCAAGTTGGTTGGTTTCTCTGTTTTTTTTTTTTTTTTTTTTTTTTGTGAATGTATGTACATCGATTACTCCTAAAGTACTTGCCCGATTGCCGTAATTTTTTGTCAACATATAGAGACTATCGACGCGGAGGTGGCCTTCTATGAAAGTGGGCGGTATTCGGATAAGGGGCAAGTCTCTATAAGAAAAATAAATAGTATTTTATATTAATGTCAATATTTTAGTAGTAGTAAATATTGACATTATGGTAATAAAATTCACAGTAAAATTACAAAAGCAGGCACAAATATTAAAAACTACGATCACTTATTCTAAAAAAGGGTGTGGCAATTTAGTAAAAACTCTGTATCTCGAAGAAAATTGACACTAGAGTAATGAAATTAAGTACAGAGGTAGGTACAATTATTGGAAATTACTATAAAAAAGTGGGCGTAATTCGACAAAGGAGTGTGGCAATATAAGAAAATTACTGTGTCTCGAATAATATTGATACTAGGGTACAGAAATTTATTACAAAGGTAGGAAAAATTACAAATTTTTGTAAAAAAAAATGGGCGTTAATCGAGAAGGGGAGTGGCAATATTAAAAAAACACTGTATCTCGATTACTATTGACACTACGATACTAAAATTTAGTACAAAAGTAGGTACAAATATAACAAATTACTGCCAGTAATGTGGGCGGTATTCGATAAAGGGGCGTGTCACTGTAATAAAAACACGGTATCAGTAAATATTGACACTAGAGTACTAGAATTAAAATCATTCACAGCAAAAATGCAAGGGTAGGTAAAAAATAACAGTCAATTAAGTGGGCGTTAGTCGACAAAGAGGTGTGGCAATATTAGAAAAACTCTGTATCTCGAATAATATTGACACTAGAGTACTAAAGTTAACTACAGGGGTAGGCACAGTTATAAAACAATTAATTTCAATACTGTGGGCGTTGTTTGATAAAGGGGTGTGGCAATATATAAAACAAACTGTATCTCGAATAATATTGACACTAGAGTACTGATATTTAGTATAGAGGTATGCACACTTAGAACAAGTTATTGTCAATAAAGTGGGCGTCATTCGACAAAGGGGTGTGGCAATTTTATAAAACACTAAATCGAATACTGACACTACTAACTGAAAAAGTACAGACGTAGGCACAATTATTACAAATTACTACCGAAGAATTGGGCGTTATTCGACTAAGGGGTGTGGCAGTGTGTAAAAACTGTATCATATTGACTTCAGGGTGGAAAAATTCATTGTAAGAATGGGTAGAACTATTGAAAACACTATGACAAAGAGTGTGATATTCTCGACAAAGAGGCGTGTCAATATTATAAACACACTATATTTCAGTCAATATTGACATTGGGGTAGTGATAAAAATACAAGAGTAGGTACTGATAAAGATACTGACAAAGACCAGAATAAGAAACGACAGAAAAGCATTTTCCATATTATGTCATATCATCATAAAAAAATTAATATATTTATTATAAAAATACAAATTTGACCAAAAAATAAATAGTAAAAGTAATTTAAAATTATTTTTTACTTTCTAGTGATTTTGAAGTAGGTTTTTTTTTTGTTAAAAAGTTTTTTCTATTCTATACAAAATTAAACTTGCACAAAAATCTATTGCTTTAATTTATGAAAACTGTGCAAAATACGCGCAAAATATCAGCAACGTATCAGCTGAGCATCTGCAACAGTGTTGCAAGCGTGTTGAAAGGCCGCATTTATTGAGTGCCTCGAACATACCCCTTGCACATCTGTGGGGTCATCACTCAAAGGATATAAAAGCCTGGAATTTAAAAAAACTTCAATTTGTGTCAATAACGTAATAAATTGCTCATAAGCTAATGTTCTTTGTCCTACTATACGAACAAATGATATTTCATAGATTTTACCGCAGCTTCGTAAATATCACCTTGATGCGTTGCTGCTGGAGTCATAAAACACCATTCTGTACCCTTCATGTTCAAACACTTCGCTCACATGCCAATGCTCAATTGCTCTTTCGCTGCACCAGCAAATGAAGTGCCAGTGTAACTGTAAAATCTCTCACAGCGTCCTTTTCTAGCTATAAATCGCTCATAACATGCTATAAAGGCTAGTGATGTTAAATCAGACACTACCTCGATGTGAATAGCACGAGTTTTTAAACATACGAATATTGCTATCCAGCATTTCTTCTTCAACACTTGATTGCCTGCTCTGTCAATCATCTTTATTTCAAAAGATCCGGCGTAATCGATTCCTGTATTCAAGAACGGTTTGCATACTTGCACTCTATCAGCTGGAAGATCAGCCATCAATTGTTGCTCTAATCGATAGTTATATCTAGCACAAAGCACACATTTAAGTATGTAGCTCCTTAGCTTACTTAACTTTGGTATCCAAAATTTTTGCCTTATGAATTGCATCATAACTTGCACAGCACCATGCTTAGTTCACACTTATGCTCACAGCACCGATGGGCATTCTCCATGATCAACCAAGATATCTTGATACATTTTTTATCAAAATAGGATGTTTCATCTCATATATTTCTTCCGCTTTGCTGAGCCTTCCCCCCACTCTTAGTATTCCTTTGGAATCCACTAAAGATGTTAAGGACTCTATACTGCTCCCTTTTTGCACATATCCATCTTTTTTAATTACTTCTAGCTCTTTATAAAAATCTTGCTCTTGTAAATCTTTCATCAAATAATCGAACGCTTGTCTTTTCTCTTCAGTAGCTCGTTTCTGCAACTTTTGTCACCTCAGTTCTCACCATATTTTTTCACTTTGACGTCATAATGACGTCATTCTCACTTGCACCGTCTCTGTAATAAAATGAGAAAAGTCGGCGGCTCGTCTCGCTTGTTTCAATTCTATTTTCGTAGGAATACAATAGCCAAAGTGTTTCTGTTAACTAAAATATGCGACTCAAGTTGGCTGAAGTTGTTCTTATTAGGTGAGAACAATTTTTCCTTGATTGTGCAACTTTCGATTTTAATGAAGTGGTTACGAATACTTCTACCCCGTACAAGGTATCAACTAAAATTTTTTCATTTAGACTATAAATATATAATATACCCAATATTATAAGTATTACAATGTATAAATTAATGAATATACAAACTGAAATATTTTATTAATGAGATTTTATTCCCTGATAAAATTTGTATCACTGCATTAAGCAACCGCATGAAAAGAATACTCGTATCTCAACGCATGGATAGGGTTTGTTTTATAAATATCATCACTAAGTGTCAAAACATGAAAACATTTTTTTAAATTTGAAAAAATAAAAACAAAAAAAAAATGTCAATTGTTTCAATTTTTTACATTCCCTATCGCTTGTGTGTATTTGTCATAACAGAACAATATTTACTCACTTATTAATCCAGAAACACTAGCTTTCGGAAAAGTGAGTATTTTGAAAAGAAATACTGTGATGTCAGAAAAAGTGACTGTCGCAAAAGTTGCAGAAACAAGCTACAGTAGTTGGAGATAAAATCACTATTTTCTTTCTCTGCGAAAGTCTACGCTTGCATACGCATCTAGTTTTCCTAAAAAAACGCAGCACATAGCTCAATATGTTCACCGCTTTCTCCAGGGTAGACGCAAATTCCATCAACTGAATAACATTATATATTATGGCATATGTATCTGTAACAACTTGCCGCTCACTTTTGTTACATTAATCTTGAACTCGCTCATTACTTATTTACTCTCGACTTGCTCAAATATATCTCTTGGCCAATGCTCTTCGGCTTTGTTTAACCACTCAGGTCTATGCAACCATAACTGATTGTTTTCTAACTCTTTGGGCATTAAGTCTCTATTAAAAAAATCTGCAGGATACATACCGCCAACTTTTGATGTCAGCATTTGTCTGTATCTCAGATTTTTCTGTATCTCAGGTTTGCCACATAAACCTTTAAATTACAAGGAAGCTTCTTTATCCAGTGTAACACAATCTGAGAATCTGACCATAGCTTATTTTCAACTAACTTCCAAGCCATGCTCTTGACGACATCAGAAAGCAACAATGTTTATAGCCTGGCAGCTGATAGCTCTAATCTTGGCACAGTAAAAGTCTTTAATGGCGCAACACGTGCCTTTGACACAAGCAAATTAACTTTTGTCAGACCTTCACCATAATAAGTTCGCACATACATAACTGCACTGTGTGCTGCTGTGGACGCATCTACAAATCCATGCAGCTGCACCTTGACATCACTAACCGTACCAATCCATAGCTCAATTTCAAATTTTTCTAAATCTTTTATAACTAACCAGAGCTCTTTAAATTGTAAGGCTAGCTCCTTGGGTAATTGCTCATCCCATTCCAAGCTCATTTTCCATAGATCTTGAATGAAAATCTTTCCCTTGATGGTGACAGGTGAGATAAAGCCATTTGAATCATAAAGCTGCGCGATACATTTAACCACTTTTCGCTTAGTTATTGCCCCATCTATCTCTGGAGTTTTCACGACAAAGGTAAATTTATCTTTTCTTATCATCCATTAGCTTGGTATAAGCACAGAGGCTCCCTCTTCGGTGGAAGCGCATAGTGCTTTAGCTATCTCTATGCGAAACTGATAGAATTTCATATCTTTTGTCACTTGACCGTCAACATCGTTTACCTTAGCATTTTTTCAGCGTTTACTCTGCGATAGAGAATGAATGCATTCGTAGCCGCCATGTCCAAAAGATGGTAAAACATTCGCGTTGCCATGTTTTGCGTTTTAATTTGCAAACCATTCCGGCCCATATAAGCATCCATAAGATCCACTCCTCCCATATGTGCATTATAATCACGTATTATTTGTAGGCATTCGACGTTGACAAACGCTTTTTGTTTCCGATGGAAACGACTAATTTTCGCTTGATGAGCGGCTGGAGTAGATTTTGGAAAAGGCTTTGACGTTCTTCGTGTCTTTTCACCAAACTGTTGTTATGTCAACGCCATAAGCTGTGCCCATATATTCGACTGAATGCCCTCTTGGCTTATTCTTCAATTCTTCGTCGTTGTCCTTTGGCAACTTACAATTTGCAATGCGGTTTACTCGGACTGTACCCAGGCTGAAAATATCACGAGCACGAAGATAAACCAAAAGCGGCAACGAAGTATAAAAATATGGATATGATTGCGAGAGACCGTTTGCGACAATCTGAAATATAAAGAAAAAAATGAGATTGTAAATAAACTAAACTAAATTAATTATTCTTTTCAATTATCTTACCTTATGACCACGTTTCCTGTTACACCAATATCTGGAGTGCCAGATAAAACTATGTCAGCAGTTTTCCCGCCAGTGTAAATTTCAAAGCGATATGCATAGCCGTTTGTATCGCAGAGAACGAACAACTTTACACCAGGCCAGTCAGTTCAAATTTTCGTGGGGTCAACACGCATAAATTTCGCACTATAATAGTTTTTCGTATTTAAATAATAAAACTATTTCAATTTTCAAAATGCCTTGTGTTTGTAAGCAAAAAGTCGAGGGGCAACAAGACAAAATAAAATGTGTCAACTGCAATGAATTCTATCACTGGAGTTGCATGAAAATTAATCAGAGCGATGTCGATTTCATGCAAAATAACAATAAAAGTTTTTTATGCAATGCCTGCTTAACCGTGAGACGAGCTTCTCTTCGTTCTCCTCCACCTACTTTTCCACCTTTGACAGCTGTTCAAGAACACCAGCCACAACAACAACAGCAAAAGCAACAACTGCAGCAACAAGATCAGCAGAAAAAACTGCAACAGCAGCAAAATCAACAGCAGAAGCAACAACAACAACCACCGCATAAACAATTGCAATAACTAAAACATTATGAGACTATTAACAAACTTGCAGAGACTTCTCTGCTAACTCAGCATCAGCTTATCAACTTCCAAGCCACTGAGTCATCTGTTATCACCCTTGAGGTTGTATACAATGAAATTCAATCTCTTAAAAAAATGAATAGCAATGCGCTTTCTCTTATTTATCAATTACAAGAAGAGAAAGAAGCTTTATGTAATAGAATTAATGGGCTTGAGCATGAAGTAAGCTTGCTCCAAAATTATAATAGAGCAAAATGCATTGAAATTGTTAGTGTTCCCATGACAGAATAATAAGAAAGGCTTATTTTTTTACGGCTGCTCAAATGTCTAATTTTACACTAACAAAGCTGTGAGTGCTATAAACGTCAAACAATAAAGCCAGCAACAACAACTAGAAAAACTTAAATTCGAACAGCTGACTTTGACATCTAGCTCACTTTCTCTCCAATATGCGCCTACCTTGTTATTCTATCATGGGTGTTCCTAATATCAACAACGGCAATGCTCTTCCGTCGGCTTTGAAAATTTTTTCTGAGGGCATGAGTACAAATCATGGTGAAATGAATATAAGGTGTTCTCATCCCCAATATCAGAAAAAAATAGGCTGCCTTATTTTGACAATTTCTTTTGAAATCGTAGTAGGGTTGCATATTTTTGTAGTTTCCTGATACTAGTACTTTTTTGAGATGCTACTTGAATATGATACTATTATACATGTAACATTAAAATTTTAGTTTTTAATTAATAATTTATTTACTCATTTACTTATTAATTTTTGAAATAAGTAAATTTTAGCTCTTATATACTATCAACTTTAAGATACTTTCCACAAGTTTGATCTTTTCTATGAAGAAGGAACTCGGTTTTAGAAGAGAACCGCTTGACACTTGACAACATAAGACCACGATCAGAGCTTTCTTGACAATCTTCTAAATTGAGTTTACTTATTACATAACATGCAACGCACTCTAGAGTATCTTCATGTAAAACTCAAAATTAACTGTCTAATCTTTATATAAATAGGCGTAGGGAAAACAGTTAAAAACCATTTTCTCCCGTGTTTCTCAACCGATTTTGATTATTGTTTTGTTCCGAGCGTGGAGAAGGAGAGCACCGACAATTTTTTATAATAAAAATTGTATAATTATTTACAAGGTGGTATTGACGTTTCTGTAGGAAACAATCATGATTCAATAAATTAAAATGCTATCCCAATATTTGACGTCTTCTCAAGAAGTTGTGCATAAAAATACATTTAAAAATAGAATTTTTTTTTTATTTGTCGGTAAAGTTTCCATTGGTAATTGATACAATGATCGACATTTCATCAACTTGACAACTTTTTGACACTTCCGTAGCGATAGCTTCGCTCCCCGATGTATCGCTATCACAACAGTTGACACAGCCAAATGTTGCCAACGCATATAACAACGAACAGCTGTTTTTGACAGGAACTCGTTTACTTGCAGATGAGAAAATCAACACTTGTCAATGCTACCTTATTAATTATTATACCATGGGCCCAGGCGATACTAGTATACATGAATATTCATTATATCTGTAGTCAAAAGCAATTATAATCTAATAAAATAATAATAATCTAATATAATAATCTAATATAATAATCTAAGTCATAATCATGTTTCGAAAAATCTTACTTAAAGTTTCATCTTTATAAAAATTTTATGTTAGGTTTCTCGGTTTTTTTGTGATAACTTTTGCTAGGATTAAGTTTTTAATATAAACACACGACTTGTGCGTTTTACTTACCAAAAATAAAAAAGTACTTATATTGAGTACTTAACGGACTCAAAACCACACCCTTAAAAAACATGTATCTGAAACCCTTATACTTGTCAAAATAAGGCAGCATGTCAAAAAAAATAATGAAAAATGTCATGGGATGAGAACACCTTTCAATTATTTCACCATGGTACAAATATAACTAAGTCACAGCCGTTACCCCCATATAAAATTTTTCATACAAAGGTTGTTACCTTTGTTCAAGCGTCGGGAAAAAGGTAACGTGCTTTTTTGTATACGTGTGATGTTGCATCTCTTTCCGATACCTTCGTTTTTTCATACCAAAAGACTATTAGCTGCACTTTGCACTCCAATAGAAAATTGCATAAAGAAAAGCAAACAAATTCAACCGCTTATATAAATTTGCAATTTGCTGCTGCGCGACGCTTCTGCTCCGTAGCCTAGCGGTACGAGCGCGGACCTTTCATGAAAAGATGCTCGGGTATGAGCATCAGAGAAAACAAATTAAAATTTTTTTTTTCATTATATATTTTTCGTTTTTATTTTTTTTATACAAAAAATTTTCAATTGTTAAAAAATAAACATAACAGCACACAAAAACAAAACAATATTTACATGAAAAATAAATGCAATATCTTAATATGTATACATTCTATAGAAATTAATTTTTTAAAAGTACAATAGCAAAAGCAAACAAAGCAATTTTTAGGAACATTTTTTTTGCATTTTAAAAATTAGAAGTAATTTAAATAAAGCAATGATTTAAAGTAAACAAACAATATCAAAATATTTCTTAATTTTTATAAAACATTAATGGATATGAGATCACAATTAAGGAACTTAATTAATTCAATTGACTTTAACGCAAAAACATTTTAAATATAATTTTAAAAATTATAATTAGCTATTATAAAGCAATGAATTTTAATGACTGCCTTATATTTATATAAAATTATAAATTAAATATTTGTTAATTTGTATATAACATCAGAATAGATATGGTTAAACTCACTGAAGTGTTAAGTGACTTTTTGACAAAAATACAAAAATATGTTTACTGCATTTTCCAAGTCATCAATATAATATCTAACTTGTGTTAATTTGTTGAAAATGCAAAACAACTGAATGCTAAAGTTAAAATTAGTGTTTTGTACTGAAATGTATTGAAATTTAAAAACAAAATTGACGTTACTGAAAATTTAAAATTTTTCACTTATCACTTTAGTGCATTGAACCATCGATAATTAAAATACATTTATAGATGCGAGATCACAATTAAGATTAATTAACTTATTAATAAATTTAAATTAATTGTTTTATAGCTCATTTTTTATTAATAACACTTTTAACTATTTTTTATTATTATTGGTATATCTAAATAATTTTATATTTTATTTTCACAAAAACTTCCTTCAGTTTCACAGCTTGCTTTGTTTTGATGTTTTATTTTTTTTCTTCGTTCAGTCAATGTTTACCCTAAAAAGAAACAGAAACATATTCCAATATAACTATCCTTGTTTAACATCAAATGACAGTGTAAGACTGTGTTAGTAACCAGCAAATTTATTTTGGATGTGTTTGTAAACTTGTTAGCGCTGTCTAGCTGGGAGATTGATAATTGTTATGTCCAATCCATAGCAAAAACCAGGGATGCTTCAACAACGAACTCATCGTTAAAAATTTTATGTGTAAAATTTACATCACTTATTAAAAAAAAGGAAGTAATGAGAAACAAATTTTCAAATCTAAAAAAATTGAATGCTAAAATATTTGGAGGTGATATCAATCGTAAGATTTACATAAATGATAATTTGTCCTTTCAAACTAGAAATCTTTTGAAAGCTGCACAAAAATATAAAAAAGAAGGTGATAAAGGAAGGTGATAACGCAATTAAGGTAAAGAGGATTTAGAGTTTAGAGGATCTAAATATCATAAATTAATTTTGATTTATTTACTGATTTTTTTACAAAAAATTCATTGTTGATATGGTCAATTTAAATAATATTAATAATAATAGAAATTTAGATTTGAATTCAAATTGCAAAAATTTTGATTTCCTAAGCATATCGTCGACCCCAAAAAACAATACTAGCAGCTTTTACATTATTTCACAAAACATTAGAAATATGCGTAAAAACTTTTATAATTTCTTAATTCATCTTGAATCTTTTCCTAATAAGCCATCTTTTATCTTCTTAACGGAAACATGGATTTATGAATTTGAAAATTCTCTTTTTGATATTCCGGGATACAATTTTCACACCAATTGTAATGATGAGTATGCAGCTGGTGGTGTGGCAGTTTTTGTTAAGTCCAGCTTAAATTGCGCATTCACTTGTTTTAATCTAATTAGTTCGGATGTTATTAAAGTAAAAACACTTAATTGATAGACAAATGTTTACTTTCGTATGCATTTATAAGTTTCATGAATGCAATTCCAATGAAGTTTTTTTAAATGATTTAATAGTATCTGAAAAATCTAATAATCTTATTTTATTAGGTGATATAAATCTAAATATTCTACAAGACTCTGTAACAGTGGACAATTACTTATTTACTCTTTTGGTCTGGAATCTTGTATAAATGAGCCAACCCGCATATCTAGTTCATCTGCTACTTGTATCGACCATATTTTTGTGCGTTTAGACCTAGCTAGTAATATTTCTATAAGTAGTTCAGTTTGTTGTTTTAATTCATCTGACCATTGTCTTACATGTCTAAGATTTGAAATTATAACGTTAATAGATAGAAAGTTTATGGATATACTAAATTATTATATTGACAGATGTTCCCATAAGGTTAATAAAGGCTTTCCTAGAAACAAAAAAACGTTTAAAACCGTGGATGTCGTCCGAATTACTAATTAAAGTTAACAGGAAAAATAAGCTCTTTAAGATTATGAAGAAAAATCTTACAAATACAAATTAAAAGGTCCAGTACAAAAGACTATCCAAAGAAATTTGAATCGATACCTCTAATGCTAAAAATGATTTCTACGCAAATGAATTTTATAAAATAAAAGGTAATATCAAGAAAGAGTGGCAATTAGTTAATAATGTTTTAAATAAATGTAGAAGTAGAGAAAAAATTGAAGATATTCTATTTGATGGCTCGACCTACTCTGATCCTCGTGATAAAGCAAACTTGTTTAATAAGTTTTTCTCAAATATTGGCAATGATGTCATTTCAGAAAATGGTCTTCTAAGTTCTTCTTGTCTTTGCTTAGACAAAGAAAGTGAAATTCCTACCAGCTTTTATTTTGAGCCTTCATGGCTCTTTCTCATCTTCATGGGAAATTTACAAAATCATCATGTCCCTAAAAAACGCTAATTCCAGTACTGAGTGTGGCTTATCTAATAATTTTGTTAAGAAGATAGTTTTTAATATTTCTGATGTTATTTGTCATCTCTTTAACAAAAGCATAAGTTTTGGTGTTTTCCCTGATGAGTTGAAAAAATCCGAAGTGATTCCTCTTTATAAAAAAGGAAACAAATCCTTTCTCAACAATTACAGACCTATTTCAATTCTCCCTACTTTTTTAAAAGTATTTGAAAAAGCTGTTAAGTCTAGAATGGTAGTGTTTTTGAATAAAAAGAACTTTTTTAGTAACAGTCAATTTGGGCTTAGGTCAGGGCTTTCTACTGAAGATACACTCCTACATTTCTGTACAAATATTTACAATAGCTTAAATTGCAAAAGTATTTCAGCAGCTTTGTTTGTCGATATAACAAAAGCATTTGATACTGTTGACCATAAAATCATATTAAATAAATTGTTCAAATGTGGGTTCAGGGGTTCTATACTTAACTGGTTTTCTTCATATTTGTCAAACAGAGTGCAACGAGTTAAATTAGGCAACCATTTCAGTAGTTTTGCCAACATTAGCATAGGTGTTCCGCAAGGTTCCGTTTTGGGTCCTGTTTTATTTTTAATATTCATTAATTCTCTCTTCTCTCAAAAATTCTTGAGTAGCACTATAGCATTTGCGGACGATATGGCATGCACATTTTCTTGTAAATCAACTATGGAAACGTTTGCTCAAATAAATTATGATTTGGAAATTTTAAGACATTGGTTTACTTCCCATAAACTTGTTCTTGGTGATAAAACTAAATTATTATATCGTGCTACCTGACTTTACTTTTCACTCAGCTAATTGTGACAAATTTAACATCAGCCATGAAATCTGCAATTCGTCTAATCGTATATCTACATATATTCCTAGTAATTCATGTTCATCTAAGTGTTTCTCCGTTGATTGTGCTAAAACGTTTAAATATCTGGGCGTACTGTTGGACTGGAAAATGAGCTGGTCTGATCACACTGCCGCACTTAAACAATATTTAATGGCGTCAACAAGGCAATTATATTATTTAAAATTACTTGGCTCTACAAAATTGCTTAAATGCATTTATTTTGGTATTTTCCACTCCAAGTTAGAATATGGAATTTCATGCTGGGGTGGTACGCACAGAAATAAAATAAATCCATTACTTACTGTTCAAAAACATGCTATACGAATTCTATGTAAAAAAATATTTGTGTAAGTAGCTTTCCACTGTTAGAAATATTTGTATCTTGCCATTAAAACATTTATATTATTTTAAAGTACTTTAAGTTTTTTTTGCAAAATCTGGTTACCTTGTCAATCGATGTCACACCAATTATAATTTACGAATAAATAACCAAAGTCTGGCGCTCAAGCCACCACACAACGTGCAACATTTTTTGACCTTCTATTCTTCTGTGGCTCCAAGACTGTTCAATTGTCTTCCTAATATTTTAAGATGTGTAAGAAATAAACATGCTTTTCTTAGGGAGGTAAAATCGTGGCTTTTTAATTTTTCGCTAGACAGTATCAATACTCTTATCGCTGTTATTAACTAGGTTGCATTTCCTACATAGTCTTTACAATTTGTTTCTCAATACATCATTATTATATTCTAAAAATTATGTTCATTAAATTTATCTTTTTCAAAATTTTATCTTCGTCCAATTATAAAATTTATTAATCTTATATGTTATGTTAAATCTTACTTTTTTTATTTTTATCTGAAGTCTGTTGTAACGACCCCACTTATTCAAAGTATATATTTCAATCATACTACATCTGCATTCGCCTCTAGTTCTTAGTGTTCTATAGAATGTAGAATTATTGTCTTAAACTATTGCTTAATTATTAAGTATTACATTATAATATAAAAAATAAAAAAATAAATAAAAAAAATAAAATAAAATAAAATAAAAAAAAGATGAAATCTGTTCCAAATCCTCTACTAATGATCATTATTAGCGTCAATTAATCGTTTTTAATACATCATTTCAACCTCTGAATTTCCCCTCCATTCCTTGCTAAAATTTTTGACAGCTCCAGCAACGTCGCTATTTTAGCGCTGGTCAACGAAGCAATAAGAAGTGAAATCGAAAAGAAAAAATAACAAATTAAACATTGTGCTCTAATCAACAGATTGTGATTTAATAAGTTGAATTGTGAATTTTTATAAATAAATAAACATGTCATATCGGAATGAAACAAAGTATTGTGCTATTTCATTACTGCCCGCCATGATTTGCACAGTTTTCATTCTGTTTATTCATTCTCTCTCTTCGTTGCAAAAATTGATCAGCTGTTTTTGACAGATGCCCATCGCTGAAGGCAGCGAAAAGAACTGTCACGGCTACCTTCCTTTCCTTATATCATGGCTCAGAGCACGACCAAAGTCATACTGACTGAATATATTAAAAAAAAACAGGAAAATGCCATGGTTGCATTTTCTAGGCATTTCGTTGTAGCATCGGGTTCAATACTTAATTAGCATCGAATCCGATACACAGATGAAGCAGACAGCAGTGCAACTACATAACACCGTACCTATCACAGCACCAAGATTTGCTATTGATCCTCAACCAGTAGTTTAAGTATCAAAATTTCGTTCAATTTTTAATTAATTTATATTTACATATATTCATATGCATACATTCATGTTTACACTAATATGTTAACAAGTTCCTTCAAATCTCAATAAATTCGAAATATAATAGCGAAATTAAAGTTTCGCTAATGATACAATTTTAGTCAGCAGTGGAAAATGCAGCATATCATGATCATTTATTTATCATTTACTTTTTTTGAATTGAACAATTAAAAGGCGGGCAAGATGTTCAGAATAACAATCTGAACGACAAACATATTTAATTGTTTTTGGATTTGGTTTTAAAATGAAACATAAAACCAAGCCAATGCAAGTAATTATGCTAAGCCTGCTTGTTGTTCCTCTTAATGAAAAATATGCAGCGTCAGCATCATATGGCCTTGCTTTAAGCAAGTTATAATATCAAAAGAAAACAATACCAAGCTCTGCCGACAAATCATTGACTGACGAATATGCGTCGGTCAGTGACTGCATTTCCCACTGCTACTACATTAAAAGGTATACCATCCAGCAACGCAGGGGGCAATGCGCGATCGCTGCATTGACCTACTTTGGTGGCGTTGATTGTTGATGATATATTTATTTTAAATTTATTATTTTTAATTGTTTTTGTTAATTTAGCATTTAACAGAATTATTTCATTTTTTAATATTAAATTGCATATTGCATGTTATACTATGTTCACCCTGAGGTCAAATTAGGTAATTTCGTGAGATAATTTTGAAATTGTACAAAAGTATTCACACTGGGCTTAGATAATTTCGCATGACGTTTGATTTATTTTTTTGTCAATTCATTATTGGCCACATTCAGCATAATCAGCAGTTGCCAACTTAAATGTTCAATTAAAAATAGGCTCAGCAAAATTTTGAAGGCTCAGCTGGAATGGATAGCAAGATTGTTAATACGACAAAAAAAAAGGGTGCGTTTAATTCACACTATATTCAGATTACAGGGTTGCAGTGCATTTTTGCCTAATTTCGTGAGTAATTTAAACGAAATTACCTTGTTTGAGGTAATTTCCAAATCAACAAATTGTATGGGAAATTACCATAGTTCTTATACTATGTTCACACTGAGATAAAATTACGTAATTTCGAGCTTTTGTGTAATTTCGACTGAAATTACTTAATAACTATGGTAATTTCCCATACAATTTCTTGATTTGGAAATTACCTCAAACAAGGTAATTTCGTTTAAATTACTCACGAAATTAAGCAAAAATGCACTGCAACCCTGAAATCTGAATATAGTGTGAATTAAACACACCCTTTTTTTGGCGTATTAACAATCTTGCTATCCATTCCAGCTGAGCCGTCAAAATTATTCATGACACATGAAAATGGCCACATTCAGATACTTTACTTTTTTGACCCTTCGGGTAGCAACCCATTCAGTGAAACTTAGGTTAGCAATGTTTTCAATGAATTAAAGTTGTACAATTGATAAGATGTACGGTCATGTGCGAAATACTTTTACTAAACTTACTTTGAGTAAGAATTTTCTATTTTTAATTGAACATTTAAGTTGGCAACTGTTGAGTATGCTGAATGCGGTCAACAATGAATTGACAAAAAAAAATCAAACGTCAAACGAAATTATCTAAGCCTAGTGTGAACACTTTTGTATAATTTCGAAATTATCTCACGAAATTACCTAATTGGATCTCAGTGTGACGATAGTATTAGATCATTACAGTCGAAATTACACAAAAGCTCGAAATTACCTAATTTGATCTCAGTGCGAACATAGTATTAAGCTTAATTTAAGTTTCACTTTATTATAAAATAAGTTTTTTAAGAATAAAGAAATCAGTTATCATCAGAACGGTCATAACTATATTTCAATCATTCGGAAACTGGTTTCAAGTGCCAGTTTACCAAATTCAACTTGATCCATTTTTCTATTGCCGGAAACTGGTTTCAAGTGCCAGATTGCCATTTGCAAATACAAGCGTAGGTGCATAATATCAACCAATACAAAACATTTGCAAATACAGGCTTAGGTGTATCAGCTAATGCAGGCTTCAAATCTGAGTTTTTGTGTACCAAACGGCGGCCATTTCCACACAAGTTCGATAGTTAAGAAGCTAGTTCGCCAGTTTGGCGCACTAGTTGGCTTGTTGACAAAAAATTTTAATTTTCTCTGTCCAACAAAGCAAAAAAAAACATTTCTATAGTCATTACGAAACCAGGGTTTTATTGAAACATAAGTGTAGTACTATGTGGAGTACATTTTAATGATTTAAGTACGATATGAGAAATGTTTGGTACTTTTTGTTTTCTTTTTGGTAGTGCTCTGTGTAAATTGCATACAGTATACTTGATAAGTTTGTTTGGATTCAGTAAAAAATCTGTTTCGAAAAAAGTAAGCAGGTGTGGAAGACTTTGAGAGCATTTTTGCTTTATTTTCCCCCACACAAAAATAATTTTATTTCGAAGCAACAAATACTTTTTTATAGTACATTTCTACTCTTCTTAAATGTAACCCTGTGTGTGCCAAACAAATTCCGCAATATGAACGCTCGCTTTCTCGAACACATACAAGCCGCCATATTGCTTGCCACACAAGTTGCAGATGTGAAAGCCACATAACGCTCTCGCATAAGCTCCTCAAACACAAGTATTGGTTATTCGTTTGAGTATTTATATAATGATATAATAATTTGATATATTACACTGGTTTACAGCCAATATGTACTTTGAATGCCATTATTCTTTTCTCATGTAAAATCGGTCGCTAATTCCGAAAAAAAATTTTTTTTTTTCTGTCACTCCGTTTTCGAGATATTGTCCACTGTAGGGTTTTCAACGAAAAAAAAAGTTGGTTCCACTTAATTGCATATATCTCCAGAACCAACAACAGTAATCAAACAAATGACATATCAAATAAAAGCTAATAAAATTTCTTACAAACAATGCAAACATCATTTTTTGGTTGAGCTGTTAGTTTTGGCGGAATAAATTCAAATTTCGGGGATTTTTTTTATTTTTCAGAAAAATTTCCAAAAAAAGACAAAATAGTTGCAAATTTCGTTAAGAAATCAAAATATTTTGTTGCTTTTGATATTTTTTTATTTTTCCAAAAAAAAAATAAGCTATTGTTGAAGAAAATCTATTAAGAAATGAAAAAGTTGTGTTCAATGGAACGAAAGAACCCAAATTGTGTGATTATCAATTTATGTATTTGGACTTATTTAATTGCCATAAAAAAAATGAGAATTAAAGGTTGTTGTTATAAAATCATATATTCTTCATTTTTATTGTTCTTTTAATAATTTACATTATTCGTCGCCCATCATTCCTTTGTCCCAAAATCCTTGGTACCGATTCTCAATTACTTTTATCTGTTGGTGGAATCTTTCCCCATGTTCGTCACTCTCGTCACCGAGATTCTTCGCTTTCTTTGTCTAACGCCTTGACAGTGTTTTTCATAAGTCCAAGTTTGATGTGCAACGGTGGGAGAATTATGTTTTCCTTTTTGACGAGTGGAACGTTTTTGACGTTGCTCTCTCCAACTTTCGACTCAATTCTTTCTGGCCAGTCCTTATTGTAATAGTGGTGTTCACGTGCTCAACTATCCCACTTGCATAGAAAACAGCAGTACTTTGTGTAGCCACTCTGTAAACCACAAAGCATACCAACGACTTTGAGATCAGAACATATTTTCCAGTCGTGTTGTTCATTTTTAATACATGTCAATAGCTTCGCCATTGTTTCGTACGTTTCCTTTGTGTTGACTGCATGTGCGATCGGAATCGTTGGCCTTTTGTTTCCTATATGAAGTAATACCGCCTTCAAGCTCACTTTGCTGCCATCAATAAAAAAACGCCACTCTTTGGGAATGTACGGCTGACCAAAGGTATTAAATAAGGCAGGAATGTCTACGCAATAGCAGATATTGTCATTCTTAGTAATGTGTATAGCAAACGGTTTTTAACGATTTCTGTAGTATGTCACCTTAACATCGGGTCTCAAAAAGTTGAATTGTTGCATACGAGAAGCATGCAATTTCGATTTTTCCTTTGACAGTTCCAAATCTCTTATCCAATCATTCAGCTGCGCTTGCTAAAAAAGGTGAGTTGTGCTTTCAGTTGTAATAGTACTACCACCTGTGGTTCCTTCCGACTCCACTGAATCTACGGATTTTCGATTGTTTTCACGTGTTGAATCGGGACAAGTAGGATATGGAACATCGTCAGAATGAGATAATGGCAATGAAACATTCGGGACAGTGGCGTATATCACTCGTTTGTGTTTTCCAACACCAGTCACTTTGGCCAGACAAAAATAGCAATCGTTTAGGTGGCAAAACGGTTGTCTCCAGATCATCGGAACATCGAATTTCATGTATCGTTTTTTACCCGAGCTCCATTCAGACAATATTAATTTGCACGATTGACACAAAATACTTGGCGTCCATGATTCACCAATGTTCTCAGCCGCAATACCAAAATAATGTAGATATGACATTTGGAGTAAATTCGTAAAATTGACTAGTTTCTTTTCGAAAGTAAATTCACCGCACACGTAACAGAAAATATCTGGGCAGTTTTTACACTGGAATTCTCGCAGTCTTTTACTCATTTTATTTTGAAGTATATCTTATTTTTTCCTTTCGTTACAAATTGTGCGTCCCTTTGTTTGCCACGTTTTTTAGTATAATGCATGAATGTTTTTGCTTTTATGCATCTCGAAAGTGCTGCAGGTACAATAAAGGTAGGTAGGTCCACGACTCAGAGCGCGACCGCCGAAACTGTCAAAAAAACACAAAATAAGTATTCACATGGCATAATAAAAACAGGTAGGCTCTCTTTCTTATAGCCATAAGTGTCGAAATCAGACGTTTTGCTGTGACGGTTTCAACGGTTGCACTCTCAGTCGTGAGCCTACCTGTTTTTATTGTAGCGTGTTTGTTCTTATCTTTTCTTTCGCAAAACTCTTGACTTGATTCCTATGAACAAAATTATAGTTCAATAACCCAATTTATTTATATGACAATAAAATTTGTAAAAAAAAACATAACTTGGGTGATTTCGTTCCATTAAACACAACTTTTTCATTTTTCAATAGATTTTCTTCAACAATAGCTTATTTTTTGGAAAAATAAAGGCTCTTAGTAAAAAATATCAAAAGCAACAAAATATTTTGATTTCTTAACGAAATTTGCAACTATTTTGTCTTTTTTTGGAAAGTTTTCTGAAAAATAAAAAAAATCCCCGATATTTGAATTAATTCCGCCAAAACTAACAGCTCGACCAAAAAATGATGTTTGCATTGTTTGTAAGAAATTTTATTAGCTTATATTTGATATATCATTTGTTTGATTACTGTTGTTGGTTCAGGAGATATATGCAATTAAGTGGAACCAACTTTTTTTTTTCGTTGAAAACCCGACAGTGGGCAATATCTCGAAAACGGAGTGAGAGAAAAAAAATTTTTTTTCGGAATCAGCGACCGATTTTACATGAGAAAAGAATAATGGCATTCAAAGCACAAACATCTTTTCGTTATTTGTAAACCAGTGTTATTACTCAATAAAAATTGCAGAACTTAGAGCAATAATGTTTATATTACAAAATAATCTTCCATTCAATTTAATAACACTTACTAATTAAAGCGGTAGTTTCTGATTCGGAAATAGCAAAACATTTAAAATGTGGAAAAAAGCTGCAGAATTAGTTAATACAATTTTCGCTTTCTCGAACACATACAAGCCGCCATATTGCTTGCCACACGAGTTCCAGATGTGAAAGCCACATAAAGCAATAGAAAACATTACAAACACAGGCTTAGGTGTATCACCTAAAGCCACACAATACAATTATTATTTTTTTATATATTGGATATAAAATAGGCTGTGTTGATTAGTAAACTGATGTTGCCTGCATGATTTTCGGTTCGGGTATGAACAGCTATTAAGGAAAAAAAAGGTGGCTAAAGGTGCAGTTTACCCTAACACGCCATCAACTTCGTGCATTTTTTCTTAGAGAATTTAGTTCAAAAAATGTTCAACAGCAAACTTAAAATGCCAGAAATGAAATCCTACCTGATTCAACCAAAAAACTGTCTTACATGTATACGTTTTTATACAAAAATTTAAAATAACTAATTCCTATAAAAAAATTTCTTGGTATAATCTAATCGTTAGTGCGTATGTTTTTTTTGACCATCATGGCTGAACCACTGAAGCTATCCATCTTATATTCGGCGCTGTGCATTAAGGCCATGTGCATTATTGCCATAATTGGCAATAATGCACATTTGGTTGGGAATTAACGCCATGTGAATTAGTGCCATAAAATTCTTTATGGCAATAATTCACATTAGGTAGAGAATTAACGCCATGTGAATTATTGCCATAAACTTCTTTATGGCAATAATTCACAGTAGGTAGAGAATTAACGCCATGTGAATTATTGTCATAAAGATGTTATGGCATTACTTCACTTTATAAAGTGCATTAATGCCATAAATTGGCAGAAATAATTCTTATGGCATTAATGCACATAGCTGTGTGTATTATTGCCATTACACTTAGAAAAAATAATATCATGCAGTATCAGGGCTGTGCATTTACGTCACGCAACTTATTATGACATGTGGCAATAATGCACATTAGGTAGAGAATTAACGCCATGTGCATTATTGCCATAAAATTCTTTATGGCAGTAATTCACATTAGGTAGAGAATTAACGCCATGTGCACTATTGCCATAAAATTCTTTATGGCAGTAATTCACATTAGGTAGAGAATTAACGCCATGTGCATTATTGCCATAAAATTCTTTATGGCAGTAATTCACATTAGGTAGAGAATTAACGCCATGTGAATTATTGCCATAAAGTTCTTTATGGCAGTAATTCACATAAGGTAGAGAATTAACGCCATGTGAATTATTGCCATAAAATTCTTTATGGCAGTAATTCACATTAGGTAGAGAATTAACGCCATGTGCATTTTAGGTAGAGAATTAACGTCATGTGAATTATTGCCATAAAATTCTTTATGGCAATAATTCACACTACAGAAGGAATTAACGCCATGTGAATTATAGCCATAAAAATCTTTATGGCAATAATTCACACTACAGAAGGAATTAACGCCATGTGAATTATTGCCATATAATTCTTTATGGCAATAATTCACACATAAAGTGCATTACTGCCATAAATTGGCAGAAAATATTCTTATGGCATTAATGCACATAACTGTGTGTATTACTGCCATAACGGTTGGCAAAAATAATATCATGCAGTATCAGGGCTGTACAAATGCCTCACGGGATTTATTATGCATTTAACAACAATGCACATTAGGAAGAGTTGCTCAATAGGTATTTATTGAGTTGAAAAGTTGTTGAGTTTGGTTTATATGTGATATCAATTTAAATAATAAATAAATATGCCTAGTTGGAATAAAACGCAAATTTTAGCGTTGTTATTACTCTGAAAGTCAAAAATTTTTGGTTCGAGTTTATCAGACTCAAAGTGAGGCAAGTTATGTGTGTGAACATTTGAAAGCGCCCTCACATCAAAATGAGGTTGAGTGAGGCTAATATAAACCGACACTCAAACAGGTGATTCAGTTTTATTCACACTAGGTCTGCTCGCGAAGTCAAATGCAAACGAAATATTTCAAAAACCTTTTCTTGAAAGTGCCTGAAAAGCATTCTTTTACTGAGAGGATTGTGTATAAGAGGGGAAATCCGATTTCTCTGCGTTCAAGTTTTTTAAAGTTTTTACTAGTAGAATTTTGTGAGGTAAAAAGATGAAAACTCTCAAACGGTAGGTGTAAGGCAAAGCATAGTAGTTGTGAACTAGACAGATTTGACATTTTAAATTTTGTACCAGAAAATCGTTCCTTTACTCTTTAGTGTTAGAGTTAATTCTCTCTCAGTTTAATTACTTTTGACGTTTTTCATTATTTTACTAGAAAAAAACGCGAACAGACCTACAACCAGGGTACACTGAATAAGGTAGTAGCAAGACGGAGAGCGTGACTGCCGTAAATGTCAAAGCGAACTGCTTGAGCTGTTGTTGTTGTTGCTGTTGTTTTTCAGCAGCCATTTGATTTTGACACTTTCGGATATGCGAAAGAGAGCACAGTCAGTTTTGCAGCAACCTTGTTATTCAACCATGCCTACAACCTTCATTATTGTATCATGACATAGCTAAAACTGTTTGACCAACAATTTGACGTGGCTTTAAAAAGGCTTCACATTGGCGAAGTGGTTTGTCGAACAACATGGCCGGGCGAACCAGTTCGACAGAGCTAACGTTCAAATTGAACCTTGCATGTTCGTAGAACATGCAATATCATTTTGTGTTTTTCACCATTGTTTTGTTATTGCTATTAGTTCATTTGCTTTTTATTGTTTTTTTTTTTGTTGTAGTGTTGTTACAACAAAATATCACTAGGTATGATGCTTACGTTCAAATTATAGAAAATGTCCTACGAA
This sequence comes from Tetanocera ferruginea, assembly GCA_958299015.1. NCBI lineage: Eukaryota > Metazoa > Arthropoda > Insecta > Diptera > Sciomyzidae > Tetanocera > Tetanocera ferruginea. The sequence goes on from OY282642.1 coordinate 61,065,031, forward strand.
CAGCTCTGGGTCCACGGAGAAAATCAAAAAATTTTTTCCAACAATACAATAGGTTCGACGAACTGACGAACTAGATTCTTAACAAGCGAACTGACTCGAAAATGGCAGCTGCTCGACGAACCAGCTCGTAAAGAGCCTAATGTGGCTTCACATCTGTGAACTCGTGTGGCAAGCAATATGACGGCTTGTATGTGTTCGAGACAGCGAGCGTTCAAATAGCGGAATCAGTTTGGCACACACAGGATTACATTTGAGAACAATAGAAATGTACTCTTACGGCCGGTTTGTTCGCAGAGTTATAAATTCGCTTATAACGCGTTATATCTAAAACCAGCTATAAAATAAAACTTCTATAACACGTTATAAGTTTTTTCAATTAGTTCATTCAATTTTTTCTGTCGATTTGTAACGCGTTATAAACTGGTGAAATACTTTTATAATGTGTTGAAAAAGTCAAAGCATCAAATATGTATACATTTTCTAGCGTTTTGATAGAACTGACTTTTTATTCATAACCAGGCTATAGAACTTGTTACAAATTAAAAACACATTTTTTTGGGTTTTAAGCACAAATTAAGTTTTATTTATGACGAGGTTAAAAGTTCGATACAATTTGATATATAACGAGTTATAGATGGCGAACAAACCGATTCAGTCACAAAAACAGTTACAGAATAAGTTTTATATTTATAACTCAGCGAACAAACCGACCGTTAAAAAAGTATTTATTGCTTCAAAATAAAATTATTTTTGCGAAAAATTAAGCAAAAATGCTTCCCAAGTAATCGACACCAGCATAATTTTCTCGAAATAAGTTCTTTACTGTATCCAACCGAAGTTACCACATATACTGTATGCAACTTACATAGAGAACTACCAAAGAGAATAGAAAAAGTACCAAATATTTCTCACATCGTCCTAAAATCATCAAAATGTACTCCACATAGTACTAAACTAATGTTTCAATACAACCCTGGTTACGTTTAGACTATAGAGAATTTATTTTTTTGCTTTGTTACATAGAGAAAATCAAAAATGTTTGTCAACAAGCCAACTAGTGTGCCAAACTGGCGAACTAGCTTCTTACCTATCGAACCTGTGTGCAAATGGTCGCCGTGTGACACACGAGATCACAGATTTGAAGCTTGCATAATAGACTACACAGAAAGTTGCAACAAACACGTGTCTACACGGTCATTGATGCCAACCAGAAGTCAAACACAAAATCACTAATACCACGTTTATCCGACGCTTCAAGTCGATATGATCGAAGTCGCTTCGACTCAAACTATTGTATAAACAGAACTTAAAATCGTCTTGAAAGTTTCAAAGCGATTCAATAAGACCTCATTTTAAATCGGTTCTTAAACTTTCGAGAGTCGCTTTGAAAGTACGCATAAACAAGTTTTTATTTTGCAATCGTTCTGAAAATCTTCCGCAGTGTTCTAGCTGTCAAACTTTATTGACAGAATGTACATTGACTTGTCAAATTGTGAAAACGCTTCTACAATCTAAAAAAGTAAACTTAGATATTTATTCATTTAATATCAAAATTAAGACGTGTTAGAAAAATTAGCGTCATACACCCGCGAACACGCCCACCACCCATATAACCCCAAAATTTAAAATTCTATAAAAATTCTTCTCTTTAAGCTACAGGAAAAAAAATTTGATACGTTTAGATTATTTATCAAAAGTAAATTGTAGATGAAAAGTGGGTGTCATCCGCCTACGAACACACCCACCTCCCACACAGCCCATAATAGTGAAAACTATATAAATAGGCTAATATATAAGCTACTGAACTGAAAGTGGGTATTTGTGTATATTATATCAAAACTGAGGCGTTTTAGAAAAATTGGCGTCAACCACTCAAGAACACGCCCACCTCCCATACAACCCCTAATTGAAAACTTTATAAAGAGGCTTGTCCTTACTTTGCAGGAAAACAATTTGATATGAATATATTTTAGACGTCGTCAAAAAAGTGTAATTTTTAGAAATCTTATACAAAAAGAGCTACAAATTAAAATGTTGCACCATTATGAATCGGCCGTGGAGGTGTTTTAACTTCGGCCAAGTCGAAGATATACCTTACTAGCTTTCTTTTCTTCCTAGAGTGCAACAGAAAAATACTAACAACGAAATTGCTATAAAAACACAATAGCGGTATTCACGATCTGGAGTTTTTGTAGTATTTTTTGTAAATTAAAAAGAATTTGCTACAGATTGTGAGCACTCCTGCAATGCAGTGCTGCCAAAGGCCGTCAAGTTAGCTGTTTGTCAAATACACAAATACTATGCAAAGCTTACAAAATTCTTCCACCATTGTAAATTTAGTATATAAATCAATTGGAAAATGTATATGTTTTGTTTGTGTACAATTGACAATTTTACTACATATATCAAACTTATCAAAACTACAGAAGACCATAAACTCCAGATCGTGAATACCGCTAATATAAAATTATTATAAAATATCAATATCAAAAAATATCAATATCAGCTGATATTGACTGCAGAGCGATAACGAAAAACATCCGAAAAAAATAAATCCAAACAAAATAGAGACAGAATAAGAGCATTAGTCGGGATACACTCAAAATACATTCGGGACGAGCTTCCTTGCTATACGCTTACTCAACGCGCTCATTGAAGACAAATCGAAATGGTTCATATCACGCCGCTCTCGGATATAAGTACGAACTTATACCCGAAAATATACTAATGAGCGAGTGACTCTAAGTATTTTACATATTTTATTGAGTCTGGATAGGGGAGAGAAAAGCAAGGGTATGATTCGAGTATCCGATTTCTGTCGGATACTCATTGCAGTTCTCTGGTCCAGTAATATGTTTGACGGAAAAAGAGTATGTTCAGCAATATTTTCAACCGGCTTCAAAAAGGAGGAGGTACTCATATTTGTTGGCTTTTTGTTTTTTTTTCTAGATGTATGTACATCGATTACTCCACTTGCACTTGCACGTTAATTCTCTACCTAATGTGCATTGTTGCTAAATGCATAATAAATCCCGTGAGGCATTTGTACAGCCCTGATACTGCATGATATTATTTTTGCCAAGTGTTATGGCAGTAATACACACAGTTATGTGCATTAATGCCATAAGAATATTTTCTGCCAATTTATGGCAGTAATGCACTTTATGTGTGCATATAATTCCATATAATTCTTTATGGCAATAATTCACATGGCGTTAATTCCTTCTGTCGTGTGAATTATTGCCATAAAGATTTTTATGGCTATAATTCACATGGCGTTAATTCTTTACCTAATGTGAATTACTGCCATAAAGAAATTTATGGCAATAATTCACATGGCGTTAATTCTCTACCTTATGTGAATTACTGCCATAAAGAATCTTATGGCAAAAATGCACATGGCGTTAATTCTCTACCTAATGTGAATTAATGCCATAAAGAATTTTATGGCAATAATTCACATGGCGTTAATTCTCTACCTAATGTGAATTACTGCCATAAAGAATTTTATGGCAATAGTGCACATGGCGTTAATTCTCTACCTAATGTGAATTACTGCCATAAAGAATTTTATGGCAATAATGCACATGGCGTTAATTCTCTACCTAATGTGCATTATTGCCACATGTCAAAATAAGTCGCGTAATGTTAATGCACAGCCCTGATACTGCATGATATTATTTTTTCTAAGTGTAATGGCAGTAATACACACAGCTATGTGCATTAATGCCATAAGAATTATTTCTGCCAATTTATCACTTCATTCACTTTATAAAGTGCATTAATGTCATAAGATCTTTATGACAATAATTCACATGGCGTTAATTCTCTACCTCATGTGAATTATTGCCATAAAGAATTTTATGGCATTAATTCACATGGCGTTAATTCCTTGTGTCTTGTGCATTACTGCCATAAAAAAATTTATGGCAATAATGCACATTTTAATGGCAATAAGTCACATTCCAAGAATTTTTTAATTTTACACTATGGCATTAATGCACACTTGCTTATGGCAATAATGCACATGGCATTAATTCTCCACACCTTATATTCACACCATATCGCATACTAAATACAAAACAGACACAACTCAAAATTTTTTTTAATCGACTTTTTGATGTTAATCAATTCACAAAACACATATCTCACTATATTTTTCATTATTTTCTTCATTAACTGGAAAAATGAAGTTTGTGTGCTTAAATGAAAATTGCTTTTCTTCTGCAGTTTCAACCAAAAAGTTTAATTTTTCGCTTCTCTTGAAAAGTTATATTTTTTGAGTTGTGACTGTTTTATAGTTAGTGAGCGATATGTTTATGTGGTGCTCCGAAATATTTTGTTTATATTTGGCTTCCTTATTTGGCGCAAAATAGGCAAAAAATATGAAAATTTTCATATCCTCATGAATGCCGAGTTTTTCTGTACTTTTTAGTTTTGATGCAGAGTGATTCAATATTGCAGATCCTTGGGTCTATCTAAACATGTGTTCCAAGTTTCATGCATAAAACGCAATCAATAATTTAATCAATTCCTGCCACGCAATTAATAGCATCTTTCTGTAAAACAAAAGCTTCATTGAACTCCTCGTTCGTTTGTAAACGATGTCGTTCACAATTTGCTTTCTGTATTTTTACTTTACGTCATCGTTCTCATTTACTTTTCTTACGTTATTCAAACTCTCCAACCATAAGCAATTGTCAAAAGCAGCATTACCAGATTATAAAAGTTACAAAATTTCTTTACCTGCTCTTTTTTTTCTAAAAATGTTGGGCATTTTTTGGCAAAATATCTCATGCTGGCAATACTATTTGCATCAGCTGTTTTGCTTGTTTTGATTTTTTAACACATATGTTTTTTTACTGTAAACTTGGAAATTGTGTGAAGTATTGTGAAAATTTATGACAGTAAAAATGTTTTCCGCGATAGCTTTTTATTATTTTAATGAAGAATCGGATAGCGATAGTGAAAGCGAGGAGCAAGAAGCAACACGAGTCAAACGGAGGAAAATACGCGATCATACCAACGTTTTGGATAATAAAAATGATGAGTGAGTGCTTTGTATTGGCAAAAATGCTTTATCTAATTTTATTATAGGTTCAAGGATAATTTTCGCATCAATAAAGAAGTGTTCAGGTATATATTTGATGAGGTTAGCCCGAAAATGCAAACAACGTACAGAAGTACTCACATACCGCAACAACTGAAGCTTGCCACATTTTTGCGCCCAGAGGTCAGAATATGCCTGAATCAATATATTCTCTCAGGCCTGAGGGGTAATGGTAAGGCCTGAGTATTCAACACATCTCTTGATTTCCTTTTCCCATATAAATGTCATACTTACGGAATACCTGCTATAGTATAGCGTTAACTCAGGCCTGAATATCCCTAAGAATATTCCTCCGAAAATTCAGGCCTGAGTGAATGCTTAAATATCAGGCCGCATGGCCTTTTTTCAGGTCGTCCCAAACCTGAAAATTTAAATGAGAAAACAAATAGCAGATATATCATTTACCGAAGCCGAGCTGCAGTTCGTCTTCGGTGTCATGAGCATTGTTTGAATTATTTTAATGAATTGAAGTTCTTAGAACTTTTTAAATAATTCAAATTTTTGTTTTGTTTTGAAAAGTGACGCGTCGATTACTTTGCATTTTTGTATTTTTATTTTGAAAAAATTTCCCAAACTTGATTGTTGGCATTACGACTTCGCTTCTAATCTCAGCTGTTGCTCAGGTGCGAACACGAAACAAAATCAAAAATACTTTTGAGGGATATTTGGGTTAACTGAAAATACTCATTAACGTTTGATAGCATTACACCTTCGCTTCTAAACTCAGGGATATCTTCAGGTCTGAGATCGACACAAAACAAATTATTCAGAGGTTAGACAATTTTAGGGAAGTTTTTAGAAAGCTTAAATGCAAATGCTTATTCTGAAATCAGCTATGATCTCATGCCCGAATTTTCGAAGCAAAATAGAACTGATTTCATGCCAGATGTTATCAGGTATGACAATTGCTGACCGCTGGGAATAACAATAATAGACAAGTATAAGTAGATTTATTAATGTTATCAACTGCTTTACAGATATGTGATCATAACATGGTCATAAACTATGTTGACGCGTATTGCATCCAGGTTGCAATCATGATGCTTTTGTTTGGCAGTATAGTGCAGCAGAACACCAGCTCAGATTAGCCTTTAACAGTGGAAAGAGAAATACTTGGATTCTTGGTAAGCTTAGCAAAAATTGACATTCAATATATCTAAAAATAACTTTCTTTTTTAAAATAGGAGATTCCGGTTATCCGCTCTTGCCGTATTTGATGACGCCAATTCGAAATCCTTTGGATGTCTGCGAATCTGTTTACAACGAAAAGCATTGCAAAGCTCGCAATGTCGTTGAACGTTGCTTTGGTGTCCTGAAAAATAGATTTCGTTGCATCATTGGTTCAAGAGGGCTGCATTATTCAGCAGAAAAGGCAACAAAAATATTTAATGTTTGCAGTGCAATACACAATGCCTGCATTTTTTATAAAAATGATTGGCCACCGCTCGATCTATCTTCCAATATACAAGACCATTCTACCGACAATTTGGAAAATGTAGTAACATATGGTATTTCAAATGTCGCAGTGCAGATAAGAAGACAACTAGCTGAAAGTTTGATTTAAGTTACATCGTAAGGAAGATAACGTTCTTGTAAAAAGCTTCTAATGTTTTCAAAAACCATTGACTCCACTGAGGAAAATACCATACTTTAAAATTATACAAACAATTTTTACATAGAAATTTAACACCTTTGCGTTTCCACAAAACCAAATTTAAAACCGTTGTGTTTAAAACAAAACTATTTCAACTTTAAACTCCCTTTTTTAAATTTTTCTAATAACTGAAATTTTAAATAAACAAGCTGGATACTATGGCAAGTTTTGAATTTTTTGAATTGGTTTGACAAATATCTATCATAAGATAAAATAAAAACCAATTAATTATTTCAATATTTAAAATGCAAACTTCATCGAATGGAGTTTACATTTGATATTCGGAGGGTCCCGAGGGTAGCTGTTTATGAATTAGATGCCAAAAACTCGCAAAAGCTTAAAAAATGGCATCGAAAAAATTATGCTTAAAAATATTTGTTTGATGTTTCAAAAATTTTTGTTTCGAATTTGTTTTGTTTGTATGTAAATAGTATGTAAATGTAAGTAAATAAGTATGTAAATAATAATTTCAAAATAAATTAATGAAGTTAAAAAACGTAACAAGCATGTTTTTTATTTAAATAGGAACTTAAATACATATAAACTTAAAAGGCATTTAAAAGAAAGGAACATAATTCATATCAGTCAAACTTATTTACTAAAAAAAAAAAAATATTAATTCAGGACATATATGGGAATGACTAGTTAATAATAAGTTATAGTGTTGAAATAACATCACAGCAATTTGGATGTTTATTTAGTTTTGAGAAGGTTCAGGACTTCCCCGATTGCAACTGCAATGTCTTTCACAGCTTCTGCTTGCGTAGCTGTTGCTACAGCAATAAAGTTAGTTGCTTCGGCCTGCATCTTGGCTGCTTCTGCCAATATCTTAATTGATTCGGCCTGAGCTTGACCATTGAAATTTTTTTTAAATTCAACAATTGAATCCTGTTGATTTTGAAGTTCAAGTCGAATCAACTTCAATTGCTCTTCCAAAGCATTTATTTTGCGCTTCATTGGCTTTGAGTGGCTAGCTGCATTTTCCGACTGCTGTTGCATTAACGTTGATGACGTTGCTCGTGTTGGCGTTACAACTCTAACTGGGTGAGTTCTTCTTGATGGTGTCACGATTCTACGAAATCGGTTGGTTGTTCACATGGTTGGGTGCACAGCTGCGAAAAAGGTTAAACTCCAAGATCCGAGCCACGTGGGTCTGTTGCAATCGAAATGGAAATAATGCGGTCGATTGTCTGTTCCATTTCCGAGAGGGGATTAAAACGGAATGGCCCGCCACCTGTTTCACGGATACTCTTATGGTTCTCCGAAATTTTTTTTTTCGTTCGGCTCTTAAGATCTGCCCAAATCTGTAATGATTTAATATAAAATAATCCAAAAAACCTTTATTATAATATGGACCTTTTTCCACTCCATAACACTCCTATTTGGTGGACCATAGGAATTTACCTTCATGGCAATCATACTCCACTTTTTATCAATTTTTGCCTTGCTGGCGCTAAAAACTGGTACTCCTCTTGCAAGCTCTGGATTTTTTTCCATTTGTTGCACCAGAACTCCAAACTGCTCGCTTGTGGTTTTTTTTTGTGCTAAAAATAAATAAATTTATTCTACATTCTTGTATTTGTCAATAAAATTATAATTACGATTTCTTTACAGCAACTTCCATGTCAACAAATTTCTAAACGATAAGAAAACTTTCATCGTCTATATTTGACGTTTCGTTTCAGTTTGTTTTGCTACATAAAGCCAAATAAACTGCTGTAACGTTATCGTTCATTTCTGAATCAGCTGTTCTCGTTTGACAACGGAATTATTTTTACGAAAGCGAAAACAGCTGACATTCGGCTTTTGACCAAAGCCTTCGTGAAATGCACGTTACGTTCGTTTTACAGAAAGATGCTATAAGTGTTGCAAGAAGCTTTTCAGTGTTAAAATTAATTGAAATTTGAAACTATCGGTCAAAATTATCGGAGAAAAATCTCGAAAATATATTATTAGTAAAGCCTATATGACACTGGCTAGTTTTAGTATTTTTCAGCGCTTAAATTGTAAGTAAAGACCAGTACGATAAATGCTCACTACAATTTTCCGTTGATATGACTGCCTACGCTATATGTGCAATCAAGCAAATCAAGCGCTAGAATATACAAAAATTTTCTACTTTTTCAGCTTCTACCAGCTTAAAATCACGAAAAAGTCATTGTGAATACCTTGTTACAGCAGAAAAAAGAACAAGATAAATATTTTGTGAAGCAGACATTCTGCATTTTTGCCGTTGTACCTTTTAATGCTGTTTTTGCATTTCAATTGGTTGCATTTAAATGTTTTTAATTGAAATAAAAAACAATTGCGCTGCTCGAGCTCGTAATTATTTTTAAATAATTCGGACAAGTTGTAGATTTTTGACACAAAATAAATTATATTTTTGTCGCAACAGCTGTTGAATTTTTCACAAAATTTTCTACAGACATCCCATTCACACAAGACATTGCTGTCTCTTTTATCCCTTGCTTGTTTAAAGATCTGAAAACAAGCAAGTGTCATATAGGCTTTAGGCTTAACTCTAACAATCTTACAAATATTATATAAAATCCATAAAGCAATTTTAGGATTTTTTATGACAAAGTTACTTCTTTATACTTTTATACCGAAGCCTTTTCTACCAATATATATTTTCTAATTTCTTCCGTTTTATTCGTTGCCTTTGCTTTCGTTTTCAATTTGCAAACTTGAGCGTGTTTTCAAACTCTGATTTTAAGCCATAAAATAATTTTGATTTTTTTTTTAGGCTTGGACAATTTAGTTCACTGAAACGATCGCTCTTTTAAGTTCAGTTGGGTTTTATAAACTAAATCGTTCATATAGTTCTTTTAGTTGATTTCTGCTTTTAGTTCGTTTCGTGCACTCGTTCTTAACGCTAGTTCGTTAAGTCTTTTAATTCGTTATTAGGTCTTTTAGTTCCTGATGTTTTTAAATTCGTTTTTTCCCCACCATTTCAATACAGTATCGAAGACATAAAAAGTATTTTTATATACTCAAATCATTGTTTATTACATTTAAGATCTTGAGGTGTTTTAGTTCATTTTAAAGCGACATCTGTTTTTCACCATTTCAGTTAAAAAACTAATATGCACAGAATCTGCCCGGACTCAAACCATTGCTGGATAAGCATATAAGTTTTCTTTCGTTCATTTTGATTTCACTCGGTGCAAAATATTGAACAAAAGAACGAGAATCAACGAACTAGTTCACTTAGTTCATGATTGGGAATCGTTCAATTGAACTAGTTCGTTCGTGAACTACCAAAGCCTCTTTTTTTTAGCTTGTGAGCAATATATATTGTTCAAAAATTTGTTTGTTCTGAAAATGATTTTTATTTCCAAAAAAATTTTTTTATTCTTTGAACAATATATATTTTGAGTACAGAATTTTTTGTTTATATTTTTTTGGTTAAATTTTGAACTTTTTTTTTTGTTCTATTTTGGCTTAATTCCCTGGCATAAACACATTGACGACGGCTCCAACATTGCGTCAAACGTCAAATTTTTGTACATGCTGCTACATGGACGTCATTGTAGCAATGTTGCTGTCGTCGATTTAGAACTACTCTATTTAGACATGCGACAAGAGTAAGAACATCGCAAATTGTTAATTTTTCGTTTAATTTCGTGCTTCTTTTATGTTTTTCATTGTTCGTTCTTATTGTTTTGTGTTAAGGGTTTGTTTTTTTTATGATAATTCTTTGTTTAATAATACAAATATATGAAAATACGGTTTATCGTGCTGCATCCAAAATAATCAAATTGTAGCCATCATGCCAACATGTACGTTTTCACCTCGTGTTGGTATGTTGCAGCCGTCGTCAATGTGTCTAGGCTATATGTCCGACTGCGTACATAGTTCCGGAAACTATACAGGTTCGGAACGACACATCTCTATCATGTAATATGGATCAATGCATCAAATGAGCCTGTTCTCACTCGCCTTACGTGAGTCGGCGCATCGGATTCATTTTGACGTCTACAGGCAAAGAGGGTTGTGGGAAGGTGACATGTTACGTGAGGCAGAATTTTTAAAAATTTTAAAAATTTTTGGATTCATTTTGACGTTCACTGCTTTGAAGTTTGATTGTTTGTCATATTTTTGTATATTTCTCATATTTTATGGCGCAAATAAATTTTTTTTGTATTGGTAGTGTTTTTTTTTTATTATAGTTTGTTTTCTAACATAAAAACCGAAGAATTTCACGAAATTCGACAACATAATCGATTGATTGCGCTCTGACGTCAAAATAAGGCAGCCTCAAATAAGTCGGTAGTAAGAACACCTGACAGATGCCTCTTGTCAAAATAACGCCATTAATCTGCCTTTTTTGAGGCGAGTGAGAACAGGCTCAATGAATACCACTTAAAATTGTTTAATTTTCCATCTCTAGTCCAGGGTTCCATTGTGCCATGATATAATAATTTTACCAGTAGCTCGTTCTTGTAAATAAATCGACAAGTTTCCGATTTTTGTGATTTTTGTGAAATATATCAAATATGATATATATCAATCAATGAATTCAATCAAGAGGAATCGTCTTGTGACAATGTTATTTCCAACATGCTTCTTCAAATCAACTTACTCCAATATACCATTTAATATGTGTACTGAGCATCCTTATTTACCTCCAGTTAGCTTTTTTGAAACTCCAGTAATAGACTCAATTATTGTTATGCATTACCTTCGTCAAGTTAAATGCTCTTTTTCGACTGGCCCTGATGAAATTCCGAGTTTTATTCTGAAGGAATGTGCTAGCAACCTCTGTGGTCCTCTAACAAACATATTTAATATATCCTTGCAAAGTGGACATTTTCCCATTATATGGAAAGATTCATATATTATACCCCTTCATAAATCTAGCTCCAAAATTGATGTCACTAACTACAGAGGCATCGCCATATTAAGCGCAATCCCTAAATTATTTGAGAAAAATTAAATCAACTTCAACAAACCTTTTGGAGTTTACAACTCGTGTAATAAAAGGTTTTACTTTGGGAAAACAGACTTACGTTATTTATACGGACTTTAGCAAAGCCTTTGACAGCGTCAATCATAATCTTCTATTGAATAAACTTAAGCTAATTGGGTTGCCTGTAAAATTGCTGAATTGGATAGAATCTTATTTATCGCGACGTTTTCAAAAAGTTTTATATAAAAATTCTCTATCACAAAATATTATGGTAACCTCTGGTGTTCCGCAAGGAAGTCATCTTGGACCGGTTTTATTCTTACTATTTATTAATGACCTTCCCTCGGCAATTAAACACTGTGACGTCTTAGTGTATGCAGACGATGTGAAACTTTTTCTTACCTACAAGTCACTCGACGAACAACACCTTTTACAATCTGATTTAAGCAGACTAGTGGATTGGTGTAACTTCAACCTATTAAACCTTAACTTGAAAAAATGCAAATCAATGACCTTCTCACGTAGAACAGCTCAAAGCACAAATTACACTATAAATAACAACCACTTAGAAATTGTACATAGTTTTGTTGATCTTGGTGTAATTATGGATCCAAAACTTCGCTTCAATCTCCACGTAAATTTGGCTGTAAATAAGGCTAGAGGTGTTCTTGGTTTCGTTAAAAGATGGGCGAACGAATCTCTCGTAAGACCAATCCTCGAATATGCATCCGTAGTATGGAACTCTCAATATAACGTTCACATTGATGCAATAGAATCGGTTCAAAAACAGTTTTTACTTTTTGCTTTACGTCATCATCGTTGGAACCCAGATATTATTCTTCCTTCGCATGAAACCCGCCTTAAGCAAATTTTTCTGCCTTGCTTGAGAAGCAGAAGAACGGTGCTTAATGTCACCTAAATTCTTAATAAATTCGTGTTTTTGCATAAAATTTTTAGTTCCGCTGAAAAGCCAATTAATATGCTTAGTGGAAATTCATATTTCGCCAACTGGTTGTGTGTTTTAGTACGTAGGTGCATTCTGTCTTTTCCGGTTGATCTGAACTGATTTTAGAATGTAAGTCGTGCATGCGTATAGTACGGGCTATACGTATTCATGAGATTTCACACTCCCTTGGCCAGGGGCGGATCTGGAAAAAATCTTGGGGGAGGTAAATTATCAAAGACACACATTTTCGATTTGAGAACATTTTTTCTTTTTACATATAGATAAATTGTATTTTTTTGAATTGAAATTATTGAATTGTTTAATAAGCATTTTTTCCAGACACATACACGCCTATTTCTGTATTTATGTATTCCACCCTTTTTCTGGAATAATGTCTTAGCGCAAAGTAAATAAAAACTCTAAATTTAACTTATTTTAGATTTAAGGTTGATTTATTCAAGTTTTTCACATTTATTCCATTAAAAAAAAAATTGCACAATTATATTTTCAAGTATGTGCAATGAAAAAACATAGTTCTTTCAATTCAAATTAAAAAAAATTAAAGGAATTTGGAACTCATTGTTCTGACGATACGACTATTATATGGTGGTAATAAAATTGAATGTACAAAAATGTTGTTTTTTCAATTTCTTTGAAAATATGCAAGATAATAAAACCAACTAAAATGCTTATTAAAATTCAGATATTTTCTACCAAGTAAAAATAGTTTTTGTAAATTCGTTGAAAAATATCAAAAATGCAGGGTTTCAAAAGAGGAGACTACGTAAAATTGTGAAATTTTTTCGACTTTTAACGTCGATATCTTCGAACTGTCAAATATATTGTTATTGAATTTGCAAAAATTGAAAAGTCTAGTATTTTTTCATTGAAATCAGTCATAGTAATACACATCGGTAGATCAATATAATATATATAAGAAAATTATCAGAAAAAGAACTGATGTTCATGTTTTTGCCTATAACTCAAAAACTCAAGCTGATGGAGAAAAACGAAGTCCATATTTGACTTCATTCGGCAGCCAAAATTCATTCGGAATTGTTTATCGAGATCTCTGCACCTTTTATAAAGCTTAATTTTGTTACTCTGTGTTATTAGAAAGTCATTAGATAGAGACAAATTATATGACAAAATCATTGCAAATTTATCAATAACTTCGTTAATATTTATTTTAATGTCTCTAAGTATATGCAATAATGCGAGTCCATTCAATCGTTCTTCTTGCATAGTTGAACGTAACCATCTTTTTAATCGTCGCTGTGTAGAAAGACTTCGCTCAGCTGTTGCTACACTGATAAGAAGCTTGGCAAAGATATCAAACGTTTTAGAAATTAGTGGAAAAATGTCACACAAAGAGTAAAAACGGTGTTAATATCATTAATATTAGTTTCGCTCACCTATTTACACAAACAAATTTGAAGTTCATGAAATAGTTGAATTTGAATTAGTTCCTTACTAAAAGTGGACTAAAAATGCCAGGTTCATTTCATGAAAGTCCGTTGTGGTAATTTGGTTGGGTTGTTGCAATTATCATTACTAGTACCGACTGGGGTCTATTTTTTGGTTTGCTTATTTAAAGTTGTATAAAATAGTCCAAGCACTCCTTCCCTGCGCTCTTATTCATTTAAAAAAGAATTATCAAAATCGGTTGAAAAACACGGGAGAAAATGTTTCTTAACTGTTTTCCCTACGCCTATTTATATAAAGATGAAGTTAAAGTAGGCTTGAAAAATTTCAAAATTCCAAACAATTTAGAATTAACTCAAACAAAAATAATTGTATGCAACAAATTATTTGCGCAGTTGATACAATTTTAGCAACATTAACCTAACATTAGTTCACTTCAAAACAGCCCTGCTATATAAATATCAAATATGACAAAAAGTCTTACAGATATTTATAATATTTTCATAAGGACCATATTGAAAGATTTCTGAAAAATATTTTAACTAATGATGAAATAATTTAAGTAAAAACAGACTATTGGAATAATTAATAATTACCCCCTTTACCCCCCACCACCCCTTGTATCCTCGCCTGCACTTGGCGAATCCAAAAAAAAAAAAAATCGTTGACTTGATGAAAATGTCCACTTCTTAAAGGTGTAGATATTCTCCTTGTCATTTCTTCATTCATTTTGATACTTCCTCAATTTTAGTATATCATCACACATTCCTCTTTGAAAAATGTTAATGGGGAATTCTCTACATCCAATAAAGCCCGTATGATACTTCATTGTTTTTTTTCCAATTCAATGCATTGAAAATGAATTTAGAAGAGTTGAAATATAGCACAAGCGTAAATTCAATTGGTGTTAGTGGATATGCATATAGTACGAATTGGAGAAAAAAATGTGGGACGTACTGCATTTTCAATGCATTGTTATTGACGTTTCTCTCAATTCGTTGCTCGTCAAGTTAATGGTTAAAAATTACCTGTCAACTGTCAATGTTTTTCAATGCAATAAGCTATTGACAAGAGAAAAAAATAGAAAACAACAAAAAAACTCTTGGCAGTGAGTATGCGTCTATCCCATTCTCGCATATGTATTATTATTGTTTAATACATTTATTGTCTTACCCACGCGCCACTTGTTTTCAGTAAGAAAAATTGGACAAAAAATTAAGTATCATACGGGCTTAAGTAAACGATCTCATAAAAGCCTTAAAGTGCTGTCACATAACAAGTGTGAAAGTAAAACTTAAATTGTTTGGCAATACCAAAAGATATATACATTGGAAATGGGAATAACAAAGTTGTACTAGTACGAAAATGTTGGTAATTCGTAATAAATTATTAAAAGGTATTCAAAATGGTATGAAAGTATGAATTTATGCAACCTTGCGCTAGTCACTTAAATTCTAGTCAAGAATGAGTGTGTTAGAATGGAGAAAGTTAAATTTTTTTCGCTTTTTAAAAGATGTTGACCATGGAAAAATTAAATATATCATTAAAACTGAGGTGACTGCGTGTGTTTGCAACTCGGTACAAAAGATATTTTGTGATTCCTCTGGTTGTGTTCATATATTCTATCGCAATTGGGAATCAATATCTTTTTGTGCAACTAGCTCAGCAATTAAGTACTGCTGCTTGGCAAATGAAAACAATTCCCTGATAACACTTTCAAATTATGAAAATACAATGCAAGTTTTAGTTAAATTTTGGGATCTAAACAAAATAACAAAGCGGTATGGAGCACCTTGTATTGGATCAGCTGTGATTCCAGCTTTATCTGCAGTTTCATCCTTGAATGCTTTGTACAAGGGCTCATTCTACTGCGTCGCAATTGGCTTTGAAGGAGGAGAAATAAGTCTTTTCCGAGGAACTATCAAGTCTGACATATCCGTTTGTTTTCGAAGCTTCCAAATAAGTACCAGACGTATTAATGGTATTTATTTCAAACCAACAAATGTGAAGCATATCAATATGTTTGTTTGTTCAGATGCTGGTATTTTCTGTTATTTAGTTAAGGAAAATAATGATATAAGGGAAACCCAAATTATATTGGATACTAAAACTGAGCCAACTAGTTGTTGTGCATTTCAGGCTAGTGGAATCGAAGATACATATTTTATTGTTGGGCGTGATGATGCAGTCTATTGTTACACAAGTGATGGTAGGGGACCATGCTATGCAATCGAGGGAAAGAAGAAATATATTGCTAGATTTGCAAATTATCTGCTTATTGTTATACATCAAACCAATACTTTTTCATCAAAGAATAAATATTTACTTATAATTATCGATATATGCCATAAAATTATAGTTCTAAATAAGACTATGAATTCCATATCTGGTTTACTTTTTGAAAACAAAAACTGTTATGTGTTGACAGACACAAATGAAATGATAGCATTATACGAACGAGACATCAATTATAAGCTAGAGTTGCTTCTGCAGAATCACTTGTATGATATTTCGTTGAGTCTGGTTAAAAATGAATGTTGTGATGATAAAAGGTTAGCTCAAATTTATAAACTTTATGGTGATTATCTTTACCTAAAAGGTGATTACTCAGGAGCAGTAAAAAGGTATATAAAGACTCTGGGCTGCCTGGAACCATATTGCATAATTCGAAAATTCTTAGATTCCAAGTTCGTAACTTATTTATTAGAATATATGGATGCTATTTTAAAATCAGATAATGCAACAGAAGAGCACATGCAATTGTTTATAAATTGCAAGTCCCGAATAAACTTGCCAAATAAATTACGCGAATTTTTATGCGAAGTGGATATGGATGAAACTTCCTACAAAGATATATATTGCAGTATTAACGAAACAATCTCAAGCAATATAACGCTACGACAAATCAATGATGATATCAACCATGAAATGTGTGATACTAGTTTGGTAAAATTTTTAAGCATAGTAAATAATATTTCCGATGTAAAACAATTTCTCAGCAGGCTAAATGAACATCAAATATATTCGTATTTTAAGGAACATTCCGAAACTCTTATGAAATCTTACAAACAACAAACAACAGAAATATTTAAATCAATTTGTGAACAAAATTTTGTAAGCTGCGACAATACTGGCTTAAATTCTTCAGAAATCTTTATTTCATTGCTTATAAACCAAGAATTCCTTTGTATAGACTTTTTAGAACATATTATAAAGGTAGTTCCAAAGAGTGGAATGATTTCTTATAACTGCTTATTTGAAATGTATTTACGCACTTGGAAGTCAAACAACTCAATTTCTCACAAACTTTTAGATTTTCTTGAACTCAATTATAGAAAGTACGACGAGGTTCATATTCTCATATTATGCAAACTGTACTCATTTTGGGATGGAGTAATTTTTTTATATCAGAAAAATACCTTGGACAACTTATCAATGCGCTATTATATGCAAACTGGAGATTCAAAAAATATTTCTTCCTGCCAAAATTTTTCGAAACCACAACTTTGCATTCAATCTCTCAATTATTTAGATGCGTCTTGTGAGAGTTCCGTACATATAGTGAACTTACTATTGAATGAAAATTTAAAAAAAATGTTTAATTCGCCTCTACAAATTTTTCAAAGGATTTCCAAGATTCAACCGTTTCGGATAGCACATGTAAAAGAATTTTATGTGCAGGAATTCCTAAAATTAGCTAAAGATTTAAAAAACGAATCGAATATTGTTAAGAATATGAATGATGATCAGCAGGAAATAAAAAATTTATTAAGATCATTTTCGATACGGCCCATTGAGATTCGTTTAAACATATGCAATCTATGTGACCAGCACATTAAGCACCCTGCTGTATTTTTTTTGTGTCATCATACATTCCATAAGCATTGTTTAAACTTATATTCTGAAGAAAATCAAGATTGTGTCGTTTGTAATGGAAAATGGAATAAAAAGAGAAACTACGCTGAAAGTATTTATAAAGATATACCAAAGTTGCCTACAGACTATCATACATGTATTGAAAAGTGCATTCGAAAAGGTCTATACAATTGTGTTATTAATAAAATAGATCTTGACCGTCGAATAAGCAGTAACCCTTTTGAAACATATTCAGATAATTTTGAAAATACTGATCCTTTCATTACACGATCAGGAAATCAGTTAATTCCCTTGGAAACTGCTGATACATATTCTCTACATACTTCCAACAAACGAGATTATTATGACGCTAATCTAAATCCATTTGAAGGATAAAAAAACAAAACACTCAATCAAATTAAGTTAAAGGCATATAAATTTTAACGAAAAAAAATATCAAAACATATTTTAATGCCAATCTTCATTCATTCAGACAAAAACAGATTTGTTCAATTTATAAAACATTTTTATTAAATTTTAAATACAGAATATTTATACGGATTTATTAGTTTTTCTAATGGTGTTTTTGTTTATAGATTTATTTTTTTAAATATTATTATTTTATGAATGAAAGTGTTATGGACTTGGTAGTTCACGAACGAACTAAAGGGTGTTTTTTTATGAGGTTTTTTTTCCAATATGGAGTAATCATTGTCTGACAGTTGTTTTGACAGTATAAAGTGACAACTCTACTCAGTATTGTTTGGAAAATCATCATGAATAGGTTTACTCTAGACCGACGCTTCCAAATCGTGGAAATTTATTTTCAAAAACAGTGTTCAATTAAAAGTGTTTTTAGAGCACTTCGTGAATTTAATGGTGCATATAATCGTCCGTCTGAGACCGCCATAAAGAACGTTATTACAAAATTTCGGTCTACATTCACTCTTTTGGACCGAGAAGTATGAGAAGAGTGCGTACAGAAGAAAACATTGCTGTCGTTGAGGCCAGCGTCGAAGAAAACGACGATTTATCGATTCGTCGTCGTGCGCAAGAAGTTAGACTTTATGGAAAATTTTGGATTTGGTGCCATACACAATTCAATTGGTGCAACAATTAAAGCCACACGATAATCAAATTCGCCGTGAATTCAGTAATTGTTCGCTTAATCAATTAGACGAAGATCCGCCTTTTTACCGCAAAATACTCTTCAGTAATGAGGCGCAGTTTTGGTTAAATGGATATGTCAACAAGCAAAATAGCCGTATTTGGAGCAAAGATAATCCACACGCCTTTCAAGAATTACTAATCCATCCCGATAAATGTACTATTTGCTGCGGTCTATGGGCTGGTGGAATCATCGGTTCTTATTTCTTTAAAAATGAGGAGAGACGACGCGTTACCGTGAATGGAAATCGATACAGAACCATGATCAATGAATTTTTGTTGCCACATCTTCAAGATATGGATGTGGACGAAATGTGGTTTCAACAGGATGGTGCCATTTGTCATACTGCGGGCGAAACAATCGACTTATTGAAATAACATTTCAACGACAATATTATTTCGAGAAATGGACCGGTGAATTGGCCTCCGCGTTCGTATGATTTGACGCCACTTGATTATTTCTTGTGGGGATACGTGAAGTCAATAGTTCATGTGGATAAACCAGCAACGATTGACGCTTTGTAAACCAATATTCAAGGTGTCATTGCTGAAATACGCCCTCAAATGCTTGAAAAGGTGGTCGAAAATTGGACCTCCAGAATGACCTTTGTGCAAAATAGTCGTGGTGGCCATATGCCCGAAATTATATTTAAATGTTAAATGTCATGAAGTTATCTACCAAATAAAAAATTGTTTGGCAATTTCATAATTTGGCATGTGTTTTATTTAAATTTCAAATCAGCAAGCTCTTAAAAAAACACCCTTTAGTTGAATTGAACGATTCCCACTCATGAACTAGATCGTTGGTTCTCGTTCCTGCAGTTCAATTGATTTTTCGAGTCTAATCAAAATGAACGAAAGAAAACTAAAATGGAATGATCTGAGTCCCTGCAAATTCCTTTGCATTTGAATAATTTTACTGAAATAGTGAAAAACATTTCGTTTAAAAATGAACTAGAAGATCATAAGGTTTGAAATGTTATACACAAGGTTTGAGACCATGAAAATACTTTTTAATTCTTCGCTACTGTATTGAAATGGTGGGGAAAAAGAAACAGTTTCGATAGTATCGTAAGTGTAGACGTAGAATTCCGTTTAAGTTGTAACCTCTTGTACTTTATCTCTTTGGTCCGATAGTTTTGTTCATTTTGCACGTATTTTCATTGATCTTCCAAAAATTAAAAAATAAATTAATAACACTCAATTATGGACTACTTATCGAGGCCAAACAAAGAAAAAATTAAAAGTAGGTATGATTAAATGAGCAAGCAAAATTTCAAATTTTTTCGATCATTTTGTTAAGTTTGACAGGTTGAGTTCATTGACTTAGTTGAAAAGGAGGCGAAGCAAATGCACTTTCCATTGGTGCCACTTTCGTCTCTGCCAGATATATCGTTTGTGAGCTACAGTCAGTTTAACTACTTATTTCAAATTAAAATTAAGACCCCGATTTTTAAAAAATCGTATGGTTACTATATTTCTCGCTGAGCACATGTCCTTTCCTCTCGTCTCTGTCTGATATTTAGTTCGCTAGCTACACTTTCTATTCGATGCATAGTTTGCAAACTACACTAGCTAGTGCTAGTGGGATGTGGAATCCAAATTAATTTGCATTATAAGCAAAAATTAAAATTTTACGCCATCTATTGGGTAAAAGCATAAAAAGAAATATGATCCAACTCGTTTTTTTCATAAGAGTTAAATCTAACCGGATCACAGAACCATTTCGTTAAATTTGACAGATTGAGTTCATTGACTGAGTTGAAAAGAGGTTCATGACCTCTGGTTTCAAAATAGTATACTAGAACAGTAGTGCATACAAAAACCCAATACGAACTAATGCTTACAATGCTGCCAAAGCCAACCAATCAGTTCGTGCAAAACCAAAGCATACAAGCATAAACAACGAAAGAAAAACAAGAAAGCAGCAGGCACATAAGCAGCTGATGATTGATTTTCTTATATAAAAACATGCATTTTTCTTCTTATATCTTACTATTTTGTGACTTTAATATAATAGTTACAAAATCCAAAGTTAGATATTCATTCAGCGCAGGATATATCTGATATTTTAGTGTATATATTATCTTTGAACGAAGAGTATTAAAGGCTGTAGGTATACCCTAAAGTATTCGCCAAAAACGTTGCCTAATGACCTTGAAAAAATCTGTTAAAACGACCCCATACAAACCGCGCTGTAAGACGTAATTCTACGTCAAAAACGAACGAAAAGACTTAATGAACTAAAAGACTTGCGGTCAATTTCTTCACCAAGTATTAGCTCTAAACCGTGGATTAGTCCACTGCTAAACCACGGATTAGTGAAAATTAATTTCTTCACCGAGTATGATTTGCTTTTCTTTAACACGTAAAAGCAAGAGTCAACTCGTTGTGCACCCGTGGTTGAATCAGAAAATTTTTATGTTTTTATCAGAAAATAAGATTTACTGCTGTTATTATAAAAGAAAGCAAAGTATAAAAGTGAAGAATAAATGAAAAGAATAACATCGCAGCCACACATGATGGAAATGTCTTGCCAGTGGAAAATATGTATTAACATCGAAAATGTTTTGTAAATAAGCATCAAATTGCGCTGCGGCCACACGTGGTTTAAAGTTAATTTTCAAAATGTCAAAGTCAATGGTTCTAGCAACAATTCGACCATTTTCCTCTTTTATTTACTTTAAGATCACGTGCATAATGAAGCATATGAGCGTTGCTGTCAGCGAAGCGATTTGCTTGCGATAAAACTGTTTCATGCTTCCTTATGACGGTGCGCATAGTGAAGTATATGAGCGTCGCGTTTCAAATCTGTTGTCGCAAGCAAACGCATCGCACCACATTTTCGAGCGATTGCCTGCGAATGTATGTGCATCTTGTTTTTGTTTAATTCTTGCGAATTTCAATTTGTTATGTTGTCACATCGAAGCAAGATGAAACAAAAACTTCTTGCCGTCACGCCAATTGACTCACTCTATTTGCCAGAATGCAGTTCCACAGGCGCCAACTCAACGATGCATCGCTACGCATGAACGATACTCCGCAACTGCAAGACCTTCCTCGCCTATATTAAGCTGTGTTAATGCGTCCGCAGCAGCAGCAGCCAGCAACAACATCAACAAGAACAGATTTGCGCTGGCGTCGTACCCGTTTTGGAAGCAACATCAGTGCTTATTTCTGCATGTTCATCGGACTCTGGCTCTTAGAATTCCACAGGCGCCAGCTAAATGATACACAGCTACGCATAACGATACACCGCCACTGCAAGGAGCTAGTGATGGTCCAGGACTTTCCTCGCCCTAGTTCAGCAGTAAAAATGCGGCGGCAGAAGGAGCCAGTGAGCAGCAAACGTGTGCCACTTAATACGCGTGGCAATGCGCCAACTGAATACCTGGTGGTTTCTGAGGCACAGCAACATCAGCAGGACCTTCCTTGTTCTTAGGCATCTTAAGCAGTACAAATGCAGCTGCAGCAGCACCCTGTCAACAGCAAAGTCCACACAAGGCAAACGTCCACACATTTACTTAATGCACGTGTCAACAACGTTTATGTGCAACAACAAGCGCTAACAGAAAAAGTGTTTGTTAATGTAGCACAGCAACACCACCAGCAAAATCAACAACAACCCCAAGAACAACAGCAATGCGCTGGTGTTGTATCCGTTTTGGCAGCAACACCAGTTAATGTGCGTCGGACTCTGGTTCTTCGACTTTAGATCCCAATGCCACGATCTACAAGTCATTATTTGCAAGTCATAACTGCAAGTCATTTATTGCGACGATAAGTTTGAGATTAGTATTTTTATTAAAGTCATTTTAAAATAAATTAAAATTGAAATCATCCAGTAAATTTGTTTCAATGAGACTTCAACTTCTTCAACACTAGAGAAAACAAAACAGAAGAAGATATCCGAATCTTTGAAGAAATGCTTGACAACCAATTCATTTTGCCACCAGCTCAAGCAGTGAACATTTTCGCACGCTCCGTTCCCAATTTTAAATTTATATTAGCACATATTCTCATGCTATTAATATATTATTTTATGATCTCCTGCAATTGCTTCTTTTTGATAAATTAATTAGTTTTTGAGTTGTTTAAAAATATGAACTTGTCAAACTTTTATAACAAAGCTTACATATATGCATCTCGCTCATTATAGCAAGTGGTGCGATATGTGAGAAGATAAGATACTGGAGGATCGCATGGAAACGCGGCATTATACTAATTACTTGATTAATATATTTAGCGACATTTCGAAAAACGACAATTTATTGTACATCTTAATAAAAGTTTATAAAAATTTCGTTTAAAGCGGACAAATTATTCTGTATTGATGCATAGAAATTATAATTAAATATATGCGCCAAATATATAATTGGGTACTATGTACTTTATACAAAATATATTGCACATCACTTCGTGTCAAACTATTTATTCTGCATGCTTATTCTACATTGAATTCAATTCCAATATATTTTATCAATTGCATTATTAATTTAAAAATTTATAAATTTTTTTTGACACTTTCATGATCATGACAAATAACACATACTTCAATAACATTCTCCTTTAAAAGTGTGGTGTGTTCACGAAATTTTTACTGCTCAACTACACAAGTCCTCAACTACACTGGCAAGTGCACTGAATCGTGAAAACCCCTATTATAATAAATTTTAAGTTGAATGAGTATTTGCTGCCTTTTTGTTGTTTTTCAATTGTATGTGTATTCGCTTATGCTGCTTCTCAACTTCTGACGCTCAATATGAAAATTCAAATTCTTAGAGATTATGAGTGCATTCAATCCGAAAGAGCGCTCAGGTAGAGAAGTAGCATAAACTGATACTTTCTGCTGAACGGGTTTTTTGGCGAAATGTCAAATTTCCCACAAATTGATTGTTTATCTGTCAAAAAGAAGTGAGCGTAAACCTACGATGGCGACCGCTCAGGGAACATGTTGTGTGAGCGGTTTATGTTCATACCATTCAGGCGGAAAGTTGTGTAGCAGCTACGTAGCAAATTTTCGGCTGAATGCACTGTATGCAATAAGGCTTTGCTATTAACTTCGCTGCGATTGCTTACATGCAGGGTGGATTAAGTTGGAAGTTCATTCGATGCAGTTGCGTTTTTCGTCCGTTTACTCGCTAGAGCAATTTACGCAAGAAAATTATGGCAGAGTTCAATAACTGCGTTTTACGTTCAGAGCAAGCAAGGGCTGCAACATTATAAAACAGTTTGTGTGTTCTTAGCGTCATATTTCTTAATAATATTTATTAATTTTACACAAAAATACTCATTGTTTTCATTTATAATCATAAAAATTTAAATTCTAAGTATTTAACACGTCCTGTTTACAAATTCTCGACAAAAAATGTAATACTATGTTCCCACTGAGATCAAATTAGGTAATTTCGAGCTCTTGTGTAATTTCGACTGAACTGATCTAAGAACTATGGTAATTTCCCATACAATTTGTTGATTTGGAAATTACCTCAAACAAGGTAATTTCGTTTAATACTATGTTCACACTGAGATCAAATGAGGTAATTTCGAGCTTTTGTGTAATTTCGACTGAAATGGTCTAAAAACTATGGTAATTTCCCATACAATTTGTTGATTTGGAAATTACCTCAAACAAGGCAATTTCGTTTATACTATGTTCACACTGAGATCAAATTAGGTAATTTCGACCTTTTGTGTAATTTCGACTGAAATTACCTAAGAACTATGGTAATTTCCCATACAATTTGTTGATTTGGAAATTACCTCAAACAAGGTAATTTCGTTTAAATTACTCACGAAATTAGGCAAAAATGCACTGCAACCCTGAAATCTGAATATAGTGTGAATTAAACACACCCCTTTTTTTGGAGTATTAACAATCTTGCTATCCATTCCAGCTGAGCCGTCAAAATTATACATGACACATGAAAATGGCCACATTCAGATACTTTACTTTTTTGACCCTTCGGGTAGCAACCCATTCAGTGAAACTTAGGTTAGCAATGTTTTCAATGAATTAAAGTTGTACAATTGATAACATGTATGGTCATGTGCGAAATAGTTTTGCGAACTTACTTTGAGTAAGAATTTTCTATTTTTAATTGAACATTTAAGTTGGCAACCGTTGAGTATGCTGAATGTGGTCAATAATGAATTGACAAAAAAAAATCAAACGTCAAACGAAATTATCTAAGCCCAGTGTGAACACTTTTGTACAATTTCGAAATTATCTCACGAAATTACCTAATTTGATCTCAGTGTGAACATAGTTTTAAATTACTCACGAAATTAGGCAAAAATGCACTGCAACCCTGAAATCTGAATATAGTGGGAATTAAACACATCCTTTTTTGGCGTATTAACAATCTTGCTATCCATTCCAGCTGAGCCGTCCAAATTATACATGACTAGTGTCCGACCGAAACCAAAATTTTGGCCGAAACCGAAACCGAATTTCGGCCATTTTTGTAATATTCGGCCGAAACCGAAACCGAAACCGAAACTGAACGTCTACATGAAAATTGTTTTAAAAACAATTAATTTATTTTAATTTTTTAGTTAAAAGCTTTCAAAAACAAAACAATTGAAACAGATTATAATAACGTATATATTCGATAAATATTCTTTTGCCTTTATTCATAAAAATTTACGAACCTCTTTACAAAAAAAATTTCAAAAACAGTATCCATAAACGTCCAATAACGACAAAAATCTCTTATAAAGTCTTCTTAAATGAGTAACCTTCAATAAACCCTTGATAAAGCCTTTTTAAAAATTTTACTCTAATGTGAGCACAAATATTGTCAAAAATACTTCAAACTGTTTCAAAAAATATGAAAACATGGCAAAACATTTCAAAATATTGAAAATAAAAATTATAAGTGACAATATTTTCACAGAAGAACATAGATTAAACAATTTTTTGACTGTTTGCATGTCAAAGTAGTGATAAAATTGTGACAAATAAACAAAAAATTATTGAATTTATCAAATTCACGAACCATTCTTGACACTGTTCCCATTTCAAATTGAGAGCGTTCCTATTTTAACAAATAAGCTGAGACAATATTTTTATTAATAACAAAATTTTAAAAAATATTTTATCTCTAAAAAGCTTTTTGACTATTGAGCACTTTAAATCTATTCCAAGATATTTTTATGAATATGACCGTTTGAATATTAATGTTCAACTTTAAAATAATAAATATGGAGATCATTTAATACCACTTTAAGGAACTTTTTAGTATATAAAGTTAAATAACTTAATATTAGAATCTAAAAAAAACTACATTTATCGTTTTGTGCTGGACTCAACTCACACGGTCAATCAAATGACTGAATTTAACGTTTTTGTTCTACTTAACACCATTAAAAATTTTGATGAAAGCGAACTCACATCTACCATTGAAATATATGTAAAAACCGAATTAGTAGTGTCCGATCAAATATTCGGTTTCGGTTTCGGCCATATTGATGCCGAATAGCCGAAACTGATTAAAAGGGCCGAAACTGGCCGAAACCGAAACCGAAACCGAATATTCGGTCGGACAATATACATGACACATGATAATGGCCACATTCAGATACTTTACGTTTTTGACCCTTCGTGTAGCAACCCATTGAGTGAAACTTGGGCGAGCAATGTTTTCAATGAATTAAAGTTGTACAATTGATAAGATGCACGGTTATGTGCGAAATAGTTTTGCAAACTTACTTTGAGTAAGAATTTTCTATTTTTAATTCAACATTTAAGTTGGCAACTGTTGAGTATGCTGTATGCGGCCAATAATGCATTGACAAAAAAAAAATAAATCAAACGTCAAACGAAATTATCTAAGCCCAGTGTGAACACTTTTGTACAATTTTGAAATTATCTCACGAAATTGCCTAATTTGATCTCAGTGTGAACATAGTATAAATTACTCTGAATATAGTGTGAATGAAACACACCCTTTTTTTTGACGTATTAACAATCTTGCTATCCATTCCAGCTGAGTCGTCAAAATTATACATGACACATGATAATGGCCACATTCAGATACGTTACTTTTTTGACCCTTCGGGTAGCAACCCATTCAGTGTAACTTGGGTGAGCAATGTTTTCAATGAATTAAAGTTGTAAAATTGATAAGATGTACGGTTATGTGCGAAATAGTTTATCAAAGTTACTTTGAGTAAGAATTTTCTATTTCTAATTGAACATATAAGTTGGCAACTGTTGAGTATGCTGAATGTGGCCAATAATGAATTGACAAAAAAATAAATCAAACGTCAAACGAAATTATCTTAGCCCATTACACTTTTGTACAATTTCGAAATTATCTCACGAAATTGCCTAATTTGATCTCATTGTGAACATAGTATTAGACATTTAAAATTTTTTTAGATCTATGTGCAAGAGCCATCCCTGAAAGTAATTGCTTCTGACTCGTTACTTAACTTTATTCTCGCTTTTCGTTACAAGTAACGCGCTGTCAAAAAACGCAGTTTACGCAAGAAAAGTTGAAATATTTTCAACTTTCTTGCGGTTGTAGCGAAAGGAAAAGTAGAAAATTGTGTTTATTTTTTTTTATATATGTTCATAATTTTATATCTTATTAAAATTTCAGGTTTTTGATAATTGGAGATACTCCGTAACTCACAAGTTGCGACTAGAGAAGGCAGAATTGAAAAAAAACGGGTGGTGGACCTGCTTCAGGCAAAAAAGTACCTGACAAGTTGGAGGAACGAGCGATGGTTTTCTGGGGCAAAATTATTGTTGAGGGCCATTCAAAGGTTACTACGGCAGGTTATTCCATGATCGAGCCTAAACATGATGATCTGCTAGAACTATCCAATATGATAGCTGAATCATTGGAAGAACCAGTAGAGCTTTTCTCTAACGCTTCACTCAATGAATGCGTAAAAAAATCAGCAGAGTTCTTCTTAAATACTGCTACCAATGATTCGATTAACAAATTGGATAATTCCCGTAGTGAACCAAAGGCGAAACGGCAGCGTATATCAACGACTTGGTAAGATTAGGCACAGAATCACTATATAACCCAAAACAATTTTATATTAATTTAAAACTAATTTCAGATGAAGATTTGAACGCAATGCTGGAACAAAGCAAGTCCAATATACAAATGCAAGCTGAAAGCATCGTGGGCAGACTTGACCAGCTAATTGGTGCCATTGAGAAGTTGGCTGCTGCTCAGAACGCGACAGCAAATGTTGTAATTAAAATTGCCGAAGCTTTAACGCAGTAAACCTTCTAATACAATTTTTGTTTTATTTTTATTATAGTATTTTTTACTAGTATCCTTTTATTTAAATTTTAAATGAATCAAATTTTAATGAATTACTTTTAGGCCTATTTTTAATATAAATTGCGATATCAAATGAAAAAATGTGATATACTAATTTTTAAATAAAAACTCCATATCTGATAAAAATGTAAACAATTTTATTTTATGTTTCAAAAGGTTCGTACTAGTTGCTGCAGGTAACATTTTTTTTAAAATAATAAAAATTGATTGAAAACCAACGGTTAGCACATGGCTGCAAGCACCTGTGTAAATTTGTTCATAAAGAAGGAGTGAAAAACTTGTTCCGGGAATATATTTTTTCAATTTCACCTGCATTTTTATCTGTGCAAATTTATTGCATAGCGTTCTCTCACTCTGGATCCATGGTCTAGAAAATATTCCAGGCCCATTGTAAAAATGTAATGAATAGCAAAAATTGCGTACACAATCTTGGCTGCTATTTCTGGCGCGTAATGTAAAACGCTTTCACGAGATAAGCACCTGAATCGACTTTTGATAACCCCAAACGATCTTTCAACAGAGTTCCTGGTGGTTATATTAAAAAGCGCTTATTATATGTGGATTCAGCAGTTCCATTCATTCGGTTATATATTGGTGTTAGTAACCATGGTTCCAAAGGAAAGCCGGAATCGCCTGGAAATTATAAAATGTATTTATATATACAGTGACCCACAAAATTGTTCATAAAAAACTCGATTTCAACTCTTTAACGAATTTATTTGAACTGAGAAGATAATTCTTAGAAATTCTTGCGTTCTCTTATCAACCAACACTTTGAAAATCCAGACCACTTACAAATTTTGTTATTGCTATTCAATTGTTTTTGCAATGGCTACCGGTACAGCATAATTGTTGTGAACAGTTTTGTGACTCGCGTGATTTTTAGTTGATGTAAAGCGTTCGGTTACAGCATTTGAAAAAAAAAAATTCCCTCACGTTAGTTTTCTGCGTCGCGCATATTTAATTGGGTTTGAGTAAAAAAAGGGAATAATATTTACTATACGCCATGCCGAAAGTAATTAACTCAAATCTGATTGCTGTAATTAAGAAAGAGCTTCGAGAAGGCAAAAGTGTTCGTCAAATTGCGGGAAAGTGCCATGTTTCATTGGGATTTATCACAAAGATAAGAAAAAGTATGGTTCTAGTTCCAAACATTAACAAAGCTGGACGTCCACAAAAATTGTGCCCACAAACAAAACGAGCAGTGAGGAGGCTGATAACATCAGGAGCGGTCGAAAATGCTGTAGAGGCCAGAAATGTCATCGCTGAGTCTTTAAACACTCGAGTCTGCTCTGAAACGATCCGAAGATGTCTTAAAGAGAGTGGTATGAAGGCAAAAACTAAAATAAAGAAGCCCCTTCTAACAGCGAAGCACAAGGATGCGCGACTGGCTTTTGCAAAGCGACATGCTGATTGGACTGTGATGCAGTGGAAATTGGTTACTTGGTCAGATGAGTCGAAAATTAATCGCTTAGGTTCAGATGGACGAATATGGTCTTGGTACGACAAAAAAGTTGGCATAACATCTCGCAACATTCAGGAAACCTTGAAGTTTGGTGGAAGCTCTCTAATGATCTGGGGTTGTTTCCAAGGAAACAAATTAGGAGTTCTTCGTAAGATCGAAGGAAAAATGAAAGCCGTAGATTATATTAAGATTCTTGAAGACTCCTACTTACCCAGTCTCGAAATTTTTGGCTGCGAACCAGGGGATACTGTGTTTATGCAGGACAATGATCCGAAACACAAAGCCAAAATAACAATGAATTGGCTACGCGACCATGGTATTAACTGTATGGATTGGCCAGCACAGTCCCCGGATATAAATCCAATCGAAAATTTATGGATTATTTTAAAGAAAAAAATAATTGTTCGAAAATCAACACCGCAAAACCTGGAGCAGCTATGGGTTGCTGTTAATGAAGAGTGGTCTAGCATCAGTTCCGAAATATTGGAAAACTTAATGGCAAGTATGCCTAAGAATATTCAACTTATCATTAAAGCCAAAGGCGGGCATATTAAATATTAAGAAATTGTTTTTGAATTATGAAAAAAATTTTGTTTGTTTAGGTTACATAATTGTTCACAAAAAAATTTAAAAAAAACTCTATTAAAGTGTAAAAAACGTAATGACTAAATTGAATTAGAGGCTTTAGAATAAGAATAAATCCTATTTAAGTTTTTTGTAAATATTTTTTCTTAAAATTTCTTTCACAAAAATAAATATGAAACGTTGACTACAAACACGTGTTTTTATGAACAATTTTGTGGGTCACTGTATATTAAAACTTAAATCAAAAATTATAACAATATATTAATACAACTGGCAAAAAAATTACCAAGAATGTGTGAGGTTTGGTTTTCAAAAAATTGCAAAAATTACCTTCATAGTTGAATCAGTTACTACCAGAACATTTAAGCTGTGGTATCCTTTCCTATTGACATATAAATGTCCTGGTGCTTCTGGTTTTCTGGTGGAGCAATAATTGGTAAGTGGGTACCGTCTATAACCCCAATGATATTAGGCATATTGTACTTTAAAAAAACCTACAAATATTTTTAGCAAATTACACTCAGCTTCGTCAATTTTCTACTTACCCTCTTTTTATTTCGGCGGTATCAAGAATGCCACTTGGGAATTTTATCGCTTCATAGACCAAGTTCGCGTTGATCAAGATGGTTACGCGTTCAATTGACCTCGATGTACTGGGCTGAGATAGTCCAAAAATGTTGTGGCTTCCTATTGAGGCTTGGTAGGATCCATACTCATAAAAATGCAGCGATGTAAGTAGCTATAACAAAGTAATTAACAAATGTTCATTTAATTAACTCAAAAACAGACCTGAATTTCAAAAGGAATATTTGTGGCTACTAAAAATGGTTCCAATTCGCCCATGAGAAGTCGAGCATTGACCTTGTCCAATCGAAATAGTTGCACGAATCGCACGTCAGGAAGCTCGAATGGTTTGCTTTTAAGGCGCAACTCCAGCAGAGTTGCTCTATGGTGTCTTCTAAAAAAAAATCAAATTGAGCACAAACATATGCATAACAGACAGTCACTATAACAGAATAACAGATTTTGCAGAGTAGGCCCAAATATCAGCCATCATTTCATCTAAATGCATAAATTAAAAGCTTTTAAATTCACCGCATTTAATTAAAATTGCACTTATCCACATATTGCGAATTTTTCTTCTTGTTGCTGTTTTTCCATCCATAAATGCCAATCCAAATTCACGCACGAAATCTTTTATGGCTAAATCGCAATACTGCGTTACGTTGGTCGTGCGTTGACAGCTCGAGTAGAGATCAACGTGTTCTTATAGTGCAAATCTAAATCCGACCTCAAGCGTTGGTCGTACTTTATATCGTAAAACAAAAAGAAGAGATGGTCGTATTATAACCAAAGAACGATCTTACGAAATAAGTAGAAAAGTGTTCTACTCGGTCGTGCGTTTGACATTTCTTCATAGAGGAGAGTTGCATTTTCATTGAAAGTGCTTAAAATGTGAGTGTTTTATAGTTTCACTGGAAGAGATAGATTTTCGTCGGATTTCTTTTATAATCGCTGGAATTTATGTTTTATATAATGTATTTTAATAACGCATGCATTTTAAGAAATCAAATGAAAATTTTGATAAAGTTAATATATTTGTATTATTCGATATCTTGGACATTTATATAGAAATTGCGAGATTTAGACTTGGGGGAAAAACAACATTTAAGGTCATTTTTGTACAGCTGCTTTTATTGGCATCACCAAAATTACAGACGCACGATCTGTCAGCGCAACATTGAGTTTTGTAAAGTTATAGGTCGTGCGTTCTGACAGCTCATCTCGTAAAGTTTATGCAACGTCGATATAAAGTACGATTGGCGCACGACCGACCTAACGCATTATTGCGATTTCAGCATAAATCATACACCATACCTATAAAAATCACTTGTGTGACACTCACCAGTGGCGTAGCGAGCATAACTGGCGCCCGGGGCAAACAATTTTTTTGGCATCCACAATGATATAATGAAAAAATAATTATATATTAAATATAATTTTTTAATATTTAGCACAAATAATTATAATACACCTATTAAATTACATAAATACTCTATGCGACAAAATCAGAAAAAATTTCTCTTCACAACAGCTCATTATATTTATACCCCCACGCGTACTGCGTAAGGGATATATTAATTTTGTCACGACGTGTGTAAAGCCCCTAAGGAGGCATGGAAGGTATAGAAAAGTATAAATATTCTTACTCAGCATCACCACCTGAGTTGATTTAACCATGTACGTCTGTCTGTCCGTCTGTCTGTCTGTCTGTGGACACGATTACAGCCGTAATTGTAAAGCTATCGTGCTGAAATTCGATATATATTTTATAAATAATATTATTTATAAATTAATTTTTATTTTTTCTATAAAACTAAGAGCAACTTCGAGAATGGACCAAATCGGACGAAAACCACGCCTACCTCCAATACAAGCCAAATAATGAAAACTCCATAAAGAAGCAAATATTAAAGCTACAAAACTTAAATTCGGTATTTGTGTAGTCTTTCCCAAAACTCAGGTATGTTAGAAAAATGGGCGTCATCCACCCACGAACACGCCCACCTCCCATACAACCCTAATATTGAAACCTATATATGGAGGCTTGTGTCGAAGCTACAAAGGTAAAATTAGATATTTATTATTTTTATATAAAAATTAAGACGTGAGAGAAAAATGGATGTAATCCACCCACGAACACGCCCACCTCCCATACAACCCATAATATTGAAAACTATATAAATAGGCTTCTGTCGAAGCTACAAAAGTAAAATAAGATATTTATTATTTTTATATAAAAATTAAGACATGTTAGAAAATTGGGCGTCATCCACCTGCGAACACGCCCATACAACCCATAATATTGAAAACTCTATAAATAGGCTAATATTTAAGCTACAGACCTGAAATTGGGTATTTGTGTAAATTATATCAAAATTGGGGCGTGTTAGAAAAATTGTATCAACCACTCAAGAACACGCCCACCTCCCATACAACCCCTAATTGAAAACTTTATAAAGAGGCTTGTCTTTACTTTGCAGGAAAACAATTTGATATGAATGTATTTTAGACGTCATCAAAATAGTAAAATTTTTGAAGTCTCATAAAAAAGAGCTGCAATTTAGGATTTTGTACCATTACGAATCGCCCGTTGGGGGTATTTTAACTTCGGCCAGTCGAAAATATACCTTACTAGTTTTTTATAGATTTGGGATAGATCTTAACACGAAAATTGCAAAAAAACTGTTTATGGTTGTGTTTTTTTAAAGATTTTTAAAGTTTTTCATATATAGTTGCATATATTTAAATATATCGTATACACTACTTGTTCGATGCTTATAATCACGCCTATCAAATTAAGCCTAATAAAATTTCAAATTTTCTACATGTTTGTTCAACCAATTTTTACATTTGAATAAATAGTTTTTGCGCTATCATAATTTAAAAATTCATGATAAAATCGAAAACTTCAAAAAGTGGTTAATTTTACCATTTGATCTTAAAACTTAATTTATACTAGAGAATATCGCCAAAAGAAATTCGTGCAAAATTCGGTCAGGAGATGCATTTGACTGAAGACGCTAAGATTCGACATTGTATCATTGAGAAAACTACATTTTCAAAACTAGCAGAAACGTACTACTTTTAAAAACGTTTAACCCACATTTTGCGCCTCTAATGTTTATTTTTATTTTAAAAATGGACATTTTAAAAAAGGCTTCTAAAAAGTTGGTTTTATTTTCTACAATCAACATAAAAAATATAAAAAAATCTGGTTCTAATATAGACTTTGCTTGTTATTCATCTTGTCGTTGCAGATACCAGCTATTAAAAAAACAGTGTTATTCTGCTTATATAGCCAACATCAAATCTCAATTTAATGATAATCCGAAACTCTTCTATACTAGTGTTAATTCAAAACGTAAGGCTTCCAACTTTCCACCCCTTATGAGATTCAATCAAGAGGTATCGTCTTGTGGCAATGTTATTTCCAACATGCAAGCTTCTTCAAATCAACTTACTCCAATATACCATTTAATATGTGTACTGAGCATCCCTTTTTTAATCCAGTTAGCTCTTTTGAAACTCCAGTAATAGACTCAATTATTGTTATGCATAACCTTCGTCAAGTTAAATGCTCTTTTTCGACTGGCCCTGATGTAATTCCGAGTTGCATTCTGAAGGAATGTGCTAGCAACCTGTGTGCTCCTCTAACAAACATATTTAATATATCCTTGCAAAGTGGACATTTTCCCATTATATGGAAAGATTCATATATTATACCCCTTCATAAATCTGGCTCCAAAATTGATGTCACTAACTACCGAGGCATCGCCATATTAAGCGCAATCCCTAAATTATTTGAGAAAATCATAACTGAACAACTAACCCACTTCGTATCTTCTTCCATTTCTGTCACTCAACATGGTTTTTTTAAAGGGTAAATCAACTTCAACAAACCTTTTGGAGTTTACAACTCGTGTAATAAAAGGTTTTACTTTGGAAAAACAGACTTACGTTATTTATACGGACTTTAGCAAAGCTTTTGACAGCGACAATCATAATCTTCTATTGAATAAACTTAAAATAATTGGGTTTCCTGTAAAATTGCTAAATTGGATAGAATCTTATTTATCGAGACGTTTTCTAAAAGTTTTATATAAAAATTCTCTATCACAAAATATTATGGTAACATCTGGTGTTCCGCAAGGAAGTCATCTTGGACCGGTTTTATTCTTACTATTTATCAATGACCTTCCCTCGGCAAATAAACACTGTGACGTCTTAATGTATGCAGACGATGTGAAAGTTTTTCTTACCTCATTAAAAGATGGGCGAAAGAATTCAATGATGCCTTCACTACTGAATTACTGTATATATCTCTCGTAAGACCAATCCTTGAATATGCTTCCGTAGTATGGAACCCTCAATATAACGTCCGCATTGATGCAATAGAATCGGTTCAAAAACAGTTTTTACTTTTTGCGGAGCAGAAGAATGGAAGCAGAAGAATGGTGCTTAATGTCACCTTCCTATATAAATTTCTTTGTGGTGATATTGACTCCCAATATATTCCCTCATCTCTTAACTTTAACATCCCAAGAAGAGGATCTAGACATTTTGTGCTTTTTAGTTGAGCCAGTGCACTTCAAATTTTGCCCTTCATGACCCTTTACGATGTATGTTTAGTGATTTCGACAATAGCTACAGCTTAATTAATTTTTGTGATTCGGTGGATGCCTTGAAACGGAAAATGATTTTACATTTAAATAATTGATACATTTTAAAATTTTGTTTCAAACATTAACTCGGTTAATAATATTGTTATATTCTGTTAAAATGTTGGCTGAAGTAATTCCATATATTCGAGACCGTTTCAGTTGTTTTTCCTTTATAATATTGCGTTTGATGAAGTAAACACCATCGAATATGATATGTATGCTTAAACTTGTTTGTTTTTAATCAACAAATTTTAAATTTTTCTTATTCATTTGACTTATTAGTTACTTAGTTTGTTGCGCAAGAGTTTATCTCTTTTCCATGTAAGTTTATGCCTGCGTTGGCCCAAATACATATCCAATTAATAACATTAGCACGGTGTTCCAAAATAACAAAGTGACCCATATATAATTGTACATATTTACACGTATATATCTGCGTTATATTTGGAATTGGTTTGGTGTTTAAAAGTTTAATCTCTTTTCTACGTAGGTTTTTGGGTTGAATAGTGGCCGCACACTTACTAATATTCATATTATGTTAGTTACTTTGGTCTCTTTGTTTTGGAGTTTTATGTAAAGTTTACTTCTTAGGGCGCGTTTATAGTAACGACTTGTTGCCGAGCCTAGTCGAGCCGAGATGGAAAGCTGAAAAGCGCTGCTCATACAATCATATGAAATAAGCTCAAAGTGCGTATAGTGCCAGCCAAATAGGCAGCTTAAAGCGACTTGTGCGCTGGTTTCCAGCGTGCAGATTGATGCTTTCTCGCTCGCTCTCATGGGTTTTGTTTCATTTTACACGCTGCTTGCTTGCTATTTTCATTAAATAACAGAAAAGAGACAAAGCAACA
Organism: Tetanocera ferruginea; assembly: GCA_958299015.1. Lineage (NCBI taxonomy): Eukaryota > Metazoa > Arthropoda > Insecta > Diptera > Sciomyzidae > Tetanocera > Tetanocera ferruginea. The sequence continues at coordinate 61,101,534 of OY282642.1, forward strand.
AAGAAAACTCTGCTTATAGTTAAAATTATTTTTTTTTGTTTTCGTTGTTGCGCTATTTGTCTTTTTTTTTTTTTTTTGAGTTTAAAAGCGAGTGGCTGGAGAAAATAAAGAATAGCGATGAGTAGTTTTCGCTTTCCCCTCTTAAACGTTGTTGAAAAAAATAGAGTAAGTGCAGCGAATTTGGTATAGTCAGGTAATGTGGTATAGTAGCTTTTTTCTGAATCTAACAGCATACGAATAACGGAAACAAGCAAAATAGATTGCGGCTCTCAGAGAATTAAGAGAGCAACGATCTGTTTTATTTTAAAACTCATTGTAAGTCAGTTGAAAAAATTCGCGGTTGGATGTGGTCGACTTTTTTTTTGGTAGTGTTAAATCATATGTTTTTGTTTGTAATATATATTTTCAAGTTCTTAAGTTACGGATATAAATAATCGGTACTAATTAAGCGTCAAATTATATGCAATTGATCGTATACTTAGTATTTTTAATTTTTTATAATAAAATCTACATTAAACACAAGTGCAGCTATTGTGGTACAGTTTGAATCAGCTAATTTGGTATATTGTACAACATTACCTTCCAAAAAAACAAAATGTCGAAAAAAGGGGAAATGAGGAATTGGGAAGCAGAGGATATGAGAAGAGCTATGCAGGCTGTTAGAAATGATCAAATGGGTATTCTCTTGGCTTCAAAATCATTTGGTGTACCCCATACAACTTTACAACGTTATGCAAGAAGCGAAAAGACCATTGAAGATATTTTGGCAAGTAAGCTTGGTCGACCTCCAACATTAGGTGCCGAAATGGAAAATGAACTTGTTAAATACATATTGGAAATGGAGTCACGATATTGGGGACTTACGCGGGCAGATATACGATCTTTATGTTTTCAAATTGCCACTATAAATAAAATACCCAACAAATTTTCTGTAATGAAAGAATGCACAGGAAGATATTGGTTAAACGGTTTTATTAGACGTCGTCAAAACGTAATAAGCTTTAGAAAGCCTTTTGGAACCAGTGCGGATCGTGTTCGTGGTTTCTCTAGAGAAAATGTCGATCTATTTTTTAATTTTCTTGAAGGTGAGTACAATAAGTACAATTTTCCTCCTTCGCGTATCTGGAACGTAGATAAAACTGCCTGTCTGAATCGCGTTCACTATAATCGCAGCCTAAGTAAGTAATTTATAGTATTTTATTTATTTTAAACTGTTGGATTGGATCCCGAATCCAATATTTTTTCGCTGGAGCTTCGTCGTTAATTCTCTTGACATGGCCTAGCCAGCACAGCCGCTCTATTTTAATACGCTTGACTATATCGATGTTAGCATATAGCTCATACAGCTCGTTGTTCCATCGTATTCGGTACTTGTCATTGACGCAGATTGGACCATAGATCTTGCAAAGGATTTTTCTCTCGAACGCTCCCAAAGTCCTTTCATCAGAGCTGCTCGACGTCCAGGTTTGTGATGCGTATAGTAGGACGGGCATGATTATTGACTTATAGAGCGTCAGTTTTGTTCGTCGAGAGAGAGCTCTGCTTCTCAATTGCCTACTGAGCCCAAAGTTACACCTGTTGGCAAGAGTTATCCTTCGTTTAATCTCAATACTGATATCGTTGGAGGAGTTAATACTGGATCCCAGGTAAACAAAGTCCTTCACTACCTCAAAGGAGGTGTTGTCAACAGTGACGTGGTTTCCAAGACGCTGAGACTGTTTGTTTGTTGACACGAGATACTTCGTTTATCTGCGTTCACTGCAAGACCCCTTCGACTCGACTCTTTTTCTAGCTTGGAGAATGCTGCACTGACTTTGCGCGTATTTTGACCAATGATGTCAATATCATCAGCATACGCCAGCAGCATAACACTCTTATAGAAATGGTGCCACTGCATCTCAGGTCAGCAGCTCGGATGATCTTCTCCATAACTATATTAAAGAAGTCGCACGATAAGGAACCACCTTGTCTGAAACCTCGCTTGGTATCGAACGGAAGGGAGAGGTCCTTCCCGATTTTCACTGCACTGCTTGTGTTGTTCAGTGTCACCCTGCAAAAACGTATTAGCTTCGCAGGAATTCCAAATTCAGACATGATGGAGTATAGGTGACTCCTTATTGGACTGTCGAAGGCGGCTTTGAAATCGACAAAGAGATGGTGCGTGTCGATTTGTTTTTCGAGGGTATTTTCCAAGATTTGTCGGAGCGTGAAGATCTGGTCAATGGTGGACTTTCCAGGTCTGAAACCACACTGATAAGGTCCAATCAGTTGGTTAACGATGGACTTCAGTCTTTCACACAATACGCTCGACAGGACCTTATATGCGATATTAAGAAGGCTAACCCCATGGTAGTTAGCGCAAATGGTGGGATCGCTTTTCTTGTGGATTGGGCAGAGCACACTGCGGTTCCAATCATCTGGAATGCATTCTTCCGACCATAATCTGCATAGAAGTCTGTGAATGCATTTAAACAGTGTTCTTGAAGGTGCTTCTTCCTACTTTGTTGCCTTTCATTACTCACATCATTAACTTCTCAATAACTAGCTCAACTTTCCCTGATTGCTGGAAATCTGCCAAAATAATTCCACTACCTAAGGGTTCTTCTGAATATCGCCCTATTGCTATATTGCCATTCCTATCTAAAGTTTTTGAACGCATTCTTTATTCTCAAGTAATTAGATTTTTAAATGAAAACTCCATGATTACGGAAAAACAATCGGGTTTTAGAGCAAAAATAAGCTGCGTTACTGCTTTAATACAAGTGTCAGAAGAAATACGGAAAGCCTTAGATAAAAACAACCTCACTTTTTTAACTCTATTGGACCATTCCAAAGCCTTCGATACGGTGGACCACAATCTACTGTGCATAAAACTTGCAAATCTTTTCAATTTCTCTAGCACTAGTGTGAAATTTATGAAGTCTTATCTGTTTAACAGAAGGCAGGCTGTGTGTGTTAAAGAAAAATTTTCAGACTTTATGTGCATACCAAGAGGTGTTCCTCAAGGTTCAATACTGGGACCCTTATTATTTTCTATGTACATCAACGACATAGTCGAAATACCACAGCACTGCAATATTCATTTATACGCAGATGACGTCCAATTGCAGATTAATTCAAAATTTTCAGATATCGCAGATTGTACGGAAAAACTTTGCTATGACCTTAAGATTATTTATAACTGGGCAACGAAAAATGGACTATGCCTCAATCCAAATAAATCAAAAACCTTAGTTATTTATAAGAATAGAATTGATCTTAACTCGATTCCTATCATTAAAATTAACGAGACAGAAATAAATTATGTTGACTGTGCAAAAAACTTGGGAATAACGTTTAATCGATGTTTAACTTGGAATAATCATATAAACATAGCCGTTGGTAAAGTATATGGTATGTTGCGTAGCTTGTGGACAGTGCAATTCTTCACTCCTGTTAAAATTCGTTTATTACTAGCAAAAACTTACTTAATTCCAACTCTACTGTATGGCTGCGAAATTTTTGCAAACTGTGATAGTATTAGTAAAGCAAAACTTAACGTTGTTTATAATAATATCGCTCGTTATGTTTTTGGACTTAGACGCTCAGATCACGTTTCGAGATATGCTTGTAAAATCTTTAATATGAATTTGAACTCACTTCTAAATTTTCGAACAACGTTAACATTACACAAAATCGTAACTACAAAATCACCGCTGGAACTGTTTCAAATGCTATGTTTTTCACGATCTGATCGAAATAACAATATAATACCAATTCGTCACACTTGTCTAACATCTGAACGACAATTTTTTGTCCACGCAATACGTCTTTGGAACTCACTTCCCAGAGATATACAAACTACTGGCAATGCATATCAATTTAAAATCAAACTTTTTAATTATCTTTCTTCTTAAAAGATGGGATTTTTAGCTCTTGTATTTTCTTTTCTTATATACGAAGTGAAGTGCCTTGATTAATTTGATTTATTTGTTTTTATTTATTTATTACTTTAATTACTTTATACTCTTAATTTATTTTTATATAAGATTTTACTGTGTCGACTTACCTTGTTTATTTGAAGTTATATCTGTTGTCATTCTTTTTTTTTTCTCATTAGATTATCAATGTTTGTCAATTTTTAAATAATAAGATCGTTTACTCATTTAATTTCACAACACTGTGCAGCTAGTGCTTTTATTAAAAGATATATATCTTGTTGTACTAGCATATCTCGAAATAAATAAATACAATACAATACAGAGCTTCGCCACCGGTCTTAAACAGCTCAGCCGGAAGGCTATCGGCTCCTGCGGCTTTGTTGTTTTTAAGCCGAAGTAGAGCTGTTTAAACCTCGTTATAGTCGGGCATATTCGGGTTTCCGGGATATCATCCTCACTGGCGGGATTGTTGTCAACGTCGCCATTTAAAAGAATAGAGAAGTGCTCCCTCCATAACATCAGTGCACTCTGGATATCTGTCACTAGATTCCCATTCTCGTCCTTGCAGGAAGAGGCTCCGGTCTTAAAACCATCGGACAGGCATCTTATTTTTTCGAAAAATTTTCGAGTCTCATTCCTGTCGCCATGCATCTCAATTTTCTCGCACTCACGCATTTCCGCCTCTCGTTTTTTCGCCTGAAAATGCGTCTCTCTTTCCTCCTCTTCTCACGGTATCGCTCCATAACAGCACGCGTTACAACCGACTGCAGGGTGGCTTTGTAGGCGGTGTCTTTCTCTGCAGTGGCGTCGCGACACTCCTGGTCGTGCCACTGGTTTCGGCGAGGGCGTTGGTAGCCTATCACGTCTTCGGCAACCGTACGCATAGTGGAATATGTGCATCCACTGTGCGCATATATCGTTGATCAGAGAAGTTTCTTGAAGCAGGAGTGAGAGTCGAGTAGCAAAGGCTTCGGCCGTTCGTTTTGACTGCAGCTTGTTGACGTGGTGACCGTGGCATACAGGTTAAGTGTGTGGCTTGGCATGCTCGGAGCCCGGGTTCGATCCCCAGCCACGGCGAAAAGTTTTTTCAATAAAAAATTTTTCTGATCGGTCACCACCTCTCTGCAGACAATGGCAAACCTCAGAGAGTAAATAATGCCATGTAAAGCTTCTTGAGAACATAAACTTTAGCCGTTCGGAGTCGGCATAAAACATGTAGGTCCAGTTCTCGGTCAATTGTGTGCAAAAATTTAATAACACACACAACACAATTGATCATAAGAAGCTCGGTCAAAGTCCTTTCAAGGGCTGAAATGTCCAATTTGTTTTGTTTTGTTTGTTTTTGTTGACGTCTAGCTTTCTTAGTGTAGGACTGCGAGCATTCTTAGCTGCGAACAGCCACGTCTAATTATAATTATTACAAATTGTGAGTTCTGGCATTGTTAGCAAATGGCTTGTAGCGCTTAATTTGTATGTGAGAGAGAGACAGCAACACGTGCAAAGTAAATTAAGATGGAGAAAAAGGAAAATTGCAACTAAGGAGGTACTGAGGAATTTCTAGTTAACTTGGTAGTTATACAGCGAGCTACCAATAAAGAAATCCTTTTATCTAGACTGTCCACCGACACATCTGAGGAAACAATCTTAAATTATATCAAACAAAAAATATCAGCTTCATCATTTTCATCTTTTTTCAAACGAGAAAATTCAACTTCAGCTCGCCACGTGAAGTTGCAACATTCAAGTTAATCGTTCCATCACGAAAGTTCCAACAAATCATCTTAGAGGTCTTCTGGCCGGCGGGTGTCGTTATTAATGAATTTAGGGCTAAGGCTCGTTATCCTTCTTTAAACATTCAACCGCTGTCAACCCTGCCAAAAAACTAGTTGCGAAACATTGCCTGTATCAACTTCAAATTAAACCTCTTTAATGCCCACACTCACTAAAATTACATCATCAATTGCTCCGTTAAAATCAACAGCCTTATTATCTTCTCAATCTTCATCACCACTATCATTACCACCACCACTGCCATCATCATCTTCATCACTATTTTCACCACCACCACTGCCATCATCATCATCACTGCCATCATTACCATCATCGTCTGCGTCGACATGGTCATCATTATCATCATCATTATTATCTTTTACAAAATCATTATCATCTTCGTCAGCAACATCACCATCATCTTCATCATCATCATCAACTCTATCATTATCATCAATATCATCATCATCGTCATTGCTGCCAGTAACATCTCAAATATCTACTTCATCTTTGCCGCTTTTATCTTCAGTTTCTCAGCTAGCGCTATCTTCGTTTGTGTTACCTTCACGTATGTTGCCTATCAATGCTATGCAACACCTAAAACATCCTACTCAATATACTATCAAAATATGGGAGTTAATCGTACTAAGACGTCACAATTATTACTATCATACAACTTCATGAGTACGATATTGTGGCCATCACTGAAACTTGGCTACACAAAGACATATTTTCGACAGCTCATATTGTGTTTATCATTTGGTTCGATGCTCTTTATTGACTGGCCGTGAAAGAGGTGGAGGCGTTCTGTTGGTAGTCAGAAAATCTCTTCCCAGTAAACAAATAAAACTTCATGCGATCGATAAAACTAATGAACAAATATGTATTGGAATCAATTTCACACTTGACCAATTTATTTACTTTTTCTTATCATACATACCACCTAACAGTGTTATAGATGTATACTTTCTTAATTACTTACTTAGGTGGCCATGACAACCCGTTGACGGGTTACGGCCGACTTCATCAGCTTTCGCCAGGCGTCTCTGCTTCGCGCGCGCCGTCTCCAATCTCTTTCACCAAGCGCGGTAAGGGCTTCCTCGGTCTGGTCAATCCATCGGAGGCATGGTCTTCCTCTTCGTCGTCGACCCTCGGCTTTCGCCTCAAACACCTTTTTCGCTGGAGCTTCTTCATCCATACGAAAGACATGACCCAGCCAACGTAGTCGCTGAATTGTTATACGCTGGACTATATCAATGTTGTCGTACAGTTCGTGGTTCATTCGAATGCAATAGTCGAACACCCCAAGAGCGGCTGCATCTGCTTGCGATACCACCCATGCCTCAGCGCCATTGAGAAGCACAGGTATGATAAGCGTCTTGTAGAGTGTTAGTTTTATCGATCGAGAGAGGGCTCTGGAACCTAATTACTTACTTAGCCCGTAGTGGCACCTATTAGCAATTGTTGTTCTTCGCTTTATCTCCAGGCTGACATTGTTGTTGCTGTTTACGGCGGTGCCAAGGTATGTAAACTCCTTGACAACTTCAAAGTTATATTTGCCTGCTGTAACATGGGAGCCTAGACGCCTCACTTCCCTATTTGCAGACAGCATATACTTTGTTTTGCCCTCGTTTACCGTCAAACCCACTTTGGCTGATTCCTTTTCGATAGCGGCGAAAGCAGTGGTTACATCTATCTTGGTTCTGCCGATAATATCGATATCATCAGCATACACAAGGAGCTGGACACCTTTGTAGAAAATGGTACCATTTCGATGTACACCTGCCTTTCGTAGGATCCCCTCCATGATTAAATTGAAGAGATCGCATGATAGCGGGTCGCCTTGTCTGAAACCTCGTTCAGTATTAAAGGTTTCGGAGAGGTCATTTCCTACCTTGACGGAGCTGCATGTATTGCTCAACGTCATTTTGCAGAGCCTTATCAACTTTGCAGGTATACCAAATTCAGACATTGTTGCGTACAGGCAATCCCGGTCAGGCTATCCATATTAACTCTGTTGTTTGTAAGGTCTACTATGTCCTTCGAAACTTGAGGTGGACGGCGTCATTCGTTCCCACTGAAACTAGAAGCAAATTAATGCAGCAGCTCATAGTGCCAATAATCTCTTACTCTGATGTCGTGTTCAGTAAATTGGATTCTAGGTCAAAGCTTAAGTTGCAACAGGCATTTAATAATGCTGTGAGGTATGTTTATGGGCTTAAGAAGTTCGATCGTATTAGTCATTTGAGCAATAAAGTTATAGGTTGTAATATATTTAACTATTTGGATGCTAGAAACTGTATGTTTTTACATAACATTATCTATACACAAACACCAAACTACTTATTTGATAAACTTCAATTTTGTAGATCCAGTAGAAATTTCAATCTTGTAATTCCAATTTATAATTATTTGAACTCCAACCGATTATTTTTTGTGAATGCCGTCAGACTATGGAATTCATTACCTTTAAGAATCAAAACTATTCCTAACAAACACATCTTTAAGCATAAACTTCTTCAATATTTTTCTTAATACTGTCTTTCTTTATCACTTCATATCTCTCTATATCTTTATATACCTATCTCTTAATCTTTTTTAATTTTAAGGTTACTAAATATTCCTTTATTATCTCTTTATTAATTATTATTAATCGTTTGTTTAGATGATTATTAAAAATACTTTTTTTTTGTATTTCTAAATTCTTAAATGTTAGCTTTAAGTTTAATTTTTCTCTATTGCTTACAATAATAAGTTGTTATTCATTGTACTTTAACATTTAAAAGACTCTGTCTTACATGTAAACATTTTCTAAGTTAAATAAAGAGATGATGGGTGTCGATTTGGTTTTCGTGGGTTTTCTCCAGGATTTGGCGTAGTGTAAAAATCTGTTCTATGGTGGACTTGCCAGGACGAAAGCCACACTGATAAGGTCCAATCAGTGTTTTGGTATGCGGCTTCAATCTTTCACACAATACGCTCGAAAGAACCTTGTTTGCGATGGAAATAAGACTGATACCTCGGTAGTTGGCGCAGATTGTCGGGTCTCCTTTCTTAAGTATAGGACAAAGCACACTGAGATTCCAATCGTCGGGCATGCTTTCCGCTAGCCATATTTTGCTGATGAATTGATGCATGCACCTTATCAATTCACCGCCGCCGGTTTTAAACAATTCAGCACCTGCGGCTTTGTTGTTTTTGATTCGCTGGATAGCAACATAACCTTGTCATGGCTAGGTGGTGAAATTTTCACTCCATCATCGTCGATTGGTGGTGTCAGACTGCATTCTCCAAGGGCGGAATTGTTGGTATCGTCGCCTGCAATCAGATTGAAAAAATGTTGTCTCCATAATTTCAATGCGCACTGCGTATCTGTAATCAGATCACCATTCTCATCTCTACAAGTGGATGCTCCGGGGGCTTGAAACCTTGGGTTAGACGCTTAACCTGCTGGTAGAATTTTCGAGCATCCTTCTTGCCCTGGTACACTTCCATTTTTTCTCGCTCATACTTTTCCTGCTCTTTTTTTTACGTCTGAAAAGGCATCTCTCTTCCTTCCTCTTATCACGATAGTTTTCGTGCATGGCTTGCGTTGCAGCTGACTGCAGCGTCTTTTTATATGCGGCGTATTTTACTGCTGTCGCGTCGCGACACTCCTGGTCATACCATTGGTTGCAAGGTTGCGGGTGCCGAAAACCAATGACTTCCTCAGCAGCAGTGCGCATGGAGTGAGATATATGCGCCCAAAGTCCGCCTGCGTCGTCGAGGCAATAGTAAGGTTGGTTGAGCTTAACCGAGAGTTGAGCGGAGTAGGCCTCGGCGGTCCATTGTGATAGCAGCTTATCGACATCAAGCTTTCGTTGCACACCTGTACGCACATTCTTCGCATTGCACAATCGCATGCGGATCTTCGCTGCAACAAAATAATGGTCGGAGTCAATATTGACCCCCCGAAATGTGCGCACATCCAGTACACTTGAAGCGTGCTTTCCGTCGATCACAACATGATCAATTTGGTTTCGCGTTTTTTGATCCGGGGACAGCCAGGTTGCCTTTTGGATATCGGGGTGTTGGAATCCGATGCTATTGACTACCATGTTTCGCGCCGCGGCGAAGTCGATCAGTCTTAGACCGTTATTCGAAGTGGTCTTGTGGAGACTGAACTGACCGACAGTGGATCCAAAGATGCCTTCTTTTCCGACCTTCGAGTTAAAATCGCCGAGAACTATTTTTACGTCGTGGGCCGGGCAGCGATCATACACGTCCTCTAGGCTCGCGTAGAAGGTGTCCTTGACAGCATCGTCCTTTTCCTCAGTCGGGGCATGTGCGCAAATTAGGCTGATGTAGAAGAATTTCGCCTTGACGCGGATTGTCGCCAGCCTTTCGTTCACAGGTGTGAACCGGGAAATAAGATGGCGTAGTTTCCAACTTACGACGAACCCGCATCCAAATTCGCGCTTATCCGCAGTTTAAATGTGGTTGGGACCCAAACCCTACGCACATTCCATTTTTAAGGTCTTGAAGAGACCCCTCAAGTTTATACACCCAAAAAATACTGTAGTAAAAATAAATAAAAATGTATTTAAAACAAATGTAAAGTAGTAGCAGCCAAGATCCGCACACGTCTGTGCGCAGCTAAGAATGCTCGCAATCCTGCACAAAGAAAGCTAGACGTCGACAAGCTGCAGTCAAAACGGACGGCCGAAGCCTTCGCTACTCGACTCTCACTCCTGCTTCAAGAAAGCACTCCTCCGATCGACGATATATGCGGACAGTGGACGCACATATCCCACTCTATGCGTGCGGCTGCCGAAGAGGTGATAGGCTACCATTGCCCTCGCCGAAACCAGTGGCACGACCAGGAGTGTCGCGACGCCACTGCAGAGAAGGACACCGCCTACAAAGCCACCCTGCAGTCGGTTGTAAAGCGTGCTGTTATGGAGCGATACCGAGAGAAGAGGAGGGAAGAGAGACGCATTTTCAGGCGAAAAAAACGAGAGGCGGAAATGCGTGAGTGCGAGAAAATTGAGATGCATGGCGACAGGAATGAGACTCGAAAATTTTTCGAAAAAATAAGACGCCTGGCCGATGGTTTTAAGACCGGAGCCTCTTCCTGCAAGGACGAGAATGGGAATCTAGTGACAGATATCCAGAGTACACTGATGTTATGGAGGGAGCACTTCTATAGACTTTTAAATGGCGACGCTGACAACAATCCCGCCAGTGGAGATGATATCCCGGAAACCCCAATTATGGACGACAGCGTTGAAGTTCCGCTTCCCGATTATAACGAGGTCCGGTTCCCGATTATGTTTAAGACCGGTGGCGAAGCTCTGTTTAAATGCATTCACAGACTTCTATGCAGAATATGGTCGGAAGAATGCATTCCAGATGATTGGAACCTCAGTGTGCTCTGCCCAATCCACAAGAAAGGCGATCCCACCATTTGCGCCAACTACCATGGGATTAGCCTTCTTAATATCGCATATAAGGTCCTGTCGAGCGTATTGTGTGAAAGACTAAAGCCCATCGTCAACCAACTGATTGGACCTTATCAGTGTGGCTTTAGACCTGGAAAGTCCACCATTGACCAGATCTTCACGCTCCGACAAATCATGGAAAAGACCCTCGAAAAACAAATCGACACACACCATCTTTTTGTCGATTTCAAAGCCGCCTTCGACAGTCCAATAAGGAGTCACCTATATGCCATCATGTCTGAATTTGGTATTCCTGCGAAGCTAATACGTCTTTGCAGGATGACACTGAACAACACCAGCAGTGCAGTGAAAATCGGGAAGGACCTCTCCCTTCCGTTCGATACCAAGCGAGGTTTCAGACAAGGTGATTCCTTATCGTGCGACTTCTTTAATATAGTAATGGAGAAGATCATCCAAGCTGCTGACCTGAGACGCAGCGTCACAATTTTCTATAAGAGTGTTATGCTGCTGGCGTATGCAGATGATATTGACATCATTGGCCACAATACGCGCGAAGTCAGTGCAGCATTCTCCAGGCTAGAAAAAGAGTCGAGTCGAATGGGTCTTGCAGTGAATGCAGATAAAACGAAGTATCTTGTGTCAACAAACAAACAGTCCCAGCGTCTTGGAAACCACGTCACTGTTGACAACACCTCCTTTGAGGTAGTGAAGGACTTTGTTTACCTGGGATCCAGCATTAACTCCTCCAACGATATTAGTATTGAGATTAAACGAAGGATAACTCTTGCCAACAGGTGTAACTTTGGGCTCAGTAGGCAATTGAGAAGCAGAGCTCTTTCTCGACGAACAAAACTGACGCTCTATAAGTCAATAATCATGCCCGTCCTACTATACGCATCACAAACCTGGACGATGAGCAGCTCTGATGAAAGGACTTTGGGAGCGTTCGAGAGAAAAATCCTTCGCAAGATCTATGGTCCAATCTGCGTCAATGGCGAGTACCGAATACGATGGAACCACGAGCTGTATGAGCTATATGCCGACATCGATATAGTCAAGCGTATTAAAGTAGAGCGGCTTCGCTGGCTAGGTCATGTCGAGAGAATGAACGACGAAGCTCCAGCGAAAAAAATATTGGATTCGGTACCCAGCGGTGGCCAACGCAGACGAGGAAGACCGCATCTCCGTTGGAAAGACCAGGCATTGGATAACCTGACAACGCTTGGAATTTCCAACTGGCGCCAGCAAGCACATGACAAAAGAGGCTGGCGAAAATTCTTAGACGAGGCCAAAACCGACCAACGGTTGTAAGAGCCATCTAAGGAAGGAAGGAAGGTAAAGTAGTAGCTCTCCGTCCAAATAAAAATGTATTTATTTTTACTGAATTAAATTATTTATTTTACTACAGAAAATAAAATTGTTAATTGCAATTAATTTTACTACAAATGTAGTATATTTTCAAATTTATTTTTTGCAGTATTCAAAACTAATTTTTACTACATATGTAGTAATTTTTACTACATGTGCAGTAATATTTCTACATTGAAATAAGACTAAAAATAAGTGATTTATTTTTTATTGTAATTTATTATGCAAACATCTATGTTATATTTTTTATTTCATGTAAGATTATTAAAAAACAAAAACCTTAACAGCTCCCTGCGACCACAATCACGCAATAGCTCGAAAAAGCTTAATGATAGGGCTTGCAAAACAGTCAGAATAGTGCAAAACAGCTTGAGTCTGAAGTCTTCAGCTACCACTATGAACACGGCCTGTAGAATAGTTAGCGCAACAGTGCTCAATGCAACAATATCCACTCTAAGAAGAAGTACATTAGAAAGCAATAAATAAATTTAACACTGATTACTTACCAGCAGGTCGAAATCTGTTCAATTTTGTTTTGTTTTGATTTTTAATTTTCAAAAATAAAAATATAAAATCAAAGGCAAAGATTGCTACTTTTTTCTTTTAAAAAATTTAAGTTTGTATTCACAAGAAATACATTCGAACTTATACTTACCGAATACTTACTACATATAACTACATCGTGTAGTATTAATTATTCAAGTGTAATTGCAGTAAAAAGATATTGAACAACTACATTTGTATTTAAAAATAAATAAAACTATATATTTAAGAAATAAATACATGCTATGCAGTAAATTTTACTACAGTATTTTTTGAGTGTAGTTATAGATGTATACCAAAAACATAAAGACATCTTTAATTCTATTACCGAGAACCTAAATTCTAGTCACACTGTGTTTTTCATGGGTGACTTTAATTTAGTACAAATTTCTTGGATTTTCGATGATAAAAATCTTATACCTTTAAATATTTAATGTGATATTGAAACTCTGGTCATAAGTTCTTTTTTGTCCAACGATTTCCGTCAATTTAATAGTTCTAAAAATAGTCTTACAGATCGATTTTGTGTGTTACCGGTAATAACAATATTGTAACCGAATTAATTAATTGCAAAAAAACAAATTAAACGTCGTGAAATTAAACGCTGAGCTTTTTACCAAGCGAGTTCCCAAAAAACGACCGCTTATCATATGCTTACTCGCTTAAATAACACAGCAAACTGTTAGTCGCTTAAAAGTTTGCCAAGTAAACGAAAAAAAATGCTTAAAAGTTATGTTTTAATTTTTGTGCGAATTTCCTAAAAAGGTGGCAGTTGTATCGGATTGACATTCAATAGCGATTCATGAAATTAAAATTTTTTTTGTACCCACTACTTTTAACGAAATATTCAAAATTCCTTTTTGATGAATATCTCATTCTATTAAACGAGCAATATTTGTATATATATTTGCAATTGCGTTCTCGAAAACGGCTCTAACGATTTCGATGAAATTTACAATAATGATGAAGAGGGGGCTGAAAAATCGATCCAGCTAGGTCTCATCTCTGAGAAAAGCTGTTTTTCCGAGTTTTCACGCATTTAATAAATATGTTAATTTTCCTGCCGAATATGTTATGTTAAGTTTGCAAATGTTGATATAGCAGTGATAGCTCAGACAATAGAGCTTGTGTCCAATAATATCAATGTTGTGAGTTTGAACCTGTTGCGTGTGTTAATTTTGTAGCAGCAACTGAAAAAGAAAAATAATTAATTACAAAATAGCAATAATAGAAAAATAATTAATTTAAATTAATTAAAATTGCTTACCTTTGATTTTCCAAGCATTTTTTGTGCCTTCTGGTCACCTTAGGTAGCACTCAACCTGCAACAAAGGAAAAGTAAAAAAATAAACAAAGCACTTTTCCATTAAATTTTATTAACACTAACCTGTGCGTCCACGAATGGTGATCTTCCCATCAGGCCATTTATGTTAAATTTTCCTTGAAAAACCTATAACAAATGATTAAAACAAAATTAACTAAATACACTTACCTCTGCTTAGTTGTTATTTTCCTCTCTTTTGTGACAGCCATGGGGGCGGCCATCATGGAAAATAACAGGGAATGTAGTGAGACATGGAACATCAGTATAGTAAAAAAAGGTGTTGCCAGATGGCAAAGTTCATTGAGATACACAGAAAAACATAGAGGCTACACTTTAAGAGCACTCATTCATAAATGATGTGCAAAAAGACGTGCTGCTGTATCATGAGCGCCTGGTAGGGCGATTTCTGTTTCTCTTTAAGAAAACCGGAAAAAGACAAGAAAAAGAAGGAAAATATTAAATAGGTAAAAATATATGAATTTTGAAAGTACAATCAATCAATCGGGCATATATGGCGATGATATATATTTCCAGGTTCGAATATGGAAAAGTTCTGTTAGTGGACAGACAGAGGAGGGCTCGTTCGAACACGAAAAATCCCGTTACTTTAGTTTTTAAGGAGGTGCAATCGACAAAATAAGTGAATCACTTCTAATAGCTTTCATCAGCCGTTTCGATTCTGCCTTCGAGCATTCAACTGCTCAGACTGAAAAGAAACCAGGTAGAGCCAGTGGCGTTTTTAAGCGCCGGCAACTTATTAGGTAGGATTTTTTTTAAAATTTTATAATCGCGTTTTAACCTCGCATTTATTTCACGTAGTTTGAACGTCCAACTTTTTCCTGCAAAAAAAAAAAAAAAACAAAAAAAAAATAATAAAAGCTAAGTTTTTCTAAAGCTTAAAAACTGAGGGAGAGAAAAATCTGAGTATAGATTAGGAGGCTCAG
Organism: Tetanocera ferruginea; assembly: GCA_958299015.1. Lineage (NCBI taxonomy): Eukaryota > Metazoa > Arthropoda > Insecta > Diptera > Sciomyzidae > Tetanocera > Tetanocera ferruginea. The sequence goes on from OY282642.1 coordinate 61,116,844, forward strand.
ATTCTATACTCTGTATATTCCTACAGAATAGGAGGCTTCAGGGTTCGTCAAAAAGAAAATGTAGGTAGAATCTCTACAATAAAACAAATAAACCAAATTAATATGAGGCTTTCACAGTGTGGCCGACAAGGACGGCGAAGTAAAGGAAGAAAAATAAGACATTCGGAAAGCATCCAACAGAGAAGTCGGTCACAATTTTCTAATTTTATTTATATACATAACTTTATATGTATATCATCAATTATATAATTTGAAACGCCTGAATACTTACCTAAATACCTACTTACGAGCGGCACACAACGTTGTTCGGAGAAAAAAGGGTCAGAGTTTTCCAACCCATAAGATCAGGCTTGAAAAACGAAAGAGGATTTCGGTGGCGTCAACTTTTAATTAGTTTATTTTTCATTTATAGTAGTTCAACTTAAGTATTTATGATTTAATTTTCGTTTGAATTTTCGAATTTTGATATTTTAAATTTATTGGAGGAATATTTATTTAAATTTAATGTTAATATTTTGATTGGATTTTTTATTGTAGTTCTTTTAATATTTTTAGTTTTGAATTTTTTTTGACACTAAGCCAATTTTTGTGAAAGCAAAGTGTGTACATTCGGTGCGTGCAAAAATTTTGTGCCTTTTTAGAGTTTTTTTTATAATATTTTTGATTCAGCAACACCTAAGAGAGCTCCTTTAGGTAGGAAAAATGTCTGAGTAAAACTTCGTTTGTTTGCAGAGTTAGTTTGAAAGGCCCATTTTTTTTCATTCATTGAATTTTAGTTTTTTTTATTTGATAAATTTAATAGATGAAATACTTAAAATAGTTATATAAATATTTTAATAATTATATAATTTTCCATTTTTTTTTATATACTTTTTTTTCGTTAAGATATACAAATATATTTTAATCGCATGTTTTTTATATAATTAAATTTGATGTAGTTTTGCTGCAATGTATAAATAATCTTAAGTTACCACATACCTGAAAAGAAAATAATGATGTTAGTTTTTAAATTAGTTATATTAAAATGAATTTTAAAATGAAGATAAATATGGTCTTGTAATTTAAAGAATGTGGGGGCTAAAGTACAGGGGCGTTCGTGAAAATCGCACAGGGCGATATGGACGTTGTTGTTGAATTATAAACGGTTTGGTTTTGTTTAAGTTGGGGTCATCGACATAAGAATTGAAGATGACCATGGTCGGGTGGGTATAGAGAAAGGGGAGAAGGTCCCCCAAACTTCAATGGCTGATTTGTATTTGTGTCGTTCGTGACTTTGGTATTGTGAATTTTTGTGTTCGGTTTTTGACCTTGTCATTGAGGAGACGTTAAATTCGTTATTTTTGCTCAGTTCATATTTGTTGCGTTTATTTTAGCTCAAGATTTGTTTTTATTATTTGAATTTCAACATTAAAACTTGTTGGTTATTATATTAATTATTTCAGTTTTTTTGAAATTATTTTGGATTTAATATTGTTTTGCGTTTTCTTGTGTTTTTCGGTTATTTTGATTTTTTTATTTATTTCACTTCCGGTGTGAGCCGGAAGTTATTGTTGCTCCCTCGACCTGGCCTGAAGGGTTGAGAACAACGCCCGGAAACCGTGAGCTAGTCGGTGCGCAATCAGGCCAGGTACGATCGCTAGGGACACATAACAAACCCCGCCGTGCACATTAAGTTTTTTGTTTCTATTTTTTTTTTGTTTTTAATTTGTTACATTTTTCATTTATTTTTTTTTTTATAGAAACGTTTTTAGTACAGTTTTGATGTACCAATTTTTTATATAAAAAAATAAATCTTACAAATAGAGTAATTTACACCAAATCTTAAACAAATTTTAAAAAGGAAAATATTTTTGTAAGAATTTCCTATGCTAGAGTTTCCTACGTTTGAAAATAAATCTAAGTTGCTCACATCTCAAAAAGTGCACTTTTTATTTGAAATTTGAAGAAACAAATTAAATTTCCACCAAAATAAAATTAAAATGGCCAAATGATATGCTTTACGTAATCTCAATTTGTTCTGATATACATTTCACTTAATCGTTCATAACTTCTATACCGTTTGAGATATTGTTTTAAAATCTGGAGCAAAAATATTTTTCTTATTACGTCAAATAATTATTTTGTATATAATAAAGGAATCTTGGACCATAAAACTGTAAAAAGCTGGAACAAAATTTTTAGTTCCTTCTTTTTCATTTGCAGTAAGTTTACAAAATTTTAAATGCCTTATAAAAATTCGAAATAAATTAAGATCAAATTTACTCTAAGAATATTTTAATCGGTCTCAAAACAAAACAATTTAACATTTTTCAATCGGCCGTCTGGGGCGGATGAAGTGACAAATTCACATTTTGTCCATATCTTAAAGTGTGAACTTAGTGTAAACAGACCACATAGTACAACAACTTTGCGGTTAAAAACCTTAGAGTAATTTTTAAACAGTACATTGGACTAATACATATTTTAATCCTTTTTTTAGAATTGAAATGATTAAAAATACTAGACATATTTTTAGTCAAAGCTGTACGTAAATTTAATAAATTGGGAATACAATTTGAATTATAGTAACTTAAGTTAAAAATTGAATTCAAAATAACTTAAAGAGCAATAAAAGCTGTAATTTGTTTACATTTTGTTCATGTTATCGCAAGCAACAGGATATGACAAAATATAAAAATATTGCACTATGCAATTGTTACATTAAATAATTAATAAAATAAGATTATAATAATATAAAATTTAAAAAAAAATGTTATCATCAATCAGGCTGAGGATCGAACCAGTCTTCTTTGATTGTAAATATCAAGTCGACAACAGCATAATCGACTGAGCCACGACTCTACTACTCTCTGCTCAACCTAATAACAACCGGTTGCTGTTTTAGATGCAAAGATCATATTTATCATATTAAGTGAATAGAAAACGACATCTATTGGGTAATGGCATACAACGAAAAATAATGCCAATAGTTTTTTCATGTGTTAAATCTAATCGAAACACCCTATTAACTTGGAAACCAAAAACAAAGAAAGTAGGAGACACAACATGCAAGCAGCTAATGATTGATTTTCTTATTTAAAAATCTAGATTATTCTTCTAAGCTTTTGCTATTTTGTGACTCTAATATAATAGTTACAAAATCCTAAATTAAATATTCATTTAGCGCAGGATATATCTGATACTTAAGTATATATATTATGTTTGAACGATGAGTATTAAAGGCTGTAGGTATGACTTTAAACAAATTTGTTAAAACGACTCCATACAAACCGCGATGTAAGACGTTATTCTACGTAAAAAAAAAAGAAAATGCATTTTTTGAGATATGAACAGCTTACTTTTTTTTAAAAAAGTAGGCAACTCTAGCAAAAAAATTCCAAAAGTATTTTATTTTTTATTAAAAATCGCTTTTCAATTGCTTTCTAACGATACTTCATTTAAAAAAATAGGGGTAACAAATGACAGAGATATGATTTATTGAAAATGACTCCATTTTCAAGGTTTTTACTTTGATTAAAAATTGCTATCTCCATAACTTTAGAAAAAATTGCGACATAAAAAAGAACTTCTATTCTTGTAAGTGAAAAAGGATCAGAAGGTCAATTTTGCCGGCATAAGTTTAGCATAAGTAAATTATCGAAATAATTTAGAATTTGTGAAGGGATAAAAAAACCAAAACAAATTTCGTTTAGTTGAAAAACGAAGTTATCATAAAATAAAAATGCATTTCAAGTTTATTGAAAAATATGATCTTATATGTTGTTTCTAAGATTAAGTTGGCATTTTCGATACATTAAAAACGGTAGGAATCTGAGCGGAGCTCGGTCGCCCAGGTACTTTCGATGTAAACGGACTATTTAATAAGCAGAATTAACAAGATTGGTCAAATATTCCTATTATTAAAAAAAATAATTGGTTATTTAAACGTTTAGTTGTGAAAAATTTTAGAGTAACGATTACATTTTAAGAACCGAGTTCTAAATACTTTAAATCTAAAAATTTATGTAGCACTATATGTCTAAGCATTCAATATAAATAAATTATCAAATAAAATCGGAAAGATCTCCGATGACTCCTAAAAGCCATTCGGGCACGCTTTGGTCGCTGGAAGCAGCAGATATCGATGTAAGGTGATCAAGCAGAGCAGCATGAACCAAGACGAAAGAAAACCAAGAGGGACAAAAACGTTTCCAGACACGTGTCAACTTTAAATCCAAATACAAGAAAGACAAACACTAGTGCTTCTACCAGCAGTTATGTGAACGAAATAATTGTGCGCGAGTGCAGTTTTTAATTTTAACTGATTTCAATTGAGCTTAAAATAAATTCTGTTGTGTGGAGGTGTATGTACTTAATAAAATATGTTAAATTTAAAACCTAAAATTCTAAAGTGGACAACTGTGTAAAATTTACAGCCCTTGGTTTATTCTGCTTCATTCATTGTTGTTGTAACTCTATTCTTCTCCTCATGGAAACAAGTTCCTGCTAATATTCGTAAATTTAATGTGGTTTTATCAGATTTGTTTTGCTTTTGTTTAGTTTTTTTGACATTTGAGACAATGCTTCCAAGTTTGAAAAATATTCTTAAGCGACTTTTTGGTCGGTTTTTGACTAGTCGCTTAGTAAAAAACACAGCTATTATATCAGAATTGAGGCGTGTTAGAAAAATTGGTATCAACCACTCAAGAACACGCCCACCTCCCATACAACCCCTAATTGAAAACTTTATAAAGAGGCTTGTCTTTACTTTGCAGGAAAACAATTTGATATGAATGTATTTTAGACGTCATCAATATAGTAAAATTTTTGAAGTCTCATAAAAAAGAGCTGCAATTTAAGATTTTGTACCATTACGAATCGCCCTTGGGGGTATTTCAACTTCGGCTTGTCGAAGATATACCTCACTCGTTATCTCTAGATTACAACCCGACACATCAACTAACAATATTTTGACGTTTGTCGAGCAATGTAATTTATTACCCCAAAATGCTTTTCGTCTCTTTTAATTCCACAGTTGCAGCTGAAGATTTTGCAACTGTTCTTAAATCAATATGTAGGCCGATAATATTCTCGTTTCTGAGTTCAAACCTAAAAATAAGTCTAAAATAACATCGCCCGTCAGACCCAAAAAAACTAAATAGGTTATCCCTTTCCTATCAAAATGTAAGGGTATTGCGTTCTAAAACGCGAAACAAATTTCTGTCGACTCAGAATTGTTCTGAAGATATTATCGCGTTTACTGAAACTTGGTTAAATAAAGGCATTACTGACTTGGAGTTGTTTGACAATACTTTCCAAGTATTTAGAAAGGACAGACACTCCAGCAATATTTCTTCCGTTGGTTGTGGTGTTCTTATAGCTTTAAGGAACTTTTTTATCAGTTCCTTTGTTGATATTCACTGCGCCTCTAATATTGAGCTAATATGCGTTAAGAATATACATTGTAGCTCAAATGTATACATAATTAATGCATATGTTCCTCCAAACAGTAGTGCAGAGGTCTATACAAGTCTGGCAGATTGTTTAGACTATATTCTCAATATTCTTATAGTCTAAACAGTAACAATGTCATTGTTAAGACGTCCTTCCATGCTCTTACCACTTATTTGCTATAAATCAGATAGGGAGAATATAGTTAATTCGAGTTCAATGGACAAGGTTTATGAATTCAATTTTAAAAAAGCTGACTTTGACGTTAAATCATTTACCTAACAATAAACTTAACGTAATTTAGAATATATTAATGAACATAATCTTGATGAATCCATTAATTTTTTTTATTTGGAACTCTTTGCTGTAATTTCTCAGTCCGTACCATATAGCCTCAAATTTGCAAAGAACTCGGCGTACCCTTGGCACACAAAGGAGTTGAAAACACTTCGCAATAACAGGTGTAAGGCATGGAAGAGATATGTCTGTAGTTTGGACTCAAAGGACCTAGAATCTTGCAAATGTTTATTTCTGGAATTTCAGAATCTCTCAGCTGTTTTATATAATTAATACTTAGACAATATTAACCTAAGAATATTGTCTGATCCAAAGAGATTTTGGGGGTTCATAAATACTAAGAAAAAATCTGATGGATTTCCTTCATCCTTAAAAACTCTTGATGGATTTACGGACGATCCTTCTATAATTTGTTGCCTTTTTCCAATCTTTTCAAGGAATCTTTTTGTTCAGATTCTTTTAATCTTGATGAAGGGTACTTTAACTATATGAATTTTTCATCCAGGGTCTCTTTGGAATATATATCCGTCACCTCTGAGGATATTTTAAAGTATATTGGAACACTCGATGAGGATTTTGGCGCTGGTCCTGATGGAATTCCTGCCGCATTGCTGACTCAATGCGGTTCCGTTTTATGTCAACTACTTGCCTTATTATTTAATAAATCGAGTTTTTTGGAAAAAATCATTTATAAGTCCTATATATAAAAAAGGTTTCAGGAATGACGTTAACAATTATAAGTCCATCGCTAAGCTTTCGTCAATTCCCAAACTTTTCGAATTCCCAAACTTTCCGAATTCCCAAACTTTTTGAGCGAATTGTGTACGATCATTTTAAAATTCATTGTGGAGAAGTCATAAAAACTCGTCAGCGGGGCTTTGTCAATGGAAGATCCACTGTGTCCAATTTTCTCGATTTTACAACATTCTGCTCAAATTCAATGGAATCTGGTAATCAGGTCGACTCTATTTACACTGACTTTAGTAAAGCATTTTATAAATTACCTCATGATGTCATCTTATTAAAACTTAAGTTAATAGGATTTCCACAATATTTTGTATGCTGTATAAAATCGTATTTGACTGAGCGATCTTATCAAATACGATTCCGAGGGGTGAATTTATTGCTGAATCAGGTGTTCCTCAAGGTAGCCACCTTGGTCCACTTCTGTTTATTTCAGCAACTACCATAGAACGCTGGACCTTGTGTTTGTAGACAGATGCACTACTGTATATCTCAATCGCTCAAACCCTGTATCTTTTCCGGAAGATGAACATCATCCAACTCTTGAAATAACAGTTTTACTTGCTCATGAAAATGAAAATAAACTTACACCTGATAAGCGAAATACTAAAATATATAATTTCAAAAGTACAGACTATGTTAAACTCAACGCCTTACTCTTGCAGACTGACTGGTCACCGATTCTATCTATTAAACCACCGTATTCATATTATGACGTCGAAACCTCGGTACAGTTTTTTAATGATACTTTGTAAAGGTGCTTCTTATTGTGCGTCCCAACAAAGCATAATAATTCTAAACCCTTAAGTCCACCCTGGCTAACAAGTGAACTTAAGTCACTAAAAAATTTAAAAAATCGCTTATTTAAAAAATATAAAAAATCTGGTTCTAATATAGACTTTGCTTGTTATTCATCTTGTCGTTGCAGATACCAGCTATTAAACAAACAGTGTTATACAGCTTATATAGCCAACATCAAATCTCAATTTAATGATAATCCGAAACTCTTCTATACTTTTGTTAATTCAAAACGTAAGGCTTCCAACTTTCCACCCCTTATGAGATTCAATCAAGAGGAATCGTCTTGTGACAATGTTATTTCCAACATGTTTGCAAGCTTCTTTAAATCAACTTACTCCAACATACCATTTAATATGTGTTCTGAGCATCCTTATTTACCTCCAGTTAGCTCTTTTGAAACTCCAGTAATAGACTCAATTATTGTTATGCATAACCTTCGTCAAGTTAAATGCTCTTTTTCGACTGGCCCTGATGAAATTCCGAGTTGCATTCTAAAGGAATGTGCTAGCAACCTGTGTGCTCCTCTAACAAACATATTTAATATATCCTTGCAAAGTGGACATTTTCCCATTTTATGGAAAGATTCATATATTATACCCCTTCATAAATCTGGCTCCAAAATTGATGTCACTAACTACCGAGGCATTGCCAAATTAAGCGCAATCCCTAAATTATTTGAGAAAATCATAACTGAACAACTAACCCACTTCGTATCTTCTTCCATTTCTGACACTCAACATGGTTTTTTAAAGGGTAAATCAACTTCAACAAACCTTTTGGAGTTTACAACTCGTGTAATAAAAGGTTTTACTTTGGGAAAACAGACTGACGTTATTTATACGGACTTTAGCAAAGCTTTTGACAGTGTCAATCATAATCTTCTATTGAATAAACTTAAGCTAATTGGGTTTCCTGTAAAATTGCTAAATTGGATAGAATCTTATTTATCGCGACGTTTTCAAAAAGTTTTATATAAAAATTCTCTTTCACAAAATATAATGGTTACATCTGGTGTTCCGCAAGGAAGTCATCTTGGACCGGTTTTATTCTTACTATTTATTAATGACCTTCCCTCGGCAATTAAACATTGTGACGTCTTAATGTATGCTGACGATGTGAAACTTTTTCTTACCTACAAGTCACTCGACGAACAACACCTTTTACAATCTGATTTAAACAGACTAGTGGATTGGTGTAACTTCAACCTATTAAACCTTAACTTAAAAAAATGCAAATCAATGACCTTCGCACGTAGAACTGCTCATAGTACAAATTACACTATAAATAACATCCACTTAGAAATTGTTCATAGTTTTGTTGATCTTGGTGTAATTATGGATCCAAAACTTCGCTTCAATCTCCACATAAATTTGGCTGTAAATAAGGCTAGAGGTGTTCTTGGTTTCATTAAAAGATGGGCGAAAGAATTCAATGATGCCTTCACAACTAAATTACTATATATATCTCTTGTAAGACCTATTCTTGAATATGCTTCCGTAGTAGGGAACCCTCAATATCACGTCCACATTGATGCAATAGAATCGGTTCAAAAACAGTTTTTACTTTTTGCTTTACGTCATAATCGTTGGAACCCAGATATTATTCTTCCTTCGTATGAAACCCGCCTTAAACAAATTTTACTGCCTTCCCTGAGAAGCAGAAGGATGGTGCTTAATGTCACCTTCCTATATAAATTACTTTGTGGTGAAATTGACTCCCAATATATTCTCTCATCTCTTAACTTTAACATCCCAAGAAGAGGATCTAGACATTTTGTGCTTTTTAAGTTGAGCCAGTGCACTTCAAATTTTGCCCTTCATGACCCTTTACGATGTATGTGTAGTGATTTCAACAATAGCTACAACTTAATTAATTTTTGTGAGTCGGTGGATGCCTTGAAACGGAAAATGATTTTACATTTAAATAATTGATACATTTTAGAATTTTTGTTTCAAACATTAACTCGGTTAATAATATTGTTATATTCTGTTAAAATGTTGGCTGAAGTTATTCCATATATTCGAGACCGTTTCAGTTGTTTTCCTTTATAATATTGCGTTTGATGAAGTAAACACCATCGAATATGATATGTATGCTTAAACTTGTTTGTTTTTAATCAAAAAAAATTTTTAATTTTTCTTTTTCATTTTGACTTATTAGTTACTTAGTTTGGTGCGCAAGAGTTTATCTCTTTTCCATGCAAGTTTATGCCTGCGTTGGCCCAAATACATATCCAATTAATAACATTAGCACGGTGTTCCAAAATTACATAGTGACCCGTATATATATACACATATATGTTTGTTCATATTTACACGTATATATCTCCGTTATAATTGGAATTGGTTTGGTGTTTAAGAGTTTACTCTCTTTTCCACGTAGGATCTTGGGTTGGATAGTTGCCGCAAACTTACTAATATTCATATTATTTATAGTTACTTTGGTCTCTTTGTTTTAGAGTTTTATGTAAAGTTTACTAATTATTTGATGTTGTTTACTTTTTTAAATTGAAATATTCTTAATAAATTCGTGTTTTTGTATAAAATTTTTAAGTTCCGCTGAAAAGCCAGTTATGTGCTTAGTGGAAATTCATACTTCGCCAACTGGGTGTGTTTTTTAGTACGTAGGTGCATTCTATCTTTCCGGTTAATCCGGAATGTTGTAGAATGTAAGTCGTGCATGCGTATAGTACGGGCTATACGTATTTATGAGATTTCTCACTCCTTTGGCGAATCCAAAAAAAAAAAAAAAAAAAAAACTAATGACGTCACACACGTCATTAAACACTCTCGTCTGCTGATTTATGGAGACGATATGAAAATATACAGAAAAATAAATACTAAAGATGATTCCAACCTACTCCAGGCTGATCTGAAATCCTTTGAAGTTTGGTGTTCTAAAAATAATATGTTTTTCAATCCTGGAAAATGCCAAACTATGATCTTTTCGCGAAAAAGAAATAATTTAATATTTGATTACAATATAAAAGGTATGGTATATGGTATATGCATGGATCCTAAGTTATCGTTCAGCATTCATATTGATAATATATTTGATATTTATTCATGATATTCATGAATTCATGCTCATATTGAATTCAATAGCATGATTACAACTACAACTTTATATTATGCAATTGTGCGTTCTCACTTGGAGTACGCAAGTCAAGTCTGGTCTCCAAGTTATAATGTGCATGTTGAGCAAATAGATAGGATCCAAAAACGTTTTGTTCGGTTTGCTCTAAGGGGCTTAAGTGGAACCGACATTTTAAACCTTCCTCCTTATGATGATCGTTTAAAACTATTCAGAATGCAGTCACTAAGTGAGCGAAGGAGGTCTGCAGATATCGCATATTTACACCAACTCATGACCGGTTTTTTCGATTCTCCGGAAATTCTTTCTCTCATTTATTTTATCTAACGCTAACACTTATATTATTTACCTTTAAGTAGAACGAACTATATGTAAACTGCTCCTTTAAACCGCATGAGTACCAATGTTAACAATTGTAGCGTTTTTGATGTTAACTTGTTAAAAAGTCAACTCAAAAGTAGACTAAAAGCCATTCTGTAAGTAGATCTATGTATGTGTGCATGGTTAGTAGTTACGTTCTGTGTAGTCCCTGAGCCCAAACCAAACACTCGTTGCCATACCATTATATTTTTGACTAGTGTAAAAGCCCGTCCTACGACGGGAAGGAACCATTTAGAGTACAAAATGCGACAAAAAATTTATTGGATTTATATACAAAGGTTTTTATTTGAAAACATGTTTATTAAATTATTTTTATAAAACTTCCGTACATACAACATTTCTAGTAAAAAAATTCTTATGCTTGGTTTTCACTTAGTCATTTTTGTTTGACATGAAATTTAAAAGTTTAAAAAATCACATAAATAACATTTTTTTTTGCAATTTCCGCTATAAACATGTGAAGAGATCAGTTTTTCCTATTTTTCGCCATTGCCAAACAGAAAAAAATGACAACATGTTGATATTTTTCATGTGACTGACAACAACTGACCATTGGAATTGACATAGTGAAAACCATGCTTTAGAATTTTAACCAATTAACCTTGTACCTTGCCATCTATAATGCTTAGTTTTACATCATCAGCCCGCTAAAACTGCCCATGACTAAATACCAGTTCTTTTAGAAAAACTCCTACTTTTTGCAATATTTAACCTTGCAATTTATTTATGTTCATTGAAAATGTCAGTTTAACTGGAAATTGTCGCCTTCGGAGAGTGAAAGGCAAATCTGTGTTTGTCGGGGCCAAATCAATTGTAGGCATGAAAGCTATTTAATGTTCGCCAGTGCACCTGTAAATACTTGTGCGATGATTAATTAAGTTTTTAGGTTTTTCAAAACTAACCACCTTCCATTACAGATATCTTTTTTGGTATGGAAATTTCGAAGAAGTATTATAAAACTTCCAATTTTGAGGTTTAACTTATGCAGTGGCATTCCTGAAGGATAAAATTCATTCAAAAACTCGGCAGGGTAATTTTGTTTATCGTTATCATCACTGTCTTCAATTTAATCCGTGCTCAAATCTCTCACTGTGTCACCAACTAAAATATTTAGAACTTGCTCGTTGACTTCGTTCACATCGGAATTTTTTGGGTACAGGATAGCAATTTTGGAATAACGGTTGATGTTATTCGGACTCAAAGTATCGCCAAAAATCTATTTAACCCTTTCAATGAACTTGTCCATTATATTGGACACTTCGGAAAATTTTTTTTTTTAATTTTCCAAAGTTTTTTCTAAAATCAAATAGGTTGGTGCTATGAAGTGAAGTTGTGCCAACATGACAAAAATAATTTTAGGGAGATATATAACGTTTAACTTAGTTAGATTTTCGATTTTATGCCCAACAGTAGCCTTCAATTTTTTTATATCGCATGTTAATAAATTTTGCAAATAAAGTGAGTATTGTGATTGGTGTGCAAAGTATAATTTTTTTTTTATAATAATTAACCGAGAACTGGACCTACACGTTTTATGCCGACTCCGAACGGCTAAAGTTCTTGTTCTCAAGAAGCTTAACATGGCATTATTAACTCTCTGAGGTTTGCCATTGTCAGAGAGGTGGTGACCGATCTGAAAAATTTTTTATTGAAAAAACATTTCGCCGCGACTGGGGATCGAACTCGGGCTCCGAGCATACTAAGCCACACACTTAACCTGCACGCCACGATCACCATAATTTTTTTTTTTATAATAACATTTGCATAAATAACGCATTTGCATTTCTCTCCGGTTGTTTTAGTTGAACTAAAATATTATAATACAACGTTATAGTGGTTTTGTCCATTATATTAGACAGCCTGCCAAAAGCAAAGCAGCTCATGTAAAAATCAGAGGGATGTTTTTTAATCTTTTTATTGCTTAAATGATGGTAATATAAGCTCAAAAAAATTGTCCACGATTATTCTAAGCAAGCCATTAAAAGGGTTAAAAGCGAACCTTTACAAACAAAATAATCTGGAATTTCTATGATATCTTCATCTCCATTTCCTAACTGCTACTCAAGTAACAATCGCCAAAACTTGGATCAGAAGACCGAACATTGTGATTTAATTCTAGCAAGTCCAATTGACTCCAACGTCACTGAATGTAATCATTGCTGTTCAGTTTATGCAGACCGAATAGGTTGCGGTTCTGTTAATTAAGAAGCACTGTAATAGCAAGACATGATGTTTGATATATAGTAGTTGAGGAAAATGACGATAGTCTTAAAGTACAAAGATTTCCAATACATAATTTAATAACAGGTTCTGGTCCATTCTGAACAGGTTCTAAAAAGCAAGTACGTACAAAGATTTCAAATAGATAATTTTACAACAGATTCTGGTCCAGGCTGAACAGGTTTTACGATATAGAGCAAAAGGTTTAGTAAGTACAAACATTTCATATGGATAATTTTACAACGGGTTCTGGTACAGGCTGAACAGGTTTTACGATATAGAGAAAAAGGTTTAGTAAGTACAAACATTTCCAATGGTTCTGGTCCAGGCTAAACATGTTTTACGATATAGGGCACGGAGCAGGACGCTTGTCTTTTATATATTAAGATGTCAAGGGTTGTGGCTTTAAATAGGTTAATGCAGAGAAAGTGCGAACAAGCTGTTGTAGCTGAACTCTATTGTTATTGCATGTAAAAACTCGTTACCGGTCCTAGAAATTGGTATTCTGTGCACTCGATAACGCTGTCAAACGTTGTAAGCTCATCATATTGAAATAAAGCCCTTTTCTTGCATCTGACAATTCTGTTTTATAGTGTGGTGATACGCCAACAATGGAAAATGACAAGTAAATACATGGAATTAATTGCATTTTATGAATTTTAAATATATTTGATTTCCGCAGCACGAAATATGCACGCACTACGCCGGCGCAGCTACTAGTTTTTTTCAGTTTTTGAGCACTTGTCTTAATCTAAGCAAATATTAGTCAGCTGTTTTGCTTGTTTGCAGAATTTGCAGAATACTAAAAGGGAGTATTAGTTACCAAATGGTGAATTTCTTCGGTAATAACATTAATGTTACCGCGACAGAATTGATCTGTTTATAGAATATTAAATTTGAAATTCGTTACCGATTATGTTAAAGTAACTTGTGAAAAAAGTCTTGCTCCTATCGTCAGTAACAGCATTCACCATATTACAAAAGTCTTGCTCCTGTCGTCAGTAACAGCATTCACCATATTACACTAATCATTAATTTTGAATTTTATAAATTCGACTCAGTTTTAGAGGATTTGTCTTCTGTATTAGATTTTAGGAAAGATAATTTTTACACAATAAACGAGTTCTTAAGCTTAGTTAAGTGGTCCAAAATTTGTAACTTTGATAACCCATCTTTAGCTTATGATTTTATTTATGATAAATGTTCGTAAGCTATTTGTTTGTTTGTGCCTAAAAATCCACATTTCTAAGAAATAAGCCTCAATGGTTTAATCAGAGATTATCTTACTTAAAAAATCTTAAAAATAAAGCATCTTAAAAATTAAAAAAAAACAGAAAACAATGCTGATTATTTATTTTTTTATTTGAATACGTAATGAGTTCGATTTTCTCCACAAGTTTCTTTACAATAGTTATCTTTTAAATGTTGAAACTATTTTCAAATCGAACCCAAAATATTTCTGGGAGTATATTAACACGAAATCGTCTCAAGTCGACTCAATCCTCCAAGTGGTCTCTCCTGGAAACGGCAAACTAAGACCAGTTTAGTTGTTGGCTAATTTGAGCGGCGATGTCTCCTCTAGACTATAAACTTGAGGGGTCTCTACAAGCCATTAAAAATGGAATGTGCGTAGGGTTTGGGTCCCAACCACATTACTAATTTCCCAATGAAAACCAAAACAGCCTCGGATATGAACCCCTACTACGTTGACGACCACCGCAAACGAAAAACGGACAATGATTTACAGATATGCACCTGGAATGTCCGGACCCTTTATAGGGAAGGTGCCAATGTCCAACTGGCGGAAGCCCTCGAAAAAATAAAGGCTGACATCACTACAGCTGATATCTACTGATATCACTATCTACTACAGCTGCCATGCGGAGAAGCGCGAACTTGGATACGGACTCGTCATCAATCGGAAACTACGCCATCTTGTTTCCCGGCTTATACCTGTGAACAAAAGGCTGGTGACAATATGCATCAAGGCGAAAATCTTCCACATCCACCTAATTTGCGCACATGCCTTGACGGAGGAAAAGGACGATGCTGTCAAGGACACCTTCTACTCGAACCTAGAGGACGTGTATGATCGCTGCCCAGCCCATGACGTGAACATCTCGGTAATTTAAACGCGAAGGTCGGAAAAGAAGGCATCTTTGGATCCACTGTCGGTCAGTTCAGTCTCCACAAGACCACTTCGAACAACGGTCTAAGACTGACCGACTTTGCTGTGACGCGAAACATGGTAGTAAGTAGCACCAGGTTCGAACACCTTGATATCCAAAAGGCAACCTGGCTGTCCCCGGAACAAAAAAGCGAACCAAATTGATCATGTTGTGATCGACGGAAGGCACGCTTCAAGTGTACTGGATGTGCGCACATTTCGGGGGTCAATTGACTCCGACCATTATCTTGTTGCAGCCAAGATCCGCATGCGATTGTGCAATGCGAAGTATAAACACACGAAAGCTTGATGTCGATAAGCTGCTATCACAACGGACCGCCGAGGCCTACTCCACTCAGCTCTCGGTTAAGCTCAACCAACCTTACTCTTGCCTCGACGACGCAGGCGGACTTTGGACGCATATCCCACTTCATGCGCACTGCTGCTGAAGAAGCCATTGGTATTTGGCGCCCGCAACCTCGCAACCAATGGTATGACATAATGAGTGATGACTTATGTGCGCTTCGTGCAGCGCTTGCATAAATATCTGATGTTGTCAGATCAGCACCTGAGGCTATTAGCAATTATCCAGACTCACCGTGCCGTAACTCATCTTCTATCTTAGAGGAAATGTCAAAAGAAACTTTATCAACTTCTCCAGCTCGGTCTTCTCCTTCTTCACCTACCCATCTCTGTAAAACACACAAGAAACTTCCAGATACAAATCCAGTTGCTGCACCACGTAAAATGGTTCATCATTTCGGAACGGCATGGAATCTAGCTGATTGGGGAAAAAGGATAAAAAAGCTATCGAGTGGGAACGTTATTGAAAAGACTGCGTTTTTTGTTAAGGGTCTACCTTTAAGAACGAGTATTTCCTGGGTAAGCAAGATATTCAATGAAAGTACAGCATCGTGATTCCAAATCAGGATTGCCAGGTAACGTCCACAAACCGCAGGAGAAAGAGCAGAAACTTCAAAATTTACGTCCCTTCCAAATTCATCTGGCTATTCTCTGAGACATTTAGCTTAGGTCATGGGAAAGCTGAAGTTTCTACATGGGTTTATAAACCAAGGAGGCTGCCTAAGAGTAATTATGATAAATTAAAGTCTCAGTCTATTTCCAATAAAAACTAGAGTACTATTTCTAGTAATTCCAATAAATCTCACAATTCTAACATTTACAATTCTAAGTCTAGTTCACATCCTAAGAAAAATTTATATTAAGAAACTCCTACTTTTTCTAATCCGAACAACACTCCCTCCGACGACTCTTTACCTAATTCCCGCCCTAGATCTGATCCCAATTGGAATCTTAAAACTAATATCTTTCCAATTTTCACTCCTCAGATTAATCATACCATTGAAACAAAATCTTCTAACACGAATCGAGTAAACCAAACCCTTCAAACTCCTCATTCAAAACGTGTCTCATTTAATCTAAATCCTTACTTGGACACACCACCAAATAAAAATGAGAGTAACATACTCCACATACTCTATCCTAATTTTGTTCATTCCCACACTATGAATACACCCCTTCTGTTCCAGTTACAAATGCAGCCCCTAACCAACCCGCCCTCTTCAACCACCAAAAGTAAAACTAAGTTTGAACTCTTGTGCTGACAATGAGAGCAGATATGCTCTCTCTCGCCTTAGATATATAACAATGTGCGTTTGTATCTTGCTTACATGCATAAGGCGCCGGTCTCTACATGCATTGAGGGCAAAACCAAGACAAACCTCAAAGTTTTGATTCAGCAAGAAGGCTTATCTACCGAGATGGAAGAATTGCGCAATCTATTCATCAGTTTCCACGAGCAACTTGGCTTGACGATCCATCAAGTTAAAGAGGATCTTGACACATATGGTACTCACGTAAGGTCAAAACAGGCCTCTTACCTTCAAAAGTCCCGTAAAGAGCAACAGTAATATTATTCCTAACCAGATTACTTATAATCCAAACCCTATTCCAAGCCCATTATTTGTATCTCTTTACTACCAAAACGTAAGAGGACTACGCACCAAAATCTCTACAGTGTTCCTTAACTCTCTTAAGCTTCCCTACGATATTTTTGCCCTTACAGAGACTAATCTTACCCAGGACTTCAAGGATACTGAGGTCTTTGCTTCTGATTTCGTGGTGTTCAGAGACGATGGAATCGATAAAATCGCTCTCACCTCAGGTCGTGGTGTCCTTCTTGCTATTCACAATCGCTTTGATCCAACATTTGTAAAAAATTCCCACACAGCTAACTTTGAATTTATTTGTGCCAAACTTTATAGTGCAAAACGAAACATATTCATTTTCTGCTGTTATATTCGGCCTTCTCAACCAGTGAATGGTTTTCAACTTGCAATAGACGCAATCGATTCACTATTTGATCTTATTGATCCATCTGACACCGTTATATTTCTGGGGGACTTTAATGCCACATCTGAAAAAGAAATTCTCTTTACTAACTGTCTTTTAGCCTCCGGCCTTTACCAGTTGAGAGGAGTAACTAACAATATTGGTAGGCAGCTAGATCTTGTATTCTCTTCAGATTCAGATAATTGTGTTGTTTCCGCGAGTAACCATCTACTTTCAACACTCGATCAGTACCATCCACCTCTAACTCTTACCCTTTCTTATAACAATAATATAACACACACTTTGAGCACGCGTACAGCTTCGACTTTCGTAAAACTGATTTTGTAAAACTTGAAATTTTATTGAGTAGAATCGATTTTCAACATTTTTTCGATAATGCTCATGGCAGTGTTGATAATACTGTTGCTCTCTTCTATGACATAATTTTTGACTGCTTCTCTCAATCAGTCCC
This sequence comes from Tetanocera ferruginea, assembly GCA_958299015.1. Taxonomy (NCBI): domain Eukaryota; kingdom Metazoa; phylum Arthropoda; class Insecta; order Diptera; family Sciomyzidae; genus Tetanocera; species Tetanocera ferruginea. Next base: position 61,134,801 of record OY282642.1, read on the forward strand.
CATTACTAGGCAAAATAACTTTTTGTCATCTCCTCCCTGGTACAATAAAGAACTATGCTCGCTTCGTAATAAGAGGAACAAACTTTGGCGTACTTATTTACTCTTTCGTTCTTCTCATGACCTCACAAATTATCTTCACGTCTATAATCTTTTTTCTGCACTTTGTGAAAACCTATATGAGTCTTACCTTGCTCATATTGAAACTAAATTGTTGTTGGATCCTAAAAGCTGCTACAAGTTCATTAATATCAAAAGAAAATCTGACAACTACCCATCAACCCTTTCTTTTTCAGATATCTCCTCAGACAACCCGGAAATCATTGCTAACCTATTCGCAAATTTCTTCAGTCAGTCATTCACAAGTCATAACGATGAACTAGACTATGAATACTTTTCTTCATTAAGGAACTGTGCTCAAACGTCACAGATTTCTGTTGATATAACATTAGCTGATGTCTTAGCAAAGTTACATAATCTTAAAGATGATTATTCTCCTGGACCCGATGGGTTGCCTGCTATTGTCATCAAAAATTTCGCGAACTTTTTGGCTCATCCCCTTTTGACTCTCTTTCAACTTTCTATTTCTAACTCTGTTTTTCCAAAGTTAAGGAAGAACTCGTACATAATACCTTTACATAAAAAAGGACCTAGAAATGATATTTCTAATTACAGACCTATTGCAAAACTGTCATGTGCTCCTAAAACTTTTGAAAGTATTATCTACGACATTCTCTTCTTCCATTTCAAATCTATCTTTCCCCCTAGTCAACATGGCTTCCTCAAAGTAGATCGACTACCACCAACCTCACAGAATTTGCTTTAAACACTTTATGCTCGTTGGAAAATGGTTACGAAGTTGATGCAGTTTCCACCGACTTTAGTAAAGCGTTTGATAAAATCTCACACACTATCATCCTTCTTAAGCTCAAAAACCTTTGGTTTTCCACATCTGTTTATAACATGGATTAAATCTTATCTCGAAGAACGCAGTTATAATGTCATCTTTAGATTTTCCAATTCAAAATCTTTTACCGCTACGTCTGGTGTCCCACAAGGCAGTCACCTTGGTCCTTTGCTATTAACTATTGCGTCTTAACTATTGCTGATGTTGATGGTATCATCAATGATTCTAATCTTTCTGTGTATGCTGATGATATGAAAATCTATCGGAGCATACAAACCAACGCATATTCTCGCAATCTTCAAGACGATCTGGTCAGCTTTTCCACTTGGTGTCAAAAAAATCTTCTGGAGCTCAACGTCAGCAAATGTCGAGCTATAACATATTCTCGTAAGCGACTCCAACTTCCTCCGCGAACGTATTACATTCTCGGCAAGCCAGTTCCTTCTGTAAACTCTTTACGCGACTTAGGTGTTATTTGTGACAAGGAACTTAACTTAAGGCCTCATATTGATAATATCATTAGTAGAGCCAACTCTGCACTTGGTTTCGTGAAACACTGGTCCAGAGAGTTCTCCAATCATTACGCCACTAAATCTCTCTATCTTTCATTTGTTAGACCCATTCTCGAATATGCCAGCCAGGTTTGGTCTCCCATCTACAACACCCATTCAATGCGAATCGAAGTCGTTCAACGACGATTCATTCGTTTCGCTCTTCGTGGTCTTCTCGGTTCTGACAGTTTCAACCTACCACCTTATGCCAACCGTCTTAAGTTGATTAATATGCAAACACTTGCAAAACAAAGGGAAGTTGCCGATATTCTCTTTATTCATCAACTTGTATGCGGAACCATTAACTGTCCAGAACTACTCCAATTAATATCCTTTAATACCAACCCACGCAACCTTAGGTCTATATCTCTCTTTCACCTTAACTTTCACCGCACCGACTATGGATGCAGTGAACCCATAACCAGAATGTTTCGGGTAACCAATAATTTGATCAACGAATTCAATTTTCATCTGAGCAGACCACTACTCCGAAATATCCTCCTTAACTCTCCAACGCCACTTCATCCCCCTCTTTTATGTATTCTTCCAGTTAAGATATGATTCAATTGTAAATTAGGATACTCCCTTTTAATTATAAATTTTAGTTTTTAAGTTTTTATTGTAAGTATCTAAACTGCTTATATTAAGCTTATTCAAATAAATAAATAAATGACCAGGAGTGCCGCGACGCGACAGCAGCAAAATACGCAGCATATAAAAAGACACTGCAGTCAGCTGCACCGTGAGCCATTCAGCAAAACTATCGCGATAAGAGGAAGGAAGAGAGATGCCTTTTCAGACGTAAAATAAAAGAGAGCAAGAAAAGCGTGAGCGAAAAAAAGTTGAGGTATTCCAGGGCAAGAAGGATGCTCGAAAATTCTAGGAGCAGGTTAAGCGTCTAGCCCAAAGTTTCAAGCCCGGAGAATACACTTGTAGAGATGAGAATGGTGATCTGGGGCCTGTTTCTCAAAACTACAAGTTCACAAGTTACAAGTGCTTGTAGAAACTGTTTCTCAAAGATTTTCAAAAGTCTTGTAATTTTTTTACACGTGATTTTGGTGTTTGTCAAGTAACAGAGCTACCAAATTTTATATTTATTTATACCTCGGAACTTGAATATACTGCGTTCTTCAAGAAACACATTGGGACAATTAATATATTGCGTAGGTTTGCGTTTTGCGTACTTTGCGTATATTGAATTGACATTAACTCACCATCAAATTTTTCGTTTAACGAACTGAGTTGCTTGAAAGCAGAGATGGGAAACTTAAACAAAATTCGTCAAGAAAGAGATAGCCTTCTGTCGAAATTAAGCCAATACCAACGTAAATCATATGAATGTGTTAGAAAAATGTTTTTATATACTCACTAGTAGAGAGGAGTTCACCCCTAGGGAGGCAAACTGATTCTCACCACAAGGAGATTTATTCACCGAAAGCGAGCCTTGGTCACATTCAACGAACTGCATAATATTTTTCGCTGAATAGTTGATACTTGACACGTCATAATAGTTGTCAAACTGGAGATATGTAAAACAGTAAGCCAACAGTTTGGAATACTTACGAATATATAATTTATTTTCATCACTTTATATAAATAAAGCCAAGGTGGGTAAGGAAAACATATTTGGTCCTACAGTCGGAAAGTTCAGCCTCCACGACAACACATCCGATAACGGAATGAGGTTGATTGACTTCGCCGCAGCACGAAACATGGTCGTTAGTAGCACTAGATTCAAGCATCTCAATATTCATAAGGCCACCTGGTTGTCCCCTGATCAAAAAACATGCAACCAAATTGATCACGTTTTGATTGACGGAAGGCACTCTTCCAGTGTACTAGACGTACGCACGATCCGTGGTGCTAACATAGACTCGGATCATTATCTTGTCGCAGCCAAGATCCGCACACGTCTGTGCGCAGCTAAGAATGCTCGCAATCCTACACAAAGAAAGCTAGACGTCGACAAGCTGCAGTCAAAACGGACGGCCGAAGCCTTCGCTACTCGACTCTCACTCCTGCTTCAAGAAAGCACTCCTCCGATCGACGATATATGCGGACAGTGGACGCACATATCCCACTCTATGCGTACGGCTGCCGAAGAGGTGATAGGCTACCACCGCCCTCGCCGAAACCAGTGGCACGACCAGGAGTGTCGCGACGCCACTGCAAAGAAGGACACCGCAAAACCACCCTGCAGTCGGTTGTGACGCGTGCTGTTAAGGAGCGATACCGAGAGAAGAGGAGGGAAGAGAGACGCATTTTCAGGCGAAAAAAACGAGAGGCGGAAATGCGTGAGTGCGAGAAAATTGAGATGCATGGCGACAGGAATGAGACTCGAAAATTTTTCGAAAAAATAAGAAGCCTGGCCGATGGTTTTAAGACCGGAGCCTCTTCCTGCAAGGACGAAAATGGGAATCTAGTGACAGATATCCAGAGTACACTGATGTTATGGAGGGAGCACTTCTCTAGACTTTTAAATGGCAACGCTGACAACAATCCCGCCAGTGGAGATGATATCCCGGAAACCCCAATCATGGATGACAGCGTTGAAGTTCCGCTGCCCGACTATAACGAGGTCTTTACAGCTATAGCTCGGCTTAAAAACAACAAAGCCGCAGGAGCCGATGGCCTACCGGCTGAGCTGTTTAAGACCGGTGGCGAAGCTCTGTTTAAATGCATTCACAGACTTCTATGCAGAATATGGTCGGAAGAATGCATTCCAGATGATTGGAACCTCAGTGTGCTCTGCCCAATCCACAAGAAAGGCGATCCCACCATTTGCGCCAACTACCGTGGGATTAGCCTTCTTAATATCGCATATAAGGTCCTGTCGAGCGTATTGTGTGAAAGACTGAAGCCCATCATTAACCAACTGATTGGACCTTATCAGTGTAGCTTCAGACCTGGAAAGTCCACCATCGACCAGATATTCACGCTCCGACAAATCTTGGAAAAGACCCTCGAAAAACAAATCGATGCACACCATCTTTTTGTCGATTTCAAAGCCGCCTTCGACAGTCCAATAAGGAGTCACCTATATGCCATCATGTCTGAATTTGATATTCCTGCGAAGCTAATACGTCTTTGCAGGATGACACTGAACAACACAAGCAGTGCAGTGAAAATCGGGAAGGACCTCTCCCTTCCTTTCGATACCAAGCGAGATTTCAGACAAGGTGATTCCTTATCGTGCGACTTCTTTAATATAGTCATGGAGAAGATCATCCGAGCTGCTGACCTGAGACACAGCGGCACAATTTTCTATAAGAGTGTTATGCTGCTGGCGTATGCTGATGATATTGACATCATTGGTCAAAATACGTGCGAAGTCAGTGCAGCATTCTCCAGGCTAGAAAAAGAGTCGAGTCGAATGGGTCTTGCAGTGAACGCAGATAAAACGAAGTATCTTGTGTCAACAAACAAACAGTCCCAGCGTCTTGGAAACCACGTCACTGTTGACAACACCTCTTTTGAGGTAGTGAAGGACTTTGTTTACCTGGGATCCAGTATAAACTCCTCCAACGATATCAGTATTGAGATTAAACGAAGGATAACTCTTGTCAACAGGTGTTACTTTGGGCTCAGTAGGCAATTGAGAAGCAGAGCTCTCTCTCGACGAACAAAACTGACGCTCTATAAGTCAATAATCATGCCCGTCCTACTATACGCATCACAAACCTGGACGTTGAGCAGCTCTGATGAAAGGACTTTGGGAGCGTTCGAGAGAAAAATCCTTCGCAAGATCTATGGTCCAATCTGCGTCAATGGCGAGTACCGAATACGATGGAACCATGAGCTGTATGAGCTATATGCCGACATCGATATAGTCAAGCGTATTAAAATTGAGCGGCTTCGCTGGCTAGGTCATGTCGAGAGAATGAACGACGAAGCTCCAGCGAAAAAGATATTGGATTCGGTACCCAGCGGTGGCCAACGCAGACGAGGAAGACCGCATCTCCGTTGGAAAGACCAGGCATTGGATAACCTGACAACGCTTGGAGTTTCCAACTGGCGCCAGCAAGCGCACGACAAAAGAGGCTGGCGAAAATACTTAGACCAGGCCAAAACCGACCAACGGTTGTAAGCGCCATCTAAGTAAGTAAGTAAGTAATATAAATAAATTTTTAAAAAATGCTCATTTAATATGCAATTTAACGACCGCAATATGTTCATTCGTTGTTATTTGGTACTTGAATTGCATTTGAACAACTTTCCAATATTTGTGAAGTCTGACTTAACAATTCAGTAATAGAAAAAAAGCGCTAAGATAAGAATCTATATTAGAACATTTGTATCGTCTGAAGGCGGTCACTGTTTTAATCTGTAAGCCACCACGGCCTGAATCTTAACTGTACTGTGGCTTGAAAACGTAGTTTTGTACTATTTCGAGTAGGTTTTTTTGATACGAATTAATAAGTACAAATTTATAATAGTATTGTACTAGTACTATTTCATTGAGAATAATTTTATATAGGTCGGGTATGCGTTACAGGACGTCTCCACTAGGTATAACATCAAGGCGCAGAAAAATTTAACATTATTTCTCCCCTCATTAAGAATTAGCAGTGTTTTGGTTCTTTTCTCAAAAAAACTATCTTTTTAAATTGAATCGTGATCTTTTCTCTGAAATTTTTATCTCAAAAGTAAGATTAATTGCAGTTCCCTCTCAATATTTTGTCAACAAATGCTAACAACTGAAGGAACAGAAAAGTGACATGTTAAGAAAAAAATGAACATTATTATGAACATAAAGTAATCCAAAAAATTTGTATAATGGATTACCATCTCGCTTGCGGAACCCATTATTTCTATAAAAACATGTCATTGGAAGTAATCGATGAAGTTTTCGCTTGACACAAAAATAATTATGTTTCATAAATCTCACTGAATAACTAAGATTTTCCCAATAATTTGTTAGCTACTTTGAAGTTATTAAATAAGATATCGCTTTGTACATATTAGGAAAGCGATTGAAATATTGAGTAAAGATCTTCATAAGACTCTTGCTAAACGGGGCGAAAGTTTAAAAAGAAGATGTTTAAATTTAATGAATTTCTTCTTTAAAATAAAAATTCTCTCATTTAGACGATATCATATATATATCTGTGAATTCAGGATCTTAAATTTATAAATAATAGTAATAAAACTTATACTTATAACTAGTGTCCGACCGAATATTCGGTTTCGGTTTCGGCCAGTTTCGGCCCTTTAAATCAGTTTCGGCTATTCGGCATCAATATGGCCAAAACCGAAACCGAATATTTGATCGGACACTACTAATTCGGTTTTTACATATATTTCAATGGTAGATGTGAGTTCGCTTTCATCAAAATTTTTAATGGTGTTAAGTAGAACAAAAACGTTAAATTCAGTCATTTGATTGACCGTGTGAGTTGAGTCCAGCACAAAACGATAAATGTAGTTTTTTTTAGATTCTAATATTAAGTTATTTAACTTTATATACCAAATAGTTCCTTAAAGTGGTATTTAATGATCTCCATATTTATTATTTTAAAGTTGAACATTAATATTCAAACGGTCATATTAATAAAAATATTTTGGAATAGATTTAAAGTTCTCAATAGTCAAAAAGCTTTTTAGAGATAAAATATTTTTTAAAATTTTGTTATTCATAAAAATATTGTCTCAGCTTATTTGTTAAAATAGGAACACTCTCAATTTGAAATGGGAACAGTGTCAAGAATGGTTCGTGAATTTGATAAATTCAATAATTTTTTGTTTATTTGTCACAATTTTATCAATACTTTGACATGCAAACAGTCAAAAAATTGTTTAATCTATGTTCTTCTGTGAAAATATTGTCACTTATAATTTTTATTTTCAATATTTTGAAATGTTTTGCCATGTTTTCATATTTTTTGAAACAGTTTGAAGTATTTTTGACAATATTTGTGCTCACATTAGAGTAAAAATTTTAAAAAGGCTTTATCAAGGGTTTATTGAAGGTTACTCATTTAAGAAGACTTTATAAGAGATTTTTGTCGTTATTGGACGTTTATGGATACTGTTTTTGAAATTTTTTTTTGTAAAGGCATCATAAGAGGTTTGTAAATTTTTATGAATAAAGGCAAAAGAATATTTATCGAATATATACGTTATTATAATCTGTTTCAATTGTTATGTTTTTGAAAGCTTTTAACTAAAAAATTAAAATAAATAAATTGTTTTTAAAACAATTTTCATGTAGACGTTCAGTTTCGGTTTCGGTTTCGGTTTCGGCCGAATATTACAAAAATGGCCGAAATTCGGTTTCGGTTTCGGTTTCGGCCAAAATTTTGGTTTCGGTCGGACACTACTTATAACGACCTCGGTTATAACAACATTTCTGTTATAACGTCGTACTCTTGGAGTCCGCACATTTTAATTGATTATTCCTTAGAAACTGAGTTCGCTTTAAACGTCGTCGGATATAACGACGAGTTCGCATGAAGCGACACAGTTTTCATAAAATATGGTAAAATATTTTCACTTATAGCGACGACGAATGCATGTAAAAAGCAAAATGTGACTAGATATTTGAATTCTCGCTTTTTTGAAACCGAAATAACCGTTATAAAATATAGTCACACTTAGATTGCATTAGAGGATCAAATTCCTTTAGCCAGAGCGGCATTTAATGCTTTATCTTCTTTTAAAAGGTTTGTATTTATTACAGTAGCATGTTTGGATACCGAGTCCGATCCCCAGTCGCGGGGAAAAGTTTTTTTAATAAAAAAAAATGTTCTGATCGGTCACCACCTCTCTACAGACAATGGCAAACCTCAAAGAGTTAATAATGCCATGTAAAGCTTCTTGAGAACATGAACTTTAGCCGTTCGGAGTCGGCATAAAATATGTAGGTCCAGTTCTCGGTCAATTGTGTGCAAACATTTAATAACACACACAACACAATTGATCAATTTGTTTGTGTGGTTTGTTTTTATTTATTACAGACAAAGTATACATTAATTTTAAAGTTTATGAAGGTTTGCTTTATTCGGTTGAGGTGTTGAAAATTTGTCTCTTGAAGACCTATTTGAACTTGAATGAAAGTCAGAGCGGATTTACACTGCAAAGAGCAACTTACGCCAAGGCAATATTACCGATTATTTAAAGCAAATTTAAGCTTATTACATATGCATATGTAATTATTTTATTCATAAACATACTTCTATAACGAATATCGTCTTTGTATTTATTTCTACTAAGTTTTATGTTTAAGCTTTTAATATTGATAATTGGATTAATTTTCTTTATAATTAATGAATTCAATTGATAAAAAACAACAACAAAATTATGTTCGCATATAACGAAATTCGGTTATAACGTCGAAATAATCCGGCTCCTTCAGGGTCGCTATAACCGAATTCCACTGTACGTTTATTTTCAAATATTCAATCTTGAAGGCCATGAGCAGCTTAAAGTAAAAGTATTAGTGCGTTGCATTTTGGCACAACTTTGCTTAAAACGTTAAAATGTAAGTTAAAATAAGTTAATTATTGAAGTAAGTTTACCGTTTGGTAAAGTGACATTATAAAAGCAACGCGTCAACACGAAAACACGAATAATTGTGCGCTCTTGAAAATCTTAAAATAACTTTATAAAACAACAATTGAAATTTAATAAGATGCCGTGTATTTGTACAGCAAGGGTCGAACGCCATTTGGACGATGACAAAAAGATAAAATGTGTTAATTGCAACGAGTTTTTCACTGCGATTGCGTTAAATTAAAGAAAAGTTATCTAGATTTTATGCAAAAAAATAAACAACTTTATAAGTGTGATGCCTGTCTCTCGGCTCGGCGCGCTTCTATCCGTTCCCCACCGATTCATCATAATCGTATACCAACACAAACTAATAAAACAAGTGAAGTGCCGCCAAAACCCGTCGGTAAACTCGACTCATTAGTTTCTTTGCAAACCGATTCAACTACGTTTTTGCTCAAGCTGATCGAAAAGCAGAACCAACAATTGGAGGAACGATTCGATAAGCAAAGTGAGCAGATTGCCTCTCAGATTGCTGCTCAAATCAACGTTAAGTTCACCACTGCAATTCAGGCAAGTGAAAATAGAATTTTAGAAGAACTTCGCCGTAACGTTGCTGATATAAGACGTGAGATTAATGACGTCTCTGCGAGAGTATCTCACCTCGAAAAACATGTTGCTGATGTTGTTGTTGCATTGAAACGTGGAATTGATGACGTAACCGCGAGAGTAGCTTACGTTGAAAATAATGTTGAAAAAAATGTTGCTGATGCCGATGTTGCTTTGCTGAAAGCCGAAATTGATGAGGTAAAAATTCACCTTGAACGTCAAAAAAATTCTGCTGTTGCGTGTGATTTTCGCATCACTGGAATTCCATATAGTAACCAAGAAAACCTCAATGAAATTTTTGAGAATATATGCGCCTCAATTAACACTGCGCCACCATATGTTACCAACATTTTTCGTTTAAAAAACACGAGATCAACGCGCACTGCTATCGACGGCCCAGTTATAGTAAAACTTGCTACACCGTATGACCGTAACCAATTTTTAAAGTCCCTTGCACTCTATCGACGTGAAAGCAAAGATCTTCTGCGTCTGCATCATGCTGGCTTTCAATCACAACAGCCAATTTATATAAACGAAAGCCTAACTAAAAGGAACTACGCGATTCTGCAAACTGCCGTACAACTCAAAAGGCAAAAACAACTGGTAGCGGCATTTACTCTCCGTGGCTTAGTTCATATTAAGCGCAGAGAGGGCGAAAACGCAGAATGCGTAGAGACAATAGAAAAATTGCATTCTTTAATTGCACATGATTCTACCGACCAGCGCAACAACAACCACACTAGCGATGATCAACTTTTTCGTGAGCGAGCTAACTAAAGCTGTTTTGTTTTCTTTTTGTATGTTGCTACCTGATATGATGTATCAACCCTGCTCTCAGAATTACTATCATCTTATTTCGTCTACCATATATTTGAGTTTATGTTTATAATTTTTTTGGTTTAGTAAACGCAATTTTCCATGTTATTTTATTTGTAGATTAAGATTTTTGAAACGATTTGTTTTTAATTTTTATGTTTTTTCTCTTTTTAATTGCTATATTGTAACTATTCGGCCAATGCAAACTATTATTTTCTCTTTTTGGTTTATATTACTATGTTTATGCATTACCAATTTATATTTTTTAAAAAAGAATACTGTCATACAATATTCAAATGTTTTAATTCTGTCTTATGGATCAGCTTTAAAGTGCGTTGCTCTAGGTTATGCTTCGAAACGTGTAGTTTGCAATAATAAGTCCGGCACATACTAATTTCTGCAGTTCCAGGGACACTACTTATACCTTGATTCGCGTTTTATGCAAACAAAAGAATGGCTTGAAAGTGTGTCATATAAATGCGCAAAGTCTGTGTAAGAAGATTGACGAATTCAGGTATTTATCTGAAAATTCAGGTCCCGATGTTGTGTGCGTTTCTGAGACGTGGTTTCTGACATGCGTAAATGACAGCGGGTTTAAAGTAAATAACTTAAACTATTTCGAGCGGATAGAGGAAGCCATTGTGGTGGTGTTGCTATGTTTATAAGGGAGGGAATTTCATGCAAGTTTGTTTGTAGATCTAGTCCTGCTGACAAAGTGGAGTTTCTTTTTCTAGAAGTAGCATATGCTTCATGTAAGCTTTTTATAGGTACAGCATATAGACCCAACCGCACTATAGACAACGACGTTTTTATTGTTAAAGTCGAGGCCATGTCACTCTCATACTCTGACATAATCATCTGTGTAGATTTTAATAGTAATATTTTGGAAGAATCTCATCTTGTCGAAGATATGAAATGCATTGGACTTTCTTCACCAAATACGACCACACCAACACACTTCTCGAACACTAAAAATACTTTACTAGACCTTTTTTTCGTGAATGACTCCAGCAAAATCTTACTGTATGATCAGTTATCTACGCCTATGTTTTCTAAACATGATCTTATATTTCTAGTATACGATTTTCAAATGGTTCCTCAGAAGGAAAAGTTAAGCTATCGTGACTTTAAAAGCGTTGATCATGTATCGTTGTTTGCTGAAGTCGAAAGCATAAACTGGTCCTTTTTATTTTCTATCCCACAGGTAAATGACCAAGCCTCGTTTCTTGAAGATAATATAAAATATCTTTTCAACAAATACGTCCCCAATAAAGCAAAAATTATTAAACACACCCAGCCACCTTGGTTCTCAATTAGAATAAAAATGCTGATCAGAATGCGCAATGAGGCTTTTGATAGATGGAAGCGGTTCAAGACGCCCGAGCTACATGAACACTTTAAACAATTAAGAAGAGACGTCGTTCGAGAGGTGTCGGCAGCTAAGCTAGCACACTACGAACATAAGTTTTCAATTGCCCTCGATAGTAAGCAGAAGTGGAACCTTGTACGAAAAATTGGCATAGGAAAAAGTGTGACCTGTGATTATCAGCAAACTGATGTTAATCAGCTAAATATAAAATTTACCGACGTACATATGCCTAGTTCGAGACCAGATTTTTATAACGACGTTAGACTACCCGGTTCATTTTCGAGTTTTAGCTTTTCCTGCGTAGACCAAACCGAAGTTGTACAGACCATACTTGCAGTAAAATCAAATTCAATGGGCACGGATGAAATGCATCCAATTTTCATCAAGCTGCTTCTCCCTAAGTTATTGCCATTTCTTACCTATTTTTTCAATTCTATTTTAACTAGATCTGAGTTTCCCTCTAGCTGGATAAGAGCTAAGATTGTTCCCATTCCCAAATCACGCGATGATTTCCGCCTAATTGCAATTCTTTCGTTCTTTTCGAAAGTGCTGGAAAATAAAATGAACAGGCAAATGAAAGTCTTTATTCGGGAAAACTCATTATTGTCTGTTTACCAGTCAAGTTTCCGAGCAAAGCGAGGCTGCGTAACCGCTTTACTCGAAGTAACTGAGGACTTAAGATCAAACGTCAACTCCAACAACGTAACTTTTTTAGTCCTTCTAGATCATTCCAAAGCTTTCGACACAGTTGATCACATGTTGTTACGTAAGAAACTAGAACAGCTTTTCAACTTTTCTCCAACTGCTGTTAAGGTTCTGATGTCATATCTCGAAGGTAGATCGCAGGCCGTTATTATCAACAATTCCTATTCAAACTTCTTACCCGTTAAGAGAGGCGTACCACAAGGCTGGGACCTGGGACCACTGCTTTTTTCCTTATACGTAAATGATCTACCGAAAGTATTGAGGAACAGCAAGGTTCACTTGTACGCGGATGATGTGCAATTATACTTTAGCCCGATGAAAGACATTGCACTGTCCGTTGTAAAGCTTAACGAAGACTTAGCTCGAGAAAATGAATGGGCGTCGATTAATGGCTTATGCTTAAATCCATTAAAATAAAAATGCATAATTATCTCAAGAAAATCCTTGCAGACACCTGTTCCTAGTTTAGTTATAAATGGCTCATGTATTCAGGTGGTAAAATCTTCGAAAAATCTGGGTATAACATTCAATAGTACCTTAACTTGGTCAAACCACATTAGTGAACTCATTGGTAAAACTTATGGCATGCTACGCAATCTCTGGGCCACTCAACATTTTAACCCTAAAAACATTAGAAGGTTACTCGCAAAAACTTATTTGGTGCCTAGATTACTATATGGATGTGAAATTTTTGCAGCTTGCGACTGCACGAGCAGGCGAAAACTCAACGTGCTATATAATAACATTACACGATACGTGTTTTCGCTAAAGTGCTCTGATCGAGTATCGCAGTTGGCAATTAAAATATACCAGGTTACCTTCGATAACCTAGTCAATTTGAGAGCTCTGATTACACTGCATAGAACTATCAGAACGCAAGAACCTGAATATTTGTTTAAAAGATTACATTTTCTACGCTCTAATCGTGGCAATAATCTCGTACTACCGAGATATACTTGCCTTACGACTGAACGTCAATTTTTTGTACATACAATTCGTCTCTAGAACTCGCTACCCCATCATGTTCAGCAAATAACAAATGCAACGCACTTTAAACATAGCTTAATAAATTACTTTTCACGTTCATGAAGATGTATGTTGCTGAAGTATTCACTTTTTGTTACATTTAAATTTAAATAAGGGTTTGATCGCATTTGTACCAGAATAATATAACTTCGTTACATTTAAATGAAAATACGGTTTGCTTGTTAAACTTCTGTGTGAATATCTTAAAATTAAATGTTTTATATAATGTTTTTTTGCTCTATAAATCCTTTATCATTTTTATCTCTATTTTTTAATTTTAATAATTAGTTTCAATTTTCCGATTTCGTATTGTATTTAATAAATGTTATGTATAAGGTTTTTTAAGGTTTTCAATTTGTTAATTATCAATAATTGTAAATTACTAATAATCTACATGCTACGGTGCTTGCCATAAGACTTATGTCTTGTTAGCACCGTTGTCCAACAAAAAATAAATAAAATAAATAAATAAATAAAATTTGTTGTTATGAAGTGAATATTCGGCAAAAAATTATTTAACTTTCCAAACTTTGATGAATTTTATCTTCTAAGCCATAAAAGAGCATCTTTTATTTTACCCCCATTGAGTTAAAAAAGCCTATATACATATGATCCAACTCGAAAACAAAATAAAGAGGTATGGGCCATAATTAATGGAATTATGCAAAATATGTTTTTTTCGCTCTTATCTCGACTAAGAAAAGGTAAAAATTGTTGAATTCAAGATAAAATTGAAAATATTCTGCACCCTCTGCATATAGGGTTAACAGAAAAATATTGTGTATTCTCTATTTTTTTTAGAAAGAAAAGAAAATTCCATAAGACCACCTCTTACAACATTTTAGTTCAAAGCAACTACACTCTCAAAAAAAAAATTGTTAATTCTAACAAGAAAACGGCGTTTTTTACTAAGCGAGTAGGCAAAAAATGACCTAAGTCGCTTAAGAATATTTTCTATAACTTGGAAGCATTTTTTGATATGTCAAAAAATATAAGTAAAAACAAAAACAAATAAAATTAAAAAAAAAAATTTCAAAATGAACAATTTCATGAACCGAATTCCTGACGCTCAGAAAAAATTTAAAATAGCAATCCACTTTGATATATTTTTGTATTTTAGGTTTTATTTTTTTTTTATTACTACTTGTTACTTCTTTACACTGCCACACAATGAACATACAACAATTTTTGTATAACTCAACTTAAGAGAAAGGCTGAGTTCCAAAATCCATTTTAACAAAGCATCAGAGTGTTTTTCTTTGGATTGCTGGATACAAGATTCACCAAAACTGCGCAACTAAAGCGTGCTTAATAATAGCAACCCAATTGCGCAGTTTTGGTGAATCTACGACGAGCCAATCCAAAGAAAAACAGACTGATGCTTTGTTAAAATGCATTTTGGAACTCAACCTAACTAAGAACCACACTCGCGCGCACATATCCTTAAAAGATTCAAAAGAAGCACAGCCTCTGTTAGAACCACTTGTTTTATCTGCACTTGTTTTATCTGCTCTTTGTATATGGCATCGAATTAAACGCGTGTCTGAAAACGATGTGTTGAGCTCTTGGCGAGTTCTTTGAAATCTATCGCCGCAACGGATGTCAGGAGCTGTGAGGCTAGTTTGTATCAGATGTTTGTTTGACTTGACTTTTAACTTTGAGAAAAGGCTTTATCGCAGACTTCTTCCATTTGCTCTTTTGAATCTGCTTGGTCACCTTAAGTGGGCATCAGTCGATTCCTGCAACCACAGCATGTCTTAACGATGATTTCTTTGCGGCGTACCTAAAGACTTAAGACAATTACAATTTAACTCTGTATAAAATTGCTGTGTATACTAACTAATAAATTGCACTTATAATTATCTTCATCTTGATGAATATACTAGGGCTAACCAGCTATAGTCCACCAGGTCGGTCACTTCTACATTTCATGAGAAATTTTCCATTTGTTTTAAAATTTTTCAATAATTTTTTGACAATTTATTTGATGCTTCAAAGTTTTGACAATTAGTGCTGCATAAATTTTCAGATTTAAAGTACTTGAAACTCTGTTCTGAAAATGTACCCGATACTACAAAGGTTTTCATTGCTAAACATTTAAACAGCCAATAATTATTTCAAATTATAAGACTTTTTTATGAATTTTGCTTATCCTGCTCATCAAAAATAAATTTTGAATATTTCATAAAAAGACTTTCTATCAGGCATAGTTGCCACCTTTATAGGAAATCTACACAATTTTTGAAACATAACATGGAAGCATTTTTTTTTCGTTTGCTCGTTAAATTTTAAGCGACTAAAAGTTTCCTGTGTTATTTAAGCGAGTATACATATGATAAGCGCTCGTTTTTTTGCAAGTGCTTGGTAAAAAACACAGCTAATATTGGTTAAAATAGCATTAATAATAGCAATTGTTGAATTCTGGTCAGAAGTAACAATCGAAATTGTACAATTTTTGTAATTACATTTTGATGGCAGACTTGTCATTTATGAATGTAAAAATGTCTTAACATAATGTCAAAAATGTTAAAACGTCCAAAATGAAGTGTCAAAAATCAAATGTCAAAAATCAAACGTAAAAAACTAAACTTCAAAAATTTAATGTCAAAAATTAAACGTCAAAATTTAAACGTCAAAATTTAAACGTCAAAAAATTTAAATTTTTCTGTAACAAAAGTCGAATTTTATTTGATTATGTTTCACAATTATTTTTAGTAAGCATTTTTGTTTTATTCAGGTTTTTTAATAAACTTGGCTGGTTGAAAGCAGTTTTCGCTTCAGTCTTAAGTTGCTTTCGTCTACCTCTTCTGTGGACAAACCTGTTGGACAATCTGCTTTAATAAATTAAATTTTTTTATAAAAATATGACGCACCCTTTATATTCAAAATCAAGATCTTCATCCAATTTCTCTTCATCCACATCTTAAGAAAATATCTGTACGGAAAAGTCCTGATATTGTGTCATAGAGTGACGTCTGTAAAATCTCCAAAGAATTATCAAAGGTTTAACATCAAAGCAGCGAACATGAAATATGAATAGACACCATAAAATAATTCAGCTCAATGATATAAGATATAATCATTATATTTACCTTTATTTCGTTAATTTTTTTTATTTATTTCAAATTCTTCAGTCTATGAACATACATTCTTACAGACTAGGTAAAAGTTTAATTACAATAAATATAATTTATAAAATATAATTCAACAGAGATTTCATTTGACTTTTAGACATAGAAAAAACTAAATTATGATTAGAATATAATGCATTGAACAAATTAAGAGCTTTAAAAATAGGAGCATTAGCAGCATAATTAGTGCGAACCAAGTCCAAATAAAAAGGATCATGATTTCTGAGTATCCTAGAAGGAGCATTAAAATAAAGCATTTCGAGCAGTACTGGGCTATCTATCAAGCCAGAAATTATATCATGTACAAAAAGAAGGGACAGAATGTTTCTTCTACTCTCAAGAGATTTAAGGCCAATAAGTAGACATCGCGATCTATAAGGGGGTAAACAATTCCTATACAGGGAGCGTAAGGCAAACCTAGTGAAAGATTTCTGAACACGTTCAAGTCTCAACTTATGCGTCGCATAAAGTGGGTCCCAAATGACTGAAGCATATTCAAGTCTTGAACGAACAAGGCTAGTAAACAATACCTTCAACGTGTAAGGGTCCCCAAAACAAGACCCATTACGACGTAAGAAAGCAAGCATAGCATACGCCTTTGGGATAATATAATCCAAATGAGCGACAAACGAGAATTTAAAGTCAAAAACAACACCTAAATCTTTAAACTCATTAACAGATAACAAAGGCGTATTTGCTATATAATATGCAGATAAATGAATGTTTTCAGATTTTGAATAAGATATGAAAAAGCATTTATTAAGATTTAAGAAAAGCTTATTATTGAAGCACCAATTTTTAAGTTTATTAAGATCATTTTGAAGAAGTTCATTATCAGATGTATTTTTTACTTTAAGGAAAATCTTAAGATCATCAGCATACAACAAAAAATTACTGTGAGAAAAAAGGTATGTAATATCATTAATAAAAAGAATAAACAGCAACGGCCCAAGGATACTCCCTTGCGGAACTCCAGAGGATGCCACAAATGGAAACGATTTGACATTATCAAAGGCTACAACACACTGTCTATTGAATAAATAAGACGTCAACCACCTAAGAAAACTAGAATGAAACCCCATATTTTCTAATTTCTTAATTAACAGATAATGATTGACTTTATCGAATGCTTTCGAAAAGTCTGTGTAAATAACATCAACTTGACATCCCTCTCGAAATGATGATGTGCAATATTCAGAAAAAATTACCAAGTTGGAGACAGTCGAACGACCAGGCATGAAACCATGCTGCGAAAGAGAAATATAGTTCTTTACTGAGAAGAAAATTTTATCTTTAACAATCGATTCAAATAATTTAGAGACCGTTGTAAGCTTTGAAATAGGTCTATAGTTACAAATATTATTTTTCGAGCCAGATTTGTGTACTGGCGT
Organism: Tetanocera ferruginea; assembly: GCA_958299015.1. Classification (NCBI taxonomy): domain Eukaryota; kingdom Metazoa; phylum Arthropoda; class Insecta; order Diptera; family Sciomyzidae; genus Tetanocera; species Tetanocera ferruginea. The sequence goes on from OY282642.1 coordinate 61,152,791, forward strand.
TACGAATGCAACCTTCCAGCAATCAATAAAAATTCCACACTTTAATGAGTTGTTAAAAAATTAACATTAAGGGATATGCAACACTGAAAGCACATTTTTTTAGAAAAAAGGAGCAAATCCCATCAGCATCCAACTTAAATGAAGGTTTAAGCCTTTGTATCCCATTAATAACATCGTCTTCCGTCAAAGAAAGACCCAAACCCAAAATCAGTTAACGAATCATAAGTGCAATCAGTGTTGAAATTATTAACAGGATCATAGTTTGAAAGAAAAAACTCTGCAAAAAGATCAGCAGTAGACTGAGCATTATCGGATACAATATTATTCAAAAACATCGACGACGGAATGTTTGAAGATCCTTTTTTTGATTTAACAAAGCGCCAGAATGATTTAGGATTAGATTTAATGCTATTTTCAAATTTCAATAAATATTGCTTATACAAGTAATTATCAAGAAAATTAAATTCACGCATATAATGCCTATATAAAGAAAAATAACAAAATTGATTTGTAGTTAAAAATTTCTTATAAAATTTAGAACGGAGGTTTTTTAGCTTTTTTAAACCTTGGGTGTACCAGGGTAATTTATAAACAGCCGGCTTAATTTTAGGAAAATGATCATAACAAACTTGAGAAATCAGAGATTTAAAAGAATTAAAACTAGACACCGTATCTAAAGGATGAAACATTCTCTCCCAGTTAATATTGCAAAGAACATTGTTTACATAATTAAAATTACCAGCTTTAAAATTAAAATTAGTATCACTATTATCAGTACTTAAAGAAAGAAATTTATAAAAAGAAATATGAATCTCTAATGGAACATGGTGTGCACTAACAGCTGAAATTGGGAAAACTGATTTCCGTAAATTAAAATTAATATTACTAGTACAAAAAACCAAATCTAATATTCTATTTAATATATTAAAACAGGAATTAATTTGAAATAATCCAAGACCTAAAAAATTATCAATGAGATACGATTCAATATTATTAGATACATTAGTAGGAGATAGATAAGAGTCAATATTTTTCTTTAGCCAAGATATATTGGGTAGATTAAAATCACCGAGTACCAATAATTGTTCATTATGATGAAAATCAGCCACTAAAGTTGAAATATTGTCCGTATGTGCTTTATAGAGAAGAAATGAGCTATTAGGCGGGACATAAGACGTACATATGAAGAGAGCTTCAGTCAAACCTTTAATTGACACACAAAGCTGATCCAGAGCAGTATCAGTATTAGCTAATGTTATTTGTGACGAAATAAAAGTTCGCTTGATAGCAATTAACACCCCACCACCTCGTTTGCATCCAGTCACAATACTATCGCGATCTTTACGATATACATTATAGATGTGAGGGTCAAAATATTCTTCATTAAAAAATTGTTCGGTTAGCCATGTCTCATTTAAAACAAAAACATCATAATCACTCTGCACAGTGACAGCAAAAATGGCATTAGATTTGGTTCTTAAGCCTGACACATTATGATAGTAAATCTGTATTATCTTACTATCTAATTTACATTGCGGCTGTTGTTGCTGCCGAGAATGTTGTTGTTGCTGTGGATGTTGTTGTTCTAAGTGTGGTTGTTGATATTGTTGTCTTTGTTGTTGTAGTTGCAACTGCTGTTGTTGGTGTGTATGTAATTGTTGTTGTTGCTGTTGGTGTTGTAGTTGTTGTTGTTGTTGTTGTTGCTGCTGTGGTTGTTGTTGTCGTTCTTGGAATTGTTGATGTGTAAGTTGTAGTTGTTGTTTCTGTGTATGTTGTTGTTGTTGTAGTTCTTGGTGTTTTTGTTGATATTTTTGTATTTGTTGTTGTAGCAGCTGCTGTTTTTGTTGTTGGTTTGAATGCTGTTGTTGGTTGTGCGTTTGTTGTTGTTGCTGATGTTGTTGTTGTAGTCGTTGTTTCAGTGTTTGTTGCTGTTGGTGTGTTTGTTGTATTTGCAGGTGACGTTGTTGCTGATGTACTTGTTGTTGTTGCTGTTGTTGTTGTTGCTGTTGTTGTTGTTGGTGTTGTCTGATGTCTCGTGAGATGGGCAAATAGACCGTATTGTGTTTAGGCCTTGAAGGCGGCAAAAGGGAATTAAATGATGAAAAACATGCAGGTTGAGCAGTGCTAGCAGCAGAAGCATCAAAACTTTTACTTATGTCCCGTACAATCCTTTGGCCGTCTTTGGAAAAATTTCAAAAGGACGGATTTTAATATTAGATGGCCACAGAGTGGGGTTCAGTAGCTTATCATACAGACTTGGTGCTACCCCTAACTTGAAATTTATGCTTCTTAAGTTAACAGTATCCGCTTCTTTCTTTACTAAACTATAGCATGCCAGTAGATGTTCGTCAATATTAGCATGTTTTTGAACGTAGGAAATTATTTGGGCGCTAGTAACTGTCGGCTTGAAAGATGACAAGTGTACCCATTTCATTTTGACCACTACATCAAGCTCGGTGCTGTCGTTCACTCCCACAACTACCTTACTAGCCTTATTTGGTTGAGATGCAGTATTGCTTTGCAAAATTATGTCCCGATCCGAAGCAGCACATGAGTGGAAACTAGTGGCAGCCTCAAACGCAGCAGAACAAGTACGATCCGGCGCAGGCATGGTGGCAGCAGCAATCTCAGAAAAGCTAGGAGAAATACCATTAGTATAAAATACAGGTGTAGCAAACGAGCAATTTTTAACAGCAGATGAAGATTGATTAGCGAAGACCGTTCCTGGAAGAGCTGGATCAGGTATAGGAGCATCAATTGAAACAGCAGAATTAACAGCGCCCGCAGCGTCCAAAATTTATAACTGAAATTAAATTAAAATTTAAGAAAACCATAAAATATAATAATTGAGCTGTTTAAAAGGAAGCGAGCACAGCAAAATGCAGCAAAAAAAAAAAAAAAATAAAATATAAAATATTTGACAAAAAAAAATTCGTATCTTGTATTCTACTTTAGAAATAAATATTAGTTCTAGTTATTTTAATCGTAACTAACTATAAATATTATAGTTTCATATACATACAACTTTGCTACTTTAAGTTTACTTTATGATTTGTCCTTTTTGTAGTGAATTGATTTGATGAGTTAAATTGATTTGAACAATTTCAGAATTATTGATAAATTGCTGTTGTTTGAATAGATAACTGGAAAAAATCAAACAAATTTTTGTCGTTCTATTTTTTTTTTCTTCACACAGAAACTTACTAAAATTGTATTAATTTAATTTATAAAAATGAGTTATATACATGTGCATAAATTATAATGACCATTTTAAAATATTAAAAATAAACCAATAATCGAAAAGGAATTGTTAGCAATACACTGGAGCATAAACTTTTTCAAACCCTACCTATATGGAAGAAAATTTATAGTAGTGACTGACCACAGACCACTAGTCTCTCTATTTTCACATAAGAACCCATCGTCCAAAATGACCAGAATCAGATTAGATTTGTCTGATTATGATTTTGAAATTACATACAAACAAGGCAAAATGAACACTAACGCAGATGCATTATCCAGAATAAAATATGACAGCGAAATTTTAAAAAATATGATTCCTATGAGCAGTGAAAAAGAAGTATTAGCAATAACAAGGAGCAAAACAAAACAAGTAAGTAAAAGGAGCAATAACGAAAATGAGGAAAGAAATGACAATCAAGCGAGTGAAATGATTATGGGTACCAAAGAACGTGTTAACAGGAACAGCCCATCTCATAAAGAGACTGATCACCTCTATATTTGGGAATGCACATCCTTTAATGACGTAAGAAGGGCGATGAAATTAAAATTTTTTATTAAAGAAAAGAGTAACGTTACTATGAATATAAATAATAATGAAGTGCACATAACATGTAGCGATGACCCTTCGAAACTAGATTCGATGTTGGAGAAACTACATTGTTTATTAAATAGATCACAGATAAAGGAGCTAGCCCTTTGTGACAAAGATTATATATTTGAGAATATTAAAATGAATGCATTCAAAGAAAAGTACAACAAGTTGAAAATGAATAAATCCTCGCCTATAAAGATATTAATTTACAAAGCTCCACGACATATAGAAAGTACACTGCAACAATACAAATTGATAGATGAATATCATAATACTCGAACAGGAGGACATTTAGGAATCAGAAAGACAATTTTAAAATTGAAGCAACGATACATCTGGAAGAATATGAGAAAAATGGTTAAAGATTACATAAACAACTGCGAAAAATGTCACAAAAATAAAGTAAACAGACATATTAAAGAAGGTTTAATAGTTACGAATACACCGACAACAAGTTTTGAAAATATATCTATAGACACAGTAGGCCCGTTAAAATTTTCTAATGGAAATCGATACATTTTGACTATCCAATGCGACCTTACAAAATTTATAGTAGCACATCCTATTGAGACAAAAGAAGCAAAGACTATTGCAAAAACTCTAGTAGAACAGTTCATACTTAAATACGGATGTTTCAAGATCCTTAGATCTGACTGCGGCACAGAATTTAAAAATGAGTTAATGGCAAACATATGTAAATTACTCGACACGCGACAAATTTTCTCAACTCCGTACCATCATCAGACTATAGGAGCTTTAGAAAGAAATCACAGGGTTCTGAACGAATATTTATTATCATTTGTGGATGACCAAGAATGGGATAAATGGGTTCCGTACTACACATTTGCATACAATACCACACCACATGTAGATACATCATATTCACCGTATGAACTAATATTTGGTAAACTACCATCACTTCCGAGTGATATTACAAATGAACATGACAAAATTTATAATTTAGAAGATTACACTAATGAATTTAAACTTAGGTTAATAACATCTATCAATAGCGCTAGAGATATGATTAAAACAGTTAAACATAAAAGAAAAATAGAGTATGATAGAAATAAGAATGAAGCAAAATTAGAAATAGGTGATTTAGTTTTCGTAGGTTTAGAAAATAAAAGGAAATTACAGAGTCCCTATCACGGACCATATAAGATAATTGATAGATTAGGTGTAAATTCACTAGTAGAAATAAATGGTAAACATTAATTATTGCACAACAATATTTTAAAGAAATACATAAATAGCACTTTATAAATTACAATAAATATAATGTTCACTAGTAGAAATTAACAGCATATATAAATTGTTGCAAGACAACACGCCCCTACACATATGGTGTATATATCAAAAACGGACACAAACAAAAAAAAAAAAAATATATAAAAATCTTCTGAAAAACATAATTATAAGCAAAGACTATAATAGTAAAACATTAAGAATTTAAAAATACTTTTGTAAGTCAAACAAAAAAAAAATATTTTAACTATGGTATATTATATAAGTAAATAACTCTTATAAACATATTGCTAAATTAAACAAGTAACAAAAAAAAAAATTTGTTTATGAAAACTCTAATATGTAAGCTGCTCCTAAACTTCTCCAATCTTTAAAAATTATTTCAAGTAATAATTTTTCGCTTAAGGGTAAGGGTGTAGTGGCACAGCACAACAAGCTTACGGTATAATTGAAATTCGGCACAATTTAAAGAATTGCAATTGATAAACTAATTTTCGTTTTGTTTATTTTCTTTCATTCATAACGGCACTGGGTCAAACGATTTGTATTACATAGCGACTGACGCAAACAATGTTACTGCATTGACTTTGCAAGCTCAGCATAATTATTATTAGAATTAGTGTGAATGAAAGAAATGAAAAGAACTCTTTAACAAAAAGATGTTGCACAATATATCAATCAATTGGTTAACTAAAGTTTTATTACTTACATTGGAAAACATGGGAGGAGTTTTGGAAGCAGTAGCAAAATAAAATACTGGTATTTTTGATTTATATAGCAGAGAATAATTTTAATAAAGTTAGTTAATTTTTGGTTAAACAAAAAGGAACTCTTTTGTTTTTATTTTTCAAAGTACGGCGTAAAGCCATTTTTAGATTTAGCCATATAGATCGGCACCTTAGGGAAATAAATATTGATTCATTAAAAACACCTCTTCACTAGAGACGGTGTCTGATTTCAGAGGTGCTATACCAAAAACTTCTAAAGCAAGTGCGCCACCTCAACAACAAAAAAAGATCAGCACCTATCAGGCAAAGGTAACAAATACTACATGCAAGTTGTGCAAAGGCCAGCAGCATTCATTAAGACTTTGCCAAAAATTCTTGTCGATGAATGTTAATGAACGGTCGTCAACAGTGAGGCGCTTACACTACTGCATTAACTGCCTTTCAAGTAGCCATGTCTCTAAAGATTGTAGGAGCACTTACAGCTGTTCCACATGTTCGCAACGACACCATACGCTGTTGCATAGGACCCAGTCAAGCTCAAATATTCAGCCTGGAGGGGGAGGTCAAAGTACAAGTAAAACAGTACAGTCTACTCACCAATGCCCAGAGCAACCGCAAACATCTGCAAGCGCTCAAGGGAATATCCAATCGTGCTTTCCTTCCAGCAGTAAACGTATTTTACTGGGCACAGCGATGGTTAACATCTGCCATAAGGATTCATACTTCACAGCCAGAGCACTCATTGACTCTGGCTCAGAAGGGTCCTTTATATCTGAAAGGTTGCAGAAAATTATTCAGTTACCTACTCGCCGCGTGAGCGCCCAGGTCTCTGGCCTCAACAATGTAGTCTCTGCAAAGGTGCAAAAGGCATGCAAGTTTGTTCTTGCATCACCTATTGATCCAACGATACAAATCTCTGCAGATGCCCTTATCTTATCAAAGATCACCGGAAATCTTCCTACTTGTTCCGTGGATCCATTGCTTCAACAATCTTTTCCGGAGCTCGTTTTAGCGGATAAGAGATTTTTCGGCAGCGAACAGGTAGATGTTCTAATAGGTGGAGATTTGTATTCACAAGTCTTACTAGATGGTATCCGCCGTAATGTTTTGGGTTCACTTATTGCCCAAGAGACCATCTTTGGATGGATCCTTACCGGATCTGTTCCATGTGATGGTCAGTCTGCGTCCTCGTCTATGGTGTCCTACTTCAGTGAAGTTTCCCTTGATCGCCAGTTAGCGTCATTTTGGGAACTCGAGGAGGTGCCACAAAAGATGTTTTTAACCGACGCAGAAAGATTTTGCGAGGAAAACTTCGTCAAGACCACACGACGAAATTCAGATAGCCGATATATGGTGACTTTGCCATTTAAGCAAAGTTATCCTGAAGAAATTTGTTTGGGTGACTCGCGCTATATCGCAGTGCGTCAATTTCTTCGAAATGAGGCCAGACTTATGAAAAATCCTACAGCAAAAATGGAATATGACAAGGTTCTTAGGGAATACTTGGACCTCGGCCATATGCAAAAGGTTCCTGGCAATTTTGAAAAGGAATAAGCGTCATCTTATTTTCTACCTCATCATGCCGTGATGAAACCCGATAGCACCACTACGAAGGTACGAGTGGTATTCAACGCATCGTGTCCGTCATCAAATGGAGTCAGCCTGAACGATGTTCTCTACGTGGGACCAGTGCTTCAAAGCGACTTAACGGTGCTCATTCTTAAGTGGCGCTTTTTTAGGTTTGTTTTTAATGGAGACATCGAAAAAATGTATCGCCAAATTATCGTGGACGATACCCAGCAGGCTTATCAGCGCATCATCTTCAGAGAGTTGTCGCAGAATCCGCTTCAAGAATTCCAGTTAAAGACTGTGACTTTTGGAGTCAATTGCGCTCCATTCTTAGCGATTCGGACACTTCTCCAGCTTGCAGACGATGTGGAGACTACTTTTCCGCTGGCGTCAAGCATACTGCGTAACCATATGTACGTAGATGATGCTTTGGCTGGGGGTCATAGCCTAGCGTCCTCAATTCAAGCACTGAAGGAGCTTGAAAAGGCTGTAGAATCTGCCGGTTTTGGCTTGCGTAAGTGGACGGCGAATTCTGAAGAAGTTCTTCGAGGGATTCCAAAGGGGAATAGCTCAATGAAGACTTCCTGCAATTCGAAGACAGCAGTCAAGTGAAGACGTTGGGCATCCGCTGGAATGCACGCTTAGACATTTTTTATTTTGATGTTCGTCCACTCGACCAAGGGGGAAGCTTTTCTAAAAGGGAAGTGCTCTCTACGATAGCAAAACTTTTTGACCCTGCAGGATGGCTGGCCCGAGTAGTTGTTGTAGCAAAGATCTTGATGCAACAAGTTTGGTTAGATGTGATCGACTGGGATGAGCAATTAGTGCCTTCAACACTCCAACGGTGGCAGTCTTTTGTGCAGACTTATTCTCACATCGGTAGTATTCAGATTCCACGTTGGGTTAATTTTTCTCCTGATGCCGATATCCAGTTTCACGGTTTTTGTGATGCGTCTGAAAAGGCATATGGTGCAGCGCTATACGTAAAAGTCAGACATAACCACCAGGTCGACACCCACCTGCTCGTGGCCAAAACTAAGGTAGCACCAGTTAAAACGGTGTCTCTACCGAGGCTCGAGTTGTGTGGAGCTGTGATTTTAGCCGAAATGGTGGATGCTTTTTTGTCAAAGTTGGAAGCGTACAACAACCAGTTGTTTCTTTGGACTGATTCGACGATAGTGTTGGCGTGGCTGCGTAAACAACCTTGCAAGGAAACAAAATCAAGGAAAAGATTAATACTGGAAACTGGAGCCATGTGGACTCCCAGGATAATCCAGCGGATCTTGCCAGCAGAGGAACAGACCCACAAAGTTTGAAAGACAGCACTTTGTGGTGGCAGGGACCAGCGTGGTTGAAGCAGGATCCATCTTTATGGCCAACCAAAGAACACCAGTTCGATACAACGGTAGTATGCAAACCAGTTCAAGCCCATATGGCTTGTGCCGAGAATACGGAAATTTTAAGTCGTTTCTCTTCACTAGCTCGTGCTTTGCGGGTTATATCGTACGTGCTACGATTCTTTCGAATGACACATAAGATGCAGCGAAATAATTTCGTTTTTCAGTCGGTTGCTATAAGTCCGCAAGAAATTAAAGACACGACGAAAAGGCTCATTATATGGTGCCAGAAATCGGGCTATTCTTCAGAATACCAAAATTTACAAAAAAAGACTTTAGTTGATGCCAAAAGCTCAATTGGCATCAACGCTTAACCCAAACGCTTAACCCATTTTTAGACAGCCAAGACATCCTAAGAGTAGGTGGAAGGTTGGCTGGGTCTGAGCATATAACCTACAACGAGCGGCATCCCATTATTTTACCGTATGACTGTCACTTTTCAAAACTACTTGTGCAGTTTACCCATGAAATTTCCATTCATGGAGGGAACCAACTTGTGTTACGACTTATTCGGATGCAATATTTGATTCCTAAGGTAAAAAACATGATTAAGTCTATAATTCACAACTGCAAAGTATGTGTGATTGACCGAAAGCGTCTGCAAACGCAGCTAATGGCATCCTTGCCACCTGAGCGAACTTCCCTTACACGACCTTTTGCGTGCACTGGTGTGGACTTTACGGGTCCATACGACATCAAAAATTATACGGGCAGAGCGTGTCTCATCACGAAAGGCTATACTTGTGTCTTTGTCTGTTTTTCGACAAAGGCCATTCACTTGGAGGCAACCAGTGACTTGAGTACGGTCACTTTCTTAGCGGCATTTTCTCGCTTTGTTTCGCGAAGAGGATGTCCTGAGAAAATGTACTCTGATAACGGAACCAACTTTGTTGGTGCCTCACGAGCCTACAAAGAAGACTTTAAAGCCTTTCTTAATGAAACAAAGGAAAATGTGGTGTCAAAGTTTGCACACCAAAACTTGTCTTGGCATTTTATCCCAGCTGGTGCTCCCCATATGGGAGGCCTGTGGGAAGCGGGTGTAAAAAGTTTCAAGTTACATTTTCGCAAAATCGCATCAGACATGAAGTATACGTTTGAAGAACTTTCGACATTGCTTTCGCGTATTGAAGCATGTTTAAATTCGCGCCCTATAAGCCCCATGTCAACTGACCCTCATGATCTTGCACCCTTAACTCCAGCTCATTTTTTGGTTGGCGAACCTTTGCTTTCACCTATTGAACCGAACATATCTGAGAGTCCTATGTCAATTATCAATCGTTGGCAAAAGTTAAAGGCATTGAACCAGAAGTTCTGCCGAATCTGGAAATCAGATTACCTAAAGGAACTGCAAAAGAGACATAATTGGAAAAATCCAAGTGAGAATTTACAAATTGACGACTTAGTTGTAATCAAAGCAGACAATCTTGCGGCGAATGAATGGCGATTAGGAAGAGTCATAAAAACCTATTTAGGAACCGACGGTCGCGTACGCGTTGCCGATTTACGAACGGAACGAGGGGTCATTAGCAGACCGGTGGTTAAGTTAATTCTCTTACCACAACGTGAAAAGTAGAAGTGTGTTGTCCTTTACGTCCTTTTCCGAAATTAGGGAACTAAATAATTTACAAAAAAAAAAAAAACAAAAAAAAAAAAAACAAATTGGCCATTTCAGCCCTTGAAAGGACTTTGACAGAGCTTCTTATGATCAATTGTGTTGTGTGTGTTATTAAATGTTTGCACACAATTAACCGAGAACTGGACCTAAATGTTTTATGCCGACTCCGAACGGCTCATGTTCTCAAGAAGCTTTACATGGCATTTTTTACTCTCTGAGGTTTGCCATTGTCTGCAGAGAGGTGGTGACCGATCAGAAAAATTTTTATTGAAAAAACTTTTCGCCGCGGCTGGGGATCGAACCCGGGCTCCGAGCATACTAAGCCACACACTTAACCTGCATGCCACGGTCACGGTAAATAATTTACATCTTTTAGAAATGTCTCTAATGTCGGCCAAACCATCGAGATGCCTAGTGTGCACAGCTCAGCATGCTCTTCGATCCGGTGTTGCTCTTCCGATACTGCTCGAAGTGCCTCTCCCCAAATCATCGGACCAACGAATGCGCTAGTGACGGCTCCTGCCGCTACTGCCAAGGAGCGCACAATACTTTGCTCCATCTGGGGTCGCGATCACGCGAAGGACCTCGTTTGTCCGAATCGCTAACAGAAAGCTCCGACACAGTCAGACCTAGTTTGTCTCGAACTTCCTGTCGTGACACCGCCAAAAATTCGAGACGCTCCTCCTCTCACGACGTAGCCAGGCCTCGTTTGTCTCGGTCTTCCCGTCGTGATAAATTTAAAGTATCGAGACGCAACTCCTCTCGTGACGTAGCCAGGCCTCGTTTGCCTCGGTCTCCCCGTCGCGATTTTACGACCGCCGAAAGAGAGGTCACTGCTAGACCTCGTTTGTCTCAACCAGCAAGCGATGAGAGGAGTTTGGCACCTGATGGCGAAGAAAGGATGGATATTGATACCACTATGGCTTCAGCAGCTCAGCATGCGGAAAATTCACGCTCTTTCCGCCCCCCCTCTCGGAGCACAAGCGTCAACCCGGCGCTCTTCCAAACGTCAACGACGAGCCAAGCAGCAGCAACACCGACGTCAAGCCAAAAAACCCGACCATCAGAATCGCACACATAGTGGTTTTAGAAGCCAGTCCTCGCCCTCTATATCCTGCTTCCAACCAATTATACCGCTTCTACCTACGGCGGTCGTAAAGGTACAGGCGAATGGGCGGTTAAACCCGGTTAGGGCCCTGATAGACCAGAGTGCGGGCATGTCTGAAGTGTCCGACCAGTTAGTGCGCCAGTTGGGGTTGCCCAAGATAAGGTGTGGATCGTCGGAGTTGTGTTCCATAACTCTGCGGACCTTACACGAAAGCGCCTTGTCGATTACGACACAGGCTAGGGTTAAACGCAACTTATCGCGGACAACTCCTACCTCAACACTGGATGCGTCTATCAGGGCCAATTTTTCTAACTTGGTGCTAGATGACCCTCATTTCTATAAAGCGGCCCCAGTGAACATAGTATTAGGGGTAGAAGTGTACCTGCGTATAATACAACCGGGTATTATACCCAGCGTTTTGGGAGGCATCGTCACGAAAAACACCATATTTGCATGGGTTCTGTCTGGCACCTGTAGCAGATAATTTTTACGTTATATACATAATACATAAAACACATAATACACATGAATTTAAACCAAATTGAATTGCACTGAGACAAAGAAAGAAGGAAAAATCAACACACTTTTTTATCTTTATTGTATATTTAAGATTTATTTTATGGATTTAAATTTTACTTATTAATACATCATATATAATATTGTTTTTTTTTAACTTTACAGTAATACTGCAAGGGGGCCGGTATAATTATGCCTAAACCCTAATTAATAATATTTCTAACTACTTAACTAACTACTTAAGTAATAATATTTCTAACTACTTAACTAAGTACTTAAGTTAAACAAATGTGGGGGTAGTGCACACTACCTTTTTTGTGTGCACTGTCATATCGACTGATGTAAGCCTCTTGATGTAAAATCGCTTATTTCAAGCGAATCGCTGGTTCTTCGTTTTTCCCGAACGAAGATGATCATCAGATTTTACTTATCATCGAGGCAGCAGTTGTACAATTTTCCTCCGGAATATTATAAAATCCTGTAAAAAGTAAGCAATAATTAAGAATAAACTACAAAATACCAAATATCTCATTGTGATTTTACTTACGATATTTCTTTGTTTTTATTTCCTGCGTATAAAATTCTGTGAGCACGTATTGCACCAGAATTTTATACACATAGGCTCACCATTTTGTGTCCGTCCAGCGCTCCAGCAACTTATTTGCATCGACATCAATTCCAGAAGTAGCGAAGTATTCAGTTGTAGTTGAGTACTCTACCTACGCAAATAAAAAATAAGGCAAACAAAAAAAATGGCATGCGTTGAAAAACAAATTTACAAAAAACTCCTCTTTTTAGCAGAAATTCTTAGCCGTAAAAAACAAAATATAAAAGTTAAAAATAAAATAAAAATGCTTTTTATAGGTAGAGTGCTTAACAAAGTCTATGAAGATCACAATAAATCAAGTTTCATCGAAATCGATCAATCAGAACTCGAGATTTATTAGAAACCAATTCGAAAAAACTTGTTTCGAGAAAAACGCGATTAGATTTTCTTCTATGAACGATAATAGCTTTGTTTTTTATCAAGCGAGTAGTTAAAAAACGACCGCTTATCATATGTATACTCGCTTAAATAACACAGGAAACTGTTACTCGCTTAAAAGTTTGCCGACCAAACGAAAAAAAATGCTTCCAAGTTATCTTAATATATAAAAGACAAACGTCCTGCTCCGTGCCCTATATCGTAAAACATGTTTAGCCTGGACCAGAACCTATATCGTAAAACCTGTTCAGCCTGTACCAGAATCTGTTAGAAAATTATCCATATGAAATGTTTGTACTTACTAAACCTTTTGCTCTATATCGTAAAACATGTTTAGCCTGGACCAGAAACTGTTGTAAAATTATCCATTTGAAATGTTTGTACTTACTAAACCTTTTAAGACCTGTTCACAATGGACCAGAACCTGTTATTAAATTATGTATTGGAAATCTTTGTACTTTAAGACTATCGTCATTTTCCTCAACTACTATACATCAAACATCATGTCTTGCTATTACAGTGCTTCATAATTAACAGAACCGCAACCTATTCGGTCTGCATAAACTGAACAGCAATTATTACATTCAGTGACGTTGGTGTCAATTGATATTGCTAGAATTAAATCACAATGTTCGGTCTTCTGATCCAAGTTTTAGCGATTGGCTACTCAAGTAAGGAAATGGAGATGAAGATATCATAGAAATTCCAGATTATTTTGTTTGTAAAGGTTCGCTTATTAACCCTTTCAATGGCTTGCCTAGAATAATCGTGGACAATTTTTTTGAGCTTATATTCCCATCATTTAAGCAATAAAAAGATTAAAATACTTCCCTCTGATTTTTACATGAGCTGCTTTGCTTTTGGCAGGCTGTCTTATATAATGGAAAAAACCACGATAACGTTGTATTATAATATTTTAGTTCAACTAAAACAACCGGAGACAAATGCGTTATTTATGCAAATGTTATTATAAAAAAAAAAAATTATGGTGATCGTGGCGTGCAGGTTAAGTGTCTGGCTTAGTACGCTCGGAGCCCGAGTTCGATCCCCAGTCGCGGCGAAAAGTTTTTTCAATAAAAAATTTTTCAGATCGGTCACCACCTCTCTGCAGACATTGGCAAACCTCAGAGAATAAATAATGCCATGTAAAGCTTCTTGAGAACATGAACTTTAGCCGTTCGGAGTCGGCATAAATCGTGTAGGTCCAGTTCTCGGTTAATTGTGTGCAAACATTTAATAACACACATAACACAATTGATGATAAGAAGCTCGGTCAAAGTCCTTTCAAGGGCTGAAATGGCCAATTGGTTTTTTTTTTTTTTTATTATAAAATCACATACTTTGCACACCAATCACAATACTCACTTTATTTGCAAAATTTATTAACACGCTATATAAAAAAATTGAAGGCTACTGTTGGGCATAAAATCGAAAATCTAACTAAGTTAAACGTTATATATCTCCCTAAAATTATTTTTGTCATGTTGGCACAACTTCACTTCATAGCACCAACCTATTTGATTTTAGAAAAAAACTTTGGAAAATAAAAAAAAAATTTTTCCGAAGTGTCCAATATAATGGACAAGTGCATTGAAAGGGTTAAATAGATTTTTGGCGATACTTTGAGTCCGAATATCATCAACCATTATTCCAAAATTGCTATCCTGTACCCAAAAAATTCCGAAGTGAACGAATTCAACGAGCAAATTCTAAATATTTTAGTTGGTGACACAGTGAGAGATTTGAGCACGGATTAAATTGAAGACAGTGATGATAGCGATAGACAAAATTGCCCTGCCGAGTTTTTGAATAAATTTTATCCTTTAGGAATGCCACTGCATAAGTTAAACCTCAAAATTGGAAGTATTATAATACTTCTTCGAAATTTCCATACCAAAAGAGATATCTGTAATGGAAGGTGGTTAGTTTTGAAAAACCTAAAAACTTTATTTATCATCGCACAAGTATTGACAGGTGCACTGGCGAACATTAAATAGTTTTCATACCTAGAATTGATTTGGCCCCGACAAACACAGATTTGCCTTTCACTCTCCGAAGCCGTCAATTTCCAGTTAAACTGACATTTTCAATGACCATAAATACATTGCAAGGTTAAATATTGCAAAAAGTAGGAGTTGTTCTAAAAGAACTGGTATTTAGTCATGGGCAGTTTTAGCGGGCTGATGATGTAAAACTAAGCATTATAGATGGCAAGGTACAAGGTTAATTGGTTAAAATTCTAAAGCATGGTTTTCACTATGTCAATTTCAATGGTCAGTTGTTGTCAGTCACATGAAAAATGCCAACACGTTGTCATTTTTTTCTGTTTAACAATGGCGAAAAATAGGAAAAACTGATCCCTTCACATGTTTATAGCAAAAAGTGCAAAAAAAAAATGTTATTTATGTGATTTTTTAAACTTTTAAATTTCCTGTCAAACAAAAATGACTAAGGGCCAGTTTTTCAGTGCGGGTTTAAACTCGAGTCAAATTAAACTGAGATTAATTCACCAAAAAGAGATGTGAAACTCTGTTTAACTAGATATTGTAGCATTCGTTTAAGTTGAATTGACTTAAATTATCATATGATGTGTTGTTTTTTGCTTAAACCGAGCTTAAACGTCCAATTTTGGTGAGTTAACCTTGGTTTAATTTGACTAGAGTTTACACCCGCACTGAAAAACTGCCCCTAAGTGAAAACCAAGCATAAGAATTTTTTTACTAGAAATGTTGTATATACGGAAGTTTTATAAAAATAATTTAATAAACATGTTTTCAAATAAAAACCTTTGTATATAAATCCAATAAATTTTTTGTCGCATTTTGTACTCTAAATGGTTCCTTCCCGTCGTAGGACGGGCTTTTACACTAGTGTTTCAATAATTGTATAAATTTCCAACAAAGGTGGCAAATATATCTGATTGATAGTCAATAGTGATGTATGAAATGAATATTTTTTGTACCAAATACTTTTCACGAAATACTCATAATTTGCTTTAGATCAATATTTCAATAAAAATACATAATAATTTAACAGGTAAGATAAACAAAATTTATCAAATATACTCATTATGTAAAACTGTGTTGTTTGCTTAAGCTTTTAGCACTGAAAATCTTTTGAGTATCGGGTTTGTTTTCAGAACCAAGTTTCCAATGCTTAAAATCTGAAAATTTATGCATCACTAATTGTCAGAACTTTGATATATAAAATAAATTTGTCAAAAATTGTTTACAAAAATTTGATCAGAACATAAACAACGTTTTTGACTTTTCAGAAAATGCTTCCAAGTTTTAAAAAAATTCTTAAGCGAGTAAGCAGTCGTTTTTTGACTACTCGCTTGGTAAAAAACACAGCTAATATATGATAATACACGACATAAATACAATGTATGTTATATCTTTTTTTTTATTTGATATTTTTTTCTAAACTTTCGTACACGTATTCTTAAGACCTTAAAGAACCAGATTCTAAAAAAAATTTTCATTTTTTACACACTGTAATAGTACCTTAAAACGATTAAGTGAAACTGACATTCATCTGACCTCAAAAAAAAACATTTCAAGATCAATTGTAATAAAGAGCTAAAAATTAAAAGCTTTTAAATGACAGAAGCAGAACTAGAAAATATAAACAGAGTATTAAATTCATTAAATATTAACTCATCGGAAATAGTAAACTATGCAATGACAGAAAATAGGTAAAGAAGAGAGCAATGCAAAATATTAAACTTATGCAAACATTTGATGGTGATCCAAATTATTTGGCACTGTATATTGATAGTACTGATTCTTTCATCATTGATAAGATTGGACAGCATTAAGACAAATGCTTATTGATGAATTTGGTGAATAATATAAGTAATATTCAATTTAAGAACAACGTAAAACTATTATTCGATGAAATAAATATTGAAGTTTGTAAAGTAAAAGATTGCATTAAACTAAAAAACGAGGCAGCTTAACTAAAAAATTTTTATATAATGAGTAAGTTGAAACAAGTTTGAGAAATTTATAATCATTCATATTTAAGAAATTCTTATCATTCGCAAATACTGCTAGTAACGAATACTATGCAAGGCCTTTTACTCGTTCAAATCAATATTCCAATTCCACAAGTTTTCAAAAAAAATTAAAGTTTTTGAATAATCCTAACCAATTTTAAATTTCGAACTCGCAAAATTACATACTCCGTCATATAACCCTCAATTTAATCATAATACTCGATTCAACTATTCTAACAAGCATCCTAACTTCACAAAACTCGATTCAACTATTCACTAGTCCACAAAACGAAACCAATTCCAACTAGTACAGAATTAGGCGTTTTGAAAATCCTGAACCAATTGAACAAGAGCCCGCAAATTTTCAATTAGAAGTCTCGGAGTATTACCCAAAATAGAATTGAAAATTAACCTTAGTTCGGCCGACGATTTTTATAACTCATTTAGGCCGTTCAACTCATTTTTTAACTCATTTATTTCTGCTTTATTTTTAACTTGTTTTTAACATTAGTTTAGTTCAATGGAATATGAAAGGCTACATAAATAATTACTTACAACTTTCACTGTTAATCAAAGATAAAAACCCTAATATTATATGTATTCAGGAAACCCACATTCCATTTCAAACTACGCATATTATCACACCTAAGTCCTATATTGGGTATTTTTTGAACCTACCCTGCAATCAGACTTCCAAGCAAGGTATTAGTATATAAATTAAGAGACAAATCCCTCACAAACTAATTAACATTAATTCTATTGTTCAATCGCTTGCGGTACAACTTGACTTAACTTTTAAATTCACAATTATAAATATGTGTATTAGAGCGTATCACCAAAACTAACCTATTTTTGACCCCGCCTCAATCGTTAGATATCACTGCTTTACAGCCAATATGTACTTTGAATGCCACTATTCTTTTCTCATGTAAAATCGGTCGCTAATTCCGAAAAAAAATATTTTTTTTTCTGTCACTCCGTTTTCGAGATATTGCCCACTGTAGGGTTTTCAACGAAAAAAAAAGTTGGTTCCACTTAATTGCATATATCTTCAGAACCAACAACAGTAATCAAACAAATGATATATCATTTCAGCTTATACAATTTCTTACAAACAATGCAAACATCATTTTTTGGTCGAGCTGTTAGTTTTGGCGGAATAAATTCACTTTTTGGGGATTTTTTTATTTTTCAGAAAAATTTCCAAAAAAAGACAAAATAGTTGCAAATTTCGTTAAGAAATCAAAATATTTTGTTGCTTTTGATATTTTTTACTAAAAGCCTTTATTTTTCCAAAAAAAAATAAGCTATTGTTGAAGAAAATCTATTAAGAAATGAAAAAGTTGTGTTTAATGGAACGAAATCACCCAAATTGTGTGATTATCAATTTATGCATTTGGACTTAGTTTATTGCCATAAAAAAAAAAATTAGAATTCTAGGTTGTTGTAATAAAATCATATATTCTTATTTTTTATTGTTCTTTTAATAATTTTTTGTTATTAATTTATTAATAATTTTTTTTGTTCCCTTAACCGTTTCGGGACGACAGGGATGTTTTTATCCCAGAAAAATTTGAAAAATCATATCTCTGAAAATTCTCACACGATTTGGTTGAAAACCGTCCCAAATCATTATTTATATTCTTCTCTACAAAAAATTTAATATAGCTGTCAATATAACACATCAAGCTTATGTCAAAAGTCATAAATCAGTTCGCGCGGTTTGAGTTGCTAATAAGACCATCGACAAAAGCTCAAAAAACAAGTGTTTTAATTATGGAAAAAAGTGTAATTTAGTAAAGTTTTACTCAAACAGTTGTTATTTCATAGAAAATATAATCGAAAACCAATAAAAAGATATTTTTCTGAATTTCCGGCTAAGGTAAGTTTCGTGGGATAAAATCATCCCAAAACTGTTTATTTGTGGGACGTTAACATCCCAACCGTACTCATTCACATTATTTTTCTTAGAAAGATATGGACGGAAAACGTTAACTGGCGACTCCAGAAATTGAGGATTTTCTTATTAATTCAAGCAATGATGAGGATGATCCATTTGCTGCTAATGATTCTTCTTATAGTCCCAGTCAGAAAGGCAGTAGTGCTTTAGAAGAGGAAGAAGACACGGATCATAGTAATGAAGGAATGGAAATTGTTGATGCGAATGAAACTGCAAATGATATTTCCGATGACTACGACGAAGAAATATTTGAAGTGCAACGTCTGGATGAAGAAATTGTTTCTGATTGGCCAAACAATGTTATAATTTGGTCAAACCCCCTACCAACATTCACACCACGATTTACATTTAGTGAAGATTGCACCGTTAGCCATGGAGGTATACCTCGAGGATTGAAGCCTGTGGAAATATTTTTCAAGCTGCTGCCTTCAAGCGACAACGGTGCGTAAATTGTACTAAAAACGGAAAAGAAAGTCGCACAAATCAGCTTTGCATTGCCTGCAACTTGGCGTTTTGTAAAAAATGTTTCACACCTTGCCATAGAAACTAATTAAAATAATTTTATGCTACAATATATATTATAAAAGAATAAAATAAATTGAAATAAAGTAAAATATATTCTGATTTTATTATTCAAATTTTGCTTTTCAGGTGTGTTTGGGATGTTTTTGTCCCAGGACGATATCTCCTTTTCGGAACGTCCTAAATATATATTATGAAATTACTTTTCTTAAAACAACAATAGGAGACTATATCTAAACTCTTTATTAAGATTGATGGCCACAAAAGTTCTCGTCCCGAAACGGTTAAATCATTTATATTGTTATTTACATTGTAAATAATTTTTATTTATCATTCAGAAATTAAAAATGATTAGAATTCTTGTTTTATAGTTTATTTAAGTCGGGATCGGTTTCTCTGATGAGAAACCAACAATAGTCGCTCATCATTCCTTCGTCCCAAAATCCTTGGTACCGATTCTCATTTTTTTTGTTCCCTTAAATCATTTATATTGTTATTTACATTGTAAATAATTTTTATTTATCATTCAGAAATTAAAAATGATTAGAATTCTTGTTTTATAGTTTATTTAAGTCGGGATCGGTTTCTCTGATGAGAAACCAACAATAGTCGCTCATCATTCCTTCGTCCCAAAATCCTTGGTACCGATTCTCAATTACTTTCATCTGTTGGTGGAATCTTTCCCCATGTTCGTCGCTCTCGTCACCGAGATTCTTTGCTTTCTTTGTCTAACGCCTTGACAAAGTTTTTCATAAGTCCAAGTTTGATGTGCAGCGGTGGGAGGTTTATGTTTTCTTTTTTTGACGAATGGAACGTTTTTGACGTTGCTCTCTCCAACTTTCGACTCAATTCTTTTTGGCCAGTCCTTTTTGTAATAGTGTTGTTCACGTGCTCGACTATCCCACTTGCAGAGAAAACAGCAGTACTTTGTGTAGCCACTCTGTAAACCACAAAGCATACAAACGACTTTGCGATCAGAAAATATTTTCCAGTTTTGTTGTTCATATTTAATACATGTCAATAGCTTCGTCATTGTTTCGCACGTTTCCTTTGTGTTGACTGCATGTGCGATCGGAATCGATGACTTTTTGTTTCCTATATGCAGTAATACTGCCTTCAAGCTCACTTTGCTGCCATTAATAAACAAACGCCACTCTTTGGGAATGTACGGCTGACCGAAGGTATTAAATAAGCCAGGAATGTCTACGCAATAGCAGATATTGTCATTCTTAGTAAAGTGTATAGCAAACGATTTTTCACGTTTTCTGTAGTATGTCACCTTAAATCGGGTCTCAAAAAGTTGAATTGTTGCAAACGAGAACCATGCAATTCCGATTTTTCCTTTGACAGTTCCAAATCTTTTATCCAATAATTCAGCTGCGCTTGCGATAAAAGGTGAGTTGTGTTTTCAGTCGAAATAGTACTACCACCTGTGGTTCCTTCCGACTCCACTGAATCTACGGATTTTCGATTATTTTCACGAGTTGAATCTGGACAAGTAGGATATGGAACATCATCAGAATGAGATACTGGCTGTAGAGATATAGCATATAAAAACATAACATATAAAAGTAAACAAATAGCAATGAACTCAAACTTCATGTTAAGCAGAACATTGCCACAGCGATTTAATAATAATCGCCAAGGCCAATGCATGTTTCCCAAAAATGCTTACATTGCACAATAGTGCAATGAATTTGCGCTAGCTGAGAAGTTGTTCGTCGCATTTCATTTAGTGGCAGCAATTTTGGCTTCTTCTTTGTATTTTAAATTTATATTTCCAATTTATGCTAATGTATGTATTAATTAGTATAAATAGTAGGTAAGATCTATTAATAAATCGAGTATTCTTATAAAGGCCAAGCAAATTAGTGTTTTTAATTGTACTCAAACAGTATAATTGGTTTATACACTAATTATACTGTTTGAAATCAACGATTAGAAAACGGCTCATTGTGCCTGTTCTAAACAAAACATTATTAAACAGAGAAGGGCACAAATTAAATTTCCTATCCCATGGGATTGGAAGCAAAATGCTGCTTGCGCGGCGTCGACACATGAACAGTGTAAGCTACTTCGGGTGGCTTACGATCGTATGCATTCGGCTGTTGCTTTGTTTTATTTTGGCAGCAAAGCAAATCAGTTGCTTTTCAGCATTTGTTGAAATACCATCTCTTTGCGCAATTTTTTTAAAATATAGCGAGAAAATACGTAAAATTGATCTTCGTTTTTCTCTGATTGACACACAATCAAAGAATGTGATAGTATGTGTGTGCCCATCGCTGATATAAAAGCATATTGTACATTTTGGTGACTCCGACGTTATATCCTGGTTCATGCTCCAATGGTATCATCACACCATCAAACGTGTCCTATAACCAGCAGACGACAACATAGCGTGTCCTGTAACCAGTAGACGACATCAAACAGACGTCATCAGACGCATACTGTTTACGTAAAAAATATATAGATGCATCAAGAAACATCATCATATGGGCATTGATGACGTATCATCAAAACAAAATGAACTGGCAGTGGCTATACAAAAAACAATAGAAAACTACAAGAAGTCGCCGCATGATCGCCGGTCAGCAGAATTTATAGCCTCACAGTCCAGTGAGCTGGATAGCTTGTGAGTGCAATTCGAAAAACTTGACAACGTCATCCGCAATCTTGGCTTGAAATATCGAGAAGCACGAGACGAGATGGACAAAGCAGAAGAAGCCATTAAACTTGTCCAGGCCACATGGTAAACACCTTGGTATTGGCCACCGGAAGTATGACAAGTCAGCTATGCTCATTAATTAACAAACAAAAAAGGTCAATTGATGCAGCTACTAAACTGCTAAGCCAAGTGCTTAATAGTGTGGCACAACAAACGTCACAATATTATGCAATGCAGGCGAAGACAGTGGAAAGGCATTGGGAATCCGCTCAGGACCTACACCATAAAATTTGGTTATCGGATGAACCCAGCACTTACGATTATGAGGGTTTTACGCAGATTGAGCAAACAATGGTTCAGTGAAATAACGCCCAAAATAAAAAATGAAATAACGCCCAAAATATTTTGGGCTTTAAGAAATGAAATAACGCCCAAAATAAAAAATGAAATAAAGCTCAAAATAAATGAAATAACGCCCAAATCAAAAATGAAATAACGCCCAAAATATTTTCAAAGCAAATCATTTAAAATATTTTGGGCCTTATTTCATAATGAAATAACGCCCAAAATTTGTATGAAAAATATTTGGGCGTTATTTCATTTTTGATTTTGGGCGTTATTTCATAATGAAATAAAGCCCAAAATAAAAAATGAAATAACGCCCAAATAAAATGAAATAAAGCCCAAAATTTTGGGCCTTATTTCATTATGAAATAACGCCCAAATTTGTATGGAAATTTTTTGGGCGTTATTTCATTGGGTGTTATTGTTTCATTGTTTCCAAGCAACCATCAAGCAGCATAAACATTTGCAATTGGAACATTCCAAGCAACCTGCAATTAGCTGACCCCAATTGCTATGAATCTAGAGGCATCGATTTACTAATTGGCAGGAGTTTTCTATTCGACATTATGCGTTGGACAAATACCACTAGGAGAAGGACAACCGGTGCTGCAAAATACACTTTTCGGCTGGATAGTGGGGGTCGAGTACACCAATCAAGAGTCATCCACCACAACTAGCACTTGTGTCATCTGCACCACAGATGAGACACTCAACGAAACAATGAAAAATTCTGGCGACTGGAAGAATGTGATGCACGTGTGGCCAACCTAACTGCGGCTGAACGACGTTGTAAAGAGGAGTTCCTTCAAAACACTCATCAGCTTACTGATGGTCGATTTGTGGTAAAGTTACCATTTCAGTATTATCCAAATCAACTCTGTGAATTCAAAGACATAGCTTTGCAACGTTTCATAGCTATTGAACACAAGCTTGAAAAAAACCCTGAGCTCAAGACTCAGTGTGCATCTTTAATACGAGAGTATGAAAAAGTGGGTCATATGATATAAGTAGCAGTACATAGTATCAACGGCCCACACTACTTCCTTCCACACCATGCAGTACTCAAGCCAGATAGCTCAACAACTAAACTAAAGGTTGTATTCGATGCTGCATAAAAATCAACCAACTTATCATTAAACGAAGTACTTGCTACAGGGCCAGCCATACACGAAAACCTCGCCACAACGCTATTACGCTTTAATCTCCCTCGGTTTGCCCTTACAGCTGACATCGAAACAAGTTACCGACAGGTATGCGTGTACAATGATCACCAGCAATACCAACTTATTTGGTGGAGAGAGATCCATCACACCCAATGAAGTGTTATAAGCTCACCACAATAACTTATGGCACACCCTCTGCACCATACTTGGCTATGCGTACTTTGCAAGCACTTGCTGATAAACAAGCTAAAAAGTATCCGTTGGTTGCTGAAGTAGTGAAATCAAATTTCTATGTCGATGATGTCTTGAGCGGCTTCGACCAAATTACTATTGCTCTTGAAACGCAACGGCAATTACGGAAAATTTTGGGCTCCGCAGGATTCAATCTGCGAAAGTGGTGCGCAAACCACCCAAAATTACTACAGGATATTCCACCCAAGGATCAAGAAGTAATTCTTGACTTCGACAATTCAAGCAGTGAGAGCATTAATACAATGGGGCTCACATGGAATCCGAAAAATGATAATTTCAAGTTAAAAATCCTGAGAATCACTGAGCAGAGGATAACAAAACGTACCGCTTTGGCAGATTTATCACGCATCTTTGATCCTCTTGGCTTCATTGCTGCAGTAACAACCACCGCAAAGATATTTCTACAGCAGCTGTGGAAACTCCAAGTTGACTGGGATGCCGCACTTTCACAAGATCTTCATACTACTTGGTTAAGATTCAAAACTGATTTCGAACTATTGCAAGACATCAGCATCCCTCGTCATATCTTTGGCCATAAGGAAGCAAACAATCCTCAAGTGCACATATTTGCTTATGCCTCTGAGCGGGCGTATAGAGCAGTCGCAGACGACGGATGCTCATCATACAAAACTCGTACGTTTTATATGTGCAAAATCACGAGTGGCGCCAACCAAAAAAATAACACTACCACGACTGGAATTATGTGCTGCTAAGTTTGCCGTATAGCTTATGCAGAAACATCAAGAGAGCCAAATCATTAAATAATCTGTTGTACACGTTTGGTCCGACTCCACTGCAGTGTTGGGATGTTGGGATAAACGCAGACTCATCTCACTACCATACTTTTGTCGCCAACAGCATTTCAGCCATTCTGCAGCTAACATCTCCACAACAATGGCGACAAGTGCGATCTGAAAATAATCATGCTAATATGATATCAAGAGGGCTGACACCAAGCAAAATGATAAACAATAATTTCTGGTTGTATGGTCCTCTATTTCTACATGGAGCGGCAACAAGTTGGCACGTTCAACCACCACGAGAAGAATGTCCGCTACAGCTCAAGCTAATACCAGTTGTAGTTACATCAGCAACAACACTAACACAGCAGTAAATTGGTTAGGAGACATCAATCACAAAATTCTTTCCGTCATTTGCAAAGTATAATGGCCTTTGTGCTACACTGCATCAGCCATACTCGACATCAGTCGACTTAAGCAACAAAAACAATATTATCTGCTGATGAAATGGAAAAAGCACTGACATAGATTGTTAAGAACATGCAACAGGAAGAGTTTGCTAACGATATTCAACAATTAACTCGCTATTCCAGTGTAAGCAACAACAGCACAATCACACTCTAACACCTTTTCTAGATGATAAGGGCATGTTAAGAGCATGTTAATGTCTGATGACAGACATCCGATGTTTCTACCATACAACAACATAGTAACAAAACTATTATTAACGATTTGCACAAGAAACAACTCCATGCCGGTCCTCAAACACTGATGTTTATTACGAAACAAAGATTTTGGCCTCTCAAATTGAAAAATTTAGCTCGTTCCTTTACTCAACACTGTGTTCAATGCACTAGAGCAAAACCAAAGCAATTGCAACAATTGATGGGCAAACTACCCGCTCAAAGAGTACAACCTGCAAGAACATTCGTCACCTCTGGAGTAGACTTCTTTGGTCCAATTTGGACACACTTCAAATTCGAGGAAAACCACCGCGAAAGGCATATGTATTCTGTTGCTACACCATAAAGGCGGTTCATATGGAATTGTTTAGCGATCTAACAACTGAGGCTTTCATTGTGTTGTGGTCTGAATATTTGAGTAAATGAAACTCTGTTTAATTACGTATATAAAGTTAAAAACAGTGTTTTATTAAACGGTACAAATGAATCAATGTCCAAGAATAATCTTCAAACTACAAATATGTATCTGTGTATCTTTGCTGCCAATGCTTGTGCATTCAGCGTTGCCACCAGATTGACAAGTACCATATTGTAGGGTTACCCTAACATCTCCCCCTTTAGGAAATTTCATAGTCTTTTGCCCAAACTGGAAGGTTGATGGCTCTACGTGCGGAAGTCCTTGGCATTATCTGCTCTGGTGTACTGTAGCAAGATGATTGTTCATCCGCGCTGTGACTGCTTTCATTTGGATCCACCTCCTGGCCTAAGCTTTCATTTAGACTTGTTTGGCTTGAAGTCTCTACCCTTGAATCCGCACTACTCTAAATTGTACAGTGTCGCTTTGCTGCGGTGTTAAGTAACTCAAACTCATCAACCATAATTCGACTGTGGTTTCTTTCAGTTTCCGGAATGTTTGCAAATCGTGATTTTAGTTGGTTAGCATGCGAGCGGATGAGTTTTCTGTTGATATCAAAGATAAGTACATTATAAATAACTGCACCCACTCGTTCTATAACAGTGCCAGGAACCCAAAATTCGTGATTGTTGCGATAAACTCGAGCAAATACCAAGTCGCCCACTTTAAAATCCCTCTGCTTCGCACCATGCTTTTTATTGTATTGATTGTTTTGGTCTATATTTTCTTTAACTTTCTGTGGCGCTGATGGTGGATTCAATAAATCCAATGTAGTCTTGATCATCCTATTTATGAACGCTTCGGCTGGTGATTTGCCATCTGGCACATTTGGATTTGATGTTGAACGATAGGTTTGCAGAAAAGTTTCTAAATTCTCCAGACTGGTTCCCTCTGTTTTAAGTTTTTTTAGTGCACGCTTAAGCGTATCCACAAACCGCTCTGCCTGTCCGTTGGACTGTGGGTGATAGGGTGCAGTTCTTATATGAGTAATTCTTCGCGATTTCAGGAATTCTTGGAACTTTGCACTGATAAACTGTGTTCCATTGTCTGATACAAGTCTGTCACAGTCACCATAGCGAGAAAACATTTCATTGAGCTTGTTGATTATGATGTCCGAAGTTATGCTTGTGATTTCAAAAATTTCCGGCCATTTCGAAAAAGCATCAACTACCACAAAGTAGTACACTGCATTACATGGACCAGCAATGTCATTGTGTATACGCTCCATCGGCTTTGTTGCTTGCGGCCATGATTGTAATGTGTGCTTGACTGGTGACTTGCCCGTTGCTGCGCATTGCTGACAATTGTGGACGTATGTTGTAACATCCGCATCTAAGCCTGGCCAGTACATGTGATTTCTAGCAACTGCTTTCATGCGCTATTTGCCTGGATGACCTCGATGTAGTTGCTTTAAAATTTTCCTCTGCAGCCCGAATTGTATAACTACCCTCTCGTTGAACAAAAGGCATCCTTTAACAACACACAGTCCATTTCGACGTGCATAGTATTGTAACGAGTGTTTTTGTTTCGAAGGCTGAGGTATGCTCAGCCGCTCCAGGGTCCGTCCAAGGGATCTCGCAACCCTTGGGCAAAAGTAAATTTTTCTTAATCAGAAATTAAATAGATTAATTAATCGTAGAATTAGTCACGGTTGACGTTAAGGACAACACAATCACTAAACCTCAAAGGTTTTAGCTCGGCACGATTAATAATCTATTTTTCCTTTTTTTTTATATTTATTCTTTCTTTTTTTTTATATTAGATATTTATTACAAACTTAGTGAATACCTAAAATTAGTTCATATGCGGTATAAAAATTAGTGGCAAAGTGCGCACGGTGGCAGAGGGCCAACTGATTCAGGCGTACTTAGTATATACTTAAAATTAGTTCATATACGGTATAAACATTAGTGGCAAAGTGCTCACGGTGGCAGAGAGCCAAACTGATTCAGGCGGTAGACGGCAGAAGGCCGACTGCAAAACAGGCCTTCACAACGTAGACCTACTTAGGGCCAATTTTTCAGTGCTGGGTTAAACTGTAGTTAACAAGAGTTTAGTTGATCGTAGATTAAAGTTAATCAGCGTTTAACCACTCAATCACTTTTTCAGTGCTTAGTTACGTTACTAGCAATTTTATGCTTATTGATATGGCAGCACCATCAAACGTCAAAAATTAATCGATTCTTTTCGATTATTTTAACAGCTGGTGCTAAACTTACCAGCTTTATGATTAGTTTGTTTGAGAAGAAGAACGAAGAAATCTGCCAAAAAGAAATTGGCTTTAGAATTGCAATAGGTTTATAAAACCAGAGGAGGCCCGAAACAGTTGTTAGTGAAATTAAATTTAAAGATAGTGCTGTTAAAAAAAGAGTTTAAAACGATGTTCCAAACTATAGCTCTATCATTCAAAATTCCTGCTGTTGCTTTTCTAAAGCAATTTTTTTTGGCAGGCTTCTCATGATGAAAGGGATTTCCCAACTTTTTAATACACCTAAGAATTCGCTGTTGAAATACATACTTCCCAACATATTTTAATGAATTTACTATTTCTTGATTAAGCTTATTAAAAATATTGCATAAATTAGCAAAAAAAAAATAATCTGTCAGAATCATATGGCAAGTTAACCAAAGTTTAACCCTACAATATTGGGCGTTTAACCTTAGTTTAAACTTTAGTCAATATTCACTGAAAAACTTGTTCCTTGGTTTAAACTTTGTTTAAACCAGAAATAGAGTTCAACTCGCACTGAAAAATTGGCCCTTAGAGTACGGTAGGTTGCTAAACCCGAAAAGCCGAAGCTAAAGTTTGACCGGAGTCGAAAAGCCGGAGCTTGAGTTTGACCGAAGTCGAAAAGCAGGAGCTTGAGCGTGACCAGAGTCGAAAAGCCGGAGCTTGAGGTTAGGTGGCTTGATTACCAAATTTTGTAATCAATTTTTAATTCCCTGACTTTATCACCACCCGAAAGTTGACTTACAATTAAAATATTAATTGAAATCAACTTGGATGTCAAGCGAACTCAACATGCCTTTACCCACATTTTGCGCACTACTTATTCAATGTTCACTGCTAACTGCATGTGAATCATATCGTTGTTAGCATGTCAACAAGCGCTACAATGCAACGTTGCTATAAATAGCCCGGCTGCTTACATTGCTGCTAATGCTGCTAAACGAGTTCTGTGTGTATGTGTGCAGCACTGTGTTTGATTAAGCAGCCTTCACTGCGGTTAGTACTTAGATGGGGGACCACATTGGATCCTCCATCCGCATTATTATTATTTTTTTTTTTTTTTTTTTTATATTCTACTCTATTTCATTTATTAATTCTTCTGTTTCTTTTTCTTTTTATTTATTCATTAGTATTTTTTTAAGTTTAAATTAAATGTTTGGCTATGGCGATTCCATGGTTAGCCAAGGCATGCAGTTGTTGGTGTTGTTAAACAATTCGGCAGCTGCATGATAATTAAAGCGGCGCATGGAATTGCCGTCGGCATTTAAAACTACTCTTTTTTTTCTTATATTATACGAATTTATATATATATAAATTATATATGTATTTATTTTAATATTAATTTGTAACGACTTCAGTCGTTACATTCTTCTCTTTCAAACGGGTGAAGAGAAAAAAAAAACAAAAATAAAAAAAAGAAAAAAAACTTTTTTTTTTTTTTTTTTGTGTTTAAATTAATCCAAATTCATAAGCAAAGTAGAATAAATCTTCTATATAAAAATTATAATAAAAAAACAAAAGCTACAGGCTATACTTAAATTAATAACTAAGTGTTAACATCGTATTTGCGGCGTCTTGAAGAAATGTTTGTTGGTCGTAATCACTTCCTTGGCTTAACCATATCGTAGTCTTGCCCAACCGTCCTGTACCGTAATCTGGATCTTACCCCATAGCCCATAATAGGTGAAGGTATGTCGGCCAGGGTTCTTTTGTGGCGGTATAGTGATTCTTTTAAACGGATCTGGTGCGGTGGCTTGCGGCTTCTGGTAGTCATGCGATTTGGCTCTACTCCCTGATGCGGTGGTACCTTGCGCGAAAGTACTGGGTTTTGGTCGACGCTCAACCTGCGCTGTTGCAAAGGTTATGAACAGAGCACGATGTCGGGAAACACGTTCTGGAACGGCTTCTGCTCAGTACCTAGCTCTAGGATCAGCCTTGGCTGGTGGCTGGTATGGCAATGGTAGCTGAATATTTTCTGGTGCTTGTTGTGTGCCTGCTTTTGCTGCCTGGTTAGTGGTCACCTGTATTGCTGGGTTCCGGGGGTGATCTTGATGTGTGCAAGGTTCTTCAGTGATGACCTTAATTTGGTGTTTGGTTATATTGCAGTTTTTGACATCTTTTTTTATATTTCCTTTTTCTATCGTGATAAGTTCTTGCAGCTCCTGTGACTGCAGTGACGGTGTTACATCTAATATTGTATGTAACTGATTATAATTATTTTTATTTGTACTGATGGTGGGCTGTTGCTCGCGTCCCGCAATTATAAGCTTACATTCGAGCTTATACAATAAATCCATGCCCAGGATAAATTCTTCTGTCAGTCCTGGCATGAAGTATACGCGATGGGAGATTTTCCTCCCATAGGCTGTGATAATGACGTCATAATATTTGTCTATCGCGACCTCATCACCATTAGCGATTCGAATAAATTTTTCTTGATCGGTTTTACGAGCTTGTCTCTGTAGCCGATCGTGTAGGCTATAGCCTATGAATGATATAGTAGCCCCCGTGTCTATAAAAGCTTCTACAGGAAACATATTGCAGAGGAGGGGCACGTGATAGCAAGCTATATTCGGTATGGCTGTGACTGGAATATGTTGACAATTGCAGTCTCTTGTCAATATGTTATTTGTTCCGCAGTATGAGCAGAATAACCGTGGTGGCTGGCGACATGTGCGTCGGGTATGCCCTGGCTGTCGGCATGCCCAGCAATGTGTTTCGCGCCGGTATGGTTGATACAGAATGCAATGATTGGCATGTACACGGCTAGAAGCTCGTGCTTCTTCCCCTCGGAGATGCTCATATTCACCAGCTAGTGTCATTAGGGAGTCGATATCTTCGAAATCATGCCGTCGAATATATAGCCGATATTCTGGTCGGAGTCCCTCATAGATTCGTTCAATTTGTGATTCCCTTTTCATTCGTGGGTGTTGCCGGATCATGGCCATTATTCCCATTATGAAATCTTTTGCCTTTTCTCGATAGCCTTGTCGACGCCGCATTATGTCTTCTTCCAGTCGTTGTAGGTATCGGGGTGGCAGGAAGAATTTGTTGGCAGCCTCCTTGAAAGCATCTCACAAATAAATTTCATCACGCTTGTAACGCCACCAGTCCTTGGCTTTACCCTTGCACAGTTCATTCAACGGCAGCAGTAGACTATTAAATGGGACTTGGTAACATTCGGCCAGCTCTTCAATATTTTCTATGAAATCGTGAAGGGGTCGGGTGGCATCAAAACTGAGTCCACATTTCCTGATTTGTGCACGGTGGCAGAGGGCCAACTGATTCAGGCGTACTTAGTATATACTTAAAATTAGTTCATATACGGTATAAACATTAGTGGCAAAGTGCTCACGGTGGCAGAGAGCCAAACTGATTCAGGCGGTAGACGGCAGAAGGCCGACTGCAAAACAGGCCTTCACAACGTAGACCTACTTAGAGTACGGTAGGTTGCTAAACCCGAAAAGCCGAAGCTAAAGTTTGACCGGAGTCGAAAAGCCGGAGCTTGAGTTTGACCGAAGTCGAAAAGCAGGAGCTTGAGCGTGACCAGAGTCGAAAAGCCGGAGCTTGAGGTTAGGTGGCTTGATTACCAAATTTTGTAATCAATTTTTAATTCCCTGACTTTATCACCACCCGAAAGTTGACTTACAATTAAAATATTAATTGAAATCAACTTGGATGTCAAGCGAACTCAACATGCCTTTACCCACATTTTGCGCACTACTTATTCAATGTTCACTGCTAACTGCATGTGAATCATATCGTTGTTAGCATGTCAACAAGCGCTACAATGCAACGTTGCTATAAATAGCCCGGCTGCTTACATTGCTGCTAATGCTGCTAAACGAGTTCTGTGTGTATGTGTGCAGCACTGTGTTTGATTAAGCAGCCTTCACTGCGGTTAGTACTTAGATGGGGGACCACATTGGATCCTCCATCCGCATTATTATTATAAAATTTTTTTTTTTTTTTTTTTTTTTTTTATATTCTACTCTATTTCATTTATTAATTCTTCTGTTTCTTTTTCTTTTTATTTATTCATTAGTATTTTTTTAAGTTTAAATTAAATGTTTGGCTATGGCTATTCCATGGTTAGCCAAGGCATGCAGTTGTTGGTGTTGTTAAACAATTCGGCAGCTGCATGATGATTAAAGCGGCGCATGGAATTGCCGTCGGCATTTAAAACTACTCTTTTTTTTTTCTTATATTATACGAATCTATATATATTTATTTTAATATTAATTTGTAACGACTTCAGTCGTTACAGTATGAAGCAAGTTCCGGAGGCACCTGACTCTTCCAACCAAAATTGAGCGAATCAATGACTGCTTGCAAAATTATACAATTTTGAATTGCTTGTTGGACCATGTTGAAATTTACTGGTATTTTGCTAAATTGATCATTGAGAGCCTCTGAAATGTCTTCTTCGAATCTTGCGCATGCTACGACAATATTCTTCTGGATTCTGAGTGCTGGCCATTAATCGCGATAGTGTATCTACGCAACCAAATACCTTTGTATTAACGTATTGAATTTCAAAATCATACATCATAAGCGTAAGCGCCCATCGCTGCAGTCTGTTTGCCGTGTAAACTGGAATGCCTTTTTGACTGCCAAAAATTGCCAACAGGGGTTTGTGATCTGTGCAGAGTACAAACTTTCTTCCAAATATGTAACGATGAAATTTCTTCACTGCGAAAATTAGACCCAACGCCTCTTTTTCAATCTGTGAATACTTCTTTTCCGCTGATGTCAACGTGATGTATGAGCGACAACTTTTTCAGATCTATCCGGATATACATGGCAAATAAACGCACCTATGCCCTTACCAGACGCATCCGCCGCCACTTTGATTGGTAGTTGGGGGTCATAATGCGTAAGCATTAGCTCGGAATTTAAAATATTTTTATATTTTTCAAAAGCTGCCTCGCATTCACGTGTCCATTCAAACTTTGAATTTATGGTAAGCAGCTTGTCAATAGGCGCCCTGATATCACTCATTTTGCGAATATATTTGCCGTAATAATTTATCGAACCCAAGAACGATCTTACCTCACTGACGTTTGTAGGCCTCTGCATGTTTAAAATTACTTTTATTTTCTCTGGGTCTGGCCGAAACCCTGTTTGCGTCACAATATTTCCCAAATATTTCACTTCAATATAAACTGCTGCATCGTCAATGCCGGCTAGCATTGTGTCCATTATTTGTTGAAAAGCGCCTGGAGCGCTTTTTATGCCTGGAGCAAGTCTGTTGAAAGTGAATAACCCTTTATGTGTGTTGATTGTCAGCAGCTTTGCTGAATCCGGAGTAACTTTAGTCTGTAGATACGCATCAGACAAATCTATATGAGTGAAACAACAGCTGTGTGCAATTTTTGAATATATATCTTGGGGAATAGGCAGAGGGTATTGATGAGACTCCAAGGCTGCATTCAAGCCCGAATAATAATCACCGCATATTCTTTTTTTTCCCGATGCCTTTTTTACCGCTACTATTGGAGCTGCATAGTCGGAAAACTCGACTGGCGTTATAACACCCAAATGTTGTAGCCACTGTAGTTCTGCTTCAATTAGTGGTACCATTGCATATGCCACCGGACGTTTTGCTCTAAATACCGGTTTAGTATTCGGCTTCAACTGTAGCTGCACCTCAGCCTTGCTGCATGTGGATGGGTTGTCGTTAAAAACATCATGGTATTGTTGCTTGATCGCAGACTCTGCAGCTTTTACATCGATTTTTGTTTGCCTGTCAGTAAAATGTGAAGAGAATCAATATCTGCGACAGAAAGAATGCATCTAGCTACTTCCCCATTAAGCCGAACTTCACATGGAAATTCGGCCAGCAACTTTATATGGTCATTTGAGGCGCTGGTGACATAGTAGTTTTCTAACTGCTTTTCTGGGCTGCCCATCTTCTGCCAAGCTGACTTACCAATTATAGTTATATCAGACGCAGTGTCAAGTTGGAGCCGGATGTCATGACCCATACTCGCCCTTGTCGATGGTAAACTCTTGATGTTGACGGTAACAAATTTTCTTCGCGCTGTATGTGTGACACAATTGACGCGAACTATGTTTGATTGAGCATGAGCGCTAAACTGATGTCGTGAGTTCTTGTGACTCCTGCCATTTTGCTGTGAATTTGATTGAGCACGCCCTTGCATCACGACTACTTTGCAAAATCCTTCCTTGTGGCCAATGACGCCGCATTGTGTGCATTTGTGTTGTAAGTAATTGCAGTACTTAGAGTAGTGCATGGCACCACAATTCCAACAGGGAGTTTTTGGAATTTTTTTCTGGGCATGTTGTTTGTTTGATGATTGATTTTGTGTGGTAACAGCATTTACTGCCACGCTTACAGATTCCTCTACCAGTGCCGTATCCTTCTTTAGATTCAAGAAGCGCTGTGTCATTGTGACGAGCTTGGTAACCGTTTGATTTGCATCCTCTTCGAATGCTGCAAGGGCACGAGTGCGCACCTCTCCGTCGTGGTGTGATTGTAAGCCACATACAAAAATAAGGCATTTGAATTGGTCTGCTGACATTCGTGTGAGATCGAATTTCTCGCAACTTGCGTTGACTCGTGCCGCATATGTCACCAAATCTTCCTGTGGAGATTTTGCTGTCTGAAGGCACCTGTATCAAGCGCTGAAGGCTGACTCTTGTGTGCCAAACATTGCGCTAAGTGTTTTGACCGTGTCACTGAAAGACAAGTCTCTTGTGTTCTGAGGCAAAATGCTTGCTGCATATTTTGTGTATACCACTGGATTCAATTTGCGTATTAAAAGTCGGACACGTGCTGCTTCACCGAGATTTTTGCCATCTACTAGGAATGTGTCCTCATAGCGGTCATACCACGCGTTGAATGTCAATGAATTCTCTGGATCATAGTAGAACTCCGTGATGCTGCTTGCAAGCGCTTCCATTAACATTTCTGGCCCAATGTTGGGCTGCGCAGGTGCTCCTGCTGTTAACGTTGCAAGCAGCCTGCTTTGCACATCGAGAAGCTCCAAAAGTTTTGGATCGGAATTCATTTCACTTTAGTCCTCGTCGCCAAATCTGTTGTGGTCTGAATATTTGAGTAAATGAAACTCTGTTTAATTACGTATATATAAAGTTAAAAACAGTGTTTTATTAAACGGCACAAATGAATCAATGTCCAAGAATAATCTTCAAACTACAAATATGTATCTGTGTATCTTTGCTGCCAATGCTTGTGCATTCAGCGTTGCCACCAGATTGACAAGTACCATATTGTAGGGTTACCCTAACACATAGAAACACTTAGATGTTTTATGACTCGTCGTGGGCATTGGATAACACTCTACTGCGATAACGCTACAAACTTTGTTGGAGCCAGAAACCAAATTCAAGAGCTACAATCGATTATCCACGATGACAACTCCCAACGAAAAATAAAAAATGAATGCAACACAAAGGAAATCAACTTTGAATTCACCCCACCACGTGTACCACACTTCAGTGGCCTCTGGGAAGCAGCGGTGAAATCAGCCAAGACTTTATAACAAAAAACCTTGGCATCCGCATCACTAACCTATGAAGAAATGGGGACCGTGCTGGCTGAAACAGAGGCCATAATGACTTCAAGACCAATTATACCAATTTAAACAAATCCGAATGAATTTCAAGCACTCACTCCTGAACACTTTCTCATAGGAGAGCAGTTGACCTCAACAATTGATCCTAATGCTAAACCAAACAACGCAAAAAATCTCACCAGATGGAATTTGGTGCAACTGGCATATCAAGGAGAGCAATCCACAAGCTAGCACCAATTCCAGTCGATGAAAAGATACAGACGACAAGGAGGACGCAACAGTTTCATCTAGAATGCCCCTGGATTCGTCCACAAACATGCAGTACCATCCAAAAGGATGCGACTGCCACAATTGGCTCTCACTTACATAGTACTAATAACCTTGTTTATACTACCAGTAATACTGGGTAGTCCGATTGAGGTTATACAGTTTAACAAAAGTTCCGGCATACACTTCGAGGCCATAGGAAACATAAAATTAGTAACTAAAGGAATGGAATTTTATTATTTTCTACGATATGCTTCCATTTCGAGCTGAATTACAGAGCCTGACAAATGAAACAAGTTTTCTAAGCCAATTATGTGATCAAATTCATAAAAGACCTACCTGCACAATCCTATTCGACCAATTCATGCGAGCACAAGAGGAACACAAGCAAGAAAATAGTCTCCTCGTTGTTTCCATTAGTTGTTTGGAATTCTGGATTCTGAATATGCCAATAAAATGTCTCAAACCATTGACAAAGTACATTCTAATGAAGAACATGTACGGAGCGTGCTGTGAACACAAACATCGCTAATGAATTCAACGATCAATATAATGAAGCAGCATCAGAACGGGACCAAGATCAAATTAGGATTGATCGAGCATCAAATTGAAGAAATTTCTATCCGAATCAACATCACACCAGAAAAAGAAGCTCATGATAGGACATATAGACTGTTATTGTCACTAGCAGTTCAAATGACATTAACGCTATCAAATCTACAACGAATTCAGTCATCATTTTTAGATGTTTTAATTGACACTCATCATGGGAGGATTCACCCATACTAATCAACCCCCAACAATGTCGACAGGAAATAATGCGCATCAAGAATCACCTCCCATCCCAATTTCAGTTACCTGTAGAGTATGATGAGTTATTGTCCTTCTTCAAACTAATGAGGGTTAAGCGAGGTTTCTCTGCCGATTATGTGATATTTGACATCAAAATACTACTGGTCAGTCAAGAATTATTTGAAGTGTTCAAGGTGATACAAATTCCGGTCTTGGTCAATAATATAGTAACTACAAACAATACAACAACTAGTCTCATGGCAGTCAATTTACATCGTGATCGATATTGCCTACATCATCCACACCACTTGCTGACCGTGGCATGTAGGTTAAGTGTGTGGCTTAGCATGCTCGGAGCCCGAGTTCAATCCCCAGTCACGGCGAAAAGTTTTTACAATAAAAACATTTTTTTGATTGGTCACCACCTCTCTGCAGACAATGGTAAGCCTCAGAGAGTAAATAATTCCATGTAAAGCTTTCTGAGAACATGAACTTTAGCCGTTCGGAGTCGGTATAAAACATGTAGGTCCAGTTCTCGGTCAATTGTGTGCAAGCATTTAATACCACACACAACACAATTCATCATAAAAAGCTTGGTCAAAGTCCTCTCAAAGGCTGAAATGATCAATTTGTTTTTTTTTTTTTTTTTTTTATCCACACCACTAAAACAATGTAGTCAAGCCAAAAAAGACACATTTTTATGTGCCAATATTCATTCTATTTATAACAAAGGTGCGGGTGACCAGTCATGTGAAATTAATTTATTCAACAACGAGACCATTACTTGCTGCGAATTCATAAGAACCAGCTCCAAAGAAGCCTGGATTCAAATGGAACATGCAAATCAATGGATTTTTGCCGTATCATCTACACGAATGTCAGCAGTATGCAGCAACGAAGTTTTTCATTAGTGGCCCTAATACTGGAGACACACATATGGTTTCGATACTACAAAGTTAATATACTACATTATATACCACATGTGTGTCACGGTATACCAGCTTCTGAAACTAGTATAGTGTCTTATTCATGGTATACAAAACACAACAAATTTTCATGGTTTCTCCATGCTAACATACATTTTTTCGACTTTCAGCCCTGATATTGCTATATTTTATCTGATATCAGCGCCAATGTGACAGAGCGTTAAAATTTTTAACTACATTATGTCATAATATTGAAAATTTTTATTATGAAAAAAATTTAAATTTCAAAAAAATAGCAGCTGAAAAAACAATTAAAAAACTCTTTGAAACTGTGAAATTTTTAATGTAAGCATATACATATGTCACTGTTAACATGCAATTTGCGCGACCAACGCAATATATAACCATATATTTAACAGCTGATTGCTTGGGCATTTATTGCAGGATCTATCTTTCGACGGGATAAGTAATTAAGACAGGATTGAAGCAGCTGAAAAATTTTTGATTTGTTTTTAAATAATTACACTGGCTTACAGCCAATATGTACTTTGAATGCCACTCTCTTTTTCTCATGTAAAATCGGTCGCTAATTCCGAAAAAAAACTATTTTTTTTTTCTGTCACTCCGTTTTCGAGATATTGCCCACTGTAGGGTTTTCAACGAAAAAAAAAAGTTGGTTCCACTTAATTGCATATATCTCCAGAACCAACAACAGTAATCAAACAAATGATATATGAAATAAAAGCTAATAAAATTTCTTACAAGCAATGCAAACATCATTTTTTGGTCGAGTTGTTAGTTTTGAAGCAATAAATTCAAATTTCGGGGATTTTTTTTATTTTTCAGAAAACTTTCCAAAAAAAGACAAAATAGTTGCAAATTTCGTTAAGAAATAAAATTTTTTATTACTTTTGATATTTTTTACTAAAAGCCTTTAGTTTTCCAAAAAAAATAAGCTATTGTTGAAGAAAATCTATTGAGAAATGAAAAAGTTGTGATTAATGGAACGAAATCACCCAAATTGTGTGATTATCAATTTATGCATTTGGACTTAGCTTATTGCCATAAAAAAAAAAATGAGAACTAAAGGTTGTTGTAATAAAATCATATATTCTTCATTTTTATTGTTCTTTTAATAATTTACATTATTTTTACATTACTTAAATTGTATATAATTATTATTAATAATTTTTATTGTTGCATTAAATCATTTATAATGTTATTTACATTGAAAATAATTTTTATTTATCATTCAGAAATTCAAAATGATTAGAATTCTTGTTTTGTAGCTAATTTAATTCGGGATCGGTTTCTCTGAAGAGAAACCCACAATAGTCGCCCATCATTCCTTCGTGCCAAAATCCTTGGTACCGATTCTCAATTGCTTTCATCTGTTGGTGGAATCTTCTCGTATGCAACAATTCAACTTTTTGAGACCCAATGTTAAGGTGACATACTTCAGAAATCGTGAAAAACCGTTTGCTATACACTTTACTAAGAATGACAATATCTGCTTTTGCGTAGATATTCCTGGCTTATTTAATACCTTCGGTCAGCCGTTCATTCCCAAAGAGTGGCGTTTGTTTATTGATGGCAGTATTAAATATGAATAACACGACTGGAAAATATGTTCTGATATCAAAGTCGTTGGTACACCACGTCGTTGGTAAACCACTATTACAAAAAGGACTGGGCAGGAAGAATTGAGTCGAAAGTTGGAGAGAGCAACGTCAAAAACGTTCCACTCGTCAAAAAGAAAACATAATTCTCCCACCGCTGCACATCAAACTTGGACTTATGAAAAACTTTGTTAAGGCGTTAGACAAAGAAAGCGAAGCATTCACATATTTGAAAACGATTTTTCCAAATCTTTCTGATGCCAAGATAAAAGAAGGTGTCTTCGTTGGATCGCAAATAAAAAGGTGTTAAGCGATCTTCAATTCGCAGAACTATTGTCACCAGTTGAGGCAGCGGCGTGGGATTCTTTTAGGACGACTGTTTCTAGCTTACTCGGGAACAATAAAAGTGAATCTTACGAGAAAATAGTCAACGAGTTGCTCAAGAACTATAAAAAAATGGGCGTAAATATGTCTCTGAAAATTCACTTTCTGCACTCTCATTTGAATTTTTTCCGAAGAATCTCGGTGACGAGAGCGACGAGCATGGGGAAAGATTCCACCAACAGATGAAAGCAATTGAAATTCGGTACCAAGGATTTTGGCACGAAGGAATGATGGGCGACTATTGTTGGTTTCTCATCAGAGAAACCGATCCCGAATTAAATCAACAACATAACAAGAATTTGATAAAAAATTAATAAAAAATTATTAATAATAATTATATACAATTCAAATAATGTAAATTTTTAAAAGAACAATAAAAATGAAGAATAAATGATTTTATATCAACAACCTTTAGTTCTCATTTTTTTTTTATGGCAATAAAATAAGTCCAAATGCATAAATTGATAATCACACAATTTGGGTGATTTCGTTCCATTAAACACAACTTTTTCATTTCTTAATAGATTTTCTTCAACAATAGCTTATTTTTTTGGAAAACTAAAGGCTTTTAGTAAAAAATATCAAAAGTAATAAAATATTTTGATTTCTTAACGAAATTTGAACCTATTTTGTCTTTTTTTGGAAATTTTTCTGAAAAATAAAAAAAATCCCCGAAAATTGAATTTATTCCGCCAAAACTAACAGCTCGACCAAAAAATGATGTTTGCATTGTTTGTAAGAAATTTTATAAGCTTTTATTTGATATATCATTTGTTTGAATACTGTTGTTGGTTCTGGAGATATTTGCAATTAAGTGGAACCAACTTTTTTTTCGTTGAAAACCCTACAGTGGGCAATATCTCGAAAACGGAGTGACAAAAAAAAAATAATGTTTTTTTTCGGAATTAGCGACCGATTTTACATGAGAAAAGGAGAGTGGCATCCAAAGTACAAACAACTTTTCGTTATTTGTAAACCAGTGTTATTTGACACTATTGTCAATTAAAACTATATCGATATGTTTGTCACTACTTTTATACCATACCCAGTGGAAGAAATAAGGAGTAAAAAGGGCTTCCAGAAGCACTTCTCAGTCAGGTAGAGGGCCTTACCAACTCAATTCTTTGCTTAATTATTTTTTATATGAAATGTCCCAAAATGCAAGCCCTTGCACTCTCACTTCTCAGAGAAGACCTTATAGAAGTTGTTGTTGCAACGTCTTTAAGAAGAACTGTTTTAGCAGGAGTTTTATAAGGCGTTGCAAAGAATAGCATACAGAAGTGGTTCTATTCAAACTCTTCTGGAACAACTTGTGATAAGGCCTTATCTACTTCCTTACAAAGAACAGCATGTAGAAGCGGTTATTTGCAATGTCTTCAACCTATTTAACAACCTATTAACCTATTTTTATACACATAGCTATAATGAAAGAACTAACATTTTGGTTTATAATTCAACAAGTTTTTATTAATTAATGAAGAAATTATATGTATATATTAATATTAACATATAAAAACGTCGTTTGACAAACGTTGTTTGACAAATTACTTTTGTTTCTTTGCCAAGCAAATATTTTTATGTACTCTATTTTTGGCTATTTTAAAACCTTTCTTTATTTCTGCTATGTAGTTTTCTCTTGTTAAAGTCTTGTCTGCAGAAGCTTCTACAATGGAAATAAATTATTATGGTACGTTTTTTTTTAATCTTTTCTGTGAAAACTTACTAAACAAAATATCGTTTGTTCCTTCAAACAAGTTAAACGCCTGCTTCTTCTGGATGCCATTTTAGTTGTAGTTGAGAAAAAGGTCTTCGCCAATTAAATTGTGAAGATTTTTTGAAATTCCACCTCTTTCCGTTATTGTTTTTAATTACAGTCAACTAAATATGGTGATGTTAATATATGGTTTAAAACATAAGACAAACAAAGTTATTTATATTTTTTGAATTATTTATGTTTTTATAACGGATAAAAAGCGATCCGCGTCCACGCACTATCACAAAACAAATGTTGCATATCCTTCATTTACATTAATTTAAAAGGAATTCCTTTGAGTGACGCGCTTTCGTTTAAACACGTGTCATTTGTTTTCCCGTTATTTCAAGTGAAATGCGCAGCAACAAAAGCAGCGTAGCAGTTATTTTTTAGCAGGCTATTGCAATTTCGGTAGTTGTCGTGCGATCAAACAAAAATTAAAATGAATAAGCAGAAACTATTTAAGCGACAGTTAAATCGCTGTACAAGAGCTACAAAAATGTACGACACCTTACCTTATGCATTCTTTCTTTCATTTGAGAAGGAATGTGAGAAGCGGTTTGAAAGAAGTGATTAAAGCACGCGTAAAGAAATTTATAAGAAGCAGTTAGGGCAGAGCTTCTGATGGGAGGCCTTGACAATTCTTCTACTGGGTATAGTTTACAATCGTTCATGGTTTCAATACCATGGTATAGATACCATTTATGTGTCCATAGTATAACAGGATCTGGTTGGCTAAGCCTGCAACCAGACTGTACTTTAAACAAGTAAAGAAAGTCTAAAGTCGGTCTAGGCCGACTATGAAATACCCTAAACCCAATTTACCAAAAAAAAATAATATTATTGGAAATAGGCGTGTCCGGATACTCTGATGGAGCCTATATTTGATATGCATTTAAATGTTGATGAAAAATTTACAAAAAAAATACCAAGTTTTATTCCTGTAACTCACAGTTAATGCCTTTATTGTGCTTTCGCTATGGGAGGTGGGCGTGTTTATGAACGGATTACTCCCAATTTTTGAACACACCTCAGTTTTGGTATAAAATACATACATACCAAATTTAATTTCTCTATGACAAACATAACCGTATTTATTGAGTTTTAAACTTTTTGGGTTGTATGGGAGGTAGGCGTGTCCGTAGGCAGATGACTTCCATTTTTCAAAACCATCTTTGTCTTGTAATAAAAAACATATTTTTTAAATTTAAGCTCTTTAGGTTAAACACAAAGTTATTTATTGCGTTTTCAATTTTTGGGTTGTATGGGAGGTGGGCGTGTCCGTGAGCGGATGACACCCATTTTTCGAAGACATCTTTGTGTTGATAGAAAACACATACATTTCAAATTTTATTGTTGTAGGCTAATTATGAGACGTGTTATGCAGTTTTAAATTTTTGCGTTGTATGGGAGGTAGGCGTGTCCGTGAACGGATTCCAAAAATATTCAATAGTTTAAATCCTTGGGTCTATGTTATCATGTGCACCAAGTTTCACGCAATTATCTCAACTCCTTCTTATCCTATGTATACGGACAACACACAGACGGACGGACGGACGGACGGACGGACATAGATAGCTCGACTCACGTGGTGACGCTGATCAAGAATATATATACTTTTCTATACCGGACTCGCTTCGTTCTATGCGTTACAAACGTTTGCACAAAGCTAATATACCCTTACCTTTCAGGTTTAGGGTATAAAAATGATTTCATTACCATACAAGGACACTTCATAGTCACCAACCCACGCATTTGTCATATACAAAATTTGGCCTCATGGCAGAGCTAGACAGTCCTAACAACATTGAATCCTTCTGGAAGTCAAGGAAACAGCGATGGAAGATCAAATCAGCCAATTGACGGCTCTCCAGAATGAGATAGCGAATCTACGCATCGACAATCCGAACAACATTCAAACACATGATATCCAGCAATACGTAGTAAGCAATTCTTGTATCTTCATCAGCATGTGCATCATATCTTGGTCTGTATGGAAGCGAATAAAAAATGTTTGCAACATCGATCGAGCAACCCCACAACCAGCTCCAAGAGCTATCATCAACCCGCCGGTATCGACCACGAACCAGAACTTGAAATTATAAAAAAATATGGAAGATAAGGTTGATCGACACACGCTCAACGCCGGGGAATGTGTTGAGATATAGCATATAAAAACATAAAATATAATAGTAGGGCAGAGTGGGGTGTTGTGATATAGGTTTTGTTTTTGGACGATAACTTCTTTAAAAGTTAATATTTTTTTCTGGAAACATTTTTTATTTAGTTTATTCAATTGCCTAACATCCTGCGATCACATTTTTTTTAATTTAAAAATTTTAATAATTTTCTTGAAGCCTGAAAAAAAGATGGAATTTTTGGATTTTAAAAAATTATGGGGTGTTGTGATAAATACACTACTATAAATATAAAAAAATTGCATTTTTTGTTAAAAGTCTGTATTGAAATAGGATAAAATAAAAATACAGACAAGAAAACTA
The DNA here is from genome assembly GCA_958299015.1 of Tetanocera ferruginea. Lineage (NCBI taxonomy): Eukaryota > Metazoa > Arthropoda > Insecta > Diptera > Sciomyzidae > Tetanocera > Tetanocera ferruginea. Next base: position 61,196,568 of record OY282642.1, read on the forward strand.
TTCGCTTTCATCTAATTCGGCTAATTCGCAGCGAGTACAATGAAAATAACCAGTTTTCATTTTGGCACACTGCAGAGGAACAGTTTTGTTTTCGTTCAAACTTTTTGGCACGTTTGAACTGCAAATGATGCAGAAGTCAACATTTTCCTCACCTGGGGACAAAACTCTTGCCGGTACGTAATTCGTATGACGAATACGCTTTGCTGGTTCCTTCAGCGATTTTTTTTGTTTTCGTTTTTTTCCTTCTTTTGGTCGGATTTTTTCCCCAATAATGCCACATTCGTGGAAGTTGTAAATACGGTTGGAATAGGGGATCAAACTTCAAAGGACTTACCTTCTTTATTGCACTGCTCAGCTCAGACGCCATGAAAAACCAATTTAATTTGTAAAATATTTGTAAAGCTTGTTTACTGCCAGTTTAGCCACTTTGCTATGCAACAAAATCTACTCATTTATCATTTGAAGCCGATGTGGAAGAAATTTTAACTTCTACTTTTCCATATTACGGGTTCCATACACTCTCGATTTATCAAGATTATATGATTTGCAGACAGCCCAAAAACAATTATTTTTTATGGCAGTTTCTTCTTGATGGCTGCAACTAGTGGGATGGATGCCCCATTTCCTTTTCGCTTTGGTGATATTTGTATGCATCACGTGGCATGATGGCTATAAAAATAATGAAAACAAAAATTAACTGTCTCACAACACCCCATATTTACTGTCTCACAATACCCCATATTCGACATTTTCAAATGGCCATTGCGCCATCATCACATACAATATTTTTTACAAAATCACTTGGGTGGGCTTAAAGGCAATGGAATATAGATCATTTTAATAAATATTTACCTTTACTTTAAATTGGCAATGTTTCTGGAAATTTAACAAAGGCAAACTATACAAAAGACTTTTAAGAGCGCGATCAAAACTCAAAATTGTTACAGACACTAGGAACACGTGTAAATGCGATGAGTGCACATAATAAGTGAGATCCCATTGAGAAAACATGTTACAGTTTTTGTGAGCATTCACAACATTACTACTATGTCATATATTGACGTGTCTCACAACACCCCATGTCTCACAATACCCCACTCTCCCCTAAACAAATAGCAATGAACTCAAACTTCATGTTAAGCAGAACATTGCGCAGAGTGCAATGAACTTGCGTTAGTTAAGTAGCTGTTCATTGCAATCTATATAATGCCAGCAATTTGCATTGTTTTTTGTATTTTAAATTTATATTTCCAATTTATGCTAATGTGTTTATGTATGTATTAATGTATATAATAATGTATATGTAATAATTGTACTAAGTCTAAGTGTATAAATAGTAGGAAAGATCAATTATCGCGGGTTGCTGCAATTTAGTTTTAGTTTTTAGTTCGTTTATATTCCTGTGATGTCTACCAGCTTTATTTTTATTGTTAAACTTTATGTTTAATGTTTGTTTAATTTATGTAAGTTGAAATATTCGTGATTTCTATATTGTTGTAAAAATGTGTAACTATAAATTCTTTGTTACAGAAAAGTGTCCCTGATGATGAACTCCTGCGGAGTTCGAAATATTGGACAAAATGAAAATTTTATTATAAACAAATTAGTTTATTTTAATAATAAAAAGTGCCCAGGTCTTGATACATTTTATCAAAACTTGAGAGCCGTCAGAAATATAGCCAACTTGAATCACGTCAAAATTTGATGGATTTTTAAAACAAATCGAAATTTTAAACAATTTATTTAAAGCATTCACGTTATATGTCAATCGATTTTTGGAACTTCTTATACATCGATAAGAAGTATAAGAACTTATTTTGGATTTTTTATTCTTTTATGAGCTTTAAAGTTCCTCAAAATAAATTTAAGGCCTTCCAATGGCTTGTAGGAATATTTTTTTATTTTAGAGAAAATCATTATTGGTCTCATTTAAACAAAAACATCGATATGTCATTCAATATGATCAGACTTTTAATACCGAAGATATGATTAAAATGAAAAAAAGGGACCTCTACGTTCGGCATAAATTTTTAAAAAGTTTTTTGAAAATAGCTTTGCTGGAAATATCGATATTCTTCCTGAGCAAAAGATTAATGCTATTTTAAGAGCTTTATTTTTTAATATTAGGGTGGTATAATAGGATGGTAGGAACTGAGATCCGGATGATAAGTTCTAGAACGGTGCACCTGAGGTCAATGACTTCTATAGAGGTTATATTGGTCTCAAAAACTCAAGAGGTCTTAAAACAAAAACATTGATATACCAAACTTTAAAATCCGACTGTTAACACCAGAGATGTGAAGAAATATGTCAATTGTGGTGTTGGGACAAGCTGGATAACAGGTATTTGTGTTTTGGCGCACACGCCTTTTAAGATAGCCGCAAAGGCTTAAGCATATAGCCACAAAGGCCATGTATTTAGCCACAAAGGCTATATTTTGTATTTTAAGCCACAAAAGGCTAATTTTTAGTTTAAGCTTAGTACTATGCGCGATTGCGTGAAACAGCCATTTATTTGTTGCGTGAAAGTTTAGACAGATATTTTGTTGCGAACGAACAGCTAATGATCAACTAACAAATTTCGACAAGATGTAAATAAACAGCCACAATTTATAGAGGAAAAGCAGAAAATCGTTTAAGTTCTTTAATTTTATTATTTGTGATTATATAAACACAAAATAAATATTTATACAAGTATGCATGTCCTTTGTTGTGAAGTAGAACAAGTTATTAGTTTATGGCAGTCTACAAGCTGAGAAGTTTTGCGACCGCCAACACCGCAGAAAGGCGCATCCGAATTTACAATTTCCAACAACTGCAATTACACTGCGTGACACGATTTACCTGAAAAACTGATTGGTAATATAGTTTTATATTAGTTACAGTATGTAGGCAGTGGATGTATTTTGTTTCCATCACGTCTTGTTTTTGAGGTACACACCGATAATCTTTGTTAACCCTTTCGGAGCAAAATCTTCCTTATGCAAAGTAAAATGTTGCCCTACATATAAAAATCGGTTTAATGAAGAATTTTGTAAAAGAAATGGATAAAAGCGGCGAAGGATTTTTATATTTAAGATCTATTTTTTCAAAATTAAGTGACGCAAAATTAAAAGAAGGAATTTTTATTGGTCCAGAAATACGCCTTCTAATGAAAACCAAAACTTCGATCAAAAACTCAATGACAAAGAATTATGCGCATGAACATCGTTAAAAACTGTGATTCAAGGTTTTTAGGCCGAAAACACGATGAACAAATTGTTAATTGCATATAAAAATATGGGTTGCAGGATGTTTTTAGAAATGCATTTTCTCCATTCATATTTGTCTTCTTTCACTTCAAATCGTGGAGCAGTGAGTGATGAACAGGGGGAAGGGTTACACCAGGACATAGAAAGGCTTGAATGTCGGTTTCAAGGTCGTTGTGATGCCACTATGTTGAACATAACTGCTGACGATTAAAGCGGGAAGATCATATAAGAAAAAGTTAAAAATTTTTAATTTTTGTGTGTAATATATACTTTTTACCATTTAAATACTATTTAGATGCGTGCAAATATATTGATAGTTGCTGTTTAAGCTAGCTTAGCTGTTGATGATTGCTGATGATGCAAGATTAGCTGTTGCTGTTGTTGTTGATGGTTGTGGCTATTTGTTTCGACGTTTGCTTTGCTTCTCATGGATGTAGAATTGCTGCAATAAAATTAAAAAAAAATAGATCAGACAGGATAAAATACATAACGACTTACTGGTTACAAAATATGTTTGAATTCTAATTTAGGCAAGGTTTCAACGAAAGTGCTAAGCATTTTTAATATTGCAATAAGCTTTTCAACAAGAGAAAGCAAAATACCTCTGCATTATAGGACTATTAAAGCACTACCAGATACTATTGACCGGCACTTTTTACAACCATAAGAATACATATTGGAATAAAACACATTAATATATAGGTATGGCGAAGAAAATTTCCAATTTTAAATAAGGCCTAAAGAAAATTTGAAAAGAACTTCTCGCCGGTTGTTATTAACGGTTACAGCGTGAATATCATTTGAGTTGGAAGTTAAGATGTTATCAACTTCATTTTGCAGAATATCACTGTTTGCTATACAAATGTTGTGCAAAACACATGCTGCCATAACGATGTTCACTATTTTTGAGATATTGGTTTGCTCACTAAAAAACATTATTCTACGGAAGCGGGTTTTCAGCAGTCCAAAAGCATTCTCTATTGCTATGCGCGTAACAGAATGCAGGTGATTAAATTTTCGCTGACGTGATGTCAAACTACCGTTAACCTTGTATGGTGTTACAAGCCAATCAAGGCACGGATAAGCGGAGTCTCCAATAATGAAAAATGAGTTTTGGAAGCCATTCGTGTGGTTTTGATGGTATAAAGGAGATCTCCTTAGCATTCTGCTGTCATGAAGGTATCACGGCTCACCACAATATATATCCAAAAAAAGTTTTTTGGAATCAACAACAGCTTGCAATTTAATGCTGTAATAGGCTTTTCTATTAAAATAGTCTTCGCTGTTGCTTGCTGGTGATTTTATTTTAATGTTGCATACATCTGACTCCAATGACACCAATGACTCCGGGTATGCCAGCCTTGGAGCAAAAGCCAGAAGCAAGTGTGTTTAAATTGCTTGGCCATTTTATATATTCTTCAGCAATTGAAACAATAAATGTTGCTAGCCTGTTGACAGCACACCATCCAGCAAAAGAAGATATTCCAAATAAATTTGAGATGCTGCGAAATGGTTCTGTATTTGCCATATACCAGAGGAACAAGTAAACTTCTTTTACTGGACTTATTTTGGGAAGACCTCCTTTATTGGCAATTTTTTTTAAAAATAGTTCGGATTGCTGGTAGGAATCTGAAGAAATTTCTTAAAAACGTTTTGTAAGAACGTACGATTTTAAAAATACCAATTATTTGAAGAGCTGTGCTTCTATTTAAGCGGAAATGCTGCTTAAAGTCCTCGTTCGAATAAGCTTGAGTCGTGTCCATGAATGTTTTTATTTTTTCGTGATGTCCTACATCATCAGAACTGCCCGTATCAAACATGGACAAACCCGAAGATGAAGCCGCACTCGAAGAACTTGAAATGTTTGATGAATTCAATAATTCAATGATGTCTTCTTCGTCCATGTTCATTTTGTGTTTTTAAATTGTCTTAAAAGAAAACCAAACCTCATACATGAAATGTTATAGTTTTGCATAATACATATGCAATTTATTCTTTTAATTAAACAGTACCGCATTGTATGGAAAGTGAGCGTGTGTGTGGGCGTATTCAAATGTATGTGAGCGTTTTCTTTTTTGGTATAAAATACTTAAATACCAAATTTTTTTTTATAGTATAAATATAAGCCTTTGTAGCGTTTGCACTACTGTGGGTTGTATGGGAGGAAGGCATGGTTTTCACTTGATTAAGCATATTTTCTAACTTGATCTTTGCTTCTAAATATATCAAATATCGAATTTCATTGCGATAGCTTAAAAATTACGGCTGTAATTGTGTCTACAGACGAAAAAGGACAGACAGAAGGACATCAACTCAGGTGGTTATGCTGATCAAGAATATATGTACTTTCCTATACCTACCACGCCTCCTTATATGCATTACATACGTCGTGATAAAATTAATATACCCCTTAGAGTGCGGCCAGAGTGAATCCAGATGCAGACAGACAGGCAGGCAAACAATGCGAACAAACAAGATACAAATAGCTATCTATCCCGCTTGTTCACACGGATTTCAGCCTGCCTGTGTACATATGGATACTCTGGCAGCAACCTTACGCAGTATGCGTGGGGTATAAAAAAGTTATGTAGTTTCGAAGTTTGTATAAACATTTTTTTTTATTAAAAACAAGTAAATAAAGTCTAAAGTCGGTCTAGCCCGACTATGAAATACCCTAAGCCTACTTTTTCAAAATATAATATAAGTATTGAAAATGGGCGTCTTCGTGGGCTGATGAAGTCCATATTTTATATGCACTTCCATTTCGTACTTAAGCATTTTGTACCAACACTTGTACTTTAGCACATAAAGGTAAATGAATATAGGCCCTCGATATATACTTTTCTGTACCGGACTCGATTATTTCTATGCGTTACAAACGTTTGCAAAGTTAATATACCCTGACCTTTCAGGTTTAGGGTATAATGATAAGTAAAGATGTAACTATTTGTTTATATACTGCAGAAAGTGCTGCATGATTTTGCACTTTTTTGTATGATTTTGTGTGTAAACTTTTTCTCAACCTGGGATAACTAGTTACCCTATGTGGCCGCTAAGGATTAAATTCATGTGTCGCGAGGAGACTGGGAAGATGTTTTAATTAAATTTAATATTAAAAAGTAATAGGTGTTGACTTACACGAAAATCCTTAGCTTGTTTTTATAACGAGCAGCAACCTTTCCAAATAAATGCAGGAGTATTACAAAATCAAAGCAGCTGAAGATGTAGCTAAAGAAGAAGAAGAAAGAATTGAAAATATGGCATTGAAATTAACATTTAAACTACTTACCCAATGTAAAAAATGCAATTTTTTTACAGAAAGGTAAATATGGAGCCAATAAAAGTTTAACCTCAGTTCAAATAAATATAACTAATCTTAGATAAATTCAGATTAAAATATAACTTTAAATAACTAATAATTGTTATTGCTAAATAAATACCTTTATTTTTTTTGTTTGTGCGAATTGATGCGGTTTTTTGTTCCTTGAGCAAATTGCTGCTGTTTTTATTTTGAGTTGATAATTTGAAGAATTTTTGCTTTGCTTGAAAAATTTATGACAACCAAAACAAACCAGACAAACCAAATCAAAATCATGATTGTTGTTTTGCTGGCACTTTTTTCTTAAATGAAATGGCAATTGTCACTTTTCACGGCAAAATAAATGGTCGGTTCAATTAAATTGCCGTGAAAACAATGTTGCTAGATGCATGTTGCGGAATATAGTACTTGATTTCCTCAGCGAAGCATAGTACAGCTTTGACGAAAAAGTTGTGAAATGTTCACGGTTGTTTCACAGTTGTTTTTTTTTTTATGCAGATTTGAGTGGAATTTCACGTGAAGCTGAACAGAGTACTATGCTTAAGCCACAAAGGCTATTTCTATGAAATAAAACAATTTAAATTGAGTTGTGGCTTTTATGCCTTCTCCAAAAATCTGAATCTTTATTTTAAAGTATGCTAGTTGTTATATACTTTTTACCAGTATTATTCTTAAAATAATATGCCAGTATTTCCTAAAACTCCTCCCTTAAAATTTGTCTTCAACCTCGATCGCCAATCAGTTTAATTTTGGTCGATCATATAATATATATATTTCATATTTCATATTTTATATATTTACATAATAGCTGCGTTTTTTCCAACATCCAAATCCGATTTCCATATAAAGAAAATCTTGCGTAAGATTCAGATTATGTTTAATTGTATTACGGTGGCGCAAGATCGCATAAGTGAACGTAAAACCGAACAAAAAAAAAACAAAAGACGTAAACAAATGTAAGCAAATGACAGCTGACTGAAAAATATGAAGACAACTAGAAAGAAAGTAAAAATCTTCAAATTTATTTAAATTATATTAATATTAAATAAACAAATGTTTCTTTATTTAGGTGGCCATAAACACCTGTAATCTGGTTACGGTCGACTTCATCAGTTCTCGCTGGTGCATATACAACGCGTACGCCTCAAATTTGTGTCACCAGGCGCGATTAGGTCTTCTTCGGAATGGTCAATCCATCGGAGACATGGTCTTCTTCCTCATCACCGACCTGGCTTTCACCTCAAACTCCTTATTCGCTGAAGCTTCTCGCTGTCGTTGTTGAGTTGTTTATGCTGAACTAAGAACTATGAAACTAAACTGCATCTGCGCAATAAAATTGGAAAATTCTATCAACATATAAATAAAATTATTTTGCATTCATTGCCAAAAATAATGATGAAACCAAGCTGATAGCAAATATGTACATGAACAAAGCGGATGAAGTCAAAAGCGATTAGGACAACGATTATGAAAACGACAACTGGGATGATTGGAGTGATGCATTTTTATTAAATATTGTAACAGCAGTATTTTCCATAAAATAATAAAATGATAGAGTTTAACTATGTGCTTAAGGTCTAAAAAAATGCATGTATAGACGAATGTGTATTTTTACTTTTTATGGTTAACAATGTGAAATTTGTGTTATGTACAATTTGGCTCAGGACTCTTCATCTACCAACAGCATGATGGCTGACATTGTAAATGCATTTATGCAAAGCATCAGTGTGTTTTTCTTTTAATTGCCCAGCTAGACAGCGCTAACAAGTTTACAAACAACGAAAATAAATTTGGTGATTACTAATACACTCTTACATTGTTGTTTGATGTTAAACAAGGAAGGTTATATTTGTACATATTTCTTATTATTTTTAACGAGCAAAAATAAAAAATAAATGAAAACACCAAAAACAACGCCAGCTAAGGAAGATTTGTTGAAAGAAATAATATTAAATTAAATTAAATAAAATAAAAATTATAAAAAAGAAGTGATAGAATATTGAAATATATTCTAATGGAATTAATAAATCTAATGGAATCTGCATATTGAAATATTATTTCGTACCTTGTTTTGTAAATTTAATTTTTGTTTTATGTGCTTATTGTTTTATGTTTTTGTTGTTTTATAGATACTTATAAGTCAGTAATACATTCAAATTTTAAATAAAATTATTTCTATTCTATATCTATCTATATTATTAATAGACGATTTAATGCAATTGAAAATATTTTAGGTTAATTTTAAAAATATTAAAAAAAAAATAAAGCCGAAAAAATATAAAATGCAAAAAAAAATTTAAAAAATGTGTTTGTTTTCTTCGATGCTTGTACCCGAGCATCTATCCATTAGAGGTCAGAGCTTTAACTAATACGCCATGCAGCAGAAGCGTCGCGCAGCCGCAAATTTTAATCTTATGCAAACGGCTGAATTTGTTTACTTTTCCTTATTTAATTTTCTATTGGTGTGCAAAGTGCAGCTAATAGTCTTTTTGTATGAAAAAACGTAGGTATAAGAAAGAGATACAACATCACATGTAAACAAAAAAGCACGTTACCTTTTGCCCGACACCTGAACAAAGGTAACAACCTTTGTATGGAAAATTTTATATGGGGGTAACGCACTTTTTATTAGCGCTCGTGATAAATAACCAGTTATCTAACAGTTACCGTTCTGCCTGGGTGGTGCTTAGTAGATTCATCGAAACTGTGCAACTAATAGCCAATTTTTCAGTGCTGGTTTAAACCCTTGTTAACAAGAGTTTAGTTAATCGTAGTTTAAAGTTAATCAGCGTTTAACTACGCAATCAGTTTTTCAGTGCTTGGTTACGTTACCAGCAGTTTTGTGCTTATTGATATGGCAGCACCATTAAACGTCAAAGAATAATCAAATCTAATCGATTATTTTAACAGATGGTGATGAACTTACCAGCTTTTATTAAAAATATAAAATTAATTAAAATTAACAACAAAAAAAGAAGCGCCAATTTTTCCAGTGAGGAAATTCAATTCTTTCTTGAGTGCGAAGAGATGGACCGAACGTCGAGTGACGAGTCATTTACTTTTTTGTAATACTTTAAACCTCAACATGTGTTATAAAATCGTTCATTGAATATGATCTCAAATTAAATAAAATAAAAGATGGACTGAATAATATATGTTTTTTTTTTAGCTAATAATAAAAATATCGTGTCATGGTGTTAGTGTTTTAACTCCTCCGAAACCACTGAATGGATTTTAATTAAGTTTTTTGTATATTTTGTAGGTAGGATTCTTTTATATTTACATACATATATATGAAAAAAATCGAATTTTAAATTGTAAGAAAAACTTCGAAACGTCGAAATCTTTGAAAGAACTCCTTTTCTACATGCATGTTAGAAATAACGAGCTGTGAACGTACAATTCTCATTCTTCTTATAACTGTTCTATTTAAAACATTATGCGTTGCAGCATTACTCTTATCTTCTTCGTCTGCATGCATTGAATTTTCTTTTTAACTTAAGCTTTGAAGTGCGAATCGAAAATTTTTCATAAATTAAAAAAAAAATAATCTGTCAGAATCATATGACAAGTTAACCAAACAACTCTCACTCTTCTTATAACTGTTCTATTTCAAACATTATACGTTGCAGCATTACTCTTATCTTCTTCGTCTGCATGCATTGACGAATGCATCAGTAATAAACCGTCAAACCGTTCGGACGTGATTTGAATTAGCTCCACAAGTTTCGCTTTTTCCCATTCGCCAAAAAAAAAAATTAAATTTTTGAACATAAAAAATCAACCCAATAAAATACAACAATAAAATCTACGGAAAAGTAAAAATTAAAAACCTAAAGTGTTAATTTCATTGAAAACTGCAATTTTGCAACAATAAAATAAACAAAAAAATCAAAACTTAAAAAAATATATAGTGTTAATTTTGTATTAAAACTGCAATTTTGCATTCTCGAGTACTTTTTCGGCGACCTACTAAAATTTATCAAACAGTTCGGTTCAGTGACCCACTTCTCAGTCTATAAGCAGAAACAGTTAACAAAAAGTGATATTAATAAAAACAAAAAAAAAAAAAAAAAAAAAAAAACAAACAATCGAATTAAATTTATCACAAGAAAAATAATTGAAAAAGTAGCAATGGAAAAATACTGTGCATCATCTCTCTGCTCATTGGAAGACCAAAATGCACCTAGGGTGGCATGTAAAGGTCTTTGTGGAAAATATTTCCACGCAATATGTATAGGATTATCCAAGAGAAGCCTTACTTATTTAAACGACTACCTCGCGAACTTTATTTTTTACTGCGATGAGTGTAAAGAAATTACACTCTCGCATGTCCTCCGTGCAGTGAAGTGTCTGAGTGACACAACAAATTCCATTCGGTTGGATAATAAACAATTTGTTAAAAAAATAGTTGACCAATTTACGAAGCTTGATGAAGTTATGAAATCTGCGGAAGATCTCGCGAGCTTCTTTGAATCTGCTAAAAAAGACTTTGATATTAAGATTGGTAAATTATCAAAAAGTGTGCCAAAAGTAACAGATTTCACCAATGATCTTAAGAGTGACATGAACTCATTAGAAGCCTCGATCAATAGCGTCAAGCAAATAACTATTGAGAGGAATAACAATACTGACAGTGATAGTTTAAAAAGAGTTACTGAGAGCTTAAAATTTTTAAGAAATGATCTAAACATAATGATGCAATCAACTTCAAAAAAATATACGCCACAACCACATCAGCCAGATCCATTGATAGAAGTTTTATACAATAAAATAAATGAAGTCAGTGACGATCTAGGCATGCTCCGCGTGCAGATTGCAGAAATAACGGATGTCATCAGACTTGCTCCCGAAAGAATTCAGAACACACAAGATTCTCCTAATCAGAACATTTCTTCCATCTTTGAAGAAATCTTGGAAGCCACTGTTCTCTCTCCATCAGCTAACTCTTTTTCACAACCACCGGCTTCTGTCTCTAAAAGTGTTAAAGAAATACAAGAAGATCCTGTCGCTGCACCAAGAAAATTAATACAGCAGTTTGGAACATCATGGACAGTGTCTGAATGGAACAATAGGATCAAAAAGCTGAATAATGTGAACGGAAATGAAAAAACCACTCTGTTCATTAAGGGCACTCCAGTGAGAACAAGTGTGTCCTGGATGCGCAATTACTTTCTGGATAATTTTGGCGTCTCAATCTCAAACTGCCTGAAGATGTCTAGCAGGAGAGGTAAATTTTGCAGTTTTAAGCTGAACATTTCAACACAATATGCGTGGATGTTTCTGAATGCCTATGGTGGCAGTGTGGGGAACGGAAAGTGGACAATTTCCGAATGGATCGACAAGCCTAGAAATAAATCGAGGACTAAAAAATCGATCATCAAAAATAAAACATTACCCCACTCTAATTCTAAATCTAACAAGACTCATTACAATACTACTTTTATTGATAAATATAATTATAGTTATAGTTCAAATTCTAAATATAATCCTAGCTGTAGTAATGTTAAGAGTATTCCTAAGATTAATGATAAATTTAATGTACCCAAAAAACCTTTGTCAGATTCTAACTGGTCTTCCAAAACTAATATCTTCCCTAACTTCTCTTCTCACCATAAGCAGCCTTTTACCTCTTCGTTTTTCGCTTATGATAAAGATGTGCAACAGCCATCTAAGCCAAAGACTCCAAAGCAGAACCGAGTATCCTTTAATCTTGCACCAAAAGCCAATCCTATGTCATCCTTAACCAGTACATCTCCCATAGTTAAGGCTTCCACAACACCAACTCCCCAACCTACCTATAACATGCATACCAGTAAAAGTTATCCCAATTTCATTCGGTCTCAGTTATGAATCCTGCACAGTCATATGCTCCTACAACATCTAAAACACAAACAAGCTCCGTTAGTCCTCAGATATCCATGCCTATAACTTCAGAAGTTCCACCTATCACAAATCAACAAATATCTATTGCTACATCGTCTTTAGACTCACCTATCCCAAATCAACCCAACATAGTCTCAACACCACCGTTTATTGATCCTCTCTTACCTCCACGTGCTAAATTAACTAAAAATCTTGCCGACATAAGTAGTGATGGCCGGTTTATCATGTCACGTCTTCGTGACCGGCGTTTATATGATAATGTTCGCTTGTATCTTGCCTACCTACATAACAAATCGGATACTATTTGCATTGATGGTCTAACAAAAACTAGTGTTATGGTGTCGATACATCAAGAAGGTCTTCCAACCGACCCAGTTGAGTTAAAGAAAATTTTTATAAATTACCATGATAGCTTTAACTTATCCCCAAAAGATGTGGAAAATGATCTATCTGCATTTGCATCGCACACACATTCAAAGAGAATTTGGCATCTACAAAGATCACGTGCGAACACAAAAAGTTACTATTACTCCTAACTTTCACCCGACCACGACCCCTATCTCCAAAAACCAGCCTAGCCCTTCAAGTGTCTTAAACTTATTCTACCATAACTGTGGTGGTATAAGAGGTAAGCTTAGTAAACTTTTTGTTGATGCTAAATCATGTCAGTTTAATGTCCTGGTCTTTACGGAAACATGGTTAAATGATTCTTTTAAAAATGAGGAAATTCTTGATAGTAATTGGACAATATATCGAAACGATAGGGACTATATAAAAACAGGGCTTTCTCGTGGTGGAGGCGTTTTGATAGCCACTCACAATTCCTTATCTAGCGAGCTTATTGCAACTTCCTCCCATGAAAATTTTGAACTCCGAATAATTAAAGTAATGCTGGATAAAAATATTTATGTTTATATCGGTGCAACTTACATTCCTCCTAACTCTACGGAATGTTCATACAATGAGTTATGTGAAACTATAACCTCAGTAACAGACACCTTAAACGAAGAAGATAAGATAATTATTTTAGGAGACTTTAACCGTCCTAATATTTCTTTTATCACCGATGAAAATGATATGCATCTCCTTCCAGTTAATCTTTCTAATTCGATTGACTTTAACTTACTGAGCACTTTTTATAGTAACGATTGTCAGCAAGTAGCTCCAATTCCTAACCATAACGGTCGCTGGTTAGATTTAATTCTTACTGACTCTTACGACGAAATAAATGTCATTCCAACTTCAGAAGCCGAACATTTATTCGCAAATACCCTCCACCACCCATATAACTTTTAGACAATCCTTTAATAGCTCAATCGTGTACGATTTTCTTAACGCCGATTATACAAATATAAGAAATGAACTGAAGTGTATGAACTGGGAACGACTATTGCTCTTAGATTTGGATGATGCTGTGTCGTTTTTCTATCAGAGTATATTCTCCGTACTTGAGGCTTTTGTACCAAAAATAAAAAAAAGGAACAAATTATCTGAACCATGGCTGAATCCAAATCTTAGACAACTCAGAAATCGAAGAAATAGTCTCTACAAATTCATGAAAAACACCGTCATTGTAAGTGATGAAGTAAAGGCAAAGTACGAAGAGCTGTCTAAAGAGTTCTCTATAAAGTCTGTTGAAGCTTACAAATTATACACCAACTTGATTGGAGAAAGAATTATTAAAGACCCAAAAAAATTTTTCGACTTCGTAAATGTCAAGCGAAAATCGACCGGGTATCCAATATCCATGTTTAAAGGAAATAATTCTTCTTCTAACCCACAGGAGATTTGTAATCTCTTTGCAGACCACTTTAAAGAAGTCTTTCGTCCACCTTTAACCCGAATTCAAACTCCGTCCTTTTATGCCAATTCGTCTCCGTTGGTTAGCAGTATCAACATAACACAAGATGATATTATTAAGTCTATAAATGAATTAGACCTAATAAGTCTTCCGGTCCGGACCTTATACCACCAACTTTTCTTGCTCAGTGCATAAGTGAATTAATTTCTCCGTTGTATATTATTTTTACGAAGTCCTTGCAATTAGGCGTTTTTCCATCCTATTGGAAATCATCTCATCTTACACCAATTTATAAGAACGGTGATAAGAGAGCCATCGAAAACTACAGAGGAATCGCCTTACTGTCAAATATTCCGAAACTTTTCGAAAAAATAATATGTTCTAAGCTCACAGAAATAGTAAATCCTCATTTAAATGAACAGCAACACGGATTCCGTAAAGGACGATCAACCACAACAAACCTCACAATCATGGTCTCAGATGTTCTTAATAATATGGAAAAAGGTCATCAGATAGATGCAGTATATACCGATTTTAGCAAAGCATTCGATCGAGTTGATCATGTAATCTTAACTAAAAAATTAGAAAAATTTGGTATTTCAGGTTCTTTGTTGAAATGGCTGAATTCATATCTTAGTGAAAGATCACAATACGTTAAATTTCAAGGTATTCTATCTAAAAAGATTAATGTCTCATCGGGCGTCCCTCAAGGTAGTCACCTCGGCCCACTTCTCTTTAACATATTTATCGCTGACATATCTGAAGTTTTGTATGACATTCCACATCTTCTATATGCCGATGACTTAAAAATGTACTATGTCATTAAATCAGAAGTGGATATAGTATTCTTACAGAGTAAACTTTTATCCCTGGAAAATTGGTGTGTTCAAAATAAGCTTTCCCTAAATGAAAAAAAGTGCTACGTTATAAGTTTTTCCCGTAAAAAAGAAATACTTTATAGACGTTTTGAGCTTAATGGGGTAGAACTAAATAGGATCAATCACATTGTGGATCTTGGAGTCATCCTTGACTTTAGACTGCGCTTTAACCTTCATTTCGATAATATCATATCCAGGGCTAACAAGCTTCTCGGTTTCATTAAAAGACGTGCAAAAGAATTCAAGAATGTGTGGGTAACTAAAACCTTATATTGCACTTTAGTGCGTCCAATACTAGAATATTGTTGCACAGTCTGGGATCCAAGTTTTGAAGTTCATAGTGATAGATTGGAATCTATTCAAAAACAATTCTTACTTTTTGCCTTGAGAGACATGTATGACCCTCGGGATTATAGCAACCTGCCACCTTATGAACACAGACTGAAAGCTATTAATATAATGCCGTTGTCATCAAGAAGAATGCTACTCTGTTCATGTTTTATATTCGATGTCATTATCAAAAACATTGATATTGAATATATTTCTAACAAAGTAACAATTAATGACCCAATAAGGAGAACTAGGCATACAAGATTTCTGAGTGAATCACAGCACCACACCACTTACGCTAGCAACGAACCCATAAACAGATGTTGTAAGATATTTAATACTATCAGTGAGCACTAAACTCCACCAATGTCTAAACTCATATTCAAGCGTTCCCTATCCAAACACCTCTTTCCACCCTAAGCCTTTAATATTGTCACAGCCCATGCCTCTTAAATTATTCCCCCTTAATTGTAATTTAATATGGAATTATAATATGCACATCCCTATGTATAATATACGTTACTATGTTAGTTCCCCTTTTACTTTAAATTTTCTTCACCTTTTCGCTTGGACATGTTCTTGAATCGTGTCATTCAGGTGGGCGGATTGTGCCCACTTGGATTTGCATATCAAAGAACCCCAAAACAAGGAAAAAGGAAAAAGAAAAAAAAAACAAAAATAAACATAAACATAAACCTGTTAGAATAAGTTAGTTGCCTTGTTTGGCCAATAAATAAATAAATAAATCGATTAAATTTTCTTTTTAACTTTAGCTTTGAAGTGCGAATCGAAAATTTTTCATATATTAAAAAAAAATAATCTGTCAGAATCATATGACAAGTTAACCAAAGTTTAACCCTACAATATTGGGCGTTTAACCTTAGTTTAAACTTTAGTTAATATTCACTGAAAAACTTGCTTCTTAGAAATAGAGTTTAACTCGCACTGAAAAATTGGCCCTAAATCGTGCTTAAATATAACAATCCAGTTGCGCAGTTTTGGTGAACCTACCAAGTACTTATTAATAATAAAAAAAAACACACTGATGCTTTGCATAAATGCATTTACGAAGTCAGCCGATCTGTTGAGCTGCCGTCTGTGCAGGATGTCTTCTACGTTCTACTTGATGCGCATTTCAATATTTTCGTTTAGAGAAGAAAAAAACTCAGAGCAATACGGTGGCTTCCGGCAAAGCGAACATTCTGCTAATGATTATCTGTCACAATGAACGCACTAGAATAAACTAAAGAAATGCTGATAAAGAATTTTTTAAACTTTGTGAGATTATCGATGTATTTACCTTTATAGCTGAAATTGTTTAAATTCTATTCAAGGAAGCGAAAATATTATGTGTTATTTGGAAGTAATTTTTTTTGTTTTGTAAATAATTAATGACAGTGTTGTTGACATTTATTACGTTGTTTTGCAGCGCCATCTAGCTGTGATTATCTTACAGAGTTGCAAACCAAATAAAAATCTAGATTTAGATGTTGGAAAAAAGCGGCTAATATTATATAGCAACGCAAAACATCAACACCAACTAGTGCATTCGTTTTGGCCTTGACTTAAATTTGTCTTGGGCACTAGTGAAATCTAATATTCTTCTGGCGTAATGCATTAATAATTTTATTCTTGTTGTTGTTGTTGTTGTTGTTATTAATGATTGTGCCAGGCATTGGGCTATGGTATGTGCATTTGACAAGCGGCGCAAGCCAAAGGGGATAAAAAATATTAGTGTGTATTGGTGATCTTTAGAGTTTTAGTGAACAAGGTGTTGGGAAGTTATAGTGACTTTAGGGGTACACTACACCCTTACCCTTAAGCGAAAATTTACTGCTTAAAGTACTTAAGTTCTTAAATCGCCCGATTTTTTATAACAATTTTTCATGTTTGGATAATTAGCAATAAATGGATTTTTTATAATTAATACCTAGCTGAATAGGTCATGGTATGACCTCTTGCTACCCATATTGCTTTAAATTTTATGAAAAAAAATCGAAAAACAGGCAAATGTTTAGTAATTTTTTTCAACTTTTGATCCCTATAACTTTTAAACCACTTGAGAGTGACTCTCAATTTTTGCAGAATCAATCTTAGGTGCTCCAAATCCATGTAATTGCATGTAAAAAACAAAAATTTTGCGTTTCCATTATACTTCAATTAAGCCAAAAATTACGAAAAGTTAATTATCACACGAGTCTGGCATCTATGAACGACACTTAAGCTGGAAG
The DNA here is from genome assembly GCA_958299015.1 of Tetanocera ferruginea. NCBI lineage: Eukaryota > Metazoa > Arthropoda > Insecta > Diptera > Sciomyzidae > Tetanocera > Tetanocera ferruginea. The sequence continues at coordinate 61,214,264 of OY282642.1, forward strand.
TTCATTCGATGCATTTGCGTTTTTCATCCGTTTACTCGCTAGAGCAATTTACGCAAGAAAATGATGGTAGAGTTCAATCACTGCGTTTTACGTTCAGAGCAAGCAAGGGCTGCAGCATTATAAAACAGTTTATAAAATCTTAGCATCATATATCTTAATAATTTGTATAATTTTTACACAAAAAACTTTAAATGTCGTCCTTTATAATCATAAAAATTTAAATTCTTAGTATTAAACACGTCCTGGTAACAAATAATCAACAAAAAAATCTAAGACATTTAACATTTTTAAGATCTATGTGTAAGAGCCATCCCTGAAAGTAATTGCTTCTGACTCGTTACTTTACTTTCTTCTCGCTTTTCGTTATAAGTAACGAGCTGTCAAATAACGCAATTTACGCAAGAAAAGTTGAAATATTTTCAACTTTCTTGCGTAACTAGCGTTTTGCCAGCGTAACGTTCACAACCATTGAACTCGCTCCCATAAGCTTTCACATACTTCTATTTTATGACGCCAGCGAATAAACGGATGAAAAACGCAAATGCATCGAATGAACTTCCAGCTTTAGAAAATTACGAAAATTGATTTATCGCACGAATCTGGCATCTATGGTCGATACTGAAAAAGTGCTCATCACTTGTTGTTTATTTAAATAAGTTAGTGGTTACAAAGTGGTAATTTTATTATATTATAAGTTTAAACAATATTCTTAGAGCTCTTCTTAATAAGTAAAATGTGTTAAATGTACATTCTACTAATGTGAGTGGTACCTTGAAATGTGCATAGGTGTGATAAATATCTTGCAGATACAATTTAAATTTCTTTTAATAAGAAATCTATATTTTGGGAAAGATGTTAAAGACATTAAAACGAAAGAGTGTTGTAGGCTTGAATAATGTTATTGTAGGGCCGAGTCCCGAATATTGTTGTTAATTAAAATAACATTATTCATTTAATAATTTCTGTTCTAAGTCCAATGGTCAGAAAAATTGTTTCGATTGGCTTAGGAGAGCGAAAGTTTGAAACATCGGTTTGTGTGTAGTAGCTAATATTAAGACTTAAGACCTATTATGGAAAAATTTCAAATCGCTCTTAAATGGTTTAGAAGTTATAAAATCGTGTTTTCGCTTGTGGAGCTTTTTGGCATAATTGAAGAATAATGGAAATGCAAAATTTGTGTGTTTTTACATGTAATTACATGGATTTGGGGCTCCTAAGTTCGATTCTGAAAAAATTAAGAGTCGCTCTCAAGTGGTTTGGAAGTTATAGGGATCAAAAGTTGAAAAATTACTACACATTTGCCTGTTTTTCGATTTTTTTTAATAAAATTTAAGCAATATGGGTAGCAAGAGGTCATACCATGAGGTATTAATTATAAAAATTCCATTTATTGCTAACTATCCAAAAATGAAAAATTGTTATAAAAAATCGCGCGATTTTAAATATAAATGCGATTTTTTATAACAATTTTTCGCCTGCGGCGCTTTTTTTCGTCTCAATATACTATATGTAAGTGCACAACAAACTTGAAAAGTACTTCCATTAATTGTTAAAATATAAAACTTTATATATTGTGCACACTTGACTGTTCACCCTTTTACGAAATAACATACTTCTATGAAAACATTTATTTTTCTAGTCTCAAAGACAAACACTTCAAAAGGACAACCAAAATTAGCACACCTCAAATTCTTTGAGTACAAAAACAGTTATATCATCCAAAATAATGCATAGATTTTTATGATTAAATGCTCATTAAAAAGGTTTTAGCATAACCTTTCTTTTGATATCCATTACGTTTACTTATGTTCGAAAACAACAACAAAAAAACACAGGTTTTTAAGCCCATTTTCATAAACGTTGACCCCTATAACTTCTAAACCACTTGAGAGCGACGCTTAATTTTTTCACCATTCAATTTGTTAGCTCAAAACATGCATTTTTTTAAAAAAAAAAAAGAAAAAAGACCATTTCCACTATTCTTCAATTGTTCCAGCTTTTTTTAAACTCAATCTTTTGCTAGATCAGAACTATTCTATCAATTCTAACACTTTGGAAAGAGTGTTTTGTAGAAGGGACTTAGGAGTTCTTCTTGATGCTAAACAATCATATTGAACTAATAATTGCTAAAGCGAGCTCAATGTTAGGATTCTTGAAAATAAATTCAACTGATTTCTCTCATCCCTATACTCGTAAGACACGCTATTCCTCTCTAGTGAGACCGCACCTAGGATACTGCTTAATAATCTGGAACCTGTACTATCAATTAATCTCAAATAGACTAGAATCGGTTCAACGTAACTTTGGAATCTAATTTATCACAATATCCACTGCTGCCCTGAACTTCTTTCTCAATTAGATTTCTATACGCCATCTCGTTATCTCCGTTGCCAATACATTTTCGTGAGTCGTTTCATAGATCTAACTATACTCAAAAATGTCTCGGAGTATTCACGAAACTAATAAAATTCTAAGCATCTCAGACTTGTTTCATAACATTTCGAGAAAAACTTTTAAAGATAACCTCTTATTATGCATAATGGCTCGTGAGTCTTGATCGAATCCTTCTTTGTTTTTGTTTTCAATTTCAAATTTTTAATTATTTATTTATTAATGTATATATTCTCCTGAAAGCTTAAAATTTTTATCTTCCTTGTAAATAATACTATATTTTAGTTTTTAATTATACTTAAGTAGTCTGTAAGAGTAATACTCTGTTTGATGATGAAATAAATGAAATGAAATAAAAGATTTTAAGCCAATTTTCACAAATACTGACCCCTACGGACAACACACAGACGGACAGACGGACGGACGGACGGACATGAATAGCTCGACTCACGAGGTGACGCTGATCAAGAATATATATACTTTTCTATACCGGACTCGCTTCGTTCTATGCGTTAAAACGTTTGCACAAAGTTAATATACCCTGACCTTTCAGGTTTAGGGTTTAAAAGCTATAACAATCGACTCTAAGAATTTAAAGATATAAGCAAAAATATGCACTGGCATGACGTTACAAAAACCAGAAGTGGTTTTCGACTTAGATGAGAAAATTTGCAAAACTCTGCGAATTGGGCAAGACTTTTTTTACAAAACTTTATTTGGAAGATTTTAAAAGAATTTAAGTTTATTTTGCTAGTTATCAAATTAAAAAATCTTTTCTCGGTTTTTTTTTTATTAAGCTAAGTCGTCTGGCGTTACGTTACTTAAATTTCAATCAGAACATTTTAAGCTAAAATTTGTTTAAAAAAAATATTTGTCGTAAATAAAACATAAAGTTTAGCTATTATATATTATATTTTTTTAACTCCTACCCCATCGACCATGAGAAGTAGGAAAAAATTTCCACAAAAATACCTGCAACCAAATACATTAACGAAATCATTCAAATTTCGTGGCATGACGTTACTCACTTTTCAAATTTAATATAAAATTAACGATTTTTCTTCTTAAAAATTTTTTTATAAAATTTACTTAACTTAAAATGCAAATTAAAATGCAAAATTTCGCGCACTTTTGAATGTCAGAGTAGAAAAAATAGCAAAAAATGCTTTTTCTCTGGCGTGACGTTACCTCAGAATATCATTAAAAGCAAATGAAAATTTTTTCGTTAAATTGTTTGCGGTTAGATGTTGTTTTAGCAAAAGTTTTACATAAGAGTGCAATTGCACAATTACTCTTAGAAATGGAAATTTTTAAGATAAAATGCTCATAGAAATAAACAAAACTAACCAAAACATTAACTTTAACTTGGTAGCCCGATATCTTGCCATCGCAACATGGGAAAAATTTGAACACTTTAATTAAATTAATTTTGAATATTTCTCTTTAATAATATAAGTAAAAAAAATGTTGGTTAACTTTTAATTTTTTGGTCACGGTAGACTTTTCTGCGGAAATGCCCATATATATTATTTTCAGATAAGTGCATAAAATACAGATAGAAATTTTGAACGTCACATAATGACAGAGTTAACTGCGATTATGGCAGTGTAAACACCAATATAGATACCAAACTATTTTAGACAAAATGTGTAGTTAAGCTTGTAATGTAAACGTAGTATGAGGTCGGTCGCGCGTTGTTCGTACTTTGCTTGTTCTTTACTCGATTTACTGGGTGAACTGTAAAAACGCCCGATCTTAAAATTTAAATCATAAGAGGCGGGTTTTATTCATTCTGGTTTAACCAAAAAGGTTATATAAAAATATATTTTTGTTTTGGACCAATTTTAAATTTTATTAATTAGTATGTTAAGAGGTTTTTGTCCAGTACTTTCCAATTACAATTTTAAAAATAAAAAAATAAAATTTCAATTTTTTGCCCGACGCACAATGTGTTGAACATTCTCAAAAATGAGGATTAATTCAAAAATTAAAGTTATTAAATTCAAATAAAATTTATACCGGGTAACAAAGAATAAAATTCGTCACCACTATCTGCCAAATTTAATATTCTATATTATTTATTTTTTTTGCTGCACTCGTTGAGAGCCGAGTAATTTTTACTAATTATCTTATTCGAAAAAAGTGAAAAAAGCAATAAAACAAGTGTTTTTTAATAGATCCAATAACTTCAGATATAAGACTTTATTCTTAAATAACTTTTGTTTAGAAAACTGTCGTTCAAATAGTTGTTTTTTTTTTTTATTGTAAATCATTTATAATCGAGCCATATTGGCCATATACAATTACAAGTTATAAATGCAATAACAAAAGAGTTTAGCTACTACAGCTTTTTCGCACTTTCTCAGCATTAACTCATTTGAAGCCACAATCCAAAGCATCAAAAAGTTTTAATGATAAAGATTCCAGTGGCTAAAAACAAAGTTAATGTGGAAAAAATTTACCCACCAAAGTTTCGGTTGGGCTCAGGGACAACACAAGACGTAACTACTAACCATGCACACACAGATCTAATTACAGAATAGCTTTTAATCTACTTTTGAGTTGACCTTTTGACAAGTTAACATCAAAAAAGCTACAGTTGTTAACAAAGGTACTCATGCGGTTTAAAGGAGCAGTTGACATATAGTTCGTTCTACTAAAAGGTAAATAAATTAAAGTGTTAGCGTTTCTACTGCTTCTACGGTTAGAGTTAAAATGAATGAGAGAAAGAATTTCCGGAGAATCGAAAACACCGGTCATGAGTTGGTGTAAATACACGATATCTGCGGACCTCCTTCGCTCACTTAGTGACTGCATTCTTAATAGTTTCAAACGATCCTCATAAGGAGGAAGGTTTAAGATATCAGTTCCACTTAAGCCCCTTAGAGCAAACCGAACAAAACGTTTTTGGATCCTCTCTATTCGTTCAACATGCACATTATAACTTGGGGACCAGACTTGACTTGCGTACTCCAAGTGAGGACGCACAATTGCATAATATAACGTTGTAGTTTTAATCGTGCTATTGAATTCTTTAGCCCAGCGTTTTATAAATCCAAGCATTGAAGACGCTTTTTTACATATATTAGCTTTGTTTTTTATCAAGCGAGTAGTTAAAAAACGACCGCTTATCATATGTATACTCGCTTAAATAACACAGGAAACTGTTACTCGCTTAAAAGTTTGCCGACCAAACGAAAAAAATGCTTCCAAGTTATGTTTCAATAATTGTATAAATTTCCTACAAAGGTGGCAACTATATCTGATTGATAGTCAATAGTGATGTATGAAATGAACATTGTTTGTACCAAATACTTTTCACAAAATACTCATTTTTTGCTTTAGATCAATATTTCAATAAAAATACAAAATAATTTAACAGGTAAGATAAACAAAATTTATCAAATATACTCATTATGTAAAACTATGTTGTTTGCTTAAGCTTTTAGCACTGAAAATCTTTTGAGTATCGGGTTTGTTTTCAGAACCGAGTCTCCAATGCTTAAAAGCTGAAAATTTATGCATCACTAATTGTCAGAACTTTGATATATAAAATAAATTTGTCAAAAATTGTTTACAAAAATTTGATCAGAACATAAACAACGTTTTTGACTTTTCAGAAAATGCTTCCAAGTTTTAAAAAAATTCTTAAGCGAGTTAGCAGTCGTTTTTTGACTACTCGCTTGGTAAAAAACATAGCTATTATCAATATGAATGTTGAACGATAACTTAGGATCCATGCATACACCAAGGTCTTTGACCACATCTACACGACTTAAAGTAGTATCTTTTATATTGTAATCAAATAATAAATTATTCCTTTTTCGCGAAAAGGTCATAGTTTGGCATTTACTAGGATTGAGAAACATATTAATCTTAGAACACCAAACTTCAAAGGATTTCAGATCAGCCTGGAGTAGGTTAGAATCATTTTCAGTATTTATTTTTCTGTATATTTTCATATCGTCTGCATAAATCAGCAGACGAGAGTGTTCAATGACGTGTGTGACGTCATTAATTGCTAAAATAAACAGAAGTGGACCAAGGTGGCTACCTTGAGGAACACCTGATTCAGCAATAAATTCTGAAGACAACACCCATCGGAATCGTATTTGATAAGATCGCTCAGTCAAATACGATTTTATCCAGCATACAAAATAATGTGGAAATCCCATTAACTTTAGTTTGAATAAGATTAAATCATGAGGTAATTTATCAAATGCTTTACTAAAGTCAGTGTAAATACAGTCGACTTGGTTACCAGATTCCATTGAATTTAAGCAGAATGTTGTAAAATCAAGAAGATTAGACACAGTGGATCTTCCATTAACAAAACCATGCTGACGAGTTGTTATGACTTCTCCACAATGAATTTTAACACGATCGTACACAATTCGCTCAAAAAGTTTGGGAATAGACGAAAGCTTAGCGATGGGCCTATAATTATTAACATTATTCCTGCAACCTTTTTTATATATAGGACTTATAAATGATTTTTTCCAAAAAACTGGAAAATAACATTCTATAATTGATTTATTAAATGATAAAGAAAGTGGCTGACACAAAACGGATCCGCATTGAGTTAACACTGCGGCAGGAATTTCATCAGGTCCAGCGCCAAAATCCTCATCGATTGTCCCAATATACTTTAAAATATCCTCAGAGGTAAAGGATATAGATTCCAAAGAGACCCTGGGTGAAGAGTTCATGTAGTCAAAGTAACCTTCATCAGGGTTAAATGAATCTGAACAAAAAGATTCCTTGAAGAGATTGGCAAAAAGGCCACAAATTATAGAAGGATCGTCCGTAAATCCATCAAGAGTTTTGAAGGATGAAGGAAATCCATCAGATTTTTTCTTAGTATTTATGAACCCCGAAAATCTCTTTGGATCAGACAATATTCTCAGCTTAATATTGTCTAAATATTCATTATATAAAACAGCTGAAAGATTTTGAAATTCCAGAAACAAACGTTTGTAGATTTCTAGGTCATTTGAGTCCAAACTACAGACATATCTCTTCCATGCCTTAAACTTAAAATACTATGTAAAGTACATATTCATTATGTTATTTCAAATTGTATAAATTATTTTGCTTAAGTATAAATATATTAAATTAAAAGAAGGTATAATATTAATATAACTGGGTAGCATTGCAATTTTGTTGTTATTTTAAACATCAACCTAAGTTGTTGAATTCGATGTATTTCCTTTTTACAGAGGCATTTGAGCCGGAAAAAGTTTACAGATAATTTGGGAGTGGATTCCATAGTCTGGAGACTCTTACTTGAAAAGATCGTTCAAATACTGCATTTGAAATTATTTGTTGGCATCGAGTTGATCGCGAAAATTTGAACAAACTGTGCAGGTAAGGTGGAGTCTGGGTTGAAATATTTTGAAGATTATTGAGAAAAGTCTAGTGTGAATACATTAAATGAGCAATTTCAAAATTTGATAACGAATTGTGAAACGTGTTCACGGAAACGCAAGTTGAAAATATATCTTACTATTCTATTTAATATAAGTTGTATTCTTCTCACATTCATTCTATTTGTTCCCGAGTATACTTCCAAGCCAATTCCAGTTTGTGCTGTACAGCATGCGTAACGTCATACCAACCTTCGAAGATACATGATCTATGTGATTTTCAAATATTAACTTGTTATCTATTATAATTCCTAGATACCTGATGCTTTCAACAAATTTAATTGGGTATGTATCAAAAACAATTTTCAGTTGATCAAACACAGCATTGTTTGCATTAAATAACATAACATGGCTTGAGTTTTTGTCGCATTAAAATTGAGATAATGCGAGACCAAACTTGTGCATTTAGAAAACAAAAATTAAATTTATTCTCAAAACAATCCAGGAATTGATACTCGCCTGAGACAAAAATATTGATATCATCAGCAAAGAGAAGAAATTTTTTAAAATTGTTATAAAAAGAGACTTTTTTTATTTATTTGTTAAGTTTCAAATGGTAAGTATTTAATGGCGTTTTCGTTTCTACCAAAAAATGTTGCCTTTTCATTGCCCTTGCCTTTTTTCGTGTTCGATTCTAAAATAAGTGCAAACGGGTGAGTAAATTCTGTGTTCGTTTCTTAAAATGTCACACTCACAGAGGGCAAAAAAGGCGCATTTTCTGCCTTGCAAACTTTCTCAGGGTAGATGATTGCCCTGCATATCAGCTGTTTTTAAAACGATAATATTATGACATGCGTGCGTTAGACAAGGATGGTTATATTCGTTTATTTAAGTTGACATTTTTCAATTAGGCAAAAACATGCACTTTTACAGGGTTGCGGGCAACATTGAAAACATTTTGCACTGCGACAGGGCAACATTTTTTGGTAGAAACGAAAACGCCATAAGTTAAGCTATCTCGCTCCGTTTTCAAGATATACTGTTTTTTCAAATTTTTTCAATATTTTTGGTGTTACCATTGCCTGTAAAAGATCGCTTAAAAATATCGTTAAAAGATTTAGTTTGCTTTGATTGTGCCTATTGCCCACAATTCAAAAGCAAAACAGAAGGAAAAGCCTTTTCTATTCGAAGAACACAACATTTAATTTTGTTTCTCTCTCTCATCTCTGCTTGCTTCGGTTTGTGTTTCTGTTTCAATTGCAATTGGAGAGCAAAAAAAAAATACAAAGAATGTTTGTGATTTTAAGAAGAAACAAACGGAACAAAAATATACTGTTCTTTAGAGTTTATTTACGATCCCTGCTTAAAACTAAAGAGCACGGCATAACACCAAGCGTGCTGCTGCTGTTGACATAACTTTCAAGTCATTGTTAACTTATGTGCTTGTAACATAAGTTTCGTTTGTGCTTGTTCTGCTCAAGCGACGAGTACTCTCTGCAGTGTTATGCTTGATTTCATTGATGAGACCATAACATAACAAAAGCTTGCATCACAAACGAGTGGCTTGAAACGTTGAAAGTAGCATTTCAAGCGCACTCGTGCAAAGGTTTAATAAGTACACACTAAAGGGCTGCAGGAATGTATTCCTTTTGCTTACAATTCTATCCATTTTATGTGAGTATTTCATATTCTCAAATCATTTATGAAGCGAAACGAATGAGTGCAAGACATCAATTTTGCAAAGCGTTAGAAGGAATTTTGAGTTTATACTCGTTTGTCTCTATTTTTAATGGAATTATTATTGTATAAAATTGTCCTTAATTAGAAATAACAAGAAGTACAAAACACTAGAAACGTTTATTCCGTATGAATTCAAAATTAGAAGTGAGAATATATTTTTCAATATTTGACAATGATAAAATTAAATTATAAGGTATATAAACAAAAGTTGAACTTCTATATACAAAGTAGTTTTTAACAAAGTACATATATATTATTCAACATGCCTCCTCAACGTTGTTTAAATATACCATGCCAAACTTTGTGCAGCATAGTTGATGTTTGATTTTTGGAACTGGTTTCGTCAACGCATCAGCTGGCATTTCATTAGAAGACAAATATTGAAGCTCGATAATTTTTCGTTCAACAGCATCTCGAACAAAATGATACTTGTAATGTATGTGTTTCGTCCTTGAGTGATGAGCTCCGAACTTTGCCATTTGTTGAGCACTTTGAGAGTCCGAAAATAATGTTATAGGACCTTCAGATTTAAAACCGAGTTCTTCTAACAAATATTCCAGATAGCAGGCTTCTTTTGCAGCTTCGGTTAATGCAACATACTCGGATTCTGCACTAGATGTTGCGATGACCTTTTGTTTTTTCGATTCCCACGATATTACTCCACCTGCGAGAATAAAACAAAAACCGCTTTGAGATTTTCTGTCATTAACGTCTTGAGCCCAGTTAGCATCAACAAAACCTATAATTGGTAAACCAGTTTTAGTATATTTTAATACAGCATTTTTTGTAGATTTAAGATATTTAATAACATGTATTAAAACATGTAATTAAAAACTGTGACAGCATAATCACGGTACAAGCAATATCTGGACGACTGTATAGTGAAATATGTAACAGAGATCCAATAATTTCTTGGTAAAAAGTTTGATCTACTCGCTCTGCTTCCCCTGAAATTGTTGGGTCTTTCTCTAATTTTGTATTTGCTTGCATAGGAATTTTGACAGGTTTTGCATTTTCGAGACCATACTTTGATATTAAATTTGAAATATATCCTGGCTGAGAAATTGTTAACAATCCTTTTTGAACTTTTATTTCCAAACCAATACAATTTTTAATTTCTTTTAAATCGCGTATATCAAAATGTTCTTGGAGTTTTTTAATAAAATTATCTGTGTAGCTATCATCATTTGAAGCGATAACTATATCGTCTACATAAAGTGTTAATAACATTATTTTGTTAGATAACCTAAAGTGGTAAAGACATTGATCGTATTTTGATTGTTGGAATCCAAACTGCTTAATGACTACATCAATTTTCTTAAACCACGCCTTCCTGCTTGCTTTAAGCCATAAATGGCTTTTTGCAACTTACAGACTTTATTTTTTGACGACTCCTGTATGAATCCTTCTGGCTGTTCCATAAATATTTCCTCTTCTAAGTCTCCATTTAAAAAAGCAGTGGAGACATCTAACTGTCTTAATTTCAAGTTGTTTTCCACTGATAACGCATATACTAATCTAAGTGTGCTCTGGCGCACCACAGGTGCAAAGGTATCCATATAGTCTACTCCATATTGCTGTGAATAACCTTTTGCCACAAGGCGAGCTTTTCTTTTTTCAATGGAGCCATCTGGACGGTATTTAGACTTCAACACCCACTTGCAACCTACAGGTGTTCTTCCTTCGGGTAAATCAGTCAACGTCCATGTTTGGTTTTTTATGAGCGAATTGTACTCATCCTGCATTGCAGTTCGCCACTCTTCAGCATTTGGTGAGGAATAAGCACTTCGTACAGTTTTTGGATCTTGACATTTATCATTAACTGCTTGTTTTGACTCCTGTCTCTTCCCAAATGTCCAAGACCTAAGTCGCTGCTTAATTGAAGATTCAGATGCCTGTTCAGATGATACATTATCGATTTCCGAAACATCTTCTGTAGGGTACACAACATCAGAGCTATCTTCAAACTCGTCTTCAGAGTCATAATTGAAGCAATCAGATACAGTTTCTGTTGACGGTTTTTTACTTTTGATTTCAAACTCATAAAATTCTTTCGTGTTTGATTCCTTTTCATTATTATTGAACTGATTTTCTAGAAATTTAACATCCCTACTTTTCACAACTGTGTTTGAGTTTGCTTTCCACAATCTGTAAGCTTTTGACTCTTCTGAATATCCAATTAATATAAATTCATTGCTTCTTGGTTCCCATTTTGATTTATTTGGTCTTTTTTCGAAAACAAAACCTTTACAACCAATTTTACGTAAGTGGAAAATCGATGGAGTTTTTCCACTCCAAAGCTCTTCAGGCGTTTTGTCATGATTAAGATTTGTAGGACAACGGTTGCGGATATATGCAGCAGTATGAACGAGTTCTGCCCATAAGCTCTGAGGTAAGTTTGCTTCCAGCATAAAGCACCTCGCCATTTCTACTAATGTTCGGTTCATTCTCTCTGCTACACCGTTCTGTTGCGGTGTATACTCAACTGATAATTGGCGTTTAATTCCATTGGCTTTCAAAAATTCACTAAATTCATGACTGACTAGTTCGCGAGCATTATCGCTGCGAATTGCTTTTATCCTTCTGCTTGTTTCGTTCTCTACAGCTTTTTTAAATTCCTTAAACGCTTGCAAATAAGCGTCTTTTGTTCTTAAGAAATAAACGAATACCTTTCTAGAGTGGTCGTCGATAAATGTTGCAAAATACAACTTTTTGCTGAACGATTCCACTCTCATTGGACCACATAAGTCCGTGTGCACTAAGCCCAGTATTTCGGAAGAAGACTTTTCATTCTTGTGTGGAAAGGGCAATCTACTTTGTTTGCTTTGAATACAAGCCACACAGTCGATTTTTTGGTTTTTAACCGAAGGTAATCCCAATACCATTTTCTTTGCATGAAGTTGAGCTAGCTGAGAGACATTCAGATGGCCATACCGTTTATGCCAAAGTTCTGTTTCGGATTCAGAATTGTATTGAGCAGATCTGCGACAATCGTTTTTGTCATTGAACGATTTTACTAAAAATAGCCCGTTTTCTTTAAAAGCTTCTATCATCTTAGTTGCATGCCTCGTTACTAGAGCTCTGTTTGTCGTTATTGATACCTTACAACCGTTTTCAGTTGCCTTTCCTACAGAAATCAAATTGCAACGTAAGTCTGGTGCGTAGAGCGTATTATAGAGATATACTTTCTTTCTTTTTCCCTCAACTTCTACTGTAAGCTCTACTGTCCCAATTCCTTCAATGTTAAGCTCTTTTTCATCAGCAAGTCGAACTTTTCCACGATGATTCTTATTAATATTTATAAATGCTTCAGTACTACAACACATATGGGAAGTTGCTCCACTATCTAAGCACCAATGTTTGAACAATGCATTCTTCGATGCACTAACTGACTGAACTCTATCCACTGTGTCTACCATTGCGATCATACCTACAGAAGCTTCTACGCATTTTGTACTGTCATTATTGACAGCCACTTTGCAATTCTTAGCCATATGTCCCTTTTTCCCGCAGCGATGACAATTATAAGGAAAATATGATTTCGAGTTACCTTCGTTCTGTGTTTTGAAATTCTGGTTACCATATGTTGGTTTCTTCTTGAAACGGTTGACCTTCATTGCGCTATTTTCTGAGGTTTCCTTCTTATCGCCAATTTCTAGCAGCCTTGATCGTAGAACATTTATGTTTGGAAACTCATTTGCAGTATCTATGGCAGCCTTTATAGCATGATAAGCGCTTGGTAAAGCATCAACTAAAATTACTGCTAACAATTCTTCATCGAGTTCCACGTTCATCTCACGTAGACATGAAATGCACATATCAAATTCGATTAAAAATTGTGAGATCGTTTGATTATCGCTCATTTTCAAATTAAGTAACTTACGGAAGCTCTCTGCCTTGCACCTTATTGACTTGCGGTCGTATGTTTCTTTTAAATACATCCAAATATCCCGCGCTGTTTTGAAATTTTTCACCATTGCCACAATGTTGGGTTCCAGTGCTATTAAAATTTCTGGCCTAGCGTCCATGTCAATATCGTTGTACTGTTGCAGACGCTCCAGCTCCTTTTCATATATTTGGCTCTCCGCTGCTGTCGGCCTTTGCGGCAATCGCGTGATTTCCGGCTTCTTCACTTCACCCAACACCATTCGTAAGAAACGGTTCTTGTGCAAAATAGCTTCCATCTGAGCTTTCCAAGTTCCGTAATTGGATCCATTAAATAGGGGAATCCTTCCAGTGTAGGTTGTCATCTTTGTGAAAATTTTCTTTCAAGCCTTTTCTGAACTGAACACTGACTTCTAATCCTTTCAAATTTTTTGTATTTCAGGACAAATTTTCCGGTATATTTGTTAAGCGTTGTTATGGCCTGGGCCCATAACCTATTATTGTATAAAATTGTCCTTAATTAGAAATAACAAGAAGTACAAAAAACTAGAAACGTTTATTCCGTATGAATTCAAAATTAGAAGTGAGAATATATTTTTCAATATTTGACAATGATAAAATTAAATTATAAGGTATATAAACAAAAGTTGAACTTCTATATACAAAGTAGTTTTTAACAAAGTACATATATATTATTCAACAGGAATGAATTCGAAGTACTGAGAGTACTCTCAAATGGTTTGCATGGATTATCGAGACGCATAGATAAGGTCGCACTATACCAAAATATTGCACCAAAAATATTTAAAAAAAAACAGAAAAAGCGGGATATATCGAAAACGGAGCGAGATAGGCCAAAAATAACCCCTTTTTCGGATTTCTAAAGGGGATAATATTATCGAGACGCGAATATAGAGGAGTCTCACTATACCAAAATATTGTACTAAAAATATTTAAAAAACCAGAAAAATATCTCGAAAACGGAGCGAGATAGGCAAAAAAAAGGCATTTTACGGCTTTCTAAGTCACACTACATCAAAATATAGCACCAAAAATATTTAAAAAAATTATTTTCAAAAAACGGGATAGGCCAAAAATAACCACTTTTGACGGGTTTTCAAAAGAATTTAAACAAGAAAATATAAAAAAGAATTTAAATAATGTGAGTGAAAAAGGAAGACAAAAATAAACCATAATTTTTTCTAAAACTATTTAGGAGTACTCTCAAAGGAGTACTCTAAAATTGAGAGTATTCCATGCGCACAAGCGTCACATTCCATTACATTCTAAGCGCTTCGTTTGCATTCTCATTCCATTCGTTCCCTTAATGTAATTGCTGGCATTCGTGCCGTTTATTTGAGAATGCTTTGAAGCGGCTTTCAATTGAATTTGTGCAGCTCTTTAGTACACACAATATAACACTTGTTCTTATTGCTGTTTTAATTAGTGTATTTTGTTTGTCTTCATTTTGGTTTTTTAATTGTTGTTGTTTTAATTTAGTTATAAAATAAATGTTTAGTGTTTTTATTATTATTTGTTAGTTGGTACACGGCAAAAGGAGTAACCGTTAAAAAAACTTTGAAAACGTTTACTATTTTAGAAACAAATCGCAACACAGTTTTCTTTTCTCCTCGAGAACTTTACGATATATTGAAAAAAGTAGATTCTTATAAAAATGTGGACAAAATCAGTCACCTGAGAATGGAGCTAGTCAAACGGATTAATACAACGAATACGAAATTTTTAAATAAAATATTTCATAGTTTTTGTACAGATTTTAAGGGGACGTGACACCTTCAAAAAAAGTTTCTTTTAATATTTTAAAATGCCTATAAGTTAAATAAAAAACACGATATCATTTTGAAAATTTTTTTATTTATTTTTTAG
The DNA here is from genome assembly GCA_958299015.1 of Tetanocera ferruginea. Taxonomy (NCBI): domain Eukaryota; kingdom Metazoa; phylum Arthropoda; class Insecta; order Diptera; family Sciomyzidae; genus Tetanocera; species Tetanocera ferruginea. The sequence goes on from OY282642.1 coordinate 61,229,533, forward strand.
TAAAAAATTTACACAAAAATTTTTTTTTTGATTTTTTTATTTACATATATGGCTACTGGAATTATTTTAAAAAAACATCAAAAAACCATGGCGGGCATGATTACAACTCACTGGAACATCGGAAAAAAAAACAAAATACGGGGTTTTATCAGCATCAAAACCACCATGGAATGAACTAGAAGAAACAAGTTTGGTTGAAAAATAACAAAATGGCGGCGTTTTTTCGAAAAGTGACAATTTTTTTTGGACAACATTGGCCAAAAACTCAAAAACTATAGAACCGATTTTTCTGTCCGATTCCATGCATCGACGAGTGTAAAACAACATATTCAAATTTCAGTACGATCGGTCGAGTAGTTTTTGTTTTATCACGCCCGCCAAGATTTTTTTAATGATTTTTTAAAAAAATTCCTGTAGCAATATTTCTGATTAAAAGAATAAAAAAATTTTTTTTTGCGTAGTTTTTTTTACAAAAAAATATATATTTAATTTTTCAAAATGATATCTTACTTCCTATTCAACTTATACGCATTTTAAAACATTAAAATAAAAAAATGTTTGAAGATGTAACGTCTCCTTAAGGATCGGTGGGATAAAGTTTATCAAGTGGGAACAGTATTTTTTAAAAACTATGACTATGGCTGTGATAAAGAAGAGTTACTGAAGAAAAGTTTTTGAACTAAAAAAAATTTTATTGTTTATTGAAAACAAATTTATCGAGTTTTAACCCCTTTTTTATTAATATTTTTCTGATAAAAATATAAATTTACTTTTGTTTTATTGGGTTTATTAAACCGAAAAAAGAATGGTTTCATTTGACTCATAAACTGTTCGCTTCTAATTCAAAAGTTGCAACGAAAATTCTGATTGAAGTAGCATTTAAAAAAAGTATATAACTCATAATGTACAAAATTTTTCATATTTTTTCTTCTTAAATTATAGTTTTTTGTGTATTTATGATTATTTGTCAATGTCTAAGGTGTGTTAGAAAAATGGGCGTCATCCATCCACTAACACGCCCACCTCCCACACAACCCCAAAATTGAAAACCCTATAAAGAGGCTAATATTAAAGGTACAAAACGGAAACTCGGTATTCGTTTATTCTTTGTCAAAAATGAGGTGTGTTAGAAAAATGGGCGTCATACACAAACTAACACGCCCAACTCCCATACAACCCCAAAATTTAAAACCCTATAAAGAGGCTAATATTAAAGTTACAAGACTAAAACTCGGTTTTTGTTTATTCTATGTCAACAATGACGTGTGTAAGAAAAATGGGCGTCATCCATGTACTAGGACGCCCACCTCCTATACAACAACAAAATTTAAAACTATAAAGAGGCTAATATTAAAGTTACAAGACGGAAACTCGGTATTCGTGTATTCTATGTCCAAACTGAGGTGAGTTAGACAAGTGGGTGACACACACACACTAACACGCCCACCTCCCATACAACCCCAAAATTTAAAACCCTATAAAGAGGTTAATATTAAAGTTACAAGACTAAAACTCGGTTTTTGTTTATTCTATGTCAACAATGACGTGTGTAAGAAAAATGGGCGTCATCCATGTACTAGCACGCCCACCTCCTATACAACAACAAAATTTAAAACTATAAAGAGCTAATATTAAAGTTACAAGACGGAAACTCGGTATTCGTGTATTCTATGTCCAAACTGAGGTGAGTTAGACAAGTGGGTGACACACACACACTAACACGCCCACCTCCCATCCAACCCCAAAATTTAAAACTTTATAAAAAGGACACATAAAAATAATAAAATCTCTAAAAATCTCATACAAAAAGCTCTTCAATTTAAGATTCTTTTTCCCTTAAGAATCTGCCGTGGGGTATTTTAACTTCGGCCAAGTGTAAGATGCTGTACACTTGGTGTAAGTGTAAGTGTAAGTGTAAGTTATGCTGTAGAGTGCAAATAGTACTTCATCATCACTTTTTTAACGCTTTTTAGATTTTATCCTAAAAAGATTATATCATTGTTATAAACAAGGATGTTATTTAATAAATGATGTTACAAAAAAACTACTGCTCCATAGTTTATTTAAGCGAATTCTGATTCCGATTCAGAATAATAAAGTTCAAAAATAAAGCGCAACATTTTTGAAGTGAAACTTCTTTGGCGGCGAGTGAAATTTCAAGGTCCTTTTTCGTGACGCTAGGCTAACGTTTTCAATTCATATGAAAATTAAAAAAAGTTACTGCCGCTGCCGAGAGTTGAACCCCGAACATTGTTGCTTATGAGCCGGAATCTATACGTTTACGCCACAACGTAATAAATAGCCAAACGAAATGTAATTAAAACTGAACGCGTAACATACTGAAAATAACATAATTAACATTAACATTAGATTAACATTAACATTACATTATTAACATAACCGTAACATTATTTTTCATCCTACAAGTATGCACGGAAAAAAATAGAAAAATAGCTAAAACAGGAGCAGAACGCGTTCGTGAATATAGAGAGCGAATAAGAGCTCTTAAGAATACAGCCGCAGCTGGGTCTGCAACTAAAGATGAAGGTAAGGTGATTGCAACAACGGGTGAGTTTCAAAATGCATTTTTACGAAACATCAGTGTATTTTGGTGAATCTACAAAGAACCAATCCCCAAAAAACACACTGATGCATCTCAACAAAATTTTAAAGCCAACCAAGTTGATGCACTCAACAATCAACGTTCGCTGCTTTATGAGGCCCTCTATCAACATAGCAATTATTATGATCAGGAAGTAGGAGGTAATAATGAACAAGATTTGCCTCTGCTTTCGGAGGCTCCTTCAAAGAGTACTATGCAAATGCAATCCAGCATTCAAAAAGTAACAATGTTGAGAAGACACTCGAAAGCAACTAAAACCAGGGATAGAATCCAAAAAAGAACAAAATAAAAAGTTCAAAATTTAACCAAAAATATATGAACAAAAAAATTCTGTTCTCAAAATAAATATTGTTCAATGAACAAAAAAAATATTGTTCTAAAATAAAAATCAGTTTAAGAACAAAAAAATTTTTGAACAAAACATATTGCTCACAGGCTAAAAAAAATCAAAATTTTTTTATAACTTAAAATCAGAGTTCAAGTTCGCAAATTGGAAACGATAGCAAACGCAATAAACTTGGTTCTCGTTCGCAAGAATATATAAAATATTACAGTTAAATCAGACTTTTTCTTGCATATTTGATTTTATAGAATGTATTTAAGATTTTTAGTGTTAATCCTTACTAATAATATATTTTCGAGATTTTTCTACGATAATTTTGACCGATGTCATTTCAAATAAATTTGAACGCTGAAAAGTTTCTTTCAACACTCATTTGCGTAGCAGGAATTGATAAGTAGAATGATTGCTGCAAATTTAGAAATATGAGTGAGTTTTAAGCTTGGTGCACATGTTAAAGTAGACCCAAGGATCTGCACTATTGAAATTTTTGGAACCCGCCCACTGACACATCTACCTGCATACAACCATTTAATTTAAATCACTATAAAGATAGTTGAATTTAAATTACAGTAATAAAAATTGTACGTGTACGTATTCTTATTCAACACTAAAAAGTACACAAAAACTGGGCATTCATGAAGATATGAAAATCTCTATGAAAATGCCAAATAGGGGCATTTACAAAAATAAAATATTTCGGAGCACCATACAAACACATGGTGTGAATATAAGACGGATAGGTTCAGTCGTAATGGTCAAAAATATATACGCACTTACTATAAGATTGTGCCTTGAATGTTGTGAATTTTTTGCATAGGAATTTGATATGTTAAATTTTTTTATGAAAAAGTATGCATGTAAGACCGTTTTTAGGTTGAATCGGGTTCAAGGATTTCATTTCAGACATATTTTGTTTTGCTGTTGAACATTATTTGAAAAAAATAGCTTAAGAAAACATTCACGAAATTGATGGTGTGATAGGGTAAACTGCACCCTTGCCCCCTTTTTTTTTTCTTTAATAACTATTCATACCGAACCGAAATTTGACCAAGCAACATCAGTTTAACAATCAACCCAGCCTATTGTATATCCAATATACAAAAAATAATATCGACTGAATTTCTTTGAAATCTAATAAAATTAACATAAAAATTTTTCAAATGAACAAAAAAAATTGAACAAAATTTATATTGTTCAAAAAATAAATATTGTTCAAAGAGCAAAAAAATTGTAAACCAAAATTTTTTGTTCATAATCAGAACAAAATTTTTGTATAATATTTTTTTAGTTCTGTTCAAAAACAAAATATTTTTGAAGAAAAAATTACAATTCAAATAACTGTTATTTCAACCCCTGACTAAAACACCAACTGAACTAAAACAAGTACCGAAAATAACTGTTTTTTTACAATTTTCAAATGAAAAAATTGTCGAAAGACTTTTTCAAATATACTATTATGTTACAAATGTCCTCAGCCTCACGAATATTAAGTCGCTTTTAAATTTGATACTGATTCTTTAAAAGTTAATTTCTTGCCTAGTATATTTCGAGGAAAAATAAAGGTTACTTTTGACTTTTATTTTATCGGTCAAAAATAGCAGTTATTTTGTGACTTTAATTTTTTCGGTCAAAAATATCAAGCAATTTGTGTTTTCTTAAAGGCCGCTTGACAGATTGAACTGTTGACACCATGTGTAAAATTTCTCACCGATGAGATGAAAATAATAATATCAACATTTTTTTATCGGTAAAATGACTTGAACAAATATAAATTACCTGATATTTTTGACCAAAAAATAAGCGGCAGAAAATAACTGTTATTTTTGCCCAAAAAAACTATAAGGCACAAAAAACTGTTATTTTTGTCGGAAAAAATAAAAACTAAGAGATAAAAGTTAATATGTGACACTTTCGACAGAAACCATGTTCGGTACGGTCCCTGGATGCAAATATTGAATCAACAAATTATTATTCCATTTCGTATTGATTGAATTTCTTTTCAGATACTTTCTCTCTCTATTTCACACTAAAATCTCTCTTATTTCTTACTGTTAAAAAAGTTTCACTTCTGCCACGTGTACGTTGCTACACGCGAGTTTTTTTTATTTATATTAATTGCATTTTCTGGTGATATAGGAAGTAGGCTTACATACAGTCGAGGTAGGCGTGGCAGTTGACCGATCACGCCCATTCTTCGCCAAAGTTTTCAAGGTACAAGATAAACTTAGATACCAAATTATATTATCATTATAGCATACATACATCCAAACTTATACCAAGTTGACGGATCACGCCCGTTTTTTGTGACAGTTAGTTTTTTGGTCTTCAAAACAAAATTACCAAATTTCATGTCGCTTACTATACAATTTTTTGAGATATGAGTTTTGCCACGCTAAAATTGAAAAAGACACACTGTGCGCCGTCGTAAAGGCCCGGACACAATTTTTCTCCAGGGGCCCTTTTACAAAAAAATATTTCAAAACTATCCTATCATATTCCATCATGCAGCGCGTCAATGAGAAACGCGTCTTGAACAATCTTACCCTGCGTCCATAAGTGCAAGTAATCACTCGCAAGTATAGAATACATGTAATCAAGGGCGTAGCCAGGTCTTCATGTTGGGTGGGGCCAAAATGTTTTTTTTATGAAAATAACAGCCTTCTTGGATTTGCTGAAAACTCCTCCAAAATTATTTTCTCCAGATCAGTCATTTTCTCCTTCACTAAGGCCCTATGGGTGCTTAGCATACACAATCCTGGAAAAATATGTAAGTAATATATAATAAGATGCAATTTTGTTTTTTATTTTATTACCATTTAAACGATTTTCTCCCATAGATGTTCTCAGCCACGTCTTAACTCTTCGAAGAGTACTGAAAGATCGTTCCACCGTTGCAGTTGCACAGGGCATTGCTAACAAAATTTCTAATGCTTCTCTAATCAATCTTCGGATAAAAATCTGTTTTGTTATAAGCAAATATCAAATCTATGTAGTTTTCTTTTTCTTCATTACAATATATATGCCAAATTATAAAAAGAGCTTGCACGCAAAACTTGACCCTGAAGTTGGTCTAGGGGTATGGTTTTAAGATGCATTGGGCTTAGGACTGCGAGATCGAAAGCTGTATTATTTTCTTTAGGAAATCGGTCACTTAAGGATGTTATGAGTGAATCTAGATTGGGTATGAAAATAGTACGGCGGTAATATTCTTCTCTTGTCGTGGATGGAGGATTTGTTCTTCTTGTTTGCTTTTCAATAACTCTAGGCACGCAAATATTGAATGAAGCATTCTCAGCCATCTTTTCACACTCTTTAAAAATCTTTTCAAATTCAACTTCAGATTTTGCTCTATGTTTTTCAAAAACATTTAAAATATAATTTAGCATTTAATTATATTGTTGTTTTGGCCTGCAATAAATTTACCACTGGTTGGAGAAGACTGTAGTATTTTGCAATTATGCACATACAAATTAGAAAAACGCTTTTAGTAGCAGCACTGTGTAGCTGAAAGGCAACTTTTCTTGTGCCAGCATTGCCTTCTGTGCACAACTTTTCCAATCCATCTATTATATCGCAATAAAAGAATTTAAAATCGCTCATACTTTTGTACTTCTCGGACCAACGTGTTTCGCAAAACGAATGTACATTTGGAGCGTATTTTCTGCGAATGGGAGACTCTTTGAAAAAATGTATAATATCGTTATTGGTAGAAATGGTATTTCGGATTTCGGGGACCGAATAAAGATCATTGACAACCAAATGGAGACGATGACTGGCGCAATGGATAAAAAACTTTTTTGAAATGTGCCTTTTAATCTTTTTTGTACACCACTAGTCTTGCCTGCCATTGTAGCGCAACCGTCGAAGCCAAGCCCGTCACATTTTGCTGGATCTAAGTCTAATTCTGCAATAAAAGCTTTGATATTGTCGGCAATGGTTTCTGCATCCATTGTCATCAGTTCGACAAAACCAACAAATTCCTCACGAATAATCTGTTTGTTGTAGTCAAAAAATCTGATTCCTATCGAAAGCTGCTCTTTTCCAGCAGCGTCGCGTCTGTGTAGATGTAATTTCGGATTATTTTCCCCGAAATGTCCAAAATTTCATTCTGGATTTGTGGACTCGTTTACGTGGCGTTTTTTTTCCATCCACAAAATGTTTTTTTAGTGTTCCATCCCCAACTTAAATTTTCATCATTTAAAGATCATGCAAAACACCTTTAAAATGGTGTAAAGATAAAAAATATTTTTTAAATTTTTTGTTAAATACTTGTATGTATTACCTTCATCATTTAATTTACCACGCAGAGGAAGGTCATGGGTTCCACAAAACAATACTGTGTTAATAATAGATTTTAAATATTTCTGTTTTTATTTTTATTATATTATATTTAAATTATATTATATTTATATTTATATTATATTTTTTATGATAATGTACCAACGCATAAAAAAAATCGCCGACAGTAGGTTAGGGCAGCTGCCCCATAAGCCCCCCCTGAATACGCCCTTGCATGTAATCTACGAAAACTTAAAAAATCGGCTATAAGCAGTTGCGTGACCACACTCAATGTCTGAAGAAAAGTTGAATGCACTTTCTTTCTTTTCAATCGAAACCAGGGATTGAATCCAAAAAAGAACAATATAAAAAGTTCAAAATTTAAGCAAAAAAATTTGAACAGAAAAATTCTGTTCTCAAAATAAATATTGTTCAAAGAACAAAAAAAAAATATGTTCAAAAATAAAAATCAGTTTAAGAACAAAAAAATTTTGAACAAAATATTTTGCTCATAGGCTAAAAAAAATCAATATTATTTTATTACTAAAAATCAGAGTTTGAAAACACACTTGAGTTCGCAAATTGAAAACCAAAGAAAACGCAACGAGTTTGGTTCTCGTTCGTGGAGGAAATCATAAAATATATATTGGCAAATAAGGCTCCATTATAAGAGTATTAAGAAGTAACTTTATCGCGTTGAAAAATCCTAAAATTGTGTCAGCTTAATTAAAAGACTTTTTCTTGCGTATTTGATTTGATTGCATATTTTTAAGATTTTAAGTGTTAAGCCTCACTAATAAAATATTTCGAGATTTTTCTCCGATAATTTTGACCGATAGTCATTTAAAATACATTTTAACGCTGAAAAACTTCTTTCAACGCTTACTTGCGTGGCAGGAATTGATAAAATAATTGCTGCCAGTTTAAAAATATGGGTGAATCCGCTTAATATCTTTGTTCATGCCAGTAATTAAGAACATTCATGTTTAATGGTGCTCGTTTCGAAATATTAAAATTTTCTATTTCAGTATAGATGGCAGCTAAGCTTTGACGTTCCTGTAGAACTTCATTTGCAGCTGAGTGTTGACTGAAGGTCACATTAAGGAAATCACCTAATAAAGATAAACAAGTTTCATCTTCGTGCATATTTAGATCTGCAGCCGGCCTCAGTTCTGAGCTTTGAGCATTGTTGTTGATTGGTTGTGCAGATGCGGTATCTGATTGATTTTCAACAAGATCAATAAGTTCCTGCTAAAAACGGTCAAAAATTCATACGCAACAACGACAAGATTGTATCTTGAATTTTTCAGTTGATCTCGTCCCTTTGTCGTTGTCGGTTGTGTATTATAAACGTTTAGTTTTTGTGTTGTTAGTGTTGTTTTAAAATAATTTATATTATAACTTAAACGTACGTAAGTGTTGTACAATTGTGTTTAAATATTAAGCTACTTTTAGCAGTAGTTTTTTGTGTTAAAGTGCTTAGTTATTGTTATAATTAAAAATAAATTATAAATAAACATAGTTTGACTTGCTTGTTTGTGTGTATATTTGTGCTTGTTTTTGCTATTTTTCGCCTTCTTCTTTGTGCGGTGTCCGTACCTGTTGGTCAGTTCTAGTGTTATTGTTGCTAGCTTTTAACTGTCCGCTCTTTGTATTTTAACCCTTTGAGGCATTTTAGGAACACATTTGCTCTTCTGAAATAACATTTTTTAACATGACTTATTTTCAAGTCGAAAATTTCGCTGCTTGTTCATTAAATGGGCAATGCAGAAGCCAGAACATTTTGAATACTATGTTTCATTGTTCTGGACCATGCGAGCAAATGTTTCACGCTTCGTGTGCTAAAATTTCGAATTCATGCATTGATGATTTAATTTCGGCACACTCAGGACTTCGTTGGTACTGTACTACGTGCAGGGTCGTTTCCCCAGCTGAATTATACTCAAAAATAAAGCTCTTTGGGGAAAGCCTTAATTCGCTTAATAATAATTTTAAATTTATTATGACGTCGTTAAGCGAATTAAGTGTTGACCACTGTGACAGTATAACGGATAAAATTTTTTCGCCAACCAGTGCTGACGTTCCTTTGACGGAGTCCGAAACTCTCGGTTCAGCAATCATATCCACAAACGAAGTCCTAAATAGGGGTTCAGTACAAAAGCAGAGTTATAATTCTAAAAATAACTCTAAAAATAAACGAAAAAATAATAAGCGCAAACGTGCCAATCAAAGCCTGTCTTCTATTCCCCAGGCTAAGCGTTTTTCAGTTCCCACCTCCTCGTCACATGTCTCTGAATTTGTTTCAAATAATAATAATAGTAATAATATAAATAATATTCATAACAAAAATGATAATAATAATAATATTAATAACATTAATAATGATAGCAAAAATAATAATAATAATAATAATAATAATAATAATAATAATAATAATAATAATAATAATAATAATAATAATAATAATAATAATAATAATAATAATAATAATAATAATAATAATAATAATAATAATAATAATAATAATAATAATAATAATAATAATAATAATAATAATAATAATAATAATAATAATAATAATAATAATAATAATAATAATAATAATAATAATAATAATAATAATAATAATAATAATAATAATAATAATAATAATAATAATAATAATAATAATAATAATAATAATAATAATAATAATAATAATAATAATAATAATAATAATAATAATAATAATAATAATAATAATAATAATAATAATAATAATAATAATAATAATAATAATAATAATAATAATAATAATAATAATAATAATAATAATAATAATAATAATAATAATAATAATAATAATAATAATAATAATAATAATAATAATAATAATAATAATAATAATAATAATAATAATAATAATAATAATAATAATAATAATAATAATAATAATAATAATAATAATAATAATAATAATAATAATAATAATAATAATAATAATAATAATAATAATAATAATAATAATAATAATAATAATAATAATAATAATAATAATAATAATAATAATAATAATAATAATAATAATAATAATAATAATAATAATAATAATAATAATAATAATAATAATAATAATAATAATAATAATAATAATAATAATAATAATAATAATAATAATAATAATAATAATAATAATAATAATAATAATAATAATAATAATAATAATAATAATAATAATAATAATAATAATAATAATAATAATAATAATAATAATAATAATAATAATAATAATAATAATAATAATAATAATAATAATAATAATAATAATAATAATAATAATAATAATAATAATAATAATAATAATAATAATAATAATAATAATAATAATAATAATAATAATAATAATAATAATAATAATAATAATAATAATAATAATGATAATGATGATAATAATAATAATAATAATAATAATAATAATAATAATAATAATAATAATAATAATAATAATAATAATAATAATAATAATAATAATAATAATAATAATAATAATAATAATAATAATAATAATAATAATAATAATAATAATAAATAATAATAATAATAATAATAATAATAATAATAATAATAATAATAATAATAATAATAATAATAATAATAATAATAATAATAATAATAATAATAATAATAATAATAATAATAATAATACTAATAATAATAATAATAATAATAATAATAATAATAATAATAATAATGATAATAATAATAATAATAAAAATAATAATAATAATAATAATAATAATAAAAATAATAATAATAATAATAATAATAATAATAATAATAATAATAATAATAATAAAAATAATAATAATAATAATAATAAAAATAATAATAATAATAAAAATAATAATAATAATAATAATAATAATAATAATAATAATAATAATAATAATAATAATAATAATAATAATAATAATAATAATAATAATAATAATAATAATAATAATAATAATAATAATAATAATAATAATAATAATAATAATAATAATAATAATAATAATAAAAATAATAATAATAATAATAACAATAATAATAATGATAATAAAAGTAACAATGATAATAATAATAATACTAATGAAAATAATAATAATAATAATCATAACGAAAAAAACAATAATAATAATGCAAGTAATAATAATATTACTGTAGGACCTCAGTTGATTGCCCCTTTATCTGAAGTGCCAGTTATTTCTGTAACTTATGATAATGCTGTATCTGAAATTTCAGATATTCCTATCATAAATTTGGTTACTGCGCCATCCATTGCACTTCAACCTTCAACTGAGCCAACTACTCTAAGAGCAGTTTCGAGGACTAAGAACATTTTCATTTCGAGATTACAACCCGACACATCAACTTATGATATTCTGACGTGTGTCGAACAATGTAACTTAATACCCCAAAATGCTTTCCGTTCATGTAAGAAAATTGGCAATAAGCCCACCCACGCCTCATTTATTCTCACAGTTGCAGCCGAAGTTTTTACAGCTGTTCTCAATTCGAATATGTGGGCCGATAATATTCTCGTTTCAAAATTTAAACCTAAAAACAAGGCTAGGCGCTCAAATAATATAGCCCGTAGGAACCAAAAAAACTAAATAGGCTGTCCCTTTACTATCAAAATGTAACGGGATTGCGCTCCAAAACGCGAGACTTATTTCTTTCTACTCAGAATTGTTCTGAGGACATTATCGCGTTTACTGAAACGTGGTTGAATGAAAGCATTACTGACTTGGAATTGTTTGACAATAGTTTCCAAGTATTTAGAAAGGACAGATACGCCAGCAATATTTCTTCTGTTGGTGGTGGTGTTCTTATAGCTGTAAGGAACTGCTTTGTTAGTTCCTTTGTTGATATACCCTGCGCTTCTAATATTGAACTAATATGCGTTAAGGTTATACATTGTAACTCAAATGTATAAATAATTAATGCATATGTTCCTCCAAACAGTAGTGTAGAGGTTTATACAAGTCTGGCTGATTGTCTAGACTATATTCTTAATATTCTTGACGTTAATGACGACATTTTATTGTTGGGCGATTTTAATCTGCCCGACTTAAAATGGCATTCTTCTGACGATGATACATTTTTTTGTGCATCTAATGCGAAGACTCTTAGGGGAGCATATATTTGTTGACAGTATATGTTCTGACTTACAACAAGTGAGTTGTATTTATAATAGTCTGGAAAGACTTCTTGACCTGGTCTTAACTACGGACATTAACAATGTCATTGTTAAGAGGGCCTTCCATGCTCTTACTACTATTGATGCATATCATCCACCTTTGAGTATTTGGTATGAATCGGATAGGGAGAATATAGTTATTTCGAGTTCAATGGACAAGGTTTATGAATTCAATTTTAAAAAAGCTGACTTTTTGAAGTTGAATCATTTACTTCACAGTAAACTTAACGTTATCTTAGAATATATAAATGAACATAATCTTGATGAATCCATTCATTTTTTTTAATTGGAACTCTTTGCTGTAATTTCTCAGTCTGTACCATATAGCCTCAAATTTGCAAAGTACTCGGCGTACCCTTGGTACACAAAAGAGTTGAAAACACTTCGCAATAACAGGAATAGGGCATGGAAGAGATATGTCTGTAGTTTGGACTCAAATGATCTAGAAATCTACAAACGTTTGTTTCTGGAATTTCAAAATCTTTCAGCTGTTTTATATAATGAATATTTAGACAATATTAAGCTGAGAATATTGTCTGATCCAAAGAGATTTTGGGGGTTCATAAATACTAAGAAAAAATCTGATGGATTTCCTTCATCCTTCAAAACTCTTGATGGATTTACGGACGATCCTTCTATAATTTGTGGCCTTTTTGCCAATCTCTTCAAGGAATCTTTTTGTTCAGATTCATTTAACCCTGATGAAGGTTACTTTGACTACATGAACTCTTCACCCAGGGTCTCTTTGGAATCTATATCCTTTACCTCTGAGGATATTTTAAAGTATATTGGGACAATCGATGAGGATTTTGGCGCTGGACCTGATGAAATTCCTGCCGCAGTGTTAACTCAATGCGGATCCGTTTTGTGTCAGCCACTTTCTTTATTATTTAATAAATCAATTATAGAATGTTATTTTCAAGTTTTTTGGAAAAAATCATTTATAAGTCCTATATATAAAAAAGGTTGCAGGAATAATGTTAATAATTATAGGCCCATCGCTAAGCTTTCGTCTATTCCCAAACTTTTTGAGCGAATTGTGTACGATCGTGTTAAAATTCATTGTGGAGAAGTCATAACAACTCGTCAGCATGGTTTTGTTAATGGAAGATCCACTGTGTCTAATCTTCTTGATTTTACAACATTCTGCTTAAATTCAATGGAATCTGGTAACCAAGTCGACTGTATTTACACTGACTTTAGTAAAGCATTTGATAAATTACCTCATGATTTAATCTTATTCAAACTAAAGTTAATGGGATTTCCACATTATTTTGTATGCTGGATAAAATCGTATTTGACTGAGCGATCTTATCAAATACGATTCCGATGGGTGTTGTCTTCAGAATTTATTGCTGAATCAGGTGTTCCTCAAGGTAGCCACCTTGGTCCACTTCTGTTTATTTTAGCAATTAATGACGTCACACACGTCATTGAACACTCTCGTCTGCTGATTTATGCAGACGATATGAAAATATACAGAAAAATAAATACTGAAAATGATTCTAACCTACTCCAGGCTGATCTGAAATCCTTTGAAGTTTGGTGTTCTAAGATTAATATGTTTCTCAATCCTAGTAAATGCCAAACTATGACCTTTTCGCGAAAAAGGAATAATTTATTATTTGATTACAATATAAAAGATACTGCTTTAAGTCGTGTAGATGTGGTCAAAGACCTTGGTGTATGCATGGATCCTAAGTTATCGTTCGACATTCATATTGATAATAGCTATGTTTTTTACCAAGCGAGTAGTCAAAAAACGACTGCTAACTCGCTTAAGAATTTTTTTAAAACTTGGAAGCATTTTCTGAAAAGTCAAAAACGTTGTTTATGTTCTGATCTAATTTTTGTAAACAATTTTTGACAAATTTATTTTATATATCAAAGTTCTGACAATTAGTGATGCATAAATTTTCAGCTTTTAAGCATTGGAGACTCGGTTCTGAAAACAAACCCGATACTCAAAAGATTTTCAGTGCTAAAAGCTTAAGCAAACAACATAGTTTTACATAATGAGTATATTTGATAAATTTTGTTTATCTTACCTGTTAAATTATTTTGTATTTTTATTGAAATATTGATCTAAAGCAGACATGAGCTTTCAGTAGCTCACTTAGCTCAGTTGGCTCAGCTACAAATTTGTTTTGTTTTTTAGCTTTGTGTTTGCACATTTGTAAAAACAACAACGCGTGCAAAAAATAACAACAACACGTACAAAGAATAGCAACAAAAATGACGTTCACCAAAATTCTAACTTGCTAACAACAACAAATGCATGCAAAGCCAAGCAAGCGTTACTCGCTTGTGCTGCGCTTGAAATATTTGTACATGTGTAGCACAAAACGCACATGATTTGTTTTTGTTTTGCTGGTTAATTTTTTTTTTTGCAACGATGAGCAAAAGCAAATATGAGGATAATTTTGTGTTTGTTTTAAAAAACAATAACCTTGGCTCACTAAATTTATTTTCCTGCTCATGACTGATCTAAAGCAAAAAATGAGTATTTTGTGAAAAGTATTTGGTACAAACAATGTTCATTTCATACATCACTATTGACTATCAATCAGATATAGTTGCCACCTTTGTAGGAAATTTATACAATTATTGAAACATAACTTGGAAGCATTTTTTTCGTTTTGTCGGCAAACTTTTAAGCGAGTAACAGTTTCCTGTGTTATTTAAGCGAGTATACATATGATAAGCGGTCGTTTTTTAACTACTCGTTTGATAAAAAACAAAGCTAATATATGTAAAAAAGCGTCTTCAATGCTTGGATTTATAAAACGCTGGGCCAAAGAATTCAATAGCACGATTAAAACTACAACGTTATATTATGCAATTGTGCGTCCTCACTTGGAGTACGCAAGTCAAGTCTGGTCCCCAAGTTATAATGTGCATGTTGAACGAATAGAGAGGATCCAAAAACGTTTTGTTCGGTTTGCTCTAAGGGGCTTAAGTGGAACTGATATCTTAAACCTTCCTCCTTATGAGGATCGTTTGAAACTATTAAGAATGCAGTCACTAAGTGAGCGAAGGAGGTCCGCAGATATCGTGTATTTACACCAACTCATGACCGGTGTTTTCGATTCTCCGGAAATTCTTTCTCTCATTCATTTCAACTCTAACCGTAGAAGCAGTAGAAACGCTAACACTTTAATTTATTTACCTTTAAGTAGAACGAACTATATGTCAACTGCTCCTTTAAACCGCATGAGTACCTTTGTTAACAACTGTAGCGTTTTTGATGTTAACTTGTCAAAAGGTCAACTCAAAAGTAGATTAAAAGCTATTCTGTAATTAGATCTATGTGTGCATGGTTAGTAGTAATGCCCAACCCAAACTTTGGTGGGTAAATTTTTTCCACATTAACTTTGTTTTTAGCCACTGGAATCTTTATCATTAAAACTTTTTGATGCTTTGGATTGTGGCTTCAAATGAGTTAATGCTGAGAAAGTGCGAAAAAGCTGTAGTAGCTAAACTCTTTTCTTATTTGTTATTGCATGATTACATTTTTCTTTAGGAATTTGTTACATTAAATTTTTGTATAAGAACGCATACATGTAAGACCGTTTTTGGGTTGATTCGGTTAAGAGGATTTCTCATTTCTGGAATTTTTTTGTTTTCTGTGGATGTGCACTTTCTTAAACAACAGTTTTTTAACAAAATTCCTTTAGAAAAAAATTCACGAAATTGAGAGTGTGATATTGTAAAGTCCACCCCTAGCCCCTTTTTTTCTTTAGTAATTATTCATACCCGAACTGAAAATTGCCCACGCAGCATCAGTTTACCAATCGAAGCAGTTTATTGTATATCCAATATATAAATAACACAGTGCGACACGAAAAAATAACTTCAAATATCTCAATGGTTTCTAGTAGTGCATGGTCTATATATTATGCCCTCACACTCAGTTTTATCGGATTAGGTCAAATAAGAGAGAAATTCAAGGTCAAATTTCACCTTTAAGTCAAAAATTTTTTCTTATAACTCTAAAACTAAATTCAAAGCCTGTGTAGTAACTGGATCTATATATTTGTAATGGATGGTTCTTTACATTTTGAGACCATTTTTTGCTCTAAGAGTTACGTAAGGGGGTTAATTATTAATTCGAAAACAGGGCTTTTTTAATAAAAAACAAGACTTTCAATAGTTCAGTTACTTTGTATTTGTCTTCAAAAACAATCCGATTTTGCTGAATTTTTGCACAAACCTTAAGTAAAATAAAATAACCCACCTCAGAAAAGATCACAACAATTACATGTGCGCATCCAAAAATATTCGGATTCAAAGATTACCAAAGATGGTAACTTCGTTAATGTAATCCTTAGAGTTAAATCATTCTGATGAAAATTATAGATCCAACAATTTTCTTCAAAACAGTCTTTAACATTTTTACCGAAAGAGTTACTGTTTTAGAGATATGCGCGTAAATATGTAATTACAATTATATGAAAATTATATATCAAAAATTTAAACGGTTAAAATAAAAATTATTTGTATTTCTATTTCTTCTAAGTTCGAATTTTTCATATAAGTTGAGATCACGTTTTTACGCGCATATCTTTAAAACGGTAACTCTTTCGGTAAAAATGTTAAGGACAGTTTTGAAGAAAATTGTTGGATCTATAATTTTCATCTGAACGATTTTAATCTAGGGCTTACATTAACGAAATTAACATCTTTGGTAATCTTTGAATCCAAATTTCTTTGGATGCGCTTATGTAATTGTTGTGATCTTTTCAGAGGTTGGTTATTTTATTTTACTTAAGGTATGTGTAAAAATTCAGCAAAATCGGATTGTTTTTGAAGACAAATACAAAGTAACTGAACTATTGAAAGTCTTGTTTTTTATTAAAAAAGCCCTTTTTTCGAATATATAATTAACCCCCTTACGTAACTCTTTGAGCAAAAAATGGTCTCAAAATGTAAAGAACCATCCATTGCAAATATATAGATCTAGTTACTACACAGGATTTGAATTTAGTTTTAGAGTTACAAGAAAAAATTGTTGACTTAAAGGTGAAATTTGACCTTGAATTTCTCTGTTATTTGACCTAATCTGATAAAACTGAGTATGAGGGCATAATATATAGACCATGCACTATTATTAACCATTGCGATATTTGAGGTTATTCCATTAGACCCTTAAATTGTCGCACAGTGTAATAATAATATTGACTGAATTTCTTTGAAACTTGATAAAATTACAATCAAAATTTTTTAAATGACCAAAAAAACTTGAACAAAATTTATATTGTTCAAAAAATAAATATCTTTCAAAGAGCAAAAAAATTGTAAACCAAAATTTTTTGTTCATAATCAGAACAAAATTTTTGTATATATTTTTTTTTTTGTTCTGTTCAAAAATAAAATATTTTTGAACAAAAAATTACAATTCAAATAACTGTTATTTCAACCCCTGATCGAAACTGATGTTATTGATAGCTTGAATGATGATATTATTGAAAAATTTCTTCACGCTAAATGGCAAATTTTTAATTTTGTCGAATTTTCATGACTTAACAATTTTTCAGTGTTTTTTAATTTTCGGGCCTATTGTTTTTTATATGGTATTTGCAAATTTTTTTCACAACTTTTTTCCCCCGAGCTTCAGGCCCTGGAAAACTCGCTTCTCTACTAAAACGACGCTGGGTCATACTCTAAGACAAGGTTACTGCTTCCTTTAAAGACTGGAAAGCTTGCTGACAGTTATCTGTTCATTGGTAAAACGATTTCTGACATATAAATTTTCTATAGTAATTTACTAAACCTAAAAATGCTTTAACTTCCTTTCTATTTCTCGGAACTGATATATTTCTCACACATTCCAGTTTTTGTGGATCTGGCAAAACTCCCATTTCCGAACATTTATGTCCGAAATGGAGCCCGAACTATGAGTATGGGATAAAAAGAATCGAAAAAATACAAAAAATATTTACAAAGTTTGCTATATGTCACATGTTTCCTTTTGAAAACATGCCTGGCTACAAAGCTCGCTGTCAATTGTCCTTTCAAAGCTTATCTGAAAGGAGGAATGCTCAAAGTGTACATTTCATAAAAGATTTACTTGACGGCAAAGCATACTATCCAGGTTTACTGGAATAAGTAAAATTCAACATTCCAGCTAGAAATTATAGAGAATGGAATTTGTTTTACACGGACTTTTATACAACAAATTATGGCTGTAATGAGTCGATATCGAGATGCCTGTTATTATGCAATTTAATCTCTCACCAATTAGATTTTTCTGATAGCAGAGATAGTTTTAAGACTAATTTATATTATATAATAAGTTTAACTTTAAATAATCTGTAAGGACCTAGTCGCAAGTTGGCATTTCTCTGAGTAAAACTTTAAACAATTCTCCCTCAATTTTTGAAAAACTCTTCCAAGTTTTTCCTCATGTTGCTGTAAATTTTTACCTTAGACTACAATATCGTCTAAATAAGAGCATTTCCAAACTGGCGTTATGTACGTTTTGTACGAAAAAATTAAAAAAAAAAAATGAAGAAAACAAGTTTTTTTTATATTTGTGTAGTAATAAAGTAGCACTATATTAAGTAAAAAAATTATAACAATCGACTCTAACAATTAAAAGATATTAGCAAAAATATGCACTGGCGTGACGTAACAAAAAACAGAAGTGGTTTTCGACTTAGATTACAAAATTTGCAAAACTCTGCGAACACCATCCATTGTAATTGTTCAGATATCCTCGAATGTTCCGTTGAATAACGTTTAGAACCATTATTGGATGAGTTTGAAAATAAAAATATATATAGTTTAGAAAAAATAACTTATAACAATAATAGGATAGAAATGTGACTGATATATATTAATAATACAACGAAAATATTAGTAGTGTGTATAATATTAAAGGGTTTAGGTTTAAAGGTTTAAAAGGGTTTAAAGAAATAAAAAATTAAGTTTGAATTTTTATTGTAGATTATTCGATTGACATATTGGATTCGTCTTCACTTGAGTCTTCTATGTTGTCACATTCTTGGTCGTTTATGGTGTGGTAACAATTATTTGTAGCACCTTTGTTTTTATATTTCGAGTTTAATTGACGTCTTAATCGCTTAGAAGTATGTTTAGGTAGTATTTTAATTTTTGTTTCCGAGATCATCTGGGATTTTAAGTTGATGCTATGGGCTTTTTTGAGAGTACTGAAACTGGAGCAGGTGGAAACGCATGAAGCTATATTTTAACATACTTCGTCTAAGTCCGAGTTTATGTGTTCTTCGTTACCGCAGTTGCTTCAAGTTTTATTGTTTTCGCAAAACTGATTTATGTGTCCAAATCGGTGGCATTTCTTGCATCTTATTGGGAGAGGTATGTAAGGGCGGGTGTATACTTTTTCGTATCCAATAAATATATTGCTTGGAAGAATTAATGTAGAGAAGGTAATTATTATCAAACCGGTTTCAATTAAGTTGTCTCCTACTTTTTTGAGAATTTTTTTAACTTCTGTTATATTCTGATCTTTGAGCTCATTCAGAATTAGTTCTTCAGAGATACCTCTTAAATCATTTGAATATGTAATACCTCTGGTGAAGTTAAGAGAAGAGAGTTCCGTAACATCAATTTTTATTGTTTGAGTAAATGCTGTTAGTTTAATAAGTTTGACGGCTTGAGAGATATTCTTAGTTTTAATTAATAAAGTTCCATTACGCAGTTTTTTGCACATTTCTATTTCACCTCCGCACACGTTGTCTATTGTTTTTTTAATTAAAAATGGGGATGTTTACCAGATGTTTAGGTCCTGGCGATATTATTTTAATTCTTTTGGAATTGTCCAGCTCAATCAAAGGTTGAGCGGCATTTTTCTGTTTAGCCACGTCCGGCGGTTCGTCCATTGTTGCTAACTTAATAACTTAACTACACTATATGCAAACAAAATCCAATACTTGGCACAGTCTTAAATTTATTTTTTTACTCTTGATCAAGACTGATTTACAATACATAACTTGAAATGAATGCAAAAGAATCGTAAGTTTATTTTTTAACAGTTTAGAACGGTTTAACTCAAATAAACTTTTGGTTAGCTGGCGAAAACAGACGAAGGAGGAAACGCGTGCATTTCTAGATACCTATGGCAGTCGTCTTGAAGGCTTTAAAAATGTTAGGAAAAAATTCTCCCTCTCAAATCTCATAAGCATATAAGGTTTGTAACATGTAAATTTGAATTATTTTCTTGTATAAATTGTACTTTTGCTAGGTCCAGCTAGCGAGCGTTGATATGCTGATGAAATAATTGTATTAATTGTTTTGCAATCAACTGTTTGTTCTTGTCATTACCGATAATACCTTAAGAGGTCAGAAGCTAAACTTTACAAAGTTTAACCAATGTGATCTATGCGTTCATCATATTATGCCAGAACGAATAAAACGCAGCTTATATCACGTCTTCAGGTCTTGCGTCTATCACTTTTATGATGCCACTATAAACAGTCAAATCAAACAATACCACAAAGTCCTATTTACCCAAATGTTGTTAAGAACGAGTATTTCCTGGGTATGCAAGATATTCAATAAAAAGTACAGCATCGTGGTTCCAAATGAGGATTGCCAGGTAACGTCCACAAACCGCAGGAGAAAAAGCAGAAACTTCAAAATTTACGTGCCTTCGAAATTCATCTGGCTATTCTCTGAAACATCTAGCTTAAGCCATGATAAAGCTGAAGTTTCTATATGGGTTGATAAACCAAGGAGGCTGCCAAAGAAAAATAATGAT
Source organism: Tetanocera ferruginea (assembly GCA_958299015.1). Classification (NCBI taxonomy): domain Eukaryota; kingdom Metazoa; phylum Arthropoda; class Insecta; order Diptera; family Sciomyzidae; genus Tetanocera; species Tetanocera ferruginea. The sequence continues at coordinate 61,250,738 of OY282642.1, forward strand.
AAATTAAGGTCTCAGTCTTTTTCCAATAAAAACTATAGTAGTATTTCTAATAATTCCAATAATTCTAATAATTCTAACATGTACAATTCTAAGTCTAGTTCTCATCCTAAGAAAACTTCATATAAAGAAACCCCTCCTTTTTCTAATCCAAACAACACTCCCTCCGACGACTCTTTACCTAATTCCCGTCCTAGATCTGATCCCAATTGGAATCTTAAAACTAATATCTTTACAATTTTCACTCCTCAGATTAATCATACCATTGATACAAAATCTTCTAACACGAATCGAGCTAACCAAACCCTTCAGAAGTCTCATTCAAAACGTGTCTCTTTTAATCTAAATCCTAACTTCCTAACATAATCCACACACTCTATCCTAATTTTGTTCATTCCCTCACTATAAATCCACCCTATCTGTTCCAGTTACAAATGCAGCCCCTAACCAACCTGGCAGCCCCATTTCTTTCATCGACTTTCATCAAAGTAAAACTAACTTTGAACTCTTGTGCTGACAATGAGTGCAGATACGCTCTCTCTCGCCTCAGAGAGAAGAATGTTTATAACAATGTGCGTTTGTATTTAGCTTACATGCATAAGGCGCCGGTCTCTACTTGTATTGAAGGCAAAACCAAGACAAACCTCAAAGTTTTGATACAGCAACAAGGTTTACCTACCGAGATGAATGAATTGCGCAATCTATTCACCAGTTTCCACGAGCAACTTGGCTTGAAGATCTATCAAGTTAAAGAGGATCTTGACACATATGGTGCTCACGTAAGGTCAAAACATGTCTCTTTCCTTCAAAATCCCGTAAAGAGCAACAGCAATTTTATTTCTAACCAGCTAACTCATAATCCAAACCATATTCCAAGCCCATTATTTGTATCTCTTTACTACCAAAACGTAAGAGGACTACGCACCAAAATCTCTACAGTGTTCCTTAACTCTCTTAAGCTTCCCTACGATATTTTTGCCCTTACAGAGACTAATCTTACCAAGGACTTCAAGGATACTGAGGTCTTTGCTTCTGATTTCGTGGTGTTCAGAGACGATGGAATCGATAAAATCGATCTTACCTCAGGTCGTGGTGTCCTTCTTGCTATGCACAATTGCTTCGATCCAACATTTTTAAAAAATTCCCATACAGCTAACTTTGAATTTATTTGTGCCAAACTTTGTATTGCAAAACAAAACATATTCATTATCTGCTGTTATATTCGCCCTTCTCAACCAGTGAATGGTTATCAACTTGCAGTAGACGCAATCGATTCACTATTTGATCTTATTGATCCATCTGACACCGTTATATTTCTGGGGGACTTTAATCTTCCTAGCCTACATTGGATTCTGTCAGATGACGAGTGCTACTATTTTCCTACAAATGCCGCATCTGAAAAAGAAATTCTCTTCACTAGCTGTCTTTCAGACTCCGGCCTTTACCAGTTGAGTGGAGTAACTTACAATATTGGTAGGCAGCTAGATCATGTGTTCTCTTCAGATTCAGATAATTGTGTTGTCTCCGCGAGTAACCATCTACTTTCAACACTCGATCAGTACCATCCACCTCTATCTCTTACCCTATCTTACAATAATAACATAATAAACACACACTTTGAGCACGCGTACAGCTTCGACTTTCGTAAAACTGATTTTGTAAAACTTGAAATTTTATTGAGTCGAATCGATTTTCAACATATTTTTGATAATGCTCATGGCAGTGTTGATAATACTGTTGCTCTCTTCTATGACAAAATTTTTGACTGCTTCAAACAATCAGTCCCCTTTACTAAGCAAAAGAACTTTTCGTCATCTCCTCCCTGGTACAATAAAGAACTACGTTCACTTCGTAATAAGAGGAACAAACTTTGGCGTACTTATTTACTTTCTCGTTCTTCTCTTGACCTCACAAATTATCTTCACGTCCATAATCTTTTTTCTACACTTTGTGAAAACCTATATGAGTCTTACCTTGCTCATATTGAAACTAAATTGTTGTTGGATCCTAAAAGCTGCTACAAGTTCATTAATATCAAAAGAAAATCTGACAACTACCCATCAACCCTTTCTTTTTCAGATATCTCCTCAGACAACCCGGAAATCATTGCTAACCTATTCGCAAATTTCTTCAGTCAGTCATTCACAAGTCATAACGATGAACTAGACTATGAATACTTTTCTTCATTAAGGAACTGTGCTCAAACGTCACAGATTTCTGTTGATATAACATTAGCTGATGTCTTAGCAAAGTTACATAATCTTAAAGATTATTATTCTCCTGGACCCGATGGGTTACCTGCTATTGTCATCAAAAAATTCGCGAACTTTTTGGCTCATCCCCTTTTGACTCTCTTTCAACTTTCTATTTCTAACTCTGTTTTTCCAAAGTTAAGGAAGAACTCGTACATAATACTTTTACATAAAAAAGGACCTAGAAATGATATTTCTAATTACAGACCTATTGCAAAACTGTCATGTGCTCCTAAAACTTTTGAAAGTATTATCTACGACATTCTCTTCTTCCATTTCAAATCTATCTTTCCCCCTAGTCAACATGGCTTCCTCAAAGTAGATCGACTACCACCAACCTCACAGAATTTGCTTTAAACACTTTATGCTCGTTGGAAAATGGTTACGAAGTTGATGCAGTTTCCACCGACTTTAGTAAAGCGTTTGATAAAATCTCACACACTATCATCCTTCTTAAGCTCAAAGCCTTTGGTTTTCCACATCTGTTTATAACATGGATTAAATCTTATCTCGAAGAACGCAGTTATAATGTCATCTTTAGATTTTCCAATTCAAAATCTTTTACAGCTACGTCTGGTGTCCCACAAGGCAGTCACCTTGGTCCTTTGCTATTAACTATTGCGTCTTTACTATTGCTGATGTTGATGGTATCATCAATGATTCTAATCTTTCTGTGTATGCTGATGATATGAAAATATATCGGCGCATACAAACCAACATCTGGTCAGCTTTTCCACTTGGTGTCAAAAAAATCTTCTGGAGCTCAACGTCAGCAAATGTCAAGCTATAACATATTCTCGTAAGCGACTCCAACTTCCTCCGCGATCGTATTACATTCTCGGCAAGCCAGTTCCTTCTGTAAACTCTTTACGCGACTTAGGTGTTATTTGTGACAAGGAACTTAACTTTAGGCCAAATATTGATAATGTCATTAGTAGAGCCAACTCTGCACTTGGTTTCGTTAAACACTGGTCCAGAGAGTTCTCCAATCCTTACGTCACTAAATCTCTCTATCTTTCCTTTGTAAGACCCATCCTCGAATATGCCAGCCAGGTTTTGTCTCCCATTTACAACACCCATTCAATCGAAGCCGTTCAACGACGATTCATTCGTTTCGCTCTTCGTGGTCTTCCTGGTTCTGACAGTTTCAACCTGCCACCTTATGCCAACCGTCTTAAGTTGATTAACATGCAAACACTTGCAAAGCGAAGGGAAGTTGCCGATGTTCTCTTCATTCATTAACTGTCCAGAATTACTCCAATTATATCTTTTAATACCAACCCACGCAACCTTGGGTCTATATCTCTCTTCCACCTTAACTTTCACCGCACCGACTATGGATTCAGTACGAACCATCCAAACGTACAACAAGTACGTTTGGATGGTTCTTTGTAGACCTTTAGTGTGAACTCAACTGTTTAAACACACAACATATATATACATTTATACACACAATAAATTATAAAATAACATATGGGCATTTCCGCAGAAAAGTCTACCGTGACCAAAAAATTAAAAGTAAACCAAGATTTTTTTTTACTTGTATTTTTTTATCTTGCGATGGCAAGATATCGGGCTACCAAGTTAAAGTTAATGTTTTGGTCAGTTTTGTTTATTTCTATGAGCATTTTCTGTTAAAAATTTCCATTTCTAAGAGTAATTGTGCAATTGCACTCTTATGTAAAACTTTTGCTAAAACAACATCTAACCGCAAAATAAATGCAAAAGAGCAAACAAATATCAATTAACGGTAAAATTTTGATTTGCTTTAAATGATATTAAGAGGGAACGTCACGCTAAACAAAAAGCATTTAGTGCTATGTTTTCTACGCTGACGTTCAAAAGTGCGTGAAATTATGCATTTTAATAAAGTTAAGTAAATTTTATAAAAAACCGTTCAGAAGTAGAACCGTTAATTTTATACTAAATTTGAAAAGTGAGTAACGTCACGCCAAATTGCTCGAAGTTTGCCTGATTTCGTTACTGAATTTGGTTGCAGGTATTTGAGTGGAATTTTTTTCAACTTCTCATGGTCGATGGGGTAGGAGTTAAAATAGTATAATATATAATATTATTTTATAATTCTCAAATTCTTTTAAATGCTTAGGAAACGTCTTCTTTAAAAATTATATTTATAATTCAATATTAACAAATTAAAATGCCACAACTTTATAACTCAGATAATATATAATAGATAAACTTTATATTTTATTTACGTCAAATTTTCTTTGAAACAAATTTCAACTTAAAATGTTCCGATGGAAATTTAAGTAACGTAACGCCAGTAACGTCACGCCAGTAACGTCACGCCAGATGACTAAGCCTTATAAAAAAAACCGAGAAAGGATTTTTTAATTTGATAACTAGCAAAATAAACTTATATTATTTTAAATTCTTCCAAATAAAGTTTTGTAAAAAAAGTCTTGCCCAATTCGCAGAGTTTTGCAAATTTTCTCATTTAAGTCGAAAACCACTTCTGTTTTTTGTAACGTCACGCCAGTGCATATTTTTGCTTATATCTTTAAATTCTTAGAGTCGATTGTTATAGTTAGTAGTTATATAGTTATAGTTATATAGTGCTACTTAATTACTACGCAAATATAAAAAAAGTTTTGAAAACTTAGACTTCTTCATTCTTTTTTTTCAATTTTTTCGTACAAAACGTACATAACGGCAGTTTGGAAATGCCCATATGCACATATAAACAAAACACTAAATAAACAAACCAACTTTTGTATTGAAAATATACTATCTTTCGATGCGGGCTATTTTGGTCAATTGAATTTAACTTGAAAAACAAAAAAAAAAACTTAAAAAAATGCGTTTAAAGTTGTTCTTAACATGCATTTAATATGCATTTATATCTCAGAAAAAAATTCTAATTTTAAAAAATTCTTTGGGATCGATTCGATTTTTGTATTGTCTTCGTTCAACATCGGTTTTGGTCGGTACTGTTCGGTTGATTTTTGTTCATCTTTATATAGCTTCTGCTCGTTTTCGTTAAACTTCGTTTTTTTCGTTAGTCTTTGGTCCTTGACTTTGTTTGCCTTCGGAGCATTTATGGATTTTTGTCGAAAGAACTTCTAAAAGCATAGGATCTATTTAAGTAATAGATACAATCGCTGAACAAGTTTTATCGAAATCAGTTAATCCGTTTTGAAGTGAATGAGCTGTAACTTTTGATTTCGTAGGAATTTTTCCATGAATTTTTTTCTTAGAATTTTAAGAATATTATAAATACTAAACTACAAAATTATAAAAACAGTCAATTTCAACACACGGCCAATGTCATGTCCCCGGCTAATTGAATTTCATCTTATTTAATTTGATTTTATTTTGTTTAATTCAATTTATTACAAATTAATTAAATTTATTTATATTTAATTTAATATAATATAATTTAATTTAATTTAATTTTTTTAATATAATTTAATTAAATTTAATTCCATTTATTGAAATATAGAAATCAAAAAATTCATAATCACAAAAACAAAAAAATGCTGAAATCGCAAAATTTATAAACTAGCTTCATTCATTATCCATTGATTTTCGTGTAATAACAACAATAACCAGTTTCATGCAACAACAACTCTACAATAACAAAATATATGGCAGCTATCGTGGTGGCTGCAGCAAGGGAAAGGGACACAGGCAAAACAAACAAAAAAACGATGCTAGCAATAACAAAGCGCATGCGTCGTACCACTGGTAGCCACAACAACACGTAATCTGACGATCATTTGCATACAATTTCGATAGAAACATATTTTTATGCGATTTGAGTCCTATATCTATTATATGCTCAGTGCTATGGGCAAGGGGAGCACACATCATTAGAAGAGTGAAAGAGCATTGCAGAGAGCAAGTTCATCAAAGGTCGAAAACTTTTCTCTGAAGCAAGAATTTAAAGCTTTTTCGTTTGGCACTCACAAAAGCTAACGTTTTGATCTGAAAAATATTTATTACTTTTTAATGTTCTACGTGGCGCATCTTTATACTATATGATCTTTGGTCCAACTACACACTTTTGCCGATGCCTCGGAACGAGCGTACTGGGCAGTTGTTTATGTTCTAACAACGTACAAAGATCGAACCATAACATCTAACTTGCTCTGCGCAAAATCAAGGATAGCACCGCTAAAACTACAAACGCTTCCTCGATTAGAATTATACGCTGATTTAGGAGTCGAGCTTACAGAAAGGGTGAAGCAGGATCTGAAGTATCAAGATGTACCAACTTTTTTTGGTCAGATTCAGAAATAATTTTATCATGGATTAAATCATCTGCAACATCACTACACTCATTCGTCGCCAACAGAGTAGGCAGGACTCGAGAAATATGACACATCAATCAATGGCATTATGTCTCATCAAAAAATAATCCAACCGACATCATTTCATGAGGAATTAATCCTAAAAAATTCACTTCGTGTTGTTTGTGGTTTTATGGACCCTTATTTCTACATAGCAGCCAGGAACCATGGCTCAAACCAATACCAAAACCTGCCTTGAAACAAACCAAATGACATCGAAAGAAGAAAGATCACTGTAGCAACAATAGCTCCTTCAATGGAGTCAATGGAGGCGCTTATTTATGGTATCAACCATAAAAATTCATTTAGATCATTGCAGCGCACAGTTGCCTACGTGTTGCGCTTTATTGAAAACATAAAAAGACCAACAACCAGGTCAGTTCGGCCAAATCAGATGTCCATAGGCGCATCACAAATGAATAATTCCTTGGAAACTATAATCAGGACTATTCAAATGGCAGATTTTAAAGATGAAATTAAAGAATTACACAAATACAAGCAAGTGATCAAACATTACCCTTTGATGCAAAGGATCCAATTTTGCTACCATACAATGAGCCTAATGAATAAAACGAAAGCAATTGCTTTTCCTTGAAATTTCTAAGGAATTACTTGAGTGTGGTATGAATAAAAACTTAAGTAATTCCTTTTTCCTTAAGCAATTCCTTATATCCTTAGCAAAGGGAAATTTTATGATCTTTTCCTCAGTTTTTTAAGACATTGCTTAAAAGCGTATGAATAAAGTTGAGTAATTGCTTAGGATTTTTCAAGCTGCTCTACCCGTAGCTTGCATTTGTTTAAGTTTGTTTTAATTTGTCATTCACAACATTCAGAAGTGAAAATGGCTCAGTTTCTTAATTTAAGTAAGAACAACTTTAATAATGTCCGAAAATAATGCAGTAATGCCGTTTTTCAGAAGTTTTATCATTTACAAAGAACATACATTTGATTCAAAGGAACAAAATTAAACAACACGTGTAAGCAACGCACAACTGTTTTTGTGTGTATCGGGGTATTTATACATTTATTACAGGCGAAGGTACCATTTCCTAAAGTAAAAGCACCAATAGCTTAAACTTTTATTCATACGAGAATAAACGGGTTATTTCTTGGCTAAGCTATTGCAAATTAAGCAATAACTTAAGCTTATAAGGAATTGCTTGTAAGGAATTGCTTATTTTTTATTCATTAGGCTCAATAATTCACTAGTTTAATTGTTACTTACGATGGTGCATGAAGACAACAAACATTGCGGTCCTAAGGCTTCATTGGCAACATCAAGGCAAAAATGCTTGATTTTGAAGGGAAAAAAAATGGCACGCAATATTGTAAAAACTGTGTGCGGTGCGTTAGGTCCAAGTCAAAGCTTTACAGTCAAATCATGGGCGATGTACCAGCAGATAGAGTGACAGAATCACGGCCTCTTTTAATATCTGGTGTAGATTATTGCGGTCAATATGAATTCATTACAAAATTCGTGGAAAAACACCGCAACAGGCTTCTATTGCAGTTTGCTGTTTTGCCACAAAAGCAGTCCACATGGAAATTGTATCAGATCTTACTAAAGAAGCCTTTATTGATGCACTAAAACGGTACACTAGCCTTAGTGGCAGGTGTCAATCATTATATTCCGATAATGCAATAAATTTTGTAGGTGCAAAAATCAACTGCATGCAATCAACGCCTAAGGCTCCACATTTTGGTGGGCTCTGGGAAGCAGCAGTCAAATCTGCTCAACATAATTTGTATCGCAGTGTCTCTATAGCTTCGCTTACATATGAAGAACTAGAGACTGCCGTAGTGAAAATAGAGGCAATTTCAAACTCTAGGCCTCTCACCCCGTTGTCTTCAGATCCTAATGATGTAGGAGCATTAACACCAGGCCACTTCATTATAGGAGAACAACTCACCACACCAGTTGACTTAAGGGCCTCAGAACAAAGAAGATCACTTAAAACAAATCGGAAATATGTTTCAGAAATAAAACATAAATTCTGGACTCGATGGCACCACGAATATCTGCCTGAGCTCCAACAAAGGGCTAAATGGAAGCATCTTACACCAAATATAAAGGAAGGCACATTGGTCATCATCAAAAAAGATAACGTTCCAGTCCTTCAATGGCCCCTTCAAAGGAACGGGTTCTGCTCGACCTATCGACAGGTGTCTGGAAAATCATCGTATACTACGACCTAGCACCATTTCATTCCCAAATTTATTCACTATCAGATGGAATCAGTACACTTAGAAAGCTCTGCTTACACCCAACATCTGACATCTCATGCAGCACACTTATCGATTATTTTGAAGTTGCTGTTAACAATCTGCACCTGGAGGAAACCTTATTATCATCAAATCGTCGTAAAAGAGGTGCGCTTAATATTATCGGAAACGCGGCCCACACTTTGTTTGGTGTCCTCGACTCAGACTTTACATGAAGTCAAATTAAACGATTACTATCTTTTGAAGCTGCTCAAGAATCAAACGTCAATCATTGATTCCACAATCAACATTATCAAATAACATGAAGCAGATACTTCCTCATCTGACTGAAATTCAGCGCTTGATCAATGTGGTCATCAACATAATTGAAGACTCTGCTGCTCAACTAAGATTGACTCAGCAACTGACGGTTTTAGTCATTCAACTTTCAATGATTGTAAAAGATTTGCAGCGTACACAAGCAGAATTAATAAACATCTTAACGCATACCAAGCATGGAAAAATAAGTCCACAAATTCTTACACCGCAACACAGTGGCGTACCGAGAGGTTAAGCCACCCGGGGCGGATTCCCAATTGACCGCCCCTCTCATATACAATATACAAAAAAAAAATCTTTAATATTAATAAAGGGTTTTGTAAGCATTGTTTTCAAACATACACAGATAACGTATTTAGAACAAGGGGCATGAAAAACGAAAGAGGAGAGGTATTTTTTAAGAAGAAATCTTAAGATCTTAATTTCATCTAAAATCCATATATTCGAGACTTTTAAAAAACATGGGGCATGAAAGACGAAGGAGAAGAGGTATTTTTTAAGAAGAAATCTTCTTGTTTTTCAGCATAAATTTATTAAGGGGAGCGGGGGGCTAGTTGTAACAGGGGTAAGTTGTAACACGCTATTTTTGCCTAGAATATGAAAGTTTTTTTTTATAAGTCTCTCTTTTTTTTCATCCGCGCTCTTTCAAACAAGACCTGTTAGTGTCTCATCGGAATGAATGAATTGAAGAATAAAGAATTGAATATTTTTGGAATCCGCCCACGGACACGCCTACTCCCCATACAACGCAAAAATTGAAAACTGCATAACTCAGCTCATAATTAACCTACAATAATAAACTTTGGTATACATGTGTTTTGTATCAACGAAAAATGTTTGAAACGTTTTCGAAAAATGGGTGTAGTCCGCTCAAGGACACGCCCACCTCCCAAACAACCCAAAAATTGAAAACGCGATAAATAAGCCTCTGTTTAATCTACAGAGATAAAATTTGGTTCGTATGTTTTTCATTAAAAAACAAAGATGATTTTGAAAAATGGACGTCATCCGCCCACAGACACGCCTACCTACCATACAACTCAAAAATTGAAAACTGCATAAATAAGCTCATAATTAACCTAGAATAGTAAAATTTGCTGTGTATGTGTTTTGTATCAACAAAAAGATGTCTAAAAAAAATGGATGTAATCCGCTCAAGGACACGCCCACCTCCCATACAAGCCAAAAATTGAAAACGCAATAAATAAGCCTCTGTTTAACCTACAGTGATAAAATTTGACACGTATGTTTTTAATGACAAAACAAAGATGGGTTTGCAAAATGGACGTCATCCGCCCACGGACACGCCTACCTCCCATACAACCCAAAAAGTTTAGAACTCAATAAATAAGAGTATGTTTGTCATAGAGAGATCAAATTTGGTATGTATGTATTTTATAGCAAAACTAAGGTGTGTTCAAAAATTGGGAGTAGTCCGTCCATTAATACGCACACCTCCCATAGCGAAAGCACGATAAAGGCATTAAATGTGAGCTACAGGAATAAAACTTGGAAGGTACGTGTTTTTTCAATAGTAATATTATTATACCCTAAACCTGAAAGGTCAGGGTATATTAACTTTGTGCAAACGTTTGTAACGCATAGAACGAAGCGAAGTATATATATTCTTGATCAGCGTCACCTCGTGAGTCGAGCTATTCATGTCCGTCCGTCCGTCTGTCCGCCTGTGTGTTGTCCGTATACACAGGATAAGAAGAAGGAGTAGAGATAATTGAATGAAACTTAGTACACATGGTCACATGCACCCAAGGATCTGCACTATTGAATATTTTTGGAATCCGCTCACGGACACCCCTACCTCCCATACAACCCGAAAAGTTTAAAACTCAATAAATAAGGTTATGTTTGTCATAGAGAAATTTAATTTGGAATGTATGTATTTTATACCAAAACTAAGGTGTGTTCAAAAATTGGGAGTAATCCGTCCATGAACACGCCCACCTCCCATAGCGAAAGCACAATAAAGGCATTAACTGTGAGCTACAGGAATAAAACTTGGTATGTGTACATTTTTCATAAACATTTAAATGCATATAAAATATAAGCTTCATCCGCCCACGGACACGCCCATTTTCAATAATATTATTTTTTTTGGAAAAGTAGGTTTAGGGTATTTCATAGTCGGCCTAGACCGACTTTAGGCTTTCTTTACTTGTTATATATTAAAATGTTTGTCAAAAATGATACTGCGGGTCAAGTTGTAACAATTTTGTCGGGTAAGTTGTTACATGTTATAATTTGCTCCACACATTTGAACTGGATATTCGGTGTTTGTTTCTTTTATTATTATGTCATAATAATTTTTTGCAGAATGAGAAATTATAAACGAAAGTCTAATCGGGCAACTCGGGAGACAAGGGGGCGATATACACATGGCAACGTGTCTGACTGCCTCAACTTGGCGAGGCCAGCATTATCCATGTCGAAATCGTCTCAAGTCGACTCAAAACCTCCGCGTGGTGTCTCCTGGAAACGTCAAAAACTATCGCCCGATAAACTTTGGAGGCTAATTTGAGCGGCGGGCTTCCTTTGGCCATCAAGCAAAGGTTGTGCGTTGGGTTTGAAGCCCACCACATAAAAAAAGATTTCAATGAAACGTAAAAGAATAAATGAAAGAATGATCCCCAAATCTGATGACGACTACCGCAAACGAAAAACTGATAATGATTTACGGATATGCACCTGGAATGTCCGGACCCTAAATTGGGATGGTGCCTCTATCCAACTGATTGATATCTTGGAAAGATATAATTCTGATATCACTGCAATTCAAGAAATGCGATGGAAGGGACAGGGTTGCTTACGGCAAGCATCCTTTGATATCTACTACAGCGGCCATGTGGAGAAGCACGAGTTTGGATGCGGATTTGTAGTTGGCAAGAGAATACGGCATCATGTCCTGCGATTCACTCCTGTGAACGAACGACTTGCCATAATCCGCTTCAAGGCTAAATTTTTTAACAAAAGCCTAATATGTGCGCACGCTCCGACAGAAGAAAAAGATGACGAGACCAAAGAAAGTTTTTACGAGTGCCTTGAAGACGCATACGAGCGCTGCCCCCGTCATGACATAAAAATCGTGCTTGGTGACTTCAACGCCAACAGTCCCAACAGCCGGGGAGTTCAGCCTCCACGACAACACATCCGATAACGGAATGAGGTTGATTGACTTCGCCGCAGCACGTAACATGGTCGTTAGTAGCACTAGATTCAAGCATCTCAATATTCATAAGGCCACTTGGCTGTCCCCTGATCGAAAAACATGCAACCAAATTGATCACGTTTTGATTGACGGAAGGCACTCTTCCAGTGTACTAGACGTACGCACGATTCGTGGTGCTTACATAGACTCGGATCATTATCTTGTCGCAGCCAAGATCCGCACACGTCTGTGCGCAGCTAAGAATGCTTGCAATCCTACACTAAGAAAGCTAGACGTCGACAAGCTGCAGTCAAAACGGACGGCCGAAGCCTTCGCTACTCGACTCTCACTCCTGCTTCAAGAAAGCACTCCTCCGATCGACGATATATGCGGACAGTGGACGCACATATCCCACTCTATGCGTACGGCTGCCGAGGAGGTGATAGGCTACCACCGCCCTCGCCGAAACCAGTGGCACGACCAGGAGTGTCGTGACGCCACTGCAGAGAAGGACACCGCCTACAAAGCCACCCTGCAGTCGGTTGTAACGCGTGCTGTAATGGAGCAATACCGTGAGAAGAGGAGGGAAGAGAGACGCATTTTCAGGCGAAAAAAAACGAGAGGCGGAAATGCGTGAGTGCGAGAAAATTGAGATGCATGGCGACAGGAATGAGACTCGAAAAATAAGACGCCTGGCCGATGGTTTTAAGACCGGAGCCTATTCCTGCAAGGACGAGAATGGGAATCTAGTGACAGATATCCAGAGTACACTGATGTTATGGAGGAAGCACTTCTCTAGACTTGTAAATGGCGACGCTGACAACAATCCCGCCAGTGGAGATGATATCCCGGAAACCCCAATTATGGATGACAGCGTTGAAGTTCCGCTGCCCGATTATAACGAGGTCTTAACAGCTATAGCTCGGCTTAAAAACAACAAAGCCGCAGGAGCCTACCGGCTGAGCTGTTTAAGACCGGTGGCGAAGCTCTGTTTAAATGCATTCACAGACTTCTATGCAGAATATGGTCGGAAGAATGCATTCCAGATGATTGGAACCTGAGTGTGCTCTGCCCAATCCACAAGAAAGGCGATCCCACCATTTGCGCCAACTACCGTGGAATTAGCCTTCTTAATATCGCATATAAGGTCGAGCGTATTGAGTGTAAGCGTATTGAGTCAACCAACTGATTGGACCTTATCAGTGTGGCTTTAGACCTGGAAAGTCCACCATTGACCAGATCTTCACGCTCGACAAATCTTGGAAAAGACCCTCGAAAAACAAATCGACACACACCATATTTTTGTCGATTTCAAAGCCGCCTTCGACAGTCTAATAAGGAGTCACCTATATGCCATCATGTCTGAATTTGGTATTCCTGCGAAGCTAATACGTCTTTGCAGGATGACACTGAACAACACCAGCAGTGCAGTGAAAATCGGGAAGGACCTCTCCCTTCCGTTCGATACCAAGCGAGGTTTCAGACAAGGTGATTCCTTATCGTGCGACTTCTTTAATATAGTAATGGAGAAGATCATCCGAGCTGCTGACCTGAGACGCAGCGGCACAATTTTCTATAAGAGTGTTATGCTGCTGGCGTATGCAGATGATATTGACATCATTGGTTACAATACGCGCGAAGTCAGTGCAGCATTGTCCAGGCTAGAAAAAGAGTCGAGTCGAATGGGTCTTGCAGTGAACGCAGATAAAACGAAGTATCTTGTGTCAACAAACAAACGGCCCAGCGTCTTGGAAACCACGTCACTGTTGGCAACACCACCTTTGAGGTAGTGAAGGACTTTGTTTACCTAGGATCCAGCATTAACTCCTCCAACGATATCAGTATTGCGATTAAACGAAGGATAACTCTTGCCAACAGGTGTTACTTTGGGCTCAGTAGGCAATTGAGAAGCAGAGCTCTTTCTCGACGAACAAAACTGATGCTCTATAAGTCAATAATCATGCCCGTCCTACTATAAGCATCATCAACTTGGACGATGAGCAGCTCTGATGAAAGGACTTTGGGAGCGTTCGAGAGAAAAATCCTTCGCAACATCTATGGTCCAATCTGCGTCAATGGCGAGTACCGAATACGATGGAACCACGAGCTGAATGAGCTATATGCCGACATCGATATAGTCAAGCGTATTAAAATAGAGCGGCTTCGCTGGCTAGGTCATGTCGAGAGAATGAACGACGAAGCTCCAGCGAAAAAACTATTAGATTCGGTACCCAGCGGCAGGGTTGATAAATGACTTTTTCAATTTGGTATACAAATTTGGAGTAAATTGTACTAAATGAAAGAAATTGGTACTGAATACAATACTGTTTATTGAAAATTAAAATGTGTGTGTTTTTAACAATTCAGTTTATTAACAAAAAATGCGAATTCCTTTCGTTACCTTTTTATTGAATATTCAGTTATATTTTTTGAAATCTAGTTTTTTCATGTTACCCAAAGTCAATCAACTAAAAAAACAAAAATAAATTGGCCATTTTAGCCCTTGAAAGGACTTTCACCGAGCTTCTAATGATCAATTGTGTTGTGTGTGTTATTAAATGTTTGCACACAATTGACCGAGAACTGGACCTACATGTTTTATGCCGACTCCGAACGGCTAAATTTCATGTTCTCAAGAAGCTTTACATGTCATTATTTACTCTCCGAGGTTTGCCATTGTCTGCAGAGAAAAATTTTTTTTTGAAAATAATTTTTGCCGCGACTGGGGATCAATCTCGAGCTCCGAGCATGCTAAGCCAAACACTTAACCTACATGCCACGATCTACCAAGTCAATCACCTATCCACCCAAAATCTGAAGAATTTTTTAAAATGTTTATATATTAAGTTAACGTGTACAGAGTACTCCAAAAGTTATTGTACACCACATACATAGTTGTCTATAAAATTCAAGTTTATAAATTTGTCTATTAAAGTGTAATTTGTCACTTTTTATTCTTTCGTGGATTTCTGTTATAAATTTGTCCATTTTACGTCTAGCGCGTTTTCTTTAAAGTATTTTAAAAATATAATTTGACTGAGACGTTAGCTGTCTGAAATTAAAGAAATCTTTGAAATTGAAGAAATCTTTGCATTGAATAGCTGCTTTTCACCGGGATTCAGATGGCTATTATGAATAACGCTATTCGTTGTATTTAAAAATTGTCACTGTAAATAGTGCTTTGGTTCGCAAACGAACGTTAAAAACGTTTACTGCCTGGAATTAAATTCAAAATTGTTTATTGCTTGTTTGCTCTCAAGAATATATTTGAACTCAAGAATATATAGAATAATTTTGATTTATATAACTGTTATTTTTATTCACTTGTTTTAAGCAATAATGAAAACTTCAATTAACATTTTTAAAGTGTTGCAGTTTGTTCAGTTTTGAAACTGATGGTATTCCAATATAGTGCAAAAATGCTCATTGAGTGAAATAAAATGTACTGAAAACTCTTGGGTAGTATGAAAGTAGAAAAAATATTAAATTGTACCAAAAAAGTACAATTGCACCGAAAATATCATCCCTGCCCAGCGGTGGCCAACGCAGACGAGCAGACCGCATCTCCGTTGGAAAGATCAGGCATTGGATAACCTGACAACGCTTGGAATTTCCAACTGGCGCCAGCAAGCACACGACAATAGAGGCTGGCGAAAATTCTTAGACGAGGCCAAAACCGACCAACGGTTGTAAGAGCCATCTAAGTAAGTAAGTAAGTAATCGGGCAACTCAAAGTAAAGAAATTTTCGAGTTGGCTGCTATTGCAGTTAAAGACACAAGTGTGAGAAAATCTTGTTAAATTTCTGCCAGTTTCTTTACATAGATACATAATAAAATAACATGGAATTGCCATTTGTTGGCTACAATAACCCAGAGTGGTATTTAAAGATAAAGATGAAGATAATATATCTTCGTACCTACTGACGTGTGCAAATATCTCTTGGACTTCTTCTAATAGAGGTGAAAGAGTTGGCATACCTACCAATGTGCTGTTCACCAAATATACCAGCCTAATGGCACTAAAATAATATGACTGGACCTGATTGGTTAATAAAATTCATTAAAAAAACAAAACTCACAACTTTCTATGAGGAGACCTGAAACCACTTTTCTTAGGCGGGCCAGGTTCAACGATTAAGAATTTTGAAGTATAATATAAGTTGCAGTCACCATTTCCGATTTGGCTCAAATTTTTTTTCTTGGATTGGTTTATTGTTTTAAAAGCAAATCCGGAGTTTGAGATTTCAAGAGTTTTTTCGCGGACCCCCAGCCTAAACAACGTAGCTCTGTCAATTTAAATTCGATTTTGGTAAATTTTATTTTTTAACTTTTTTAAATTTTTAATTTAAAAGTTTAATGCCATCAGACGCTATAATTTCTTTTTAACTTTCATAATTTAAGCGTTTTTAACGTTTCATTACCTTAAAATGAAAATAAGCTTTTTAAAATGAGCTTCTAAAACGAACGTATGATTTTCTCTAATAAAGATTTTAAATTGAGTGAATCGGCGAATTACTTAAGACTCCTCTCGGCGAATCACTTTTATGACCTAAGCATCTCACAGTCGGCGATACCCGTATGATTCTCAAATGAGCTCAACAGCAATTGCTTCCAAGCAATTAGCTGGTTATTCTCAGGCAATTGAAAATGCTAGGTGTAAAACAAAAAATGTAAGTGTTTTGGTCATTAATACTTAAAAAGGTAGATCCAAAATTTTAATCAAAAATTTAAAAACCAGTACGGATAAGTAGTCTATCTTGGATAGATTTGAAAAGAGCGAGAAAAAAAAAATTAAAATAATATAGTGTTATCAATGTGTGGAAAGGTGTGTTCGCATTAGTTAACAGGTGTAAGTGTATTGATACGATACTGAAAGGTGTGGTAAAATTAATTTACAAAATTCTTAAATTAATTTAAATGGAACAATTTTCTGCTGCTTACTTTAAAACAAGATGTTAAAAGTTACAGATCTTCATTAAGTTTTAGTTCGTGTTAAAGAGTTAAAATGCCATTTTTGGGAAACGAAAATAGATTCCTGAGCTGAAAAAAGGTTAAAAGCTCTTTATTTAGACTTCTCAAACCTTACCAAATGTAATTTCGTTTTTGGGAAAAATTAAGTGTACTTGAAAATCTCCTATACAAATAAAGGACGGTGTTATGTAAAAAGTATAACGTTAATGCAACTAAACCACAAGCCTTCAAATATTTTCATACAAATATGTATCGCCAGAAACAAATTTTATATTGAAGTACAATATAAGTTGCACTCACCATATCCGATTTGGCTCAAATTTTTTTTCTTGGATTGGTTTATTGCAGGCATGCACGTTAACGTTAATTTTAACGGTAACCGAAATATTTTTTTTGTTTCGTTGAAACGAAATAAAAAAATAATGTTAATTCAAAAAACGAAAAATATGTATTTCGTTTCGGAGAAAACGATATAAAAGTTTTTCGTTTTTTCCCAATCAACCGTTGAAAATAACGTTGATTTCAACAAAAAAATTTTGTTTTTTTTTTGTATCAGAAGAAATTTTTTTTAGCATTAGAAAATTATAGAAAATTTTTCGTTTTTCAACGAAACGAAATTTCATTTGATAAATCTTTAACGTTATTTAAAAAACGAAATAATTTTGATAATTTATTTTTCGGCCTCAACGAAACGAAAAAATTTTGTTGATTTCGTTGTGCATGTCTGGTTTATTGTTTTAAAAGAAAATTCGGAGTTTAGGCTTTAAAGAGTTTTTTCGCGGACCCACAGCCATGCGTGTGCTTAAAAAGGGTATATTTTGTGACAACATAGCTCTGTCAATTTAAATTCGATTTTTGTAAATTTTGTTTTTTAATTTTTTTAAATTTTTAATTTAAAAGTTTAATGCCATGCCAGCATCAGACGTTATAATTTTTTCTAACTTTCATAATTTCAGCTTTTTTACCGTTTCATTACCTTAAAATGAAAATAAACTTTATAAAATTTTTAAAATGAACTTCTAAACGTACGTATGATTTTCTATAATAAACATTTTAAATTGAGTTTTTAAAACGTTCGTTTGATAATTTAAAAAGAACATTTTACAAAATAACTTCTAATAATCTTCAATTCTAAAATGTTCATTTTAAAATATCAAATGTACATTTTAAAAGCTCATTTTAAAATGTTTACTATAGAAAATCAAACGAACGTTTAGAAAATCATTTTAAATTTTCTGTTTTTAAAATGAAAATACATTTTAGAGGGGCACAATCTGGGTTAAACGTTCTCAAAAGTAGCACGTTTCTGCTTTTCTGGTACGTAACAAGTGCAAGTAGAAGTGATTAACGACATAAGAATGGATTCAATGAATACAAAATTAATCCATGAATAAAATTTTGGATCCATATCCAATTTTAAAAACTTTATTTATCATAAATTTTTCGTATTCCGAATATTGAATTAGATTTTTAGACGAGTCGAAATAGGAAGTATTAAGATTTATTTAAATTATTTCAAGTTTGATAGATACCAATTAATAAGTGTTTTAAGATCAAAGAACTACAACTTTTGTTTAGAAAATGATATTCGATTTTGAATTTGTAATTTAATTTATTTTTTAGCCACTTTCTTACTAAGTGCAACAATTATGCGTATCCTGAAATTAAAGGATTATCGAGCAATTTGACAAAACAGTTTATTTCATTGATTTTTGTGAATACAAAAACGGTAGGCTCTAAAATTTTATCAAATTTTAACCAACAGTCGGATGCAATGGGATTATCTGAGGTCATAGGCGGGTCATTGGAACTTAAATGGGTTCCATGGAACATTTTGACCAAAATGGATGATTCTATGGCCAATCGGGTGCAATGGGATTATCTGAGGTCACAGGCGGGTCATTGGAACTTAAATGGGTTCCATGGAACATTTGGACCAAAATGGATGATTCTATGGCCAATCGGATGCAATGGGATTATCTGAGGTCACAGACGGGTCATTGTGTCTTTTGAGGGTTCCATGGAACATTTGGACCAAAATGGGTGATTCTATGGCCAATCGGATGCAATGGCATCATCTGAGGTCACAGGCGGGTCATTGGAACTTTTATGGGTTCCATGGAACATTTGGACCAAAATGGATGATTCTATGGCCAATCGGGTGCAATGGGATTATCTGAGGTCATAGGCGGGTCATTGGAACTTTTGGGTTCCATGGAACATTTGGACCAAAATGGATGATTCTATGGCCAATCGGATGCAATGGGATTATCTGAGGTCACAGGCGGGTCATTGTGTCTTTTGTGGGTTCCATGGAACATTTGGACCAAAATGGGTGATTCTATGGCCAATCGGATGCAATGGGATTATCTGAGGTCATAGGCGGGTCATTGAAACTTTTATGGGTTCCTTGGAACATTTGTACCAAAATGGGTGATTCTATGGCCAATCGGATGCAGTGGGATTATCTGAGGTCACAGGCGGGTCATTGGAACTTAAATGGGTTCCATGGAACATTTGGACCAAAATGGATGATTCTATGGCCAATCGGGTGCAATGGGATTATCTGAGGTCACAGGCGGGTCATTGGAACTTAAATGGGTTCCATGGAACATTTGGACCAAAATGGGTGATTCTATGTCCAATCGGATGCGATGGGATTATCTGAGGTCATAGGCGGGTCATTGGAACTTTTAATGCTTCTAGAGGGACGTCTAGATTTTGTTCATTCATCACGATTTGTAAAACTTTTTCTTCAAATTTTTACGTTTCGAGTTTTAGTTATTTAAATTTTACTGCCTCAGTTGTTGGTAACGACCAGGCGCGGAATCAAGGGGTAATTACCCCCCCCCCCCCCAAGAACTTTCAAATACTATTTTTTAATACTTTATTTGGAGATAATAATTATGTCCACAGCTTAAGGGTACTTTTATGTATAAATAAGCGATTCTGAAGGCGTGTTTTAAAAGATTACTAAAAAAAATGGTCAGAGACATTGTTAAACTCTAGTTTTTTTATTGATTTCAACAATTATTAAAGTATATACAAAAAAATTTTGTTTAGTTTTGTTTTGTGACGTCATTGGCTTGTAGGTGACGTTTTTATGAAGCGATGCGAAGAGTGACCATTTTGCTTGTAGAATCACATGATCTTTAGTCATCTGCAAAAATCAAAATATAATTATATGTTAAGCAAACACTTACGTCAAGGTAGTAACAGATCGTTATGTTCTCAAATTTACAGCCATTTTTTTAAACAATCAACTTTAAAGACGTGTTATTTTCTTACAAATAAAAAACTTGAAGTCACTACCTCAGCGTTAGTGTTTGCTTTATAATAATTATATTTTTGCAAAATATTAACGATTAGTTTAAAAATGTCCTTTATATGAAATCATTGAGCAAGCAACATTGATTTTGATTTGCAATAAGCGCAATTAAGATTTTGGCTATGCAGACCAAAGTTGCCACTTAAACTATTTTATTCTTCTAAATTTTTACTGAATACCTGCCAAACTTTTTTGCAACCAATGTGCCAACGAATTTTACCATAAAAAAACAATACGTGCATTGTACTTTCAGTTTTCACTTTATAAATTTTCAAAAAAAAAAAATTCAAAGAATGTAAAATCCAAAAGTTGGTTTTACTTCAATTATTTCATCATCAGTTAAATTATTTTTTAGAAATATTTCAGCTATATTCAGTCCTTATGAAAATATTATATACATCTGTAATACTTTTTGTCATATATGATATAAAGGGTGTTTCTTATGAGGTTTTTTTTTTCAATATGGATTACTCTGTTGTCTGACAGTTCTTTAACAGTTTAAAGTGACGTCTCTACTCAGTATTGTTTGGAAAATCATCATGAATAGGTTAACTCCAGAACAACGCTTCCAAATCGTGAAAATTTATTTTCAAAAACAGTGTTCAATTAAAAATGTTTATAGAGCACTTCGTGAATTTTATAGTGCACATAATCGTCCGTCTGTGACCACCATAAAGAACGTAATTACCAAATTTCGGTCTACATTCACTCTTTTGGATTCCAAGTCACCGAGAAGAATGAGAAGAGTGCGTACAGAAGAAAATATTGCTGTCGTTGAGGCCAGTGTCAAAGAAAACGTTAATTTATCTATTTGTCTCTGAAAATGAGGAAGGACGACGCGTTACCGTGAATAGAAATCGATACAGAACCATGATCAATGAATTTTTGTTGCCAAACCTTCAAGATATGGATGTTGAAATACGCCCTCAAAGACTTTTGGGTCGAAAAGTGGACCTCCAGAATGCCCTTTGTGCAAAATAGTCGTGATGGCCATAGACACGAAATTATATTTAAATGTTAAATGCCAAGAAATTATCTACCAAATAAAAATTTTTTTGGCTATTTCATAATTTGGCATGTGTTTTATTTAAATTTCAAATCGATATAACCCTTATAATATAACCAATATAACCTTTTATAACAGGGTTGTTTTGAAGTGAATTAATGTTAGGTTAAAGTTGCTTAAATTGTATCAACTGCGCAAATAATTTATTGCATACAATTTTTTTTGTTGGACTTAATTCTAAATTGTTTGGAATTCTGCAATTTTTCAAGCCTACCTTAACTTACTTTTTATATAAATAGCGCAGGGAAAACAGTTAAGAACCATTTTCTCCCGTGTTTTTCAACCGATTTTGATAATTCTGTTTTTAAATGAATTAGAGTGCGGAGAAGAAGTGCACCGACTATTTTATACAACTATAAATAAACAAACAAAAATTGGTCGATTTGCGACCCCAGGGCGGTACTAGTAATTATAATTGCAACAAACCAACCAAATTACCACAACCGACTTTCATGAAATAAAACTGCTATCTTAGTAAGGAACTAATTCAAATTCAATTATTTCATGAACTTAAAATTTGGCAGTGTAAATTGAAGAGCGAAACTAAGGTTAATGATATCAACGCCGTTTTTACTCTTTATAATAACGTCATTTCTCCACTAATTTCTATAACGTTTGCTATCTTTGCCACGCTTCCTATCAGTGTAGAAACAGCTGAGCGAAGTTTTTCTATACTGCAACGGTTAAAAATATGGTTCCTTTCGAATTGAGAACGATTGAATGGACTCGCATTATTGCATATACTTAGAGACATTTAAATAAATATTAACAAAGTTATTGATAACTTTGCGATGATTTTGTCATATGAATTTGTCAGTAACAAAATTAAGCTTTATGAAAGCTGCAGAGATCTCGATAAACAATCCCAAATGAATTTTGGCTGCTGATTTCAAATATGGACTCCATTTTTCTCCATCAGCTCGAGTTTTTGAGTTTTAGGCAAAAACATGATGATCAGTTTTTTTTCTGATAATATTGCTATATCTATTATATTGACCTACCGATTTGTTTTACTATGACTGATTTCAATGAAGAAATATTAGACCTTTCAATTTTTGCACATTCATTAACAATATATTCGACAGTTTCGAAGATATCGACGTTCAAAGACGAAAACATTTCACAATTTTACGTGGGCTGCTCTTGTTAGATTAAGAGTTTTTATTTACTTTTCGCTGAGATAT
Organism: Tetanocera ferruginea; assembly: GCA_958299015.1. NCBI lineage: Eukaryota > Metazoa > Arthropoda > Insecta > Diptera > Sciomyzidae > Tetanocera > Tetanocera ferruginea. The sequence goes on from OY282642.1 coordinate 61,273,553, forward strand.
TATTCCAAAAAAAGGGATAAATAAATAAATACGAAAATGTGCGTGTATGTGTCTGGGAAAAATGCTTCTTAAATAATTCAATAATTTCAATTTAAAAAGTACAATATGTCTATTTGTAAAAAGGCAAAATTTTCTCAAATCGAAAATGTGTGTCTTTGATAATTTACCCCCCCCCCCAAGATTTTTTCCAGATCCGCCCCTGGTAACGACATTAAATTTTGGTAATGAAATTAATAATGTTAACTGTTTATGCATGATGAGTTTATATGTTTAACCACTTTGCCTATTGTACATGATTATATAAAATTCCAAGGCAATCAATAAGAAGTAAACTCTAATCGCGCGTCGGAGCTGACTTAGTGCTACATATTATAAAAATATTGGCGAGATTTAGTACAAAGTAATAGGCAACCATTCAATGGAACGGACGCGACAAAAAATAAAATTTTGTTTAAGCTCGTAAAGAAATATGCAAAATCAAGCTAATTTTGAGAACTTTTTTTTAATATATAATATGCATGTTATTGGAGGTCAAAAGATAACTATTCTTCGTAGACTTCGATATAATAGAATTATCTCTTCCGTTTTTTTAAATAGATATAGACGAATACGGATGCGACAAATTTTTTCATCAGTAGTAAAATACAGTAAAGATGTTCATTTTAAATTTTAATAATAATACATCATAAGTGAAATTCAAGTAACATAGCAGTATAACTAATCAAAATAAAAAAAAATTTTTATTTTTTTTCCATAGTCGGTTTTATTTCTTGAAAAATTGCATAGGGGCCGTTCAAATATTATGTAAGCAGATTTATACAATTATTTACTCCCATCCCCCTTGTCAGCAAAAGTAAGCAAAGCTCTTACCCCCTCCCCAATGCTTACGTAAACATTTTTTAAATATAAATGTATTTTTTTTATATTATAATTATAATGTTATAATTATAATTTTAAAAATAAGAAAATAGATTTATGATATAGATTAGATTTTACTGATACAGTATTCAACATAGAAGAAGGGACAAAAATATTATAATCTTACGAGCATAAGAAACTTAATTTACATTTTTGGTACACATATTAAATTAAAATTAACTTCAGTCCATGAAACCCGATCCATGATTCTAAGTTTTCGATGACATTGAATTACATGGAATGCTGCTAAGTGTTGTGAGTATGCTCACTTTCATCCTATTTTGGAATGTATGCGTCGTTCTCATCTATTCAGCACATCATGGTGCTCTAAATTTTGAATAATGCACATCAGTTCATAAGCACGACGAGCAGCGACTCTTGCAGGTCTAACTTACCTAGCAGTGTGCGTGTTTACTTTTTTATGGATCTTCTCGATGTGATGATTTAGTGACTTGACGGAAGCATGATAAAGATCACACGTTTTGCATGTTCGACTTGCTTTGCTTTGCTTACAATACGTCTACTCGCTCCAGTATCCAAACGAAACAATATACTGATAGAGGAAATTTAGACAAATGTATAGCATGCGGTAATTCCCCTAATGTGTTCCACAGCGAGTGCCTAAACGTATGCATTATTTGCGGTAATCCCCGAAAATTCGTTTCGTTTTCAAGCAAAGACAATGTGAGGATTTCCATTCGTGTAAAAAAGTAAATAACTACCGATGACGTAATCATCATCTTGACTCCCCTACCCAAAACAAAGACGCCCCCACCCCCCATAGTGCTTACGTAATACTTGAACGGCCCCATACTACGTTTTGAATTCTTCCGATTTTACTAGCGATTTCATGAGTACTTAGGTTGTGTTTCTTGTACACCTCAATTTTAATTTTTTTCTTCGTTTTTTAAACTTTTTCGCGTCCTATTTTGCCACAATTACTCTAACCACTTTTAGTAATTTTGAAGAGACAAGACAAGAACTGAAGATATTAACTGTGAACATATTCTAATCACGTATCAAAAAAAGCATAATTTTGTAATGACAAAGCTAAAATTATAACAGAAAAATAACGGTACTTTATCTCATAACATAACTTTGCATTACTTTTCATGATAAAGTACTTAAGAAAATACAACTGAATTAAGTTTTCTGTTAAGCTCTTTTTGTGAGAAAAAATAATTTTTATCTTATTTCAATAGTGAACCTAATCTGCGGACGCGGAGTGTATATGTATTTTTTTTTTTTTAGATAAAGCATTTTAAAAAGCAATTTTAGATGTTTTCGTAAAAAATAACTTTGTTCTTGCGGGTGAGGATGAAAACCTATTATTTTCCTAAAATTTTTTTGGGAAGATCGTCAGCCCAAGTTACATTTGAGTCTGAAGTTCAAGCAAAAAATGTATTCGTTACCCCCAATTATATACATAGTATATGGTATGTTTATTTAAAAACCTTGCTCTTTTTAATTTCTTTTGCTTTGTTACACTTTTTATAAAGCAATCTAGTCTTAAACTTAATATAGCAAGAACAAAATATTAATAAAATTTTAATATTTTAATTTATTTTAAGAGTCTCATAAAGAATGTCGAAAAGAAATGAAATAAATCGTCAAGGGTTTTCGTTACGGCGCCTTATTCTGCAAGGAGCACGCGTTACAGCTTCCACCCGTCACAATTCAAGAACTTGCGATAAAGAGGATGGTAAAACGAAAAACTTTGTGAGTAAGAATGTTAATTAAGTTTTAAGAAAATACTTTTTCAAGTGTTAAATTAAAAAATGTTGTATCGACTATTTTATCTATATTTGTAACTTCAGTGATAACCTCGTATGAAAACATTGTTTTGGGATAAGACTATTACGGTAATTTTATATATTTTTTTTTTATTTAATGTTGTATATCATTTGAATAGAAAGCATTTAAATTTCTTCGATCTTTCTTCAAAATGGATAAATTGTATAGAAAGCTATTCGAAGAATTTTAACAAGACCTATAATTTGTTCTTATTATTATATCAGACTACCAAATTTTTGATTATGCAAATTCGACTCTAGTTTTTTCGGTATTTATATTGTTTTTTAATGTCACACGTATCGGTATTCTTCTCTTTGTTATATTTGAATCACGCGTGAAGACTTGATCTCAAACTTGCAATGCTTACAATTTTTATACCAGTTTGCATGTAGCACAATGTAAGATTTTAGAAGTTGAGCGCTCAAAACTATCAAATGCAAACGATTTTACTAAGTATTTTTAAAATTTTAAAAGGTTTTCAATTTCGGGTACAGTTTTTCTATATCTTTGATACATTCTGAAATATCAGGGCTGCTTATTGGAACTATTTTACTTTCTGCGCCAATATTTAAAATTTAAAATCATTTTGTAACTTTGAAACTATTCTGCAAGCAAATTTTTAAAGATATTAAGTTGTAATTTTCTTTTTTAGCGCAATTAAGAAATTAATCAGCCACCAACTTTACCTTAATTTGAAATTCGTTTGTCTGTTGAACACAGTAACTGAAATCAGGAAACCTTATTCCCAACTTTCGGTAAACTTCTAAAATCTCGCCCTAACTCAAGCAAAAAACGACCTATGAGACCTATTTGTTTAATCCTCTTTCCATCTATAACCCATATAAATATAGGTTCTGCAGTTTGTCGCCTGTTGAAAAAACTTTTTAATTACGATATTCGTATACTCCACGTGTACTGTGTAAGGTTGCGTTTATAGTGAACGCCGAGTCAGACAGACAGGCACACAGGCGCAGACAGCAACCTACCAAACAAATTAGCCGTGCATAGTGAATACGAGAAGCAGATCAGATCAGATCAGATCAGATTAAATTGATTGCTTATGTTTTTGCAATTTTGCTTTATTTTTCATGCTAATATGAAGGCATCAGTTATGGCGTTTATAAAAAATGTGTTTTTTTATTCATAAATGTTCTGCCACGCTTATGCAAAAACAATTACATATCAAAACAACACAAATCTCTATTAACGTTGTCCAAAACCAACCATTGCACTCACATGAACAAATGCGTGAATGCTGCTGTTGTTTCGTTCAACACTCTGTCGTTGCATCTTTTTCGGTCCGTTAAATTTCACGCTCTGCCCGTCGTCTTCGTCACCTCCCTTGCCAAAAAAAAACTAAAATCATTTCATTTGAACAATTATTGTATATCTTTATCTACCAAATTTGACTCAAATTTCGCACAAAGAATGCTCACATCAAAAAAGCTCACAAATAATATGCTATGTTTTTTTGCTTTATAGGCCTATTACGGTTCACAGCAATAAACTGATGTGTCTTCTATAGAGTAGACACAACAGTCAAGAAGACACAACAGTTTCGAGCTATTATGATTCACAACAATACATTGTTGTTATTCTTGATTGTGGAACGAATGTAGAATTTGTTACTTTGGCTGTTCATTCTCAAAAAAAAAAATTATAATAAACAAACAATTTTCGGTTTAATTTGAAAAAAGTTAGAACGCTATGGATACTATTCTTATATTTATTATGAGGTGACGGTGAACACGATGTGACGACCGCTAGAGATAAGAAACGGCTTCGGGACCACTCGAATCCATTGAAGAACGTTACTTGGATATACTACTGAATTGGCTCTTGTTAGTCCCATTTGTTCTTTCAAGTACAGATATTTTCAATTTTCTGTAGGATGCGGTTCCACCAAGCTCAAAAAAAACAAAATAAACTACAATCCCACGAATACTGAAGCTTACCGCTGCGCTGTGCTTCTTTGCCGATGGCTATTAGCTATCAAAAGTGCACGACAATGATTTATGGGTTGGATAGGCTAAGTTCAGTTCCAGGTATATTAAGAGAAGCGCTAGATTTCGTCAAGACTTCGATGGATCCATCTTGCTACTTCAACACAACACCAAATTAGGTATCTTAAAATTTTGACAGATACCAAGACAATCCAACACAACTGTTGTGTATCATAATAAGTGTATTGAAGACACATCATCATTGACGGACAACAGTGGAATGTATTCAGTAGTATTGTTGTCAATCGTAATAGCAATTTTCACATTGAAGACATAAATGACTGTTGTGTTGTGAACCATAATAAGGCTATTAATTTCATATGTTGTTTTGTTTTATTTATGTAATTTGTCACAATCAGCAAAAACATCAATCCTCACACTCCTTTACATTCGATCATGGTTTGTTTTCTTGAGTTCATCAATATTTGAATATGTGTGTCATAGACACTGTGGACATGCAAGTTGTTGTTTGTTCTATTGTTTTTTTTTATTCTTGCTCTGTTGCTGTTGTGTTTTTTTTTGTGTAATTTGTCACAAACAACAAAAACATAGGCACGCATGCGCAACAAAAAAATAAAATCAATCCTCCCACTCCTTTGCACTCGATCATGCGTTTGCATGCTTTGTGTTTTTGAGTTCATCAAAATTTGAATATGTGTGTCATAGACACTGTGGACATGCAAGTTGATGTTTATTCTTTTGTTTTTTTTTTTATTCTTGCTGTTTCTGTTGGTTTCTTCTTATAAGAAATTTGTATTTGTTTCTTAATGTATTTGTTGAGTACTCTTGCACTCAAAAAATGTTGAGAACAAAATGCAGAATTCTTTATGAGGGAAGATCAACGTAATGAATAATTGCATAATATTTTTCCAAATTTGTAAATGATGCGCTTTTAAAAACGCTGTTTCCTTAAAACTATTAAAAACTACTCAAAATAACTTAACCTGCTCGTAATCAGCTGTGAGAAACCTGAGCTAGCCTCCTTTCACGTCTGATCTGATCTGCCTGCTGTCACTATGCAATCTTTGAGCAGGTTTATATGAAATTGTATGAAGCCACTTTTGTCGCGCTGGCCTGCCTACCTGTCTGTCTGTCTGACTCGGCGTTCACTATAACCGCAACCTAAGGGGGGTAATATTAATTTTGCCACGACGTGTATAATGACCATAAGGAGGTATAGAAAAGTATATATATTCTTGATAAGCATAACCACTTGAGTTGATTTAGCTATGTCCGTCTGTCTGTCTGCCTGTCTGTGGACACGATTACAGCCGTAATTTTTAAGCCATCGTTGTGAAATTCGATACACGGTTAAAAATTTTGGACTAGTTTTTAATCCAAACTTTGGTTTAAAGGAATTTTTAATCCTAAAAGTACTATTTTTGATTCCATATTTTAGTTTAATTTTTTTTAATCCGAAAAAGTTTAAGTTTAAAACTATTTTTGGACTACAAATTTGCATTAAGGTAGTGTTTTCAGGAAAAAGTATTTATATTATTTAATAGCTGAATTACAATGCAGCAGTGGCAGTGGCAGCAGCTGTGTTCGTGGCAACGGCAGCGATCAGCTGTTTCGTATTTTACTGACTGCAAATTACAATCTAGAAGTGGCAGCGGCAGCATCAAAAGCAGTCAATGTGGAATTTTTCTTAGTAGTTTAATTATTTGCATGTTGGCAGTACTGATTACTGCCACTGCTGCTATGTAAGTTTCACCATTGAACAACAGTATTCCTAAAATTACAGCTGATCAATGCCACTGCCACTGACGCTGCCACTGCCGCAGGTATAAGATTGAAAACTACTACTACTACGAAATTTAAGCTAAATATAATTCTAAATGTTGTTAAAGCATCCGAAATTTATTTTTAAGTAAATGAAAAAAATTGTTAATTAAAATCTGAACCAAAATATAATATACATTATAACAGTAAACAGTGCTTAAACCTTTGTGGATTAAATAGTAATCCTATTTGGATTACAATATTTTAAACTTTGTTGGACTAAAATCTAATCCTTTTTGGATTATAGTTGTTAATACTTTATGATAGATTTATGTTTATAATTAATTTATTGGTTGTAATGTTTATACTTTTTGATATATATATTTTATAGATTATATTGAATTGCATATGTACACAGAAATAAAAACAACAAAAAGTAAACACTAAGCAGTTAAACAATTTGTTTATAAAATCAACTGCACATAAAGCGCAGTTTGTTGACACCAGCATATTTTTAGGCCAACGGCATGCATTTCATCATTGTTAATTCAGCTGAATTGCAACCAAAATAAAATTGTAAAATTGGGTCACAAAAATAAGTGCAATAACCTGCGGTCAAGAAACTCCGTTCTTATAGTGCAATACAGCAATTTTATATTTGTGATTTTTATTATTGTGCAATGCAGCACTTTCATATTTGTTAATATTAAATTATTCATATTTTAGTCTTAAGTATTTTCCTTTAAATACTCCTAGCTTTAGTTTACTGGGGAGTCAGTTCTATTAAAAGGTTCAAGAATAAAAGTTTCAATTTGGAACTAAAAATTGTTGTGTGGTGTTTTCTTTGTGTCACTTGATCATTCAACTGAGTATTGGTTCATGTACCTATACTCAGCCAACATCTGATTTGGTTTGTACCTAATCAGTTAACAAATATTCATTGGTGACCCCGACGTGATCAATACGAAAGATAACTGGTTCAAGTGCCAAGTATCCATCAATCTATTGATGACTAATCAAACAATCGGCCGTAATAAAGTGACCCAGACGACACCAAACAAGTTCTCCACCAACATCCGATTAGAAGACAGCAATCAACTAAGTGATGGAGGAATTGTACATAGCACAGTCTCAGCTCGGAGACGAAATCGAAAGGATCATCCGGAACTACAACAAGGATCCAGAAGTTCGGAGGGATCTTAAATATTACAAACTACGGCTAAGCCAGCTTGAAACCATACATGCCAAATTCAAGGCAAATCATGTAGAGCTTAGTAAAACAAAGGATCGCAGTCACGAGTATTTTGTTAATACTCTACATGCAGCTGACAGTGCTTTGCGAAAAATACGTAAAGCACTTTAAGCAAGAAATCAAAACTTTGGATTCAGCGATTGATGAAGACAGTGTTGACGACAATATTCAGAGACCGGAACATGGTGCATTAGGCGAAGACATCTCAAACAAGGAGAATCTAACTAATGTCCTGATAAGAAAGGCCCACAGAAAAATGTCTCTCCTAGAGTCAAGGCTCTCTAACATAAGAGTCTTGGAGGGACAATCGTCACCGTATTATGACCTCAAGGCGGAATTTGTGAACCAACTATGGCACGACATAGCCATATTTGACGAATAAATTTGGGATCAACACTCCAATCCAGTAGCTTTAGGCTATGATGCAGAGAAGTTTCAGTCACTTGAGCAAGAAGTGCATCTAAAATTAACAGAGATCACTTTAATGCTTAATCAACCCGTTCAACAGCATGAGTCCCACCCTTCAAAGGGCACTTTACCAATTCCAAAGGTACAAATTCCGAAATTTGATGGGGATTACTTAAAATGGAGCCAATTCCACGGCTTGTTTACTGAAATCATCCATAAACAACCATTGTCAACCGTGGAAAAAATGTGGCATCTAAAAACACAGCTTACAGGAGAAGCAGCAAGTTTAATCAGTCACCTAGCTACTACTGATGAAAACTATGTCGCAGCATGGAAGCTACTAGAAGAGCGCTACAACAACAAAAGAGTATTGACATCAACACTTATAAAGAAACTGGTAGATCAACCATCCGGAACTTCAAATATAACAGCAGTTAAACACCTGCACGACACAACAAGGGAATGCCTACTTGCTTTAAATAATTTAGGCATCAAAACTGATTCATGGGATCCATTGCTGATTCACCTTCTCATCAAAAAATTCGATCGAAGCACATACATTCAATATGAACAATCAATTGTGTGGCCTAAGGAAATTCCTAAAATGTCAGAATTGTTGGCTTTCCTGGAATTACAATTCCAAACCATGGAAACTATTGGACAACGAGAAAAACCAAAGGCGCCAGCAAAGGTCTTAACATCATCAGCCGCACAAATTGACATCAAACTCTGTTTGTCATGTGGAAAGAAATTCCATCCGCTCTTTGCATGCGACAACTTTCTAAAGCTCAAGGTGCAGGATCGTATAAAATTTGTGCAAAAATACAAATTATGCCTGAATTGTCTAAAGCCAGGTCACGCAGCAGTACAATGTGTGTGGCGACACTGTCCAAAGTGTTCGAAAAAACGCAATTCACTACTTCATCTGCAGCAACAAGAATTGTCATCAAATGGAACAAGGAATGAAGCAAAGGAAAATTCACCTGCAACTGTGACAACAACTAATCATGCAATGAAAAACAACAATTATGTACTGTTGGCTACAGCAAAAATTCGAGTTGTAGCAAACAATGGACAGGTATGCGAAGTACGTGCACAAATGGATTCCGGTTAACCAATCAACATGGTGACACAACGGTTCGTCAACAAGTTATCATTAACCACTACAAGGTCCCAGCTTTCCATTGAAGGAATCGGACAACAAACTGGAATCTCAACTTCAAGAGTCAACGTTGCGATTCATTCACGAACAGAAGACTTTTCAACTAGAATAGAAGCTTATGTTGTGCCGAAACTTATTTCCTCACAACCAACGAAGGACCTAGAAGTGACAAATTGGAACCTTCCAGGTCATCTAAACCTAGCCGATCCCGAATTTTTCAAGTCAGGAAAAATTGACATGCTTATTGGTGCTGAGCTTTAACATAGCCTAATCCACCCAGAGCAGCTTACACCAAAAAGAAATCAGCCACTTATACAAAACACGATTTTTGGATGGATTGTCATTGGAAAAACTGAAGTGTCAACAGAAGCAACTGCAGCATGCGCCGTAGCTACCATAGAAGATGAAAACTTGGACTCTATTCTTGAAAGATTTTAGAGAATCGACGATTTGAACACAGTCAGCCAGGTCATGACCCCAGTTGAAAATTGGTGTGAAACCCATTTTGCCTACATAAAGTTCATGGATGAGTACGAATCGTTGAATCATAAGGAAAAGATATGACCGAAAGATGTTCCCGATGTCCATTATTTCATTCCTCATCATTATGTGCTAAAACCAGATAGCAGTACCACAAAGCTCAGGGTCGTATTTGACGCATCATCCAAAACGTCAAGTGGCCAGGCTTTAAACGAAATATTGCATAAGGGCCCTACTGTTCAAAGTGATCTTTTTTCAATGATGTTGCGCTTTAGAACATACAAATACGTATTCACAGCCGATATTGAAAAGATGTATCGACAGATTGGTATGCATGAAGAGGACACAGTTCAGCAGCTCATTGTGTGGCGGAAGGACCCAAGTGAAGTTATTCAATACTATCGACTTAAAACAGTGACGTACGGAACAACATCAGCACCTTATCTGGCTACCAAATGTCTGCAATATCTGGCAAAACAGAATATGAGTAAATACCCACAAGGTGCACGAACTTTGCTTGAAGATTTTTATGTGGACGATTGTCTCAGTGGTGCCAATGACATCGCATCAGCTTTAGAATCTAAAACCCAACTTACACAAATTCTTCAAGAAGCTGGCTTCAAACTCCGGAAATGGTGTTCTTACAACTTAAGGCTACTAGCAAATATACCCGTGGAACATCAAGAAGTTAATTTGGATCTGGATGATAAAGCTACAAAGACACTAGGTCTCATTTGGCATTCAAAAACAGATCAACTGTGCGGACGAGCAAACCTATCGCCAGTTCAACCGATTACAAAACGGGTAGTAGCTTCAGACTTAGCACGAATCTTCGACCCATTAGGAATCTTTGGGCCTGTAATTGTATCCGCAAAAATATTCATGCAAAAGTTATGAAACAAGAATATGGATGGGATGAAAGGCTACCACATCAAATTCAACAAGAATGACAACACTTCAGAAAAAATATATTGGAACTCAATAACTTAAAGGTACCCCGACACATCCTTTATTCAAAACCTCAAGTAAAGGTTCAGCTACACACCTTTGCCGATGCCTCAGAACGAGCGTACGGAGCAGCTGTTTGTGCGAACAACATTCAAGGATCGAACCATAACATCGAACTTGCTCTGCGCAAAATCAAGGATAGCACCCTTAAAACTTCAAACGCTTCCTCGATTGGAATTGTGTGCAGCTGTTCTAGGAGTCGAGCTTACAGAACGAGTGAAGCAGGATCTGAAATGTCAACATGTACCAGCATTTTTTTGGTCAGACTCAGAAATAGTGGTGACCGTGGCATGCAGGTTAAGTGTGTGGGTTAGCATGCTCGGAGCCCGGGTTCGATCCCCAGCCGCGGCGAAAAAGTTTTTTCAATAAAAAATTTTTCTGATCGGTCATCACCTCTCTGCAGACAATGGCAAACCTCAGAGAGTAAGAAATGCCATGTAAAGCTTCTTGACAACATGAACTTTAGCCGTTCGGAGTCGGCATAAAACATGTAGGTCCAGTTCTCGGTCAATTGTGTGCAAACATTTAGTAACACACACAACACAATTGATCATAAGAAGCTCGGTCAAAGTCCTTGCAAGGGCTGAAATGGCCAATTTGTTTTTTTTTTTTCAGAAATAGTTTTATAATGGATTAAAACATCAGCATCTTCATTACACACTTTCGTTGCCAACCGAGTAAGCAGGATTCAAGATATATCACATATCAATCAATGGGATCATGTCTCATCAAAGCGCCAGTTTATGAAAATTTTGAAATCTTCGATGACAAACAAGGAAGAGAAACGAACACTGCATCAATAGTAACTTCGTCGTCAGCATCATCCGAGGCGCTAATTTATGGAATCAACCACAAAAACTCATTTCGAGCTTTGCAACGCACAGTTGCCTACATGCTACGTTTTATTGAAAATCTTAAGAAACAAACAACAGCTCGACCAAATCATCTATCCATATGTGCATCAGAAATGAATAAGTCCTTGGCAGTTATAATCAGGACTATTCAAATGGCATATTTAAAAAGTGAAATTAAAGACTTACAAAAATACAAGCAAGTGAGCAAATCAAATCAACTTGCCAACCTATGTCCTTTCTTAGACGATCAAGGTTTAATGCGTGTGGGAGACCGATTAGAAGCATCATCATTACCCTTTGATGAAAAACATCGAATCTTGCTACCATACAATGATTCAATAGTAAAATTGTTACTTATCATGGTTCATCAAGACAACAAACATTGCGGCCCGCTGGCCTTATTGGCAGCCTCGAGGCAGAAATTCTGGATTGTAAGAGGAAAAACAATGGCACGCAATATTGTACAAAACTGTGTGCGTTGCGTCAGAGCAAAACCAAAGCTCTACAGCCAAATCATGGGCAATCTACCAGCGGATAGAGTAACTGAAACACGGCCATTTCTAACAGCTGGTGTTGATTACTGCGGTCCAATATGGATCCATTACAAAATCCTCGGAAAACGACCTCAAAAAGCATATATTGCAGTATTTTGTTGTTTTGTTACGAAAGCGGTACATATGGAGATTGTTTCGGACATCACTACTGACGCCTTTATTGGAGCACTAAAACGTTTTATCAGCCGCCGTGGCAGGTGCCAGACATTGTATTCTGATAATGCAACAAATTTTGTGGGTGCAAAGAATCAATTGAATGAATTGCAACAAGCTGTTTTCTCTAATTCAGCTCAAGAGAAAATTATTAAATCCTGCAGTGACAAGGGCATCGAATTTAAGTTCATTCCGCCCAAAGCCCCTCATTAGGTGGACTCTGGGAAGCTGCAGTCAAATCTGCGAAGCATCATTTGCGTCGCAGTGTCTCTACTGCTTCTCTTACATATGAAGAATTAGAGACTGTTGTAGTTGAAATAGAGGCAATTCTAAACTCTAGGCCTCTCACCCCGTTGTCTTCAGACCCAAATGATATAGGAGCACTAACACCAGGTCACTTCATCATAGGAGAACCACTTACAACCCCAGTCGACTCAAGGGTATCAGAAACCAGAAGATCACTTAAAACAAATTGGAAATATGTGTCAGATATAAAACATAGATTCTGGACAAGATGGCACCACGAATACCTGCACGAGCTCCAACAAAGGTCTAATTGGAAGCATCCAACACAAAATGTAAAGGAAGGCACATTGGTCATCATAAAGAAGGATAACGTTCCAGTCCTTCAATGGCCCCTTGGTCGAATTATTCGAACCTACAAGGGAGATGATGGCTTTATTCAGGTCGTTGATGTTAAGACAGCTTCGGGCATATCCAAACGACCCATACACGAATTAGCTCAATTATTCACTGAAGAAGAAACAGAAAAAATAGAACCTGCAACAAGTGTACTGACAAATAATCACAAACGTAAATGGCCACATCCACATGAAGATATCCCAAAAAACAAGTCGACATCAAAGGGTCTTGCTCTCTCAGTAATGCTGGTTGCATTACTGATGTTGCCATTAGCAATGACCTCTCCAATAAATACATCAAGATTTCGTAACAAGCCTGGCATTTACTTCGAAGGAATAGGTGCCGCACGGCTATCAACAGGTATCCGGAAAATCATCATATACTATGACCTTGCGCCGCTTCATTACCAAATAAATTCACTATCAGATGGAATCACAACACTCAGGAAGCTCTGCTTACACCCGACGTCGGACAGCTCATGCAGTTCACTCATCGATTACTTTGAAGCTACTGTTAACAACCTGCACCAGGAGGAAACCTTATTGTTATCAAATCGTCCCAAAATAGGTGCATTTTATGTCATCGGAAACGTGGCTCACACTTTGTTTGGTGTTCTCGACTCAGACTATGCCGAACAGATGTCAAACACTATAAATGAAGTCAAATCCAACGAAGAACATCTTTTAAGGCTGTTGAAGAATCAAACGTCAATTATTGATTCCACAATCAACATAATAAAACAAGATGAAGTGGATACATCCTCACGTTTGACTGAAATACAGCGTTTGATCAACGTGGACATAAACAAAATTGAAGACACAGCTGCTCAACTACGGCTGACTCAGCAACTGACAGTTTTAATTACTCAAGTCTCTATGGTTAGCACAGATTTGCAGCACACACAAGCAGATTTGATAAACATCCTAACGCACACTAAACATGAAAAAATAAGTCCACAGATCCTTACACCAAAACAACTTGCGAAGGAAATCCTGACTATCAAAGGACACTTACCTACTAGTTGGGCCCTGCCAGTCGAAGACCACAACCTGCTGGACCTTTATACCATTATGGGTGTTAAGTCTGGATTAATAACAAGGAATCACGTCATCTTTGAATTAGCTGTACCACTAGTTGATCATAATAAACTAGACCTATATCTTATACACCCGATTCCAATAACAGTAAATAACACGCTTGTGGCAATTAAACCCACCACCGAAATTCTAGCAGTCAGCGGCCATCGGGATCAATACATTGCACTTAGCCGAGCCGAGGTTCAAGCAGCAACATTGACTAGTGATGACATTTATTTAATAAGCAGGAGGCAAGCTACCATTGGAAGGCAATCAAAGAAACTTGCTTGCGAGATTCAACTTTTTAACAACAAAACGTCCCAAACCTGTGACTTAACAAAGTACTCTGATCAGTCAACATTTACATCATTGCATCTTGCTAATGAATGGATTTACGCTTCGACAATTCCAACTGAAATCACAGCAGTTTGTAATCACGAAACCATTCAACTAACACTTACAGGGTCAGGAATACTCACAATTGACCAACACTGCATCTTAAAAAATGATGACATCCAGACCAAGGTTATATTGAATCATCCAGTCGAGTATACACATCATTTTCTGGTATCGGAAATATCTCGTCCATCATCAGTCAACCTAACGCACCACAGGGCTTATTAACACCAAACTTCAAAGATATTGAAACAAAACTAGAACAACTCACTGATCTTCAAACGAAACTATCAAAAGAAGATTTTGACCAGCTACCGAACCAACTCGAATCCAATAAAATCCATCATCATGTAATCAGTTATTCAGCGTTAATTTTAGCGATATTTGGTATCATAACCTACAGTACTTGCAAGATAAGAACACACTTTCAACGAAGATTCCCAACCAAGGCTAGCACATCTCCTCAACCGATGCCACGTCAGCACAAGTCACCATTTGATGTAGACATTACTTAAGTTGAGTTAGACACTCAACGGGGGGGAGAATGTTAATACTTTATGATAGATTTATGTTTATAATTAATTCATTGGTTGTAATGTTTATACTTTATGATATATACTAGTGTAAAAGCCCGTCCTACGACGGGAAGGAACCATTTAGAGTACAAAATGCGACAAAAAATTTATTGGATTTATATACAAAGGTTTTTATTTGAAAACATGTTTATTAAATTATTTTTATAAAACTTCCGTATATACAACATTTCTAGTAAAAAAATTCTTATGCTTGGTTTTCACTTAGGGGCAGTTTTTCAGTGCGGGTGTAAACTCTAGTCAAATTAAACCAAGGTTAACTCACCAAAATTGGACGTTTAAGCTCGGTTTAAGCAAAAAACAACACATCATATGATAATTTAAGTCAATTCAACTTAAACGAATGCTACAATATCTAGTTAAACAGAGTTTCACATCTCTTTTTGGTGAATTAATCTCAGTTTAATTTGACTCGAGTTTAAACCCGCACTGAAAAACTGGCCCTTAGTCATTTTTGTTTGACAGGAAATTTAAAAGTTTAAAAAATCACATAAATAACATTTTTTTTTTGCACTTTTTGCTATAAACATGTGAAGGGATCAGTTTTTCCTATTTTTCGCCATTGTTAAACAGAAAAAAATGACAACGTGTTGGCATTTTTCATGTGACTGACAACAACTGACCATTGAAATTGACATAGTGAAAACCATGCTTTAGAATTTTAACCAATTAACCTTGTACCTTGCCATCTATAATGCTTAGTTTTACATCATCAGCCCGCTAAAACTGCCCATGACTAAATACCAGTTCTTTTAGAACAACTCCTACTTTTTGCAATATTTAACCTTGCAATGTATTTATGGTCATTGAAAATGTCAGTTTAACTGGAAATTGACGGCTTCGGAGAGTGAAAGGCAAATCTGTGTTTGTCGGGGCCAAATCAATTCTAGGTATGAAAACTATTTAATGTTCGCCAGTGCACCTGTCAATACTTGTGCGATGATAAATAAAGTTTTTAGGTTTTTCAAAACTAACCACCTTCCATTACAGATATCTCTTTTGGTATGGAAATTTCGAAGAAGTATTATAATACTTCCAATTTTGAGGTTTAACTTATGCAGTGGCATTCCTAAAGGATAAAATTTATTCAAAAACTCGGCAGGGCAATTTTGTCTATCGCTATCATCACTGTCTTCAATTTAATCCGTGCTCAAATCTCTCACTGTGTCACCAACTAAAATATTTAGAATTTGCTCGTTGAATTCGTTCACTTCGGAATTTTTTGGGTACAGGATAGCAATTTTGGAATAATGGTTGATGATATTCGGACTCAAAGTATCGCCAAAAATCTATTTAACCCTTTCAATGCACTTGTCCATTATATTGGACACTTCGGAAAAATTTTTTTTTTATTTTCCAAAGTTTTTTTCTAAAATCAAATAGGTTGGTGCTACGAAGTGAAGTTGTGCCAACATGACAAAAATAATTTTAGGGAGATATATAACGTTTAACTTAGTTAGATTTTCGATTTTATGCCCAACAGTAGCCTTCAATTTTTTTATATAGCGTGTTAATAAATTTTGCAAATAAAGTGAGTATTGTGATTGGTGTGCAAAGTATGTGATTTTATAATAAAAAAAAAAAAAAACCAATTGGCCATTTCAGCCCTTGAAAGGACTTTGACCGAGCTTCTTATCATCAATTGTGTTATGTGTGTTATTAAATGTTTGCACACAATTAACCGAGAACTGGACCTACACGATTTATGCCGACTCCGAACGGCTAAAGTTCATGTTCTCAAGAAGCTTTACATGGCATTATTTATTCTCTGAGGTTTGCCAATGTCTGCAGAGAGGTGGTGACCGATCTGAAAAATTTTTTATTGAAAAAACTTTTCGCCGCGACTGGGGATCGAACTCGGGCTCCGAGCGTACTAAGCCAGACACTTAACCTGCACGCCACGATCACCATAATTTTTTTTTTTTATAATAACATTTGCATAAATAACGCATTTGTCTCCGGTTGTTTTAGTTGAACTAAAATATTATAATACAACGTTATCGTGGTTTTTTCCATTATATAAGACAGCCTGCCAAAAGCAAAGCAGCTCATGTAAAAATCAGAGGGAAGTATTTTAATCTTTTTATTGCTTAAATGATGGGAATATAAGCTCAAAAAAATTGTCCACGATTATTCTAGGCAAGCCATTGAAAGGGTTAATAAGCGAACCTTTACAAACAAAATAATCTGGAATTTCTATGATATCTTCATCTCCATTTCCTTACTTGAGTAGCCAATCGCTAAAACTTGGATCAGAAGACCGAACATTGTGATTTAATTCTAGCAATATCAATTGACACCAACGTCACTGAATGTAATAATTGCTGTTCAGTTTATGCAGACCGAATAGGTTGCGGTTCTGTTAATTATGAAGCACTGTAATAGCAAGACATGATGTTTGATGTATAGTAGTTGAGGAAAATGACGATAGTCTTAAAGTACAAAGATTTCCAATACATAATTTAATAACAGGTTCTGGTCCATTGTGAACAGGTCTTAAAAGGTTTAGTAAGTACAAACATTTCAAATGGATAATTTTACAACAGTTTCTGGTCCAGGCTAAACATGTTTTACGATATAGAGCAAAAGGTTTAGTAAGTACAAACATTTCATATGGATAATTTTCTAACAGATTCTGGTACAGGCTGAACAGGTTTTACGATATAGGTTCTGGTCCAGGCTAAACATGTTTTACGATATAGGGCACGGAGCAGGACGTTTGTCTTTTATATATTAAGATATTTTATAGATTGTATTGAATTGCATATGTACACAGAAATAAAAACAACAAAAAGTAAACACTAAGCAATTAAACAATTTGTTTATAAAATCAACTGCACATAAAGCACAGTTTGTTAACACCAGCATATTTTTAGGCCAACGGCATGCATTTCATCATTGTTAATTCAGCTGAATTGCAACCAATACAAAATTGTAAAATTGGGTCACCTGCGGTCTGGCAACCTGCGGTCAAGAAACTCCGTTCTTATAGTGCAATACAGCAATTTTATATTTGTGATTTTTATTATTGTGCAATGCAGCAATTTCATATTTGTTAATATTAAATTATTCATATTTAGTCTTAAGTATTTTCCTTTAAATACTCCTAACTTTAGTTTACTGGGGAGTCAGTTCTATTAAAAGGTTCAAGAATAAAAGTTTCAATTTGGAACTAAAAATTGTTGTGTGGTGTTTTCTTTGTGTCACTTGATCATTCAACTGAGTATTGGTTCATGTACCTATACTCAGCCAACATCTGATTTGGTTTGTACCTAATCAGTTAACAAATATTCAATTTTTAAGCTTTCTGTGGATTAACAATTATTCCTTTTTGGATTAAGAAATTTTAAACTTTTTGCGGATTAAAAATAAATCCTTTTTGGATTAAAAATGTAAAACCTTTCATTGGATTAAAAAATAATCTTTTTTTGGTCGTGTCCTATATGTAAACCAAAAAAGTTTAAAATTTAGTCCAAGATTTTTAACCGTGTACTTAAGTTTTTTCTGAAAAACAAGATCAACTTCGAAATTGGGCTTATCGGTTGAAAACCACCTCATATACAACTTAATGTGGTGAAAACTCTATAAAGAAGCTAATATTGAAGCTGCAGTCATCATTTTTGGAGTGTATGTAACTTATGTTAAAACTAAGGCGTGTTAGCAAAAGGGGCGTTAACCACCCAGTCCACCTCTCATACCACCCCAAAATTGAAAACTATATTATACTAAGAGGCTTTTTCGAAGCTACAAAAATAAAATTCAGTATTTATTCGTTTTATATCAAAACTAAGACGTGTAAAAAAAATTGGCGTTCCACCCACAAAAACGCTGACCTCCTCTAGAACCCATAATAGTCAAATCGCTATAAAGAGGCTGCAGGAAAACAATTTGATGTGTATGTTAGAGCAAAAAAAAAATACTTTGCTCAATTCAGTTTGAAGTACTTTTCAATTTTGTCATAAAGAATATGACGTCAGATCTGTACACCTGAAAAGTATAAAAGGGAAAAGTGGAACTGAAAAGTTTGTAATTTTATAAAAATATTTGGTGGTGTACAGAATTGAAAAATAATAAAATAAAAACTAGAAGTTTCTAAAAAGAAAAAGGAGTTTCTATCATGTATGTATTCTAAACGTGATCGTAATTGTGAAATCTTTTAAAATCTCATACAAAAAGAGCTACAATTTAAGATTTTTGGAGTTTATTGGAGTTTACTCCTTTAGAATCGATTGCGTTATGGTTGAATTTTCAACTTTTTTTCGTTACGCTTGAATTTTCAACTATTTTTGCGTTATGCTTGGCCAATCGAATGCAATGGAATTATCTAAGGTCACAGGCAGATCATTGGCACTTTAATGGATTCAATGGAAAATTTGGACCAAAGTGGATGATACTATGGCCATTCGGAGGCAATGGGATTATCTGAGGGCACAGGCAGGTCATTGGCATTTTAATGGATTCCATGGAACATTTGGAGCAAAATGGGTGATTCTATGGCCAATCGGATGCAATGGGATTATCTGAGGTCATAGGCGTGTCATTGGAACTTTTATGGGTTCCATGGAACATTTGGACCAAAATGCGTGATTCTATGGCCAATCGGATGCAATGGGATTATCTGAGGTCATAGGCGTGTCATTGGAACTTTTATGGGTTCCATGGAACATTTCTACCAAAATGGATGATTCTATGGCCAATCGGATGCAATGGGATTATCTGAGGTCATAGGCGGGTCGTTGGAACTTTTATGAGTTCCATGGAACATTTGGACCAAAATGGGTGATTCTATGGCCAATCGGATGCAATGGGATTATCTGAGCTCATAGGCGGGTCGTTGGAACTTTTATGGATTCCATGGAACATTTGGACCAAAATGGGTGATTCTATGGCCAATAGGATGCAATGGGATTATCTGAGGTCACTGGTGGGTCATTGGCACTTTTATGGGTTCCATGGAACATTTGGACCAAAATGGATTCTATGGCCAATCGGATGCAGTGGGATTATCTGAGGTCACCGATGGGTCATTGGTACTATGATGGGTTCCATGGAACATTTGGACCAAAATGGGTGATTCTATGGCCAATCGGATGCAATGGGATTATCTGAGCTCATAGGCGGGTCGTTGGAACTTTTATGGATTCCATGGAACATTTGGACCAAAATGGGTGATTCTATGGCCAATAGGATGCAATGGGATTATCTGAGGTCATAGGCGGGTCGTTGGAACTTTTATGGATTTCATGGAACATTTGGACCAAAATGGATGATTCTATGGCCAATCGGATGCAATGGGATAATCTGAGGTCATAGGCGGGTCATTGGAACTTTTATGGGTTCCATGGAACATTTGGACCAAAATGGGTGATTCTATGGCCAATCGGATGCAATGGGATTATCTGAGGTTAAAGGCGGGTCATTGGAACTTTTATGGGTTCCATGGAACATTTGGACCAAAATGGGTGATTCTATGGCCAATCGGATGCAATGGGATTATCTGAGGTCATAGGCGGGTCATTGGAACTTTTAATGGTTCCATGGAACATTTGGACCAAAATGGGTGATTCTATGGCAAATCGGATGCAATGGGATTCTCTGAGGTCATAGGCGGGTCATTGGAACTTTTAATGGTTCCATGGAACATTTGGACCAAAATGGGTGATTCTATGGCCAATCGGGTGCAATGGGATTATCTGAGGTCACAGGCGGGTCATTGGAACTTTAATGGGTTCCATGGAACATTTCTTCCAAAATGGATGATTCTATGGCCAATCGGATGCAATGGGATTATCTGAGGTCACAGGAAGGTCATTGGAACTTTTGTGGGTTCCATGGAACATTTCTACCAAAATGGGTGCTTCTATGGCCAATCGGATGCAATGGGATTATCTGAGGTCATAGGCGGGTCATTGGAACTTTTATGGGTTCCATGGAACATTTGGACCAAAATGGGTGATTCTGTGGCCAAACGGTTGCAATGGGATTATATGACGTCATAGACGGGTCATTGGAACTTTTATGGGTTCCATGGAACATTTGGACCAAAATGGGTGATTCTGTGGCCAAACGGATGCAATGGGATTATCTGAGGTCACAGGAAGGTCATTGGATCTTTTAATGGTTCCATGGAACATTTGGACCAACATGGGTGATTCTGTGGCCAAACGGTTGCAATGGGATTATATGAGGTCATAGACGGGTCATTGGAACTTTTATGGGTTCCATGGAACATTTCTACCAAAATGGATGATTCTATGGCCAATCGGATGCAATGGGATTATCTGAGGTCATAGGCGGGTCATTGGAACTTTTAATGGTTCCATGGAACATTTGGACCAAAATGGGTGATTCTTTGGCCAAACGGTTGCAATGGGATTATATGAGGTCATAGACGGGTCATTGGAACTTTTATGGGTTCCATGGGACATTTCTACCAAAATGGATGATTCTATGGCCAATCGGATGCAATGGGATTATCTAAGGTCATAGACGGGTCATTGAAAATTTTATGGGTTCCATGGAACATTTGGACAAAATGGGTGATTATATGGCCAATCGGTTGCAATGGGATTATCTGAGGTCATAGGCGGGTCATTGGAACTTTTAATGGTTCCATGGAACATTTGGACCAAAATGGGTGATTCTATGACAAATCGGATGCAATGGGATTATCTGAGGTCATAGGCGGGTCATTGCAACTTTTAATGGTTCCATGGAACATTTGAACCAAAATGGGTGATTCTATGGCCAATCGGATGTAATGGGATTATCTGAGCTCACAGGAAGGTCATTGGAACTTTTAATGGTTCCATGGAACATTTGGACCAAAATGGGTGATTCTATGGCAAATCGGATGCAATGGGATTATCTAAGGTCATAGACGGGTCATTGAAAATTTTATGGGTTCCATGGAACATTTGGACCAAAATGGGTGATTATATGGCCAATCGGATGCAATGGGATTATCTGAGGTCATAGGCGGGTCATTGGAACTTTTAATGGTTCCATGGAACATTTGGACCAAAATGGGTGATTCTGTGCCCAAACGGTTGCAATGGGATTATATGAGGTCATAGACGGGTCATTGGAACTTTTATGGGTTCCATGGAACATTTCTACCAAAATGGATGATTCTATGGCCAATCGGATGCAATGGGATTATCTAAGGTCATAGACGGGTCATTGAAAATTTTATGGGTTTCATGGAACATTTGGACAAAATGGGTGATTATATGGCCAATCGGATGCAATGGGATTATCTGAGGTCATAGGCGGGTCATTGGAACTTTTAATGGTTCCATGGAACATTTGGACCAAAATGGGTGATTCTATGGCAAATCGGATGCAATGGGATTCTCTGAGGTCATAGGCGGGTCATTGGAACTTTTAATGGTTCCATGGAACATTTGGACCAAAATGGGTGATTCTATGGCCAATCGGATGTAATGGGATTATCTGAGCTCACAGGAAGGTCATTGGAACTTTTAATGGTTCCATGGAACATTTCGACCAAAATGGGTGATTCTATGGCAAATCGGATGCAATGGGATTATCTAAGGTCATAGACGGGTCATTGAAAATTTTATGGGTTCCATGGAACATTTGGACAAAATGGGTGATTATATGGCCAATCGGATGCAATGGGATTATCTGAGGTCATAGGCGGGTCATTGGAACTTTTAATGGTTCCATGGAACATTTGGACCAAAATGGGTGATTCTATGGCAAATCGGATGCAATGGGATTATCTGAGGTCATAGGCGGGTCATTGGAACTTTTATGGGTTCCATGGAACATTTGGACCAAAATGGGTGATTTTATGGCCAATCGGAAGCAATGGGATTATCTGAGGTCACAGGCGGTTTATTGTGTCTTTTGTGGGTTCCATGGAACATTTGGACCAAAATGGGTGATTCTATGGCCAAACGGATGCAATGGGATTATCTGAGGTCATAGACGGGTCATTGGAACTTTTATGAGTTCCATGGAACATTTGGACCAAAATGGGTGATTCTATGGCCAATCGGATGCAATGGGATTATCTGAGGTCACAGGAAGGTTTTTGGAACTTTTAATGGTTCCATGGAACATTTGGACCAAAATGGATGAGTCTATGGCCAATCGGATGCAATGGGATTATCTGAGGTCATAGGAGGGTCATTGGAACTTTTATGAGTTCCATGGAACATTTGGACCAAAATGGGTGATTCTATGGCCAATCGGATGCAATGGGATTATCTGAGGTCACAGGAAGGTTTTTGGAACTTTTAATGGTTCCATGGAACATTTGGACCAAAATGGGTGATTCTATTGCCAATCGGATGCAATGGGATTATCTGAGGTCACAGGAAGGTCATTAGAACTTTTAATGGTTCCATGGAACATTTGGACCAAAATGGGTGATTATATGGTCAATCGGATGTAATGGGATTATCTGAGGTTAAAAGGGGTCATTGGAACTTTTATGGTTCCATGGAACATTTGGATCAAAATGGGTGATTCTATGGCCAACCGGATGCAATGGGATTATCTGAGGTCAAAGGCGGGTCATTGGAACTTTTATGGATTCCATGGAACATTTGGACCAAAATGGATGAGTCTATGGCCAATCGGATGCAATGGGATTATCTTAGGTCATAGGCGGGTCATTGGAACTTTTATGGGTTCTATGGAACATTTGGACCAAAATGGATGATTCTATGGCCAATCGGATGCAATGGGATTATCTGAGGTCATAGGGGGTTCATTGGAACTTTTATGGGTTCATGGAACATTTGGATCAAAATGGGTGATTTTATGGCCAATCGGATGCAATGGGATTATCTGAGGTCATAGGGGGGTCATTGGAACTTTTATGAGTTCCATGGAACATTTGGACCAAAATGGTTGATTCTATGGCCAATCGGATGCAATGGGATTATCTGAGGTCAGAGGCGGGTCATTGGATTTTTTATGGGTTCCATGGAACATTTGGATCAAAATGGGTGATTCTATGGCCAATCGGATGCAATGGGATTATCTGAGGTCAAAGGCGGGTCATTGCATTGTTCTCTCTAAGGCGAGAAATAGCGTATCTGATCTCATTATCGGAACAAGAGTTAAAAGTTAGTTTTACTTTTGGTGGTTGAAGAGGGTTGATGAAAGCCGGGCTGCCAGGCTGCCAGGTTGTATAGGGGCTGCATTTGTAACGGGAACAGAAGGAGGTGGATTTATATTGTGGTAATGAACAAAATTAGGATAGAGTATGTGGAGTATGTTTCTCTCATTTTTATTTGTTGGTGTGTCCGAGTTAGGAGTTAGATGAAATGAGACACGTTTTGAATGAGACTTCTGAAGGGTTTGGTTTGCTGGATTCGTGTTAGAAGATTTAGAATCAATGGTATGATTAATCAGAGGAGTGAAAATTGGAAATATATTAGTTTTAATTGTAACGTAACGTTACAAAATAATATATATATTATATATAGAACATATGTATACACTTAAATCTTTAACATAAATATTATTTAATATTAAGTAATCTAAGCTGCAGACATATTAATAAGTTAGACTTACATGCAAGCACAAGACAACTATAACAACAACAACGGCAAAGTAGCTTTTTTTAGACCCCAGCCAGCAATAACAGCACCAACAAAACCATACATAAAAGCGAAAGCTGCAACAATAACAAAGTACTTACTCGCAGACACCAGCCAACAATAACAGCAACAACAAAAACCACACATAACAGCGAAAGCTACAACAACGACAAAGTACTTACTCGCAGACACCAGCCAACAAATAACAGCAACAACAACACCCTCACATACAATAGCCAAAACTAAGACAACAACAACGAACGAAATACGGACACCAGCCAACAATAATAACAACAACAACAGAGTATGCTCACGGCAGCCAGAATTACACTCAAGAAGCCTCAGATTGTAGAATTCACAATTGGTTTCAATTGTAAGTAATATAAGAGTGCGCAACAGGCTCGATAGGACAACAATCTACTTCTAGGTAAGTGAGATTTGTTCACCTTCTGCTCTGCACGTAATACAGTCAGATTGTGCTGATTACGTTGCTTATAGCGTAATACGGTCCGATTGTGCCGATTACGCAAAATTTTGGTTGCACTCCACTAGAGTAACCAGCCAGTATGTGCTGATTACTCTAGTTATACATTCTGCCGCCCTCTGCTCTGCATGGCTTTATGTATATAGTCGATATAGAGTAGCCTAGCCGGATTGTGCTAGGCACTCTGGCATTCTGCCGCCCTCTGCTCGGCATGTAATACGGTCAGATTGTGCTGATTACGTTGCTAATAGCGTAATACGGTCAGATTGTTCCGATTACGCTAAATTTTGGTTGCGCTCCACTAGAGTAACCAGTCAGTTGGTGCTGATTACTCTAGCTATACATTCTGCCGCCCTCTGCTCTGCATGGCTTTATATATAGTCGATATAGAGTAGCCTTGTCTGATTGTGCTCGGCACTCTGGCATTCTGCCGCCCTCTGCTCGGCATGTAATACAGTCAGATTGTGCTGATTACGTTGCTAATAGTGTAATACGGTCAGATTGTGCCGATTACGCTAAATTTTGGTTGCGCTCCACTAGAGTAACCAGCCAGTTTGTGCTGATTACTCTAGCTATACATTCTGCCGCCCTCTACTTTGCATGGCAAAGTCATCGTTATATATAATTAGTGTTTTGCTCTGCCGCCCTCTGCTCTGCACGGCTAAGTAGGTAGTTGCCATGGAGTGGCCGAGCCAGGTTGTGCAGGCCGCTCCAACATCAAGTGGCCATACTAAACATTGAATTCTTATCCTAAGGAACAATCTACTTCTAGGTCCAGTTACCAACAGATTACATTACCGCTAACTACCTGGTTACCAACCGACTACTGAATAGATTACCGTCTGGCCATCAGCCGATTACCGAACCGATTACCATCTGGTTACCAGTCAATTACCATACCGATTACCACCTGGTTACCAGTCGATTACCGAACCAATTACCATCTGGTTATCCACCGTTTATCAAACTAACAGCCATCTGCTTACCAGCCGACTGTCACCTGATTACCAGTCGATTACCGAACCGATTACCATCTGGTTACTACGCCAATTACCGACGACTACCGACTTCACACTCGCCTAACTCAATACCCACCCACAACTGTCTGAGACTGCTTTACCATCTTGTGCTGCAGAGATTTAAATAAGTATAATAAGGAAATAATACCTAAATAAGTATAAAAAGGAATTAATACTTAAATAAACAAACTGAATTGTATTTAATATCAAAACTGCGTCTTTTATTTGACAAAGGTTATCCTTTGTCTGATGCTGGATTGGCTGAGCTTACCTCAGCCTTTGAGAAAACCACCCTCACATAAGATTCCAATTGGTATCGATATATTTATGGCGAAAATCTCTACGATATTTGTCGGAAAAATGTATTTTTTCAAATCAAAACCGATGGCAGACAACTAACTGATTTAAAAATACTTTTAGATTTAATACCTTCTCAAATACAGTATCTACAAGGTTTTGTTCCCGCCTTAACAAAAGTTTTCTACCTTAATGATCATTTATAAACGAAATATTATCTAAAATCACATAATCACAATATTTCAGACTTTCATAAGACCTTCTTTCAAACCTACGGATTTTGGAAAAATTTTAGAGTTAAGTGAAATACTTTGTGAAAGCGTTCATACAAAATTAAAAACATCGATTATATGATCGTGACAACTTAGATATTACAATATTGATGTAAAAACATCAATTTTTTGTCTGTTAACATCGATGAACATTGCGATTCCACATATATTAATAAGTCCACATATATTTTTTGGGCGATTGTTCATTTCGAATTGATTGACCTCCACTGTGCAATTTTGATGAGTTAAGGTTTGCTTGAAGTGATTTTTATGGAATATAAAACTAACTTTGTACAAGAGAAATCATATCTTAAAATCCAAGCAAAACAATAATTCTTTCCATATATGTTGTCAAAATTAAGTGGTGAAATGACAACATATATGTGGAGTATTCAAATACGCGCAAGAAAGAAAAGCATAAAGCAATATGGCATAATTTCTCAATGCGATGTAAAGTAAAGACCAATTTGGCCAGAATTTCGCAGTTTTGTAGCAATTGTTTATCACTTTTTTTGGAAATTTTTCACCCAAACTTTCTATTTAGGCGTGATTTTTATCAAGAAAACCTATTTAATCAATCGTTCTGAAATTTTAATGTCATTCTAATATGTTTGTGACACATGTGTGTGTGTAATGTGTTTTTGAACAAGCTTTCAGTAGACATACTGTAAATTTGCCAATTTCACAATTGTTTCCACATAGGTTGTATTGCTTACTTCCGAACCAATAAAACTATCAAAAACGCATTTGACGAATAGATGGGCCATACATATGCCATCGAATGGAAAATAAAAAATCTGCATTTTACACGTAACCATTTTTGAATGTCCAGCGACGAAATGTAAAACTACTTCATTTTCTTTCTTCATTTTCACCCCTTCTTATTGGAATACAAAGTATGTAACAAATCTATTTTTGAAGTAATATCTTACTTACTTACTTACTTAGTTGGCCGTGACAATCCGTGGTCGTGACAATCCTGGCTCACGCCAGGTGTCTCTGCTTCCTCGGCCTGGTTAATCCATCGTAGGCATGGCCTTTCTCTTCGTCGTCGACCCACGGCTTTCGCCTCAAATATCTTTTTCGCTGGAGCTTGTTCATCAACGAAATGGTTCGTGGTTCATTCGAATGCGATAGTCATCGCCAACTCGAACATGGTCAAAGATTTTGCAAAAAAGTTTCCTCTCGGACACCCTAAGAGCGGCTGCATCTGTTTGCGATACTACCCATAACTCAGCGCCATATAGAAGCACAGGTATGATGAGCCCCTTGCAGAGTGTTAGTTTTGTCGATCGAGTGAGGGCTCTAGAACCTAATTGCTTACTTAGCCCGTAGTAGCACCTATTAGGAATTGTTATTCTTCGCTATACGGCGGTGCCAAGGTATGTAAACTACTTGACAGCTTCAAAGTTATATGTGCCTGCTATAACATGTGAGCCTAGACACTGCGCTTCCCTATTGCAGACAGCATATACCTTGTATTTGCCTTCGTTCACCGTCAAACCCACTTAAGCCACTTTAGCGGCGAAAGCAGCAGTTACATTTCTCTTGGTTCTGCATATACTATCGATATCATCAGCATACGCAAGGAGCTGGACACCTTTGTAGAAAATGGTACCATTTTGATGTACACCTGCCTTTCGTAGGATCCTCTCCACGATGAAATTGAAGAGATCATATGATAGCGGGTCGCCTTGTCTAAAACCTCGTTGGGAGAGGTAATTTCCTACCTTGACGGAGCTGCATGTATTGCTCAACGTCATTCTGTAGAGTCTTATCAACTTTGAAGGTATACCGAACTCAGACATTGTTGCGTACAGGCAATCCCGAATCGGGCTATCGAACGCAGCTTTGTAATCAACAAAAAAATGGTGGGTGTCTATTTGATTTTCGTGAATTTTTTTCCAGGATTTGGCGTAGTGTAAAAAATCTGGTATATGGTAGACTTGTAAGGACGGAAGCCATCGCTCCGTCGTATCGCTCGAAAATGTCGCTGGAAAGCAACTTTAACCTCGTCTTAGCTAGGTGGTGGAATTTCCACTCTATTATCGTCGAATGGTCGTGTCGCACTGCATTCTCCAAGGGAGGAATTGTTGAGATCGTCGCCCGTAAGAAGATTGGAATAATGCTGTCTTCGTAATCTCAGTGCGCACTGTGTATCTCTAACCAGATCACCATTTTCATCTCTACAAGTGGTTGCTCCTGTCTTGAAAACTTTGGTTAGACCCCTATTCTCTTGGTAAAATTTTTTGCATCCTCTTTGCCCTGGTACACCTCAATTTTTTTCACGCTCACGCTTTCCTGCTCCCTTTTTTTAAGAACTATTTTTCTTTCATTAAAATCGGTAAATAACTGATTGCAGCTGATTACTCCTGACGTTTATCACCTGTAGACAGCAGTTCTCATGTCGATGTCTTCACGAATTATTTCAACATATTTTTTAAATAACCGGAATAGAACGTTATTAACATATTTCTAAAGTATTCTTAAATCAAATAATAAATTTTTTAATACAAAGCAAAATATCTAAATTTGACTAAATTAAAGTTAGTTATTAATGCAATGACCGAGAATATCGCTCTGGCAATAAAGCTTTTTGTTTTATATATAAATTGAATAATTCGTTATAGAACCTCAATCTTCATTATAACAAAGCATTTAATATTTAAAGATAATATCTTTTAATGAGTTAATTAAATAAAATTATTTTTTTTCTGTTCTATTTCTTTTAAGCAAACAACCGAGGAACCACAATATTCAACTTACGATCCTTTAAAATACAAATCCAGCATTCATGTTTCGCTAAATGATATCCAGAAACAAGATAAAAAATATTTTTGTCCCATATGTTATCATAATGAGTCGTCTGAACATTGTTTTTTTCAACTGGAGACATGTAAACATAGTTTTTGTAAACCGTGTTTGGTCAAATATTTAAAGAACGAAATCAATGAGTCTCGAACTGATATAGGTAATATATGAACCTAATATATTTTAAAAAACTGACACTCTTAGTATCAGTTCCGTTACAAAAACTATTTATTTATTATCTTGTCAAATTGGCATAAGGTCCTACCTAGTAATTACGTTCTAATGGTTTTAAATTCAAAAAGTAAAAAAATGTATTTATTTATTTGTTGCCTTAACAAGACAAGCAGTTTACTTTTTTTAACAGGTTTGGTTAATAAACTTATTCTAAATAGATAACTTATTTGGTTATTAAACTTATAAAGGAAAAACTAACACGTTTTTTTTGTTAGATTTTCTTTCTTTCCCCTTTCCTTGTTTTTACTATATTTTTTATTTAAGGCTCGAAGTGGACATATTCCTCCAACCGGATCCGGATTAAAATCATTTCCAAAAATCATGTTCAAAGAAGAGAAGAGAAAAATAGCGCTGTTCAACAAAATCAAATTTTTTCCAAAAAAACACAAGGTTCCGACAACGGATTCTGGCAGAGGACCAACCTTTTTTTAAATTCTTATGTTGAATCGTAAAAGGAAACCATGTAGTCCTATTGAATGTGTTTGTGAGATTTATGTAAAAATCTATGAGGAATTTTTGTACCCCTCGCATACTGCGTAAGGGGTATATTTATTTTGTCACGTCGTTTGTAACGCCCATAAGGAGGCGTGGTAGGTATAGAAAAGTGTATATATTCTTGCTGAGTATCATCACCTGAGTTGATTTAGCCATCCGTCTGTCTGTCTGTCCGTCTATCTGTGGACACGATTATGGCCGTAATTTTGAAGCTTTCGTACTAAAATTCGATATATAAGCTTTTTTCTAAAAAACTAAGATCAAGTTCGAGAACGGGGTAAATCGGATGAAAACCACGCCTACCTCCCATTCAACCCCAAAATTGAAAACTTTATAATGAGGCTTATCTTTAATCTATATTATCATTTATCAATAATATAAAATTGTGTACTTTTACGAATCGGCCGTGGGGTATTTTAACTTCGGCCAAGTCGACGATATACTTTACTAGGTTTTTTAGAACATTTAAACCCTCTTACTGAGTGGTTCCCAAAGTGTGTTCCGAGGAATTCTGAAACCCTAGAGTTCTACCAAAAAATGTGGGAGTTTCGCGTCAAGAATTCATTAAAAACTAGTAAGGTATATCTTCGACTGGCCGAAGTTAAAATACCCCCACGGACGATTCGTAATGTTACAACATTTTAAATTGCAGCTCTTTTTTATGAGACTTCAAAAATTTTACTATTTTGATGACGTCTAAAATATATTCATATAAAATTATTTTCCTGCAAAGTAAAGACAAGCCTCTTTATAAATTTTTCAAGTAGGGGTTGTTTGGGAGGTTAGCGTGTTCTTGAGTGGTTAATACCAATTTTTATAACACGCTTCAATTTTGATATAATATACACAAATACCCAATTTCAGTTCTGTAGCTTAAATATGGGCCTATTTATAGAGTTTTCAATGTTATGGGTTGTATGGAAAGTGGGCGTGTTCGTCGGTGGATGACGCCCATTTTTATAACATGTCTTAATTTTTACATAAAAATAATAAATATCAAATTTTATTTTTGTAGCTTCAACAGAAGCCTTCTTATATAATTTTCAATTTTGGGGTTGTATGGGAGGTGGGCGTGTTAGTGCGTGGTTAACGCCCATTTTTCTCACGTCTTAATTTTTATATAAAAATAGTAAATATCTAATTTAATTTTTGTAGCTTCGACACCAGCCTCTATATAAAGGTTTCAATATTAGGGTTGTATGGGAGGTGGGCGTGTTAGTGGGTGGATGACGCCCATTTTTCTAACATACCTGAGTTTTGTCACAGACTACACACATACCGAATTTAAGTTTTGTAGCTTCAATATTTGCTTCTTTATGGAGTTTTCAATTTTGGGGTTGTATGGGAGGTAGGCGTGGTTTTCATCCGATTTAGCCCATTCTCGAACTTGATCTTTGTTTTATAGAAAAAAGCTTAAATATCGAATTTCACTTTGATAGCTTTACAATTACGGCTGTAATCTTGTCCACAGACGGACAGACATACGGACAGACGGACAGACAGACGGACATGGCTAAATCAACTCAGGTGGTGATGCTGAGCAAGAATATATATACTTTTCTATACCTACCACACCTCCTTATGGGCGTTACACACGTCGTGACAAAATTAATATACCCCTTACGCAGTACGCGTGGGGGTATAAAAATAAGAATTGAATTTAATATATTCACATTTTCCTCGGTAAGTTTAGAATCGACCACCATCTCGCTTGTGATGAGAAAAAATTTTATGACAACGCATGAAATTAACTGGTGAACTATGCAGCGATAGAGCAAAAGCTCTATCGTAGGCGTAATAGCTACGGTGACCATAAATTTAAATTAAAAAAACAGAACAAACATTGTCGGTCGATTCTAAACTTACCGAGGAAAATGTGAATATCTTAAATTCAATTCTTATTTTTTTCTAATAAATAAATGAGTAAAAATTTTGTTTTTCATAAAAATGTTGGCTGTTATGTAAGTTCTCGAACCACACATGTATCGAACTCACACAACTCTGCTGTGTAAAGTGTTGTGCTATAAGTGTTACATCGTTTTATGAATACTCACCAAATAAACCTCTCTTTAATCGGTGATACCTGTAAGTTTTAATAAAACTACACTTCTTTATAGCTTAACTAACACTCTTCTTTCTTTATTAATTTTTCTCTTATTTGTATCACAGTTTTCATTTAATGAAACTTGATGACAATTACATAATAGCTACATTAGGGTGTCCCTTATATGACCATTTTTTTTTTGTAAATTCGAATTGCATGCCCTCTACCTTTTCTATAAATGCTAAAACGTACTCAAATATGAAATTTTATCTTTCTAGCAGGATCATAACTCGTGCCGACTGAGCAACATAGTTCATTAAATATTGTGTTTCGTCCTGATATTTCGATCTTATAACTTATATAAATGAAACAAATCAAGTGAATAAGAGTTCATAAAATAAAATAAGATCAATATTTATCATTATTTAGAAACATTATAAGCCAGGGTAGCTTCGTTTTAAAGAAGTGTTTTTATAGTCCAGATACAGATTTCTTTGCTCCTGGACACAGCGCAGCAAGAATTGTTTCTGATTTTCTTCAAGCGTGATAAATCCGTTGAAATCTTCAATTAATTTCACATTTACAACTTTCAAACGAAATATTCTTCTTTCATTATCAGTCCAAGAAGGGTTATTTTCCTCAAGAAAACTGCCGTCAATCCGCAGACGAGATAGGAATTGGTTACTCTTTTCCGATACGCCTTCAAAACGTACAAATCTTGGTTAGGTGCTTTAGTCACCAGGTTTAACGTACAAAATGATGCTAAGTAAGCAAACATCTTGTGGGGCATTTTTCCCTTCAGAATCAGTCCGAATTGTGACTCAAAGAAATATATTTTTAAAGGATAGATCCGGGGTTCCGAGTTTTAATTTTTTCTCTGTATCCCCTACCAAAAACACTAAGCATAGTTAAAGAAGTTCATGGTAATCGTATCTCATGAAACGTTTGTCCAGTTCTCCCTTTTTTAACAAAGATGTAATGTTTACCTCAGCAATATGTTCTTTTACGAAATCAAGAGTTCAATGACACTGGAATTGATGTTTTCCCAATTGTCTCTGAACTTTTTAAAATTCGGAATATATGGCCTACTTCCAATATGAAGCAAATTGGTAGCAGTCTTCGAAGGTTTCGAAGACAGTTTTAAGAACCAATTCATAAACATGATGACAACATGGGAGAAGAAACAATTCTCTGTGTAAACTATACTCTAAAACATCACAAGCCCCATTACAACGACCAGTATTCGAAGCTGTTGTGTCGCAGCACATAATTTGTACTACATTATGAATGCTTTAGTCAAAAAGATTAGTTGAGACGGCCTTAGCTAGATGAAGAAGAACTCTGTAGTTTTGTCACTACAATAAAATATTGTCTATCGGCATAAGTTACAATAATTGGCAACGTTCTTCTTTTGAACTTCATACATCCAATTCGGGTAATATTTTTCCAATTCAGGACTGTAACTACGTCATGTACTTTGTCCTGAAAGTCAGTTTTTATTGCTTCTGCCATGGATTTTTCGACTGAGTATGAATTCGCTGAATCAAGGATTTGTTAATGGGAAAATCAACGCTGCTCAAGCCAAGAGCTTTTAAAATCGCTGGAAGAATGTTAACGGAGTCTCATGCTTACCTGGCATCGATCTTAAGCTACGACAAGTTTGGGTGTTATGAGATTCTTTGTACTTCTGCTTGAAGTTTTTTCAGAGAACGACTGGCAAGCTGAGTGCAGAATTCAAAATTAGTTCTCCGTCCGAATCTTATGGGCATTCCAAGTCATTAGTAGTAGAGGTATATGCAAAAGCTGATATTTCTTTCCTATTCTTCCAAACCGTTTTTGCCTAGCTCTTTCTCCTCCAATTTTTTATCAAAACCACCTGTGCTTTCCGGTCTACCTGGCTCTCTCTGTTTCTTTAAAATACTTTGTCTTTCTCTGTTTTCATTCTCTCTAAGGCATCAGCATGTGCGATATCAAATAAGACATCATGGTAAATTTTAAAATTATTTTCGCTTAAAATTACATTTATGACAAGTTACAATTACAATTACAGTTACAATTACAATTACAATTACAATTTTTTTGCAGCTCTCTCCAAAAAAAATATATTTCAATAAGTTTGTTCAAGCAGTCTTGAAATGATTTTGTAAGAAATCTAGCTTTTTCTCAAAATATAATGCTCTCTTTGACCACAAGATTTGCATTTTCACTAACAGCCAGCTTTCCTTCGCGAATATTATTGAATAAAACAGGGAGAACTGTTTGATTAGATCAGGCTTGATCAGCGAAATTAATAAAAGGGCCAAAGCCTAATTAAGAAAGATAATCGCCTGATTAAAATAAAAAGCAAAATACATTACCAACAACAAAAGCATAGATTTTAGCGTCACCAACATCGACGACAATCGTACTTTGCTGCTTTTTGCAAGTGCAAAGGATGTGTTGATAAAAAAATCCCAAAAACAAAATAAATATGTGACAAGCTCGTTTGAATTTCTATTTCACTAACAAAATACATATGCACAACAACAAAAAATAGCGTAAAAAGTAACGTGACTAGAGATTATTGGACCGTCACCAATAGGTCACAGCTTTTAACCCGCGCAACTTGTATGGACAAGATTAAACCTCAAGTCAAGGGTTATCGCTTATAAATCGGGCTTAAATTTTTTTTTAGATAATGTTGGGTCATAACGAAAGTTTTAAGAGGGTATGCGTAAAAAAATATTGAACTTGAAATTTAAAGGACACTCTAAGCTACATATATAATTAACCTAGACATAACCCAAAACATTGTTACTAATTAACATGCAAATATATGTACATACTTCGTATTTTAAATATACAAACAAACATATTAACTTATTTACAAATATACACTCTTTGTATATTTCCGCAATAATTTGTAAGGTATGGTAACAAGCTCAGCTCAAGAAGCTGGGCCGTGCTTTCGTGCTATTTTAAGCTGACCGCTGCATTTTTCTTATTGTTCGGTGCTTGACCGATTAGTAAGCATTACAAAAACCCTGATCGCTTCATATATTATTGAGGTAAGTCAGTGTTTGTAATTTATAATATAAAAAACAATTCAACTTCGCTTGTGACGAATGAGTCACAGCAATAATTTTTCGTCTCATGAATTTATCAGAAATTTGCATTATGTATGTATGTAAGGTCCATGTCAATCTTTAATACATGAATATTTAATCCTTTTTTCGAATATAGATTCCTTTGAATTTTATATGAAGTTTTTTACTTTTAATTTTTTTTTTATAATAGTTATTCTTAATAGAAGTCTGTATCTTATATTTTCCTTTTTTACATTTCTTTTTCTTATATTATACACTTTTGTTGTTATTCTTTTCTCTGTTGTTGTTGTGTATATTCTCTTAAATAAATAGTTTTTGATTTTCTTTTTATTCATAATTCATATTGTTAACATGACAAATTATAGTGTAAGTTCCCTTCCCCTTTATGAAAGAAAATGTTTACTTTGAAGAGGTTTGATTTTCTATAAACATAAAGTACTTATATGTGAGAAGAGACAGGCATCATTTTACAGTTATTTTTTCTTAAATTCCTTGCGTCATATATGTTTCCATAGTTTATTAATATGTATTTATTGTCGATTCAAAATTGTTTTGTGCTTAATAAGTTTTATATAAACTATCTAATATTCTCTGCTAAATTTATGTGTATCTGTTCGTGGGTCCTAGTAATTTTTTTATTATTATTTATTTGACTGTCGATAAAGTTGTGGTTCTTCCTGGCATAATTATGATTTATGATGCCTCTGCTGATATTCTGTCTTTGACAGTGTTGGCATGTCACAAATATCGCGTGACATATGCGACACTTACGACGCTTATGACCTTCGGTTGTAAATGTCGTATACCTAAAAGCATTTGTGACAGTTTGCGTTAAGAAAGAGTTCAAACTCAGAATAATATTTTTATTCAAAAATTTTGTTGTACACGAAAAAAAGAACAAGTCTATTTAAATTTTCACTCTTCATCTTCTTCGGAATTGGTAAATTTGTGAAATGGATGGATGGAATTCTGAAACCCTAGAGTTCTACCAAAAAATGTGGGAGTTTCGCGTCAAGAATTCATTAAAAACTAGTAAGGTATATCTTCGACTGGCCGAAGTTAAAATACCCCCACGGACGATTCGTAATGTTACAACATTTTAAATTGCAGCTCTTTTTTATGAGACTTCAAAAATTTTACTATTTTGATGACGTCTAAAATATATTCATATAAAATTATTTTCCTGCAAAGTAAAGACAAGCCTCTTTATAAATTTTTCAAGTAGGGGTTGTTTGGGAGGTTAGCGTGTTCTTGAGTGGTTAATACCAATTTTTATAACACGCTTCAATTTTGATATAATATACACAAATACCCAATTTCAGTTCTGTAGCTTAAATATGAGCCTATTTATAGAGTTTTCAATGTTATGGGTTGTATGGAAAGTGGGCGTGTTCGTCGGTGGATGACGCCCATTTTTATAACATGTCTTAATTTTTACATAAAAATAATAAATATCAAATTTTATTTTTGTAGCTTCAACAGAAGCCTTCTTATATAATTTTCAATTTTGGGGTTGTATGGGAGGTGGGCGTGTTAGTGCGTGGTTAACGCCCATTTTTCTCACGTCTTAATTTTTATATAAAAATAGTAAATATCTAATTTAATTTTTGTAGCTTCGACACCAGCCTCTATATAAAGGTTTCAATATTAGGGTTGTATGGGAGGTGGGCGTGTTAGTGGGTGGATGACGCCCATTTTTCTAACATACCTGAGTTTTGTCACAGACTACACACATACCGAATTTAAGTTTTGTAGCTTCAATATTTGCTTCTTTATGGAGTTTTCAATTTTGGGGTTGTATGGGAGGTAGGCGTGGTTTTCATCCGATTTAGCCCATTCTCGAACTTGATCTTTGTTTTATAGAAAAAAGCTTAAATATCGAATTTCACTTTGATAGCTTTACAATTACGGCTGTAATCGTGTCCACAGACGGACAGACAGACGGCCATGGCTAAATCAACTCAGGTGGTGATGCTGAGCAAGAATATATATACTTTTCTATACCTACCACACCTCTTTATGGGCGTTACACACGTCGTGACAAAATTAATATACCCCTTACGCAGTACGCGTGGGGGTATAAAAATAAGAATTGAATTTAATATATTCACATTTTCCTCGGTAAGTTTAGAATCGACCACCATCTCGCTTGTGATGAGAAAAAATTTTATGACAACGCATGAAATTAACTGGTGAACTATGCAGCGATAGAGCAAAAGCTCTATCGTAGGCGTAATAGCTACG
Source organism: Tetanocera ferruginea (assembly GCA_958299015.1). Taxonomy (NCBI): domain Eukaryota; kingdom Metazoa; phylum Arthropoda; class Insecta; order Diptera; family Sciomyzidae; genus Tetanocera; species Tetanocera ferruginea. Next base: position 61,311,135 of record OY282642.1, read on the forward strand.
GTGACCATAAATTTAAATTAAAAAAACAGAACAAACATTGTCGGTCGATTCTAAACTTACCGAGGAAAATGTGAATATCTTAAATTCAATTCTTATTTTTTTCTAATAAATAAATGAGTAAAAATTTTGTTTTTCATAAAAATGTTGGCTGTTATGTAAGTTCTCGAACCACACATGTATCGAACTCACACAACTCTGCTGTGTAAAGTGTTGTGCTATAAGTGTTACATCGTTTTATGAATACTCACCAAATAAACCTCTCTTTAATCGGTGATACCTGTAAGTTTTAATAAAACTACACTTCTTTATAGCTTAACTAACACTCTTCTTTCTTTATTAATTTTTCTCTTATTTGTATCACAGTTTTCATTTAATGAAACTTGATGACAATTACATAATAGCTACATTAGGGTGTCCCTTATATGACCATTTTTTTTTTGTAAATTCGAATTGCATGCCCTCTACCTTTTCTATAAATGCTAAAACGTACTCAAATATGAAATTTTATCTTTCTAGCAGGATCATAACTCGTGCCGACTGAGCAACATAGTTCATTAAATATTGTGTTTCGTCCTGATATTTCGATCTTATAACTTATATAAATGAAACAAATCAAGTGAATAAGAGTTCATAAAATAAAATAAGATCAATATTTATCATTATTTAGAAACATTATAAGCCAGGGTAGCTTCGTTTTAAAGAAGTGTTTTTATAGTCCAGATACAGATTTCTTTGCTCCTGGACACAGCGCAGCAAGAATTGTTTCTGATTTTCTTCAAGCGTGATAAATCCGTTGAAATCTTCAATTAATTTCACATTTACAACTTTCAAACGAAATATTCTTCTTTCATTATCAGTCCAAGAAGGGTTATTTTCCTCAAGAAAACTGCCGTCAATCCGCAGACGAGATAGGAATTGGTTACTCTTTTCCGATACGCCTTCAAAACGTACAAATCTTGGTTAGGTGCTTTAGTCACCAGGTTTAACGTACAAAATGATGCTAAGTAAGCAAACATCTTGTGGGGCATTTTTCCCTTCAGAATCAGTCCGAATTGTGACTCAAAGAAATATATTTTTAAAGGATAGATCCGGGGTTCCGAGTTTTAATTTTTTCTCTGTATCCCCTACCAAAAACACTAAGCATAGTTAAAGAAGTTCATGGTAATCGTATCTCATGAAACGTTTGTCCAGTTCTCCCTTTTTTAACAAAGATGTAATGTTTACCTCAGCAATATGTTCTTTTACGAAATCAAGAGTTCAATGACACTGGAATTGATGTTTTCCCAATTGTCTCTGAACTTTTTAAAATTCGGAATATATGGCCTACTTCCAATATGAAGCAAATTGGTAGCAGGCTTCGAAGGTTTCGAAGACAGTTTTAAGAACCAATTCATAAACATGATGACAACATGGGAGAAGAAACAATTCTCTGTGTAAACTATACTCTAAAACATCACAAGCCCCATTACAACGACCAGTATTCGAAGCTGTTGTGTCGCAGCACATAATTTGTACTACATTATGAATGCTTTAGTCAAAAAGATTAGTTGAGACGGCCTTAGCTAGATGAAGAAGAACTCTGTAGTTTTGTCACTACAATAAAATATTGTCTATCGGCATAAGTTACAATAATTGGCAACGTTCTTCTTTTGAACTTCATACATCCAATTCGGGTAATATTTTTCCAATTCAGGACTGTAACTACGTCATGTACTTTGTCCTGAAAGTCAGTTTTTATTGCTTCTGCCATGGATTTTTCGACTGAGTATGAATTCGCTGAATCAAGGATTTGTTAATGGGAAAATCAACGCTGCTCAAGCCAAGAGCTTTTAAAATCGCTGGAAGAATGTTAACGGAGTCTCATGCTTACCTGGCATCGATCTTAAGCTACGACAAGTTTGGGTGTTATGAGATTCTTTGTACTTCTGCTTGAAGTTTTTTCAGAGAACGACTGGCAAGCTGAGTGCAGAATTCAAAATTAGTTCTCCGTCCGAATCTTATGGGCATTCCAAGTCATTAGTAGTAGAGGTATATGCAAAAGCTGATATTTCTTTCCTATTCTTCCAAACCGTTTTTGCCTAGCTCTTTCTCCTCCAATTTTTTATCAAAACCACCTGTGCTTTCCGGTCTACCTGGCTCTCTCTGTTTCTTTAAAATACTTTGTCTTTCTCTGTTTTCATTCTCTCTAAGGCATCAGCATGTGCGATATCAAATAAGACATCATGGTAAATTTTAAAATTATTTTCGCTTAAAATTACATTTATGATAAGTTACAATTACAATTACAGTTACAATTACAATTACAATTACAATTACAATTACAATTACAATTACAATTACAATTACAATTTTTATGCAGCTCTCTCCAAAAAAAAATATATTTCAATAAGTTTGTTCAAGCAGTCTTGAAATGATTTTGTAAGAAATCTAGCTTTTTCTCAAAATATAATGCTCTCTTTGACCACAAGATTTGCATTTTCACTAACAGCCAGCTCTCCTTCGCGAATATTATTGAATAAAACAGGGAGAACTGTTTGATTAGATCAGGCTTGATCAGCGAAATTAATAAAAGGGCCAAAGCCTAATTAAAAAAGATAATCGCCTGATTAAAATAAAAAACAAAATACATTACCAACAACAAAAGCATAGATTTTAGCGTCACCAACATCGACGACAATCGTACTTTGCTGCTTTTTGCAAGTGCAAGTGCAAGTGCAAGTGCTTTTTGCAAGTGTTGATAAAAAAATCCCAAAAACAAAATAAATATGTGACAAGCTCGTTTGAATTTCTATTTCACTAACAAAATACATATGCACAACAACAAAAAATAGCGTAAAAAGTAACGTGACTAGAGATTATTGGACCGTCACCAATAGGTCACAGCTTTTAACCCGCGCAACTTGTATGGACAAGATTAAACCTCAAGTCAAGGGTTATCGCTTATAAATCGGGCTTAAATTTTTTTTTAGATAATGTTGGGTCATAACGAAAGTTTTAAGAGGGTATGCGTAAAAAAATATTGAACTTGAAATTTAAAGGACACTCTAAGCTACATATATAATTAACCTAGACATAACCCAAAACATTGTTACTAATTAACATGCAAATATATGTACATACTTCGTATTTTAAATATACAAACAAACATATTAACTTATTTACAAATATACACTCTTTGTATATTTCCGCAATAATTTGTAAGGTATGGTAACAAGCTCAGCTCAAGAAGCTGGGCCGTGCTTTCGTGCTATTTTAAGCTGACCGCTGCATTTTTCTTATTGTTCGGTGCTTGACCGATTAGTAAGCATTACAAAAACCCTGATCGCTTCATATATTATTGAGGTAAGTCAGTGTTTGTAATTTATAATATAAAAAACAATTCAACTTCGCTTGTGACGAATGAGTCACAGCAATAATTTTTCGTCTCATGAATTTATCAGAAATTTGCATTATGTATGTATGTAAGGTCCATGTCAATCTTTAATACATGAATATTTAATCCTTTTTTCGAATATAGATTCCTTTGAATTTTATATGAAGTTTTTTACTTTTAATTTTTTTTTTATAATAGTTATTCTTAATAGAAGTCTGTATCTTATATTTTCCTTTTTTACATTTCTTTTTCTTATATTATACACTTTTGTTGTTATTCTTTTCTCTGTTGTTGTTGTGTATATTCTCTTAAATAAATAGTTTTTGATTTTCTTTTTATTCATAATTCATATTGTTAACATGACAAATTATAGTGTAAGTTCCCTTCCCCTTTATGAAAGAAAATGTTTACTTTGAAGAGGTTTGATTTTCTATAAACATAAAGTACTTATATGTGAGAAGAGACAGGCATCATTTTACAGTTATTTTTTCTTAAATTCCTTGCGTCATATATGTTTCCATAGTTTATTAATATGTATTTATTGTCGATTCAAAATTGTTTTGTGCTTAATAAGTTTTATATAAACTATCTAATATTCTCTGCTAAATTTATGTGTATCTGTTCGTGGGTCCTAGTAATTTTTTTATTATTATTTATTTGACTGTCGATAAAGTTGTGGTTCTTCCTGGCATAATTATGATTTATGATGCCTCTGCTGATATTCTGTCTTTGACAGTGTTGGCATGTCACAAATATCGCGTGACATATGCGACACTTACGACGCTTATGACCTTCGGTTGTAAATGTCGTATACCTAAAAGCATTTGTGACAGTTTGCGTTAAGAAAGAGTTCAAACTCAGAATAATATTTTTATTCAAAAATTTTGTTGTACACGAAAAAAAGAACAAGTCTATTTAAATTTTCACTCTTCATCTTCTTCGGAATTGGTAAATTTGTCAAATGGATCCATTCCTTCATTAATTTTTAACGAAAAATATAGGCCTAATAATTTTTTATACCGCTCCTGGTTCAGGCGGTTTCATTTGTCTGAATGAATGTCCTCCCAATAAGAGAAAACTCTTTCGATCTGCTCTGCTGATGTAGGTATATTAAGCAGCATCAAGCTGATCGATGATAAAAGCATCCACATATTACATTTAATCGGCCTAAGAAAACGTTGCGCTATCAAACTGCGACATTGCCACTATTTTCTTTTTATTTTATTGTGGGGACAAAACTTTTGAATCTAGTAAATCTAGATTTGGGAAAATCTAGTTGAATTGAGTTTGCGACATTTGTGAGTTTTGAGACATTTGTGACTTACGACACTGCGGCATGTGACCGTCGCAAACCCAAAAACCTTGTCACATGCCAACACTGGTCTTTGATGATCATTTGATAACCGTCATTGACAAGTATATTAAAGCGTATCACCAAAACTAACCGCCTTAATCGTTAGATTTCGAAAGACATTTTCGAAAAAATTTTTTTTTAAAAATGGTCCTTAAGGTGCTATTTTGATTTTTTCGCTATATCTTCGGTGTTTCTTGTTCGATCCGGAAAAATTATTAATTGTTTGATGATGTTATGCAAATATTTTCATTTTTTTTTTCTCTCAAATGTTTTTTTTTCGACTGATGACACAATCGATCTTCGTTCTTATCATATTATTGTGCTCCAAAAAATTAAAACTTATAAATAATCATTATAACCATGATAACGAGTGAAATCGAAGAAATGGATTTAAGGTGTACTTCCGACCGATTTTATGCAAAGAATAATACTTTGTAAGGGGGTTTTCTCAAAGGCAGAGGTATGACTTAGCCGCTCCAGGATTAAACGAAAGACCCTCAAACCTCCGTTAAATAAAAATACTTTTTGTTTTTAATATTTCAAGTACAATGAGTTTTTATTGAATAATCTATATGATTAATTATGAATATATATTTTGTACAGAAGTCTTCCTAAATACACAACAATCATTCGTATGTATCAAGCTATAATTTTCCAACAATTGCCCTCTCTGACTCTGTCTCGGTGATTACTTCTGGTTCTGGTGCGGTGATACTCGGTATTCGCTGCTACGGTAAATATCGGTGATTGCGTTCGTGGCGAGCTTATGCGACTTGACTTAGATAGACCTCGACAGAATGCGTTGGATTTGGAAAATATACTCTTACTGTTAAATGATTATACACATAAGTACCATACATATGTACATCTTATGCAGCATTAAATTATACAATTTAATTTATATATCTAATGCAGTAGTATTGTAGCAATAACAATACGTTTAGCAACTAAGTTATCATGCAAACCCTGTATATTTATATAATTCACACTCTGTATATATTTAGTTAGTAAATAATTCACACTCTGTTTGTTGAAAATATGTTCAAGTTTTTTATTATATTTATTTTGTATCTAAGCTTTCTTCTCTAATAAATTTTTTTACCATCCCTGCCTAACGCTGACCTTCAGATATGTTTTTATACACCAACCTGTCAGGTTGAATTCGTTTTGACAGAAGATTAAGATTAAGAGAAAAAACGCGTTGCTGCTGGTAATTACGAAGGCTGAGACTTCGGCTGACTCGTTGCTTTGTTGCCGCTTTAATTGCGAAGATTGCGTTTTGGATTAGCTGGATGACTGCTGCTGTGTTGGGACTCTAAAGTTTGGACTCGACAGACCGTAAAACGAAGGAGTACTTCGAAATTCGACTAGAAAATTTATCATCTGCATCTACCGTAAGCTGCTGCGTTTGCGCAAGAGTGATGAGCTGAAGAAAAACTATTTTGATGTCGACGTAGAAAACGCCTTTGAAGAACTTTATATTGATGTTATGAGGCTCATACGAACATCGTATACAGCTGCATATCCACCACCATCATCATCACTAACAAAAATTATATTAAATGAAGCAGGTGCTGGTGCTATATCTATATCTGAGGTACCACTTCCTGAAGTCAAATTGCCAACATTTTTTGGACATTATGTCGAGTGGCCAACCTTTAAGGAGGTTTTTCAATCAAGAGTGCATGACAATTCGAATGATATCCAGCGCTTCCATTATCTAAAGGGTGCTTTAACTTGGGAGGCGGCGCAGGACATTCAGCACTTAAGTCTCCTGGCGGAGAGTTATCAGACGGCATGGAATATTTTACTCGACATTTATGACAACCATAGCGTTTGACAACACTGTTTGCGTCAAGTCTTACTTTTTTCTTTCGCGTTATTTTAAAAGTTTATATTACATTTTTTAACTTCAATTAAAACATTTAATTAATTAATTAATTTAATCTGAATTTCCCGTGGTCTCCTGTAATTGCTGAACATCAACTTTTGCTGAGATTCATCAAGAAAGCGCTTAAAAAATCCTTTTTAATTATTTGCATATTTCCTTTTATTTATTGCTATTAACTTGTATTCATAAATTGTTATTGCGTTAGCAACAACAATTTCATGTTTTAACTGGTGAAGTGAGAGCGAAGTTTGTTTTTCATTTCGTCATTTTCCTCATTGTTTCTTTTGCTGACTTTTGCACCACAGCGCTTCTCAAACTGTTTGACGTTTGTTACCCTATCCTCAAACCATCATCGTAAACAGAGTTGCCATAGAACTTTTTTTCAATTTAATTATTTATTTTTAAAATTTCTATTTTTTTCTTTTAACTTTTTATTTATTTATTTATTTTACTATAAAAATGTTCTGCAATTTTCGTAACTGCACTGTTAAAGGTGAATCGGATAGGCTTGTCAACTGCTGGTTATGTGAAGCATTCTTTCATATAAAGTGTGCAGCGTTGACTGCGAGAATTTTTGATGCACTTAATGAAGGTAAAGGACTTCGTTGGTCGTGCGAAAACTGTAGATCTACCGATGTAGATATCTTAAAGCTTATTCGACAATATCGTAAAGGCTTTTTAGAGGTTTCGAAGGATTTAGCGGCGGCTCAAGCCAGATTGGCTGGTTTTGAAGACTTATTTAAGAAGTTTAAAATTATGGATGAAGCCTCTGTTTCTCCTAAATGAAAGCGACCATATAAGAATCTTCGAAATACCGCAAAACCTTCTGCTTTAGCCATACCTCCGTCTACTAACAACGATTTAATATTACTTTCACCTAATTTGAACGTAGAACAAGAAGCGCAGTCAACTGAGTCTGTCAGTGATGACAAAAATACAAAAAAGATTGTGTCTTCAAATATACCTGCAACAGGTGACATTATTTTAAAAACAGCTGAAGATCGTGAAGTGGCACCAACTATCGTCGTAAGTGATTCTCCAAGTCCATCTGGTAGGAAAAAAACTTACGCCGAAGCCTGTGTTGCTCCAATTTCGGCTCCTTCGTCTTCTAGTATCGCTTCTAGTTCTACTGGTGCTATACCTAAACAGATATTAATAAAAAACAGTGACCAGCCTATATATAAGGAACTTGTTATTGTTCAGCCTGTTAGGTCTATATTTGCCTCACGCTTTGCTCCTGATACATCTGAAGAAGATGTTTTACATCACATAAACTCAAAGTTGAAACTTGTTAATAAGAACATTTCGGTTCACAAATTCAAGTTTTCATATGAGCGGTTCTCTTCTTCTTTTAGAATTAATTTACCAGGTGATCTCTTTGGTAAAGTCATGGATCAACGTTTTTGGCCTGAAAATACCGTGGTTCATGAATTTATTCCTAGATCACCACCTAAAATGTCTTTAGCTACTTTACCTTCCCACACCACAAACTCAAAAAACTAGATTGTTGCCATCAGTTCTTAGTCGTATACCAGAATGTCCGAGGTTTAAATACTAAGTTGACAGATTTGTTCATTTTAAGCCATAATCTTCACTTTGACAATATTGCTTTCAGTGAGACTTGGCTTAAACCTAATATTTTAAATACTGAAATTCTATCTAACAATTTTAATTTATACCGTAAAGATAGAAACGCTATTGCTGGTAATTTTTGCAATGGTGGTGGCGTTTTTATTGCTGCTAAGTCTTCACACTTCTCACAAGAAATAATAATATCTGAGTCTTTAGATATTGAATTTTGATGTGTTCTTGTGAAGTTTGGTTCTTTGGGAATTTATATAACATGTTCGTATATTCCTCCTGCTTCCAATGTCGAGGTGTATGGGAAACATCTATTGTCGATTGGTAAAATTTGCTCACAACTTCAGCCTCACGACCACATTTTAATAACTGGTGACTTCAACCTTCCTAATGTTTCTTGGAACCGTTGTGCTGAAAATTCTGCAGTATTCCTGCCGTCTTCAGAACAATCATCTGTTAACTCATTTTTAAATGAGCTTTTGAGTCAAGGACTTTTTCAAATCAACTATCACTATAATAGAAATAACCGTTTGTTAGACCTTATATTTGTTGATGATTGTTTCAGTTAATAGGTCTGATCCACTTGTTTATCCGGAGGACTTACACCATCCGACTGTTGAAACCACTCTGAATTTTCCCAAACAATCTATATCAAATCGTTTGAATCCTCCCTCTGAGTTCAACTTTAAAAGAACAAATTATGTAATTTTAAGAAATAATTTGTCAATTATCAACTGGGCATCACTACTTAATATCAATACTACAAGAATATTGCCACAAACCCTTGATTCTGCCGTGTTTGCTTTTAACAATACTCTTTATAATTGCTTTTCAACTTCAGTTCCTCAGAGAAAAGCCTCTCTAATATCTGGTCCCACTTGGTATACCAAAGAACTGAAAAATCTGAGAAACTTAAAAACAAAATATTATAAAAAATACTTAAAATCTCATAATATTTGTGATTTTGCTTCTTATACCTCAACTAAATATAAGTACCGTCAATTATGTAAGCAATCTTATAGCATATATTTAACAAAAGTCAAATTAAACATAAAGTCTGATGCAAAATCATTTTGGAACTTCATTAATACTGAACGTAAAATAAATTCATATCCATCTTTTATGAAATATAAAACATTTGAGTCGGATGTTGATATTACTACATGTAATCTTTTTGCAGATTTTTTTAAGACTACTTATTCATCTGCTTCTTACGATAGTTTATGTTACTATTTAAATCTGCAACCTGGCGTTATTTGTTCTCCAATAATTGATATTAACACTGTTTCAACCTACTTGAAAAATCTTAAGTCATCTTATAAAAGCGGTCCTGACAATAAACCTTCTTGTATATTAAAATATTGCTGTGAAGAACTTGTAGTTCCAATTACTATGCTTTTTACTGCATCGTTGCAATCTTGCTATTTTCCAGTGGCATGGAAATCTTCTTTTATTATTCCGCTACATAAATCTGGCAATAGGTCTTTGATAGACAACTATCGGGGAATTGCAAAGCTCAGCGCCCTTCCTAAGCTTTTTGAGGCTATTGTAACCTCACAACTATCACATAGCGTTAAATCTTTAATATCTCCTTTTCAACATGGATTCTTATCTGGAAAATCTACTGTTACTAATCTTCTAGAATTTACATCTAAAACTATTGAGAATTTTGGAAAAGGTCTACAAACAGATGTTATTTATACTGACTTTAGTAAAGCCTTTGATGTTGTAAATCATAAGCTTTTAGTTATAAAACTGTCACTTCTTGGTTTTCCAACGCATTTAGTGCGGTGGATTGAATCATATTTATTAAATAGAACACAAAGCGTTATATTTAACCTCATAAAGTCAGATGAGTTTCTTGTTACTTCTGGGGTACCTCAAGGAAGTCATCTTGGTCCTTTATTGTTTTTACTTTATGTAAATGATCTTCCATCTGTAGTAAAGCATAGCAATATCTTGCTATACGCTGATGATGTTAAACTTTTTCTGTCATACAAAGATGTGCAACACTCTTTATTGCTACAAACTGATCTTGACCATCTTTGTAACTGGTGCGAAATTAATTGCATGAAGCTCAACTTGGGGAAGTGCAAACAAATGACTTTTTCTCGAAGACAACCTTCTCGAACTAATTACAAAATAGGTGACTATACACTTGAGTTTTTGGAGGTTTTCGATGATCTCGGTGTAACTATGGACACCAAACTTCGCTTTCACATTCACATTAATAAAGCAATCAGCAGAGCTAATAGTACTCTAGGATTTATTAAACGATGGTCCAAAGAGTTTAATGATCCTTTTATAACTAAAACCTTATTCACATCGCTAGTAAGGCCCATTCTAGAATACGCGTCAATTGTTTGGTGCCCTCGTTATGGGTGTTACATTGACGATATAGAATCTGTTCAAAAGCAATTTCTTCTGTTCTGCTTACGTGATCTATATTGTAATTCAAACTGTAATTTACCTTCTTATGAATATCGATTACAGCTAATTAATCTGCCTTCTTTGAAAAATAGGAGAACTATGCTAAATGTTAGTTGGATTTTAAAACTCTTACATGGATATGTCGACAGTCCATATTTACTGAGTAAAATTTACTTAAATGTTCCTCTTCGACCTAGAAGATCTTTTGAGCTACTTTTTATGAACTTTTGTAGAACTAATTACTTACAAAATGAACCACTAAGAAGCGCTTGTGGAGACTTTAATTCCGTTTCAGATGTTATAACATTAAATGAATCCATGTACTCAATTAAACTTAAAATTTTAGATTATCTGCAGTACCGCCGCTGAGCTTGATAGCGCTCTTTCCAATCAACACAATTTTCGCTTGATGATGGATACAAAACTTCATATAATCTGAATAGACCTGAGCCTGCTTGGACCTCCTCACTTAATCAAATCGAACATGCTTGGTGAACGCTAACTCATCTTTCGGCCGTACCGTGCTGGTTGTATATTTTTTCTTCAACCATGCACGAACGATTTGTATTGTATATATATTAATATAACTGGCCAATGACACCTAGTTGTCTTAGTGCCTGCGTTCGCAACCATTTCTTGATATGGAATGAAATTGGTGTGGTGTATATGACCTAGTTTGTCGTAATACCACCTTGCTTAGCCACGACTCCGTTGGCTATTACAAGACAGAACGATTTATATTATATATATGCATATGCTTATCAGTGTGGAGTACAGACATTGTTTGTCTTGATACCTCCCACATTTATGCCGACACCAAGCTATTTTAAGTGGGGGCGGATATAACCATGTTTGCCTTCTTACTACAATGTTCTTTGCTGTTTCATATTCTTAAATATCTTCGAAGAAGCTGGCGAAGAAGCTACCATCAACTATTCGCACTGAATGGAATCGTACACTGATAAACAAAAACCATCCCACGTTTCATGAGCTGTGCGATCATCTAGATGAGCAATATCAAATGCTGATTACGTCCGCGACAACGCATGTCGGATCAAGGTTCACTGGCGTCTTTCATAACTGAAAATGCTGCTCGGCTCTTGTGCCATCTACGTAAAAAGGCCGGTTACTATGGGTCATAATTTTGTGATGCTGTCGATCGAATCACGCATTGACCTCACTGCAAATTATCAGATTATGTTTTATTCCTGAAAAACGGTTGTCAACTGAAATTTGGAAGCATTTAAGTGGTTTGGAGCTAGCGGACCCGGCATATTTTATGCCACAACCGGTCGATCTACTGCTTGGCGATGACTTCTATGATGAAATTATTTTAAGCGACACATGTTGAGCAGTCTCCGGACAGCCTGTAGCGCAAAAGACCACTTTGGGCTATATCGTGTCGGGTAAGGTATGCCATTCAATAGCGCCTACCGTCACTATTTTATCTATGCATACTTATTCTGAAATTGAGCATTTACTTCAGAAATTTTGGGACCTGGAAGAGATTGGAAAAGTGGTGTGAGAATTTTTATAATAAATCCTACAAGCGAATGATAGCTGGGAAATACTTGGTTCGTTTGCCACTTCTATCCGCAACTGATTCTTCTTAAGTGATTGGTAAGTCGAAGCACTTTGTCACAAAACGTTTCTTATCTCTTGAGCGTCAATGGGAACAAGAACCAACATTACAGAAAATTTATCAGAAATCTATCGACGAATATCTACGACTTGGGCAAATGAAACCTGTTACCACTTCCCAAGAACAACATATAAGTACAATTAGCAAAAATAATGGGTCATCCTATACATGCTATTATCTACCTCACCATCCAGTCATTAAGGATTCATCATCTACAACGAAGGTTCGTGTGGTTTTTGACGCTTCGGCAAAAACTTACAACGGGAATTCTCTTAACAATATTTTGGCGGTTGGCCCAGGGCTACAAACTGATTTGGCCTGCTAACACATTAACTGGCGTGTTCATAGAATAGCATTTACCGCAGACATTGAAAAGATGTATCGTTGCATCCATTTTAACGAAGAATATGCACAATACCAAAGAATATTGTGGCGAAACAGCCCTAACGAAGAAATTAAAGAATTTTTTGCACCACTGTTATGTTTGGGACTGGTTCTGCACCCTATACTGCTCTTCGTACCGTACAACAATTAGCTGAAGACGAAGAACGAAATTATCCACTCGCTGCGGCTGTACTCAGAAGTGAAATGTATGTGGACGATGTGTTATCAGGTAGCGATTCCTTGGCAGTTGCGATCGAGCTCCAACAACAATTAATTTCAATGCTGCGTAGTGCTACATTTGAACTTCGAAAATGGTCAAGTAACAAGTGTTTAAGCTATTAGAACATATCGCACCGGAGCATCGTGAAATCAAAGGTTTGTTGAAACTGAATGAAGGTGATACCGTAAAGGCGTTAGGAATGTATTGGAATCCTACTTCTGATATCTTCCAGTTCAAATTTAATTTCGATATTCTTACTGATATGCCGACGAAGCGTGTGATCCTTTCTACCATCGCTCGCCTATTTGATCCTTTGGGATGGCTCAATCCCATAATTATCACGGCGAAGCTCATAATGCAAGAGCTTTGGAAGCTAAACTTTGGCTGGGATGATACCATTCCAAGTGCATTATAAATATTATGGAATAAATTTATTGGTGAGTTGCCAGACGTAGCTAAGGTCTCCATTCCAAGGTGGTTACACACCAGTCCTGCAGGGTGGTTACACACCAAGTGAAAACAGTGAGTTACATATTTTTTGTAGAAACCGTACACTCATAAAAAAGCTACCATGTAAAATTAACGTTTGTAAGGAAACCTAAATTTAGGCCTTACATTTCCCTCTGAACCGCATCGGAACAGAGGGCCCCGCCGAACCTTAACCTGCCCTGCAACTATGAACCGCACCTGGACAAATACCCGGTCATACATGTGTGGGGTTGTCCACAAATAAAAACACACAACACACATGAACCGCCCCTGTTCATAAAACACGCAGCTGTGCGACCCGCAATCAGACAATAACAAAACATACAGCAAGCCAGTGTATGATCACAGCAGCAAAACATACAAACAACATACATGCTAGGCACCCACAAGTGGCAATAACAAAATACATAGGGGTCAATGAACAGCGACTATGACAACAATAACAAGCAGAGCAAAAGGTTGCCGCTAGTTCTAGGCATGCGAGATTCAAGGTCGAGATCGAATGTAAAGTTTGCGAAACAAACAAGGTCCCGTTATCCTTTTTGGGGATAAAAGGAGTCAGCAAACCGACAGTCGGCCTCTTTTGAAGTGAACACGCAAGCAGCGCACATCGGTGAGCCGTGATTTTAAAAGTGACCAAGTGAGTCCATTTTGTTCAAAAACAATGCTTGACGGCATCCACGACTAAATTGTGCATCTGGCCCGAGTGGTTTCATACCGGACGGCCCAACGTTGTTTCAAGTACACCGAGGATAGGCGAACGGACTACGAGTTACAACGGATCCTGCTTGGAAGGACATCGAGGGAGAAGCAGCAGAACATATAAAACAATGAAATTTGAATTATTGTGAAAAGAAACAAAATAAATAGACTTAAATCGTGAACGAAAACTAACTGAGTTATTATTTTTTAATATACGCGGAAAAAAATATTTTTGTACGAACCCCGGCTATCCGGCGAGCTAACCCCGGCTAGAAAGTTCGTTACACGTTTTGTAATGTTATGTCCAATGTACATCAGAAAATGTGGATTTTACGTAAGAAAATGTTAAGTTAACATGTATTTTGTTGAATTTATAAGAAAAATATCAAATTGATAATGCAATGTTTTACGTTGCGATATAAATTCTTAATGTTAAAATAACATTTAAAATGTTTTTTAGTTCACCATTTTTTACTGTACAATTGATAGTATTTCATATCCATTTATTTCGATTCCCACTCGTGAATTATTTTTCAATACATTTTTTTTTATCTGCATTAATGTACTGATACTTTTTGATATATAAAGTGTTAAAATAACATTATTATGTGAGTTATACATTTTTAAATGTAGGTTTCGTAATGTAAAAAGTACATTAGGATAATATCAATTTTAACATTTTTTAATGTCGGACGACTTTTGTCACTTGTACTTTTTGTACTTGTACTTTTTTTTCTGAGTGTATATCAAAGACTCTAGAAGGTTCAACTCATCATCAGTGGCACCATGTGAAGTCCGACGATAATACAGCAGATTGTTCCAGCAGAACTCCAATGAATCTGTTAAATTGCGACCTGTGGTGGAGCGGACCTAACTGGCTGCGGCAAGACTATTCTTTATACTGGGTTTCGGAAGGTGACGAAATTATCGATATGTCATTAGTTGGTACAGAGATGAAGCAATTGTAGGTGAATGCAACTCGTCTGGAAAAGCAATTTATCATCACTATCATCGAAAGGTACTCATCCTATTTTCGTCTTATCCGTGTTATAGCTTACTGTCATCGATTCATATTCAATTGCCGCCAACGATGTCAGCAGCGAAGGTTAGGTGCATTGCTTGCCTATGAATATCACCATAGTCTCATAAGTATTATTCGGATAGTAAAAATCGCAGCGTTTCCAAATGAATGGAAGGCTCTATCCAATAAGTCCTCTGTTTCAGAGAATAGTACCCTGCTCCCGTTGAATCCATTTTATGATGAAAATGTACGCTTAGTTCGCTTAGGGGGCGACTACGTGACTCGTTGCTACCAGCAGGTGAGAAACATCCTTATCAGTTTCCTGCAAAGCATCATTTTACCGATTTGGTAGTTAGTCATAGTCGTCGAGCAACATTGCATGGCGGGACTAGTGTGACTCTTTATCATCTGAGAAAATGTTTTTGGGTCATCAATGCAAGGAATGTGACACGATCAGTTATTCATCGGTGCATTATATGTAACAAGTGAAAGCCAAAGCCATCTACGAAACTTATGGGCAGTCTTCCAGCCGAACGTGTTCGTCCAGGTCGGGTGTTTTCCGCTGTTGGGGTCGATTATGCAGGCCCAATAAAGATACTGCCGAACAAAGGTCGTGGCCGAGCCTCCAATAAGGGTTATATAGCTTTATTTGTATGTTTATCCACCAAGGCGATCCACCTCGAATCAGTAGGCGATCCACCGATGCTTTTCTGGGTGCACTGAAGCGATTTATAGGAAGAAGAGAAATATGCAGAGATGTTTTCAGTGACTGCGGCACAAATTTCATAGGTGCCAATCGAAAATTGCAAGCAGATCAAAAGGTTTATAAGACCTTCATTGAAACCAATGCATCGTCATTCTTGGCAGAACATGAAATTCAGTGGTATTTCATACCCCCCTCTGTCCCTCATTTTGGAGGATTGTGGGAGGCTGGCGTAAAATCTATGAAGTACCACCTTAAAAGAATAATCGGAGAAACTTCATTGACGTTTGAAGAGCTATCGACATTCTTAGCTCAAATTGAATCGTGTCTAAATTCGAGGCTCCTATGTCCACTATCAAATGATCCGGAATATTTGTTGGTTTTAACACTGGAACATTTCCTTACTGGCGATTCGCTGCTAGCAGGACCAGTTCCAGATATTGATAGGATGAGCCCTTTAGAACGATGGAGAAATTATCAAATACTGGTGCAGCATTTTTGGCGTCGTTAGAGCCAGGAGTATCTGTCGCGCCTACAAAGAAGACCTAAGTGGCTATGTACAAGACCTAATTTGCAAGGGATATTACGGAGGTGAGTTTATCGGAACCGGAGTTTTTAAATTTGATTTTTCGGAGCCGGAGTCGGAACCGGAGTCGGAATCGGAGCCGAAATCGGAGTCGAAGTCCAAGAAAGATGTGTTAGTAAATTGTTAAGGCTTCACTATCTTTAATCAGCACTGAAAATTTCATGTAAATATTTAAATTTAAAATTAAATATGTAAACGTCAATTTTAACGATAACCAAAATAGTTAATTGAAAATTCGGAAAAAATTTATTTCGTTTCGGAGAAAACGACATAAAAATTTTTCGTTTTTGTGTTCAATCAAACGTTAAAAACAAAGTTAATTTTAACCAAAAAATGTCGATTTTTATTGTATCAGAACGAATTTTTTTTAGTATTGGTATAAAATAATTTTACAATTTTCGTTAGAACTACCAGGTTCATTCTCAAAATAATCAGATCCTTGATTCCGTATTCAGTACTACTGACAACGATGACTTGCTTGATGCATATTATATTTATATACAATATTAAAAAAAGAATGCATTCTACAAATCTATCTGAAGCGTTTGCAACAATAAAATATTTTTGTGAAACCACCAGTACCAAAATAAATTTGTCTGAGTTTTCAGAGACCAGAAAGTATTCGCATAGTGTGCTGCACCATTTATCAAAAAATTTGTATATAACGACATCCGTATGTTTTACCGCTAGATGACATAATTTAAGCCAACTGGTCCTATTGGCTAAAAAATCCTTCTTGAAAAGGAACAATTGGCTCCAATCACGTCATCTAGCGGTATAACATGTGGATGTCGTGTTCTATTAATAATTTCTCGGATCATCTCTGGAGGATCACATGAAACACCTTAAAGAAGTTTTCCGAAGACTCCGGGCAGCGAATTTAAATATCAATGTTGAAAAGTGTGAGTTCTTTAAGAAAGAACTGAAGTATTTAGGTCCAGATAAAGTAGCAGCCATAATTGAATTGAAACCACCAGAGAACGTGAAAGAACTCCGTCGCTACTTAGGAATAGCGTCATGGTATCGACGATTTGTGCCCGAATTTTCGAACATAGTACAACCACTCACCACGTTACTTCGGAAGGGCAAGCACTGGAAGTGGTCGGAGGAACAACAAGTAGCTTTCAAAACCCTGAAAGCAAGATTTAACTGAGGCACCCGTTTTAGCATACCCAGACTTCACAAAGGATTCACACTACAGGAACATGAAGGAATGGAACGAGTGATCGC
Source organism: Tetanocera ferruginea (assembly GCA_958299015.1). Classification (NCBI taxonomy): domain Eukaryota; kingdom Metazoa; phylum Arthropoda; class Insecta; order Diptera; family Sciomyzidae; genus Tetanocera; species Tetanocera ferruginea. The sequence goes on from OY282642.1 coordinate 61,328,741, forward strand.
GTACGCCAGCAGACATTTAAACGGAGCAGAGAAAAACTATTCGCGAATGGAGAAGGAATGTCTGGCTATAGTATGGGCCATCCGCAAAATGCGACCGTACTTCGAAGGTAACCACTTTACAGTCATCACGGACCATCTGTCACTGAAATGGCTCAATGCAATCGAAAGTCCTTGAGGACGAATCGGTGGGCACTCGAGTTACAACAACATACCTTTGACATACAATATAGAAAAGGAAAACTCAACGTTGTAGCCGACGCACTGTCAAGGCAACCTGTGGAAATGCTTCGTATGCTCGAAGAAAACATAGACCCAGTTGTAACTGGTTACCCAAGAAGAAAGCTGAGATCCAACAAAATCCCAGAAAATTCCCTGACTTTTTAGAAGAAAACGGTCAACTGTATTGCCATATTCCACAAAATTCCAACGACGAAGATTGTGCTCCATGGAAACTGTGCGTCCCGACTCCGCAACGACAGAGGGTTTTACGAGAAAATCACGATGATCCTAGTGCGGGACACATGGGTATTCGGAAAACCATCGCTAGGATTGCCAATCAATATTATTGGCCAGGAATGTTCCGCGATGACGACTACCGCAAACGAAAAACTGATAATGATTTACGGATATGCACCTGGAATGTCCGGACCCTAAATTGGGATGGTGCCTCTATCCAACTGATTGATATCTTGGAAAGATATAATTCTGATATCACTGCAATCCAAGAAATGCGATGGAAGGGACAGGGTTGCTTACGGCAAGCATCCTGTGATATCTACTACAGCGACCATGTGCAAAAGCACGAGTTTGGATGCGGATTTGTAGTTGGCAAGAGAATACGGCATCATGTCCTGCGATTCATTCCTGAGAACGAACGACATGCCATAATCCGCTTCAAGGCTAAATTTTTTTACATTAGCCTAATATGTGCGCACGCTCCGACAGAAGAAAAAGATGACGAGACCAATGAACGTTTTTACGAGTGCCTTGAAGACGCATACGAGCGCTGCCCCCGTCATGACATAAAAATCGTGCTTGGTGACTTCAACGCCAAGGTGGGTAAGGAAAACATATTTGGTCCAACAGTCGGAAAGTTCAGCCTCCATGACAACACGTCCGATAACAGAATGAGTTTGATTGACTTCACCGCAGCACGAAACATGGTCGTTAGTAGCACAAGATTCAAACTTCTCAATATTCATAAGGCCACCTGGTTGTCCCCTGATCAAAAAACATGCAATTAAATTGATCACGTTTTGATTGACGGAAGGCTCTCTTCGAGTGCACTAGACGCACGCACGATTCGTGGTGCTAACGTAGACTCGGATCATTATCTTGTCGCAGCCAAGATCCGCACACGTCTGTGCGCAGCTAAGAATGCTCGAATTCCTACACTAAGAAAGCTAGACGTCGATAAGCTGCAGTCAAAACGGACGGCCGAAGCCTTCGCTACTCGACTCTCACTCCTGCTTCAAGAAAGCACTCCTCCGATCGACGATATATGCGGAAAGTGGACGCACATATCCCACTCTATGCGTACGGCTGCCGAAGAGGTGATAGGCTACCATCGCCCTCGCCGAAACCAGTGGCACGACCAGGAGTGTCGCAACGCCACTGCAGAGAAGGACACCGCCTACAAAGCCACCCTGCAGTCGGTTGTAACGCGTGCTGTTAAAGAGCGATACCGAGAGAGAAGAGGAGGGAAGAGAGACGCATTTTCAGGCGAAAAAAACGATAGGCGGAAATGCGTGGAAATGAGTGCGAGAAAATTGAGATGCATGGCGACAGGAATGAGACTCGAAAATTTTTCGAAAAATAAGACGCCTGGCCGATGGTTTTAAGACCGGAGCCTCTTCCTGCAAGGACGAGAATGGGAATCTAGTGACAGATATCCAGAGTACACTGATGTTATGGAGGGAGCACTTCTCTAGACTTTTAAATGGCGACGCTGACAACATCCCGCGAGTGGAGATGATATCCCGGAAACCCCAATTATGGACGACAGCGTTGAAGTTCCGCTGCCCGATGATAACGAGGTCTTAACAGCTATAGCTCGGCTTAAAAACAACAAAGCCGCAGGAGCCGATGGTCTACCGGCTGAGCTGTTTAAGACCGGTGGCGAAGCTCTGTTTAAATGCATTCACAGACTTCTATGCAGAATATGGTTGGAAGAATGCATTCCAGATGATTGGAACCTCAGTGTGCTCTGCCCAATCCACAATAAAGGCGATCCCACCATTTGCGCCAACTACCGTGGGATTAGCCTTCTTAATATCGCATATAAGGTCCTGTCGAGCGTATTGTGTGAAAGACTAAAGCCCATCGTCAACCAACTGATTGGACCTTATCAGTGTGGCTTTAGACCTGGAAAGTCCACCATTGACCAGATCTTCACGCTCCGACAAATCTTGGAAAAGACCCTCGAAAAACAAATCGACACACACCATCTTTTTGTCGATTTCAAAGCCGCCTTCGACAATACAATAAGGAGTCACCTATATGCCATCATGTCTGAATTTGGTATTCCTGCGAAGCTAATACATCTTTGCAGGATGACACTGAACAACACCAGCAGTGCAGTGAAAATCGGGAAGGACCTCTCCCTTCCGTTCGATACCAAGTGAGGTTTCAGACAAGGTGATACCTTATCGTGCGACTTCTTTAATATAGTAATGGAGAAGATCATCCAAGCTGCTGACCTGAGACGCAGTGGCACAATTTTCTATAAGAGTGTTATGCTGCTGGCGTATGCAGATGATATTGACATCATTGGGCACAATACGCGCGAAGTCAGTGCAGCATTCTCCAGGCTAGAAAAAGAGTCGAGTCGAATGGGTCTTGCAGTGAACGCAGATAAAACGAAGTATCTTGTGTCAACAAACAAACAGTCCCAGCGTCTTGGAAACCACGTCACTGTTGACAACACCTCCTTTGAGGTAGTGAAGGACTTTGTTTACCAGGGATCCAGCATTAACTCCTCCAACGATATCAGTATTGAGATTAAACAAAGGATAACTCTTGCCAACAGGTGTTACTTTGGGCTCAGTAGGCAATTGAGAAGCAGAGCTCTTTCTCGACGAACAAAACTGACGCTCTATAAGTCAATAATTATGCCCGTCCTTCTATACGCATCACAAACCTGGACGAAGAGCAGCTCTGATGAAAGGACTTTGAGAGCGTTCGAGAGAAAAATCCTTCGCAAGATCTATGGTCCAATCTGCGTCAATGGCGAGTACCGAATACGATGGAACCACGAGCTGTATGAGCTATATGCCGACATCGATATAGTCAAGCGTATTAAAATAGAGCGGCTTCGCTGGCCAGGTCATGTCGAAAGAATGAACGACGAAGCTCCAGCGAAAAAGATATTGGATTCGGTACCGAGCGGTGGCCAACGCAGACGAGGAAGACCGCATCTCTGTTGGAAAGACCAGGCATTGGATAACCTGACAACGCTTGGAATTTCCAACTGGACCCAGCAAGCACACGACAAAAGAGGCTGGCGAAAATTCTAAGACGAGGCCAAAACCGACCAACGGTTGTAAGAGCCATCTAAGTAAGTAAGTTAGTAATGTTCCGCGATATAAATAAATATGTCCGCAACTGTACATCCTGCCAAAAGTTTAAGCCAGGCCAGCAAGCAGCAGCTGGAAATATGCTAACGCAAATTGCCGAGGAACCATGGCAATGCTATGCGCCGATTTCGTGGGCCCACTGCCACGTTCAAAACATGGTAATACGATTCTTCTAGTGTTCTTTGATCGTTTTTCCAAGTGGACGGAAATTGTGCCACTTCGGACAGCTACTAGCGACTCCCTCAAGAAATCATTCAGAGAAACGATATTGGCGCGATTCGGCGTGTCGAAAGTATTAATAACCGATAATGGAACACAATTTACCAGCAAGGCATTCCGCAGATTTCTGGACGTCCTCGGCATTAAACAACAGTTCACAGCACCATATACCCCGCAGGAAAATCCAACAGATCGTGCCAACCGAACAGTAAAAAGGATAATTTCACAACTCACCGGCGATGACCAACGAAGATGGGATGAGTTGGTCCCAGAAATCTCATTAGCCATAAATACTAGCGTATCCGAATCTACAGGATTTAATCCTGCGTTCCTAATCCAAGGTCGAGAGCCGCGACTAACAAATGCCCTTTTTGACCAACACACTCTTGGAACCGGTCAGGAAACTCAGACACCAGTTGAAAAATACACACGCTTACAGGAAGTTTTCAAAATTGTGCGACGTAACATGGAACGTTCAGCCCAGGACCAGGCCAGACACTATAACCTGTGTCGTAGAGAATGGAATCCACAAATTGGAGAAAAAGTTCTTGTGAGAGAACATCACCTTTCTAAGGCCGTCGACAACTTTGCAGCCAAACTTGCACCCAAGTACGATGTACCATTTACCGTAACTGGATTCATATCGCCTGTCATCATGCAACTACGGAGACCAGGAAGTGATCGGTTCCGCACTGCTCACATAAAGGAAATCAAACGTTATTATACTTATAATGATCAGCCTAACTAGTTCAGGTGAAAGCCGAAAATACACACTAAGTTATTCAAGCAATTACATCAAATTGAGTTTAAATAATAAGGTAGGAGAAAGAGAGAAATTGTGGGTTTTTGTCTATTGTGAACAGGACAGGAAAACGATAAACTTTCGGAACACTTGCCGTCAAACCAAACAGCTGATAAAAGTAAACAGAAATAAATAAGAAACAGTTTGTTTCTATTAAATAGCAACTAAATGGCGGATCAGAAAAGGATCGAGATGATACGGCGACCAGAGCCGACCAAACTGGTGCAAAGTTTGGCACCACGTAGAGCAGATGAACAACGACACCACCGATCAGAAGTTCAAACGATGTGCCAAGCAGTTTGTTCGCCACCACCAGGCGATCAAAAGAAGCCGCCGCCTAACGAAAGTACAGGGTACGGGCTATAAGCCACTTATTGAAGCACCACAGTCTCGGTTCCCGCTCATACGCTTGGTGAAGCGTAGTAAGGAGGAACTGCTGCAGCTAAGCCAGCACCTACGCGAGGAAAAACATTCGACACAACAGGTGGATGCAGTGGTTGACCTATGAACCGACGACGAGGAGCGGTCGATCTCCAGCAATGATTGCGAAGAAGGGAGCATCGCCAGCAGCGACGAGGGTTTAAATCGTCGAGTGCAAGAATTTTGCACCGAAAATCGGTCGCTGTCGGTATCAGTGGCATCTGTACTAAGCCTTACGAGGAAGAAACGCCAACCATATGCTTTGCTGACGACAACGGTACTGCAAACGACTCACCACAAAAAGAAGTCAACACTTACTACGACACCACTTCCAGCAACACCGAAGTGCTCTGTGCTGCCAGCTCCACAAGCCAATACGCCGCCTACTGCACTAGCGAGGTATGTAAAAATACAAATTTCGGCGCTAACGTCGCTGCCGGCTTCATGGCACATTATTCAACTGCCGTCAGAACAGAAAATACTGCCGCTGCCAACAACTGCATACCACCTACCAACGCCACCGTCGCCATCAACTTCGCAGCAACACTAGCAGCCAACTTCGCTGCTTCATTCACGGCCAAGTTCGCAGCCAGCTTCATCGACCAGTATGCCGCCACTACTAATGCTGCCGTCGACAACATTGAAGGCGTTAACTTTAATAGCGGCGATAACACAGCTACAGCCAACTTCGATGCCAGCTTCATGAACCAACGCGCTGCCAACAACGTAGTTGATTTTGCAAGTAACCCGTCACCGGCCATCATCGACTGTAATGCTATGGCCAATATCGACGACGGCACTTCAACCAACCTCGACAGCACTGCTACAGTCGACGTCGAACACACGCCATTGACCCAATCAGACTGGTTTGATCAAATTGAGCAATGTCAAAATCTGACCACAGAGGATGAGCTAGCACTAGGCGATTACGAATTCGAGGTGAAATTACTCCTAGACCGCTAGAAACACAGCCACTCAATAAAGATGAAATTAACGAAATAAAGTGTGGTGACTGCAATAAAAAATATTACGGCCAAACACGTAGGGGGATTCGTAAACGTTTCAAGGAGCATGTAAGCTACATTGAAAAAAATCAGCCTAGGAAATCTGCCTTTGCGGATCATGTCTTAAGTAATTCACATCGTTATTTTTCTATTAAAAATGTAATTTCAAAAAAACATGTGATTGTAATAAATTCGATGCTTATGAAAGCATTTACATTCAGAATAGTAGGAATGCAATGAATTTAGGCAAAGGAAATATTATTTCAGATTTATTTAGTTGTTGCAACTTAAAGTAACTTCAAAATTAAAAATGACTATAGAACATTACTTATGTATTTCTAATTGTAATGAGAAAATTGTTTGTACTCTCGCACTCTTTTTCTCGTTCACTTGTGTTACTCAGTGTTTAGTATTGTGCATGTTTAGTATTAGTGATAAATATTTGTACAATGTATGTAAGTTTATAAATATATGTATTTTTTTACCGCATTTGTCATATCTTACTTTGAATATTTTATTTTCATTCGTGTTGCAGAAGATGATCAGCAGGCTGATCAAAATGCATTCAAATTGTAATTACTTTAAATTAATAAAATTGAATGCAAAATCAACTTAAGGTGTTATTCATATAATTTAATTATAAAAATAAGATTTTGAATTATATAGTTTAGGCCAAATTTTTAAACTCTTTAAAAAGGCTTCTCTTTAAGCCATAGAAAAATAATTTGATACATATGTATTTTATATCAAAACTATATCATATTTAAGCAACAGAACTGAAATTGGGTCTTTGTGTATATTATATCAGAACGCAGGCATGTTAGCAAAATTGGCGTCAACCACCTTAAAACACGCCCATCTGCCATACAACCCCAAAATTAAAAACTTTCCAAAAAGGCTTGTCTTTACTCTGTAGGAAAACAATTTGATATGAATGTATTTTAAACGTCATCAAAATAGTAAAATTGTTTTAAATCTCATGCAAAAAGAGCTGCAATTTAAGATTTTGTACCCTTAAGAATAGGACGTGGGGGTATTTTATCTTCGGTCAAGTCGAAGATATATCTTACTAGTTTTTTACTAAAAGCTGTCTGGACCCAAAAGTGAAACAAATGTATTTTATTATATGCTGCGGTGAGTTGTTAGAAGAAGGAGTAAAGATAATTTCATGAAACTTGGTACCAGTAAGTCACCCGAATTTTAAACATTGCAGAAAAATATAAGAGACAATCATACACTACAAAATACTCCAAATTTTACTGAATATTTCAATAATAAAAATACAGTAGTTGTACTAAAACTTCTAACCTTTGTAACTTTTTGTAGTGAACAAAATCAATTAATTACTTCACAATATTATATTGATTTTTTATGAAGTTTTTTTAAACAATATTTTTAAATCGAAGTTATGGGGTACCTAGAGCAAAAACATAAAAATTGTAAAATATCTACTTGAAGATTTCCTCTGACACCATCGACACCAAAGAACACGATATATTATTCTTTCAGACCTATCCAACGATGTGCTGCACTTCATGATCGGACTTAAAATACTAATGTTATAACTAAAAGACCATTTTGGCTGTTTTTTGGGACACCAAAAAAAAGAAATTTAAAAATTTTTATAGTGCTGAAACACTTTCAATGTTAGCTTTCATTTTAGGGGGTGTCTTTTTATATTCATTTTTGGTGACCCGCCTTAATATCTACACAGAGAGTTTAGTTTGCATTTCCAGTACAAAGTTGCGTTTTGCCCTTGAACTCAATATAAACGCTGGCGTTTCCAGTACAATTATGCTAGAGAAAACGCAACTAAACTCAACTTGCTGTCTACGTTTACCAAAACTCAATTTGATACACGCCTAAAAGCATACTAATGTTTTACTATTGAACGCTTAGAAATGCTGCCAACAACAGCTGATTCTCAAGTGTGCAAATTTCAATTTGTCGACCGACATAATTTTCCATTTCTCCTCTTTACCAGAAGTTTCGGCTAATTTTTCAATTAATTGTTCATCGGTATCAGATCATCCGAATTTGGTTCCTGAAGAGTGGATGGAGCCAAGCCAAAAATTTTGCTGGCCATATTTTTCGCTATATCATCCATGATATTCCGGCAGTACCAAACCAAAATTTTGGTTTCGGTCGGACACTACTTGTATGCATCCCGAACTCGTAGCTATCAAGCTTTTTGGATCCTTGATCGGATTTTTCAGTTCCAATAATGTTGAGAGACTTGAAACATTTGTCTTGAAACTGCAATGGTTTTTTTAATTTATTCTCTTCAGCAAACGCCGTCTTCTCAGGAACATAATCTTTTTAACGAGCAGCATGCTTCGTTTCTTCCAACATCAGTCGTTCCCTGGCTACGTTTAGAGTCAGCTTTTCAGCTTATAAATTTTGAAGTGCACTCACTAGTATTTTTCTGGCAATGTCAAAAATAACTGCTAGTAAATTCTGCTTTTCCAACGTAGCTCTCTCTCCTTATTTGTCTTAATAAGCCATCGAAAGTCATAAGATGAACGGCCATGGTGTCACACTTTTTTATGCGAAGCTTTGTGAGCTGCTTGCGCATTAATAGCTATTAATGTTTATTGGTTTACAGCCAATATGTACTTTGAATGCCACTATGCTTTTCTCATGTAAAATCGGTCGCTAATTCCGAAAAAAAGAACACAACTTTTTTATTTCTCAATAGATTTCTTCAACAATAGCTTATTTTTTTTTGGAAAAATAAAGGCTTTTAGTAAAAAATATCAAAAGTAACAAAATATTTTGATTTCTTAACGAAATTTGCAACTATTTTGTCTTTTTTTCGAAATTTTTCTGAAAAATAAAAAAAATCCCTGAAATTTGAATTTATTCCGCCAAAACTAACAACTCGACCAAAAAATTATGTGTGCATTGTTTGTAAGAAATTTTATAAGCTTTTATTTGATATGTGGCATTCAAAGTACATATTGGCTGTAAACCAGTGTAATTCAATTAGAATAAATTTTCAAATAAATATTTCTTCACTTGAGGGAAATGGAAATGTTTCAATGTCTCTAATAATGATAAGTATTTTTCTCGCACAAAAAATTCTCATTTATTGAGTAAAATTTAAGGAAAATGAAAAATTTGTACTAAATTTTGATAAAAAATTCATTGTGCGAAGTATTTTCTTCAATAAAATGAAATCTTTTTTCAAAAATATAAAAAGTCTTATTCTCTTAAAACGATATATTTTTATATATTTCCCTTTTTCATGGAAGCTTTTTATCATTTTTAGGGATTTTTTAGTACCACATTTAGAGAAAAGCATTCTCTGGAGCAAACTCTATAACATATTTGAGTGCAGTCAAAATTATTCATCCATTAATCACTTCGTTGTAAAAATACCCAATTGGCTGGCACTAGCTTTAAAATTCGTCCTTTAGTGAGCACTTAATTATGCTCAATTCCGAAAGTAAAAACCGCTATATTTCTGACACCTTGGGTTGAAAAACAAAGAGTCTGAATTTGAAATAATCGTTTGGTATTACTTGTCCAATGCGCAAATGCTGACGAAATCGAAATAATATATTTTTAACGATAGGTCTTTCCTAAACTTATCCAAAATCGGTTAATATTTGCGCAATTTTGAGGGATTTTCATGAAGTTATATGAATAAGTCGTATAACTATATTATGTCACTGGATGGGCAAACAGAAGAAAAATTAAACCAACATATTTTTACCTAATAAGCCATAATTCTTTAATATCGGATAATATTTAAAAATTTAGAGAAATTTTATGGAACGGATTTTGGAAACAACGATCGAAAATTAGAAATTGTAAATTTTTTCTCCACTTTCGGAAGTTAATCGGAATTATTTTTATAATGAATCACATGACTTCACTATAAACTTAATTCTGTAGAGTTTGTGTTATCGATGTTTAAAAAATGACTTTAAAAAAGGACGAAAAATAACAATTTAACGGGAAATTTCTTTGATTTTTTCAGTGGCGAGTGATTCAACCGATTTTCCTCAAATTTAGGCTTTTTTACTATGTCTTACTTTTGAATTAATTTGTTTCCAAATATTTCAAGTTTCCTCAATGCTAGAAGTTTAAAAGATAAATCAAATCGAAGTATTGCCAAGAACCCTTCAAGTGGTCAGAATCAGAATATAACAAAAATTAAACATGTTTAGTAAGCCGGATCAAAATTGAAATTTGACTAGACACTGACTTAAAAGTTAGAGGGACTCTTAAAAACAATTTCTGTATAATTTTGTTTGGATCGGAGAAATCCCCATGGAGCGGTTTTGGTTCTTTTGAACGTCTTTTCTGCAGAAAACGAATTTTTTTGCATAAACTTTTTTCTTCAGAATGCATACTCAAGATAAGCAAAAAACTAAAGCTTTTCATCGTACACTAAAAAAATTTTGGAAATTTTTGTGTTTACAAACCTATTGAGACCCCACAAAATCCATATTTTGTCATTTTCGTAAAGAGGTTGTTTTCAATACGTGTACAATATGTATTTTTCATGATATTCACATGAATTTAAATTTATTGAAAAATTATTGAGCTCTTCTTTCCATTGATATATCGTATGGAGCGGTTTAACCAAAACTAAGTGCCACAATTATATAAAATGTGAGAAATCGATATTCAAAAGCTTCCTTCCGCTCAATTATTATTTAATTGCCATAATTACTGTTTGATTTTGGCAAATTTTGGTGGGTATATATATATTAGTGGGTACATATGAGTTTTTAGGTACGCAAATCGATGTATTTCAACCAGTTTTTAGTTAAATGTGCTCCAGATAGCGCTCCAGTACAAAATTCATGATTTTCGAATAGTTATATTTTTTAACACTAATAAAAAAACCCATTTTTCATAGTACTCAGTTTTGATTAAACAACACCATACGATACACCAAAAGAAAGAAGAGCTCAGTACTTTTCCAATAATCTTAAATGCATTTGAATATCAAGAAAAATAAATTTTTTATAGGTGTTTAAAAAAAATATTTTCTAGTTTTTAAGAGTACTTCTTACTTTTGAGCCGGTGTCCGGCTCACTTTTGACGTAGAATACGTCTTACCTTACGATATTAGGGCACCATGTATGAAAAATTTGAATTGCAGTTTTGGAGCTTCACGAAATTGGCTATTGTGAAGAAACTAATGGACCGATTTGCTTCAAACAAATTTCATTTAATAGATTCAACTTCAAATTTTATATTTCTTTATAATTCTGTGTGCAAACTTTTCTATTTTTTCTTCAAAACCATCTCAAACTTTATGCATTTTGCCAACATTAAATCGCCATAAAAACGTTTATATATACTAGAAATGTCTGGATTATAGCTAAATTGATAAAATAGAATACAATACATAATATAGTATATGATTTGTATGTGATTTTATAAAAAATCGTCGTTTTTCACGCAAAAAATGTGCAAAAAATTAGATTTTTTTTTAATCCTTCATAACTCGAAATCGGCTCCAAGGAAATGGATGAAAATTTTTTTCAGTAAAATAGAAGAGGGAGAGAAGATGTAAGTGGGTCTATTTATCATTTGAAGGTGAGCAAGTTTATTTTTTCACTTAAATTTTTGTGCATACATTTTGTTTTTGTTTTAGTTTTTTTGCATTTCGCTATTATTTCCTAAAAGAAAGCAACAACAACAAAAAAACAATTCTTTTGCCTTGCTGTTTGGTTTTCAAATAAAAAAGAAACCAACATCAAAAAAAAAATTCGCTTGTTTTACTGTTTGTTTGTTATACACAACAAACAACTGTTTTCATGTTGTTGTTCTAAGCGAAAATCAACAAGTGAGAAGTAATAGTCGGTCAGATCCGACTAGATGATACCCTTCAGTCAACTTCACTTATAAAACATCGTTTACCGAAGTTTTTGACCGATTTCGTTCATTTTCGAACTTGACCTTGCAAATTTTCAAAATATACTCACAAACTAAATTTCATCATTCTAGCTTCAACAAGTAAGCAAGCTGCAGTAGGGCAAGCCCTACTTCATAATACACAACACAAACTTCACTCAATACACATTTCCAAAAAAACGAAAAATAATTACAACTTCATTTACTTTGTTACTGTCTGTTTTGTTGTTGTTGCTAGAAACATCACGAAACCAAATTCCAGCAAAAAAAAATTCAATTGAATTTGTAGCAATGAATTTTTTTGGCAGTTCGCTATCATTTCATGAAAGAAAGCAACAACAACGAAAACTAAATAGAAATACTTTTGCCATGCTGTTTGGTTTTCAATAAAAAATCCTAGTGTACCACTTAGACTACGTATTCTACGTCTAATGTGATGGCCGTGTCTCTGACACAGCCTGTCTGTTTTTTTTTTATCCATATAAAATCGATCCGGCTTAATGTGCAGTCTGAAGGAATAAAATATGACTAATTTAGTAGATTATGCATCAACCAGAATCGATTTGGGGTTTTCACTCATTTCATAAAACGTGTTATTGCTTTTCATGTGACTAACTTTGATTGAATACTATTTTGCTTGGTACAACAATAATTTTTGGGGGGCTTAAACCCCGAAACCCCCCTTTGGTTGCGCTTATGTAAGTTACTAATAAAAATTATATGAACGGAATTGTCCAAACTAATTGATTAGTGCAACAGAAGTGTAAAAAGCAAAAGTAATGTAGAAAATAAGGTAGATAAAAAAAATTATTGATAAATAGTGGAAATGCGTATATAACTAAAAAAAAATAAGATTATACCTCTAAAACGGTGCAAAGCAGGTAATGTGAAATAACGTTTTAAGTGTACAATACATTATTTTTCTATTTGAATGTTTCTTGCATTGATTTGTATTTGCGTATGCTACTTTTATTGCAAAAAATTAAGCATAAATCAAATAAAGTAAAATATTTACTTACTAAAAATATTTATAAAATAAAAAAAAAAAAAAATTGCAGTGAACAAATGGATTTGTTATTGTCTTTAATCGAATTAAGCAACCTCAAAGATTAATCCAGAAGACTTACGAAGGCATTTCTCGTCGCAACATTACTGTGAAAAGTTTTTAAATGAGAATAAACATTAGAGGAGCAGAATCTGGGTTAAACGTTTTCAAAAGTAGCATGTTTCCTGCTTTTCGTGCTACGAAACATTTTTACAGATTTCTCTGTGTAAAAAGAGAGTCCAAAAAATCATTTTTCGCACATTTCCTGTAATTTTTTGATATAGTTTCTCCAAAGAGAAGAAGAGAGAAGATTAGAAGAAGAGAGTGCATGAGTTTCAACAGCGTTTCACCCAGTGTTGCTAGGGAAACGGACTAAAATTTAACACTTTTTGCAAAATAATTACCACTTTTGGAGAAATTTTACCTTTTTCTAAAAAAAATATACAAAATTTTTAAATGATGACCAGCCGTCATAATTTGCCTCACTACTTCCACAATAAAACATTTCTTTACTAACCTTGCTTTCTTCCTATTACCAGCTTTTCTTTTTCAATCCACGATATGAAGATCTACACTTATTTATTGTAGACTTGACTATCTATTTATTGTAGATTTTCCTTTAAGGTGTGAAGCTATTTAAAACAACACCTTTTTTATTAATTCTTTTAACATAGTATTATTAAATTATTTAATTCAAATTTATTTACATTATGTTCAGTTAAAGTTGAAGATATAAAGAAAATGTTCTTTTTTTGTTTCTGTATTTGTTGTTTATTTTCCAGAGGCCGTTGAAGTTTGCGTGTTTCAAAAAAGGTTGTAAGTTGGTTTCTCGTCTCCAGCATTTTCAAGGCGTCGGAAAGTAAAAAAATCAAAGTGCATTCTTCAGTAAAGGGTTGTAGTTGAGCACTCACCTACGCAAATAAAAAAAAATTAAAGAAACCAAAAAATGGCATGCGTTGAAAAACAAATTTTAAAAAACTCCTCTTTTTGGCAGACATTTTTAGCCGTAAAAAACAAAATATAAAAGATTTTTTATAGGTAGAGTGCTTAACAGAGTCTATGAAGATCACAATGAATCAAGATTCATCTAAATCGATCAAGCAGAACTCGAGATATCTTAGAAACCAATTCGAAAAACTTGTTTCGAGAAAAATGCGATTAGATTTTCTTCTATGAACGATAATATATGAATAAATATGCGACATACTAATATAATGTATGGGTCAGTCCGCAGAGATTGATCACATAGTGGTCGCTCGACTAATTAAAAAAAATTTTCTTTTTTAACCATAAATTTCGTTATGTTTCGGCACTTTAGAGCTGCTTTAAAAAAAATTTTTTGTTGTATTTACAAAATGGCGGCCATGTTTGTCATGCAACCACGAGCGATTTTCGTATCTTAAAGAGTTTGCGGTAATGATCATATCTCAGCTCCTATTAAACATACAGTAATAAATGAAAAAACTAAATATTAATTATACCTTAGGCTATTATCTTGCATGTCAGAAAAATTAATTGGAATGTTACTTTATTTTAAAAAAAACGTTAAAGTTACCAAAAAAAATCGTAATTTTTGGTAACTTTGAAAAAAAAATTTTAATAGAAATAATCTAGTATCAGACCTATTTTTTTGGTATTAGATACGTCTTAGTAAGAACTTAAAATATAAATTTTTTAAAGTGACTAGATCATAATCTTTTTCAGTTACATCGCTTTGAAAAATAAGAAATCTCAAATTTGCCCCAACTTTGGGGTCAAGTATCTCCAATGGGCACGGGTGAAAAAATTTTAAATTTATTCTAAATAAACTACGTATTAAGAGGATTCTGATGATATAAGAATGAAAGTGGTTTTTATGGTTCATTAAAAAGATATAGCATCTTTAAATTCATGCATTTTGTTACATGAGGTATGAGTATTAAGGTGGGTCAACCCATATGGGGAAAAAAGTTTGCATTTCCGGCCCTAATATGAAAGCTAATGTTGAGAGGATTTCAGAACAATAACAAATTTTTTTTGTGAACCCAAAATCTGCCCCAAAAGGTCTTTTTTGTATAACTTCACTAGTTTTAGCCGGATCGTGAAAAGAAGTATATCGTTTATCATAAAAAATCATTAAACTTTTGTTAAGAAACTATTTCATTTCATTCGTAGGGAAAAAAGTTACAGCGAATCAAAATTTTAGTGAAGTTCGTCTTCGCTTTTGGACTTTAGCCTTCGGTTTATCTTCGTTTTGCTTCGTATCCCTTCGAAATGACTTCGTTAAACTTCGGTGTTGTTCGTTAGTATTCGGTTCATCTTTAATTGGGTTCTTTTTTCATACTTTCTTTTTTCAAAATTTTTTAACATAAGCCTAATATGTGCGCACGCTCCGACAGAAGAAAAAGATAACGAGACCAAAGAGAGTTTTACGAGCGCCTTGAAGGCGGATACGAGCGCTGCCCCCGTCATGACTTAAAACTCGTGATTGGTGACTTCAACGCCAAGGTGGGTAAGGAAAACATATTTGGTCCAACAGTCGGAAAGGTCAGCCTCGACGACAACACATCCGATAACGGAATGAGGTTGATTGATTCATATATTGATATATTGATATCATATATTGATTCAATATTCATAAGGCCACTTGGCTGTCCCCTGATCAAAAAACATGCAACCAAATTGATCACGTTTTGATTGACGGAAGGCACTCTTCCAGTGTACTAGACGTACGCACGATCCGTGGTGCTAACTTAGACTCGGATCATTATCTTGTCGCAGCCAAGATCCACACACGTCTGTGCGCAGCTAAGAATGCTCGCAATCCTACACAAAGAAAGCTAGACGTCGATAAGCTGCAGTCAAAACAGACGGCCGAAGCCTTCGCTACTCGACTCTCACTCCTGCTTCAAGAAAGCACTCCTCCGATCGACGATATATGCGGACAGTGGACGCACATATCCCACTCTATGCGTACGGCTGCCGAGGAGGTGATAGGCTACCATCACCCTCGCCGAAACCAGTGGTACGACCAGGAGTGTCGCAACGCCACTGCAGAGAAGGACATTGCCTACAAAGCCACCCTGCAGTCGGTTGTAACGCATGCTGTTATGGAGCGATACCGAGAGAAGAGGAGGAAAGAGAGACGCATTTTCAGGCGAAAAAAACGATAGGCGGAAATGCGTGAGTGCGAGAAAATTGAGATGCATGGCGACAGGAATGAGACTCGAAAATTTTTCGAAAAAATAAGACGACTGGCCGATGGTTTTTAGACTGGAGCCTCTTCCTGCAAGGATGAGAATGGGAATCTAGTGACAGATATCCAGAGTACACTGATTCAGAGTACTGGAGGGAGCACTTCTCTTGACTTTTAAATGGCGACGCTGACAACAATCCCGCCAGTGGAGATGATATCCCGGAAACCCCAATTATGGATAACAGCGTTGAAATTCCGCTGCCCGATTATAACGAGGTCTTAACAGCTATAGCTCGGCTTAAAAACAACAAAGCCGCAGGAGCCGATGGTCTACCGGCTGAGCTGTTTAAGACCGGTGGCGAAGCTCTGTTTAAATGCATTCACAGACTTCTATGCAGAATATGGTCGGAAGAATGCATTCCAGATGATTGGAACCTCAGTGTGCTCTGCCCAATCCACAAGAAAGGCGATCCCACCATTTGCGCCAACTACCGTGGGATTAGCCTTCTTAATATCGCATATAAGGTCCTGTCGAGCGTATTGTGTGAAAGGCTGAAGCCCATCGTCAACCAACTGATTGGACCTTATCAGTGTGGCTTCAGACCTGGAAAGTCCACCATTGACCAGATCTTCACGCTCCGACAAATCTTGGAAAAGACCCTCGAAAAACAAATCGACACGCACCATCTTTTTGTCGATTTCAAAGCCGCCTTCGACAGTCCAATAAGGAGTCACCTATATGCCATCATGTCTGAATTTGGTATTCCTGCGAAGCTAATACATCTTTGCAGGATGACACTGTACAACACCAGCAGCGCAGTGAAAATCAGGAAGGACCTCCCTTCCGTTCGATACCAAGCGAGGTTTCAGACAAGGTGATTCCTTATCGTGCGAGTTCTTTAATATAGTAATGGAGAAGATCGTCCGAGCTGCTGACCTGAGACGCAGCGGCACAATTTTCTATAAGAGCGTTATGCTGCTGGCGTATGCTGATGATATTGACATCATTGGTCAAAATACGCGCGAAGTCAGTGCAGCATTGTCCAGGCTAGAAAAAGAGTCGAGTCGAATGGGTCTTGCAGTGAACGCAGATAAAACGAAGTATATTGTGTCAACAAACAAACAGTCCCAGCGTCTTGGAAACCACGTCACTGTTGACAACACCTCCTTTGAGGTAGTGAAGGACTTTGTTTACCTGGGATCCAGCATTAACTCCTCCAACGATATCAGTATTGAGATTAAACGAAGGATAACTCTTGTCAACAGGTGTTACTTTGGGCTCAGTAGGCAATTGAGAAGCAGAGCTCTCTCTCGACGAACAAAACTGACGCTCTATAAGTCAATAATCATGCCCGTCCTACTATACGCATCACAAACCTGGATGTTGAGCAGCTCTGATGAAAGGATTTTGGGAGCGTTCGAGAGAAAAATCCTTCGCAAGATCTATGGTCCAATCTGCGTCAATGGCGAGTACCGAATACGATGGAACCATGAGCTGTATGAGCTATATGCCGACATCGATATAGTCAAGCGTATTAAAATAGAGCGGCTTCGCTGGCTAGGTCATGTCGAGAGAATGAACGACGAAGCTCCAGCGAAAAAGATATTGGATTCGGTACCCAGCGGTGGCCAACGCAGACGAGGAAGACCGCATCTCCGTTGGAAAGACCAGGCATTGGATAACCTGACAACGCTTGGTGTTTCCAACTGGCGCCAGCAAGCGCACGACAAAATAGGATGGCGCAAATTCTTAGACCAGGCCAAAACGGACCAACGGTTGTAAGCGCCATCTAAGTAAGTAAGTAGTATGTGGAATACCGTTTTATCAACCAATGACTTATGGATATAAAACGGTTTTCCATTTTAAGAGGGGACATGACATTAGCCTTTTTTTTAAATAGAGTATTTTTATAAATTCGTATTTTAGTAAATATTCTTAAGATTCTAAGAAAAAAATTCATGTAAAAATCCTACGGTTTCAAAAGTTACAGCCGGATTAGTGAGAGCGCATTTTTAATTTTCGCGCTACAAACAAATTCTCTTGTTTGCAATTGCTACAAGCAACAAATTGCTAAAATAGTTTTTTGAACCAATTACTTCCATTACGTATTTTAAAAAATTATGCCGAAATTGCATGCTAGTTTTAAAACGTTTTTAATGAATCCTGAACAATTTTAATTTTTTCGCTTACAACGTTGTTCGCTGCTGCGCTGTGGAAACTCATGCCATCTCTATGCAGAAGATAAAACAAAAATTTACCTGAAATATGAGGACAATTTTTTTGTGCACACTTTTTTACCGTTCTGATTCAGCAAAAATAAAAAAAAAAAAAAACAAATTGGCCATTTCAGCCCTTGAAAGGTCTTTGACCGAGCTTCTTATGATCAATTGTGTTGTGTGTGTTATTAAATGTTTGCACACAATTGACCGAGAACTGGACCTACATGTTTTATGCCGACTCCGAACGGCTAAAGTTCATGTTTTCAAGAAGCTTTACATAGCATTATTAACTCTCCGAGGTTTGCCATTGTCTGCAGGGAGGTGGTGACCGATCAGAAAAATTTTTTATTGAAAAAAATTTTTCGCCGCGGCTGGGGATCGAACCCGTGCTCCGAGCATGCTAAGCCACACACTTAACCTGCATGCCACGGTCACAACACAAAAATACTGGACAGTAAGGTTGCGACGAGAAATGCATGCTGCAACTCTTATCGAATTATCTTTGCGGCTTGCTCAAATAAATTAAAGACAATAACAAATCCGTGTGTTGATTACATTTTTTTTTGTAGAATTTTTAAAAAGTTTCCTTTATATGATTTATGCTTAATTTTTTGCGTAACATAAAAGTAGCATACGCAATTACAATTCAATGTAAAAAAACGTCAAATAGAACAAAACGTATTGTATACTTAAAACGTTTTTCCACATTACCTGCTCTTCCGTTTTTGGAAGCATACTCTTATTTTTTTCGTAATATACGCATTTCTTCTATTTCTCAACCTTTTCTTTTCTATCTTTTCAATTTTCTACATTACTTTTGCTTGTTGTACCTCTATTGCACTTATCAATTACTTTCGACAATTCCCTTCATCATATAATTTTTATTAGTAAATTACAACGTTCTTCCACTGACTGACATATTTTATTTTGCCCACCAACTACTGCAAAAGTAGTATGCACTACTGAATTGCAAAATGACAGCGGAAAATCATAAAAAGTTTAATAAAGAAACTGATTTAGAAGATAGGCAAAAAAAACAAAATTAAATTAAAAAAATATAATAATTAAATTTTATCCAAGCATTAATTTTACTGATAACACTATTGTAGTTCAATTTTGGTTCTGCGATAAGACCAACTTGTTCGGATTTTGGGAAGTTCCCTAAGTGCAATTGCGTCCTTGGTTTAGTTAGATTGGCTCAAAATTTTGAGAAAATCATGTTTTTCCAAATGGTAGATTTTGAGCTATTCTAAGACTTTTGCCATGTCTATTTATAAAGATATCTGGCAAACTAGTTGCACGGTCTTACCAAATAATGAAGAATACAAAAGGTCATGAAATTCTATGTCAACAGTTCCTCCAGATCCGAGGAGTAGTTCTTGTGTAATTAATAATTTTTTCCATAAATTCAAATTAATTTTACGGTACGACAATTTTATAGTTTTTCCATAATTTTAAGAATTTGTGAAAATATGCTGGTAGAAGATACAAAAAAACAGTTACAAGTGTGTAATCGTTTTGAAAGTTTACATGAACATAAGTTTTTAAGTAGGTTCAAAGTGTACACTTTTTACACCCTTTAACAGAATGGGCCAGAATAGGCAAGCAAATTTTGTTCCATGAATTTAATTTCCAATTTTCTGTTGAAAAAACAAAAAGTTCTCAAAAATTGATTAATTACACAAAAACTAATCCTCGGATCCGAAAGTAGCATGAGAACAGTTGACGAAGAATTTCAATACCTTTAGTTTTCTCTATTGGTTGTAAAGATCGTACACTTGTTTGCGAGATATCTCTAGAAATAGACGTGGCAAAAGGCTTAGAATAGCTCAAAATCGACCGTTTGGAAAAACACGGTTTTCTTAAAAATTTGCGCCAATCTAACTAAACCAAGGACACAGTTGTGCTCGGGGGACTCCCCCAAATCCGAAAAGGTTGGTCTTATCGCAGAACCAAAAATTTCGTGTCAAAAACTACAACAGTGTTATTAATCAGCTTTTAATTTAATGTCTTGCGGCAAGTATTGTTAAGTAAACTAACAAAACGATCGTTCACATTTGTTGGGAAATTCTTACACTTGCACATATTTGCACTTCTCAAATACTCAAGATTGTGAATTGGGCTCATGTTATCTTTTTATTTTAGCATGTCCACAATGTTCAATGGCAATTCATCCAAATAATATAGAGGTACTGTTGAAAGACTGTCCAGAATTTATTGCTAAATATGAGGACTTTATGATAAGAAGATATCTAGTATCAGATCCGGATTCTCGATGGTGTCCTGCTCCTGATTGTAGGTAAGTCGTTTATATAGTAAATATTACGATAAATTTATAAAATTACCAATTCAATATTTTAAGAAAGAATTAATCAAAGTAACACCAAAAGCTTATTTTAACTCTGGCTTATTTGATTTATGCTTTTTATTTGGACTTCCTAAGCCTATGTAGTACAAAGACACAAAATCTTGCGAACTATTTTGGTGCTGTTTTGTAAAATAATTTACAATAATTGCAAATGCCATTAATTATGACGACTTCTCAATTAACCAAATTGTAAATGTGATGTTTAGATGTTAAGAAGAACGCTGGATTTTACTTGCTTCCTTCAGTGTTTTTTAATCAGTGCTCTTCGTCAAAAAAAATAAAAACAGGTCCGTCATGTCCATTAATTGGGGTATTAAGTTACATTGTTCGACACACGTCAGAATATCATAAGTTGATGTGTCGGGTTGTAATCTCGAAATGAAAATGTTCTTAGTCCTTGAAACTGCTCTTAGAGTAGTTGGCTCAGTTGAAGGTTGAAGTGCAATGGATGGCGCAGTAATCAAATTATTTTTGATAGGAATATCTGAAATTTCAGATACAGCATTATCATTAGTCAAAGAAATAACTGGCACTTCAGCTAAAAGGGGCAATCAACTGAGTTACTACAGTAATATTATTATTACTAACATTATAATCATTGTTTTTTTCGTTATGATTATTATTATTAGAATCATTATTATTATCATTGTTATTATTATTATCATTATTATTATTATTATTATTATTATTATTATTATTATTATTATTATTATTATTATTATTTTTATCATTATTATTATTATTATTATTATTATTATTATTATTATTATTATTATTATTATTATTAATATTATTATTATTATTATTATTTTTATTATTATTATTATTATTATTATTATTATTATTATTATTATTATTATTATTATTATTATTATTATTATGATAATTATTATTATTATTATTATACCCTAAACCTGAAAGGTCAGGGTATATTAACTTTGTGCAAACGTTTGTAACGCATAGAACGAAGCGAGTCCGGTATAGAAAAGTATATATATTCTTGATCAGCGTCACCACGTGAGTCGAGCTATCCATGTCCGTCCGTCCGTCCGTCCGTCCGTCCGTCTGTCCGTCTGTGTGTTGTCCGTATACACAGGATAAGAAGAAGGAGTTGAGATAATTGGATGAAACTTGGTACACATGGTCACATGCACCCAAGGATCTGCACTATTGAATATTTTTGGAATCTGCCCACGGACACGCCTACCTCCCATACAACAAAAAAATTGAAAACTGCATAACTCAGCTCATAATAAGCCTACAACAATAAAATTTGGTATGTATGTGTTTTATATCAACACAAAGATGTCTTTGAAAAATGGACGTCATCCGCCTACGGACACGCCCACCTCCGATACTACCCAAAAATTGAAAACGCAATAAATAAGCCTCTGTTTAACCTACAGAGCTAAAATTTGGCACATATATTTTTTGTAACAAAACAAAGATGGTTCTGAAAAGTGGACATCATCCGCCCACGGACACGCCTACCTCCCATACAACGCGAAAATTGAAAACTGCATAACTCAGCTCATAATCAGCCTACAACAGTAAAATTTGATATGTATGTGTTTTATACAAACACAAAGATGTCTTCGAAAAATGGACGTCATCCGCTAACGGACACGCCCACCTCCCATACAACCCAAAAATTGAAAACGCAATAAATAAGCCTCTGTTTTACCTACAGAGCTAAAATTTGGCACGTATGTTTTTTATGACAAGACAAAGATGGTTTTGAAAAATGGCCGTCATGCGCCAACGGACACGCCTATTTCCCATACAACCCAAAAAGTTTTAAAGTCAATAAATAAGGTTATGTTTGTCATAGAGAAATTAAATTTGGTATGCATGTATTTTATACCAAAACTAAGGTGTGTTCAAAAATTGGAAGTAATCCGTCCATGAACACGCCCACCTCCCATAGGGAAAGCACAATAAAGGCATTAACTGTGAGCTACAGGAATAAAACTTGGTATGTGTAAATTTTTCATCAACATTTAAATGCATATAAAATATAGGCTTCATCCACCCTTGGAGACGCCGATTTACAATAAAAAATTTTTGTTTTTTAAAAGTGGGTTTAGGGTATTTCATAGTCGGCCTAGACCGACTTTAGACTTTCTTTACTTGTTTTTATTATTATTATTATTATTATTATTATTATTATTATTTTTATTATTATTATTATTATTATTATTATTATTATTATTATTATTATTATTATTATTATTATTATTATTATTATTATTATTATTATTATTATTATTATTATTATTATTATTATTATTATTATTATTATTAGTATTCTTATTTTTATTATTATTATTATTATTATTATTATTATTATTATTATTATTATTATTATTATTATTATTATTATTATTATTATTATTATTATTATTATTATTATTATTATTATTTTAATTATTATTATTATTATTATTTTTATTATTATTGTTATTTTATTTTTATTTTTAATTTTTTTTTTTTATTTGTATTTATTTATTTGCTAAGCCTTAGGCTTTCTAGCACTATAATAAATTAAAAATACAAAATTTCAATACTATAGTATAAAGCAAAATAAAATGAGGATTAGTGAATTATCAAAAGAATACAAAACACATTAATAATAGAATATAATATTTTAAAATTAACATTATAATATGTACAAATAAATTTTAAGATATTTTAAAATATTGAACAGCGAATAACATTGTGGTATAAGGCAAACATGGTTATGTTCGCCCCCACTTAAAATAGCATGGTGTCGGCCTAGAACGGTGGGAGGTATCGAGATAAACAAGGTCTATACGCCACACTGATAAGCATTTGCATATATATATATAATATAAATCGTTCTGTCATTGCTAAAGCCAATGAAAACTTGGCTAAGCAAGGTGGTATTTCGAGACAAACTTGGACATGTGTACCACACCAATTTCACTATAAACAACGAAATGGTAGAGAACGTAGGCACTAAGACAACTAGTATCATTGGCCATATAAATATATAAACAATGCAAATCGTTCTTGCATGGTTGTAGGAAAAAATCCAAAATGTACAACCAGTGCGGTACGGCTAAAAAATGAATACACATTCACCAAGCTTGTTCGATAAGAATAATTGAGGTCAACAGGTTCAGGTCCATTCATATTAGTGTAGTTTAATGTAGTTTTATATCCATCGCTAAGGGAAAATTATGCATCCTTGGAAAAAGCGTGATCAGGCTCAGCGGCGGTACTGCAGGTAATCTATAATTTTATGTTAAATTGAGTACATGAATTCATTTAAAGAAATAACATCTGAAACGAAATTAAAGTCTCCGCAAGCGCTTCTTAGTCGTTCATTTTGCAAGTAATTAGTTCTACAAAAGTTCATAAAAAGTAGCTCAAAAGACCTTCTAGGACGAAGAGGAACATTAATGTAAATTTTACTAACGAAATATGGACTGTTGTTAACAGTCCATGTAAAAGTTTTATAATCCAACTAACATTTAGCATAATTCTCCTATTTTTTAAAGAAGGAAGATTAATAAGCTGCAATCGATATTCATAAGAAGGTAAATTAAAGTTTGAATCACAATATAGATCACGTAAGCAGAACAGAAGAAATTGCTTTTGAACAGATTCTATATCGTCAATATAACACCCATAACGAGGGCACCAAACAATTGAAGCGTATTCTAAAATGGGCCTTACTAACGATGTGAATAAGGTTTTAGTTATAAAAGGATCATTAAACTCTTTGGACCATCGTTTAATAAATCCTAAAGTACTATTAGCTCTGCTGATTGCTTTATTAATGTGAATGTGAAAGCGAAGTTTGGTGTCGAAAACAACCGAATTCTATGTCTGCAGCTTCTAGGATAGCTATGTTTGGAAAGAAATGTGTTGATTTAACCGCAATAAGTACACCCCCACCAGCAAGTACAGTTCTTGGCTGCGACCTAGGAATATTCATGTACTACAGTATATTTAGGCCAAAAACTTTGAATTTATAAACAGAAATATTTTATTCAAAATATTCAGGTTTATATTTAAAAATTAAAGGATGTCATCCTCAGACGTATCAGCTGCAAACCTCGAAACAAATATAGATCTTGCAGGCGGAATTACCACAAGATTTTTGTACACTGGCTGATTTGAGCTACTTATCGATATTAGTTAAGGTATTGCACCTGTCTTATTAGTAATACTTACTTACTTAGATGGCTCTTACAACCGTTGGTCGGTTTTGGCCTCGTCTAAGAATTTTCGCCAGCCTCTTTTGTCGTGTGCTTGCTGGCGCCAGTTGGAAATTCCAAGCGTTGTCAGGTTATCCAATGCCTGGTCTTTCCAACGGAGATGCGGTCTTCCTCGTCTGCGTTGGCCACCGCTGGGTACCGAATCCAATATTTTTTTCGCTGGAGCTTCGTCGTTCATTCTCTCGACATGACCTAGCCAGCGAAGCCGCTCTATTTTAATACGCTTGACTATATCGATGTCAGCATATAGCTCATACAGCTCGTGGTTCCATCGTATTCGGTACTCGCCATTGACGCAGATTGGACCATAGATCTTGCGAAGGATTTTTCTCTCGAACGCTCCCAAAGTCCTTTCATTAGAGCTGCTCAACGTCCAGGTTTTTGATGCGTATAGTAGGACGGGCATGATTATTGACTTATAGAGCGTCAGTTTTGTTCGTCGAGAGAGAGCTCTGCTTCTCAATTGCCTAATGAGCCCAAAGTAACACCTGTTGGCAAGAGTTATCCTTCGTTTAATCTCAATACTGTAATCGTTGGAGGAGTTAATACTGGATCCCAGGTAAACAAAGTCCTTAACTACCTCAAAGAAGGTGTTGTCAACAGTGACGTGGTTTCCAAGACGCTGGGACTGTTTGTTTGTTGACACGAGATACTTCGTTTTATCTGCGTTCACTGTAACACCCATTCGACTCGACTCTTTTTTTAGCCTGGAGAATGCTGCACTGACTTCGCGCGTATTTTGGCCAATGATGTCAATATCATCCGCATACGCCAGCAGCATAACGCTCTTATAGAAAATTGTGCCGCTGCGTCTCAGGTCAGCAGCTCGGATGATCTTCTCCATGACTATATTAAAGAAGTCGCACGATAAGGAATCACCTTGTCTGAAACCTGAAACAGGTAGGAACTGACAAAGCAGTTCCTTACAGCTATATGAACACCACCACCAACAGAAGAAATCTTGCTGGAGTATCTGTCCTTTCTAAATACTTGGAAACTATTGTCAAACAATTCCAAGTCAGTAATGCTTTCATTCAACCACGTTTCAGTAAACGCGATTATGTCCTCAGAACAATTCTGAGTAGAAACAAATAAGTCTCGCGTTTTGGAGCGCAATCCCCTTACATTTTGATAGTAAAGGGTAGCCTATTTAGTTTTTTTGGTTCCTACGAGCTTTATTATTTGAGCTCCTTGACTTGTTTTTAGGTATAAATTCTGAAACGAGGATATTATCGTCCCACATATTAGAATTGAGAACAGTTGAAAAATCTTCGGCTGCAACTGTGAGAATAAATGAGGCGTGGGTGGGCTAATTGCCAATTTTGTTACATGAGCGGAAAGCAATTTGGGATATCAAACTACGTTGTTCGACAAACGTCAGAATAATGAAAATGTTCTTAGTCCTTGAAACTGCTCTTAGAGTAGTTGGCTCAGTTGAAGGTTGAAGTGCAATGGATGGCGCAGTAATCAAATTATTTTTGATAGGAATATCTGAAATTTCAGATACAGCATTATCATTAGTCAAAGAAATAACTGGCACTTCAGCTAAAAGGGGCAATCAACTGAGTTACTACAGTAATATTATTATTACTAACATTATAATCATTGTTTTTTTCGTTATGATTATTATTATTAGAATCATTATTATTATCATTGTTATTATTATTATCATTATTATTATTATTATTATTATTATTATTATTATTATTATTATTATTATTATTATTATTTTTATCATTATTATTATTATTATTATTATTATTATTATTATTATTATTATTAATATTATTATTATTATTATTATTTTTATTATTATTATTATTATTATTATTATTATTATTATTATTATTATTATTATTATTATTATGATAATTATTATTATTATTATTATACCCTAAACCTGAAAGGTCAGGGTATATTAACTTTGTGCAAACGTTTGTAACGCATATAACGAAGCGAGTCCGGTATAGAAAAGTATATATATTCTTGATCAGCGTCACCACGTGAGTCGAGCTATCCATGTCCGTCCGTCCGTCCGTCCGTCCGTCCGTCCGTCCGTCCGTCCGTCCGTCCGTCCGTCTGTCCGTCTGTGTGTTGTCCGTATACACAGGATAAGAAGAAGGAGTTGAGATAATTGGATGAAACTTGGTACACATGGTCACATGCACCCAAGGATCTGCACTATTGAATATTTTTGGAATCTGCCCACGGACACGCCTACCTCCCATACAACAAAAAAATTGAAAACTGCATAACTCAGCTCATAATAAGCCTACAACAATAAAATTTGGTATGTATGTGTTTTATATCAACACAAAGATGTCTTTGAAAAATGGACGTCATCCGCCTACGGACACGCCCACCTCCGATACTACCCAAAAATTGAAAACGCAATAAATAAGCCTCTGTTTAACCTACAGAGCTAAAATTTGGCACATATATTTTTTGTAACAAAACAAAGATGGTTCTGAAAAGTGGACATCATCCGCCCACGGACACGCCTACCTCCCATACAACGCGAAAATTGAAAACTGCATAACTCAGCTCATAATCAGCCTACAACAGTAAAATTTGATATGTATGTGTTTTATACAAACACAAAGATGTCTTCGAAAAATGGACGTCATCCGCTAACGGACACGCCCACCTCCCATACAACCCAAAAATTGAAAACGCAATAAATAAGTCTCTGTTTTACCTACAGAGCTAAAATTTGGCACGTATGTTTTTTATGACAAGACAAAGATGGTTTTGAAAAATGGCCGTCATGCGCCAACGGACACGCCTATTTCCCATACAACCCAAAAAGTTTTAAAGTCAATAAATAAGGTTATGTTTGTCATAGAGAAATTAAATTTGGTATGCATGTATTTTATACCAAAACTAAGGTGTGTTCAAAAATTGGAAGTAATCCGTCCATGAACACGCCCACCTCCCATAGGGAAAGCACAATAAAGGCATTAACTGTGAGCTACAGGAATAAAACTTGGTATGTGTAAATTTTTCATCAACATTTAAATGCATATAAAATATAGGCTTCATCCACCCTTGGAGACGCCGATTTACAATAAAAAATTTTTGTTTTTTAAAAGTGGGTTTAGGGTATTTCATAGTCGGCCTAGACCGACTTTAGACTTTCTTTACTTGTTTTTATTATTATTATTATTATTATTATTATTATTATTATTATTATTATTATTATTTTTATTATTATTATTATTATTATTATTATTATTATTATTATTATTATTATTATTATTATTATTATTATTATTATTATTATTATTATTATTATTATTATTATTATTATTATTATTATTATTAGTATTCTTATTTTTATTATTATTATTATTATTATTATTATTATTATTATTATTATTATTATTATTATTATTATTATTATTATTATTATTATTATTATTTTAATTATTATTATTATTATTATTATTATTATTTTATTTTTATTTTTAATTTTTTATTTTTATTTGTATTTATTTATTTGCTAAGCCTTAGGCTTTCTAGCACTATAATAAATTAAAAATACAAAATTTCAATACTATAGTATAAAGCAAAATAAAATGAGGATTAGTGAATTATCAAAAGAATACAAAACACATTAATAATAGAATATAATATTTTAAAATTAACATTATAATATGTACAAATAAATTTTAAGATATTTTAAAATATTGAACAGCGAATAACATTGTGGTATAAGGCAAACATGGTTATGTTCGCCCCCACTTAAAATAGCATGGTGTCGGCCTAGAACGGTGGGAGGTATCGAGATAAACAAGGTCTATACGCCACACTGATAAGCATTTGCATATATATATATAATATAAATCGTTCTGTCATTGCTAAAGCCAATGAAAACTTGGCTAAGCAAGGTGGTATTTCGAGACAAACTTGGACATGTGTACCACACCAATTTCACTATAAACAACGAAATGGTAGAGAACGTAGGCACTAAGACAACTAGTATCATTGGCCATATAAATATATAAACAATCGTTCTTGCATGGTTGTAGGAAAAAATCCAAAATGTACAACCAGTGCGGTACGGCTAAAAAATGAATACACATTCACCAAGCTTGTTCGATAAGAATAATTGAGGTCAACAGGTTCAGGTCCATTCATATTAGTGTAGTTTAATGTAGTTTTATATCCATCGCTAAGGGAAAATTATGCATCCTTGGAAAAAGCGTGATCAGGCTCAGCGGCGGTACTGCAGGTAATCTATAATTTTATGTTAAATTGAGTACATGAATTCATTTAAAGAAATAACATCTGAAACGAAATTAAAGTCTCCGCAAGCGCTTCTTAGTCGTTCATTTTGCAAGTAATTAGTTCTACAAAAGTTCATAAAAAGTAGCTCAAAAGACCTTCTAGGACGAAGAGGAACATTAATGTAAATTTTACTAACTAAATATGGACTGTTGTTAACAGTCCATGTAAAAGTTTTATAATCCAACTAACATTTAGCATAATTCTCCTATTTTTTAAAGAAGGAAGATTAATAAGCTGCAATCGATATTCATAAGAAGGTAAATTAAAGTTTGAATCACAATATAGATCGCGTAAGCAGAACAGAAGAAATTGCTTTTGAACAGATTCTATATCGTCAATATAACACCCATAACGAGGGCACCAAACAATTGAAGCGTATTCTAAAATGGGCCTTACTAACGATGTGAATAAGGTTTTAGTTATAAAAGGATCATTAAACTCTTTGGACCATCGTTTAATAAATCCTAAAGTACTATTAGCTCTGCTGATTGCTTTATTAATGTGAATGTGAAAGCGAAGTTTGGTGTCGAAAACAACCGAATTCTATGTCTGCAGCTTCTAGGATAGCTATGTTTGGAAAGAAATGTGTTGATTTAACCGCAATAAGTACACCCCCACCAGCAAGTACAGTTCTTGGCTGCGACCTAGGAATATTCATGTACTACAGTATATTTAGGCCAAAAACTTTGAATTTATAAACAGAAATATTTTATTCAAAATATTCAGGTTTATATTTAAAAATTAAAGGATGTCATCCTCAGACGTATCAGCTGCAAACCTCGAAACAAATATAGATCTTGCAGGCGGAATTACCACAAGATTTTTGTACACTGGCTGATTTGAGCTACTTATCGATATTAGTTAAGGTATTGCACCTGTCTTATTAGTAATACTTACTTACTTAGATGGCTCTTACAACCGTTGGTCGGTTTTGGCCTCGTCTAAGAATTTTCGCCAGCCTCTTTTGTCGTGTGCTTGCTGGCGCCAGTTGGAAATTCCAAGCGTTGTCAGGTTATCCAATGCCTGGTCTTTCCAACGGAGATGCGGTCTTCCTCGTCTGCGTTGGCCACCGCTGGGTACCGAATCCAATATTTTTTTCGCTGGAGCTTCGTCGTTCATTCTCTCGACATGACCTAGCCAGCGAAGCCGCTCTATTTTAATACGCTTGACTATATCGATGTCAGCATATAGCTCATACAGCTCGTGGTTCCATCGTATTCGGTACTCGCCATTGACGCAGATTGGACCATAGATCTTGCGAAGGATTTTTCTCTCGAACGCTCCCAAAGTCCTTTCATCAGAGCTGCTCATCGTCCAGGTTTGTGATGCGTATAGTAGGACGGGCATGATTATTGACTTATAGAGCGTCAGTTTTGTTCGTCGAGAAAGAGCTCTGCTTCTCAATTGCCTACTGAGCCCAAAGTAACACCTGTTGGCAAGAGTTATCCTTCGTTTAATCTCAATACTGATATCGTTGGAGGAGTTAATGCTGGATCCCAGGTAAACAAAGTCCTTCACTACCTCAAAGGTGGTGTTGTCAACAGTGACGTGGTTTCCAAGACGCTGGGACTGTTTGTTTGTTGACACAAGATACTTCGTTTTATCTGCGTTCACTGCAAGACCCATTCGACTCGACTCTTTTTCTAGCCTGGAGAATGCTGCACTGACTTCGCGCGTATTGTGGCCAATGATGTCAATATCATCTGCATACGCCAGCAGCATAACACTCTTATAGAAAATTGTGCCGCTGCGTCTCAGGTCAGCAGCTTGGATGATCTTCTCCATTACTATATTAAAGAAGTCGCACGATAAGGAATCACCTTGTCTGAAACCTCGCTTGGTATCGAACGGAAGGGAGAGGTCCTTCCCAATTTTCACTGCACTGCTGGTGTTGTTCAGTGTCATCCTGCAAAGATGTATTAGCTTCGCAGGAATACCAAATTCAGACATGATGGCATATAGGTGACTCCTTATTGGACTGTCGAAGGCGGCTTTGAAATCGACAAAAAGATGGTGTGTGTCGATTTGTTTTTCGAGGGTCATTTCCAAGATTTGTCGGAGCGTGAAGATCTGGTCAATGGTGGACTTTCCAGGTCTAAAGCCACACTGATAAGGTCCAATCAGTTGGTTGACGATTGGCTTTAGTCTTTCACACAATACGCTCGACAGGACCTTATATGCGATATTAAGAAGGCTAATCCCACGGTAGTTGGCGCAAATGGTGGGATCGCCTTTCTTGTGGATTGGGCAGAGCACACTGAGGTTCCAATCATCTGGAATGCATTCTTCCGACCATATTCTGCATAGAAGTCTGTGAATGCATTTAAACAGAGCTTCGCCACCGGTCTTAAACAGCTCAGCCGGTAGGCCATCGCCTCCTGCGGCTTTGTTGTTTTTAAGCCGAGCTATAGCTGTTAAGACCTCGTTATAATCGGGCAGCGGAACTTCAACGCTGTCGTCTATAATTGGGGTTTCCGGGATATCATCTCCACTGGCGGGATTGTTCTCAGCGTCGCCATTTAAAAGTCTAGAGAAGTGCTCCCTCCATAACATCAGTGTACTCTGGATATCTGTCACTAGATTCCCATTCTCGTCCTTGCAGGAAGAGGCTCCGGTCTTAAAACCATCGGCCAGGCGTCTTATTTTTTCGAAAAATTTTCGAGTCTCATTCCTGTCGCCATGCATCTCAATTTTCTCGCACTCACGCATTTCCGCCTCTCGTTTTTTCCGCCTGAAAATGCGTCTCTCTTCCCTCCTCTTCTCTCGGTATCGCTCCATAACAGCACGCGTTACAACCGACTGCAGGGTGGCTTTGTAGGCGGTGTCCTTCTCTGCAGTGGCGTCGCGACACTCCTGGTCGTGCCACTGGTTTCGGCGAGGGCGATGGTAGCCTATCACCTCTTCGGCAGCCGTACGCATAGAGTGGGATATGTGCGTCCACTGTCCGCATATATCGTCGATCGGAGGAGTGCTTTCTTGAAGCAGGAGTGAGAGTCGAGTAGCGAAGGCTTCGGCCGTCCGTTTTGACTGCAGCTTGTCGACGTCTAGCTTTCTTTGTGTAGGATTGCGAGCATTCTTAGCTGCGCACAGACGTGTGCGGATCTTGGCTGCGACAAGATAATGATCCGAGTCTATGTTAGCACCACGAATCGTGCGTACGTCTAGTACACTGGAAGAGTGCCTTCCGTCAATCAAAACGTGATCAATTTGGTTGCATGTTTTTTGATCAGGGGACAACCAGGTGGCCTTATGAATATTGAGATGCTTGAATCTAGTGCTACTTACGACCATGTTTCGTGCTGCGGCGAAGTCAATCAACCTCATTCCGTTATCGGATGTGTTGTCGTGGAGGCTGAACTTTCCGACTGTTGGACCAAATATGTTTTCCTTACCCACCTTGGCGTTGAAGTCACCAAGCACGATTTTTATGTCATGACGGGGGCAGCGCTCGTATGCATCTTCAAGGCACTCGTAAAAACTTTCTTTGGTCTCGTCATCTTTTTCTTCTGTCGGAGCGTGCGCACATATTAGGCTTATGTTAAAAAATTTAGCCTTGAAGCGGATTATGGCAAGCCGTTCGTTCACAGGAGTGAATCGCAGGACATGATGCCGTATTCTCTTGCCAACTACAAATCCGCATCCAAACTCGTGCTTCTCCACATGGCCGCTGTAGTAGATATCACAGGATGCTTGCCGTAAGCAACCCTGTCCCTTCCATCGCATTTCTTGGATTGCAGTGATATCAGAATTATATCTTTCCAAGATATCAATCAGTTGGATAGAGGCACCATCCCAATTTAGGGTCCGGACATTCCAGGTGCATATCCGTAAATCATTATCAGTTTTTCGTTTGCGGTTTTCGTCATCAGATTTGGGGATCATTCTTTCATTTATTCTTTTACGTTTCATTGAAATCTTTTTTTATGTGGTGGGCTTCAAACCCAACGCACAACCTTTGCTTGATGGCCAAAGGGGAAGCCCGCCGCTCAAATTAGCCGCCAAAGTTTATCGGGCGATAGTTTTTGACGTTTCCAGGAGACACCACGCGGAGGTTTTGAGTCGACTTGAGACGATTTCGACATCGATAATGCTGGCCTCGCCAAGTTGAGGCAGTCAGACACGTTGCCATGTGAATATCGCCCCCTTATCTCCCAAAGGTCTTATTAGTAATAGGCACCGAATTACCCTCACTTGATAAAGCGCAAGTTGTAGCATAAGATAAAGCGCCAGAAGTAGAAGGAGAATTAGTGCTTAAGTTAATTGAAGGAATAACAGTAGAAGCCTCAATCAAAAGTAAATGCGTGTCGACAAATGCTGGAGTTTTCGCGGTAGCCACATCATTAGTTTTTTGAACTTTGGCTACAGTCTCTATTTCAGTTGCTAATGCTTCACCTGAAGTGTTTAAGTTAGATGAAGGCTCTATTGTCATTAAGCGCATCGAAAACACGAGCATTTATTGCTGCATACTTAAAGTGAAAAAAGGATTCACACAACCAGCAATTCACGACACGGTCGGATTCTCCTTTAACAGGACAGTTGCGGAATTGCAGTACATATTACTTTTATTTAATTTTAATTAACGTTTAGTTGTAAGGTTATATTAAATTAAATTATTAGATTAAAAAGTAGCTTTGGCAATCCTATTTGAAGAAGTATGACAGGCACAGTTTGAAAAGCACAGTATACACATGAAGTTTCAACATGGGTTGACAAATCAAGGAGGCCGACTAAAAGTAAAACTTATAACTCTAAATTTAACATAAAGTCTAGTTATAATAAAAACAATAGTTCTTATATTAGCAATAATAATTCCAACATTTCTCATGCTAAGAAAAAAAAACACACCTTCCGAAAAAAATTACCTAACACCAGTCCTAGCTCTGATCCTAACTTTAAACTTGAAACTAATATCTTTCCAACTTTCACTCGGCAGATCAATCACACTACAAAATCTCCCAACTCGAATCACACACTTTCATCTTCTAACCCAAACCGAGTCTCATTTAATCTCAACCCTAACTCGGATGCACCAGCAGATAAAAATGAGAGCAACATTCTCCACACACTATTCATTCCCATACTATAAACCCATCTGATTCCGATTTAGTCACGAATGAAGCCCATAACCAACCTGGTAGCCCTACTTCTTTCATCGACCCTCTTCAACCACCAAAAGTTAAACTTACTTTAAATTCTTGTGCTGACAATGAGAGCAGATATGTCCTCTCTCGTCTTAGAGAGAACAGTGTTTACAACAATGTGCGTCTATATCTTGCTTATATGCATAAGGCACCGGTCTCCACCTGTATAGATGGTAAAACCAAGACAAACCTCAAAGTCTTGATACAGCAAGGAGGTTCACCTACTGATGTCGATGAATTACGTGAGCTATTAACCAGTTTCCACGAGCAACTTGGTTTGACGATCCACCAAGTCAAAGAAGATCTTGACACATACGGTGCTCATGTAAGGTCAAAACATGTCTCTTACCTTCAAAAGTCCCGTAAAGAGCAGCAACAATATTATTCCTAACCAACTTTCGCATAATCAAAACTCTATTCCAAGCCCACTATTTGTATCTCTGTACTACCAAAACGTTAGAGGATTACGCACCAAAATGTCTACAGTGTTTCTAAACTCTCTTAAACTTCCCTACGATATTTTTGCCCTAACTTAGACCAATCTTACCCAGGATTTCAAGGATACTGAGGTATTTGCGTCTGATTTCGTGGTGTTCAGAGACGATGGACTCGATAAAGATGATCTCTCCTCAGGTCGTGGTGGCCTTCTTGCAATTCACAATCGCTTCGACCCATCCTTTGTAAAAAAATTCCATACAGCTAATATTGAATTTATATGTGCCAAAGTCTGTATTGCAAAGCGGTTCATATTCATTATCTGCTGCTATATTCGCCCTTCTCAACCAGTGAATGGTTATCAGCTCGCAGTTGACGCAACTGATTCACTTTTTGATCTTATTGACCCATCTGACACAGTTATATTTCTGGGGGACTTTAATCTTCCCAGTCTTCAATGGGTTCTGTCAGATGACGAGTGCCATAATTTCCCTTCAAATGCTACATCTGAAAAAGAAATTCTCTTTACTAGCTGCCATTTAGACTCTGGCCTTTACCAGTTGAGCGGAGTAACAAACAATATAGGTAGACAATAAGACCTTGTCTTTTCTTCAGATTCAGATAATTGTGTAGTCTCTGCGAGTAACCACCTACTTTCAACACTCGATCACTACCATCCTCCTCTATCTCTTACCCTTTCTGACAACAATAATATTATATAATATTATAAACACACACTTTGAGCACGCGTATAGCTTTAACTTTCGGAAAATTGATTTTGTAAAACTTGAGATCTTAATCAGTAGAATCAATTTCTAACATATTTTCGATAATGCCCATGAAAATGTTGATAATGCTGTTGCTCTCTTCTATGACAAAATTTTCGACTGCTTCACACAATAGGCTGCCCATTTAATAGGCAGAATAACTTTTCATCATCTCCCCCCTGGTATAATAAGGAATTACGCTCACTTCGTAATAAAAGGAACAAACTTTGGTGCTTTTATTTAACTGCTCGTTCTTCTATTGACCTCACAAATTATCTTCACGCCTATAACCATTTTTCTGCACTCTGTGAACATCTATATGAGTCTTATCTTGCTCATATTCAAACAAAATTGGTGTCGGATCCTAAAAGCTTCTGAAAAGAAAATCTGACAACTACCCATCTACCCTTACTTTTTCAGATATCTCCTCAGATAACCCGGAAATAATTGCAAACCTATTTGCAAATTTCTTCAGTCAGTCATTCATAAGTTATAAGGATGAATTAGACTATGAATAATTTTCTTCACTAAGGAATTGTGCTCAAACCTCGCTGACTTCTGTTGATATGATACTAACTGATGTCTTAGCAAAGCTACATAATCTAAAAGATGATTTTTCTCCTGGACCCGATGGGTTGCCTGCTATTGTCATAAAAAAATTCGCAAACTTTTTGGCTCATTCCCTTTTGACACTCTTTCAACTTGCTCGTTGGAAAGAAGTTACGAAGTTGATGCAGTTTTCACCGACTTTAGTAAAGCATTTGACAAAATCTCACACACTATCATCCTTCTTAAGCTTAAAGCCTTTGGTTTTCCATCTCTGTTTATATCATGGATTAAATCTCATCTAGAAGAACGCAGTTATAATGTCATCTTTAGATTTTCCAATTCAAAATCTTTTACAGCTACCTCTGGTGTCCCATAAGGCCTTGGTCCTTTGTTATTCGTCTTAACAATTGCTAATGTTGATGGTATCATCAATGAATCCAATCTTTCTATGTATGCTGATGATATGAAAATCTATCGGCGCATACAAACTAATGCCGATTCTCGCATACTTCAAGACGATCTGGCCAGCTTTTCCATATGGTGTCAAAATAATCTTCTGGAAATCAACGTCAGCAAATGTCAAGCTATAACATATTCTCGTAAGCGACTCCAACTTCCTTCGAAAACGTATTACATTCTCGGCAAGCCATTTTCCTCTGTATGCTTTTTACTGGATTTAGGCATTATTTGCGACAAAGAACTTAACTTTAGGTCTCATATTGATAATATCATTAGTAGAGCCAACTCTGCTCATGGTTTCGTGAAACACTGGTCCAGAGAGTTCTCCAATCCTTACGTCACTAAATCTCTCTATCTTTCCTTTGTTAGACCCATCCTCGAATATTCCAGCCAGGTTTGGTCTCCCATCTACAACACCCATTCAATGCGAATCGAAGCCGTTCAACGCAGATTCATTCGTTTCGCTCTTCGTGGTCTCCCCGGCTCTGACAGTTTCAACTTACCTCCTTATGCCAACCGTCTGAAATTGATTAACATGCAAGCACTTGCAAAGCGAAGGGCAATTGCCGGTACCATTAACTGCCCAGAACTACTCCAATTAATATCCTTTAATACCAACCCACGCAACCTTAGGTCTATACCTCTCTTCCACCTTAACTTTCACCGCACCGACTATGGATGCAGTGAACCTATAACCAGAATGCTTCGGGTAACCAATAGTTTGATCAGTGAATTCGATTTTCACCTGAGCAGACCACTTCTCCGAAATATCCTTCTTAACTCCAACGACACTTCCTCCCCCTCTTTAATGTATTCTTCTAATTAAGATATGGTACCATTGTAAATTAAGATACTCCCTGTTAATTATAAAATTTAGTTCTTAAGTATTTAAACTGCTTATATTAAGCTTATATATAAATAAATAAATAAATACAGGTTTGTGTACGAGCTAATAAGTTAAAAGAACTTAAAATGTAAACAAATGTCAAAACAGCTGATAAGAACAAAAAAAAACTTGCACTCTCTGAAAACAAATAAGCACTTGCACTCTCTGCGTAAGCAGAAAGCAAAATATAAAAAGCAAAAATATGTTTGTAATGTTTGTATGTAGAACTTAAAGAACTCAAGTACAACACGACTTTTAGCAAATAGCTAAAGTTGTCAGATGTTGTGTGTTGATCATGTTACATATTCAAAAATAGTGTACTGTAAATACAACTCATCCTCCCGACTAAAACTTGAAATTGCTTATAATTATGCTACGCGTTACGTATATGCCTTATGAAGATTTAACCATCTCTCCACTTTCAGAAAGGGTATTCTTGGATGCGATCTAACACCTTATGTGAATGCCAGAAACTGAATATACCTGCATAAGCTAACTCATGAAAAACCCCATTATATCTGCATGAAAAAATTTAATTTTGCTTGTCGAGAAGAAGTCATTATTTGATTGGTTCTAGAAATAATTCACTAAATACCTCCCGCTTGTTCTTCATCAGAACCATTAGAATATGGAATGCTTTGACTCGAAGATTAAGAGAAATTGTAGGCAGAAAAATTTTTAAGCAATCGATTCGTTCTTTCTTCTCTATTTCTTAATAAGTAATAAACTGCTCGCAATCTTTTTACTTTTCATCTCTCACTTATAAAAGACTTTAGGACTCTTCAAGACTCATAATAGTATTTATTTTGGTATACTATTTAACCTACAAAAAGACTTTAAACCAATTTAAATTAAATTTTTTTATTTTTCTTTCTTGTTTTTTTTTTTTTTTGGGATTCGCCAAAGGAGTGAGAAATCTCATAAATACGTATAGCCCGTACTATACGCATGCACGACG
Organism: Tetanocera ferruginea; assembly: GCA_958299015.1. Classification (NCBI taxonomy): domain Eukaryota; kingdom Metazoa; phylum Arthropoda; class Insecta; order Diptera; family Sciomyzidae; genus Tetanocera; species Tetanocera ferruginea. The sequence continues at coordinate 61,367,178 of OY282642.1, forward strand.
ACTAACATTCTAAAATCTATCCGGATCAACCGGAACAGACAGAATGCACCTACGTACTAAAACACACACCCAGTTGGCGAAGTATGAATTTCCACTAAGCAGTTATTCTTTGGTTGTTATACGTTTAAGGAGACGTGACACCTTCAAACATTACTTTGTTTTAATGTTTTAAAATGCAAAATTAAAACCAGAGTCATAACTGTTATAAGAAATATCTTTAAAAATTGGACCATAACAGTTATATTGTAAGAAAAAAAATATTTATCAATAATAAGTATTATTTAAAAAAAAAATAATTTTTCTCTGAAATAAGATTATGAATGAAGAAAATATTTTTTCGTTGCTGATAACGTTTATTTTCAATTTTTTTTTTTACGTTGCCTCATAACTGTTATAGACGAGAAAAAAATTTGTACGTTGCTCATAATTTGTATGAAATAAAAAATCTTTGTTACTTTTTTACGGCAACATGTGTAAGATTATCAATTGAAATTTTATTTTCTTGCTCTCAGTAAGAGAATAAAGAGTTGTCACAAAATTAGGCATTCATAAAAAATGCAGTTGTGAATGCAACGTTAGTGTATTCTTAAATCGCATTTTAGGGCAACAGCAGTACAAGTGATTTTTCAGAAAAAAATTAGTTACATAAGTATGAGAACGCAAAGAAAAAATTGATATTTCATTCAAAACATCATTCATTCATTACAGTAATTTCACATGTCATTTCAGCGAGTAACCGCGGATTTCACAATTTTGTATAAACGTATTTAAATTGTTTGTTAGAGAAAGAGAGGTACAATTGCACTTGGACTAGACTCCTGAATATCATAAACTTTTTGTTAAGGCGAACAGTAGTATAATTGCAGTTGCTGTACTTCTTTTTCTGATTTTCTTAACCATAGAAGTAAAAAATTCAAATTTTGTATAAAACTTAATGACACGAAGAACCAACTACTCATTTTAAGAAAAAACAAAAATACAGTAAAAAACAAGCCACTAAAAACTATGCAAATGGAAGATTTGTATTGGATAGTGATAATAAGGGCGGTGCCATGCCATGCCCCCTTTCCAAAGATTGCTCAAATTTATTAGTCGAAGGGCACGACTCAATAGTTAGTTCTAGGTCAGTTATAGGTCAAAACTTGTGTTTACCGAAAATTTGTGTTCTTAAAAAATGCAACGCCACTAGCGGGTAGGAGGGTGAAAACAAACTTTACGACCTATTATCATACCTACCAAATATATAAAAAAATTTCGACTACAAACACCGTGACGCGAAATTTTTATATATTAGAAATAAAGTTAAAATTTATTTCTCTACAATAACCCTTACCAGGCAACGTAAAAAAAATTTTTTTGAAAATAAAAGTTATGAGCAACGTAAAAAATTTTTTCTCGTTTATAACTGTTATGAGGCAACGTAAAAACTATAAATTGAAAATAACTGTTATGAAGCAACGTATATTATATTTTTCAAAATATCGACAACTTTTTCGACCTAAAAAAAATAAATAACTGTTATTTTGGGTCTCTGATTAAAACTTAAATATAAATTTTTTAGTAAAAAAAATACTTTAAAAAAATTTATTTTATTATTATAATCACATATATTGCTACTGGAATTTTTATTAAAAAATCATTAAAAAAACAAGTAAAGAAAGTCTAAAGTCGGTCTAGGCCGACTATGAAATACCCTAAACTCACTTTTCAAAAACAAAAAAATTTTTATTGTAAATGAGCGTGTCCGTGGGTGCATGAAGCCTATATTTTATATGAATTTAAATGTTGATGAAAAATTTACACATACCAAGTTTTATTTCTGCAGCTCACAGTTAATGCCTTTATTGTGCTTTCGCTATGGGAAGTGGGCGAGTTTATGGACGGATTACTCCCAATTTTGGAACATACCTTAGCTTTGGTATAAAATACATACATAGCAAATTTAATTTCTCTATGACAAACATAACCTTATTTATTGAGTTTTAAACTTTTTGGGTTGTATGGGAGGTAGGCGTGTCCGTAGGCGGATGACGTCCATTTTTCAAAACCATATTTTTCTTGTCATAAAAAACATATGTGCCAAATTTTAGCTCTTTAGGTTAAACACAGGCTTATTTATTGCGTTTTCAATTTTTGGGTTGTATGGGAGGTGGGCGTGTCCGTGAGCGGATGACGTCCATTTTTAGAAGACATCTTTGTGTTGGTATAAAACACATATATATCAAATTTTACTGTTGTAGGTTAACTATGAGCTGATTAATGCAGTTTTTAATTTTCGCATTGTATGGGAGGTAGGCGTGTCCGTGGGCGGATGATGTCCATTTTTCAAAAACATCTTGGTTTTGTTATTAAAAACATTTGTGCCAAATTTTAGCTCTTTAGATTAAACACAGGCTTATTTATTGCGTTTTCAATTTTTGGGTTGTATGGGAGGTGGGCGTGTCCGTGAGCGGATGACGTCCATTTTTCGAAGACATCTTTGTGTTGGTATAAAACACATACATATCAAATTTTACTGTTGTAGGTTAACTATGAGCTGAGTAATGCAGTTTTTAATTTTCGCGTTGTATGGGAGGTAGGCGTGTCCGTGGGCGGACGATGTCCATTTTTCAAAAACATCTTGGTTTTGTTATTAAAAACATATGTGCCAAATTTTAGCTCTTTAGGTTAAACAGAGGCTTATATATTGCGTTTTCAATTTTTGGGTTGTATGGGAGGTGGGCGTGTCCGTGGGCGGATGACGTCCATTTTTCGAAAACGTCTTTGTGTTGACATAAAATACATACACAGCAAATTTTATTGTTGTAGGTTAATTTTAAGCTGAGTTATGCAGTTTTCAATTTTTGCGTTGTCTGTGAGGTAGGCGTGTCCGTGGGCGGATTCCAAAAAATCTTCAATAGTGCAAATCCTTGGGTGCATTTGACCATGTGAACCAAGTTTCATCCAATTATCTCTACTCCTTCTTCTTATCCTGTGTATACGGACAACATACAGACGGACAGACAGACGGACGGACGGACGGACGGACGGACGGACGGACGGACGGACGGACGGACGGACGGACGGACGGACGGACATGAATAGCTCGACTCACGAGGTGGCGCTGATCAAGAATATATATACTTTTCTATACCGGACTCGCTTCGTTCTATGCGTTACAAACGTTTGCACAAAGTTAATATACCCTGACCTTTCAGGTTTAGGGTATAATCATGGCGAGCATGATAACACAAAATCTACTTGACCGATCGTACTGAAATTTGAATATGTTGTTTTACACTTGTCGATGCATGGAATGAACTACGGACTGAAAAATCGGTTTTATAGTTTTTGAGTTTTTGACTGATTTTGTAAAAAAAACTTGACAGTTTTCGAAAAAACGCCGCCATTTTGTTATTTTTCAACCAAAGTTGTTTCTTCTAGTTCATTCCATTGCGGTTTTGATGCTGATAAAAACCCCGTTTTTTTCCAATGTCCCAGTGCGTTCTAATCACGCCCGTCATGGTTTTTTGATGTTTTTTTTAAATAATTCCAGTAGCCATGTATTAAATAAAAAAATCAAATAAATTTTTTTTTTGTGTAATTTTTTTTACTAGAAAATATATATTTAATTTTTCAATACTCTATCCTATTTTTTATTCAACTTATAGGCATTTTAAAATAGTAAAATAATTTTTTTTGAAGGTGTCACGTCCACTTAAGTCTTTTAACCAATTTAAATAGAATGTTGTTTTTTTTTTATTTATTTATTTATTTCCTTTCTTATTTTCTTATGTTATATAATTCATTTTACATTAATTCATTTTTTTTTTTTATTTTTAACATAAAGTAGATAATATATTGAACATAACATAAAAGTAAGTAAGAGTATATTATCCTGCGAAGCCCTTAAAGCTTGTCTGCAGGAAAAATTAAACTTTTATTGACTTTTATTGAATTATTTTTAAACGTTATTCATAGGTTTAATTTAATGAAATACAATATAAAATATTAGATTTTAAAGATTAATAAAGTGATTTTTAATTTGTCGCTTTCTACTAGTGGAATTTAATATGTTGTTAAGGCTTGTTGGCAGCTCGTTGAGTAAGGTGGGTATTTTCGACTCTAGTGTGTGTTTTCCATAATTGTTGTAGTATCTAGCGACTTGATACCTTCCTTCCGCTTTTCGACGCGTATTATGTCGGTGATCAATATCAACTCTATATTTTTGTTCATTGTAAAATTCATTTAATAGTGTTGTTTTGTATATTCCTTGTACAGAAAGTAAATTTAATTGTTTGCAGAGATTGTTATTAGTTGTTGACCTTGAACGTTGCGGAATAAGTAACTTTATGAGATAGTTTTGGCTTTGTTGAAGCCGTCTACAGTGCGTCGAGGATCCCCAGGCTGTAATACCATGACGAATATATGATTCAGCAAGTGATAGATATGCTTGTCGTACTACGCTATTGTTAGAGCAATTTCTGAGGTGATATAAGGCAAACGATGTTTTTCTTAGTTTTTTTGTGGATATATTCTATGTGATTGCTCCATATAAGGTTATGGTCGACTAAAACACCTAAATATTTATAGACAGTGACTTGTTCAAGTATATTGTTGCATAAGTCATTTGTGTCTTGTACGCTGTTTGTGTGCAGGCAGTTTATGTTGTGAAATTTTATTACTATATTATTGTATGCTATATGCGGTTGCTTAATGTGCATAAATTTTGTTTTGCTAACATTAATAATTAGCCCATTGTCGTGGCACCATCTGTTAAGGGTATCGATTTCTCGTTGCATTAAACATTGCGCTATTTCTAAATTTTTATGCGTTACTATTATGGCAGTATCATCTGCGTACGCAAATGCTACGCTATTCTTGAGCTGCTTTAGCATACTGTTTACATACAGAATATAAAGGGTGATTTTTTAAGAGCTTGATAACTTTTTTTTTAAAAAAAACGCATAAAATTTGCAAAATCTCATCGGTTCTTTATTTGAAACGTTAGAAATTGAAGTCTTAAATATCTTAAACGGTCTGAAAACCTATACAGAACCTGGCTGCGATAACATTCGACCAAAAGATTTGAAAACGCATTCCGCTGTAATGGCTCCTTTAATTTCAAAATTTGTAAATATGTCTCTTGATGAAGCAAAACTTCCCAAATCACTAAAAGAGTCCATAGTACGTCCAATTTGGGAAGGCGGAACAAAATCTGAGTATGCCAACTACCGGCCAATATCAATACTACCAGTTATTGAAAAAGTACTTGAAGAGGTCGTTGTGAGAAGACTTACAGAGTTTATTACTAAGTATAAAATCATAGATTCAAACCAATTCGGCTTCCAAAAGAATAAAAACATAAACAAGCTTTTAGGAAACTTTGCGAGTTATTTGAATAAAGGTCTAGGCAAAAATTTTCACAGCATTGTTTTATTTATAGATTTTAGCAAAGCTTTCGACACATTAAAACATGATAACTTAATGTCCACACTCCAAAGGTCTGGGATTCGTGGTGACACTCTAAAATGGTTTGAAGACTATCTTAGCCTCAGGACATATCGTGTTAAAATTGATAACACGCTGAGTGAGGAGAGACAAATAACTCATGGCGTACCGCAAGGTTCTAAATTGGGCCCAATCTTATAAAGGGTGATTTTTTAAGAGCTTGATAACTTTTTTTTTAAAAAAAACGCATAAAATTTGCAAAATCTCATCGGTTCTTTATTTGAAACGTTAGATTGGTCCATGACATTTACTTTTTGAAGATAATTTCATTTAAATGTTGACCGCGGCTGCGTCTTAGGTGGTCCATTCGGAAAGTCCAATTTTGGGCAACTATAGCGATCGCCATTCACCGTAACGTTGCGTCCAACAGCATCTTTGAAAAAATACGGTCCAATGATTCCACCAGCGTACAAACCACACCAAACAGTGCATTTTTCGGGATGCATGGCCAGTTCTTGAACGGCTTCTGGTTGCTCTTCACTCCAAATGCGGCAATTTTGCTTATTTACGTAGCCATTCAACCAGAAATGCCGAAAATTGGACTTTCCGAATGGGCCACCTAAGACGCAGCCGCGGTCAACATTTAAATGAAATTATCTTCAAAAAGTAAATGTCATGGACCAATCTAACGTTTCAAATAAAGAACCGATGAGATTTTGCAAATTTTATGCGTTTTTTTTAAAAAAAAAGTTATCAAGCTCTTAAAAAATCACCCTTTATAAGATTGGGCCCAATTTAGAACCTTGCGGTACGCCATGAGTTATTTGTCTCTCCTCACTCAGCGTGTTATCAATTTTAACACGATATGTCCTGAGGCTAAGATAGTCTTCAAACCATTTTAGAGTGTCACCACGAATCCCAGACCTTTGGAGTGTGGACATTAAGTTATCATGTTTTAATGTGTCGAAAGCTTTGCTAAAATCTATAAATAAAACAATGCTGTGAAAATTTTTGCCTAGACCTTTATTCAAATAACTCGCAAAGTTTCCTAAAAGCTTGTTTATGTTTTTATTCTTTTGGAAGCCGAATTGGTTTGAATCTATGATTTTATACTTAGTAATAAACTCTGTAAGTCTTCTCACAACGACCTCTTCAAGTACTTTTTCAATAACTGGTAGTATTGATATTGGCCGGTAGTTGGCATACTCAGATTTTGTTCCGCCTTCCCAAATTGGACGTACTATGGACTCTTTTAGTGATTTGGGAAGTTTTGCTTCATCAAGAGACATATTTACAAATTTTGAAATTAAAGGAGCCATTACAGCGGAATGCGTTTTCAAATCTTTTGGTCGAATGTTATCGCAGCCAGGTCCTGTATAGGTTTTCAGACCGTTTAAGATATTTAAGACTTCAATTTCGCTTGTACGTTCTAAATACATTGAGTTTTGCACTTCATTAACAATAGAGTTACCAGTTTGGATAGGACAGTTGTGAATAATTGCATCAACATTTTCCTTAAAGGCGTTTGCAAAATTATTTGAGATTTCATAAATGTCTTTATTTTTCATATTTTTTAAAATGGTTTCATCAAGTCTTACTGATTTTCTACCTATAACCTCGTTAGTTATTTGCCATGTTTTTCTTGAATCTTTCCTGTTCTCAAAAAACTTATTTCGGAAGTATTGATTTTTTGCATTTTGTAGTTTTTTATTAACAAAATTTCTGCACGATTTGTATTCACACTCTCTTTGTTTATCTTTGGGTTTTGCAAGCCATCGTTTATACAATTTATCCCTCATTACGCAGTATTTTATTAGTTCATCGTTAATCCAAGAATTTTGTGATCGTTTTTTATGTTTAGTTGTTTTTAAAGATTTATCATAAATATCTTTAAAGGTATTTTGTAGTTTCGAGTATATGTCATCGACACTGTTTGCTGTGATGACGTCATTCCAATTTGTGCTTATGATACGTGAATTTACCTTGTAATCACTTATTATTCTTGTTTTGTCTGTTGAGCAGTTATTGTTGTTGATATTTTCGCTGGTTAGAGTACATACAAGAGCATAATGGTCAGATATGTCAACTTTGACGATAGCCACATATATATCGCTCTTTTTACACCTGATTCATAAATGATCAATGTTGGTGAACGTTTCTCTTTCAACTTCAACCCGTGTGCTCTCAGTGTAGTTTGTGTTTTGCATGCCATTCGATGAGAGCATATCCATGTACCGATTAGTGTTACTGTTCTCTTTAAGTAAGTCAATGTTCATGTCTCCCACAATTATCGCGTTTTGTCTTTGATCGATGTGTTTTAGCAGTTCATCAAGCTCGTTTACAAATTCAATAACATTACATGACGGTGGTCGATATATCGCACACTAAATACAAAACAGTCACAACTCAAAATTTTTTATATCGAATTTTTGTTATAAATCAATTTATAAAACACATATCTGACTATATTTTTCGTTATTTTCTTCATTAACTTGAAAAATTAAGTTTTTGTGTTAAATAAAAATTGTTTTTCTTCTGCAATTTCTACCAAAGAGTTTTATTTTTCGCTTTTCCTGAAAAGTCATGTTTTTTGAGTTGTGACTGTTTTGTATTTAGTGTGCGATATAGCAAGCAATGTCAGCGAGTAGTTTTTAATTGTCAAATTTAACTGGATTGATTCAAAAGAAGTCGTGGACGGAAAATAGGAATTATATGCGTAACTTTCTTTTACAAATATTGCGATTCCACCACCTCTGCTGTTTGCCCTATTTACATACTCTGCATTATAGCCTGTTATGGAATAAAGTTGGTTTTCTTCGTCCGAAATGTTTGTTTCTACTAGTACAATCACGTCTAATAAGTGAATTTTATTTTTAATCGATACTAAAAACGAATTGAAGTTTTTTCTAAGTGATCGTATATTCATATAACAATAAGAGGTGCAATTTTTATGAAAATCTTTATTTGAAATATTGTGAAAATTTTGAAGTGTTGTTGTTGTTATATTATTCATTTTTTGTTGTTTTGGATTTCTTATGGACACTGAAAAAAAGGTGAAAAGCGCGGCTTAATTCTAAACTATTACTTGTATATCCGCTTCGGTATTAATTTGGATAGTGGTAGAATTTTCAATTTTTTTAACTAGGATACGTCCTTCACGGACCCACACGAACTTCCATCCTGATTCCTTAGCTTTAGATTTTGCCAGCCATAACAGTCGCCGGTTGGTAGCCGTCAGCTGATCGTTTACATATATTTTATTTTTGTTTTGATTTTTATATTCTTCGCCAAGAGTGTCGCTCATAATTTTTTTAGTACGCGCTTTTTGCATTAACATGCGTTTTGGATTAGAGGAAAAAAACTTGACAATAATGTTTTCGTTTTTGTTTTTTACGCGGAATGCGTCGGCAATTTCTTTTTCCATTATATTTACGTCAACTGCTTTTGCGACAGCTTGTACTATTTTATAGACATTCTCATTTTCTTGCGTTGGTACATTTCTGATCTCAATGTTGTTTTCTAACGAATGTTGCTCAAGATAGTTAACTTTCTTTTCCAGTAATTCTATGCGCCTGTCTTTTTCTGTGTTTTTTTCTGCGAGATCAGCAACTTGCAGAGCCAGCATTGACATAGTCTCGTTGACTTTCGTGAAAGCATTTGACATTTCTTTTCTTATTTCTTCTTGATATGATGAAATTTTGTAGCCTAGTTGTTCTATGATATTCTTTATCTCCTTTGTGTCGGCTTTGAGTTCAGCTACATCTGCTTCAACTACAAATGACTCAGCCGATGATGATTTGATACGGATTCTACAATTTTGACATTTCCAATCTGCTTTGCGCTCAGTGCTCATTTTGGTGTATGATAACTCAGAGAGGGTGGTGCAAGGAGAATAATGATAATGCGACTTGCAGCTTTGGCAAGTAACAAAGTCACCTGTTGCGCGAAGTAATTTTTTGCATTGATGACAACTCATTTTTGGTTATATTTGTTTTTTATGAAATGCAAGTTTTTTATTATTTTTTATGATTATTCTGTTCTCAAAGAACTTTTCATCACACACACTGGGTACTTTCATGTGTTTTTTTTAATTGTTTATGGTAATTTTATCGGACTTAATACAGAGCGGATTAATAAAGCGACCGTTCACTACAAAACCACATGCGAAGTGTCTTTTTTATTACTTAAGTAATTTTATTAAGTAATTTTATTAGCCTTTGATTGTTATAACACTGGTTTACAGCCAATATGTACTTTGAATGCCACTATTCTTTTCTCATATAAAATCGGTCGCTGATTCCGAAAAAAAATTTTTTTTTTTTTCTGTCACTCCGTTTTCGAGATATTGCCCACTGTAGGGTTTTCAACGAAAAAAAAGTTGGTTCCACTTAATTGCATATATCTCCAGAACCAACAACAGTAATCAAACAAATGATATATCAAATAAAAGCTAATAAAAAAAACAATGCAAACATCATTTTTTGGTCGAGCTGTTAGTTTTGGCGGAATAAATTCAAATTTCGGGGATTTTTTTTATTTTTCAGAAAAATTTCCAAAAAAAGACAAAATAGTTGCAAATTTCGTTAAGAAATCAAAATATTTTGTTGCTTTTGATATTTTTTACTAAAAACCTTTATTTTTCCAAAAAAAAAATAAGCTATTGTTGAAGAAAATCTATTGAGAAATGAAAAAGTTGTGTTCAATGGAACGAAAGAACCCAAATGGTGTGATTATCAATTTATGCATTTGGACTTATTTTATTGCCATAAAAAAAAAATGAGAATTAAAGGTTGTTGTTATAAAATCAGATATTCTTAATTTTTATTGTTCTCTTAATAATTTACATTATTCGTCGCCCATCATTCCTTTGTCCCAAAATCCTTGGTACCGATTCTCTATTACTTTCATCTGTTGGTGGAATCTTTCCCCATGTTCGTCGTTCTCGTCACCGAGATTCTTCGCTTTCTTTGTCTAACGCCTTGACAGTATTTTTCATAAGTCCAAGTTTGATGTGCAACGGTGGGAGAATTATGTTTTCCTTTTTGACGAGTGGAACGTTTTTGACGTTGCTCTCTCCAACTTTCGACTCAATTCTTTCTGGCCAGTCCTTTTTGTAATAGGGGTGTTCACGTGCTCGACTATCCCACTTGCATAGAAAACAGCAGTACTTTGTGTAGCCACTCTGTAAACCACAAAGCATACCAACGACTTTGAGATCAGAACATATTTTCCAGTCGTGTTGTTCATATTTAATACATGTCAATAGCTTCGCCATTGTTTCGTATGTTTCCTTTGTGTTGACTGCATGTGCGATCGGAATCGATGGCTTTTTGTTTCCTATATGAAGTAATACCGCCTTCAAGCTCACTTTGCTGCCATCAATAAAAAAACGCCACTCTTTGGGAATGTACGGCTGACCAAAGGTATTAAATAAGCCAGGAATGTCTACGCAATAGCAGATATTGTCATTCTTAGTAATGTGTATAGCAAACGGTTTTTCACGATTTCTGTAGTATGTCACCTTAACATCGGGTCTCAAAAAGTTGAATTGTTGCAAACGAAAACCATGCAATTCCAATTTTTCCTTTGACAGTTCCAAATCTCTTATCCAATCATTCAGCTGCGCTTGCGATAAAAGGTGAGTTGTGTTTTCAGTTGTAATAGTACTACCACCTGTGGTTCCTTCCGACTCCATTGAATCTACGGATTTTCGATTGTTTTCGCGTGTTGAATCGGGACAAGTTGGATATGGAACTTCGTCAGAATGAGATACTGGCAATAAAACATTCGGGACAGTGGCGTATGTCACTCGTTTGTGTTTTCCAACACCAGTCACTTTGGCCAGACAAAAATAGCAATCGTTTAGGTGGCAAAACGGTTGTCTCCAGATCATCGGAACATCGAATTTCATGTATCGTTTTTTATCCGAGCTCCATTCAGACAATATTAATTTGCACGATTGACACAAAATACTTGGCGTCCATGATTCACCAATGTTCTCAGCCGCAATACCAAAATAATGTAGATATGACACTTGGAGTAAATTCGTAAAATTGACTCGTTTCTTTTCGAAAGTAAATTCACCGCACACGTAGCAGAAAATATCTGGGTAGTTTTTACACTGGAATTCTCGCATATTTTTTCCTTTCGTTACAAATTGTGCGTCCCTTTGTTTGCCATGTTTTTTAGTATAATGCATGAATGTTTTTGCTTTTATGCATCTCGAAAGTGCTGCAGGTACAATAAAGGTAGGTAGGAGCGCGACCGCCGAAACTGTCAAAAAAACACAAAATAAGTATTCACATGGCATAATAAAAACAGGTAGGCTCTCTTTCTTATAGCCATAAGTGTCTAAATCAGACGTTTTGCTGTGACGGTTTCGACGGTTGCACTCTCAGTCGTGAGCATACCTGTTTTTATTGTAGCGTGTTTATTCTTATCTTTTCTTTCGCAAAACTCTTGACTTGATTCCTATGAACAATAAAAATGAAAAATAAAAAATATTTAGATGACAATACAATTTGTAAAAAAAACATAACTTGGGTGCTTTCGTTCCATTAAACACAACTTTTTTATTTCTCAATAGATTTTCTTCAACAATAGCTTATTTTTTTGGAAAAATAAAGGCTCTTAGTAAAAAATATCAAAAGTAACAAAATATTTTGATTTCTTAACGAAATTTGCAACTATTTTGTCTTTTTTTGGAAATTTTTCTGAAAAATAAAAAAAATCCCCGATATTTGAATTAATTCCGCCAAAACTAACAGCTCGACAAAAAATTATGTTTGTAAGAAATTTTATTTGATATATCATTTGTTTGATTACTGTTGTTGGTTCAGGAGATATATGCAATTAAGTGTAACCAACTTTTTTTTTTCGTTGAAAACCCTACAGTGGGCAATATCTCGAAAACGGAGTGACAGAAAAAAAAAAAATTTTTTTCGGAATCAGCGACCGATTTTACATGAGAAAAGAATAGTGGCATTCAAAGTACAAACAACTTTTCGTTATTTGTAAACCAGTGTAATCTTGTACTCTTATAGAAAAGGGACTTTAATCTTCCCAGCCTTCAATGGGTTCTGTCAGATGACGAGTGCCATTATTTCCCTTCAAATGCTACATCTGAAAAATAAATTCTCTTTACTAGCTGCATTTTAGACTCTGGCCTTTACCAGTTGAGCAGAGTAACAAACAATAAAGGTAGACAATTAGACCTTGTCTTTTCTTCCGATTCAGATAATTGTGTAGTCTCTGCGAGTAACCACCTTCTTTCCACACTCGATCACTACCATCCTCCTCTATCTCTTACCCTTTCTTACAACAATAATATCATAAACACACACTTTGAGCACGCGTATAGCTTCAACTTTCGGAAAACTGATTTTGTAAAACTTGAGATCTTAATCAGTAGAATCGATTTCCAACATCTTTTCGATAATGCCCTTGGAAATGTTGATAATGCTGTTGCTCTCTTCTATGACAAAATGTTCGACTGCTTCACACAATCTGTCCCATTTAATAGGCAGAAGAACTTTTCGTCATCTCCCCCTTGGTATAATAAGGAATTACGCTCACTTCGTAATAAAAGAAACAAACTTTGGCGCACTTATTTAACTACTCGTTCTTCTATTGACCTCACAAATTATCTTCACGCATATAACCATTTTTCTGCACTCTGTGAACATCTATATGAGTCTTATCTTGCTCATATTCAAACAAAATTGGTGTCGGATCCTAAAAGCTTCTACAAGTTCATTAATATCACTACTCAACAAGGTTTCCCACAACGAATTGCGATACCATTTTCAATAGTATAATTTTCCATAGAATCCGAATATCGTAATGATTTTTTTCGAATAGCCCCCATTTTTTATGTAAATGGCAAAATTAAAAAAATCCACTATTGGGAACACATACTTCACATAAATGCTTGTAAAAACTTACATGTTCAATCAATGAATTTTGATTTCATTGCATGTAGAAGAAGAGAGTCAGATAAAAATTTTAAGGTATAATATGTGCCAATAGCATAATTGATATGGCTGTTATGATCGCAAACAGGTAAAATAAAATCACTTTTTTCGTTTTTTTATAAAAATATTTTGTGTTTGAAGCCCTATATCTCGAAATAATTATATCGGAGAGAAAATTATTTGATCAAAATTCATTGATTGAACATGTAAGTTTTTACAAGCATTTATGTGAAGTATGTGTTCCCAATAGTGGATTTTTTTTAATTTTGCCATTTACATAAAAAATGGGGGCTAATCGAAAAAAATCATTACGATATTCGGATTCTATGGAAAATTCTTCTATTGAAAATGGTATCGCAATTCGTTGTGGTGAAACTTTTCGAAAATTTGTGGAGTAGTGTATTTAAAGAAAATCTGACAACTATCCATCTACCCTTACTTTTTCAGATATCTCCTCAGATAACCCGGAAATAATTGCAAACCTATTTGCAAATTTCTTCAGTCAGTCATTCATAAGTCATAAGGATGAATTAGACTATGAATAATTTTCTTCACTAAGGAATTGTGTTCAAACCTCGCTGACTTCTATTGATATTACACTAACTGGTGTCTTAGCAAAGCTACATAATCTAAAAGATGATTTTTCTCCTGGACCCGATGGGTTGCCTGCTATTGTCATCAAAAAATACGCGAACTTTTTGGCTCATCCCCTTTTGAAACTTTTTCAACTTTCTATTTCTAACTCGGTTTTTCCAAAGTTATGGAAGAATTCGTACATAATCCCTTTACATAAAAAAGGACCTAAAAATGATATTTCTAATTACAGACCTATTGCAAAACTGTCATGTACTCCCAAAATTTTTGAAAGTATTGTCTACGACATTCTCTTCTTCCATTGCAAATCTATCTTTCCTCCTAGTCAACATGGTTTTCTCAAGGGTCACTATCATCCTTCTTTAGCTTAAAGCCTTTGGTTTTCCATCTCTGTTTATGTCATGGATTAAATCTTATCTCGAAGAACGCAGTTATAATGTCATCTTTAGATTTTCTAATTCAAAATCTTTTACCGCTACCTCTGGTGTCCCACAAGGCAGTCACCTTGGTCCTTTGCAATTCGTCTTAACAATTGCTGATGTTGATGGTATCATGAATGAATCCAATCTTTCTGTGTATGCTGATGATATGAAAATCTATCGGCGCATACAAACTAATGCCGATTCTCGCAAACTTCAAGACGATCTGGCCAGCTTTTCCATTTGGTGTCGAAATAATCTTCTGGAACTCAACGTCAGCAAATGTCAAGCTATAACATATTCCCGTAAGCGACTACAACTTTCTCCGAGAACGTATTACATTCTCGGCAAGCCAGTTCCCTCTGTATGCTTTTTACTGGATTTAGGCGTTATTTGCGACAAGGAACTTAACTTTAGGTCTCATATTGATAATATCATTAGTAGAGCCAACTCTGCACTTGGTTTCGTGAAACACTGGTCCAGAGAGTTCTCCAATCCTTACGTCACTTAATCTCTCTATCTTTCCTTTGTTAGACCCATCCTCGAATATGCCAGCCAGGTTTGGTCTCCCATCTACAACACCCATTCAATGCGAATCGAAGCCGTTCAACGACGATTCATTCGTTTCGCTCTTCGTGGTCTCCCCGGCTCTGACAGTTTCAACTTACCTCCTTATGTCAACCGTCTGAAGTTGATTAATATGCAAACACTTGCAAAGCGAAGAGAAGTTGCCGATGTTCTCTTCATTCATCAACTAGTATGCGGTACCATTAACTGCCCAGAACTACTCCAATTAATATCCTTTAATACCAACCCACGCAACCTTAGGTCTATACCTCTCTTCCACCTTAACTTTCACCGCACCGACTATGGATGCAGTGAACCTATAACCAGAATGCTTTGGGTAACCAATAGTTTGATCAGTGAATTCGATTTTCACCTGAGCAGACCACTTCTCCGAAATATCCTTCTTAACTCCAACGACACTTCCTCCCCCTCTTTAATGTATTCTTCTAATTAAGATATGGTACCATTGTAAATTAAGATACTCCCTGTTAATTATAAAATTTAGTTCTTAAGTATTCAAACTGCCTGTATTAAGCTTATATAAATAAATAAAATAGTTCTTAGTATAGTTATGATAAGCTCTTTAATAAATAAATAATAATAATAATAAAATAATAAAAAATAATACAACAAAATATATCAAAATTCGATTTGGACTTTTTTCCGACTAAATTGATTAATCACTGCACTGTTCGACTTTGGGCGACAGTAACCAGACTGGCGGTCTTTCCACAGATCGCAAAAATCATCTGAAACAAAAATAAAAAATTGTCCTACGTTATATTAGTGTGGTTATAGAATAAACTACTATAAATGAAATTGGTTAAAAAATAAAATGGCGTAAATTTTTTTTTTCATTTTGACTAAAATGTTCGTTACTTTTTTGTTTATAAAATATCGGTGAGATTTTAAAACAGTCCATGGATAATTTAATTACGATTTCTAAAAAACAACATTAATAAGGGTTTCAAATTAACTGGGTTTAAAATTATGTGAGTTGCCAGCTCATAAAACTTTGTTTTATAGAAAACTAGTTTACAATTTCAATTAGCTCGCTGCCTGGTTTGGCGCGGTTATTTCTGAGACTTTTAACTTTTGAAGCATTATTAATTTTTATTTCAACTATAAGTGTGAAATTCCACTAAGTTATAACCAAGGCTGTTAATTTCGCTCACATTTTAAGCCGCTCACTTGTTTTAAAGAAGGGAGCGCGCTCCAAAAGTGAGCAGCTCAAAATGTTCTTCAAAAAGTGATCTTTTTATAGCCTTGATTATAACTATCGACCAGCACAACTAATCATACACTAACCCTCAAGTATTGTAAACAGTATAAAAAAATATGACATCATGCAAAAATGCATTGGTGATTCAATTTATCAAAAGAAAATTGAAAAAATTGCAAAAAATTAAAAAAAAAATTTTAACCTAAAAAAGTCATAGCAGTGAAAATATTATTTTGCATGCGTAAAGTTTTATGTATAATATGGATTGTATAGTTTTTATTTTGTATTCATATATTTTTAGCTTTGCCGTCATTGCATCTAGCTGTGCTTCATGCCCTCAAATCAAATGTATGCGCCCTGATTGTGGTTTGAATTTTTGTTATCACTGTAAGGCGGAATGGCATCCAGACCAAACTTGCGATGCGGCCAGAACATCGAGGCATATTATCCGAACATCTTCTTTGAGTTTCAGTCACGATTCACACCGAGATGAAATAAAACCTTGTCCCAGATGTCAGGTCCTGATTGTTAAAATGAATGATGGTTCTTGTAATCACATGGTGTGCTCCGTTTGTGGAGCCGAATTTTGTTGGCTTTGTATGAAAGAAGTCAGTGACTTGCATTACTTAAGGTAGGCAACATTTTTAATTTCCTAGTTTTAATAAATATATATATAAAAAATACCCGTTGGAAATAAACTCACGTTTAAGTGTTAAATTTTTATTGGTCCCGAAAGAAAAACCAAAAAAACATTTTTTCAAATAATTGAGATTCTGGTCCGAAAAGAAGTTACGCTTTACTGTCGGCATAATGTAATGTTGCAAGATGTCTTAACTTTAACGAAACATATTTTTCATTAAATGAAAACTTTAAATATACTTATATATAAAGTATTGGCCAAAACTAAAGCACTCCCTAAGAGTATTTTATTCAAATATTTATTTTTTATGAAAAAAACGTTATAAATGTATTTTAAATATACTTACTTACTTACTTAGATGGCGCTTACAACCGTTGGTCGGTTTTGGCCTGGTCTAAGAATTTGCGCCAGCCTCTTTTGTCGTGTGCTTGCTGGTTCCAGTTGGAAATTCCAAGCGTTGTCAGGTTATCCAATGCCTGGTCTTTCCAACGGAGATGCGGTCTTCCTCGTCTGCGTTGGCCACCGCTGGGTACCGAATCTAATATTTTTTTCGCTGGAGCTTCGTCGTTCATTCTCTCGACATGACCTAGCCAGCGAAGCCGCTCTATTTTAATACGCTTGACTATATCGATGTCGGCATATAGCTCATACAGCTCGTGGTTCCATCGTATTCGGTACTCGCCATTGACGCAGATTGGACCATAGATCTTGCGAAGGATTTTTCTCTCGAACGCTCCCAAAGTCCTTTCATCAGAGCTGCTCATCGTCCAGGTTTGTGATGCGTATAGTAGGACGGGCATGATTATTGACTTATAGAGCGTCAGTTTTGTTCGTCGAGAAGGAGCTCTGCTTCTCAATTGCCTACTGAGCCCAAAGTAAGACCTGTTGGCAAGAGTTATCCTTCGTTTAATCTCAATACTGATTTCGTTGGAGGAGTTGATACTTGGATCCCAGGTAAACAAAGTCCTTCACTACCTCAAAGGAGGTGTTGTCAACAGTGACGTGGTTTCCAAGACGCTGGGACTGTTTGTATGTTGACACAAGATACTTCGTTTTATCTGCGTTCACTGCAAGACCCATTCGACTCGATTCTTTTTCTAGGCTGGAGAATGCTGCACTGACTTCGCGCGTATTGTGGCCAATGATGCCAATATCATCCGCATACGCCAGCAGCATAACACTCTTATAGAAAATTGTGCCGCTGCGTCTCAGGTCAGCAGCTTGGATGATCTTCTCCATTACTATATTAAAGAAGTCGCACGATAAGGAATCACCTTGTCTGAAACCTCGCTTGGTATCGAACGGAAGGGAGAGGTCCTTCCCGATTTTCACTGCGCTGCTGGTGTTGTACAGTGTCATCCTGCAAAGACGTATTAGCTTCGCAGGAATACCAAATTCAGACATGATGGAGTATAGGTGACTCCTTATTGGACTGTCGAAGGCGGCTTTGAAATCGACAAAGAGATGGTGCGTGTCGATTTGTTTTTCGAAGGTCTTTTCCAAGATTTGTCGGAGCGTGAACATCTGGTCAATGGTGGACTTTCCAGGTCTGAAGCTACACTGATAAGGTCCAATCAGTTGGTTGACGATGGGCTTCAGTCTTTCACACAATACGCTCGACAGGACCTTATATGCGATATTTAGAAGGCTAATCCCACGGTAGTTGGCGCAAATGGTGGGATCGCCTTTCTTGTGGTCGGGCAGAGCACACTGAGGTTCCAATCATCTGGAATGCATTCTTCCGACCATATTCTGCATAGAAGTCTGTGAATGCATTTAAACAGAGCTTCGCCACCAGTCTTAAACAGCTCAGCCGGTAGACCATCGGCTCCTGCGGCTTTGTTGTTTTTAAGCCGAGCTATAGCTGTTAAGACCTCGTTATAGTCGGGCAGCGGAACTTCAACGCTGTCATGCATAATTGGGGTTTACGGGATATCATCTCCACTGGCGGGATTGTTGTCAGCGTCGCCATTTAAAAGACTAGAGAAGTGTTCCCTAAATAGCATAATTTTAAATATAAGTTCTTTTTATTTTTACCTTTATTATTATAAGCAAAATCAAACAATTCAGGGTCTTTTAAATAAAAATGTTATAACAAAAAAAAATTTTCATCGGAAAAATTAAGCGGACAAAACTAAAGCACCTCCTCCTTAAGGTAAATTAAAACTTTAAAATTTAGTGTTTAGTTGCAAACCCTTTATTCTGTATAACACAAGCAGATCTTTTAGGCATAGAGGAAATAAATTATTAATGATATCCTGTGATATCCCATTCCAAGCTTGGACAATCTGCCACAAGTTTTTAATAGGATTTAAATCGGGTGATTTAAATCCAAAAACTTCAATCCTATTGTTACGAAGCCATGCCTTACAAACTTTTGAAGTGTGTTGCGGATTGTTGTTCAGCATATGGCAGCATCACAACTTTTAGAATGTCAACGTACATAAAACGATCCATAATATCTTCAACCAAATGAATTGGCCCAATTCCTTGCACAGAGAAGCAACCCCAGACCATTACACTCCTCCTCCGTGCTTAACATTAGGTTTGCAATACTAAGGATTTTATCTTTCCCCTTTTGGTTTGCGTACACGTCGTATTCCATTCCAACCTTTAAGGTTGTACTTCGATTCGTCAGAAAACAACACAGTCTTCCATTTTTCGACACTCTAGTTAAGTTGGGTTTTGGTGAATTCGAGTCTGGCTTTGCTATTCACAGACGATATGAATGATTTTTTTGCTGGTCGTCGACTGAATAATCCGGCTTCTGCTGCTATTCTTCGGATCGTGCTTTCGCTAATATCTACACTTAAGCGATTTTTCTCTTGTCCAGAAGAGATTGTAGGGTCATTCTGAATTGTCCTCTTGATCAAGGAGTCATCCTGCCGCGAAGTTTTACGCGCAGATATGCGACCAGTGCGCAAAGACTTTGATATCAGTCTAGAAATAACTGATCTATTAATTCAATATTTTTCACTCAATTGATGTCGAGATAAACCACCTCTCCAATCGTTAATAATTTTAAGTTTAAATTCACTTGAATACTTGTTTCTTGCCATTGTACTTAGCTCACCGAAAATGTTTAAACAATGAAATTTTTTACTTAAGCAGTTTCAAACAAATACAAACGCGTGTATTTCTAGGAAGTACCGTTTATTATTACCGCAAATTTGCATAGAAGTAGTCAAATTTGTAAACAATGGCTTAAAACATTTCTTAATTGTATATTTTTTTATATACGAAACATTTAATTTATTTAATTTACAGCCACCAAAGATTTCGAAAACTAAAAAAAAATTTTATTATGATCCAAAGTGTTATTCTTTGCAAAATAGGTCGGAAGTGCTCCTAAAATCCATTTTTTCGATTTCACTTGTTCCCATGGTTATAATGATTTTTTGTAAGCTTTAATATTTTTGATTTTTTGGAGCAGGATAATATGGTAGGAACAAAGATCGATTGTGTAATCAGTCGACAAAAAACATTTGAGGTAAAAAAACAATCAGAAAATATTTGGATAACACGAACAAACACCCAAATCTTCCGAATCGAACACGAAACACCGAAGATATAACGAAAAAACCAAAATAGCACCATAGGGACCACTTTAAAAAAAAATATTTTTTTCGAAAATGTCTTTCAAATATCTAACGATTGAGGCGGGGTCAAAAATAGGTTAGTTTTGGTGATACGCTCTAGTGCGCATCCAAAGATATTTGGATTCAAAGATGGTAACTTAGTTAATGTTAGTCCTAGCGTTAATCATTCAGATGAATCCAAGAAAAATACAAAGTAACTGAAGTCACTATTGAGAATGTTGTTTTTAATTAAAAAAAGCCCTGTTTTCCAAGAAAATATGAACCCTCTTACGTAACTTTTTGAGCAAAAAATGTTCTCAAACTGTAAAGAACCATCCATTGCTAATATTTATATGCTGTTACTACATAGGATTTTAATTTAATTTCACTTAAAGGTGAAATTTGACCTTGAATTTCTCTTATTTGAGCTAATCCGATAAAACTGAGTATGAGGGCAAAATATAGAACATACGCTACTAGAAACCATTGAAATATTTGAAGTTATTTTTTCGTGTCGCACTGTGTTATAGCTGTGTGTTTTACCAAGCGAGTTCTCAGAAAACGACCGCTCATAATATGCTTACTTGTTTAAATAACACAGTATACTGTTAGTCGCTTAAAAGTTTTCCGAGCAAAGGAAAAAATGCTTCCAAGTGTTCCAATTTTTGCGTGAATTTCCTAAAAAGGTGGCAACTGAGTTGGATTGACATTCAATAGTGATTCATTTCATCAAATTTTTTGTGTACCCAATACTTTTAACGAAATATTAAACATTTATTTTTGATGAACATTTCGACGAAAAAAGACTTTATTATATTAATAAGCACAATTAACAAGATTGTTCAAATATTCCTTTTCTTTAAAAAATTGATTGGTTATTTAAACGTTTAGTTGTGAAAAATTTTAGAGTAACGATTACATTTCAGAACCGAGTCTTAAATCTTTAAATTTAAAAATTTCTGCAGCACTATATATAAATAAATTGTGAAATAAAATCGGAAAGATATCCGATGGCTCTTAAAAGCCATTCGAACTCGCTTTGTTCGCTGGAATCAGCAGATATCGATGTAGGACCTACATTGTAGGTGATCAAGCAGATCAGCATTTATAATCTGAGGAAGCCAAGAGGGACAAAAACCATTTCGAGACACGTGTTAAGGGGGTCCTCTGGTAATCTATGCCAAATTTTAGCCTTTTTTCAAAATATTGTGGAAAGAGAACGAGTAAAGATATTTTAGTTCCGTTTTTTGATTTGGGTAGCTTAATTTATTGAAAAAATACAAAATTTTGAAAAAGTGAATTTATGGACCGTTCAGAAAGTTCTCGGCCTGGTAACGAGGTTCTCCGGAAAAAAGGTGGGTCCAAATTGCGCACGATTCCAAGAGTAAACATCGTCTGAAAAAAAAAAAATATTCAGTTACTTAGAATGAATGTCCCTATAGCCCCTACCTCGGAAACAAAAATCGAAATTTTTTTAGGGGAGGAGCCGCCACTTTGAAAATGAAAAATCGAATTTCGACCTTTTTTTTTGTAGTCTAGTGTAGAAAAAAAATAGTAAACATTATTTTTTCGGCAAGTTTGAGGTAGGGGCTATAGCGGCGTAAATTCTGCGTCGTTTCATGCCTCATATATCAAAATCGGTCAAAAACTGTTTGAGTTATCGTGCGCAAAGTTTTGAAAAACATGGTTTCGAGAAAAACGCGTTTAAAGTTTTGACTTCAATTTTGAGGCACACAAATGACATTAACACTTTTTTTTTTTACGAATATTAATCGGCAATTCCAGCCCCATAAAGTGTGCCTTCCTCCATCTCATAAAACGAGTTTTCCATGGCTTTTTGGGCTCTGCGGGCTGTGCGACCCTCTTTCGATGATGCGTACGTTTTTAGCTCTGAGCGTTGAAGTCGTTTTCCGTCGCGAGATTCAGCATACATCTCGGCTTGTGGGCCGATGACAATACCCATTGTTGACATTATTTTTAAAATACTTGTGAAGCCTTCGTTGAAAATGCAGGTTGCCAGAAAATTTGCGATTTCGACTGTGGTAGCACCACAGTGGATATGTTTCGGCGCAAAGGTCCACAAAAGCGAGTTGAACGATTCGTTACAATTTTGCGTTTCACCTCCAGTGCATCGGTTGAGTAGATCGTCGGATGATAACGCTTCGTATATGGGCTTCATTACTTGCAGAACCTTTCCATCAAGTGGGGCGTACGTATGGTGAAATGAGGCTAATGAGCCTTCTGCTGCTGACTTTTGATAGGCGCACCAGCTGGACTCACCAGGTGGGCAATACATATGTTGTGGATTACTATCACTTGAACTTTTGTGATAATATGTTGACCATATTTCTTTTCTCATGTTTTCCACAGAGTCCTTATTACGTCGAATAGCAAGTCCATAGTAAGTAGTCAGCTCGCTTATGACTTTGTCTGTCAGTTTGCCAGTGCCTTTTCCACCGATGCCTTTGTTTTCTTTTTTGGCCTTGCGCAGCCGTGTGCCCATGCGTTTTTGCACGTGAGCGATGCACTCCTTTTTTGTGACAACGGGGTCGCCGTTATACGGATCAAGGTCTATAATGGCCTTGAAGGTTTTGCTGTCGCCATCGCCAATATATTTTTCATATTTTATGCCATATTTTTCGATCGATGAGGCAAACATTTCCTTCACGGCATCTACCTCCATCTTGCCCGCACTCCCACTGTGGTTGTTTGTGCATGTTTTCTGGTGCGATTCGTACCATTCTTCGAAGTCTGCAGAGTCATTTTTTTTCCCCACATTTTGCATGCCTGGCAAAGGCTTGATTTGACAACGGAGTCAACCACTTTTTTGGTATGTTTACCGGCGAGCGTAGTGACACCAAAAAGAGACGAGAATCCCCGTTTTTTCCAGGTGCCATCCCCTGAAACGGTCAGCAATGAGGAGTCACAGTCAGGATTTTTTTCTTTCTGCTGTTCCTGCTCTTCTTTAACCGCATTCAACAGGCACTGCTTGTAAGCTGCTTTAGCAGACACATGCATGTTTTTCAAGGTGCCATAGTAAGCATCAAGGCACAATCCTTGGCATATGTCCATTAATCCGCAGAACATATTAATACCTTCTCTCCCTATTCCAAGCAATCTCATGGCATATATCAACCGGCGATTTACAACAAAAGATTTACCGACCACCGGCGAAGAATTAATATACTGTGTAGCTTTACATTGGCACTGCAGACTCACTTTGAAGCCGACTCCACGCATACATGTTTTTCCAAATCGAATTTTTTGTTTACATTGGGCGCAGATAACCAGAGCAGCAAGCGTTTGGAAAAATGAAAAAAATTCCAAGAAACAGAACTGGAGGTTGTTTTCGATGATGACTTCATTGTCTTGCGTTTTCTTCAATTTTTTGGCCGATGTGCTGGCAAAGTCGGTGTCCTCTACTTGGGAGTGCTGGTTTCCACGGAAATGCCTCTTTTTTGTTCGATACGCGTACTTACGCGGCGCGTTTGGGTGGCTTTTTTTATCCATAGCAAAAAAAAAAACACAAAACGATTTTTCTTTTATTTTACAACAGCAGTTATCGCGCACGCGTAGCTTTCAGCGTTCGAAAATAAACTGAATCTCGTTCGTTTGCTTCTTTCATGTGAACACCTAGGCTCAAAATCATTTCAACCCCTAAATTAAAACATGCATGTATACATACTGCATGTATACATACTGTGTGTGTATATTTTGTAATATCAATACATATTTTGGAAGAATTCCACAGAATTTTCGACTAATGACTGCAGGCAAATAAACAACTTTGCTGATGCGTTATTTTGACGAAAACATACCTACACAAAAATGCCTGTATCTCCTAAACTATTTCGAATTTTGAAAAATCCTTTTGGGAAAATGTTAGTATCTGAGCAATAGAAATAGAAAATTTTTCGGATTACCAGAGGACCCCCTTAACATCAAATACAGATTCAAATGCAAAAAGGACAAAAACTAGTAATTCTTCTACCAGCAGTTATGTGAATGAAAATACGTGTGCGCGAGTATATTTTTTTAATTTTAATTGATCTCGATTGACTTCAACATAAATTCTGTTGTGTGGAGATGTATGTCTTTAATAAAATATGTTAAAAATAAATCCTAAAATTGTAAAGTGGACAGAAGCAATAAAATATTTTGGGATCGTGGCACCTTCAAAAAAATTTATTTTACTGTTTTAAAATGCCTATAAGTTGAATAAAAAATAAGATATCATTTTGAAAAATTAAATATATATTTTTTAGTAAAAAAATTATACAAAAAATTTTGCATTTACATATATGGCTACTGGAATTATTTTAAAAAACCTCAAAAAACCATGGCGGGCGTGATTACGACTCACTGGGACATCGGAAAAAAAAACAAAAAACGGGGTATTTATCATCATCACAACCGCCATGGAATGAACTAGAAGAAACAATTTTGGTTGAAAAATAACAAAATGGCGGCGTTTTTTCGAAAAGTATCAAGTTTTTTGGACAAAATCGGCCAAAAACTCAAAAACTATAAAACCAATTTTTTTTTAGTCAATTACGAGTAGATCATGTTTATTAGCGGCAGATTCTCTCAACTGAACTAAGCTTAGCTTAGTACAGAGAGTATTACCAAAACGAAAAATTGAAGCAGTAGTACAGTGAAGAGTGGTAAGAATGTCTTCACTCACCTTAAAATAATTCAATAATCATATTGTATATAACAAAGTATTATATATAATAAATAAAAACAGTTTTGTAAGTTATATCATTACATAATATTGCATGTAAAAGGAGATTATTATATTAAAAATTAGTTAATTAATATTAATTATTAGTTAATTCAAAGCAGTATGAATTTGATTGTTTTTTCTTTGGTTTTTCCAAAACAAATTTAACGAATAAAAAACGAATATTGGTTACATGAATATTCAGAAAATGAGATTTTTGTATTTTCTTTGTCTTGTTTTGAAAGTTTTTTTTTTCTTTTAAAGGTACTTTGATTAAAGTTTCTTTGAACAAACCGACAGCGGCTTAAAGTATTTTAACGGAGCTCACTCTGCATACTCGCTTCCAGCCATGCTCAGGTAAAATGGAGTCGGCTCCATGTGATGCGGTTTGGGTCGGGTACACAAAATTTATTTTATGCAGAGATTTTAACAAAAACTATTTTAACAAATTAGAAGAAACGAATGAATATTGAATTCGTTTGTAAGGCGATAAAAAATTATTGAAGAGAAAAAAAAGAGAGATAGCTGCTATCATCTACCTTGCCTTCAGTTACGTGATAACTAAGTGTCCATAGTACAAAATTTATTTAATTTTCATTTTAACTTTAGATCATATTGTTATTCAACAAAATCAAAAGTTTAGTTATACACTCAGAAAAATATCAACTGTAATATTAACAGTCGGCCACTGTTATTTCAAAACACTGTTCGATTAAGTGATTTGCGTTTAAGTAAACAATTTTCTTTGTGGAATGATCGTCTCAAAGTATTTTTGTGCTTTTAAAATCATCTGTTGAAATATTTTAGTGTTTTTGTTGAATTGTCTTTTTTTCCTAAGCAATAGTTTTTAGATGTGTTTTGCTATATTTATATTATCGGTGCCAATAGCTCAGTGAAAGTCCACTAGACTGTCATGCGGGGGACGTGGGTTCGAACCCTAGCTGTGTAAGTATCAAAAATTGTATTTTAATAATTGAAATAATAATAATTCTGTTTCTTTAATAGTTTGGTGAAAAATAACCGTCAAAATAAAATGCTTACAATCCTGCAAAAAAAAAATTGCAAATTTAATTTGTTTTTTAAAAAAAATATTTTAAATAAAAAAAAAAATGTTTGTTGGCCTTGCCGGATTTGAACCGCGGACACTCGAGTACTAGACGCACACGTCAGCACACTCGGCCATACATAAACTTTCAAAACGGTGATAAAATTTCAATAAATAAGTTTTTATACGGGTTTCGTGTTCTATAGACCAACAGTCAACCGACTGTTGACTTGAAAGTTTCATTTGTTGGATGGTATTTAACAGTGAAATCTGTTATTTCAACCCAAGATTTGTTTTATAAAACAGCAATTTTTCCCTGAGTGTATAAATTAATTTTTCTGTTTGCTTCTATAGCCGCTATATAAGCGAGCCTTTTTTTATAAGTTAAGTTTATATTGAAAAAAAAAATCATTGTTTTGTTTTTAATGATAAGTATTAATAGATTAAATTAGTAGCCCTGCTCTTGCAACCTAACTAAGCTCACCACATTAACAAAATAATAAATATTAACACCTTGTTAAGTTTCATATTCTGGCGAAAAATTTAAAGCTCTTTTCTTTACTATTTTGTTAATTACAGCAAGCATCTTAACAAGAGTTTTATTTCAGTGTTAAGCAAATATATTGATGTGGATATGATATAACACAGTGTAACATTTTGGAGATCATGGAACTTAAACACTCTTTGAGTGCTGTTCCTTAAAGTTGGTGACGTAAGTAGATAAAACTCTTTGGGAATTTGCTAGTTTGGCTACCGATCGGATTTTATGATACCTGAAAGATATTGGTTGAAAGTTGATTTTTCAATACAAATGCATTTTATCTCACGGATATAACTCCTGTCTTCAGCAATGTTGTAGCTATTGGCAAGGAAAACGAAAGTTCAGAGCAAACTTACACTATAAAACTTCCCCAAAGCCTCAAAATCGCAAAAATGGAAAAATTCACTTGTTATTTTTACCATTTTTGGTCCATATCTCTCAAACTATTGTAAATTTTGGCAACCAATATAGAACGAAATTGTAGGCAAGCAAAAACTAAACAACTATTTACAACAGTCAACTGCATCCGAGTACTGCTTGATACCGTTTTGGCCCTGAAAATGTGACATATTTTCATAAATAACCATAATACCATCCATACTTGAAATTTCACAATTCAGGAACATCCACGAACTCAGTACGTTTTTGCGTTTTAAATTTTATTTTGAAGAAATTTATAGTTTTTGTTCTTTTTGTGTTCATTATGAATTGATTTTTTAAATGAAATGCAAAGTTAAGCTTCCCAAAGAAAATTGTTATATAACTAGTAAGATATATCTTCCACTTAGCCGAAGTTAAAATACCCCCACGGGCGATTCGCAATGTTATGAGATTTAAAAAACTTATGAGATTTAAAAAACTTACTACTTTGATGACGTCTAATTCATATTACCTGGATGCTGGAATTACCCTCCAGATCTCAGTTCCTACCATCCTAATGTACCATCCTTATATCAAAAAAATAAAGCTCTTAAAATATCATTAATCTTTTGCCCAGGAAGTATATCGAAATTTCAAGCAGAACTATTTTTAAAAATTTTTGAAAATTTTTTTGCCGAACGTAGGGCTCCCTTTTTTCATTTTCATCATATCTTCGGTATTAAAAGTCTGATCATATTGAATGACATATCGATGTTTTTGTTTAAAAGAGACCAATTAGTTTTATTCCAAAATAAAAAAAAAAATATTCCTACAAGTCCTTGGAAGGCCTCGAATTGATTTTGAGGAACTTTAAAGCTCATAAAAGAATAAAAATAATGCCAATGCTAACAGAGGTATCAACACTATTTTTGTTGTGATTTTCTAATTATACAATGTATAATTATTTTCACAGCCACATTGAAAATAGCAATTTCAAACCCTGTCCTAATAAATAAGGATGGTACATTAGGATGGTAGGCACTGAGATCTGGAGGGTAAGTACTAGAACGGTACACCTGAGGTCAATGACTTCTAAAGAGGTCATATTGATCTTCTTGAGACAAAAACAGTGTTGTACTAAACTTTAAAATCCGACTGTAAACACCAGAGATAAGAAGAAATATGTCAATGCGCGACCCCTACGTTCGGTCAAAAAAAAAAAAAAAAATTTTTTCGTAATTGTCTTGCACACATGCGTCATATTCGCTGGTTTACGGCGCACTTTTTTTTTTAGGTACGGTCTAATGCACACCGTATTCGGCGTAAAATGTTCAATACTTAAATCTATTTCATCGAAATATAGCATATACGCACTTTTAAATTCCGAAGTAAACAAATTTGTTCACATCTTCCGATCATGCTTTACTTTTGGGCACTTGCTTTTTTCCATATTAAAACTTTAAATCTAGCATATTATTGTGTTGTCACACAAACGATACGAAAATATTGACAACTAAAGCTGTTACTCAAATGTTATCAAAATTGTGTACTTAGTACGGTAGAATTGTTTATAAAGTACCACGTTTACGTTGTACTTTTGTTGCCCTGCATGATGTACGTTGTACATTGTATAATAATGAAACCAAACACAACTGCAAATAAAACAAAAAAAAATCAACTGAAGCTCAAGAAATTACCATAAAACGAACAAATATCTATTATAATCTGATATAAAAACTAAATAAATTTAAAAATAGAAAAGCTCGAAATTCTCGAAAAGCTCCAAACTACTCGAATAACCCGGGTAGCTGGAAATTCCCCCGAAACTACAAACAAAAACAAATTTGGCCATTTCAGCCCTTGAAAGGATTTCGACCGAGCTTCTTATGATCAATTGTGTTGTGTGTGTTGTTAAATGTTTGCACACAATTGACTGAGAACTGGACCTACATGTTTTATGTCGACTCCGAACGGCTAAAGTTCATGTTCTCAAAAAGCTTTTCATGGCATTATTTACTCTCTGAGGCTTGCCATTGTCTGCAGAGGGGTGGTGACCGATCAGAAAAATTTTTTATTGGAAAAAACTTTTGGCCGCGGCTGGGGTAACTACCCGGGTATAATTTTGAATTAAATATATTATATATTACTATGTTATATTATTACACGATACCATAAAATAAAAATTTTTGTTGCACCCATGCGAAATTCCAATATATTCTTAAAATAGTCTTCAAAAAAACTTATACGGGTCTCGGTATTTTCCTTCAGCACGTCAGAATTTTTTATAATCGATTTTTGAAGTTTTTTGTGCTAGAATAACCACTGCTGACGCCTTTTAATAATGAAATATGGCTATGAAATATTAAATTTTTTTTTAATTAAAAATCAGTACCATACGCAGTGTTGCCAGAAATTTTTGAGGAAAGAAGACGGCTAAAAAAAAAAATGCTAGATTTGTTTACGCTATTTTTTATTAAACTTGTTTCTGTGAATATACAATGTGATTTCATTCACGATGCGATAGTTTACAAGATTTTCCATTAAATTGATATCGTTTTTTGGTGTAAATTAATAAAAAAATACATTATCCTCAGTTTTATGAACATATTTTTAAATTTACCAGAAAGTTCGAATTGATCCCGAAATAAATAAATTTTTAATGAGAATTGCCTTTGCTATGAACCGCGCTCTAGAGACCACACTCGGAGCTTTAATTTGTTGTGGTTGGCCCTTTAAAATTTTTGGAGTTTCGCCGAGAAAAAGTAGCACAATTTGAGCAACTTCCTTATATTGGCCTGCACGGTCAATTTTATGATTGACCGAAAAATACAGATTTTTGTGGTTTTTTTTTTAGTAAATGAAAAAGGATGTACCTAAGTAGTAAAAGTAAGCAAGTAGTTATTGTAAATGTAATTGCTCGGTGGCTAGTACTAGAAGAGCGTAAGAAACAATTTGAATGTTATTTAAATTGTTTTCAGTATTATTTGATATGTAACAAACCTTTGTTATGAGGAATCTGTATTAAATTGTTAATTTTCTGACAAATATACGAATTAGTAAAGTTGATAATTCTAGTTGAATAAGAAATTTTTACAAATTTTATTTTTTTGCAGACTATCTCCATAAAATTGTGCATCAGTCTATGGTATTTATTTTTACATTAACAAGTGTCATCAAGTTCGTTGCATCGGTTAAAACCTTAAATTAAAAAAAAAAAAATAATTTTTGAACTTTGACAGAGAACAGGAGATTAAAAAACTAGACTTTTGCAAATACTGACCATGGCATTCGATTCAGCAATTAATTTTATGTTAGAATCGGTGTGTCTTGTTGGTATTCACATAAATTTAATATATTTAAAAATTAAATATAAAAAATTCTATAAAAACATACAGTAAAAATGGTTTTTTGCTTTGAGCGCACTCGGTTTAAGAGATATTGAACTCAAAATTTCACATTTCTTATCTTCTTAATACCCTTTTTCATATTTACCCCCTAGTGCATGAATCAGAAATAAAATTGCAAAAAAACTCATCTAATATACATACGATTGTAAATATTTATACACTACTAGCTAACCCGGCAAACGTTGTTTTGCCTTCAGTTTTTATTTTGACTGAAAGTGTGGTTCCGTTGCAAAGTCGTGGCGGATTGATATTTAAAAGAAGAATGGTAGGTGCACTGAACCGACATATCAAATATTGTTCAAATACCGTTAACCGCAGCTGAAATAAAGTATTTTTTTATTTTTGATAGCTGACCCGACAGACGTTGTCCTGTCCAAATTAAAATAAATTTGTGTTTGTTTTGTGAATTTGTGAAAAGCTTTTGCAAATGTGTACAAATAGTTAAAAAGGGGGAAAATACTTTTTTTTAATGATAATTTTTTTTCATATAGGTTTGGGTATATTTGATTTACATTTGATTTGAAAATAAGTACAA
Organism: Tetanocera ferruginea; assembly: GCA_958299015.1. NCBI lineage: Eukaryota > Metazoa > Arthropoda > Insecta > Diptera > Sciomyzidae > Tetanocera > Tetanocera ferruginea. Next base: position 61,398,212 of record OY282642.1, read on the forward strand.
TGAAACTTATGGTGTTAAATTTCCAATTAAAAAAAAGAAATAATTTTTCGATTGCTTAACTGTGATAACATAATTTTTTTTATTGCAATGCTCTATGATACACGACATTTTTTGTTTTGTTATCTTGAGCGAAAACAAATAATGCTGATGGTGTTTATGGTGGCAATTGACCATGAGAGAAGCTTGGATTTTCAAGGTTAATGCCTCAAACACTCAAACAGTCATTGCAAATGCAAGCCTTACCGGAAACTGCAAGCGTTTAAAATCGAATGGCATGTCGGTGGGAATCATTGGGATCCGTGGTATCGTAACGTCTTCACCTTTAAGGATTGTTATTCATCAGGTTTTTTACCGCTAGCCGGGTGCCATTACAAAGACGTGGTTGGTTTATGTTTCGTCCGACCGACCCGACTTTCAGTTGAAGATTGTGTGGCGGTAATCCGGGTAATTCAATTCGTCGACATCAATGTTTTTCGTAGCCACGATTTTTGTAATTTTGTGCAATGTTTGGAAAAACCTTTCGGATGAGTTCTGATTTTGATTCGGTGAACTGGCAGAAAGCGACGGGAAATTGAATGCAGTTGGTCGAAATGTCAACCGGGATTTTGCGGTTGCCAATGTCCAGCAATTTTTTTGAAAATACTTCTCCAAATTGATCGTTCTGCAGCTCGACACGTATGTTCACAGTTAATTTGAGTTTCTTGACGTGTTTCCACAAAACGGACGACTTCAAACACACATTAAGTTTACGACTGGAGTTGATCGTGGAATTATTAGAAATGTTTGACGGCAATCACCTGCCAACAGAATCATCGCACCAACAAACTGATTTTTATTGTTTCGTAAATCTTGCATGGTTTTGTCTAAAACTTTGGCCATCGCACTGTTCTTGGAAATGTTGCATGTTGGATTTCCATTGATTTGCATATTCAATGGCAACTTGAGTGCTGAATGAGCAGTTCGACCGCCTTCCAACAACTTAGCTGCAATGTTTGTATGGGGAACCCCCAGGGGGTTCTAGGGGGTGTGCCACTGACATGGGTGGGTCGGGCCTCCAAAGCTAGCGTGGGTCGGTCATACATTTGGACTCGATTGGAGCACTCTAAATGGGTCAAAGTGGGATTTTTCAAAATTAGCCCCTACCCAAAAGTTCCACCCAAATTGGGGGACATCAGAATTCGTGCTAGAAGTATGGTTCCTTCGGCAAAGTTTCTTATTTTGATCCCTAGAATACGATTTTCACAGAGCAATGTGCGATTTTTTTGCCTCCCCACAAATCGACCCGGCTTAGTGAATATCCAATGAGTGTCATTTTCTAACAATCGAAAACGTTGACACGCTTCTCTATATGTGTCACACAGTTCACCATTTATGGTTCGCAAATCTTGGAATGATGTTGGGCCACGAACGTTGACTAACAGCAAACGTAAATAGAGGCACTCATCGTTTCTTGGATGGACTGTGTAAATGCGACCAAATGAGTCGGTGGAAAATAAATTGGGGTCACCTGGAACTGGATTTCCTTGTTTCCGCCGTTGAAATTTCTTTGACGATTGATTCCAAGTATATTACCTTGGAAGTGGACAATTTTTCTTTATGTAAAAAACTTCTGTAGACTATTACAAACATTTAAAAAAAAAATTAGCAAAACCAGCCCAGGCGTTCTGCGATTTTAGATATATATCAAAACAGTGGGTGCAAAAGTGGGCGTGGTCAATTTTTCTTTCAGTAAAAACTTAAATTGAATTCCTACGAACATTTAAAAAAGAATTAGCCAAATCAGTTTAGCCGTTTTCCGATTTTAGATAAATCGAAAAAATGGGCGTAAAAGTGGGCGTAGTCAATTTTTCTTTCCGTAAAAACTTAAATTGGATTGCTACGAACATTTAAAAAATGAATTAGTCAAATCAGTGCAGCCGTTTTCCGATTTTAGATAAATCGATAAAAGTGGGCGTGGTAAATTTTTCTTTCCGTAAAAACTTAAGTTGGACTACGACGAATATTTAAAAAAAAAAAAATCCAAATCGGTCCAGCTGTTCTCAACTGATGCAATTACCAACGAACGTTAACGTTAACGTTAAAGTTGGCGTGTTTAAAAAAAGATTGTAAGTTGGTTTCTCGTCTCCAGCATTTTCAAGGCGTCGGAAAGTAAAAAATCAAAGTGCATTCGTCAGTTAAGGGTTTTAGTTGAGCACTCTACCTACGCAAATAAAAAAAAGCAAAACAAAAATAATGGCATGCGTTGAAAAACAAATTTACAAAAAACGTTGGCAGAAATTCTTAGCCGTAAAAAGTAAAATATAAAAGTTTCTCTGCTTTTTATAGGTAGAGTGCTTAACAGAGTCTATGAAGATCACAATGAATCAAGATTTATCGAAATCGATCAAGCAGAACTCGAGATATCTTAGAAACCAATTTTCTAATCGGGATTAGATTTTCTTCTATGAACGATAATATATGAAAAATGCGCGACATACGAATATAATATATGTTATATCTTTTTTTTTATTTGATATTTTTTTCTAAAATTTCATATACGCATTCTTAAGACTTTAGGGAACCAGATTCTAAAAAAAAACAAAAAATTATTTTTCATTTTTTACACACTGTAATAGTACCTTAAGGCCTAGTTTCACCAACTATACTTAATTGGTTGAAAATAATAATAATAGTTGAACTTAAGTATGGTTGATGAAATTAATTTTCAGAAACTAAAGTATAAACTTTGAAAATGCATTTCATCAACCATACTTTATTTAGTCCAACTTAAGTATGGAAAATGCGTGACTTAAGTTACACTTAAGTCGTCGACAGCAAATAGCTGATTATATTTTGCTAAACAATTTTGAAACCTCTGTCGAAACGTGTTATATATTACTCATCAAAATTTGTGGTATTAAGTTTCTTTATGACTCGCGAATAGCACATGAAAGTAACAATATTTTTTTTTTATTGAATTCAATTTTGTGTACTTTTTGCATAGTGGAATAGAATTTGTAAAACATCGAACTCTTTCGGCGGTGGTGGTGGAGGTGGTGGCGGCCGTGATGGCGTTAGCAGCGGTGGTCAAGATGGTGTTAGCAGCGGTGGTGGCCGCGGTGGACGCTGCAGGTCACGTTCCCCACGACGCACCTCACGCAGTCGATCCAGAAGTTTCGCCCATGACAGACGTAGCCGATCAGATTCCCGCGATCGTCATTAAGCAAAGTCGTTTGTTTGATTTCAAAAGAAATTATTTTCATTAAAATAAATTATATATCAACATACATACACACACGAAACATACACCAAACAAACAAACAAATAAGGAACACTTAAATTTTAACGAACTTACTCTTATGTTATAATCTTACCATAATCTTCAGCAACATGTTGTAAATTGTTGCAATTTTTGTTTTTATATAATTTTAACAATTAAAATAATTTTAAAAATGCGGTTCTTCTTCCCACAACTTCGCAAATCATCATGTTTTTAAGTAAAAAGCAAACGTTTGACCAAAAAATTACAAATTACAAAAGCTTTTAAGAAAAAATGTTTAGTTTGATTTTTCTTCTGTTCACCCGTTTTTGTTTAGTGATTTATTAAAGTTATACCAATAAGCAGGAATACTGACTGCTGAAATGCTTAATTCTATCGAATAATATCTTTGTCTTCACGATATGTCTTCACGACACTTTTCCAAAGAAGGATTTTATTGAAACAGGTTTTGAAAATGGAAAATTATGAATTATAAAATATTTTTCACCATTTACGGAAGGCAATTGGAATTATTTTTGTACTGAATCATGTGGCTTCACTGGATTCTTGATTCCCACAAAGAATTTGGGTTAGTAGTAAGCGTTAAAAAAATTACGACATAAAATAACGAGTTTGAAGGAAATTTCTTCGGTTATGTAGGTGGTGAGGGACTCAACCGAAAATGTAAGAAACAAGTCCTAAAACGGCAGTACAACAGAAGCTTGCAACACATTTTGAACGTACAGAGGCTGAACAGCATAAAAACGACCATTTTTTTCCTAGTTCGGCCGTTGCACGAACGTGATAGCATGAGTTAAAAAATTTATTTTTTTTCGGGGAGAGATCAAATTTTGACAACGGACAAGATTGCGTTATTCCATATTGAGTAAAATATGTCAGTTAATATAAAGAGCGATTTCTGAAGCGTTTTGTTTTTAAAATAAACTAATACTTGCAATAGTTCGTAAAATATTTATGTGAAAATGTTCTTATTGAAATCTTATTGAAACCACATATCAAATAAGTCCAAGTTTTCCAATTTGGGGGTAAAAAAAGTCGGTGACCTTCGTACGGTTCCTTGCTTGGCTGTAACAGTGCGATTTTCATTATTTTTGAAAAATAACGGTTCAATGATGTCGCCGGCCCACAAACCGCACAAAACAGTGCATATTTCTGGGTGCATTGGCAGCTCTTAAACTACCTCTGGCTGCCCTTCAGACCAAATTTGGCAATTATTTTTGTTGACGTTGACCATTGATCCAATAATAAGCTTCGTCAGTGAAGACGATTTTTGAATAAAAAACTTGATCTTCATCCAATTTTTCTAAGGCCCATTCACCAAACAAACGACGCACAGTGGGAAATTAGTGGCATTAAATATAATTTTTCAACACACGAAAATGGTAATTTTTCTTTAATATTTGCAAACAAAGAATATTAATGAATAGAGCACCATAATTTTTTTCTCAGGATTTGATCATTTTGTTATAAAAAAAGGACATCAAACTTGAAAAATATAAAATTTTTTTTTTAAGTAACTAAAATGCATATCTTTAAGGTCAATTATTAACCAAACCAAGCATTAAAAAATTGAAACTACTATTGGCTTCTCATAAAACAATGTTTGTTTAAGTTATATCGTACAAAATATAAAGCCAATGATTGCTTTGTTTTAAGATTTTTACATAGAAATATTCCTGTATTTTAAAAAAAAAATATAACTTATGTGGACCCTATCTTTCGTGCGGCTCATTCCGGCAAATGGTGACATATATCTGGATAACAATTACGATCTATTTAAATCAACTCATATGTTTTTAGCTGCTTCTATCTGCCGTTTTGGCGTAAAAATTAGTTTTAAGAACCTAACCTCAATTTCAATCACTTTTTCTATTCAACATAATTGCTATGCAATAGAGCACAATTCATTAAAACTTAACACGAAAACCCTTAATTTTGTGGAGTTTGATCAAAAAATGAATAAGTTAATTACTGGAGGAGGTAAGGAGATGGTTAGATTCTTGCTTGCATTTGTTAAAGTTAGTTTTAATTTGTCATTCACTACATTCAGAAGTGAAAATAGCTCAGTTTCTTAATATAAGCAAGAACAACTTTAATAATATGCGAAAATAATGCAGTAATAACGATTTTCGGAAGTTTTATCGTTTACAAAGAACGTTTATTTGATTCATAGGAACAAAATTAAACAACACGTGCAAGCAAGACACAACTGTTTTGTGTGTATCTGGATAATATAAATTTTTTTAAAGGCAAAGGTACCATTTTCTTAAGAAAAAGCAGCAATAGCTTAAACCTTTATTCATGCGAGAATAAACCGGTTATTTCTTGGCTAAGCTAGTGCTAATTAAGCAATACCTAAAGCTTATAAGGAATTGCTTGTAAGGAATTGCTTATTTTTTTATTCATTAGGCTCATTGACTTATCGGTCTGAGAGACCAATGCGCGAGTATAGGATGGTAAATTATGTTTGTTTTCGTACTATTGCTATTCACTATTGTATAATTTTAACTGTTACTGTTACTGTTACTGCATTTAAATTTTGGTTTTTAATTCATTGAAGCCAATACAAAACATTTGAAAAACCAATGAATTTGTTGACCAAATCTCTATATTTTGTGAGTATTGTGATAAATAACTACAATTCGCGTATAAACTTGGATCAAATACTTAAATAAAACACTTACTTCGTTATATATTGAAATTCCAAAATAAAAACATAAGTTTTAATGCATGAAGCAGTAGGCGGATAACCATAATTTGTATGTACCATACGACAATGGGTACATAGCACCTAGGCATGCTCACGAAATTTTGTTGAAATACCTTAACGGGGCTCAAAGTTATTGATTTTTTTCCGCCTCTCCATACAAACTTTCCTACTGTGCGACGTTGTGATAAGTCACCCGCAGCTGTACAGTCTTTTGTATGGTTTCATACCGAGGTCCTTACGTTAAATGTTCCAGGTGGTCGATTGCAAATCGTAATCTTCATTGACGCTGACCGATTCAGCAGCAATATTCTCCCGGTACTCTCCGCCTATGGGTTGGTGTATTTACGTCTAATAAAGTGAAGCTAGTGCGAAATTTGGTCATGATACCTTGAATGACTTGTTCGGTGGGTCGATTATGACAACCATTAAATTGCCGTAATGATCGAATTTATCTCAGAGTACGACTTTTAATAATAAAATTAAATGATTTGCAGGAGTTGTTTGGCTATTCATGGTGAAATGGCAAACTTTACTGAGTATATTTGGCTTTGCCCCCAATCACGCGTGAGTTGTAAAAAAATTACACTGAAAAACAAATAGGAAAAAATCATTAAAATAAATTAACACACTTGTTTGAACATTTTTGAAACTTATTGCTGTGATATGAAACCTTTGAACAAAATAAATATTCAAAGATTATAGCCCTGTCTCAAAAATGGATAAGAAAACATTAGTGCAAATATATGCGCCCCCCCCTAAAAAAAAAAATTCCTGGTTGCGCCAATGGTTGGTAACACACGTAAAACCTAGCTTGACTAGATAAAGCGCGGCTAAATGAAAATAATAAAAAGTAGTCTTCATCTTGGTGCTAAGCTATGGTTTCCACTCTTAAAACATATCTTATATTTCCGATTTTACCACAGCGATGCTGAGCATAAAATTTAACTAATTTATATTCGTGGTTAAAAGTTTTAATCCTAAGAAAATTTAAGTAAACATCTTTCTTGTGTGAAATTATCTAATTAAAAAAAAATGGTTAAATCAATCAATCGAAATGGTTAAATCAAAAAAACGGTTGAACCAAATTTGGGGAGAGTCGTCCCCATTGTCTCAAGTACTAGTTGTCACAACTCCGAAATCTTTTGATTCACGTTATCGAGTTGAATATCAATGCCATGTATACGCTATTTCAATGTCTAGCATCCCAAGAATGTTTAAGTGCCGTTGGTTTTGTTTTGCAAAAATTAAAAGAGATTTAAGAAACTTAGTTGGATTTGTGTATTTTATATTTTTTTTTTTAATTTTTTTTTAGACAAATAGAAGTGTGTTACATTCAACTTTAAATAAATTTCCAATACAATTAATATTATATTTTGGAAGTACTTATGAATTTTTAGATAAAACTTTATATTTAAATTTACAGAACATTGTTTATATTTTTTTGCAAATGGTACAGGTTGTCACAGCGCTTGCGGGGCTTGTTGTCGCATATAATTTCATATAACTATTTTGAAAGTATTCTAGGTTTTATTTGAATATAAAGAAATATGCCAAGAAATCGCAAACGACTTACAAAACCGAGGTCGGACATCTTCAGATATCATGATGCAAGCTGAATACAGCTAGTATCTACGACGATAACGTGGATTCACTATGCGTAGTTTGTTGTCAAGCGTCAAATGCAATAACAATTGTTGTCAATGTATAAAATGCAAACGTTGTGCTCATAATGCATTGAAAGTGATAGTTCGATACATTGCTGCTTAAATTGTGCTTCGGAGTGTGGCAGCGATGACGATTTACGCATTGGGACAACTTACCCCACGAGTGGAATTTTTAATCGAGAAAATTTTTTTAATTTATTATAAAATAATATATGTTATTCATATCAGGATTGAAGAATAAAATATTGATTTTATGTTAAAAAGTTTTGCAGTATCATTATTGCTTGATTTGTGAGAGTTACAGCGGTTCATTCAAATTTTGTGAAAACTAGTACCACTCTCCTCTACTTTGATAAATTTTTCTGAAAAAATGTATTTATATTGGGTTTACAATAAAAAACTATGCTTGCGATCCTCTTTTTATATTGTCAAGAACTGAAATCTTTATTATTTATGTATCTGATTTATTTAATATAAGACTACTTGAATTTTTATATCCACTTTGTTTTTTATTTCAGTCTTAACGTACAATTAGTTTTTATAAATAAATATCTTAATTAACAAAAACGTTTAATTGCTTTTACTTCACTGTGCATCGAACTCTTGTTATTAATTAAAAAAAAAACATGAAACGAAAGATATGTATCTTGAAATATAAAGAACAGAAAAGGATAAAAACATAAACGTCAACGTCGCTGCAAACTTATCAATAGCCCAACAGTTTTGTACTCGGTGTACTTGCTATGATTTACCGTAGATTTATTCATTGTTAGCCTATGTTAGATATTTTATTCCACGGCAAACTGTTGCGCTACTGTAGCGACTATAGCGAATAGTGTTCAAGTTATCGAGGGCTACTACGCTTGTTTCCTTTTATTCATGCAGAACAATTTTATTCCATATCATGCTTACCCTGAAATTAGAGTTCGTAAATACTGATCATTGAGGAGTAAAATATCCCTCACTCTCCTCAATACTACTCAACTCAGTGCATTTAATTTTTTTTCTTTCATTAGAAATGAAAAACAAACAAGCGACCGTTCGTTAATATCCGAATGAGCGAGCGAGTCATTTATTTGCATTTCTCTTTCGTTGCTGTTCACAGTATGCGGTTTTGAATAGCATGAGCCCATAGTATAATAACCAAAGTAATATCAGGGAGGAGTGCAGCTTACCGTGATTGTCGAAACGAAGTTCACAGCTCATACAAAATCTACGAACGAGTAGAAAGCTAAGAATAGGGAAAATTGTGATTTGTCGTTTTTGTATATTATTTTTTTTTATTGTTATTGTTAAAGTAATAATAAATAAAATTAAAAGTGCAAACTGAATAAACTGCAATTCATTGGATGCTGTTTGCAGTCACTGTTGCTGCTGCTTAAACTCGGACCTCTTAGAATAATTCGCTGCAAACACCTTGAAGTCACTGTTATTCCTCAGTTATTGTATTATATTTATTTTATCTAGTTTATTGTTATTACAAAACAATATCACAACGAAAATATTAAAAGTAATTTGCACTTAGGAAAATACGATGTTCCATTGACTTTAGATTTGTTTGTTTGCTTTGGTTGGTTTGCTTTATCTGTATTCGCCAAGATGCACTTACAAAGAGAGTACGTTCAGCAATAACACTACTTTAGTAATTATACTATGCATAAGCCGATATGTGTGCTCGTTCTTGTTTTTCCTCACTCAGATTATTTGAAAATGATGAACTCTTTCAAAGATAGTTATATAGAGTGAGTACTATATCTTTGCTCATCATCATGTATGGGCAAATGCCAAATGAAAATGCAAAAAGAACGAACGATGTGTACGTATACAAAATTGATAAGCGAAGCAGAGAAACGAAAATTTTGAACGAAGCAGACGTGCGTCAGATGTCATTAACTGAGAAAAAAAAACATGTATACACTCTATTTTTAATTTTTCCGAAGTTTTTCCATCTGCTCAACATATAGACAGTTTTTAAATAAAAATAAAATAAAGAAAAATTAATTATTGTATTTGATTTTGTTGTTAACATAATTAACATATCGTAATTTTCCAATTTTTACGATATGCAAACGAATGTTATTTTTTTTTAAAACAATAACAACAAATAAAACAAATAACACTAGTTTAAAAATAACGAAACGTTGTTTGTACTTTGAATGCCACTATCATTTTATCATGTAAATATTTTTTTTTTTTTCTGTCACTCCGTTTTCGAGATATTGCCCACTGTAGGGATTTCAACGAAAAAAAAAGTTGGTTCCACTTAATTGCATATATCTCCTGAACCAACAACAGAAGTCAAACAAATGATATACTAAATAAAAGCTTATAAAATTTCTTACAAACAATGCAAACATCTTTTTTTTGTCGAGCTGTTAGTTTTGGCGGAATAAATTCACATTTCGGGGATTTTTTTTTATTTTTCAGAAAAATTTCCAAAAAAGAATAGTTGCAAATTTCGCTAAGAAATCAAAATATTTTGTTACTTTTGATATTTTTTACTAAAAGCCTTAATTTTTCCGAAAAAAATAAGCTATTGTTGAAGAAAATCTATTGAGAAATGAAAAAGTTGTGTCCAATGGAACGAAAGCACCCAAGTTATGTTATTTTAAAAAAATTTATTGTCATATCGCACACTAAAAACAAAACAGTTACAACTCAAAAAACATGACTTTTCAGGGGGAAGCGAAAAATAAAACCCTTTGGTTGAAACTGCAGAAGAAAAGCAATTTTAATTTGAACACACAAACTTCATTCTTCCAGTTAATGAAGAAAATAATGAAAAAGATAGTGAGATATTTGTTTTGTGAATGGATTTATAACAAAAAGTCGATATAAAAAATTTCGAGTTGTGACTGTTTTGTATTTAGTGTGCGATATAAATAAATTGGGTTATTGCGCTTACTTACTTACTTAGATGGCTCTTACAACCGTTGGTCGGTTTTGGCCTCGTCTAAGAATTTTCGCCAGCCTCTTTTGTCGTGTGTTTGCTGGCGCCAGTTGGAAATTCCAAGCGTTGTCAGGTTATCCAATGCCTGGTATTTCCAACGGAGATGCGGTCTTCCTCGTCCGCGTTGGCCACCGCTGGATACCGAATCTAATATTTTTTTCGCTGGAGCTTCGTCGTTCATTCTCTCGACATGACCTAGCCAGCGAAGCCGCTCTATTTTAATACGCTTGACTATATCGATGTCGGCATATAGCTCATACAGCTCATGGTTCCATCGTATTCGGTACTCGCCATTGACGCAGACGCAGATTGTGCTATAATTTTTTATTTTTCATTTTTATTGTTCATAGGAATCAAGTCAAGGGTTCTGCGAAAGAAAATATAAGAACAAACAGGCTACAATAAAAACACGTAGGTTCACGACTGAGAGAGCAACCGTCGAAACCGTCACAGCAAAACGTCTGATTTCGACACTTATGGCTATAAGAAAGAGAGCCTACCTGTTTTTACTAAAAAACGTGGCAAACAAACGGACGCACAATTTGTAACGAAAGAAAAAAATAAAAAATAAGATATACTTCAAAATAAAATGAGTAAAAGACTGCGAGAATTCCAGTGTTAAAACGACCCAGATATTTTCTGCTGCGTGTGCGGTGAATTTACTTTCGAAAAGAAACGATTCAATTTTACGAATTTACTGCAAATGTCATATCTTCATTATTTTGATATTGCGGCTAAGAACATTGGTGAATCATGGACGCCAAGTATTTTGTGTCAATCGTGCAAATTAATAATGCCTGAATGGAGCTCCGGTAAAAAACGATACATGAAATTCGATCTTCCGATGATCTGGAGACAACCGTTTTGCCACCTAAACGATTGCTATTTTTGTCTGGCCAAAGTGACTGGTGTTGGAAAACACAAACGAGTGATATACGCCATTGTCCCGAATGTTTCATTGCCATTATCTCATTCTGACGATGTTCCATATCCTACTTGTCCCGATTCAACACGTGAAAACAATTGAAAATCCGTAGATTCAATGGAGTCGGAAGGAACCACAGGTGGTAGTACTATTACAACTGAAAGCACAACTCACCTTTTATCGCAAGCGCAGCTGAATGATTGGATAAGAGATTTGGAACTGTCAAAGGAAAAATCGGAATTGCATGCTAACCGATGTTAAGGTGACATACTACAGAAATCGTGAAAACCCGTTTGCTATACACATTACTAAAAATGACAATATCTGCTATTGCGTAGACATTCCTGGCTTATTTAATACCTTTGGTCAGCCGTACATTCCCAAAGAGTGGCGTTTTTTTATTGATGGCAGCAAAGTGAGCTTGAAGGCGGTATTACTTCATATAGGAAACAAAAAGCCATCGATTCCGATCGCACATGCAGTCAACACAAAGGAAACGTACGAAACAATGGCGAAGCTATTGACATGTATTAAATATGAACAACACGACTGGAAAATATGTTCTGATCTCAAAATCGTTGGTATGCTTTGTTGTTTACAGAGTGGCTACACAAAGTACTGCTGTTTTCTACGCAAGTGGGATAGTCGAGCACGTGAACACCACTATTATAAAAAGGACTGGCCAGAAAGAATTGAGTCGAAAGTTGGAGAGAGCAACGTCAAAAAGTTCCACTCGTCAAAAAGGAAAACATAATTCTCCCACCGCTGCACATCAAACTTGGACTTATGAAAAACTTTGTCAAGGCGTTAGACAAAGAAAGCGCAGCATTCACATATTTGAAAATAAAATTTCCAAATCTTTCTGATGCCAAGATAAAAGATGGTGTCTTATTGGACCGCAAATAAAAAAGGTGTTCAACGATCTTCACTTCGCAGAACTATTGTCACCAGTTGAGGCAGCGGCGTGGGATTCTTTTAGGACGACTGTTTCTAGCTTCCTCGGGAACAATAAAAGTGAATCTTACGAGAAAATAGTCAACGAGTTGCTCAAGAACTATAAAAAAATGGGCGTAAATATGTCTGAAAATTCACTTTCTGCACTCCCATTTGAATTTTTTTCCGAAGAATCTCGGTGACGAGAGCGACGAACATGGTTAAAGATTCTACCAACAGATGAAAGCAATTGAGAATCGGTACCAAGGATTTTGGGACGAAGGAATGATGAGCGACTATTGTTGGTTTCTCATCAGAGAAACCGATCCCAAATTAAATAAACGACAAAACAAGAATTCTAATCATTGTGAATTACAATGAATTACAATGTAAATAACAATATAAATGATTTAAGGGAACAATAAAAATTATTAATAATAATTATATACAATTTAAATAATGTAAATTATTAAAAGAACAATAAAAATGAAGAATATGTGATTTTATTACAACAACCTTTAGTTTTCATTTTTTTTTATGGCAATAAAATAAGACCAAATGCATAAATTGATAATCACACAATTTGGGTGATTTCGTTCCATTGAACACAACTTTTTCATTTCTCAATAGATTTTCTTCAACAATAGCTTATTTTTTTTTTGAAAAATAAAGGCTTTTAGTAATTTGAATTTATTCCGCCAAAACTAACAGCTCGAGCAAAAAATGATGTTTGCATTGTTTGTAAGAAATTGTATTAGCTTTTATTTGATATATCATTTGTTTGATTACTGTTGTTGGTTCTGGAGATATATGCACTTAAGTGGAACCAACTTTTTTTTTTTCGTTGAAAACCCTAGTGTTTTTTTCGGAATTAGCGACCGATTCTACATGGGAAAAGGATAGTGGCATTCAAAGTACATATTGTCTGTAAACCAGTGTAATCAGCATTTCCCAATAATTTAATCATCTTTTATTCTCCTATTTCAATTTTCAATTTCAAATAATTTCTTTCAATGCAATATTTTTTTCAATGCAAAAGAGCATAAGACCAACAAATGCAAACGTACACAAACCAATACAATGCCACACATGCAAATCTTTCAATGTAGTGGTGCCCATACCTGCTCATCATTGATGAATTAGAATATTTTTCAGCTGAAATAAAGAGCACATCTTGAGCAGTGTTGCCGTTTTGGCTATTTATAGCCAAAAGTGGCTATTTTTGTTGCTCGTGATCAGTTTTGGCTATTTGGCGATTTTATTTTTCATTTGGCTATTTTTTTTGCATGGCTATGGTTTTTCATTCCGGCGAAAATTAATTTTTTATTTTACGTATAACATTTTCACTTGCCTGAGAATCGCAAGCGAATCGCTTGGAAGATCAAGCAATTGCCTTTGAGCTCATCTGAGAATCATCCGGGTATCACCGACTGTAAGCTGCTTAGGCTAATTCGCCGGGAATGCGACAATTAACCGCCAAGAGAAGTTATAAGAAATTCATCGAAAAGGGTGGCAAACGAAGTCCTTTTAAGAGTCCTCAGCAATTTGTTGCAAAACATCGTTGTTCTGTCCGAATTCAATGAATTTTTTGTGAATTTGTTTTTATTTCACTTCGATATAATGCAGCGTAGCTTCGAAACTATAATAGATTAACTTTTTGATTCATTTTAACGATTTTTCAGAGCCTGCTTCATATTCCCATGATAGATTTTGAACATTTTTCAAAAACCCATCTTCCAACAATCGCCGAAATGAGCGAAGATAGATTTTGAAAATGTTCGTAACTCGCGCATTTATTGCTTTAGCATTTGAAAAGCGATGCATTTTCCCAAAAACACTTGGTCGAATCACTGGTGCATCGCAAAATCCACTTCTCTGCCTATCGTCTTCCAAATGTTTGCAGGGAAATGATTTACAATTTGTACGTGAGGGTGAATTCTCTCTTTATTTGAACACGACCTGCCAGTGATGCTAATCGCGCAGCCGAGCGCAAGAATATCCAATGATTTGACATGTGACATCTCGAATCATGTGCCACATAAGAGTATGCAACAATGTATATAACTTTGATCATTGAAAGTATTTATGTTTATAATTCTTAAAAAACATATTTTTTAAGAATTATATTTTGAGCTTTTAATGCCAAATAATTCATGAAGTAACAGGTTTTGCTACAACAACAAAATTCTTAGCAGAACAACCGAGCAGACTATACCATGGTTTCGTCGGACGCTACTCCGACTCATCAGTAGTCTCTGGTGGTTCATGCAGTCCACTAACTTTGAGAAGCTAATAAATGCAACTGCCGCAAAACCAAAATGGAATTCCGATGCACTTTTCACTTAATCAAAGCAGTGTTTTTCTACTCTTCTGCTAGTCGCAGAATTTCAAAAAGTTGACTGCATTGATTCTGCAAAGATTTTGTTGTTGCGCTTTTTGTTTACTTCTTTATCACGTGTCCATCTAGGTTCCAACATTTTGTTGGTATTAAACCATAGAAGGCGTGAAGAAGGTTTTTTTGAAAGCAGATGTTTATTATATGCGCAAACATATAATTACTCATCATGTTTTCGCAGGTTTAGCTCGCACCAGTTTACATGAGTTATAAAATTGTGGCAGTTTACTTTGTTTTTTTAATACATACCTACGAAAACAGGTTGTTGTAGCAAAACCTGTTACTTCATGAATTATTTGGCATTAAAAGCTCAAAATATAATTCTTAAAAAATATGTTTTTTAAGAATTATAAACTTAAATAAACAAAGCAAACTGCCACAATTTTATAACTCATGTAAACTGGTGCGAGCTAAACCTACGAAAACATGATGAGTAATTATATGTTTGCGCATATAATAAACATCTGCTTTCAAAAAAACCTTCTTCACGCCTTCTATGGTTTAATACCAACAAAATGTTGGAACCTGGATGGACACGTGATAAAGAAGTA
Source organism: Tetanocera ferruginea (assembly GCA_958299015.1). NCBI lineage: Eukaryota > Metazoa > Arthropoda > Insecta > Diptera > Sciomyzidae > Tetanocera > Tetanocera ferruginea. Next base: position 61,413,599 of record OY282642.1, read on the forward strand.
AACAAAAAGCGCAACAACAAAATCTTTGCAGAATCAATGCAGTCAACTTTTTGAAATTCTGCGACTAGCAGAAGAGTAGAAAAACACTGCTTTGGTTAAGTGAAAAGTGCATCGGAATTCCATTTTGGTTTTGCGGCAGTTGCATTTATTAGCTTCTCAAAGTTAGTGGACTGCATGAACCACCAGAGACTACTGATGAGTCGGAGTAGCGTCCGACGAAACCATGGTATAGTCTGCTCGGTTGTTCTGCTAAGAATTTTGTTGTTGTAGCAAAACCTGTTACTTCATGAATTATTTGGCATTAAAAGCTCAAAATATAATTCTTAAAAAATATGTTTTTTAAGAATTATAAACTTAAATAAACAAAGCAAACTGCCACAATTTTATAACTCATTTAAGGGCTGATGTTGAATGCGAACCACACCTTAACGTCAAGTTTTTTTCTGCATTTTATTTGACATTTCTCAATTTCAGACTAACTTAATGTGAACTATGTAAAGATACACAATCGAGCAACTCGTTAAAGTTGTGCAGACTTATTATTTTTAGGATGATCAATTTTCGAAGAAAATCATCTTCAGTGAATTTTAATTTTAATTTTAAAATTAATTTTAATTTTAATTTTAATTTTAATTTTAATTTTAATTTTAATTTTAATTTTAATTTTAATTTTAATTTTAATTTTAATTTTAATTTTAATTTTAATTTTAATTTTAATTTTAATTTTAATTTTAATTTTAATTTTAATTTTAATTTTAATTTTAATTTTAGAATCTAAAAAAAAATTGTTGTTCTTATTTGGTTTACTTTAATAGTTTAAAAAAAGGTTATTTTGCATTAAGCAAACAAAAAAAAAGTTTAAAAATACTTTCATGCACAAAAAAAAAAAACATCAAATACAAATAACAAGTAGATTCATTTTGAAAAAATCTGTTTTTTCTCGTCAGAGCATTTGTCAAAAGGGATGCAAATTTGCAGTTCTGTGTTTTTATATGAAAGGAATTGATTGATAAGCTTGATTTTCTTTTTAAATCAACCATGAGTGGGTCTCCAGTACAAAAGTTGATAAAAAATGCACAAGAATGCAATTCGGGAGACGGCAAAATTGGTTAAAATAAAAAAAAGTACACCAATAGAATGTACTATTTAAATTTGGTACCGGAATTGGGGGTAGGATTTTTCCCATACAAGTCGATACACTCCATAGTACAGAAAACTTTTTTATTTTTGGAGATATGATTATGTTTTTGGAGTCATTCAAAATAGAATTGATTATAAAAAAAAATTAATTTTGTATGCAAAATTCTCAGCAATTTTAACGCAAAGTTTAATTAAATTTTTACGAAGTTTTAATTTCAATTGTAATAAAAGCCTGATGTTTCAGAATAATCATTTTGCTCCAAACTTATTTGTGTATGTGCAATGTATTATACATACGTTCATATATATTATTTTAGTATATAAGATGTATTTATATGATATATGAATTATATCATATTATTATATGAATTATTATGAATTATATTGATATATGATATATCAATTTTCGAAGAAAATCATCTTCAGTGAATTTTAATTTTAATTTTAATATTAATTTTAATTTTAATTTTAATTTTAATTTTAATTTTAATTTTAATTTTAATTTTAATTTTAATTTTAATTTTAATTTTAATTTTAATTTTAATTTTAATTTTAATTTTAATTTTAATTTTAATTTTAATTTTAATTTTAATTTTAATTTTAATTTTAATTTTAATTTTAATTTTAATTTTAATTTTAATTTTAATTTTAATTTTAATTTTAATTTTAATTTTAATTTTAATTTTAATTTTAATTTTAATTTTAATTTTAATTTTAATTTTAATTTTAATTTTAATTTTAATTTTAATTTTAATTTTAATTTTAATTTTAATTTTAATTTTAATTTTAATTTTAATTTTAATTTTAATTTTAATTTTAATTTTAATTTTAATTTTAATTTTAATTTTAATTTTAATTTTAATTTTAATTTTAATTTTAATTTTAATTTTAATTTTAATTTTAATTTTAATTTTAATTTTAATTTTAATTTTAATTTTAATTTTAATTTTAATTTTAATTTTAATTTTAATTTTAATTTTAATTTTAATTTTAATTTTAATTTTAATTTTAATTTTAATTTTAATTTTAATTTTAATTTTAATTTTAATTTTAATTTTAATTTTAATTTTAATTTTAATTTTAATTTTAATTTTAATTTTAATTTTAATTTTAATTTTAATTTTAATTTTAATTTTAATTTTAATTTTAATTTTAATTTTAATTTTAATTTTAATTTTAATTTTAATTTTAATTTTAATTTTAATTTTAATTTTAATTTTAATTTTAATTTTAATTTTAATTTTAATTTTAATTTTAATTTTAATTTTAATTTTAATTTTAATTTTAATTTTAATTTTAATTTTAATTTTAATTTTAATTTTAATTTTAATTTTAATTTTAATTTTAATTTTAATTTTAATTTTAATTTTAATTTTAATTTTAATTTTAATTTTAATTTTAATTTTAATTTTAATTTTAATTTTAATTTTAATTTTAATTTTAATTTTAATTTTAATTTTAATTTTAATTTTAATTTTAATTTTAATTTTAATTTTAATTTTAATTTTAATTTTAATTTTAATTTTAATTTTAATTTTAATTTTAATTTTAATTTTAATTTTAATTTTAATTTTAATTTTAATTTTAATTTTAATTTTAATTTTAATTTTAATTTTAATTTTAATTTTAATTTTAATTTTAATTTTAATTTTAATTTTAATTTTAATTTTAATTTTAATTTTAATTTTAATTTTAATTTTAATTTTAATTTTAATTTTAATTTTAATTTTAATTTTAATTTTAATTTTAATTTTAATTTTAATTTTAATTTTAATTTTAATTTTAATTTTAATTTTAATTTTAATTTTAATTTTAATTTTAATTTTAATTTTAATTTTAATTTTAATTTTAATTTTAATTTTAATTTTAATTTTAATTTTAATTTTAATTTTAATTTTAATTTTAATTTTAATTTTAATTTTAATTTTAATTTTAATTTTAATTTTAATTTTAATTTTAATTTTAATTTTTAATTTTAATTTTAATTTTAATTTTAATTTTAATTTTTATTTTAATTTTCATTTTAATTTTAATTTTAATTTTAATTTTAATTTGAATTTTACTTTTAATTTTAATTTAATTTTAATTTTAATTTTAATTTTAATTTTAATTTTAATTTTAATTTTAATTTTAATTAATTTTAATTTTAAATTTTAATTTTAATTTTAATTTTAGTTTTAATTTTCATTTTAATTTTAATTTTAATTTTAATTTTAATTAATTTTAATTTTAATTTGACTTTGATTTTGATTTTGATTCGAAGTCGGACTCCATATTGACGCAGATTAGACCATAGATCTTGCGAAGTATATTTCTCTCGGAACACTCCCAAAGTCCTTTCATCAGTGCTGCTCAACGTCCAGGTTTGTGATACGAATAGTAGTTCAGTTCAGTTTCGTCAGTTTTGTTCGTCGAGAAAGAGCTCTGCTTCTTAATTACCTACTGAGCCCAAAGTTACACCTGTTGGCAGTTAAAAAAAAAACAAATTGGCCATTTCAGCCCTTGAAAGGAATTTAACCGAGTTTCTTGTGATGAATTGTGTTGTGTGTTATTAAATGTTTGCACACAATTAACCGAGAACTAGACCTACAAGTTTTATGCCGACTTCGAAAGGCTAAAGTGTATGTTCTCAAGAAGCTTTACATGGCATTATTTACTCTCTGAGGTTTGATATTGTCTGCAGAGAGGTGGTGACCGATCAGAAAAATTTTTTATTGAAAAAACTTTTCGCCGCGACTTGGGATCGAACTCGGGCTCCGAGCGTGCTAAGCCACACACTTAAGCTGCACTCCACGGTCACCACGAGTTATCCTTTTTTTAATCTCAATGCTGACATAGTTGGAGTCGATAACTATATCCTAAGATGTAAGGATCCACTCTTAAGAGTGCCAATAAGAAGTGGTTTTTTCTACCTGCATACGATTTCTTATATGTTTAATTTTTTAGTTTAGTAGAGTGTATTGAAAATCTGACCCCCAATTCCGGTACCAAATGTAAATAGTTTATTAAAAATATATTCCATTGATGTACTTTTTTTTATTTTAACAAATTGTGGCGTCCACCGAATTGCATTTTTGTGCATTTTTTATCAACTTTTGTAGACCCACTATTGGTTGATTTAAAAAGAAAATCAAGCTTATAAATCAATTCCTTTCATATAAAAACACAGAACTGCAAATTTCCATACCTGTTGACAAATGCTCTGACGAGATAATATAGTTTTTTTCAGAGTAAAACTACATGTTATTTGATATTTCATATGGTTTTATTTTTTGTATGAAAATATTTTTTAACTTTTTGTTTTTGTTTGCTAAATGCAAAAGGAACGTATTTTTCAAAACTACTACAGTTAACTAAATAAGAACAACATTTCTTTTTAGATCCTATAAAAGACTAAAAATCGCTTTTTGTTTCGAATTTCGGCCTTTTTCAACATAGAAAACATTATTCCTTTTCTTCATTCTGCAGAAGCAATAATAATTTCACATTCTAAGAGGTCCCAAAAGTTTCATGTGGATGTCAAGATCTACCGAAAAAAATGTTATGAAAATAAAAGAACACCTTCCTGCCCCGCAAGGACAAATTTGTTTTTTGAGAAAAACAGTAAAAAATAACGATTTTAAAATGCTTTGATTTTTGTAAAAAAACTACATATGTCTAAAGGAAAAAATTTAAACATAGTTTAACTAGCAAAATTTTACCGAACACGATGTTCGGTAATACTCACCATATTTACCCACAGTATCCTGTTTGAAGGATATTCAAAGCGAAATTTATACTCGAGATGGCACAAAACTTTTGATTGTAACCATTGAGTATAAATTTTGATGGCATTGATTCTATATTGGCGTATTTCTTAAAAATGATGAATTAAAAATTTGCATAGTTTTTGCATATCAATTCTTTTGTTTTAGTGAAATGTGTGCTAGAATGCAATTTTTTAACTTTTTCAAAAGAATGAATATTAGATTTTTTGTCACGGGTATAAGAAGTGGTGTCGAATATAATTTTTTCAATTTGGATTTTTCAAATATTTCTATACATTACTCTACCTTAAAATATGTTTTTAATATGCCAGGTTTAGACCACGATTTTTTTTTTTATATTTTAATATTTCTCAATTATAATTCTCAATTTTTTCTCGATTTTTGCTTGAGATCCAGCATTTCCTCTTCCATAGAGCGCCGACAATCTAACGTGAAAAGGAATCATTTAGCTTTTTGTGTGGAAAGAAACATTTAAAAACTTACCCTCTGCAATTTCAAGCTGTTTTTTGTCTGCCGATAATATTAAAATTTTTAGAAATGTCACATAGAATTAAAAATGACATACAGCTATAAACACGATTGTAAAGTATTATAGCATGTGATACACTTTTATAGGAAAAGTTAAAAAAGTAGAACTTTTGCTATCTTCTTTATGGTTATAATATCGTTAAAATACATTTTATGCCATTCAGTCGGTCTCAAAAGACTAAAGAATTGTTTTTAAAATGTGTTTAAATGAAATTATAACCATAAAGGCGACATAACTCAAATTGAGAAATTTGATGCTAGGAAATAACTTTTTTTAAAATATCGAAATAGAAAAAAAATCGTGGTCTTAAGCTGATATATTAAATAAATATTTTTAGGCAGTATCATGTTCAGAAATTTTCAAAAAACTCAAATTGAGAAGATTATCTTCGATACCACTTCTGAATCACTTGACATAAAATCTTATATAAATTTTTTTGAAAAAGTTAAAAAATTGCGTCCTAGTATACATTTCTCAAAAACAAGAGAATACAAATGCAAAAACTATGCAACTTATTCATTCATGATATTTATGGAATACATCAACACTATAAATACTTACTTACTTAGATGGCTCTTACAACCGTTGGTCGGTTTTGGCCTCGTCTAAGAATTTTCGCCAGCCTCTTTTGTCGTGTGTTTGCTGGCTACAGTTGGAAATTCCAAGCGTTGTCAGGTTATCCAATGCCTGGTCTTTCCAACGGAGATGCGGTCTTCCTCGTCTGCGTTGGCCACCGCTGGGTACCGAATCTAATATTTTTTTCGCTGGAGCTTCGTCGTTCATTCTCTCGACATGACCTAGCCAGCGAAGCCGCTCTATTTTAATACGCTTGACTATATCGATGTCGGCATATAGCTCATACAGCTCGTGGTTCCATCGTATTCGGTACTCGCCATTGACGCAGATTGGACCATAGATCTTGCGAAGGATTTTTCTCTCGAACGCTCCCAAAGTCCTTTCATCAGAGCTGCTCATCGTCCAGGTTTGTGATGCGTATAGTAGGACGGGCATGATTATTGACTTATAGAGCGTCAGTTTTGTTCGTCGAGAAGGAGCTCTGCTTCTCAATTGCCTACTGAGCCCAAAGTAAGACCTGTTGGCAAGAGTTATCCTTCGTTTAATCTCAATACTGATATCGTTGGAGGAGTTGATACTGGATCCCAGGTAAACAAAGTCCTTCACTACCTCAAAGGAGGTGTTGTCAACAGTGACGTGGTTTCCAAGACGCTGGGACTGTTTGTATGTTGACACAAGATACTTCGTTTTATCTGCGTTCACTGCAAGACCCATTCGACTCGATTCTTTTTCTAGGCTGGAGAATGCTGCAATACGCTCGACAGGACCTTATATGCGATATTTAGAAGGCTAATCCCACGGTAGTTGGCGCAAATGGTGGGATCGCCTTTCTTGTGGATTGGGCAGAGCACACTGAGGTTCCAATCATCTGGAATGCATTCTTCCGACCATATTCTGCATAGAAGTCTGTGAATGCATTTAAACAGAGCTTCGCCACCGGTCTTAAACAGCTCAGCCGGTAGGCCATCGGCTCCTGCGGCTTTGTTGTTTTTAAGCCGAGCTATAGCTGTTAAGACCTCGTTATAATCGGGCAGCGGAACTTCAACGCTGTCGTCCATAATTGGGGTTTCCGGGATATCATCTCCACTGGCGGGATTATTGTCAGCGTCGCCATTTAAAAGTCTAGAGAAGTGCTCCCTCCATAACATCAGTGTACTTTGGATATCTGTCACTAGATTCCCATTCTCGTCCTTGCAGGAAGAGGCTCCGGTCTTAAAACCATCGGCCAGGCGTCTTATTTTTTCGAAAAATTTTCGAGTCTCATTCCTGTCGCCATGCATCTCAATTTTCTCGCACTCACGCATTTCCGCCTCTCGTTTTTTTCGCCTGAAAATGCGTCCCTCTTCCCTCCTCTTCTCTCGGTATCGCTCCATAACAGCACGCGTTACAACCGACTGCAGGGTGGCTTTGTAGGCGGTGTCTTTCTCTGCAGTGGCGTCGCGACACTCCTGGTCGTGCCACTGGTTTCGGCGAGAGCGATGGTAGCCTATCACCTCTTCGGCAGCCGTACGCATAGAGTGGGATATATGCGTCCACTGTGCGCATATATCGTCGATCGGAGGAGTGCTTTCTTGAAGCAGGAGTGAGAGTCGAGTAGCGAAGGCTTCGGCCGTCCGTTTGACTGCAGCTTGTCGACGTCTAGCTTTCTTAGTGTAGGATTGCGAGCATTCTTAGCTGTGCACAGACGTGTGCGGATCTTGGCTGCGACAAGATAATGATCCGAGTCTATATTACACTATAAACACTATAAATAGTACCACCAAAATTTATAACCAATGCTTACAATCAAAAGTCTTGTGCTATCCCAAGCACAACTTTCTTTTCGAATATCCTTCATACAAGACACTGTTGGTAAAAATCATAAGTAGCACCGTGTGTGGCAAGAAATTGTTAGTTAAACTGCATTATTACTTTTGCTTTAAGACATATGTGATTTTTCTTAAAAAAATCGAAGCATTTTAAGATCGTTATTTTTTATTGTTTTTCCCAAAAAACAACTTAGTCCTTGCGGGGCAGGAAGATGTCCTTTATTTTTTATAAAATTTTTTTTGGGTGATCTGGACAATCCTATAAAACTTTTGAGACCTCTTAGAATATGATCTACATTTTTCGATACGCCCTAATATCCACTGACGCCTCTGTGACGAGCGTAACATGCCGCTCAGTGTCGCGAATATAGCAAGGCATCTGTCGAATTTCAATATCGTCCAACATTTCTCCAGAAACAGCTTATTTTTCTATGATTTCTTTCGTTATGGGACAAGTGCACGGTGGTTCCGTGAAAAATTCGTCCCAGTCAATCATATCGAAGTACTTTTCGCCATTGAATGCAATATTTGGAGCCTTATAAATGCGAATTTGTCCATACTCTTCCCTCGAATTATCATTCAAAAAGGCCGAAATTCGAAACAAAAAGCCCTTTTTAGTCCTTTACAGAATCTAAAAAAAAAATTGTTGTTCTTATTTGGTTTACTTTAATAGTTTAAAAAAAGGTTCTTTTGCATTAAGCAAACAAAAAAAAAGTTTAAAAATACTTTCATGCACAAAAAAAAAAAACATCAAATACAAATAACAAGTAGATTCATTTTGAAAAAATCTGTTTTTTCTCGTCAGAGCATTTGTCAAAAGGGATGCAAATTTGCAGTTCTGTGTTTTTATATGAAAGGAATTGATTGATAAGCTTGATTTTCTTTTTAAATCAACCATGAGTGGGTCTCCAGTACAAAAGTTGATAAAAAATGCACAAGAATGCAATTCGGGAGACGGCAAAATTGGTTAAAATAAAAAAAAGTACACCAATAGAATGTACTATTTAAATTTGGTACCGGAATTGGGGGTAGGATTTTTCCCATACAAGTCGATACACTCCATAGTACAGAAAACTTTTTTATTTTTGGAGATATGATTATGTTTTTGGAGTCATTCAAAATAGAATTGATTATAAAAAAAAATTAATTTTGTATGCAAAATTCTCAGCAATTTTAACGCAAAGTTTAATTAAATTTTTACGAAGTTTTAATTTCAATTGTAATAAAAGCCTGATGTTTCAGAATAATCATTTTGCTCCAAACTTATTTGTGTATGTGCAATGTATTATACATACGTTCATATATATTATTTTAGTATATAAGATGTATTTATATGATATATGAATTGAATTTACGTTTCTTATTTTTATAAAACGTATTTTTGAGGACTCGTGAGTAAAAAAATATCATCGTGATCGTGGGCTAACAAAATTTTAATAGTAAGCATGCGTGATTAGAAGAAATCACTTCGTGAGAGTTCGTGATAGTAAAAAATATTTTTAATCGTGAGCGTCCGTGATTGGAAGAAATCACATCGTGAGCGTGCGTGATCGTGTGTCAAAATCATTCACGCGCCCATCTCTAGTTTAAACCAATTGATTTCATCTTCATACGAGCTTAGCTCTGGAACTGTTAAGCCGGTAGAGTTTATTAATAGACCATTAGAATGATGATTTCATTGCCTTTGCAAACATTATTGCCTCAAAATAGATTCTGTTCTTTTTTCAACTCTTCATCATCTTCTACCTCCATAAATAATTGCACTCAGTTGCGGGTCACCCTGTTCCTGACTTAAAGCATGACTGTTTTTATGTTTTAACAAATGTAAGTTGTTGCCTTCAAGTTTTGAAAGGATTCTAAAGATGCTGTTTTGAGATATCTTAACCGAAAAGTTAAAGAACTCTGTTTTTTTCTGTATATGCGGGCAATGTGAGGTGATCAAAATTTCGATTTCTCAGTGAAAAAAATAGTATTATTTGATTCCTTCGGTTAGGATATCTCAAAGATGTGCCGTTTGTGAAAGCTTGTGTAAGCTAGTGTTATTATTTCTGGTCTTAACATTTGGCTTCATTACAACCAGATTTGATACATATTTTGCTACGGGGAAATTGTAGTGAGTGGCAACACTGTTCAGGGTTCACAAAGCAAAGTGCAGCTCTTTGATATCATCACAAACACGATATCAAACAAAAGTATTTTTGAGCTTCTTTTGCTTGCTGAAAGCCTTTTACTTCTGATTGTCTCGCAGTCTTTCATGTGTAAAATATCTTCATTTTATTAATGTAATATATTTTTTTAAATTTTTTAATGTAATTTAGTAATTTAATTTTTAATTATTGTAAAATTTAATAATCTTTCAAATGTAAATAGCTACGATAATGAAAAATAAAAAATAGTTTTATAATTTCAGTTAATAGTAATAAAGCAAAAATCAAATAAATAAGAAGATAATAAAATTTACTCAAGAACCATGCACGAAAATTTTCAACGGAATTGTTGAGCATTCGTTAATGAGTCAAAGATTTTTTACTATTCAAATATTGTTCTGAATATTATCTTTGAAATTTAACAAATTAAAAGAACTGTAAAAATTAAGTTTCGCATAATTCATACTCTTAAATACTAATGTTAGTTTAATTTTATTTTATGACTTTAGTCCATCCGGGTGTACATTTTGGGGAAAAAAACCCTGGTCACGAAAAAAAAAAATATTTTGGCAGCTTGGAACTTTAATTGGTGCTCCAGTTGGCATCGCACTACTTGCTGGAATAGCGATACCTTCCATAGTTATTGGTAAGTTTAAATATATTTTATGTAATATTTTTTTTCTTTTTGTCAGTGAAATTTAATTTGCAGATAATTTTTATTTGAACTATCTATTTGTTTGAGCTTTTCTGAAGTGCTCAAAAAGTATATGGGTAGCTCAAAGGCACCGGTTCTTTTAGTATGTTAGTTTGAAAAGGAAGATAAATAAATTGAGAAATTAAGAAAAATAAGGGAAGACGAGGGGAGCGATTTTCATATGACAACGTTTCTTACACCCTAAACTTGGCGAGGCAGAATTATTTTGTCGAAATCCTCTCAAGTCGACTCAAACCTCCCCTTGGTATCTCCTGGAAACCGCGGACAAGCAACCGTTAGTTTGCCAGCTAGTGTTGTGCGTTGGGTTCTCTGTCACTTAAACAAAGCATTTCATTGAAAGAATTAAGAATAACGAGAAAAATTATCCCAAATCTGATGACGATTAGCGGTAACGAAAAACTGATAGTGATTTACCAATTTGGAAACGTTCTGGAATGTCCGGACCCTAAGTTGGGATGGTTCCCCTATCAAACTGATTGATATATTGGAAAATGTTTATCTGATATCACTGCAATCCATGAAATGCGATGGAAGGGACAGGGTTGCTTGAGGCGAGCATTCTGTGATAACAACTACAGCGGCCATGTGAAGAAGCATGAGTTTTTATTTGTATTTATAATAGGCAAGACACTACGGCATCATATTCTGCGGTTCACACCTGTGTGAACTAACAACTTGCCATATCCGCTTTAAGGCTATACATCAGCTTAATATGTGGTCACGTTCCGACAGAAAAAAAAAATGACGAGACCAAATAAAGTTTCTGCGAGCGCCTTGAAGATGCATACGAGCGCTACCCGCGATATGATATAAAAATCGTGCTTTGTGACTTGAACTCCAAGATGCGCAAGAAAAACATATTTGGTTCAACATTCAGAAAATTCAGCCTCCACGACAATGAATTCGATAACGGAATGAGGTTAGTTAACTTCGCCGCAGCACGAAACATGATGATTTGTAGTGTTAGATTCTAACATCATGATATTCATAAGGTCACTTGGACGTCGTCTGATCAAAAGACATTTAACCAAGTTGGTCACGTTTTGATTGGCGGAACGCACTCTTCCAGTGTACTAGACGTAAGCACGATCCGTGGTGCCAACCGAGATCATTAGCTTGACGAAGCCAAGATTCGCACATTTCTGTGTGGAGCTAAGAATGCTCGTAATTCTGCACAGAAAAAGCTAGAGTTCGACAAGCTGGCTTGGCCAGGAGTGTCTTGATTCAACTGCAGAGCGGAACGACGCCTACAAAGCCACCCTGCAGTCGGTAAAAGAGAAATGCTTTTTCAGCCGAAAAAAACGAGAGGCATTAATGCGTGAATGTGAGAAAATTGAAATGATTGGCGACATGAATGGGGCTCGAAAAATTTCGAAATGACAACACGCCTTTCTTGATGAGAGCAAATCATAGCAAACGCTTGCACCACTTACGAGTGGCTTGAAAATCATTTCGAGTCAGAAAAATGCGCGTCATCAACTCACGAACATGCCTCCTTCTCCATTCAACCCCAAAATCGAAAGCTCTTTACAGTTGAAGGGAGCATGTCGTTCGCCTTGCACGAGGGCAAACCGATACCAGTCACCGTGTCTGATCCGAAAATGGAGTTCTGTGCCACCGGTATGCTAAAAACAGCCGGGAGACTGCATTATGTCGCAATGGCGATCGATTGTTGAAGCGATGTCTTTGGCTGGCGAGACGACTTCCCAGCGCTTCTCCACTAGAGCTGTCGTGTCTACCTTGACGCTAGATCCATAACGACCTTGCAGCGTAGTGCTTATAAATGTTGGTCAAAAGTCTTTTTAAGAATTTTGGAAAACCGGGCATGGCTCCCATACAACTTTTTTCAACACTTTTTTTGAAATACCAGGAGAAACAGTAAAGCAATAAAAAACCAAGGCAATCATCAAATACGATATTTTTAGTGTACAGTATATAAAATATTTTGATTTTTCTGCTGTTTGACCAATAGTTTGACTATAATGCGGCAATGTGAAAACTTTTCAATGTGAACACTTGTCAAATTATCTAAAACAATTCAACCAGAATTCTTAAATTTGCATCTGGATTCTCCGTTGTAACATATAATCGTAATAATCTAGCGGCCTTGGTGAACCACCGAGAATGTACAATTTCCCTGGTTTGATGTTAGCCAGATCCACCGAACCACGCCGTTAGAAATTGCATGGGCCATGTTGTATAAGTACTTCGAATCGGTGGAAAATTAAATTTTTTCTGAAGCGGGGGCATATTTTGCAACTCAATTTTCTGGAAGCCGTCCACCACCTGAAAATGTATAATAATAAAATAATTAAAAATGGTTGACAATTATAATAAATGAGTGATAGCAATAACTTACCGGAAAAGTTTCACAAGTTTCGATTTGACGGCTCAGTTTTCCGGTTGCAGATCTTGGTCCAGTGCTGGTTGATTTATCCAAAGCTTCAAACAAATGCCGAAACGGAAGTTCGTTAAAGTGTAGATGGCAAACGAACCAATGCAATGGTCTTTTTAACAGCAATTCGAATTGTCGTATAATTCCACCGTGTGGGCCAGTGTTTGTTGGCTCACCGTCAGTGCATATTCCAATTAATGCATCCAGTGATATATTTTTTATCGTTGAAAAAATTATTTAATTTGGTTGTTTTGTATTCAGCGGTTTCATGTTCCAGTCTTACGTAACCAATCAATTCAGAATTGGGTTCCCTCAAAATAAGATGAGGTTCTTCTACCATCCTAGTATGATACTTCTCATCAACTTTAGCTGTCGTTTAAGTATCATCTTTTCTGCCATCGAATGAAAACGCTAAAAAATTGGTATGATCTAACCGTTTGCGAACCACTTCTTGTCTGCATTCCTCTTTTTCTCTGCGAACTTTCGATTTATCCATGATAAGAGGTTTGCCATGCTTATCTTTCATTTTAAAATCTTGGAAAAGAGCGGTTCCCAATGCCGATGCTACTCTATCAGGCACACCAAATCTGTCACATACCAAGGCAAAGTTAAAACAATCGTATCTCTCTGTGTATTGTGAACTTGTGCTTCTATCCATATCTTCTTGAACTGGTGGCGGTGCGTATGTTGAATCATCGGGATCTTGGTATGTTGGCATTGATGACATAGACGTTGCTCCTTGCTCTTCAGTTTCCATCACAACTGCATCCATTGTTAGTCTTCTCTGATTATGTTGATCGTGCATGAACTCTTTGAGACGTTCGGGAACCCAGCCGCATGCACATGGAGCTGCCTTCAAATCGCATTTACATATTCCAATGTAAAAAATTGTTTCCAGAGATTTTACATACTCTGTAAATTGTTGGGTTTTGTCTCTTCTCTTGATTTGATCTTGATACTTGTCAAACAATTTATTAAATACACTTTTTTTCAGCATTTTTTCCATACCAAGTTTTTCCTAAATTCCATTCAACTTATCTTGTACTTGAATAGTGAATGATTTATGGGAAAACTTTTTTGTTCTGTTTAATCACGTTCGCTTAAGTAAAAATAATATCTCAAGATATCCTCAAGATGGGTTGGTAAATTAAGATCAGTCAAATCAGTAGACACACCAAAAACAGTAACATCGTGCTTGGGTATATGACTCATTGGGTTTTCGATAGTTGTTGTTGCTTCATCTTGCGGTGTAGAGGATGGTGGATTCATTGTAAACTTTTTGATTTGGAATGGTCAACTTCACTTATTATTTTTTTTTTTAAATATTTTTTTATCTGAAATTAGCACTTTACACTTTGAGTTCTTCACAACGACTTAATGCATTCACAAAAACTGTTGCGTTATATATGGTCTACGAGACGAGGTAATAAGAATGAAATGGTAATTTAAATTCTACTTGCTGTGTCTTGTGGTGGCTTAAAAACGCTTAAAAACGGCTTAAAAACGCAAGCAATTTCAGGATCTGCAATTGTGTCACAGTGATACCTTAATTTTTTAAAAGGGCTGCGGTGCATTCCAGTGATACCTTAATTGTTAAAAAGGTTGCATAAAACGCGCATTTCTTAAGAAGGTGCCATAAAATACCCACAAACAGGGTTGTAAAAACAACCTTCATTTCTTAAGTAGGTACTATTAAAAAACTACACAAGTAAGTTTACGACATGCAGCTGTGTCTTGTGGTGCCTTAAAAAACGCACACAAGCAATTTTCCGATTTGCAATTGTGTCACAGTGATACCTTCATTTTTTAAAAGGGTTGAATAAATTTCTAAAGAGAAAAAAACTCCAAAAAGAAAAAAAACATAGGCATTTCGCTGATTTTTCCATATAAAGTGCCAAAACTGGCGATTTTTTAAATGTTTGTATGGGGAACCCCCAGGGGGTTCTAGGGGGTGTGCCACTGGCATGGGTGGGTCGAGCCTCCAAAGTTAGTGGGGGTCGGTCATACATTTGGACTCGATTGGAGCACTCTAAATGGGTCAAAGTGGGATTTTTCAAAATTAGCCCCTATCCAAAAGTGCCACCCAAATTGGGGGACATCAGAATTCGTTTAAGAGGTATGGTTCCTTCGGCAAAGTTTCTTTTGATCGATTTTTAAATCGACCCGCCCTAATGCTCCTATATTCCTCCTGCGAGGTGTATGGGAAACATCTGTTGTTGATTAGTAAAAATTTGCTCACAACTTCAACCTCACGACCGTATTTTAATAACTGGTGACTTCAACCTTCCTAACGTTTCTTTGAACCGATGTGCTGAAAATTCAGCAGTCTGCCATCTTCAGAACATTCACCTGTTAACTCATTTTTAAATGAGCTTTTGAATCAAGGACTTTTTCAAATCAACTATCACTATAATAGGTTAGACCGTTTGTTAGACCTTATATATTCTGATGATAGCAATATTGTTGCAGTTAATAGATCTGATCCGCTTGTATATCCTGAGGATTCACACCACCCGACTATTGAAATCACACTGAATTTTCCTAAATAATCTATATCAAATCGATTGAATCCTCATCTGCTTCTTACGATAGTTTAAGTTATTCTTTAAATCAGCAACCTGGCGATATTTGTTCTCCAATAATTGATATTAAATAAACGATGATTAAAAAATGTATACTAATTATTGTGTATCTAATTAATACTAAGAAGAAAAAGTTATTAACATGGACCTTGCAGCACAATTTCTATGCGTAGATCACTTGAACTTGTTTCAATTAGAAAATTTTGCTTGAATGTTGAACCAAAGAAGAGAAAAAAAACATAAACATTCAATATGTTGCGGAAATATGCTGTTTAACATGAAAAATATTCGCAACGTTGGATGTTGCTAACAAAAAACACATGTGTATAAAGTGAAGACTTTCTAACGTAACATGCTCAATTCTTTTATTAACATAGGTATGTTAACTTTAACAGAGATAATGACCACGGCACAAAGAATTAGTATAACTATTAATTATAAAGAATTATTATTATATGGATATATATGTATATGTTCATACCTTATATAAAGCGAAGAGAGGTTGAACGGTTATACATTTGACATATATAATATGCTCTTCAAATTTGACAAAGTTCAAGATTGAACAACAACAAATATGATACTTTTTTTATTTATTGTGTTTTTTTTTAGCACTTTTAGCAACTTCTTTTGTGTTCTATGAATATTTTTGATTTTAACGTTTTATGTATACAATTATATAAAATATGTTACACATAAAATATGAAATATGTAAAATCACGTTTTTAATGAACGAATTTTTAATTTAGGCTTTTTTTGTACATATTTTATTTTGTCGAACTTTTTACTTGCTTTTTTTTGTTTTTTAAGGGATTTCTGCAAAATTGATATAACTTTTTCTTTTATCTTCTTTGGAGTGAACGAAATTTTTTTTTAGAAGAAAAAATAACACGGCACTCGTCGCGGGACTGGTTTTTTTTAACATTTAACGCGCTACGTAAATCATGCACTGCTCTAATAAGACTGAATATAGAAAAAATGCAAACGCACCTGAGAGACTGCTAACTGCTGACTGCTGCTGTTTTTTGTAGAGATGATGTTTTTCTCTCGATCTGACCCTTTGATATCAAATATATATCCGGCTCGAAATGGATTAAATGATGAGTTTGAATAAGAACCCTCTAAGAATAGTATAATTGTTGAATTTTTCACTCTCAAGCGCGTGGAGAACTTCTTACCAGCTTGATAGTTTGTTATAAAAGTGTTCTTAAATCTAAGTAGCTTACTATGATGTAGCTTAAATATAAAAAGAAGAAGGAAAATGAAAGAAATTTGATGACATTTTCAGTTGGCGTGAAGCGCTATCTTAGGGTACGTAGAAGCGACAGTTTTTGGTATAAACACCATCTATGAAGGAACTCCATCTAAACTGGATTCGACATTTCGCATAAACAAATTTAAAATAAAATTAAATAATACACACAAAGACGTTCGTTTAACGTCGGGAGAAAGCTGAAGCTGACAAAACCCGACATTTATTTCACTTCTTTCACAATTCTTTTGCACACAATGACGATGCCATCGACCCCTGACAGTCACAATAAAACTTATTATGAAACATTCACAATAATCAGTTTTATACACTGCCGCCGAAAACGCCAGTTTTCCTACCTGTTATCTTAGTTTACTTTTTTAAGTCTATTGGCAATGTTAAAAATATGATATATACAATAAATTATTTCATGATAATTAACTGCTTCAACTGGTACAATAAATTCTGTACTATTTTTCTGAGTATATTTGTTGGCGTGCGCACAAGAACAGAACAGAACTAATACTAGCTGCCCAAGCTTCAGATTTGCCTTTGCTCTTCTCCAATTCTCTCGCTCTTGTAATCCCGTTAGATATTCTGCCTGCCATCTATTTCAAAAATGTTTTTGTTTTTGTGATAGTGACCTGGGGTCAACGCCTATATGTCTTCTGGATCATCGCTAATTGTATTGATTGTACGCGAATTAAGTATCTCTTCAGCTGTCCAACGACCAACGAATCTTCTCTTCGTGCAATAAATCTTTCAAAGCATGCACTAATAGTAAGTAATGTTAAAGTTGTCACTATGTCTATGCAGATGGTCGTGCTTTCTAATACACAAATCTTCGCAAATCTTTGCTCCCTTATCTTCGCAGTGTAACTTGCACATATATAAATTTATGAATCATTTTTCGCAGTACATTTCTTAACCTTGGTATATAGTAGTGTCCGACCCAACGTAAATTTTTGCCGAAGCCGAAACCGAAGCCGATTCTTCGGCAAAATGGAAATAGTCGGCCGAAGGCCGAATCCGAAGCCGAATAAGAAATAAATGTTTTCAAGTAAAAAAATTATAAAATTTATTCTTTGCTTTTGTTAAGGGCCGATGTTGAATGTGAACCACACCTAAAAGTAAAGTTTTTTCTGCATTTCATTTGGCATTTCTCAATTTCAGACTAACTCAATTCGAACCTTGGAAAGATAGATAATCGAACCACGCGTTAAAGTTATTCAAGAAATGGCAACAGTGGATGATCAATTTTCGAAGAAAATCATCTTCAGTGATGAGGCACATTTTCACCTCAGTGGATTCGTCAATAAGCAGAATTGCCGCAACTGGACGAATGATAATTCAATCGTGATTGTCGAAAAACCAATGCACCCACAAAGAGTAACTTATACTTAAGTCGTAGACTTTTGGCCATTTGGTCAATATTTTGTTTCATACATAATTGAACCATACCAATATTATCATAATAAAAGGAAATGATAGTAATTTTCTGAATAATTTATGTTTAATTCAAAATCAACATCGGCCCTTTAAATTTAACCACCCTTTTTATTCATTTCAGTACAAAAAAATTACTGAAATCATTAAATTCGAGTTACACGCAAGAGTTTTTCTGCAAAATTCTTATTTTTCTGTAATCGAATTATTGACGTTGGATAAAGTAGAAAAAATTTAATATATTTTCGATCCATTGGAGAAAAGCTACAGAAATGTAATACTAACTGAAATCTGGCAGAAAATTTCTAGCGTTAACTAGGCTTTTATATTTCAGTCCATAACAAAAGCAAAAACAGTCGGACTCGCTTCATTTATCATTTGAATAAAATTTTCAAAGAATGAACACCAACTCATGAAAGAACAGAAAAGGAGAGAAACACAAAACGAACAATGAAAATATTTCAAATGTTAACTGAATAATTAAAAAAAAAATTCAAAAAACTTATAAAAAAAATTGTGTAGCAAAGCGAAAACATTCGGCAAAAATAATCGGCTATTTCGGCCGATGCAGAAGCCCAAGATCAAAATATTGGCCGATTATCGAAGCCGAATAATCGGTCGGACACTAGTATCTATTAACGCTGCCGTATAATGCGTATCATTTCCTGAGTGCCGCCGTGTCTTGTCTCTCTCTGAACTTATTCTACCATCATTGAAGCACGCAACGAATTTGGAGGCACTATCATATGATGCTTCATCTATTAATCGATTTGAGCACGCTTTAACCTACCGCCAACCAACCATAGCCCCTTATCGTAAATGACTGCATTCAACGACTCTATCTTTCTCTTTCCGCTATGTTCTGTCCTCTTTCTAATGCTGTTAGTTCAGCATTATAGTATTCCTTTTGTGTCTTTCTTAAAAGAAATTACTATCTTTATTTTTTCCATCTGTCGCTGGTATCTGAATTCTGTCCTTTCTTGATCTAAATATTCTTACCAGGTTTCAAACGTAACGTAGCGAAACACATGCCATAATACTAACTGTTCTTTTATAAAGTACGATCATGATCATATGCCAACAAAGGCACTCTTTCATTATTTTCTTTTAAAATGTATACTAAACATTGGGTTAAACCTTGAAGCCATGTATACTCTCATCTCTTCTTTGATCTCTGGTGGCTCACTGTTTAAAAACTTGTCTTTGGGTCAATTGAATTTATCTTGTGTAAGCCAACTTGAGCCATGCAACTTCAAACTATTCTCTATGAGTTCTAAATGTGACAAACCGCCATTTCATAAATTAGCTGAGTTCTCTTTCATACTGTACTCTTTCGGTTTATAAGGTGCTTTTCTTATCCAATGCAAAATTATAATTGAATCTGTCCATACATTAAACTCTGCTCTTGGCCAACCCATTGCTCTCTTTATATCGGCTAATAATCTTGCTTACAATTCAGCTGCCGCCAATTCTCGTACCTATATACGTATAATTTCTTACCAAAGTTGTATCCATCTCTTCATATTTCAGCTGGAACCATCTCATCCCAACCTATTCCTGTCCTCCATAGATCTCGAATCAAAATCTTTCCATCTATGACAAGAGCTACACACCTCACAAACTTTTTTGTATTATTTTTCTAAATGCGAGGTTTTTACCAAAAATGCAATTGATCTATCGAAATCAACCACTTCAAGCATAAAATGCTTGACCCTTCCCCCCGGCAAAAAACACCGCTGGGAAAGAGCTTTTCTTTCAACTCATCGTATTTATGAAGCGCTTTGCATGGAATTTTATTTTTTCTTTCAATAATTCGAAATATATTCGAACTTCGAGCGCTGCTAACGAACTGCTTCCGAGTTAACTTCTCGACCAACCTTATGTGTGGACTGTATTTTTAAAATCTTGCCGGGAAAATCTTGTCGCGTTGCCTAAAGCCACCGCATGATGTCCAAAAATTCAAGCATAGCACCGGCCTTAGGAGTGTTCGATTAACGTTGCAGTTTCTTTTATCTGCCTGTCCAATCTTATTTCATATTCAATTCTAGCGTCCGTAAACTTTCCTTCTGCTAACGCTACAAATCCAGCGATAGCTTCTGCCTTTTTTTTTACTGATTTTATTGTCATCACTCTGTAAAAATAAGAAAAATTAACACAGAAAAATATTGTTTCTACTGGCATAATCATTAATCGTAACTGAAACTCTATCCAATATTTTAATCAATCTGTCAATCTGTCTTTGCTTTTGTGTTCATTTGAATTTTACACAAACCCTTTCCTACAGTGTTCTTTCAAATTTACCCTTTCTTTACTAATTAAACTCATCTTTCCACCTTGAGTCTCCATATTTTAGTTTTTGATTATATTAATGTAGCCTTTAACTCTCTGTTAACACTCTGTTTGATAAAATGAAATAACTAAATTATACATATTTACCCAAATAATGTTACTCGAAAATTATGTAATTTTCTTTCAATCTTTTCTTTAGTTTTCTTAATATAATGTTTTCTCAATCCTATTTTTGCACTTAAATCATCTTTGAATCTTTGTCTTACAATCTGTCCATTTGAATTTTGTTGTAATCTTTCAACTTTGCATTCTGTGCATCTATATTTTCTAACATTCTTTGAACATTCAAACTTTTTTTTTTATTATTAAAATTATTTTTCTTTGTTTCATAATCTGCACCCATATTTACATTCCTATGCTAGAGTTCCTTCCTTTCTTTCTTTCTTTCCCTTATCCTGTGTTCATTTCTTTAAAATATTTTTGCAACTTTAATTTCACCTCTTTTAACTTGGACTTTTTAACGATTTTAATTTCAACTTAACCATTTAACAATACTCATTCTAACATTTGTGTGCTAGTGTTGCACATTTTTCTTTCCGTCATTCCTTCGATTTTCTTCCCTAATTTTATTATTTTCTTTATTTCTTTCATTCTTTCATTTTTCCATTTTCTTTCCTTTATTTTTTATGTTCTTTATATCTTTCCTCTTTCGATTTTTTCTTTTTTTACTTTGTATTTTCTTTAATTCTTTCCACTGTCCTCTGTCCAAAACGTGCCTTATTTCATTTCTGTGTTCTCCCCTCTATCTGTCCATAATGTACTTTGATTCTTTCATCTCTTGCTTATGTTGTATGCTTATTTTGCATCTTTGTGCTAGTTAACAAAAAATTCATTTAAACACGTTCGACTACTCGAGCATCCGCTTCCACAAAAAATGCTGACGTAGTTTCAGACAGAAAAATAATAGAACGATAAATAACAGCAACGCTGGCAGCGAACATTGGCAAAGACAACAGCAGAGCAGTTTTAATTTTAAGTTATAAAAATTGTTAAGTTAGTTCTGTTCTAGAAGTCAAATAAAGAAGTCGAATGACAAAAAAAAATAACTTACTTTTTTTTTTAGTTAGTTTAAATTAAAAAGAAGTTAACTGGCGCCCAACGTTTAAGGGTTTTCCAGATGTTAACATAAGTTACGTGTTAGTTAACATACACGAATTGTTTCGAACATTTTTAAAACAAGAAACGGTGTAAAAAAATACACGAATTGTTTCGTACGCGAAGAACTGTGCTAACATCGATAAAGGAAACCCTGAACCCTGCTCTTGTAGTTTTTCAACGCAAGAGGTCACACGAATTGGCTGAGCGAGTCTCCATAGTAACCAGCGAAAAGCGGCAAAACGGACCACGGCGAACACAGCTGGTGTGATGTATTTGTTAAGTTTATTGTAGGTAAGAATTTATGAGACATCAACTAAGAATTGTTAAGAACAAAAAAACAAAGGAAAAGATAGAGATACAAGTAAAGTCAATATAATTAGAATTATAAAAATATTAACTGAAGATAATAATATTAATTGAAGATAAAGCCGGACCCTCCAGTTTATAACGGAATAAAAACCTATAAAACTAAACTATAACAACAAATTAATAATACATTGTGAAATCACTCTGCGATTCCGTAGCCCATAAAGCCGGACCCTCTAGGCGTGATCACAAAGGTAGCCCTTATGGCCCTTGTGGCCCTCATATTCAAATTAAATAAAACTCAAATTTTGCTTGCGCCAAATTCACGAAGAAATCCACTTGCGAATATTAACAATAACAAACAACAACAACACACGCATCGAAGCGCACAAGCTGTCGGCGCGACCACCAAATATACAGCATTGTTATTGTGCGTATGTATTTTGTTAGTGGAATAGAAATTCAAACGATTTTGACGAGCTTGGAACATATTTATTTTGTTTTTGGGATTTTTTTATCAACACATCCTTGCACTTGAAGCAACAAAGTCCGATTGCCGTCGATGTTGGTGACTCTTAAATGTATGTTTTTGTTGTTGGTAATGTATTTGTTATTTATTTTAATCAGGCGATTATCTTTCTTAATTAGGCTTCGGCCCTTTTATTAATTTCGCTGATTAAGCCTGTTCTAGAGTATAACAATAAAATATAGATAACAATAAGTTAAAATTTTTCTGGAAACTGTAGCTAACTATTTAAATCTACTCTCTGAAAATAAATCTTATCAAACAAAATTGAAGAAATAAATAAATTTCAAAAAAGTTTAACTAATTTTTGTGGAATATTCTAAAACTAATTAATTTGAATTGAAGTGGTGACCGTGGCATGCAGGTTAAGTGTGTGGCTTAGCATGCTCGGAGCCCGGGTTCGATCCCCAGCCGTGGCGAAACATTTTTTCAATAAAAAATTTTTCTGATCGGTCACCACCTCTCTGCAGACAATGGCAAACCTCAGAGAGTAAATAATGCCATGTAAAGCTTCTTGAGAACATGAGCCGTTCGGAGTCGGCATAAAACATGTAGGTCCAGTTCTCGGTCAATTGTGTGCAAAATTTAATAACACACACAACACAATCGATCCTAAGATGCTCGGTCAAAGTCCTTTCAAGGGCTGAAATGGCCAATTTGTTTTTTTTTTTTTTTTAATTTGAATTTATTACCTTTCTCAGTAAAACCAATAGGAAAATAAAGTAAAATGTCAAATCCCAACAATATACTTCGTCCATCCGTGCTTAACCCAGACCAACCCTATGCAAACCCCAACCCTCCCGTAACAGAACCACGCGATATAGGTATGTCAACAGAGCTAAGAAATGCTATATCAAATATAGTTACTCAGACCCTCAGCCCCCACCTCGACCATATCACAAACCACAACCACGTCCCGAACCTATGAACGTTGATGAAAGTATAGGAACCAAAACCAACGCCCCAATTTCAGGGAAAAAGATCATTTCAATCGTCTTTTCAAGCACACCCACATCCTAAAGCACAACGCAATTTCCACACTTTAGCAGAACAAGAACAATACGAATTAACCATCAAAGAAGAAGATAAGAACAATGATGAAACCTTAGACGAATACATCAGTAATTTCTCTGAGTATCAAGAGAAAATCTTGATCAACCTGAAGAAGATACTATACGATACACCAAAAGAAAGAAGAGCTCAGTACTTTTCCAATAATCTTAAATGCATTTGAATATCAAGAAAAATAAATTTTTTATAGGTTTTTAAAAACTTCTTACTTTTGAGTCGGTGTCCGGCTCACTTTTTTTCTCCGTACAAAATCGATCCGGCTTTATGTGCAGTCTGAAAGAATAAAATATAAATTTGGGGTTTTCACTCATTTCATAAAACATGTGATTGCTTTTCATGTGACTCACTTTGATTGAATACTATTTTGCTTGGTACTACAATAATTTTTGGGGGGAGGGGTGTTTAAACCCCGAAACCCCCTTTGGTTGCGCTTATGCAACTGAGCACAAAAAGTCAATAATTTTCGTCGTAAAAAATTCGCTCATTTATTTTCCGATCCAGATGAAGTACTAAAGTAATACGAGAAATTCGCACAAAATCAGATACACCCATTTATACTAAATCTTATCCTTACCCCATGTCACTCAAATCAGAAATAGAAACTCACGTTTATAAACTCCTTCACGATGGTATTATCAGACCATCACGATCTCCATACAATTCACCGGTGTTGATTGTGCAAAAAACCAGACTCTTAAGGAAACAAACATTATAGGATGGTAATAGACACCCGTAAATTAAATGAAAATACTATTGTAGACCGCTATCCTATCCCTGAAAGGAAGTCCTTGCTCAATAAGGTAATAAAACTTATTTTTCTGTGCTCGACCTTAAAAGTGGTTTCCACCAAATTCCCTTAAAAAATTCAGACATAGAAAAAACTGCGTTCTCTATAAATAACACTGGTTTACAGCCAATATGTACTTTGAATGCCACTATTCTTTTCTCATGTAAAATCGGTCGCTAATTCCGGAAAAAAAATTATTTTTTTTCTGTCACTCCGTTTTCGAGATATTGCCCACTGTAGGGTTTTCAACGAAAAAAAAGGTTGGTTCCACTTAATTGCATATATCTCCAGAACCAACAACAGTAATCAAACAATTGATATATCAAATAAAAGCTAATAAAATTTCTTACAATAAACGCAATCATTACATCATTTTTTGGTCGAACTGTTAGTTTTGGCGGAATAAATTCAAATTTCGGGGATTTTTTTTATTTTTCAGAAAAATTTCCAAAAAAAGACAAAATAGTTGCAAATTTCGTTAAGAAATCAAAATATTTTGTTGCTTTTGATATTTTTTACTAAAAGCCTTTATTTTTCCAAAAAAAATAAGCTATTGTTGTAGAAAATCTATTGAGAAATGAAAAAGTTGTGTTCAATGGAACGAAAGAACCCAAATTGTGTGATTATCAATTTATGCATTTGGACTTATTTTATTGCCATAAAAAAAAATGAGAATTAAAGGTTGTTGTAATAAAATCATATATTCTTAATTTTTATTGTTCTTTTAATAATTTACATTATTAATTTTTTATAATTAAATTATTAATAATTTTTATTGTTGCCTTAAGTCATTTATATTGTTATTTACATTGTAAATGATTTTTATTTATCATTCAGAAATTAAAAATGATTAGAATTCTTGTTTTGTCGTTTATTTAATTCGGGATCGGTTTCTCTGATGAGAAACCAACAATAGTCGCCCATCATTCCTTTGTCCCAAAATCCTTGGTACCGATTCTCAATTACTTTCATCTGTTGGTGGAATCTTTCCCCATGTTCGTCGCTCTCGTCACCGAGATTCTTCGCTTTCTTTGTCTAACGCCTTGACAGCGTTTTTCATAAGTCCAAGTTTGATGTGCAACTGTGGGAGAATTATGTTTTCCTTTTTGACGAGTGGAACTTTTTGACGTTGCTCTCTCCAACTTTCGACTCAATTCTTTCTGGCCAGTCATTTTTGTAATAGGGGTGTTCACGTGCTCGACTATCCCACTTGCATAGAAAACAGCAGTACTTTGTGTAGCCACTCTGTAAACCATAAAGCATACCAACGACTTTGAGATCAGAACATATTTTCCAGTCGTGTTGTTCATATTTAATACATGTCAATAGCTTCGCCATTGTTTCGTACGTTTCTTTTGTGTTGACTGCATGTGCGATCGGAATCGATGGCTTTTTGTTTCCTATATGAAGTAATACCGCCTTCAAGCTTACTTTGCTGCCATCAATAAAAAAACGCCACTCTTTGGGAATGTACGGCTGACCGAAGGTATTAAATAAGCCAGGAATATCTACGCAATAGCAGATATTGTCATTCATAGTGATGTGTATAGCAAACGGTTTTTCACGATTTCTATAGTATGTCACCTTAACATCGGGTCTAAAAAAGTTGAATTATTGCAAACGAGAAGCATGCAATTCCGATTTTTCCTTTGACAGTTCCAAATCTCTTATCCAATCATTCAGCTGCGCTTGCGATAAAAGGTGAGTTGTGTTTTTAGTTGTAATAGTACTACCACCTGTGGTTCCTTCCGACTCCACTGAATCTACGGATTTTCGATTGTTTTCACGTGTTGAATCGGGACAAGTAGGATATGGAACATCGTCAGAATGAGATACTGGCAATGAAACATTCGGGACAGTAGCGTATATCACTCGTTTGTGTTTTCCAACACCAGTCACTTTGGCCAGACAAAATAGCAATCGTTTAGGTGGCAAAACGGTTGTCTCCAGATCATCGGAACATCGAATTTCATGTATCGTTTTTTACCCGAGCTCCATTCTTTTCCATCTTTTCGAAAGTAAGTTCACCGCACACGTAGCAGAAAATATCTGGGTTGTTTTTACACTGCGTCCGCAGCAGCGCCAACGGAAATCTAAGCAACAACAAGACCAACGATAACAATAGGAAGTTACAGCATAGCACCACCACAACTTTAGCAAGGCACAGCTACTACCGCGTCTACGGCGACGCCTACAACAACAACAGTAATAGCAAGAACAACATCAACAGCAACTACAGCAATGGTTACAACGGCAGCGCAACGAATGCAGCTTTATATTAGCAATGTTTTTAATTATCAAGTTAGTCTTTTAAGATATTCTAAGTGATCACGATAAAAACGGCACATAGTGCCGAAATAAAGCATTTTCAAAAATAAATCGGTGTTATCCTTTTTAACTGGCGCCCAACGTGGGGCCACAAAAAATTTTCTTATAAAAGGAAAAAAATTCACAGTGGCCGTGGGCTCGAACCCACCAGGAAGAATTTTAATAAAAAATTGAAAATTTAAATAAACTTTAAAACAGTGAAAATAACTGAAAATTTAAATAAAAACTGAAAAACTTTGAACAGTAAAAAATTAAAATAAAAACTAAACAGTGAAATTTTTAATAAAAACTCAAAGGTTTGAAACAGTGGAAAAAAACTGTGAAAATTTTAATAAAAAACTGAAAAAAATAAACTTTAAAACAGTGACAATAACTGAAAACTTAAATAAAAACTGAAAAACTTTGAACTATGAAAATAACTGAAAATTTAAATAAAAACTGAAAAACTTTGAACAGGAAAAAATTAATATAAAAACTAAACAAAAAAAAAAAAACAAATTGGCCATTTCAGCCCTTGAAAGGACTTTGACCGAGCTTCTTATGATCAATTGTGTTGTGTGTGTTAAATGTTTGCACACAATTTACCGAGAACTGGACCTACATGTTTTATGCCGACTCCGAACGGCTAAAGTTCATGTTCTCAAGAAGCTTTACATGGCATTATTTACTCTCTGAGGTTTGCCATTGTCTGCAGAGAGGTGGTGACCGATCAGAAAAATTTTTGATTTAAAAAACTTTTCGCCGCTGCTGGGGATCGAACCCGGGCTCCGAGCATGCTAAGCCACACACTTAATCTGCATGCCACGGTCATCACGGTCATAAAAACTAAACAGTGAAATTTTTAATAAAAACTCAAAAGTTTGAAACAGTGGAAAAAACTGTGAAAATTTTAATAAAAAACTGAAAAAAATAAACTTTAAAACAGTGAAAATAAAAACTGAAAATCTTTGAACAGTGAAGGAAATAAACAATATTTGTAAAAACTTAGAATTTAAAAAAAAAAAAATTAAAGCCTGCGATTCACCACCGAAAGAGGGACCCTCCAGGTTATCAAAATAAAATAAAATCATTAAAAAATAATAACTTCCCCAATCAGCCTGTGCTTCACCACCGAAAGGGGGACCCTCCAGGCTATAAAAATACAAAAATAAAATTTTTATTTTTTTAAAATCTGGAACATAATATCCTGAACAAAATAAGTCTGCGCTTCACTACCGAAAGGGAGACCCTCCAGACTATAACAGCAATAAAGGACAAAGAAAAAGTGCAACTTTAATTAAACAAAAGAATTCGAAAACCAATTAAATCAGTTTCATAAAGCAATAAAGAACAACTAAAAGACTAACTTTAATGTGAAACTAAATAAAAAAGAGCTTAGAACCTTTAGAGATCCTGCCACAAGCAAGGAAAAAACAAGTGTAGATCTAAATCCAGCTTCACGTACTCCACCACCAAACAACCTTACATCAAGATGAACTTCATGAAGCTGCTCGTATTGTAAGATTAGTTAATAATTATTTTGTAAAATTCCTTGTTATAATTATTTAGAGAAATACATAGATTCATACTATCCTCAATTTTAAATTTACAAATTCTATGATGGACGTACAAACACTTCAGGCGCTGCTAAACACTGCTATTGCAGCGGCAACTAGGCAGGTAAAACAGGACTTCCACTGTCGACGAACTGACATCTAGACTTTCCGCAATAGAGACCCCAGCACAGGTCGAAGAGTATGAAGAGGTAACCATTACCCCGGACGCCCCACATTGTGAAGAAACTTTAGATTTAATTAAATTACTGCCTGAGTTCAGCGGTGAACAAGTTCGGTACATTTCATGGCGACAAGCCGTGTTTGCAGCATACAAGTTGTTTGAGCCATTTGTTGGTACCTCAAGACATTACCAGGCAGTGGCTTTTATTCGTAATAAAATTACCGGACCTGCCGACTTGGTACTTTCTTCCTTCAATACGGTGCTCAATTTTAAGGCCATTATTGCGCGCCTGGATTACGCCGATAAAAAACCCATTTATATTCTAGAGCAGGAAATGTCTACATTAAGGCAGGGTGGGCAAACTATTTGTCAATTCTATGACGAAATTGAGCGCAAGCTCACGCTCATAATCAATAAAGTGATTATGACTCATGAAAATGACAATGGTCTCATTTAATCTCTTTGTGGAAAGTATAGACAAGACGCGCTTAGAACATTTATTTCAGGGCTTCGCAAACCAATGGGCGATATCTTGTTTTCGTCAAGACCGATCGATATGCCATCAGCGCTGGCATTGGCACAGGAACTCGAATCCAACCAAGCTCGATATGTCTTTGCTAACTCATTTAATAGAAATAAGGATTCCCTTGCAGAACACCATTACGGGTTTTCTAATTCCCCCCACTACCGCCGCTATCAATCGCAACCACTACCGGTACGCCAACCAATTCAGCCTAAACTTACTCCAATGGAAATAGATTCCTCTTCTTGCTTCCGTTATAACAGGCCTAATGCCCCAATTGGTCAGAACCAACAACAGGCTAACAGATATCCGCCACATGGAAATGTTATTAACCGAGGACAGAACTGGACCAACCAAACCCGACCACCTTTATTCACAAACCGCCCCAACAATCTGCCAAATTTGACACAAGCTCATAAAAAGCCATTTGAATCCGACCGGCAACATATGGCGAAGCAACAACGAATAAATAATATAGGTCAGCACCCAACTTCACCACAGGAAGCGAATCTGACAGAAATCTCAGGACGTGCTGATTATGAATCCCAGTGTGAGTTTAACTACGACACCGTAAGCGAAACGCCCGATGATCAAGACGAACAGGAACCTGAAGATCAGATAAATTTTTACATATTCTGATCAATAATAAACATATTCTGCAAAAATACACAGTTTTTTATACTCCCACAATTAGAAACTTTTGATGGAATTATTGGCCTTGACTTTTTACGTGATATAAGGGCACAATTAGATCTTAAAAAAGGCACTATTAAATACAATGGTGGTAAGGAGAACCTTTTGTTTCGCTATTGTAGAGACGTAAATCGTCATCAAGCTATTCCTGTGGGCCTCAAGAACAATTTTGATTCTATGATTAAAAGGCATTCGAAGGTATTTGCGGATCCGAATGAGTGTCTACCGTTTACTACAAAAATTATCGCGACAATAAGAACAACAGATCAAGAGCCTGTCTATTCTAATAAGACCTTCACGGTCCCCTTATAATAATCCGGTATGGGTGGTGGACAAAAAAGGAACTGATAGCGAGGGTAATCGGAGAATGCGTATGGTTATAGATTTTAGAAAACTCAATGAGAAGACTACCAGCGATAAATATCCAATACCCGACATATCTATAATTTTGTCTAACTTAGGGAATTCGTCATTTTATTCGACAATTAATCTTAAATCCGGTTTCCACCAAATAAAAATGGCTGAATGCGATCGTGAAAAAACAGCGTTTACCGTAAACAATAGAAAATACGAATTTTGTCGACTACCGTTTGGTTTAAAAAAATGCTCCGGGGATATTTCAGAGAGCTATTGACAATGTGCTTAGGGAAGAAATTGGAAAAAGTTGTCATGTCTATATTGATGATGTTATTATTTTTTCTAGGACAGCGAAGCAGCATCTTAATGATATAGAACGAATTTTGAGAAAACTTTACGAAGCCAATATGCGAGTCTCGCCTGAAAAATCTAAGTTCTTTCAGGAGGAAGTTGAATTTCTCGGGTTTATGGTATCTAATAAGGATATTAAAACCTGCCCCGATAAAATAAAGGATATTGTAAATTATGAGACTCCTAAAACCCTTCGTAGTCTATGATCATTCCTGGGACTTGCAGGGTACTATCGACGATTTATAAGGGACTACGCCATGATTGCCAAACCTTTGACAAAATTTTTACGTGGCGAAAACGGAACAATCAGAGCAAATAAATCAAAAAATGTTATAATAGAATTTGATGAGGAGGCATTAGTTGCTTTCGATAAAATTAAAAGAACCTTAGCGTCAGAAGATGTTCTGCTATTATATCCAGATTTTAACAAACCTTTTGACCTTACCACAGATCTGCTCACGCACTAGGGGCTGTATTACCACTGTATTACCACTGTATTACCACTGGCGAAGGTACCATGCATAGCGAAGAGTCACTATCTAGAAGCATAGTTCGCGTACAAAATCCCCTTAACTGCTTTCGAAACCAAGTTGTCATTCGCAAGGGCAATGAAAGTGAGAAGATAACTAAAATTATATTTAGATCAAGACTTAGGCACACAATAACGTATGTAAATCTGGATGACCTCACCCTTTTAGACAAATTTTCTAAATATGCAATAGTAAGTCCTATAAAATCTCGAGCAACACTAGATATTAAACAGCCACTAATCAGTATGGTAAGTTTCTTCAAAGATACAAAAACAGTAGTGTGCGATAATGAAAAAAAAAATTTAATAGAATCACACGAAAGACAAATAAACATAAACACGAACATACAAAATCAAATAAACAAGATAACTGATACAATTAATAAATTACTTAACAACACAAAAACACAAACACTTACCACAGGACACCTTGATGAACTTATACTTAGTAGGAATAGAGCCATAATGATAGACTTAAATAATATAATGTATGCAATAATTTTGGGAAAAATTAAATTAGTAAACCCGATGTTACTAGACAGCAAAGAAATTGAGCAAATTATTGTGTCTGAAAAATTTATGAATATCTCTGTTAATGATATTGTTAATAATTCCAAGTCAAAAATCTTCCAAAATGATGTAGAAATATTGTTCTTAATCCGATATCCACTAATTGAAAAAATTTGTACAAAATTAATGTTATACCCTGTAATTCATAATAAGTCAGTTTTATTGTTAGAAACACAAATAATAGCCAAATGTACGAACAAAATGATTCCGATGAAAAACTGCAATAGCGCTGCAATTACAACATTCTGCGAACCTGATACGGAAAGTCCTTGTGTGGAACAGCTAATGAACAACTATACTGCAACTTGTCGATCAGCATCAGGACACAATATCCCTCCCATAATTCAAGTCGATGATGGAATCATTATAGTTAATGACCAATCTAATAGAATAAAAGAATACAATAGATCACCTGTCACAGTTCACGGAACCTATCTGATAACGTTCGAGAAAGAAGTAAGCATAAACGAAACAATTTACACAGACTCAAAGCAAGTAATTTCTTCGAGTCCCGAAATTCCAGCGGCTCACAAAGTTAATTTCAGTGAGCATCTTTCCATTCTCTCACTACCATACCAGCACGAAGCGAACATTAAAAATTTGGAACATATTACTGCCATAAGAGATGAACTACGAGAAGGAGCAAAACAATAGTACTACCTTATACTTGGAGTAAGCGTCGCAGCTGTCCTAATTATTGGCATACATAAGTGGAAAGGAAGACAGCAGAAATTACAGGTCAAAAGAAACGTCGCTAATGTCATCCAATCACTGAATCAAGAAACGAGCACGTAAAGTCCTGAAACAGCCAGGGACTGCTGTTTTTAAGAAGGGGGACAGTTAGCATTTGTCATGCCACTCTGGCTAAACGACACCTTCATCCACCCGAATTCCATCACGTTCATTTTACCACGCTGGCTAATCAATACCTTAATCCGCAAAACATTTAAATTCTGAAGAATAATGTCCAAATAAGACACGCGCATCCGTTCTAAATCGATATCAGGCGCGTTCCAGCTAAAGCTGCACTTAAGCAGAAACAACTAGCTACGGCATATGCTGGGAACAAGAATTGTCTGCATAAATTTGGCCAACGAAAATCAAACCAACAACAAGACCAACAAAAATAATAAAAAGTTACAGCGCAGCACCGCTACAACTTTAGCAAAGCGCAGCTACTACTGCGTCCGCAGCAGCGCCAACGGAAATCTAAGCAACAACAAGACCAACGATAACAATAGGAAGTTACAGCATAGCACCACAACAACTTTAGCAAGGCACAGCTGCTACCGCGTCCACAGCGACGCCTACAACAACAACAGTAATAGCAAGAACAACATCAACAGCAACTACAGCAATGGTTACAACGGCAGCGCAACGAATGCAGCTTTATATTAGCAATGTTTTTAATTATCAAGTAAGTCTTTTTAGATATTCTAAGTGATCACGATAAAAACGGCACATAGTGCCGAAATAAAGCATTTTCAAAAATAAATCGGTGTTATCCTTTTTAACTTATAATGCATGAATGTTTTTGCTTTTATACATCTCGAAAGTGCTGCAGGTACAATAAAGGTAGGTAGGTCCACGACTCAGAGTGCGACCGCCATGGCACATAAAATGGCATAATAAAAACAGGTAGGCTCTCTTTCTTATAGCCATAAGTGTCGAAATCAGACGTTTTGCTGTGACGGTTTCGACGGTTGCACTCTCAGTCGTGAGCCTACCTGTTTTTATTGTAGCGTGTTTGTTCTTATCTTTTCTTTCGCAAAACTCTGACTTGATTCCTATGAACAATAAAAATGAAAAATAAAAAATTATAGTACAATAACCCAATTTATTTCCCCGTTCCATTGAACACAACTTTTTCATTTCTCAATAGATTTTCTTCAACAATAGCTTAATTTTTTTGGAAAAATAAAGGCTCTTAGTAAAAAATATCAAAATTTACAAAATATTTCGATTTCTTAACGAAATTTGCAACTATTTTGTCTTTTTTTGGAAATTTTTCTGAAAAATAAAAAAATCCCCGATATTTGAATTAATTCCGCCAAAACTAACAGCTCGACCAAAAAATGAAGCTTGCATTGTTTGTAAGAAATCTTATTAGCTTTTATTTGATATATCATTTGTTTGATTACTGTTTTTGGTTCTGGTGATATATGCAATTAGGTGGAACCAACTTTTTTTTTTTCGTTGAAAATCCTACAGTGGGCAATATCTTGAAAACGGAGTGACAGAAAAAAAAATTTTTTTTCGGAATTAGCGACCGATTTTACATGAGAAAACGAATGTGGCATTCAAAGTACAAACAACTTTTCGTTATTTGTAAACCAGTGTAATTGGAAATACTAGTTTACTCGATTACCTTTTGAGTTAAAGAATGCACCATCGATATTTCAACGAACTATCGACGATATATTACGTAGTTATATTGGTAAAATATGCTTCGTTTATATCGATGATATAATTATTTTTAGTAAAAAGAAAAAGATCACATAGAACACCTGACCAAAATATTTAAAACCCTCGAGCACACTAACATGAAAGTGCAGCTCGATAAATGCAACTTTTTCAAAACTGAGGTAGAATTCTTAGGTTTTATTGTATGCAAAGACGGAAAAAAGACAAATCCTCAAAAACTATTAGCTATTAAACACTTTCAGCAGCCAAAAACTGTAAAAAATCTCAGATCCTTTTAGGCCTGTCCAGCTACTATCGCCGCTTCGTAAAAGACTACGCAAAATAGCGAAGCCCCTGCCAGCCCTTTTAAGGGGGGAGGAAGGCAATCTGCAAAAAAACATGTCAGATAGGAAATAAATTTCCTTTAATAAAGATGCAATGGAAGCTTTTAATAAACTCAAGAACGCCCTAATTAGTCAAGATGTTATATTAGCTTACTCCAACTCCGGTAAATAGCTTTAACTTACCACGGATGCTTAAACTTCGCCATAGGAGCCGTGCTATCGCAAAAGACCGACCAATAGCATTTATATCTCGTACTCTTAGTAGAACAGAAGAAAATAACGCCACTAATGAGCGAGAAATGTTGTTAACTGAAGTTAAAAACCTTTTTTTCAAAGCGCTTTGTTGAGTAAATAAAACTATTTTCAACGATTATTAATTTTGTTTTAATAATGGCACTCAAAATATTCTAAGTAAAGTAACAATTAATAATTGAAGAAAATTAATAAAAACAATCTTACAGTCTTGAGACGGTCAAATTATAAGCTCCAATAGACCAAGTTCAAATTAAAATAATAGCTAAATTAAGTTTAAAACAATTTAAAAGAATTTAATTAGAAGCCAAAGTAAATTAAAGAATAGGTGCGATGTCTTCAGCGACTTATTTAATGATGCTGCTGTGTACAATGTTGTTTTCTTCTTTTGCCTTCGTTGTTAGCTAACTTCTTGTTTTTGCAATAACGTTGCTTGGTGTTAACGGCGCTATGGCGTGACATGAATCCAAAGTGTTTTACGTAGACACCTGCCGTGTAGGCTTAAGTCTACGTTGCTCCATAGCATGGGACCGAAACATTGCATCGGCCAATGCCCCTTCGAGGGTTCAAAGGTACCAAATTAGCTTAATGTTATGATGACATATCGCAACCCTTGGTTTGGGTGGAGGCCTATCTAACACCTCTTCCGTACTGCGGAGTACGGCGCCCGAGTTGAGAATGCAACTCACATACCGAGCTAGGTAGCTCTTCCCGCGAAATGGGTAGTAAACCGCAACCACCACGAAGCTCCCCGAAGGGCCAGCCCAGTAAGTCAGCCTGGCGAAAGCCAGGGGCCGCTGACTACCCGTGGTACCAGTTTTAAAGTCCTTGGTCAGACCTCGTAGCAAGCTACTACCAGTTTTAGCCCATCACAGCTCAAGACTGGTGACCAATGAGAGCTATGGCGTGACAGATGGAAAAACGTTGCCACTTATTTGTACAAATGTTATCTATTATATGGGCACTAGAGAAACTAGGGAAATACTTATATCGTACAGCCAAAGTTAGAATCCTAACCGATCATCAGCCACTCACTCAGCTCAGCAACAAAAATAGCAATAGTAAACTTCAAACATGGAAAGCCAAGAATTCAATTATGAACTGCAATATAAGCTAGGAAAAACAAATATCGTTGCCGACGCACTCTCAAGAGCCCCTCAGAAAAATTCAATGCCATCAACACAGTGATGAAAGTTCATCTCAAGACCTCATACCATTCGCCAATACACCTTTAAATGTCTTTAAGAATCAAATATTTCTATTCATTGATGATGCTCCACTTTGCAATTTTGATATTATATTCCCTATATACCAAGATCTTGTTACTTTTCTAAAGAAATACCTCAATCCATCTGTAATAAACTGTTTTAATACTAACGAACAAATTCTAGGTAAAATACAAGAAATATATCCCATTCATTTTAGGAGTTATAAAGTAAAGTTCTCACGAGAAAAAGTTATTGACCTAATAGATGAAACAGCACAGGAAACAGAAATTTTTAAAGGGCTAGAAGAGCACACCGAAATAGCAAAGAAAATAAAATCTAACTTATAAAAAAATTCTATTTTCCTAGCATGCAAGCGAAAATCAACTTTTACATGCAATAACAATAGAGTTCAGCTACTACAGCTTTTTCGCACATTCTCAGCATTAATCTATTTGAAGCCACAATCCAGATTTCATTGAAATATTTCAATGTAATGAATTCCAGTGGCTCCAAACAAATCAATGTGGGAAAAATTTACCCACCACAGAATGGATTGGGCTCAGGGACAACACAGGACATAACAACTAACCTCGCATACACAAACACAGATCTAATTACACAATAGCTTTCAATCTACTCTTGAGTTGACCTTTTGACAAACTAACATAAAAAACTGTACAGTTGTTTACAGAGGCACTCATGCGGTTCAAGGGAGCAGTAGCCATGCAATTTGTTCTACTAAATTGTAGATAAATTAAGTTGTTAGCATTCCTACTACTTCTACGGTTAGAGTTAAAGTTTACAAGAGAAAGTAATTCCGGACAATCGAATACACCGGTTATGAGTTGGTGTAAATAGACGATATCCGCAGACTTCCTCCGTTCAGTTAAAGATTGCATTTTTAAAAGTTTTAAACGATCCTCGTAAGGAGGAAGGTTCAAAAAATCAATCCCACCTAAGCCCCTAAGAGCAATCCGAACAAAACGTTTTTGGATTCTCTCTATACGTTCAACATGCACACTATAACTTGGGGACCAAACTTGACTTGCGTACTCCAAGTGAGGGCGCACTATTGCATAATAAAACGTAGAAGTTGTAATCATGCTATTGAATTCTTTGGCCCAGCGTTTTATAAATCCAAGCATTGAAGATGCTTTTTTCCAAATATAATCAATATGATTGTTGAACGATAGCTTAGAATCCATGCATATACCAAGGTCTTTGACGGCCTCAACACGACCAAAGATCATATAATACATTTATTCTAATTTAATTTAATATAATTTAATTGAATTGTATTTAATTTAATTTAATTTAAGTTAATTTAATTTAAGGTACTATTACAGTGTGTAAAATATGAAAAATAATTTTTTTGTTTTTTTTAGAATCTGGTTCCTTAAGGTCTTAAGAATGTGTATACGAAATTTTAGAAAAAAATAGCAAATGGAAAAAAAGATATAACGTACATGATATTCGTATGTCGCGTATTATTCATATATTATCGTTCATAGAAGAAAATCTAATCGCGTTTTTCTCGAAACACGTTTTTTCGAATTGGTTTCTAAGATATCTCGAGTTCTGCTTGATGGATTTCGATGAATCTTGATTCATTGTGATCTTCATAGACTCTGTTAAGCACTCTACCTATAAAAAGCCGAGAAACTTTTATATTTTTTTTTTTACGGCTAAGAATTTCTGCCAAAAACAGGGCCTTTTTTTAAATTTGTTTTTCAACGCATGTAATTTTTTTTGTTTTATTTTTTTTTTTATTTGCGTAGGTAGAGTGCTCAACTACAACCCTTTACTGAAGAATGCACGTTGATTTTTGACTCTCAGGCGCCTTGAAAATGCTGGAGACGAGAAACCAACTTACAACCTTTTTTCAAACACGCCAAACTCAACGACCTCTAGCAAAGAAACAACAAATACAAAAACAAAAAAAAATATTTTTTTTATATCTTCGACCTTAACTGTACATAATGTAAATAAATTTGAATTATATATTTTATAAATACTATGTAAAAAAAATGAATAAAAAAGATGTTGTTTTTAATATCTTCACACTGTAATAGTACCTTAAGTTAATTTAATTTAAATTAATTTAATTGATTTGAATTGAATTGAATTGAATTTAATTTAATTGAATTTAATTTAATTTCTTTTAATTTAATTGAATTTAATATAATTTATGTATATTTCTTAAAATTAGAAAACAAGGCTTCCTAACCACAAAAACCAAAAATGCTGAAATCGCAAAATTAAAAAAACTTGAGCTTCATTCATTTGCCAGTGATTTTCGTTTAACATCAACAATAAACGGTTTCATGCAACAAAAATTTTACAATAACAAAATATATGGTAGCTATCTTGGAGGCTGCGGCAAGGCAAAGGGACACAGGCAAAACAAAATTAAACGACGCTAGCAACAACAAAGCGCATGCGTCGTGGCACTGGTAACCACAACAACACAAACTGACGATCATTTGCATACAATTTCTATAGACACATTTTTATGCGATTTGAGTCTTCTATCTATGTATTGCTCAGTGCTTTTGGCAAGGGGAGCGCACAGCATGAGAAGAGTGAAAGAGCATTGTAGAGAGCAAGTTCATTCAAAGGTCGAAAACTTTTCTCTCAAGCAAGAATTTAAAGCTTTTTCAAAAGCTAACGTTTTGATCTGAAAAATATTTATTACTTTTTAATGTTCTACGTGGCGCATCTTTATATTATATGATCTTTGACTTAAAGCAGTATCTTTAATATTGTAGTCAAAAATGAAATTATTCCTTTTGCGCGAAAAGGTCATAGTTTGGCATTTAACAGGATTTAGAAACATATTATTTTTAAAGCACCAAACTTCAAAAGATTTCAGTTCAGCCTGTATTAGGTTGGAGTCGTCTTTAGCATTTATTGTTCTGTATATTTTCATATCATCTGCATAAATTAACAGGTGAGAGTGTTTAGTAATGTGGGTAACATCATTAAGGCCACCTTTTACCTTGGCGACACAAAATGTAATGCCTCGCTGAAAATTAAATTTTACAAAAGTTATTAAAGATATCGGAAAACGGTTTTTTTTTATTGACTAGGAAAAATATCAAACTTAATTTTAAAATTAATATTGTTGTTGTTGTTTTTGTATGTCATGTCAAAGTAGACAAAAAAAAAATAGGTTCCCCGCTGGTTGTAATCAAAAAATGTTTGTGCTTCATTTGAATACTAAAACCAAAACCACATATAGGGATCTATGCGAAAATATCTCATCACTTACCACGACATTGAAAGAGGAAGATAGAATCGTTATCTCCGGTGACTTTAATCGTCCAAATATTTCATTTGTTATTGATGAAAATGACAACTACCTTCTTCCTGTTGACCTCTCCAACTCGATTGATTATACTTTACTCAGTACCTTCTATGTTAACGACCTTCAGCAAGTTAACAGGTTTCCGAACCAAAATGGTAAATGGCTGGACCTAGTCTTTACTAATACCTATGATGAAATAAACGTTGTTCCAACCCCTGCCGCCGAACACATTTTTTCTAACAACTCTCACCACTCAGCCTTATCTACAGAGCTTTTTTCCACCAATATATTTTTCGTACACTCATATAATAACGCTATAGTATACGATTTTCTAAATGCTGACTATGATAGCATAAAGATCTGTCTCGATTCTATGGATTGGAACGATTTATTAGCACTTGATCTCGATGGTGCAGTCTCACTCTTTTATCAGCGCGTCCTCACAATTGTTGATAAATATGTCCCAAAAATTAAGAAAAAGAATAATCTTTTTGAACCATGGCTAGATAAAAATCTCAGACATCTAAGCAATCAGAGAAACAAATTATATAAAGTTATTAAATCCACCATTAATGTCACCGATGAATTGTGAACGAAGTATGAAGATATTTCACAAGTATTTTCTGTAAAATCCAAGGAAGCATTTAATCTTTATATTTATCTCATTGGAGAAAGAATTGCTGTAGAGCCATTTGAGTATGTGATTGCCAAACGCAAATCAAACGGATACCCTTCCTCCATGTTCGAAGGCAATGTTACATCTGCTAACACTCAAGAGATTGCAATCTTTACGCAGATCATTTCAAGGAAGTTTTCTGTGTTTTTACAAACACATCTTACAATCCCCCTCCTATCACAAATTTATCACCTCAAACCAATCATATCGAACCAACACGTGATGAAATATATGCAGCTATAATTAAGCTAGATCCAAACAAAGGACTAGGCCCTGACCTAATTCCACCCAATTTACTTATTCAGTGCGCAGATTCCCTGCTCTTGCCTTAACAAATAATCTTCAATAAATCATTTAATCACGGTGTTTTTCCTTCTTATTGGAAAACATCTCATCTCACACCAATATTTTAAAATGGTGATAAAAGGTCGGTCGAGAACTATAAGGGTATTGCCATTTTATCTTCTATCTCAAAACTATTCGAAAAAATAATATGCGAAACACTGACAGGTTTCATAAATCCATTACTCAATGAACAGCAACATGGTTTCCGTAAAGGTAAATCAACTACCACAAATCTTATGATTATGGTTTCTGATGTATTAGGCAAAATGGAAAAAGGACATCGAGTTGACACAATCTACACTGACTTTAGCAAGGCCTTCGATCGTGTTGATCATTATATCCTAGCTAACAAACTGGAAAAGTTTGGTATCTCAGGCTCCCTTCTCAAATGGCTTAAGTTGTATCTTCACGGTAGATCCCAATTCGTCCAATTTCAAGGTATCCTATCCAAGGAGATTTCTGTCACATTCGGTGTTCCACAAGGAAGTCATCTTGGCCCACTTCTATTCAATATTTTTATATCAGACATATCCGACGTTTTGTCTAATATCCCTAATATTCTGAACTTGATTTTAGAATTTTACAATCCAAACTACTTGATTTAGAGCAGTGGTGCAGTCAGAATAAGCTATTTCTAAACGTCAACAAATGCTTTCTCCCGAAAAAATCTTATCACTAATTGCAATTTCTCACTTAATGGTTAAGAACTTAAAAATGTCAATCATATTGTTGATCTTGGAGTCGTTTTAGACAATAAATTGCGATTTAATCTGCATTATGATAAAATCCTATCAAGAGCCAGAAAACAACTCGGTTTCATAAAACGACGCGCAAACGAGTTTAAAAATGTATGGGTGTTACCAAAACGCTATATTGTTCTTTAGTACGCCCACTTCTAGAATATGGATGCATTATTTGGAATCCTGCGTTCGATTCACATAGCGAGAGACTGAAATGTATTCAAAAGCAATTCCTGCTTTTTGCTCTAAGAAACACCTACAACCTAAGTGAATACAATTCCCTGCCATCCTATGTGCATAGGCTTAGATTGCTTAATTTAATGCCTCTATCAACCAGAAGAATATTACTTACCTCATGTTTCACATTCGATGTTCTCAACGGAGCTGTAGACAGTGAATATATATCAAATAAGATAAAGTTCAACGAACCCTCAAGACGTACAAGACACACACGAATGTTATATGAGTATCAACACCATACAATATAGGCCAAAAATGAGCGATAGCTATTTACCGTCCATATCGAAATTCTCCTTTAAAACAAACCTTTACAAGTTCCTATTTCCGACCTCTTAACCTTTCTTTCCCTTTTATAATCATCTCATCTTTAATAATGTCCCTTCATTTGTCATCTCCATCATCATCCTGAATACGCACGACCCATGCCTAATAACCCCAAGTCCTTGTCTCCCCGATTCTAGCAATCGTAGAATTAATTTATGACAAAGTTTTGTAAACAAAATGTCAATCATGTGGGCGGATACGCCCACTTTGTAATTCAATCCTTAATACAAAAAAAAAAAAAAAAAATAATTAAAAAAAAAACTATCATAAGATAATTAATTTAAGTTAGAATAAGTAATTGCCTTGTTTGGCCAAATAAATAAATAAACAAATAAAATAAAAACTAAGACGTGAGAGAAAAATGGGCGTTATCCACCTACGAACACGCCCACCTCCAATACAACCCTAAAATTGAAAACTATATAAATAGGCTTCTATCGAAGCCATCAAAGTAAAATTTGATATTTATTCTTTGAATAATAAAATGAAGATGTGTTAGAAAAATGGACGTCATCCACCTATGAACACGCCCACCTCCCATACAACCCATAATTTTGAAAACTCTATAAATGGCTTATATTGAAGCTACAGACCTGAAATCGGGTATTTGTGTATATAACATTAAAATTGAGGCGTGTTAGAAAGATGGGCATCAACCACTCAAGGACACGCCCACCTCCCATACAACTGCTAATTGAAAAATTTATAAGGAGGCTTGTCTTTACTTTGCAGGAAAACAATTAGATATGAATGTATTTTAGACGTCATCAAAATAGTAAAATTGTTTTAAAGCAATTTAAGGTTTGTACCATTACGAATCGCCCATGGGGTATTTTATCTTCGGGCAAGTCGAAGATATACCTTACAACTTTTGGTTTAGTTTTTGTCGTATATCCAAGAAAGTGGCTTATATGGCATTTTAAGAATAATTTTTATATTTTTTTGTGGTGTGTACGTCAAAATTCACAGAGAATATCTCAGAATACATAAAAGATAGAAGAATTACGAGTACACAGATCGATAGAGCCCGAAAAATTACCCCAAACCCCAACATTAAGTAATTTTTTTTGGTTTTGTGTATACGACAGTATAATTGCGGAGCAAGG
Source organism: Tetanocera ferruginea (assembly GCA_958299015.1). Classification (NCBI taxonomy): domain Eukaryota; kingdom Metazoa; phylum Arthropoda; class Insecta; order Diptera; family Sciomyzidae; genus Tetanocera; species Tetanocera ferruginea. The sequence goes on from OY282642.1 coordinate 61,456,105, forward strand.
ATATATTAAATGATTTTAAAAACCTTTTCATCTAGCTTTTACAACCTGACTTTGTGAATAATGTATATGCTTTAGAATTATTATATAAAATACTTAAAATTTATTTAGACTCTTATGATTTATTCATATATTTTCAGGCATTCCCGTTTGGGTAGGACGCAAACTACTGGAGAGATATAAATCAACAACAAAACAGAAAAGGAATGTTTCCGTTATAATTGGTGTAACGGCATCTGTAAGTAAACTTTTGTATGTTAAGTACGGCAATACTAACGTGCAAAGCATGAACAACTCATCTGCAATGTTTGACAGAACTAGGGTTGTCAAATATTCTAAAAAAAAATACGAGCATAACAACACGTTACGAAAGATTTGCTTTTGTATCATTTTGACAAACCTATGAAAAATTCCGTTGGAACGTAGGAAAAATGGAAATGAAAGTTTTTTGTTTATATTTTTTTCTGTTTAGCTTATCGGCCATTCCAAGCCTAAAGCAAGATTTTTTGAAAAATTTACCTCATGCTCTTCAATTTGCATGAAATTTTTCAAAGGTTCCATTTCCACTTAAAAGAATATAAGTTAATTTTTTTTTTTAACATAGAGTCATTTCCAATAAATCATATCTCTGTCATCTGTTTTCCTATTTTGTACCGTTAGAAAGCTATTGAAAAACAAATTTTAAAAAATAGATTAATTTTCTTATTTTTCTGATAGAGTTGCCAACGTTTTGGAAAAAAAATTTAATTTTTATGTCTCAAAACTTTCAGAAAGAAATGTGATCTGAAACTAAAAATCTTCATATGGTACCTACCGATACCGCAGTGGTACGCCCTAAACTAGCGTATGGGCACTAGTCTGGTAGCTTAAGTTAGACTTAAGAGTCTTTTTTTTTTTTTTTGGATTCGCCAAGGGAGTGTGGAATATCATGAATACGTATAGCCCGTACTACACGCATGCACGACTTACATTCTAAAATCTGTCAACCGGAACAGACAAAATGCACCTACGTTCTAAGCCACACTCCCAGTTGGCGAAGTATGAATTTCCACTAAGCACATTAATTGGCTTTTCAGCGGCACTTTAAAATTTTATAAGAAAAAAACGAATATATTTATATAAGTATAAGTATTTTTGAATTTAAAAAAGTAAACAACATCAAATAAGGGAGCGTTTATAGTAACGACTTGTTGCCGAGTCTAGTCGAGCCGAGAACGCGTCAAGATGAAAGCAGCTGGAATTGCGTATAGTGCTTATTTCGACCGACTTGTTGCAGCTGAGTTTTGACTTTTTTTGTCTTATTTCTATATATTAAGTTTTTTTTAACTTTTTCTGCATTCGAAACATCAAAAAAGCCACGTGTTTCTGTGTATGCATTTTGCTCACCTCAAATCAACGGACAACAAGTGAAGAGGCAAAAATGCGAAAAAAGCTGCTGAAACGCACTTTCGGCCACTTTAAGTCACTTGTTGTTCCAACTTGTTTCGACTTATGTGCAATGTTTTCTGCTGTTTTTGTTGCCTTGTTGTTGCGTTTTGGTTCAGAATATTTTTTTTAACAAGAAGGTACTGTGTAGGAAGAACGCACATTAAAAAACTTCCACTAGCTGCTGAACCGAGAATATTAGATTCTTTGCTTCGGCTGAAACGCACTTAAAGCTGCATTAAGTCACTTTATCTTCCAACTTGGTTTATTTTTTTTAAGATTTTATCTCTAGGCTTTGCTGTATTAATGTTGATTTTGCAACAAAGCAATATAAAGATAAAATAAAAAAGTTGTTGTTGCTGCAGTTTTTGTTTGTTAATTTTTATGCACGAAATATAAGCAAGCAACACATGAAACGCTGCTTCAGCTGAAACGCACTTGCAGCCACTTATCGACGAATTGCTTCATCACCTGATTTAGCTTATTTTGACTATTAGAAAGGAGGAAAGGGAAGAAAGAGCGAACACAAAAATATCTGTTAATCTTCGATTCTTTGCTTCAGCTGAAACGCACTTGCAGCCACTTATCGACGAATTGCTTCATCAGCTGGTTAAGCTTATTTTCACTATTAGAAAAGGGAAAGGGAAGAAAGAGCAAAAATAATATTTGTAAGTCTTCGATTCTTTGCTTCAGCTGAAACGCACTTGCAGCCACTTATCGACGAATTGCTTCATCAGCTCGCTTAGCTTATTTTCACTATTAGATAGGGGAAAGGGAAGAAAGAGAATAAATAATATTTGTTAGTCTTCGATTCTCTGCTTGAGCTGAAACGCACTCGCAGTCACTTATCGACGCATCAGCTTCACCAGCTGGTTTAGTTTTTTTCGCAGCTTTCTGTTCTTGTGTGCTTCTTTTTTTTTTGTTGCTCTTCTCTGTTCCTAGCGTATGTTTCAATTCAAGAACATTCCTGATATTCGCTTCCTAGAGCCACGTTCATATTGGACGCTGAAGCTGAAAACAAAAACAAAACGAAAACTGTGCGAACAAACGAGATACAAATAGCTTTCTATCTCGCTTGTGCGCACATATTTTATTTTCAGCATCACCAGCCACTATGAACGCGTCCCTATTGTTTTCTACACAATCGATCGCGCCATTAGCAGCATAGTGTGGTTTAATTTGCTGTTTGCGTATATCAGTAGAGTAAGTGCAGCGAATGTGGTATACCCATTTATTTTTAGATAGCCAAATTTTAAGTTTTTGTGCGATTCAAATAACGATTCAAAAAACGTGGTGACCGTGGCATGCAGGTTAAGTGTGTGGCTTAGCATGCTCGGAGCCCGGGTTCGATCCCCAGCCGTGGCGAAAAGTTTTTTCAATAAAAATGTTTCTGATCGGTCACCACCTCTCTGCAGACAATGGCAAACCTCAGAGAGTAAATAATGGCATGTAAAGCTTCTTGAGAACATGAGCCGTTCGGAGTCGGCATAAAACATGTAGGTCCAGTCCTCGGTCAATTGTGTGCTGAAATGGCCAATTTTGTTTTTTGTTTGTTGCGATTCAAATAAGATTAAACCAACTTCAGGTTACATGTGTTAGGCTTCCACGAAGCCACGTGCGAAACACATGAAACCTATAATTTCAGACATATTTGAGAATATATTGCAAATCCCATTAAACACGACTTAACAAAATGTGCAGGTAATGTGGTACACCATATGATGGTATTTTGGTATAGTGTACCACATTACCAGTTTTTCCCTCATATTGAGTTAACAAGTTATGATTTTACTGCAACATATAAAAGAAATAAAGATAACAAAAATAATTTAGTAGAAAACAGCAAATTCATTAATTTCTACTTTAATATTACTTTAAAAAAAAGAGTGCGTGTCAGCTCCGACGCGCGATTGGAGTTTACTTCTCATCGATTGCCTTTGAATTTAATATAATCATGGAGAATAGGCAAAGTGGGTAAAAAAATGAACTCATCATGTATAAACAGTTATCATTATTAATTTCATTACCAATATGTTATAACGTTATCAAAAACTGAGGAAATCAAAATGAAATAACTTAAAATCGAAACGTGAATTTCTGAAGTAAAATTTTTTACAAATCGTGAGGATTGAACCAAATCTAGAAGTCCCCAGTGTTCTTCCAAAACTAAAACTAAATTAAGCTTATCATTCAAAAATTTTATTTTAATATGAAATCCAATAAAGTTGACCCACCCTAGACCTCAGATAGTCCAGTTACATCCGCTTGGCAACAGAATCATCCATTTATGTCTAAATACTTCGTAAAATTCATTAAAAAGACAATGACCTCAGAAAATCCCATCGCTTCCGATTGGCTATAGAATCATCCATTTTGGTCCAAATGTTTCATGGAACCCATCAAAGTACCAATGACCCGCCTGTGACCTCAGATAATCCCACTGCATCCGATTGGCCATAGAATCATCCATTTTGGTCCAAAAGTTCCATGGAACCCATAAAAGTACCAATGACCCGCCTGTGACCTCAGATAATCCCATTGCATCCGATTGGCCATAGAATCATCCATTTTGGTCCAAATGTTCAATGGAACCCATAAAAGTTCCAATGACCCGCCTATGACCTCAGATAATCCCATTGCATCCAATTGGCCATAGAATCACCCATTTTGGTCCAAATGTTCCATGGAACCCATAAAAGTACCAATGACCCGCCTGTGACCTTAGATAATCCCATTGCATCTGGTTGGCCATAGCATCATTCATTTTGGTAAAAATGTTCCATGGAACCATTAAAAGTTGCAATGACCTTCCTGTAACCTCAGATAATCCCATTGCATCTGATTGGCCATACAATCATCCATTTTGGCCCAAATGGTCCATGGAACCCATAAAAATTCCACTGACCCGCCTGTGACCTCAGATAATCCCATTCCATCCGATTGGCCATAGAATCATCTATTTTGTTGCAAATGTCCCATGGAACCCATAAAAGTTCCAACGACCCGCATGTGACCTCAGATAATCCCATTGCATCCGATTGGCCATAGAACCATCCATTTCGGTCCAAATGTTCCATGGAACTCATAAAAGTTCCAATGACCCGCTTGTGACCTCAGATAATCCCATTGTATCCGATTGGCCATAGACTCATCCATTTTGATCCAAATGTTCCATGGAACCCATAAAAGTTTGAATGACCCGCCTATGGCCTCAGATAATCCCATTGCACCCAATTGGCCATGGAATCATCCATTTTGGTCCAAATGTCCCATGGAACCCATAAAAGTTCCAATGACCCGCCTATGACCTCAGATAATCCCATTGCACCCGAGTGGCCATAGAATCATCTATTTTTGTCCACATGTCCCATGGAACCATTCAAAGTTCCAATGACCCGCTTGTGACCTCAGATAATCCCATTGCATCCGATTGGCCATAGAATCATCCATTTTGGTCCAAATAATCCATGGAACCCATTAAAATTCCAATGACCCGCCTGTGACCTCAGATAATCCCATTGCACCCAATTGGCCATAGAATCATCCATTTTGGTCCAAATGTTCCATGGAACCCATAAAAGTTCCAATGACCCGCTTGTGACCTCAGATAATCCCATTGTATCCGATTGGCCATAGACTCATCCATTTTGATCCAAATGTTCCATGGAACCCATAAAAGTTTGAATGACCCGCCTATGGCCTCAGATAATCCCATTGCACCCAATTGGCCATGGAATCATCCATTTTGGTCCAAATGTCCCATGGAACCCATAAAAAATCCGATGACCCGCCTATGACCTCAGATAATCCCATTGCACCCGAGTGGCCATAGAATCATCTATTTTGGTCCACATGTCCCATGGAACCATTCAAAGTTCCAATGACCCGCTTGTGACCTCAGATAATCCCATTGCATCCGATTGGCTATAGAATCATCCATTTTGGTCCAAATGTTTCATGGAACCCATAAAAGTACCAATGACCCGCCTATGACCTTAGATAATCCCATTGCATCTGGTTGGCCATAGCATCATTCATTTTGGTAAAAATATTCCATGGAACCATTAAAAGTTGCAATGACCTTCCTGTAACCTCAGATAATCCCATTGCATCTGATTGGCCATACAATCATCCATTTTGGCCCAAATGTTCCATGGAACCCATAAAAATTCCACTGACCCGCCTGTGACCTCAGATAATCCCATTCCATTCGATTGGCCATAGAATCATCTATTTTGTTGCAAATGTCCCATGGAACCCATAAAAGTTCCAATGACCCGCTTGTGACCTCAGATAATCCCATTGCATCCGATTGGCCATAGAACCATCCATTTCGGTCCAAATGTTCCATGGAACCCATAAAAGTTCCAATGACCCGCTTGTGACCTCAGATAATCCCATTGTATCCGATTGGCCATAGACTCATCCATTTTGATCCAAATGTTCCATGGAACCCATAAAAGTTCCAATGACCCGCCTATGACCTCAGATAATCCCATTGCACCCGAGTGGCCATAGAATCATCCATTTTGGTCCAAATGTTCCATGGAACCCATAAAAGTTCCAATGACCCGCTTGTGACCTCAGATAATCCCATTGCATCCGATTGGCCATAGAATCATCCATGTTGGTCTAAATGTTCCATGGAACCCATAAAAGTTCCACTGACCCGCCTGTGACCTCAGATAATTCCATTGCATCCGATTGGCCATCCGATTGTGTGCTTCTTTTTTTTTTGTTGCTCTTCTCTGTTCCTAGCGTATGTTTCAATTCAAGAACATTCCTGATATTCGCTTCCTAGAGCCACGTTCATATTGGACGCTGAAGCTGAAAACAAAAACAAAACGAAAACTGTGCGAACAAACGAGATACAAATAGCTTTCTATCTCGCTTGTGCGCACATATTTTATTTTCAGCATCACCAGCCACTATGAACGCGTCCCTATTGTTTTCTACACAATCGATCGCGCCATTAGCAGCATAGTGTGGTTTAATTTGCTGTTTGCGTATATCAGTAGTGTAAGTGCAGCGAATGTGGTATACCCATTTATTTTTAGATAGCCAAATTTTAAGTTTTTGTGCGATTCAAATAACGATTCAAAAAACGTGGTGACCGTGGCATGCAGGTTAAGTGTGTGGCTTAGCATGCTCGGAGCCCGGGTTCGATCCCCAGCCGTGGCGAAAAGTTTTTTCAATAAAAATGTTTCTGATCGGTCACCACCTCTCTGCAGACAATGGCAAACCTCAGAGAGTAAATAATGGCATGTAAAGCTTCTTGAGAACATGAGCCGTTCGGAGTCGGCATAAAACATGTAGGTCCAGTCCTCGGTCAATTGTGTGCTGAAATGGCCAATTTTGTTTTTTTGTTTGTTGCGATTCAAATAAGATTAAACCAACTTCAGGTTACATGTGTTAGGCTTCCACGAAGCCATGTGCGAAACACATGAAACCTATAATTTCAGACATATTTGAGAATATATTGCAAATCCCATTAAACACGACTTAACAAAATGTGCAGGTAATGTGGTACACCATATGATGGTATTTTGGTATAGTGTACCACATTACCAGTTTTTCCCTCATATTGAGTTAACAAGTTATGATTTTACTGCAACATATAAAAGAAATAAAGATAACAAAAATAATTTAGTAGAAAACAGCAAATTCATTAATTTCTACTTTAATATTACTTTAAAAAAAAAGAGTGCGTGTCAGCTCCGACGCGCGATTGGAGTTTACTTCTCATCGATTGCCTTTGAATTTAATATAATCATGGAGAATAGGCAAAGTGGGTAAAAAAATGAACTCATCATGTATAAACAGTTATCATTATTAATTTCATTACCAATATGTTATAACGTTATCAAAAACTGAGGAAATCAAAATGAAATAACTTAAAATCGAAACGTGAATTTCTGAAGTAAAATTTTTTACAAATCGTGAGGATTGAACCAAATCTAGAAGTCCGCAGTGTTCTTCCAAAACTAAAACTAAATTAAGCTTATCATTCAAAAATTTTATTTCAATATGAAATCCAATAAAGTTGACCCACCCTAGACCTCAGATAGTCCAGTTACATCCGCTTGGCCACAGAATCATCCATTTATGTCTAAATACTTCGTAAAATTCATTAAAAAGACAATGACCTCAGAAAATCCCATCGCTTCCGATTGGCTATAGAATCATCCATTTTGTTCGAAATGCTCCATGGATCCCATAAAAAATCCAATGACCCACCTGTGACCTCAGATAATCTCATTGCATCCGATTGGCCATAGAATCATCCATTTTGGTCCAAAAGTTCCATGGAACCCATAAAAGTACCAATGACCCGCCTGTGACCTCAGATAATCCCATTGCATCCGATTGGCCATAGGTTCATCCATTTTGGTCCAAATGTTCCATGGAACCCATAAAAGTTCCAATGACCCGCCTATGACCTCAGATAATCCCATTGCATCCAATTGGCCATAGAATCACCCATTTTGGTCCAAATGTTCCATGGAACCCATAAAAGTACCAATGACCCGCCTGTGACCTTAGATAATCCCTATGCATCTGGTTGGCCATAGCATCATTCATTTTGGTAAAATGTTCCATGGAACCATTAAAAAATGCAATAACCTTCCGGTAACCTCAGATAATCCCATTGCATCTGATTGGCCATAGAATCATCCATTTTGGCCCAAATGTTCAATGGAACCCATAAAAATTCCACTGACCCGCCTGTGACCTCAGATAATCCCATTCCATCCGATTGGCCATAGAATCATCTATTTTGTTGCAAATGTCCCATGGAACCCATAAAAGTTCCAACGACCCGCCTGTGACCTCAGATAATCCCATTGCATCCGATTGGCCATAGAACCATCCATTTCGGTCCAAATGTTCAATGGAAGCTCTAAAACTGCCAATGACCCACCTGTGGCATCAGATAATCCCATTGCATCCGATTGGCTATAGAATCATCCATTTTGGTCCAAATGTTTCATGGAACCCATCAAAGTACCAATGACCCGGCTGTGACCTCAGATCATCCCACTGCATCCGATTGGCCATAGGTTCATCCATTTTGGTCCAAATGTTCCATGGAACCCATAAAAGTTCCAATGACCCGCTTGTGACCTCAGATAATCCCATTGCATCCAATTGGCCATAGAATCACCCATTTTGGTCCAAATGTTCCATGGAACCCATAAAAGTTCCAATGACCCGCCTATGACCTCAGATAATCCCATTGCATCCAATTGGCCATAGAATCACCCATTTTGGTCCAAATGTTCCATGGAACCCATAAAAGTACCAATGACCCGCCTGTGACCTTAGATAATCCCTATGCATCTGGTTGGCCATAGCATCATTCATTTTGGTAAAATGTTCCATGGAACCATTAAAAAATGCAATAACCTTCCGGTAACCTCAGATAATCCCATTGCATCTGATTGGCCATAGAATCATCCATTTTGGCCCAAATGTTCAATGGAACCCATAAAAATTCCACTGACCCGCCTGTGACCTCAGATAATCCCATTCCATCCGATTGGCCATAGAATCATCTATTTTGTTGCAAATGTCCCATGGAACCCATAAAAGTTCCAACGACCCGCCTGTGACCTCAGATAATCCCATTGCATCCGATTGGCCATAGAACCATCCATTTCGGTCCAAATGTTCCATGGAACCCATAAAAGTTCCAATGACCCGCTTGTGACCTCAGATAATCCCATTGTATCCGATTGGCCATAGACTCATCCATTTTGATCCAAATGTTCCATGGAACCCATAAAAGTTTGAATGACCCGCCTATGGCCTCAGATAATCCCATTGCACCCAATTGGCCATGGAATCATCCATTTTGGTCCAAATGTCCCATGGAACCCATAAAAGTTCCAATGACCCGCCTATGACCTCAGATAATCCCATTGCATCCGAGTGGCCATAGAATCATCTATTTTGGTCCACATGTCCCATGGAACCATTCAAAGTTCCAATGACCCGCTTGTGACCTCAGATAATCCCATTGCATCCGATTGGCCATAGAATCATCCATTTTGGTCCAAATAATCCATGGAACCCATAAAAATTCCAATGACCCGCCTGTGACCTCAGATAATCCCATTGCATCCGATTGGCCATAGAATCATCCATTTTGGTCCAAATGTTCCATGGAACCCATAAACATTCCAATGACCCGCCTGTGACCTCAGATAATCCTATTGCATCCGATTGGCCATAGAATCATCCATTTTGGTCCAAAAGTTCCATGGAACCCATAAAAGTACCAATGACCCGCCTGTGACCTCAGATAATCCCATTGCATCCGATTGGTCATAGAATCATCCATTTTGGTCCAAATGTTCAATGGAAGCTCTAAAACTGCCAATGACCCACCTGTGGCATCAGATAATCCCATTGCATCCGATTGGCTATAGAATCATCCATTTTGGTCCAAATGTTTCATGGAACCCATCAAAGTACCAATGACCCGCCTGTGACCTCAGATAATCCCACTGCATCCGATTGGCCATAGGTTCATCCATTTTGGTCCAAATGTTCCATGGAACCCATAAAAGTTCCAATGACCCGCCTGTGACCTCAGATAATCCCATTGCATCCAATTGGCCATAGAATCACCCATTTTGGTCCAAATGTTCCATGGAACCCATAAAAGTTCCAATGACCCGCCTATGACCTCAGATAATCCCATTGCATCCAATTGGCCATAGAATCACCCATTTTGGTCCAAATGTTCTATGGAACCCATAAAAGTACCAATGACCCGCCTGTGACCTTAGATAATCCCATTGCATCTGGTTGGCCATAGAAACATCTATTTTGTTGCAAATGTCCCATGGAACCCATAAAAGTTCCAACTACCCGCCTGTGACCTCAGATAATCCCATTGCATCCGATTGGCCATAGAACCATCCATTTCGGTCCAAATGTTCCATGGAACCCATTAAAGTTCCAATGACCCGCTTGTGACCTCAGATAATCCCATTGTATCCGATTGGCCATAGAATCATCCATTTTGATCCAAATGTTCCATGGAACCCATAAAAGTTTGAATGACCCGCCTATGGCCTCAGATAATCCCATTGCACCCAATTGGCCATGGAATCATCCATTTTGGTCCAAATGTCCTATGGAACCCATAAAAGTTCCAATGACCCGCCTATGACCTCAGATAATCCCATTGCATCCGAGTGGCCTTAGGATCATCTATTTTGGTCCACATGTCCCATGGAACCATTCAAAGTTCCAATGACCCGCTTGTGACCTCAGATAATCCCATTGCATCCGATTGGCCATAGAATCATCCATTTTGGTCCAAATAATCCATGGAACCCATAAAAATTCCAATGACCCACCTGCAACCTCAGATAATCCCATTGCATCCGATTGGCCATAGAATCATCCAGTTTGGTCCAAATGTTCCATGGAACCCATAAAAGTTCCAATGACCCGCTTGTGACCTCAGATAATCCCATTGCATCCGATTGGCCATAGAATCTTCCATGTTGGTCTAAATGTTCCATGGAACCCATAAAAGTTCCAATGACCCGCCTGTGATCTCAGATAATTCCATTACATCCGATTGGCCATTGAATCATCTATTTTGGCCCAAATGTTGCATGGAACCCATAAAGGTTCCAATGACCCGCTTTGTGACCTCAGATAATCCCATTGCATCCGATTGGCCATAGAATCATCCATTTTGGTCCAAATCTTCCATGGAACCCATAAAAGTTCCAATGACCCGCCTGTGACCTCAGATAACTCCATTGCACCCAATTGGCCATAGAATCATCCATTTTGGTCCAAATGTTCCATGGAACCCATAAAAGTTCCAAGGACTCGCCTGTGACCTCAGATAATTCCATTGCACCCAATTGGCCATAGAATCATCCATTTTGGTCCAAATGTTCCATGAAACCCATAAAAGTTCCAATGACCCGCTTGTGACCTCAGATAATTCCATTGCATCCGATTGGCCATAGAATCATCCATTTTGGTCCAAATGTTCCATGGAACCCATAAACATTCCAATGACCCGCCTGTGACCTCAGATAATCCTATTGCATCCGATTTGCCATAGAATCATCCATTTTGGTCCAAATGTTCCATGGAACCCATGAAAGTACCACTGACCAGCATGAGCCCTTATATAATCCCATTGCATCCGAATGGCCATAGAATCATCAACTTTGGTCCAAATTCTCCATGAAATCCATTAAAGTGCCAATGATCTGCCTGTGACCTTAGATAATTCCATTGCATTCGATTGGCCAAGAGTCATAGAATCTAAGTTGAAAATTCAAGCGTAACGCAAAAAAAGTTGAAAATTCAACCATAACGCAAAAATAGTTGAAAATTCAACCGTAACGAAAAATAGTTGAAAATTTGACTTTACCCCAGTGTTGGATTTTTCAGTACAATTGTACTTTTTTTAGTACAATTTCATAATAAAAAGTACGTAAGTACCACGAAGACATTTTTAGTACATTTTCATACACTTGGTCTTCGTCATATCGACTTTCTATGCTTTTTTTGTATTTCTTAAAGTTTTCAGTACGTTTTTTGTGAATTTTTACAACCATATTTACAACAGTGATGATATTTGATAATTGTGGAGGGGAGTTTTTTACTCTTCTGGAAGTACTTTTTCGGACGTGAGAGTACCCTTTATTTATATATAAATATATAAATTTATTAATATATATAAATAGGCGTTAAGAACAATTTTCTCTCGTGTTCCTCAACCGATATTGATAATTGTTTTTAAAACGAATCAGAGTGCGGAGTAGAAGTGCACCAAATATTTTGTGTCTATAATTATAAAAAGGCGAACAAAAAATTGGTCGAATTTCGACCACAGGCGATACTAGTATTATTAAATAAGCTTTTGTTTTGTTGCTGAGGCACTAGGGGTGGGACAGTAATACTTGGAGATCTTTAGTAACGGGATTTTGATACCCAGAAACCTTAAATTTTGTGAGGTTCGACAAAAAATTGGTTTTGGAAAAAACAAATTCGGGGTGGGGTGGGGTTAAGTTGTGCCGCATTGGTGTTAATGGTTGGTGGGAAGTGACAAATTAGCCGAAAACCTTCAAAACTACCCAAGTGTTGTCCCTAGAGAGGTGAAATGTTCGACCGACCCCAAGAAATTTTTTCTCCGAAATTTTTCAGGAACAAACCTGCCCCAATCTCTTGGTTTTTTCTTTCCAAAATGTTATCGCCTATACCCTATATTTCCAACATTTAAAGGGGCACCTATACATGTTTTTTATTAAAAACTTTTTTCTAAAATTGGCTTCCATCGCTCCTTAATTCTTTAGATTCTAATCCTAATTAATTAGATTATTTTCTAATATTACGCCTCTTTTTGTGGCGTCGTTGATGACGTGTAGATTACGCAATATTTCTTCCGCTTCTTGGTAATTTTCACGCTCAGTCCAGGTTTCTGGGTCGGTAGCAATCAAATGAGTTGAAAATTCTTGCTTTCTCAGGAATGACGTAATGGCTCAAATGTTTTTGTAATTCCCGATTCACTTTCTCCGATGTCAATTGAATCTTTTTTAGACCTCTTTTAAGTCAAAAATGTTAACTGGACGAGCACGTACTTGATTTCCGTTGCTGCCGATATCCTAGCTATCATCTTCCTCGTCTTCTTCGTTTACATCAACGACATTATCTGACTCTATAACTTCTATAATCTCGTTCTGTTCATCGTCAGACGATTCGTCCGTCTGAAAATCCATCTGAAAATTTTTTGATCGGATAACCCAAATAAATACTGTTAAACTTCTCTTTAATCTCCTGATAAACCGAACAATTTTTCGGTTTCAATATTGAGAACAAAATCTTATTCATGCGTGCGAAAGTACTTTTTTTGGGCTAAAAGGAGTTGGGGACTTTCGAAAATCGAAAGGAGGTAAAAAAATAGATATTCACTACAAATATCATCCCTGATTTACAACACATTCAAACGAACTGCCACCCTGATCAGCTCTACTATTTTATTTTTCTATTACATGATCGTCTCTTTCTAGCACTAAGACATTAATGTAAAATAAATTGAATTGCTTCAAAACTTACTTTTTGGGCCGGCTCGGGTAACCGCAACTTGATTAAAATTTAAAAACTGAATGTAGAGTATTATATTTATTTAACTATGTATGTATATTGAACTGTTTTTCCATTTCTATTAATTTTATTTTACTTTAAATAATATATTAAATACATCAAAAAAGTTTATTATTCATGGAGAGAAAAAAATAGTACAATTTGATGTCAAAAAGTACAATTTTTATTTCGATTTGGTACAATTTCGGAAAAGTCATTTCCCATCCCTGCTTTACCCCCTAATATAATTTATTTTCATGCAAATCGATTCTAAAGGAGTAAACTCCAAAAACAAAATTGGTTTAACTTAATTGCAAGAAGCACAAATAAAAATTGCACTGCGTTTAGGAATACAAACTTCATGAGCCCAAAGTTGTTCGCATTGCAGACATGAAACCCACGGCTTTTTATTTTCATCATCCTTATAAGCCTTATCGCAATAATTGCACAAGGTGTCTTCTGTAGGTGGAATGTCTTAATACTCCTCTTCATCTGATGTGTCGTTCAAATTGACGTTTTCGTCACTCTCACTTGAATGTGTTTCTTTCTGTTAACATTTTTAGACATATTTTTAACAGATGCTCTTAGGGGAATTTTATGTTTTTTATAAATGTTTTCGATGCTCTGCATTAAATTATTTTTGTATGGCGAAGTTGTAAGGACAGTAGCCTTTGTTTTTCTGCCCTTACGATTCGTTGCTGGCTGCCGCAACTTAAGTATTGGAAAAATCTCCCAGGGAGAAATGAGATTTCCACTTGTGCTCGCGATTTCCTCTGAAATTTTTGATTTGAGTAGATCGATATCATATTGACATGTAGATATTGCGAGAACTTACGTTTCCCAGATATGTCATTCGAGGTTTCTGCTGTTGTTGAGTGTGTAGTTTCTGCTGGCTCTTCTGAAAAATAAATTAATCATGTCAATCGCGAAAGTTTGTAACGAACACTGAAGTTTTCATCTAAGGATTTAACCTTAAAAGATTTAGCAATCATTTTACAATATTATCGGAATTAAAGGAATCCGGCGGGACCCATTAATGCAGCTAGCAAACAGTCGACTGGGGGGAATTCTTGGCAACCATTATTCCAGTTTTCAGGTTCATAATTTCTTTAGAGTCCCTGTTGAGAAATTATATATGAAAAACAAATTGATGCTAACGAACGAATTTGATCATATCCAGTCAAACCTGATAGAAATTAAGTTAAAGTCTTGAAAGAAACAAAAAGTAAAGAAAATAAATCAACAGTATCCAAAAAAAAAATAAAGCTGGGATCTCTCAGATGACGGAGAGATCATGTGCTTTTTAACCCACCCGACCATGATCCTTTATCGCACAAAATAAAATTTAAAGGATCCCAAATAATGAAAAAATTTATTTAGTTACCTTACCCCATTACCGCAAGGAAAACAAATATTTAATTTAATTCATATTAAAATTTTAATTAGAATTTTCTTAATTGTTTATATATAAAAAAAATATTAACAAAGCCATTTGTGTACAATTAATTTTTATTTTGCTTTCATAGCAAATATCTCTTTGAAAGTTAATAATATTCTTAAAGATATAATACTAGGTAATTCAATTTCATACATGCGTTTTAATGATAATTTAATTTTACTACTGAATAATTTTATTGAAATGTAAAAAAAAATAAAAAAAAAACACATTAAAAAAGTATTGAAAAAAAAATAACAACATACAGTTTCCATATTTTTTATATATATTGATATAATTTTAATTAATTAGAACAATTCCAAAATTTTCCATTTCATTTCTTCATTTCATTAAAAAAAAAACAAATCAAAGCCACAGTCGCAAGTAACCAAGGTTTTTTTTTTAAGAAAATTAATGAAACTAATTCAAAAGAGGAATAAGCATTTATTCAAATTTTTATCTTAAACCAATCAATTAACCAAATTTCGTATTCATAAAAAGAACAAATTTATTATTAACAAAAAAAAATCCTGTTGGCATCCCTGCAGCAATTGGGCTGTCTGTCTATTTATTAATAACTTTGGCCGTTCATAGCTGATGACAAAACGTCAAAACTCGTGAGCGGAATAAACACAAAGATTATACCGTGCAAAAAAAAAACAAAACAAATATTACCAAATTTGCAAAAACAACTACCATAAGCTTAGCAAGAGCAAAAAAAAGTCTCCACTTAACTCTTTATGATTAACGCCTTCTATTAACAGCGCATGTTAATCTTAACAGAAGAGGTTAACATAAACAGAGCGTTGTAATGGCAACAGTTAGTAACTTTGTTTTAGACTACTAAGATACCCGCGACAAAAAAATGTTAATATAAATTTATTAATGTGATTTGTGTCAAATAAAAGAAAATTTATAAAACACTGACCAATACACTGGAATCTCGATGAAAGGCCTTTGAACGATGTCTCCATGTGCTGTAAGGAAGGTTAAATATAATTTTTGCCGATATATTTCAGTCCATTATAAAATATAATTTTGGCTGAAACTTTTAATATTTTTAAATGCTTTGTTTTTTTTTTATTTTTTTTTTATTGGTTTTCTCGCTCTCTACCGTTGTTAAACGTATGTTTTACTTAACTTGTTTTTTTTTTGTATTTTAATTTTTTTTCTGTTGTTTGAGTTGTTCAAGAAACACTTTTTTATTTTTGTTCTCTTTCTACTTTTGTATTAGTTTCACTTACTTTACTAATTTGGTTCTTTTGTTTTTTTTTTTTCTTGCTTTTTTTTTTTTTTTGTTTAATTTTTGTTGTGTTGCTATTTTTGGTTGCTATGTTTAACTTAGTTTAGAGATAATTTGTATGTATTACGTGAACATTTTTTTTTTTTTTAATAACCTGCGCAATGCACTAGGATACTTTGCAATTTTGCGTTATGTTTCACTATATATTCACTGGCATATTTTAGAAAAAAAACTTATAATTAATTTTAAATTAAAAAATAATATCATTTTTGACTTGTTTATCACTATCCCGATCGCTGGCTAGCGTTAGACTAGAGCTGCTAGCGAAACTGTTTGCTGATCTGGGCACAGAGATGTCGCCAATGCAATTATGCTTGTGGTCTTCTGCTGTTTTTCTAACTCCAGCCACTTTTGACACTTGCTTCTCTTTAGGGCTGCGATTCTCAAGTTAGATGGTAAATTTTTTGGGCCACTGCCCTTTACCAAGTTAAATGCGAAGCAATTGTTACAACAATTGCTACAACATGAAAATTATGTCGGGGTGGTTTTAATTAAAACCAAAAATCTCCCTAAGAAAAAAGGGTATTGTATAATAACAAAAAAAACTATTGTTTCTAAATTGAAAACAGAAAAATATAGTTTGTATTTAAATAAATTGCCAAATTACCTCGAAAGATACGAGTTGTTGTAGAAGGAATATGGAGTAACTTGGATCATGGATGTTTAAATTGGTGAACTTTCCTCAATGGCGGCTCAAGTCAAAAGGAAAGTTAAAATTGTCTGCAGTCAGAACACGACCTCGTTATTTCCGCATTACGAGCATTGTTCAGAGGATTTTAGGTTGGCATTTCTGAATTTAATATTTAATAATGACACTGTTTTGAAAGTAACAAGAAGTGTTATATTGTGTTTGAAGCGGCCAGATCAAAAGAAATTTGTTCCGTCAAAGTTCAGCTTTTACGAAATAAACAAAAATTATTCAGATATGAATGTTACAAGTTCACAGAGAACAAAGTTCCCTTTCCACAACCAATTCCCAAAAACAAAGCATATCATATATGCTGTACTTACAACTAACTTCCACATTTTTTTTCGAAATAAAGCAACATATCTACCTGATACATTTTCTGCTTCGAAATCAGCATCGGTGAAAAGGTTTTTATTGAAAAGATAAATGCCTGTAACTCTAAAATCATTTACGGCTATTTCTCCAGTCTGAACCTTCAAGTAGGCTTTACTGAATAGGCCAGTAATATCAAAAGGTGTCAGTTTTCTTCCTTGCTCTCTTATATATCTTCTTATATCATCATTGTAGTATTTTTTTAAAGGACCCATAAATGTTCTGTCTAATGGTCGAAGTTTATGTGTTGCATGATGTAAGGACCAAAATTTATGCATAAATTTTGCCCCACATGCTTATTTCTTTCTCTTACAGCCACTGTCGATCCAGTCCAACACTCCAGCCTGACCCTTGTGCTATCAGTGCTAAGCACCATAAAGGCACAAGAAAACTTAGTTTTAAGTTTTAATTTAAGAAAAAGTTAAGAAATAAAGTTCTTAACAAAGAAAATTAAATAAAATCAACTTTATTTAATTCTAGTATTTTGGTGTTTGTTTTGATGAGGGCCCCTTAGGAACATTGGTTATGGCGACAATGTGTGCCTCTCTTGTAGAATGAGAGTCACTCAAGTAGGTAGTATACTCACACTTTTTCTTTCGTTTCATGTTACTCAAGAGCAGCATACCAACACTAGCGTGCGAGAGGGCTACAGGGCCAGCACGCTAGTCAAGTTATTTCGCAACAACAACGACAAGCAAACATGCGACAGACAACAACGGGAGAATCAGGTGATGTACACATGGGATGCCATCACGCCATTTAACGGGACCACCATACGATGGTTCGACAACACCACCACGTTCGATTGAGTGAAAGTGCGTCAGAACCGGTTGACAGTGGAAGATGAGAGAGAAAATCACTTCACTCATTCCAGTCAGACGCCACTCAATAGTAGTCTTTATAAGGGCTCACCTCACTCAAAACAAGGTTCTTAGTTTCTAACCCACCGAAGTGGAAGGTTCTTAGTTTCTAATCAACCGAAGCGGAAGGTTATTAGTTTCCAACCCACCGAAGTGAAAGGTTCTTAATTGCTAATTAACCAAAGTCGTGAAGTCATAAAACGTCAAGATAATAGTCGTTGATAGTACAGACGTCAGCATCGTGAAGTCCGCGTTGCGCATAAGTCTCGCACCCAGCAGCGCCAACAGCATAACCAACGTCAGCTAGGATATTCAGGCCATACAGAGTCAGCGTCGCAGCCACCTGGGGAAGATCGTGTTAGGACCACAGGGTGTAAACACTATCGCTGTGAGTAGAGCAGCCACTAGTTTCTCGGATAGAAGCCGGCGTAGGTGACTAGTACCACCACGAAATCCTGCGGCAGCACGTCAACGTCTCAGCCGACAGATACCGAGCATATCAACAGCAGCGACGGATTATTAAGCAAGTATATAGTGTTTGGTGGCTTACAGGCAATATAAATATTTAACCAATAACTTAATTAAATTAATTAATAAACTGAAAATGAACAACTTGTGTGGTCTTTACCCCGTTGTTACATCTTAAATATAAACCTAAAGTTATTAAAATATATATAAAGTACATTTAATAAAACTACAAGTGAGTAATTGTGAGGTCTTTACCCCGTTACTACATTATAAACTAAAATAAAACACCACTTAAAAGTAAATCAGACTAACATAAACCAACGATGAGTAATTGTGAGGTCTTTACCCCGTTACTACATTATAAATTAAAATAAAACATCACTTAAATTAAATCAGATTAACATAAACCAACGATGGGTAGTTTGTGAGGTCTTAACCCCGCTACTACATCATAAACTAATACTTGAATAAACAGATCGTAGAAACAGCATCACTAAGCATAAATATACAGATGAGTAGTTTGCGCGGTCTTAACCCCACTACTACATCGTAACTCAAACTTTCCAAATCAATTTAACATTTAATAATCAATTTATAACCTAATAACGAATCAAGTAAGAAGCAGAGTTAGAACTTGTGAGGTCTTTACCCCGTTCTACTTTCACATAATAAAACTATAATATAACCATTTGCCAAAGTTAATCATGAATAAAAGCCAAAGCCACCGACAGACCAGCTATATCGCCAATCAGGATTCCAGCTCGTAGAACGCAGCGTGCCAAGGATTTTGGTGATATAAAATAAATTTGTATTATATAAAATAATGTATCTTGCTATAATCCATTTAATTTTCATTAAATAATTATATAAATCATATATAATTGTATTTTAATTATATAAATTATTGTTAGTTACATTTTCCTTAAAAAAGAATAAACATTGTAACGACGATTGAAATCACTGCGTTATGATTTAGTGTTCACCAAATAAATATTTGGAAACGACCTTGGATAGCCACTTTGCCTATCCCAGCTATAGACCCCGGTAAACGGGGAGTCGTTACAATGAGGAGGCAGTGAAATAATGGTAACATAATTTTCTCGAGCTAGGAGTAGCACTTCGATATTGCGCGTGTGACTGTAATGACCATCTAAAATGAGTAAAACTGGGTCGGTTGCAGATGGATTTGTTTCCTTTAAAAAGTGTTTGAACCATTCCGTAAAGACAGGAATTTGGACCCATCCAAATAAATGGCATGCCGACTTCGAGCCAGGCGGAGCATCCTTCATAAGAAGTGGGTTGTGATTTTTACGAGGGAATATAAAAGAAGGAGGTACAAACGCTACTCCTGCACTCATGCAAGTAATGACGGTAACCAGTGACCCACGCTCAGCTGATGTCATCGTACCAATCTGTTTTTTGCCTTTTCTAGCAATTATTTGTTGTTGCTGTGATGGCACCACTGATATTCCGGTTTCATCTACGTTCCAGATACGTGAAGGTGGAAAAGTGTACTTATTGTACTCACATTCAAGTAAATTAAAAAATAGATCGACATTTTCTCTAGAGAAACCACGAACACGATCCGCACTGGTTCCAGTAGGCTTTCTAAAGCTTATTACGTTTTGACGACGTCTAATAATACCGTTTAACCAATATCTTCCTGTGCATTCTTTCATTACAGAAAATTTGTTTTGTATTTTATTTATAGTGGCAATTTGAAAACATAAAGATCGTATATCTGCCCGCGTTAGTCCCCAATATCGTGACTCCATTTCCAATATGTATTTAACAAGTTCATTTTCCATTTCGGCACCTAATGTTGGAGGTCGACCAAGCTTACTTGCCAAAATATCTTCAATGGCCTTTTCGCTTCTTGCATAACGTTGTAAAGTTGTATGGGGTACACCAAATGATTTTGATGCCAAGAGAATACCCATTTGACCATCTCTAACAGCCTGCATAGCTCTTCTCATATCCTCTGCTTCCCAATTCCTCATTTCCCCTTTTTTCGACATTTTGTTTTTTTGGAAGGTATTGTGGTACACTATACCAAATTAGCTGATTCAAACTGTACCACAATAGCTGCACTTGTGTTTAATGTAGATTTTATTATAAAAAATTAAAAATACTAAGTATACGATCAATTGAATATAATTTTACGCTTAATTAGTACCGATTATTTATATCCGTAACTTAAGAACTTGAAAATATATATTACAAACAAAAACATATGATTTAACACTACCAAAAAAAAAGTCGACCACATCCAACCGCGAATTTTTTCAACTGACTCTTACAATGAGTTGTTAAAATAAAACAGATCGTTGCTCTCTTAATTCTCTGAGAGAGCAATTTTGCTTGTTTCCGTTATTCGTATGCTGTTAGATTCAGAAAAAAGCTACTATACCACATTACCTGCCTATACCAAATTCGCTGCACTTACTCTATTTTTTTCAACAACGTTTAAGGGGGGAAAACGAAAACTACTCATCGCTATTCTTTATTTTCTCCAGCCACTCGCTTTTAAGCTCAAAAAAAAAAAGAAGACAAATAGCGCAACAACGAAAACAAAAAAAAATAATTTTAACTATTAGCAGAGTTTTCTTTGTTGCTTTGTCTCTTTTCTGTTATTTAATGAAAATAGCAAGCAAGCAGCGTGTAAAATGAAACAAAACCCATGAGAGCGAGCGCGAAAGCATCAATCTGCACGCTGGAAACCAGCGCACAAGTCGCTTTAAGCTGCCTATTTGGCTGGCACTATACGCACTTTGAGCTTATTTTATTTTTATTATTATTTTATTATTTGAGCGGAAACTTCTTACATAAGTACATAATACAAGAACTAACAGACTTAAGATAAACTGGATTGCATGTCTGTAGCTATGAAGGCTAGTATCGACAAGCTTCCCGATAGTAAGTACAGAATGTAAAAAGTTAAAAATACACTTAAAAGCTATAGTAATGACTCAGGATCCGCGGGATCGTCACACCCGACACTCCATAAGGGAATGCCCTGCAGGAAAGTTATAATTTTGAGAAAATAACATAAAAAAGTAAATGAAAACATGAAATGAGTGAGTAATAATCAAAACGAAAAATTTAACAGTTTGTAATGTGGGGAACAGTTTGTAAAAATAAAAATTATTAAGTTTTTAGAAAAAATAAAAAATTTGCACAATATTCAAGAAGTAAACATAAACAATACATCAATATCAAGATAATTTAGATTAGCGATCCACGATTTGATTGAGTTGATTAAAATATGATAAGTATTAATATTTCTAATATTCTGTGGTAATTTATTAAAAAGGCGCGGCGCAACGGAGTCATAAAAATGACAAAAAAGCATAATAGAGTGTCTAGGAATGTCTAGTAAGTTATTGTCATTTACCCGAAGTCTATAGTGTGGGCAGTTTCTAGTCGCCAGATGTTTATTTTGATTAACAAAGAACTTCAAAACTTTGTAACAGTATAAATGCTTTAACGGCAAAATATTTAGTTCTTTAAAAAGTGGCATACTATTATGAGCAACATTTTTTCCACAAATTCGTCGAATGATTTGCTTTTGAGCTATTAAAATTGGCCTTATTTTGTTGAAATGGGTGCCACCCCAACAAGTTAACCCATACTCTAATTTTGATTGACAAATGCCATAATAGATTGCTTTCAATAGGTTTGTAGAGCAAAAGGATTTTAAACGAAAAATACAACGGTTGACTGCAATGAGATATTTTTTAATAGCAGATGTATGAACAGACCAATTCATCCTATTATCAATAAAAATTCCTAGATATTTGAAAGAATTAACACTTTCAATCATGAAACAATTTTTATCACAATTAGTATTAAGACAATAAGTAATTACACTTTCATTTTCTTTACAATGTTGGCAGTAGCACAAAAATTTCTGACATTTGCCACAATGATACTGAATTTGATTTGGATGAGAATCCTTTCCACTTGTACTAAAAAACATTAGTTTTGTCTTTTCGCTGATAGCCAGTTTGTGATGCAAGAACCATATTCTTAGCCATTCTAGTTTTGAATTGATCTCAGCGCTGAGATTAAGCGGGGAATCACTTATAAAAGTAAAAGCCATATCATCAGCAAAAGCCACAAGAGAGATATTGTCATGCGATTTCAATAACGAATTTATGTAGACTAGAAAAAGAATTGGGCCAAGTACCGAACCTTGTGGAACACCTAAATTAATTTCTTTATATGAGCTCATTAAAGCGTTTATCTTGACCCTTTGCTTTCGAGAACGTAAATATGACTCAAACCAATCATACATAAATCCTCTAAAACCACATTTAAAAAGCTTCGACAGTAAAATTGTATGGTTAACGGTATCAAACGCCTTAGTTAGATCAACGAATAGCGCGGCCGTGAACTGTTTGTTATTTAAACCATTGTAAATATTGGAACAAAAATTTAACAACGCTCCTTCAGTAGACAGACCTTTCCGAAAACCATATTGGCATTCACTAAAAAAATTAAATTTCCCAAGGAAGCTAAGCATTCGGGATTTAATTCCTTTTTCAATAATCTTACTAAAAACTGGCAAAAGCGAGATCGGTCTGTAGTTATTCAGCAATGTTCTGTCCCCTTTTTTAAACAACACAATGACTTCAGCAGCCTTCAATTGAAGCGGAAATTTACCATCAAGAACACTTTTATTAAATAAATAAACCAAAATATCTGCAATGTTAAAGACAATATTTTTTACTAAGTTGCTTGAAAAACTGTTTTCATTTGCAGAATAGGAACTCTTCAAGGATCTGATGATATTAAAAACCTCAAAAGATGTGAAAGGAATAAAAACGAAGCAATGGTCAATGACAGCATCAGTGTAGGAACAACTGCAAACCTTTTCCTGAGAAACATTTTGATTTGCAACATTTTCACCTACAGAAACAAAAAACTGATTAAATTGCTCGGAGATATTTTGTTTATCCGAAATGTTTACCCCATCTACTACAATTCTTTCTACACTAGTGTCACGCGAGGATGATCTGCCTATAATTTCATTTACAAGCTTCCATTCCTTACGCGAATTGCCAAAAGCATTATTAAAGGCATTAGAATAATAAGAAGTTTTGGCCATCGAAACTTCTATAGCTACTTCCTTACATAACAGTCTATAAGCATTCCTTAAATCATCACAATTCCGATTTCTTTTCACCCTTCTAAATAAAGAGTTTTTTGTATTGATCTTTGCTACTAAGTCATTTGTTATCCACGGCTTAAGTCTTTTTAGCTTACCTTTTTTACGCCTAACAAACACAGTGCAACGGTTAACATAATCTGCTAAAGTATTTGAAAATATATTAAAAGCATTAGAAACATCAGATTCAGCGTATACTTCATTCCATGATTCAAAACGAAGCAGGTTATTAAGCATTGAATAATTAGTATACTTCTGAGCAGGTGATTTATCCATTTTGCATTGATTTACTAAGAAAACATTCGCTATATTTAGACAAGTCATGCAATGATCAGATATATCTAAGTGTGCAATAGCACTTAAACAATATAAATTTACAGATACACGAATAAATATATGATCAATACACGTAGCAGAATTAGATGTAATACGCGTAGGAGAGTGAATAGCAGATTCCAAACCGAAAGACGATAGCAAAAATATATAATTATCAATATCCATCGTTGTCTGTAATAAATCGATATTAATGTCACCTAATAAAATACAATTTCCTGATCCAACTTCTAACAAAACTTCTTCAATTTCATTCAGAAACAAATCATTCGCAACACCATTAAATCTATATATGCATAGGAAGTTGAAAATTTGCTCATTAAAGTTACATTTAACTTTCATGACATCGCAACTATGTAAATTAAAGCTTCTACTTTCAAATGTAAGGTTACTTTTAATAAAAAGGCCAACACCACCAGACGCATAAGCATTATTACAACATGAAACAAATGTATAAGTTGGAATATTATAGTGCGCTACTTCGGCATCATAAATCCATGTTTCAGTCAAAAAAATCAAATCGGGACTGTTTACAAAAGAACTCAAGTGAGCAACTAAGCTATCAAAATTTTTTCGTATACTGCGAATATTTTGATGAACAACAAGCAAGTGCTCTTTATATTTTTTATCATATAATAATTCTAAAGATTGGGAAAGATAATTAATGGCAAAATCATCACTCAGAGATTGATTCAAAAATTCTTGTTCAATAAGAACCATATATCAAAATAAAAACAATAAGAAAACACAAAAAGAAGAAAATTAAAATAAAGATTGAAAATCAGTCTCTGAGTTTATGCTAATAAAATTGTCATTATCTGCTTTACGCATACAAATTTTGCCATCTCTTACCCATAAATATTTAATATTTTTCTCTATTTTAATTTTTTTAGCTTGTTTAAAAAGCATTCTAGTTTGACCATCTAAACAGTCATTTACAAATATTTTATTGTTATAATTGCAGTTAAATAACTTGGTAGTAAGTTTGTTTCTCGCGTTCTTTTTAAGTTTCATTATTTGTCTCTTCTTCAGCAGCGTTGTAAATTTTACCACAACAATGTTTTTAGCGCGGTTGCTTCCACTGTTATCAGATGTTGTTTTTATTTTTTTAACGTAGCAGTTATCAATGTTTTCTTCTTTCACATCCACACCGATGCCTTCTGAAAAAATCTTCAAAGCATAACTCAAAACGTTCTCGTTGTTTACATTAGGAACACCAACAAGTTCAACACTTTTCTCTATGTTCTCGCTGGCGACATAACTGCGCTTGCGTTCAAGCTGAAATAATTTTTCTCTGATGTCTTTATTCTCGTTTTCAAGAAAGACAACTCGATTTAAAAGTTGCGAATTATCGCCACGGAGCGCCAAAAGTTCTTCGTAAATCTTTTTAAGGGTTTTTTCGAAATCATCAAAACGTCGTACATGCTGATCGAATGAATTTTTGGCTTGATCATTATCGTTGTGCTGTAGTTGTTGTTGCTGCAAATTTTTATTATTGCACTGTTTCTCAATTTGCAGTGGAGTTAGTTGACCTGGTTCTTGCTGATATTTTTGTTGATAAGCGGTACTTTGTTGTTGTTGTTTCTGCAAGTTTTGATTTTCATGCTGATTCTGTAGAATATCAGCTGCAGATTTAGCTGAAGCCGACGCTTGCGCAGTCTGATTTGACAATATCGGAGATCGAAACGAATTTCTACGAACCGACAAGCATTTACCACATCGATAAGGCTGATTAGACTTTACTAAATATTCAATGTCAGCGTTATTTAAATTAACACATTTTAAATGAAATAGTTCACTACATGTGACACAATTAATTTTGTTTTTGTCGTTTCTATCGACTTTTTGTCCGCACACACAAGGCATATTGTTATTAAAAAAAAAAATTTCAATGCAGTAATAACGAAATTATACACGAAGTGAAACGTGTTGTCCCCACGACAGATCGATTATCACTGATTTCATATGATTGTATGAGCAGCGCTTTTCAGCTTTCCATCTCGGCTCGACTAGGCTCGGCAACAAGTCGTTACTATAAACGCGCCCTAAGAAGCAAACTTTACATAAAACTCCAAAACAAAGAGACCAAAGTAACTAACATAATATGAATATTAGTAAGTGTGCGGCCACTATTCAACCCAAAAACCTACGTGGAAAAGAGATTAAACTTTTAAACACCAAACCAATTCCAAATATAACGCAGATATATACGTGTAAATATGTACAATTATATATGGGTCACTTTGTTATTTTGGAACACCGTGCTAATGTTATTAATTGGATATGTATTTGGGCCAACGCAGGCATAAACTTACATGGAAAAGATATAAACTCTTGCGCACCAAACTAAGTAACTAATAAGTCAAGTGAATAAGAAACATTTAAAATTTTTGATTAAAAACAAACAAGTTTAAGCATACATATCATATTCGATGGTGTTTACTTCGTCAAACGCAATATTATAAAAGAAAAACAACTGAAACGGTCTCGAATATATAGAATTACTTCAGCCAACATTTTAACAGAATAAAACAATATTATTAACCGCGTTAATGTTTGAAACGAAATTTTAAAATTTATTAATTATTTAAATGTAAAATCATTTTCCGTTTTAAGGCATCCATTGAATCACAAAAATTTATTAAGCTGTAGCTATTGTTGAAATCACTACACATACATCGTAAAGGGTCATGAAGGACAAAATTTGAAGTGCACTGGCTCAACTTAAAAACCACAAAATGTCTAGATCCTCTTCTTGGGATGTTAAAGTTAAGAGATGAGAGAATATATTGGGAGTCAATTTCACCACAAAGTAATTTATATAGGAACGTGACATTAAGCACCATTCTTCTTCTCCTCAGGGAAGGCAGTAAAATTTGTTTAAGGCGAGTTTCATACGAAGGAAGAATAATATCTGGGTTCCAACGATGATGACGTAAAGCAAAAAGTAAAAACTGTTTTTGAACCGATTCTATTGCATAAATGTGGACGTTATATTGAGGGTTCCATACTACGGAAGCATATTCAAGGATTGGTCTTACGAGAGATATATATAGTAATTTAGTAGTGAAGGCATCATTGAATTCTTTCGCCCATCTTTTAATAAAACCAGGAACACCTCTAGCCTTATTTACCGCCAAATTTACGTGGAGGTGGAAGCGAAGTTTTGGAACCATAATTACACCCAGATCAAAAAAACTATGAACAATTTCTAAGTGGATGTTATTTATAGTGTAATTTGTGCTTTGAGCAGTTCTACGTGAGAAGGTCATTGATTTGCATTTTTTCAAGTCAAAGTTTAATAGGTTGAAGTTACACCAATCCACAGACTTTAAACAGACTATTAAATCAGATTGTAAAAGTTGCTGTTTGTCGAGCGACTTGTAGGTAAGAAAAAGTTTCACATCGTCAGCATACATTAAGACGTCACAGTGTTTAATTGCCGAGGGAAGGAATAAATAGTAAGAATAAAACCGGTCCAAGATGACTTCCTTGCGGAACACCAGATGTAACCATAATATTTTGTGATAGAGAATTTTTATATAAAACTTTTAAAGATTTATAAATTGCAAAATATTAAACTGAATTAAACATTGTTAATTGAATACATTTGTGCCCATGTTCGATTTTAAAACACGTTCTTTTTATTCAACTCAATAATAACTAACTTTAACACTTCAATGTGTATGAGAAAAGTGCAAGAATAGAGAGAGAATATAAAACAATGTAATGACATTTAATAGTACTGAATGTATTACGATAAAGGGTTTCGCACAATTAGTGCATTGTTGGTAGAGCTTGAAGATCCTTAACATTTCCGCCCACCTCGTCTAGGTTCAGATCCTGCGGCGAAATATGTGTTGGTTGGCTAAACCGCCCACCGTATTGGTCAATAGCCTCATCGTCTTTAGGTAGTACAACCAATGTCGAGATTGCACGTTTGATAACAGAGGGTTGAATGTGAATCGTAGCAACTCTCACCAAGTCGTCTTCACCAGCATGAACTTCGAGAACACGGCCCATCAACCATTGTGAATGGGGTGCACGTTCGTCTCGTATAAGTACCAGGTCAACGGGTTTTAGATCTGTTTTAGCTTGAGGCCATTTTTGCCGCACTTGTAATTCCTGCAGATATTCGCAACTCCAGTGCTTCCAAAAATCGTGCTGCATTTGTTGAAGCTGTTTCCACGTGGTGAGGCCCCCACAATAAGTGTCAAGCCAGTTGTTTTCGGGTATCACTGTCATTGGACCGCCCACCAAAAAGTGACCGGGGGTCAGAGTGGTACAATCGGTTGTATCATCAGAGAGCGCTGATAGAGGCCTAGAATTAAGCACTGCGTCTACTTGCTTCAATACAGTGAAGAATTCGTCAAAAGTTAGCAAATTCAACACATCACTTTAAGTGATGCTTCATGCTTTTGACACCCGCTTCCCAGATGCCTCCGAAATTGGATGATCCGGGTGGTATGAAGTGCCATGAGACACCATGGCATGAGGCGAGTTGTGCGGCAGCATCGAATTGATTCTTAAAAGCTTTAAAATCATCTTTGAGTATGGCGTTTGCGCCAACAAAAGTTGTTGCGCAATCGCTGTGGATATCTTTGCTGTATCTTTGCCACGTACTGTACAAAACCGACGCAGGGCGGCTAAAAAGCATTCGGTGGTCATGTCGCTTACGCTGTAACGAAACACACAAAAAGCGCAACATATCCCTTGTAGCTTTTATGTCCTCTGCCTTTTGTTGTGCGAATCTTGTAAGGCCCGGCGTTATCTACACCACAATGTTGAAAAGGTTTCGCTGGGTTGCAGCGATGTACAGGAAGGGGTCCCAATATTTGACTGGCAGCAATAGAATTTTACCGAATGCATTTCACGCAGTGATTAATATGTGATTTGATGACACATCGCGCGTCAATGAGCCAATAACGCCTTCAAACATAATTGAGTGTTGCTTGTGTAGCCCCATGCATCGTCTTCTCATGCGCATTAGCAACGATCAACAGCGGACTAACTTTTGGTAAAATTATCGGAAAGCGTTCTGAAGTTGGCATGATGGCGTATTTCAAGCGCCCGTTCATGCGCACAAAGCCGTCTTCATCGATCATAGGGTTCAGCAACCGACTTTTTCTGCTGATGGGCTTACTCTGAAGTTAGAAGAAATTTGATTAGAAAAATTGAAGTTTTGAACATAAAACAAAAAAAAAAAACAAATTGGCCATTTCAGCCCTTGAAAGGACTTTGACCGAGCTTCTTATGATCAATTGTGTTGTGTGTGCTATTAAATGTTTGCACACAATTAACCGAGAACTGGACCTACATGTTTTATGCCGACTCCTAACGGCTAAAGTTCATGTACTCAAGAAGCTTTACATGGCATTATTTACTCTCTGAGGTTTGCCATTGTTTGCAGAGAGGTGGTGACCGAACAGAAAATTTTTTTTTATTGAAAAAAAAAACGTGCAAACTTAACCTGCACGCTACGGTCACCACATAAACATACCTTATCGAAAACTGTAAGGCAGCGTTGTGTTCGGTGGCACTGTACCATGGTGTCTTCTCGTGTGGCTGTCTGAGTATCGCAGCATTGAATCGTCTGCACCAACTAGTGACCGCAAGAAGTTGATTCAGACTTGAATATTTGTGTAGGAGGCTAGTCGCAAGCTTATTCTCCAGGTTTTGTCGACATGGAACTGCATGTAGAGTGGCTATGCTTTCAGTGCCAATTTCGCTGTCCAGTGCAGCAGGCTGTTTTGGCAATGGAGTGTTGTCATGGTTCAGCCATGATGGTCCGTACCACCATATATCAAGGTCGGCTAGTTCTGCAGGAAATACTCCACGTGATGCAACATCGGCTGGATTCGTCTTTGAAGGCACATATCGCCTAGAGCTGCTGTGATGCTGGTATGGGATCGTCCAATTTACAACCGCATAATCAGAGTTGTTGAACCATAATTTTGCTAGTAATAGTGACCGGAGCAAGTAAGCAAGTAGGATCATATATTCGGCAAGCATCGGAAAGCTGTTGGCGTTTTGTAATATCACTAGCAATTTGCGGTGTGTTGATCTTGTAGCCGATAGTATCGGTGTTGCGTTACCAATAGATGCCGAAAGCCCTTGCTACTTTGTCTAAATTAAGATCGCAGCATCCAAGCAGGGTTTGAAGTTGACCTTGAATCTCGAGTGCAGCTTCCTCAGTGTCTGCTCCATGGAGACAGTCATCCATGTAGAAACATTCACGGAGTATGCGTGATGCTTGCGGATATGTTGTTTCTTCCTCTTTAGCTAGCGTGTGAAGAACTTTTATAGTTAAGTATGGCGAGCAATTTAAGCCATATGTAACAGTTAGAAGGCGATATAAATTTGCGACGCAATCTTTGTTATGCCAAAATATGCGCTGCATATCAGCATCGGCTAATCAACCAAAATTTGGCGATAACACTTTTCTATATCAGCCATAAAACCGATGCGATGCGTTCGCCATTTCATTAAAAGTGATGTTAAATCTGTCTGTAGTTTAGGACCTACGTGGAGGCAGGGGCGGATCTGGAAAAAATCTTGGGGGGGTAAATTATCAAAGACACACATTTTCGATATGAGAAAATTTTGTCTTTTTACATATAGACAAATTGTACTTTTTTGAATTAAAATTATTGAATTGTTTAATAAGCATTTTTTCCATACACATACATGCACATTTCCGTATTTATTTATTTCACCCTTTTTCTGGAATAATATCTTAGCGAAAAGTAAATAAAAACTCTAAATTTAAATTATTTTAGATTTAAGGTTGATTTATTCCAATTTTTCACATTTATTCCATTATGAAAAAATTGCACAATTATATTTTCAAGTATGTGCAATGAAAAAACATAGTTCTTTTCAATTAAAAAAATTTTTAATTGGTAGAAAATCTCTGAATTGTAATGAACATTTTAGTTTTTTTTATTATCTTGCATATTTTCAAAGAAATTGAAAAACAAACAGTTTTGTACGTTCAATTTTATTTATAATTTAGTTGTTTTATTTTATTAAAATAACGCGTATTTAAAGTTGATTGTTTGAAAAATAACTGTAAATTTGAGAACATAACGAGCTGTAACTTTATTTCCAGGCTCATTTTTAAAAAAAGGAGAAGTTGCACTACCTCGACTTAAGTGTTTGCTTTACATGTAATTATATTTTGTTTTTTGAAGATGACTTCAGATCGTGTTAATCTACAAGCAAATGGTCCTAGTCGTCTCGCATCGCTTCATAAAAACGTCACCTACACGCAAATGATGTCACAAAACAAAACAAAAACAAAATTTTTTTTTAATACTTTAATAATTGTTGAAATCAATAAAAAAACTAAAGTTTAACAATGTCTCTGATCATTTTTGTGTAGTATTCTTTCAAAAAACGTCTTCAGAATCGCTTATGTATACATAAAAGTACCCTTAAGCTGTGAGAACAATTATTTTCTCCAAATAAAGTGTTAAAAAGTAAAGTATTTAAAAGTTATCGGGGGGTAATTACCCCATTTACTCCCCTCCCCCTTGTATCCGCGCCTGCTTGGAGGCAATCGTTGAGCGAGACACCAGATTTTGTTTTCTTGCCGCATTGAAAACGACGCGCAATTTAGTAGTGGAGTACTCTTTGTAAACACCATGGTGCGGAATGTAACATACTTGTGTGGGCTCAACTTCTTGCGCGACATGTTCCATATGCCCTAGGTGCTCGTATTCTGTCATAAAATTATCATATAGAGCTTGCATTTTGTGGTCTTTTAAAAGACGATTTTGCTGAAAAGCAAAAAGTTTTAATGCATTTTCTTTCGTGGCAGAAAATTCGGTTAAATTGCTTGTCTTCTTAAACGGATAGCGAACTACAAAGCGACCATCGTTATTCCGTCGAGTAGTTTGTTGGAAATATTCTTCGCAGTAGAAATATCTTCGCTTTCGATGAATTTCCACATATTCTGAACTAAATCAGTAAGTTCTCTAAAGGTAGAGGTACAACAGGTTGTCGCCAACTGTAAAGTGGCTGGGATTTGCAAGCAGCCATAAATGACCCATCCCAGGTGGGTATTTTGTGCAACAGGTGCACTCTCGGATAGTTGTTTGATGTCCTTGCATATGATAGATCCATATAGGTCAGCACCCAATATGAGATCTATGGACCCAAGCTTGTAAAATGTTGGATCAGCTAAATCTAAATCCATAAATGCCATAAAATCCATAATAACGGTGGCAATATTAGCGCAGTGCAGTTGAAAATCATGCCTGGCATTCTGAGAGAGCTTACAGAAATTTGGACTAGGTCCGTAGATGTTCCAAAAGACGATACGCCAACACCAGTTACCGGCATGCGAAGTCGCGTACGGCGCAGATGCAATTGTTGGACAGCAAATTCACTTAT
The DNA here is from genome assembly GCA_958299015.1 of Tetanocera ferruginea. Taxonomy (NCBI): domain Eukaryota; kingdom Metazoa; phylum Arthropoda; class Insecta; order Diptera; family Sciomyzidae; genus Tetanocera; species Tetanocera ferruginea. The sequence continues at coordinate 61,488,679 of OY282642.1, forward strand.
GAATGACGCTTGTGATTCGTTGTCCAATAGAGCGCGCAGTTGTAGATAATGCCCTGTAGCCGCACGTACTCCAACGCAGGCAGTGACAAGCAATACACGTGCAAGAGGCAAAAGTGACTCACCTGCTGTTATTTGAGTTTCAGAATTGGAGTTCACAGTGCGCGAGTTGTAGGTGGTTACGCTGCTGAGCTGCATGCATTCCGGGTCATGTATGTATGTATGATGTTTTTCTTTGCATTTATGACACATAAATTGTGAAGGGCAATCAATTAGCGTATGATCGACTTTGAAGCAGTTTTTGCACAATTTTGGTTTTGTAATAAACTTAAGTTTATCATCTGGTGTGCAATTGCGAAAATCATTGCAATACATTCATTTATGTTTACCAGAGCATTTCGGGTATGTTTTTAGATTTGATTGGTGACTGCGAATAGACTGCGTCGACGTCACTGCCTTCGTATGTGTGTCTATCGGCCTTGCTTTTGGTGTGTCTGTCGCCTCCAACCCTTGGATACGATTTTCCAAAAATTTTACAAGTTCTTTCTAGGTTGGAATCTCATTAGGTGAACTTAAAGACGTTTCCTAGTCTTTCAACGGTACCGAATCTAATTTTTCCGTCGTTAAAAATACGAACCAGTCGTCCCACCCCGACGTCGGTCGCTCTAATTGTAAGAGTGCGCGAACAGCTTCAATAGTACCATCAACAATGTTTCTCAACGACGCAGCAGATTCAGTGGTCATTGCTGGCAGTTTCAAAATATCGCGCAAGTAAGTTTTGACAAGATGGCGTTTGTTGTCGTAGCGCTGTTGAAGAATGTCCCAAGCAATATCAAAGTTATTTTCCACTACTGATAGGTTGCGTAAGAGTACTTCGGCTTCACCCTGCAAGCTGCTTTTAAGGTAATGCAGTCGCTGTACATTAGAAAGAGACGCATCGTTTTTTACACATGCAGTGAACATATCTTTAAAATTCAACCATCGCTGAAAAGTACCATCAAACTTCGGCAATTCAATTTTTGGAAAAATTGATTTTGCCAAATGGGACTGACAGTGTAAAGTTTGGTTAGGTGTGGAATGACCAAGAGCCTCGTGGCATGTTGAGGCCAACTCGTCGATCCAGTCGTGGAGTTCCTCTACAGCTTCGCAATAAGCAGGCTCAGTTGATGCAAGGCGATTACCATCGCGAAACATTTGTAGCTCTGCTTTTTTGTCATCACCCTCAGCCATGACCAGTTTCTCATCGAGCGCTGCAGAATAGCGCGAACAATAATCCTCCAACAAATTTCTGCGCACAGACAAGTATCCTTTTGTTTGCTTTTTTTTAGCTGTTTTGCGCGTGTTTGCTGAAAAGTTCTGGATTAATTTATAAAGAGATTCTTCTTTTGCTAGCGACATGACTGCTTTTTATGCTTTTTTTGATATTATTTTTTTCGCAAGTAACTAAGCACTGTTCACTCTAACCACACTTTTAACACAATGCAAATATTATATTTGTTCGTCAATTTAACACTGTTTGTTGCAATTTGTTTGTATATACATGGGCGAGGAGAAGGTTCCCCGCAAGGGATGCCAAATGTTAAAGATTTATAAATTGCAAAATATTAAACTGAATTCAACATTGTTAATTGAAAACATTTGTGCCCACGTTCGATTTTAAAACAGGATCTTTTTATTCAACTCAATAATAACTAACTTTGATACTTCAATGTGTATGAGAATAGTGCAAGAATAGAGAGAGAATATGAAACAATGTAATGACAATTAATAGTACTAAATATGTTACGATAAAGGTTGCTTGAAGATCCTTAACAAAAGCTTTTTGAAAACGTCGCGATAAATACGATTCTATTCAATTTAGCAATTTGACAGGAAACCCAATAAGCTTAAGTTTTTTAATAGAAGATTGGGATTGACGCTGTCAAAAGCTTTGCTAAAGTCCGTTTAAATAAAGTCAGTCTGTTTTCCCAAAGTAAAACCATTTATTACACGAGTTGTAAACTCCAAAAGGTTTGTTGAAGTTGATTTACCCTTTAAAAAACCATGTTGAGTGACAGAAATGGAGGAAGATATGAAGGGGGTTAGTTGTTCAGTTATGATTTTCTCAAATAATTAAGGGATTGCGCTTTATTTGGCGATGCCTCAGTAGTTAGTGAGATCAATTTTGGAGCCAGATTTATGAAGGGGTATAATTTATGAATCTTTCCATATAATTGGAAAATGTCCACTTTGCAAGATATATTAAACATGTTTGATAGAGGAGCACACAGGTTGCTAGCACATTCCTTTAGAATGCAACTCGGAATTTCATCAGGCCCAGTCGAAAAAGGGCATTTAACTTCACGAAGGTAATGCATAACAACAATTGAATCTATTATTGGAGTTTTAAAAGAGTTAGCTAGAGGTAAATAAGGATGCTCAGTACACATATTAAATGGTATAATGGAGTAAGTTGACTTCAAGAAGCTTGCAAACATGTTGGAAATAACATTGTCACAAGACGATTCCTCTTGATTGAATCTCATAAGGGGTGAAAAATTTGTGGCCTTACGTTTTGAATTAACAAAAGTATAGAAGAGTTTCGGATTACACTGGTTTACAGCCAATATGTACTTTGAATGCCACTATTCTTTTCTCATGTAAAATCGGTCGCTAATTACGAAAAAAAATTTTTTTTTTTTCTGTCACTCCGTTTTCGAGATATTGCTCACTGTAGGGTTTTCAACGAAAAAAAAAAGTTGGTTCCACTTAATTGCATATATCTCCAGAACCAACAACAGTAATCAAACAAATGATATATCAAATAAAAGCTAATAAAATTTCTTACAAACAATGCAAACATAATTTTTTGGTCGAGCTGTTAGTTTTGGCGGAATAAATTCAAATTTCGGGGATTTTTTTAATTTTCAGAAAAATTTCCAAAAAAAGTCAAAATAGTTGCAAATTTCGTTAAGAAATCAAAATATTTTGTTGCTTTTGATATTTTTTACTAAAAACCTTTATTTTTCCAAAAAAAATAAGCTATTGTTGAAGAAAATCTATTGAGAAATGAAAAAGTTGTGTTCAATGGAACGAAAGAACCCAAATTGTGTGATTATCAATTTATGCATTTTTTTACTAATTTTATTGCCATAAAAAAAAAACTCGCGTGTAGCAACGTACACGTGGCAGAAGTGAAACTTCTTTAACAGTAAGAAATAAGAGAGATTTTAGTGTGAAATAGAGAGAGAAAGTATCTGAAAAGAAATTCAATCAATATGAAATGGAATAATAATTTGTTGATTCAATATTTGCATCCAGGGACCGTACCGAATATGGTTTTTGTCGAAAGTGTCACATATTAACTTTTATCCCTTAATTTTTATTTTTTCCGACAAAAATAACAGTTTTTTGTGCCTTATAGTTTTTTTTGGGCAAAAATAACAGTTATTTTCTGCCGTTTATTTTTCGGTCAAAAATATCAGGTAATTTATATTTATTCAAGTCATTTTACCGATAAAAAAATTTTGTTATTATTATGTTCATCTCATCGGTGAGACATTTTACACATGGTGTCAACAGTTTAATCTGTCAAGCGGCCTTTAAGAAAACACAAATTGCTTGATATTTTTGACCGAAAAAATTAAAGTCACAAAATAACTGCTATTTTTGACCGATAAAATAAAAGTCAAAAGTAACCTTTATTTTTCCTCGAAATATACTAGGCAAGAAATTAACTTTTAAAGAATCAGTTTCAAATTTAGAAGCGACTTAATATTCGTGAGGCTGAGATCATTTGTAACATAATGGTATATTTGAAAAAGTCTTTCGACAATTTTTTTCATTTGAAAATTGTAAAATAACAGTTATTTTCGGTACTTGTTTTAGTTCAGTTGGTGTTTTAGTTGCTTTCGAATGTCTTCTCAACATTGTTACTTTTTGAATGCTGGATTGCATTTGTATAGTACTCTTTGAAGGAGCCTCCGAAAGCAGAGGCAAATCTTGTTCATTATTACCTCCTGCTTCCTGATCATAATAATTGCTATGTTGAGTGAGGGCCTCGTAAAACAGCGAACGTTGATTGTTGAGTGCATCAACTTGGTTGGCTTTCAAATTTTGTTGAGATGCATCAGTGTGTTTTTTGGGGATTGGTTCTTTGTAGATTCACCAAAATACACTGATGTTTCGTAAAAATACATTTTGAAACTCAGCCGTTGTTGCAATCACCTTACCTTCATCATTAGTTGCAGACCCAGCTGCGGCTGTATTCTTAAGAGCTCTAATTCGCTCTCTATATACACGAACGCGTTCTGCTCCTGTTTCAGCTATTTTTCAATTTTTTTCCGTGCATACTTGTAGGATGAAAATTAATGTTACGGTTATGTTAATAATGTAACGTTAATGTTAATCTAATGTTAATGTTAATTATGTTATTTTCAGTATGTTACGCGTTCAGTTTTAATTAAATTTTGTTTGGCTATTTATCATGTGCCTACGTGGCGTAAACGCATAGATTCCGGCTCATAAGCAACGATGTTCGGGGTTAAATTCTCGGCAGCGGCAGTAATTTTTTTTAATTTTCATATGAATTGAAAACGTTAGCCTAGCGTCACGAAAAAGGACCTTGAAATTTCACTCGCCGCCAAAGAAGTTTCACTTCAAAAAATGAGAATTAAAGGTTTTTGTTATAAAATCATATATTCTTAATTTTTATTGTTCTTTTAATAATTTACATTATAATCGTCGCCCATCATTCCTTTGTACCAAAATCCTTGGTACCGATTCTCAATTACTTTCATCTGTTGGTGGAATCTTTCCCCATGTTCGTCGCTCTCGTCACCGAGATTCTTCGCTTTCTTTGTCTAACGCCTTGACAGTGTTTTTCATAAGTCCAAGTTTGATGTGCAACGGTGGGAGAATTATGTTTTCCTTTTTGACGAGTGGAACGTTTTTGGCGTTGCTCTCTCCAACTTTCGACTCAATTCTTTCTGGCCAGTCCTTATTGTAATAGTGGTGTTCACGTGCTCAACTATCCCACTTGCATAGAAAACAGCAGTACTTTGTGTAGCCACTCTGTAAACCACAAAGCATACCAACGACTTTGAGATCAGAACATATTTTCCAGTCGTGTTGTTCATATTTAATACATGTCAATAGCTTCGCCATTGTTTCGTACGTTTCCTTTGTGTTGACTTCATGTGCGATCGGAATCGATGGCTTTTTGTTTCCTATATGAAGTAATACCGCCTTCAAGCTCACTTTGCTGCCATCAATAAAAAAACGCCACTCTTTGGGAATGTACGGCTGACCAAAGGTATTAAATAAGCCAGGAATGTCTACGCAATAGCAGATATTGTCATTCATAGTGATGTGTATAGCAAACGGTTTTTCACGATTTCTATAGTATGTCACCTTAACATCGGGTCTCAAAAAGTTGAATTGTTGCAAACGAGAACCATGCAATTCCGATTTTTCCTTTGACAGTTCCAAATCTCTTATCCAATCATTCAGCTGCGCTTGTGATAAAAGATGGGTTGTGTTTTCAGTTGTAATAGTACTACCACCTGTGGTTCCTTCCGACTCCATTGAATCTACGGATTTTCGATTGTTTTCGCGTGTTGAATCGGGACAAGTAGGATATGGAACATCGTCAGAATGAGATACTGGCAATGTAACAATCGGGACAGTGGCGTATATCACTCGTTTGTGTTTTCCAACACCAGTCACTTTGGCCAGACAAAAATAGCAATCGTTTAGGTGGCAAAACGGTTGTCTCCAGATCATCGGAACATCGAATTTCATGTATCGTTTTTTACCCGAGCTCCATTCAGACAATATTAATTTGCACGATTGACACAAAATACTTGGCGTCCATGATTCACCAATGTTCTCAGCCGCAATACCAAAATAATGTAGATATGACATTTGGAGTAAATTCGTAAAATTGACTCGTTTCTTTTCGAAAGTAAGTTCACCGCACACGTAGCAGAAAATATCTGGGTAGTTTTTACACTGGAATTCTCGCAGTCTTTTACTCATTTTATTTTGAAGTATATCTTATTTTTTCCTTTCGTTACAAATTGTGCGTCCCTTTGTTTGCCATGTTTTTTAGTATAATGCATGAATATTTTTGCTTTTATGCATCTCGAAAGTGCTACAGGTACAATAAAGGTAGGTAGGTCCACGACTCAGAGCGCGACCGCCGAAACTGTCAAAAAAAACACAAAATAAGTATTCACATGGCATAATAACAACAGGTAGGCTCTCTTTCTTATAGCCATAAGTGTCGAAATCAGACGTTTTGCTGTGACGGTTTCGACGGTTGCACTCTCAGTCGTGAGCCTACCTGTTTTTATTGTAGCGTGTTTGTTCTTATCTTTTCTTTCGCAAAACTCTTGACTTGATTCCTATGAAGAATAAAAATTAAAAATAAAAAATTATAGTACAATAACCCAATTTATTTAGATGGCAATAAAATTTGTAAAAAAAACATAACTTGGGTGCTTTCGTTCCATTAAACACAACTTTTTCATTTCTCAATAGATTTTCTTCAACAATGGCTTATTTTTTTGGAAAAACAAAGGCTCTTAGTAAAAAATATCAAAAGTAAAAAAATATTTTGATTTCTTAACGAAATTTGCAACTATTTTGTCTTTTTTTGGAAATTTTTCTGAAAAATAAAAAAAATCCCCGATATTTGAATTAATTCCGCCAAAACTAACAGCTCGACCAAAACATGATGTTTGCATTGTTTGTAAAAATTTTATTAGCTTTTGTTTGATATATCATTTGTTTTATTACTGTTGTTGGTTCAGGAGATATATGCAATTAAGTGGAACCAACTTTTTTTTTTCGTTGAAAACCCTACAGTGGGCAATATCTCGAAAACGGAGTGACAGAAAAAAAAAATTTTTTTTTCGGTATCAGCGACCGATTTTACATGAGAAAAGAATAGTGGCATTCAAAGTTCAAACAACTTTTCGTTATTTGTAAACCAGTTTTATCAGATATTTATATGAATTTGAATGGAATTAAAAACAGCATATCTGTGAATGATAATATGAAATATGAAATATTAAAAGGGTTTGTAATTTATTTGCAAGTTTTATGCAAAGTCCTTTTGAATACGTTTTTTCACATCGATAAAAACATCATGGTTTTCATGAGCTACGGGATGCTAGCACCTCATTGGTGGAATTTTAAAAAACTAATGATGCCATTTAAAAGCTATGAAAAAGTCAAAAAAGGTCAGTCGGTCCCATTAAAAGGTCAGTGATAGATAATTTTTTATGAATTTTTTAAGAAATTTTCAAGGTCATGCACAATTTGCTCTATTGTGGAAGCCAGAAGTGGAATTTTTAAAAACTAAATATACCACCTGAAAGATATTAAAAAGGTCAGTTATCTCCAATAATTGGTCAGCAATAGAAATTTTTTTATGCATTTTTTAAGAAAATTTCAAGGTCATATACTATTTGCCCCATTGTGCGGTCCACAAGTCGAATATCAAAAAAATACAAATACCACCTGAAAGGTATGAAAAATATTAAAAAAGGTCAGTTATGTTCGTTTATTGGTCAACGATGGATAATTTTTTAGAAATTTTTTTAAGTTTTTCAAATTTTACATATTTTGCCCCATTGTGCAGTCCACAAGTCGAATTTTAAAAAAGTACATAAATCACCTGAAAGGTATGAAAAAGATTAAAAAAGGTCAGTTATGTTCATTAATTTGTCAACGATAGATAATTTTTGAGAAATTTTTGAACGATTTTCATATTTTAACTATTTTACCCCATTGTGCAGTATACAAGTCGAATTTCAAAAAAATACATATACCACCTGAAAGGTATGAAAAATATTAAAAAAGGTCAGGTAAGTTCGTTAATTGGTCAACGATGGATAATTTTTAAAAAATTTTTTTCAATTTTTCAAATTTTACATATTTTGCCCCGGGAGACAATCGGATTAGAAGCGACTTAAGGGGGTCTTCTCATTGAGCAACTTTTTTTTTTGACTTTTTTTGCAGCTTGGGTAGTTGTGAATATGCCCCTAAAAGGATTTTTAGAAATTCGAAATACTTTAGAAGATACAGCATTTTTTGTGAAGCAAGGTCTTCGTCAAAATGAGCTATTTTTTTCGCCTCATTTTCGAACGAAGCGGCATAAAGTAACCACCGAATTCTGTTGAAAATGTTTATTGTTAGGTAAAAACGTGTTTGCACACATATTCATACAAACATACGAATACACATTTCTGCTGATTTTAGGGGTTGAAGCATTTTTTGAGTCCAGGTGTTCAACTGAAAGCACCATTAAGTTCAAACTTTAAACGCGTTTATCTCGAAACCACGTTTTTCGAACTGGCGGCCATGATATCTCCAGTTCAACTGAACCGATTTTCATGAAACAAAGTGGAATCGACGCAGAATTGTCACCATTCTCGGGTGAACCTCGACCATAATTTTAAAAAATTTTTTATTATTTTTTTTACACTAAACTACAAAAAAAAGCCCGAAATTGAATTTTTTTTTGAATGGCCGCCATTTTGTCAAAAAAAAATCACAAAATTAAGCTTGAGGTTCACCCGAGAATTACATCTATACTGATTATAACCCCGTTTTTTTTTTCATTTCAGGCGCTCCGGAGACCCGGAATCGTGGCCGCCGTGACGACACCTTTTTTTTTCACCACCAACTTTGAAGTCTCATTACTTTTTGAACAGCCCACGTATCGAGGCAAAAAAAATTTTTTTATTTACTTTGAAACTTTTGTAATACAATAAATAAAAAAAGTTTTCAATTATTCTTTGCGTTTTCAAATAAGAATTTTTTTAAAACTGTTACTCCATCCGCTGCCATATATGTTAAAAATGTTTATAAGTTAAAATATGTTAAAAAGCTTTCCAAAATAATATGAATGAATTGATCAGTTATCATTCCAAATAATATATTGTTACTGAAATAAAAATATTTTTATGTTAAGGCTGTGTGCGAATTGATCTAAAATTTAGAAAATGACTTGTCTTTTCATTGGAAAGTTCCAGCCCTGCAATAATTTAGAAAAAAAGCTGATAAAACTGTGCGAACACATATTTGACAACTAAATTTTTGACAACTAAAGTATATTGCGGTAGCATTTGTTTTGATTTGTATTTTTGTTTTCTGTGTTTTGAAAAAAAATAATTTAAATGAAATCAAGTGCAAGTTATTCGGGTTCTACAATAAATGGAAGAAAACATCAAATCAATACAGCTCAAGGCGCAGTATCTCAAGAAATTGTCGCCTCTCGCTGCGTACTATTCTTGCTTTTTTTTTTTTTTTAAAAATTCAAAATATTTTTTGCTTTAACTGTCAATAAATTATACAAAAAAATGCTGCCAGATTATTAAATAAAAATCCGTTAAGTTCTTACGTAAAAAATCCATGTATTTCTTAATACGCTTATAGAGGTTAACCTATTGTGGGTTGTATTGGATGTTTGTCGTTTTTAACATACTTTAGTATGGATATAACATATTCCCTTACCAAGTTTTTGCTCTGTTTGTCAAATATAAACCATTTTATATGTTTTTTAATTTTGTGAGTTGCATAGGAAGTGGAAATGTTCGTGGGTGTAGTACGCCCATTTTAAAATGCAATTGTTAATATGCAAAATACAATTGTATGCGTCTTAGTTCTGATGTTAAATGCATTCATATCACATTTTATTTCTGTAGCTTAAATACAACCCTTTGCATAATGAATAATACGTGTCCGTGGGCGGACTTCAAGAATATTCAATAGTGCAAATCGAAAATGTATATATATCAAGCTTCATGCAATTATCTCAACCTTGTTCATCTACTCTGTTAATGGACAACACGCAGACGGACGAACGGTCAAACACACAGGGCTAAATCGACTCACGAGGTGACGCTGATCAAGAATATATACACTTTTCTATTCCGGACTCGCTTATTTCTAGGTGTTACAAACGTTTGCACAAAGTTAATATGCCATAAACTTACAGATTTGGGGTATAATGACTTGAAATGAACAATCAGGAATTTTAAAATAATAAATTCTTACTTTAAAGTGTTTGTACACTTTTCCCAATTAAAACCTCCCACATTTTGTGATAAAAATAAAATAGAACAATATGGCACCTTCACCAATTTAGACATGAAAAGACTGCTCAAAACTTTTCTAAATTGTAGGTAAGCACTGCAATACCGACAAACTTCCAATAATTTAGTTTAGACACTCAATTTAGATCAATTCGCACACAGCCTAAATTAATTTTTTACCAAAATAAAAATAAAAATTAATTCTTAACTACCATTAAAACAAATATAATTTTTTGTTGCTAAAATTGGTTCCTAGAAATGTTCGAACTTTTGAAGACGTAAATTATTTTCTTGGAATTCCACTTGTGAGTGGACAAGATAGGGAAAAATTGATAATTGTCATAAAAAAATTAAAAAAAGTCTATAAATTCCTGTTAACTTACCTTTTTTTTACTTTTTCTTACCTTTCAGGTGATATATGTATTTTTTTGAAATTCAACTTTTGGACTGCACAATGGGGCAAAAAAGTTAGATATTAAAATCGTTCAAAAATTTCTAAAAATTATCTATCGTTGACCAATTAATGAACATTACTGACCTTTTTTGATCTTTTTCATTCCTTTCAGATGATATATGTTTTATTTTGAAACACGACTTTTGGACTGCACAATGGGGTAAAATATGTAAAATTTGAAAAACTTAAAAAAATTTCTAAAAAAATTATCCATCGTTGACCAATTAACGAACATAACTGACCTTTTTTAATATTTTTCATACCTTTCAGGTGGTATTTGTATTTTTTTTGATATTCGACTTGTAGACTGCACAATGGGGCAAATAGTGTATGATCTTGAAATTTTATTAAAAAATTCATAAAAAATTTTCTATCGCTGACCAATTATTGAAGATAACTGACCTTTTTTGACCTTTTTAATATCTTTCAGGTGGTATATTTAGCTTTTAAAAATTCCACTCCTGGCTTCGACAATAGAGCAAATTGTGCATGACCTTGAAAATTTCTTAAAAAATTCATACAAAATTATCTATCACTGACCTTTTAATGGGACCAACTGACCTTTTTTGACCTTTTTCATAGCCTTCAGATGGCATCATTAGTTTTTTAAAATTCCACCAATGAGGTGCTAGCATCCCGTAGCTGTTTTCATGACTTACTCAATTGAATTTAATTATTTCGCATTCCAAGTCGCTTATTTGTTGTTTAATATCATTATTTTGTTGAATAACTAAAACCCTGTTTTCTTTAGATACTAAAATCTTAATTGGTCTGCAGAAAAGGTTAGATAAAGGGTTTTTATTTACTCAAAGTGATTTTTCAGATAACACATCAATTAACCTTAAAAGAAAAACAATACCTTGGTCATGAAAAAAATTTAAAAATTTTTAGTTTTACAAAAGCAATGAAAAATACATATTCATCACTTAATTCTTCTGTGAAGAAATTTTGCTTGTAACGGCTATTACCTGAACTGCCATCCATTCCGCATATGCAAATAAGAGACACTTTTTCCGCGGACTCTTTGGCATCACAGTGCTTAATAACACTATTTGCTGCATATCTCATAAGTGCTTTCAATTTAACTTCTGTTGTATATCCAGGTGATATCACAGGTGGAACCATACTTTTTTTAAAGTTTTGTATTGCATAAAAGCTTGGAAAAAATGTTCACTATGTCGATTGACAGCCATAAAACGTTATACTTCTCTTCTGACAGGTCCAACTCTAAATAAAGAGTCAATGCTTCTAGTGCCTATAAGCAACTTTGGTTTTTTGTTTCGTTTTTTTTCTTGCAAGTTGTAATGCATATTCTAATTCTTCTTCAGTATAATCATTCGGAAACTTTCAGTTTACAATTTCGGAAACTTTTCGTTTTTTAATTGTTGCGATAACAAATGAAACTCCTTTTTCGGCCTTCCGTGATTAGTTGCTAGGTTGCTGAAATGCAGAATTTTTAACTATGTAAAAAATATATTTATTGTTACTTATATCATCTGGATTAGAAGTATTTTACTTACTTAAAAATAGGAATTTTTCACGTGTACCAGCAGAAATCCAGCAATCAAATAAATCTCGATTAGTTATTATTGACATTTTTAATTAAAAATAACTAATTTTGTTTATTGTACTCTCTTAGTTTTCGTTGAAATAATAACGGTTAAAAGGGGTAGCATAAGTGAACATGAGAATACCCTAATATTGACAATCTAAAAATATGTTTTTAATGGTCAATTTGATAACATAAGCTTAATTTTATGCAAAAATCGTTAGTTTTTTGTAACATGACACATATATATTTTTTCTCTGTGAGAGCTTAGTGTTAATAAACTAATATGCCCCTTTGTAATATATAGAGTAATTATAGAGTGCAAAGAATTGTTTGTTTACATTTTTAAAGTGAAACAAGCACTATCAGCAAATCACTGATATTGGTAACTTCTGATTTCAAGGCCATTTTTAAAAACGAGATTACTTCTAAAATCGGAAAGGAATAGTTAACATGTTTTTTGGATCTGAAAAATTATAATTTACAGAAAATATTGCGAAAATTATAGGTGTCATTAAGTGTTATTTTTGTTCCTTATCATGTGCTAAAAAGAGTATTTTAAGGAATAATAACCTTTATTTTAATTTTTATTTTTGTCAAAAATAACATCAAAATTAGTGTAAATAAAATGTAAAGAAACATTTTTTTTAAAAATTATATACAAACTTTTGCAGAATGTAAGAAACATGGCAACAAAATAAAGTGTAATTTTTGAGAAAAAATCAATTTTAAACAATTTTTCAAAGAACGATTACTAGAAAAATCGGAAGAAATCGGATAAAGTGAAAACAGTTTCTGAACGACAAAAAACCAAAAAAAAACAAAATATTAAAATGACACTGGAGGTATTTGGACCTTTTTTCTTGTCTGCTAAAGATAGAACATTTTTAAAAATATTTTTTAAATTTTTTGATAAATTTTATTAATTTTATCAAAATGATTTCCAATTTTTTTTTCATAAAATACAAAATTCGTTCATTATTTTTTGAAAATTTAAAAAAACCATCAGTCGAATTATTTGAAAAATGTTTTCACGACATTTTTTTCTTTGAATGATGCGCAAAATCGAAAAGTTCACCAATATGAAAACCCAAAAACCGTTTACTTAAAAAGGCTGTAAATTACTTAAAACTTCCTGTATTGAAAAAATTGTGGATTCTTCATAATGAAAGTATTTCCTATCATTTGATATAGGTTTTGTAAACTACAATTTTTTTTATTTATTCCTACTGGTCAAAGTACTGTGCGGCACTAGAGCATAACAATATAAACCGAGATACCCGGGTCAAATAAAAATTTACATCGTGGCGCACACAGTGTCCACCGCTGCAATAAATCAATTTGGACCTACTCTCCCATTTTGACGATTTTTGCACATATTGTTAAAAGCTATCTAAAGGTCATGTGTGGAAAATTTCATGCAAATATCTCCATTGGTTTTCTGTCCATAGCAGCGCAAAGTTGAAGTATGTGAACAAGTGTCAAATGTGATAGTTTTCTATGTCATATTCAAAAGCTTGTTACTTATAATCTATACACCGAATGTACCTTATAAGTATTTTTTCTCATTGAGAAATGTCTCATAGACATTGAGCATTATGTAAATTAAAAAAAATTTGACAAGAAAAAATTTTTTAACAATATATTTTGAGCCAAAAAAATCAACATTTATGATTTTCCGTTAGACTTTTAGTGGCGTGCGAAGCAGAAAATCCAAATGTGTTTTACGTAGACACTTGCCGTGAAGGCTTAATTCTACGGTGCACTAAACACTGGACTGACACATTGCGTCGGCCAACGCCCCTTTGGGAGTTCAAAAGTACCAAATTAGCAAAATGTTGTGATGACATGTCGCAAGCCTTGGTTTGGGTGGAGGCCTATATAACACCTCTTCCGTACTGCGGAGTACGGCGCCCGAGTTGAGTATGAAACTCACACACCGAGCTAGGTAGCTCTGCCCGCGATATGGGTAGTAAACCATAACCACCACGAAGCTCCCCGATGGGCCAGCCCAACAAGTCAGCCTGGCAATGCCAGGGGCCGCTGACTTCCCTTGGTACCAGCAAGGCTACTGCCAGTTGAGCTCATCACTGCTCCGGACTGGTGATAAGAAAGAGTTCTTTATTCTGCCAGAATAAACCCTCAAAGATCCATCAAGTCGGATCTACGGACTAACAATCAGATGAAAAGTTATAAATAACCAATCACCTGATACGACGCCTTGTAAACACCTGACACGCGAAATTATTCAATCTGTCAAATTGCTTACTAGATGCAAGCGCATTACTGACATTAAACTCTCCATTTGCTACTTGAATAATGCCCATGGAACCTAAATCTCGAATATCTTCGTAAAGAGGACATTCGCACAACACATGGGACCAATCCTCGAGAATTGATCCACAGTGGCAGCCTTCAGTTGCGCTGAGATTCCGCTTATGCAAAAATGCATTAAGAGAATCATGGTCAGTCAACAGGAAGCCCAGACTTAGGGAGAACCTAAAATCTGGACGACCTTCCACAAAAGTCACGTCACGTATAAACTGGTAGGTTACTCTACCATTCTAACTCTGACTCCATCTAGATTGCCATCTAGATGTAGCGCATAGTTTTAGCATAGCCTTTATCTCAATCGAGCTCAAATTCCTACCTAGCACGTCCGGAGCCCAATCAGGAGCCAACCAGGGCAAACCCCTACGAATACAGTATGCAATGCTGGTTTGCATTACCACCAAATCCAAGGGCAGTACCCCCATCAACACCTGAAGTGTATCCGTAGAGTATCCTTAGAGTATCCTTAGTGTATCCTTAGTGTATCCTTACCTCATACCACTGACGGTATTGCTTGGCATATTTCCATCGCAAGGTTATAAAGCCAATTCCCAAATGAAGGGACATCATGAGTATCAGAAACTTGATTTTTTTCCGTAGCCCACTTAAGTTTTAAGCTTGGTGGCAATTTTTCAACGAATTCCTTTATGAGCATAGGATTTCGCCGGTGATCTTCACACCCAGGTGATTCTAAAGCACCACATAAATTTTGAACTTCAATTGAATATGCAACTATCGCATCAAAATTACCATCTTTAAGGTCAGAGCAAATGCGCACCTTCGCAAGCAAGTCGTCGATTATAAGTTCAGGACGACCAAATAGTGACTGCAATCGATTTAACACTTCTTGCTCAAATTCACCCTTAATCAGCTTATCTTTTACGACGTTGCGTGCTTGGCCCTCAAGGCATTTGCGTAACCGAGTCATGTTTTCACTAGCGGTGAACCCGCAGGCCAATGTTGTTTCTCGGTAAGCACTTATAAACAAAGGCCAATCACTCGGATCTCCATTAAATTTTGGCATCCGTAGGGCAGTACCCCCATCAACACCTGAAGTGTATCCGTAGAGACCGTACGGCACACCGGCATAAATCCTATCAAAATCACTCTCTGACATGAGAGTATCTTGCGGTAGCCAGCAGCAGAACTGACTATGTCGCCCCACACAGGCGAACCATAAATTGCACAAGCAACAAATAGCCCACCATACATGAGACGGACAGCCCGCCTACTGAGACCCCAATCACTCCTCAATATCCTACGTACTACCACAGTCAACATACGCTCTCTTAACTTCTCTAGGTGCACCAAGAAGTTCATCCTTTCTCTCATGTGGATCCCCAAGTACTTGACCTCATTCACTTACCTGAGACCCACACCCTCCAAGCTGACAAAAGGAGGTCGACCGCGTGATAATTTGCCCTTGAGCAACATCATCACCGTCTTGTCCCTTACCACACTAACCCCTACCTGTGCACCCCAAGCATTTATGGCAACCATAACCTCACTTGCCTTGGTTTCAAGCTTAGCTCGAGAACAACCAATACAAGAAGATCATCAGCATTCGCACAGTACTTAGATATATGTTGAAGCCGCCGCAATAAGGGATCCATCATGAGATTCCATATAAATGGACCACAGATAGAACCCTGCGGACAGCCACGAACAACATCTATCCCTACTGTTTGGTTTACACCTATCACGCATGCTTTCCTACCCGAGAAATAGCTCTGCCAAAGCTTAATCTCCCGGAAATCCAACTTCCTTAGCCTGTCTATCACCTTTTCCCAGCTTAGATGTCAAAAGCACCCATAAAATCAATAAATAACCCCAAAACATATTTGGAGCTACTCTCATTTACGGTACTTCTAACGTACAGCCAGACATCTTCGACGCTCTTTCCCTTGCGGAAACCAAATTGCCTATCTATTATAAAATATAAGTTTTATTGAATCATGCTCACAATCGAGAGCATCATGTGTTATTGCTCATTCGTATCACCGGCAAGCAACGATTTCGTTTTGTAGCATCAAAAACAAAATTAAAAGAACATTACTTCAAGTTTTCTGCTAAAGTAAAGCAGATTCCTTTCAAATAGCTTTGAAAAGTAAATTACATTAAATTTAAAAGAAAATGCAGTACATATATTCTCTGTGTACGAGCTCTAAGACGACATTGACTTAGTCCATCTTATAACAATTCAGCGATTACGTTGGCTGGGTCATGTATTTCGTATGGATGAAGAAGCTCCAGCGAAAAAGGTGTTTGAGGCGAAAGCCGAGGGTCGACGACGTATAGGAAGACCATGCCTCCGATGGATTGACCAGGCCGAGGAAGCCCTTACCGCGCTTGGTGTAAGAAATTGGAGATGGCGCGCGCGAAGCAGAAACGCCTGGTGAGAGCTGATGAAGTCGGCCGTAACCAGTCAACGGGTTGTCATGGCCACCTAAGTAAGTAAGTTATTTATTTTTAAGTAGATTTATAAAGATATTGGTGTGATAGGTGTTTAAATCCTGGAAATTTTAAGAATACGGAAAATCGGCAAAATTAAATTTTGTTGGGAATGGAAGATTGACCAATTTACAGATTACAATAATAAATAAAGCAAATTGGAGCAGACCTAAATGCGTTTGATCCATCTTAAACCGAATCTAACTTCAAAACGGAAAATCTACGTTATGTCTATTATCCTGTAAGAAGAAGTTTCTTTGGTGAAACAAATAGCTTTACCGATTTTCATCCAAGAAAATTGGTCTTCTGGATCCAAATTCGTTGTCGGTTTGGCACTATCTTGTCTGTGGGTTCCGGAAATTGGTGTTCGCAACTGCGAACACTGGCTGCATTAAGGTTCCTTGAAAAAAAAAGTTTCATTTGTACCCATCCTAAAATGAACCTTGATGTATTTTATGATGATTCCCAAAATATTTTGGCTAGACCAAAATCCGTCAGTGAGCTAAACCATTTTGCAAAAACCTCCAGAAATCATGTTTTCCGTATATATATTAACTCGTGTAATAGTTGTAAACAAATAAACCGTCTCAAATTATAGGTCTGAAAAAGTTCGTTCAATCTGTATCAAAAATTTGAAAATATTTGCAATTGGCTTAAGTATAATTAAGTTTTCATGCATTTTTTTTTAATTATTTTCACAAAAATTCAAATAACTTTATTATTTTTTATACGATCGCCGTTATCAAGATATCGTTGGAAAGGTATGCACTGCAGTCATATATTTTGGACTTTTTTTTTGTTTAATAAAGTGTGGCTCTTATTTTATTTCTCCATTTGTGTGCAGTTTACCTGAAAATAATATTTTCAAAATCCAAAATACTGTATTTTTTTATTTCAAGCGTTTGTTTCAATGTAGAATTTTTGAAAATTATATAAAAACTAAGAAAAAATCATGAAAAACATCATTATCTTTAATCCAATTGCAAATTTAACAAAATTTTTGATGCAGATTGAAAGAACTTTTTCAGGCCTATAATTTGAGACAGTTTATTTATTTACATATATTACACTAGCCAGTATATAAACGGAAAACATGATTTATGGAGGTTTTTGCAAAATGGTTTAGCACACTGACAGATTTTGGTATAGCCAAAATATTTTGGGAATGATCAAAGAATACATCAAGGTTCATTTAAAAATGGGTACAAATGGAACTTTTTTTTCTTCATACAAGTCGAGGCACCTTAATGTGCATATATTAAATGCTCATAAATATGTTAAAAATCAAAATAATAACTAATGAAAAATATTTCAAAATATATTTATTAACACATTAACTTTATTAGCTTATTGTCTCTTATATTAAATGAAATTTTTCAAAGCATTGTGGATGCAAATGAACATTGCATTTTTGGCACATCCACTTGATTGGTTTGCCACACCCTTTAAGTTGACACCTTCGAGGTTTTCCTTGTGGCTGAACTATTGGAATATGTTCCCCTACAATACGTGGCAATTGGTAAGTAACGCTTTGTCGGATCTTTCTTCAGCGAATTCAGCATCTGACGGCGAACTTAATAGCAAAGCTTTGCTTACGCTCACTCTGAAATCTTTTTGAGACAACATATTTTTATTTCTGCTTTTTCCATAAAGCAATGTAGTTTCCACGCATTAGGGACTGATGAACTTAGAACAGAAATAAATAACGGCCAATACCACTTCTTAGACCTAATATTTATTCTGAAATTTGAAACGGCATTGTCGTTTACTCCCCCAATCCCATTGTTGTATGAGCTGAAAAGCAATGGTTGTGGGACATTCTCATATTTTTTAAAATTTTTTTCCATCGCTTTACGCTGCGCATCGGTTCAATTTGTTCGAAGTTGGTGAGAACCGTCACCCCTATGTTGTCTGCCCAACGACAAACCAATACAGAATTTGTTCTATCAAACTGGGGCTTTACTCTGTAACGCGATTCGAAAGTTAAATTGTTCGAATTCGGAATTATGACTCTCTGCAAATCGATTTTCGCAATCAATATTTTGACGTATCTTCTGTTTCTTTACATTTATTTTCGCATTTTTGACGTTTAAAAGTCAGTAATACTAACTTTAACTGAATATTTGATGAAACGATAAGTTAAACTCACTGTCACGAATGCAAAAAAGTAACACAGTACGATTTAACTTTCGAATCGCATTTAATTTTCGAATCGCATTACTTTTCGAATCACATTACAGAGTAAGGCCCCTGATAATCACTTTCTCCTCGCTTCAACTGCATTCCTGTGCGTAGTGGGGCTTTTGCAATACGATTTGGACGAACGGTTCCCGTGGCGCAAAACCTTTTTTCACTTAAAAGGCACATCAAATAATATGATGTAAAAAAGTTGTCAAAATATATTTAATATAGAATGGGATCTTCTACACATTCCAACAGTCTTAAAACAACGTCTGCACCCAAACCAATTTGACGATTATAGTTTTCACTCAAACCGGAATATGGTATACAATTAAACAAATAACCGCCAGAAGAACACAAAAACCAAATTTTGTACCCAAAACGAATTGGTTCCCCGCAAGGGATGCCAAATGTTAAAGATTTATAAATTGCAAAATATTAAACTGAATTCAACATTGTTAATTGAAAACATTTGTGCCCACGTTCGATTTTAAAACAGGATCTTTTTATTCAACTCAATAATAACTAACTTTGATACTTCAATGTGTATGAGAATAGTGCAAGAATAGAGAGAGAATATGAAACAATGTAATGACAATTAATAGTACTAAATATGTTACGATAAAGGTTGCTTGAAGATCCTTAACAAAAGCTTTTTGAAAACGTCGCGATAAATACGATTCTATTCAATTTAGCAATTTGACAGGAAACCCAATAAGCTTAAGTTTTTTAATAGAAGATTGGGATTGACGCTGTCAAAAGCTTTGCTAAAGTCCGTTTAAATAAAGTCAGTCTGTTTTCCCAAAGTAAAACCATTTATTACACGAGTTGTAAACTCCAAAAGGTTTGTTGAAGTTGATTTACCCTTTAAAAAACCATGTTGAGTGACAGAAATGGAGGAAGATATGAAGGGGGTTAGTTGTTCAGTTATGATTTTCTCAAATAATTAAGGGATTGCGCTTTATTTGGCGATGCCTCAGTAGTTAGTGAGATCAATTTTGGAGCCAGATTTATGAAGGGGTATAATTTATGAATCTTTCCATATAATTGGAAAATGTCCACTTTGCAAGATATATTAAACATGTTTGATAGAGGAGCACACAGGTTGCTAGCACATTCCTTTAGAATGCAACTCGGAATTTCATCAGGCCCAGTCGAAAAAGGGCATTTAACTTCACGAAGGTAATGCATAACAACAATTGAATCTATTATTGGAGTTTTAAAAGAGTTAGCTAGAGGTAAATAAGGATGCTCAGTACACATAT
Organism: Tetanocera ferruginea; assembly: GCA_958299015.1. Lineage (NCBI taxonomy): Eukaryota > Metazoa > Arthropoda > Insecta > Diptera > Sciomyzidae > Tetanocera > Tetanocera ferruginea. Next base: position 61,508,992 of record OY282642.1, read on the forward strand.
TAAATGGTATAATGGAGTAAGTTGACTTCAAGAAGCTTGCAAACATGTTGGAAATAACATTGTCACAAGACGATTCCTCTTGATTGAATCTCATAAGGGGTGAAAAATTTGTGGCCTTACGTTTTGAATTAACAAAAGTATAGAAGAGTTTCGGATTACACTGGTTTACAGCCAATATGTACTTTGAATGCCACTATTCTTTTCTCATGTAAAATCGGTCGCTAATTACGAAAAAAAATTTTTTTTTTTTCTGTCACTCCGTTTTCGAGATATTGCTCACTGTAGGGTTTTCAACGAAAAAAAAAAGTTGGTTCCACTTAATTGCATATATCTCCAGAACCAACAACAGTAATCAAACAAATGATATATCAAATAAAAGCTAATAAAATTTCTTACAAACAATGCAAACATAATTTTTTGGTCGAGCTGTTAGTTTTGGCGGAATAAATTCAAATTTCGGGGATTTTTTTAATTTTCAGAAAAATTTCCAAAAAAAGTCAAAATAGTTGCAAATTTCGTTAAGAAATCAAAATATTTTGTTGCTTTTGATATTTTTTACTAAAAACCTTTATTTTTCCAAAAAAAATAAGCTATTGTTGAAGAAAATCTATTGAGAAATGAAAAAGTTGTGTTCAATGGAACGAAAGAACCCAAATTGTGTGATTATCAATTTATGCATTTGGACTAATTTTATTGCCATAAAAAAAAAACTCGCGTGTAGCAACGTACACGTGGCAGAAGTGAAACTTCTTTAACAGTAAGAAATAAGAGAGATTTTAGTGTGAAATAGAGAGAGAAAGTATCTGAAAAGAAATTCAATCAATATGAAATGGAATAATAATTTGTTGATTCAATATTTGCATCCAGGGACCGTACCGAATATGGTTTTTGTCGAAAGTGTCACATATTAACTTTTATCCCTTAATTTTTATTTTTTCCGACAAAAATAACAGTTTTTTGTGCCTTATAGTTTTTTTTGGGCAAAAATAACAGTTATTTTCTGCCGTTTATTTTTCGGTCAAAAATATCAGGTAATTTATATTTATTCAAGTCATTTTACCGATAAAAAAATTTTGTTATTATTATGTTCATCTCATCGGTGAGACATTTTACACATGGTGTCAACAGTTTAATCTGTCAAGCGGCCTTTAAGAAAACACAAATTGCTTGATATTTTTGACCGAAAAAATTAAAGTCACAAAATAACTGCTATTTTTGACCGATAAAATAAAAGTCAAAAGTAACCTTTATTTTTCCTCGAAATATACTAGGCAAGAAATTAACTTTTAAAGAATCAGTTTCAAATTTAGAAGCGACTTAATATTCGTGAGGCTGAGATCATTTGTAACATAATGGTATATTTGAAAAAGTCTTTCGACAATTTTTTTCATTTGAAAATTGTAAAATAACAGTTATTTTCGGTACTTGTTTTAGTTCAGTTGGTGTTTTAGTTGCTTTCGAATGTCTTCTCAACATTGTTACTTTTTGAATGCTGGATTGCATTTGTATAGTACTCTTTGAAGGAGCCTCCGAAAGCAGAGGCAAATCTTGTTCATTATTACCTCCTGCTTCCTGATCATAATAATTGCTATGTTGAGTGAGGGCCTCGTAAAACAGCGAACGTTGATTGTTGAGTGCATCAACTTGGTTGGCTTTCAAATTTTGTTGAGATGCATCAGTGTGTTTTTTGGGGATTGGTTCTTTGTAGATTCACCAAAATACACTGATGTTTCGTAAAAATACATTTTGAAACTCAGCCGTTGTTGCAATCACCTTACCTTCATCATTAGTTGCAGACCCAGCTGCGGCTGTATTCTTAAGAGCTCTAATTCGCTCTCTATATACACGAACGCGTTCTGCTCCTGTTTCAGCTATTTTTCAATTTTTTTCCGTGCATACTTGTAGGATGAAAATTAATGTTACGGTTATGTTAATAATGTAACGTTAATGTTAATCTAATGTTAATGTTAATTATGTTATTTTCAGTATGTTACGCGTTCAGTTTTAATTAAATTTTGTTTGGCTATTTATCATGTGCCTACGTGGCGTAAACGCATAGATTCCGGCTCATAAGCAACGATGTTCGGGGTTAAATTCTCGGCAGCGGCAGTAATTTTTTTTAATTTTCATATGAATTGAAAACGTTAGCCTAGCGTCACGAAAAAGGACCTTGAAATTTCACTCGCCGCCAAAGAAGTTTCACTTCAAAAAATGAGAATTAAAGGTTTTTGTTATAAAATCATATATTCTTAATTTTTATTGTTCTTTTAATAATTTACATTATAATCGTCGCCCATCATTCCTTTGTACCAAAATCCTTGGTACCGATTCTCAATTACTTTCATCTGTTGGTGGAATCTTTCCCCATGTTCGTCGCTCTCGTCACCGAGATTCTTCGCTTTCTTTGTCTAACGCCTTGACAGTGTTTTTCATAAGTCCAAGTTTGATGTGCAACGGTGGGAGAATTATGTTTTCCTTTTTGACGAGTGGAACGTTTTTGGCGTTGCTCTCTCCAACTTTCGACTCAATTCTTTCTGGCCAGTCCTTATTGTAATAGTGGTGTTCACGTGCTCAACTATCCCACTTGCATAGAAAACAGCAGTACTTTGTGTAGCCACTCTGTAAACCACAAAGCATACCAACGACTTTGAGATCAGAACATATTTTCCAGTCGTGTTGTTCATATTTAATACATGTCAATAGCTTCGCCATTGTTTCGTACGTTTCCTTTGTGTTGACTTCATGTGCGATCGGAATCGATGGCTTTTTGTTTCCTATATGAAGTAATACCGCCTTCAAGCTCACTTTGCTGCCATCAATAAAAAAACGCCACTCTTTGGGAATGTACGGCTGACCAAAGGTATTAAATAAGCCAGGAATGTCTACGCAATAGCAGATATTGTCATTCATAGTGATGTGTATAGCAAACGGTTTTTCACGATTTCTATAGTATGTCACCTTAACATCGGGTCTCAAAAAGTTGAATTGTTGCAAACGAGAACCATGCAATTCCGATTTTTCCTTTGACAGTTCCAAATCTCTTATCCAATCATTCAGCTGCGCTTGTGATAAAAGATGGGTTGTGTTTTCAGTTGTAATAGTACTACCACCTGTGGTTCCTTCCGACTCCATTGAATCTACGGATTTTCGATTGTTTTCGCGTGTTGAATCGGGACAAGTAGGATATGGAACATCGTCAGAATGAGATACTGGCAATGTAACAATCGGGACAGTGGCGTATATCACTCGTTTGTGTTTTCCAACACCAGTCACTTTGGCCAGACAAAAATAGCAATCGTTTAGGTGGCAAAACGGTTGTCTCCAGATCATCGGAACATCGAATTTCATGTATCGTTTTTTACCCGAGCTCCATTCAGACAATATTAATTTGCACGATTGACACAAAATACTTGGCGTCCATGATTCACCAATGTTCTCAGCCGCAATACCAAAATAATGTAGATATGACATTTGGAGTAAATTCGTAAAATTGACTCGTTTCTTTTCGAAAGTAAGTTCACCGCACACGTAGCAGAAAATATCTGGGTAGTTTTTACACTGGAATTCTCGCAGTCTTTTACTCATTTTATTTTGAAGTATATCTTATTTTTTCCTTTCGTTACAAATTGTGCGTCCCTTTGTTTGCCATGTTTTTTAGTATAATGCATGAATATTTTTGCTTTTATGCATCTCGAAAGTGCTACAGGTACAATAAAGGTAGGTAGGTCCACGACTCAGAGCGCGACCGCCGAAACTGTCAAAAAAAACACAAAATAAGTATTCACATGGCATAATAACAACAGGTAGGCTCTCTTTCTTATAGCCATAAGTGTCGAAATCAGACGTTTTGCTGTGACGGTTTCGACGGTTGCACTCTCAGTCGTGAGCCTACCTGTTTTTATTGTAGCGTGTTTGTTCTTATCTTTTCTTTCGCAAAACTCTTGACTTGATTCCTATGAAGAATAAAAATTAAAAATAAAAAATTATAGTACAATAACCCAATTTATTTAGATGGCAATAAAATTTGTAAAAAAAACATAACTTGGGTGCTTTCGTTCCATTAAACACAACTTTTTCATTTCTCAATAGATTTTCTTCAACAATAGCTTATTTTTTTGGAAAAACAAAGGCTCTTAGTAAAAAATATCAAAAGTAAAAAAATATTTTGATTTCTTAACGAAATTTGCAACTATTTTGTCTTTTTTTGGAAATTTTTCTGAAAAATAAAAAAAATCCCCGATATTTGAATTAATTCCGCCAAAACTAACAGCTCGACCAAAACATGATGTTTGCATTGTTTGTAAAAATTTTATTAGCTTTTGTTTGATATATCATTTGTTTTATTACTGTTGTTGGTTCAGGAGATATATGCAATTAAGTGGAACCAACTTTTTTTTTTCGTTGAAAACCCTACAGTGGGCAATATCTCGAAAACGGAGTGACAGAAAAAAAAAATTTTTTTTTCGGTATCAGCGACCGATTTTACATGAGAAAAGAATAGTGGCATTCAAAGTTCAAACAACTTTTCGTTATTTGTAAACCAGTTTTATCAGATATTTATATGAATTTGAATGGAATTAAAAACAGCATATCTGTGAATGATAATATGAAATATGAAATATTAAAAGGGTTTGTAATTTATTTGCAAGTTTTATGCAAAGTCCTTTTGAATACGTTTTTTCACATCGATAAAAACATCATGGTTTTCATGAGCTACGGGATGCTAGCACCTCATTGGTGGAATTTTAAAAAACTAATGATGCCATTTAAAAGCTATGAAAAAGTCAAAAAAGGTCAGTCGGTCCCATTAAAAGGTCAGTGATAGATAATTTTTTATGAATTTTTTAAGAAATTTTCAAGGTCATGCACAATTTGCTCTATTGTGGAAGCCAGAAGTGGAATTTTTAAAAACTAAATATACCACCTGAAAGATATTAAAAAGGTCAGTTATCTCCAATAATTGGTCAGCAATAGAAATTTTTTTATGCATTTTTTAAGAAAATTTCAAGGTCATATACTATTTGCCCCATTGTGCGGTCCACAAGTCGAATATCAAAAAAATACAAATACCACCTGAAAGGTATGAAAAATATTAAAAAAGGTCAGTTATGTTCGTTTATTGGTCAACGATGGATAATTTTTTAGAAATTTTTTTAAGTTTTTCAAATTTTACATATTTTGCCCCATTGTGCAGTCCACAAGTCGAATTTTAAAAAAGTACATAAATCACCTGAAAGGTATGAAAAAGATTAAAAAAGGTCAGTTATGTTCATTAATTTGTCAACGATAGATAATTTTTGAGAAATTTTTGAACGATTTTCATATTTTAACTATTTTACCCCATTGTGCAGTATACAAGTCGAATTTCAAAAAAATACATATACCACCTGAAAGGTATGAAAAATATTAAAAAAGGTCAGGTAAGTTCGTTAATTGGTCAACGATGGATAATTTTTAAAAAATTTTTTTCAATTTTTCAAATTTTACATATTTTGCCCCGGGAGACAATCGGATTAGAAGCGACTTAAGGGGGTCTTCTCATTGAGCAACTTTTTTTTTGACTTTTTTTGCAGCTTGGGTAGTTGTGAATATGCCCCTAAAAGGATTTTTAGAAATTCGAAATACTTTAGAAGATACAGCATTTTTTGTGAAGCAAGGTCTTCGTCAAAATGAGCTATTTTTTTCGCCTCATTTTCGAACGAAGCGGCATAAAGTAACCACCGAATTCTGTTGAAAATGTTTATTGTTAGGTAAAAACGTGTTTGCACACATATTCATACAAACATACGAATACACATTTCTGCTGATTTTAGGGGTTGAAGCATTTTTTGAGTCCAGGTGTTCAACTGAAAGCACCATTAAGTTCAAACTTTAAACGCGTTTATCTCGAAACCACGTTTTTCGAACTGGCGGCCATGATATCTCCAGTTCAACTGAACCGATTTTCATGAAACAAAGTGGAATCGACGCAGAATTGTCACCATTCTCGGGTGAACCTCGACCATAATTTTAAAAAATTTTTTATTATTTTTTTTTACACTAAACTACAAAAAAAAAGCCCGAAATTGAATTTTTTTTTGAATGGCCGCCATTTTGTCAAAAAAAAATCACAAAATTAAGCTTGAGGTTCACCCGAGAATTACATCTATACTGATTATAACCCCGTTTTTTTTTTCATTTCAGGCGCTCCGGAGACCCGGAATCGTGGCCGCCGTGACGACACCTTTTTTTTTCACCACCAACTTTGAAGTCTCATTACTTTTTGAACAGCCCACGTATCGAGGCAAAAAAAATTTTTTTATTTACTTTGAAACTTTTGTAATACAATAAATAAAAAAAGTTTTCAATTATTCTTTGCGTTTTCAAATAAGAATTTTTTTAAAACTGTTACTCCATCCGCTGCCATATATGTTAAAAATGTTTATAAGTTAAAATATGTTAAAAAGCTTTCCAAAATAATATGAATGAATTGATCAGTTATCATTCCAAATAATATATTGTTACTGAAATAAAAATATTTTTATGTTAAGGCTGTGTGCGAATTGATCTAAAATTTAGAAAATGACTTGTCTTTTCATTGGAAAGTTCCAGCCCTGCAATAATTTAGAAAAAAAGCTGATAAAACTGTGCGAACACATATTTGACAACTAAATTTTTGACAACTAAAGTATATTGCGGTAGCATTTGTTTTGATTTGTATTTTTGTTTTCTGTGTTTTGAAAAAAAATAATTTAAATGAAATCAAGTGCAAGTTATTCGGGTTCTACAATAAATGGAAGAAAACATCAAATCAATACAGCTCAAGGCGCAGTATCTCAAGAAATTGTCGCCTCTCGCTGCGTACTATTCTTGCTTTTTTTTTTTTTTTAAAAATTCAAAATATTTTTTGCTTTAACTGTCAATAAATTATACAAAAAAATGCTGCCAGATTATTAAATAAAAATCCGTTAAGTTCTTACGTAAAAAATCCATGTATTTCTTAATACGCTTATAGAGGTTAACCTATTGTGGGTTGTATTGGATGTTTGTCGTTTTTAACATACTTTAGTATGGATATAACATATTCCCTTACCAAGTTTTTGCTCTGTTTGTCAAATATAAACCATTTTATATGTTTTTTAATTTTGTGAGTTGCATAGGAAGTGGAAATGTTCGTGGGTGTAGTACGCCCATTTTAAAATGCAATTGTTAATATGCAAAATACAATTGTATGCGTCTTAGTTCTGATGTTAAATGCATTCATATCACATTTTATTTCTGTAGCTTAAATACAACCCTTTGCATAATGAATAATACGTGTCCGTGGGCGGACTTCAAGAATATTCAATAGTGCAAATCGAAAATGTATATATATCAAGCTTCATGCAATTATCTCAACCTTGTTCATCTACTCTGTTAATGGACAACACGCAGACGGACGAACGGTCAAACACACAGGGCTAAATCGACTCACGAGGTGACGCTGATCAAGAATATATACACTTTTCTATTCCGGACTCGCTTATTTCTAGGTGTTACAAACGTTTGCACAAAGTTAATATGCCATAAACTTACAGATTTGGGGTATAATGACTTGAAATGAACAATCAGGAATTTTAAAATAATAAATTCTTACTTTAAAGTGTTTGTACACTTTTCCCAATTAAAACCTCCCACATTTTGTGATAAAAATAAAATAGAACAATATGGCACCTTCACCAATTTAGACATGAAAAGACTGCTCAAAACTTTTCTAAATTGTAGGTAAGCACTGCAATACCGACAAACTTCCAATAATTTAGTTTAGACACTCAATTTAGATCAATTCGCACACAGCCTAAATTAATTTTTTACCAAAATAAAAATAAAAATTAATTCTTAACTACCATTAAAACAAATATAATTTTTTGTTGCTAAAATTGGTTCCTAGAAATGTTCGAACTTTTGAAGACGTAAATTATTTTCTTGGAATTCCACTTGTGAGTGGACAAGATAGGGAAAAATTGATAATTGTCATAAAAAAATTAAAAAAAGTCTATAAATTCCTGTTAACTTACCTTTTTTTTACTTTTTCTTACCTTTCAGGTGATATATGTATTTTTTTGAAATTCAACTTTTGGACTGCACAATGGGGCAAAAAAGTTAAAATATGAAAATCGTTCAAAAATTTCTAAAAATTATCTATCGTTGACCAATTAATGAACATTACTGACCTTTTTTGATCTTTTTCATTCCTTTCAGATGATATATGTTTTATTTTGAAACACGACTTTTGGACTGCACAATGGGGTAAAATATGTAAAATTTGAAAAACTTAAAAAAATTTCTAAAAAAATTATCCATCGTTGACCAATTAACGAACATAACTGACCTTTTTTAATATTTTTCATACCTTTCAGGTGGTATTTGTATTTTTTTTGATATTCGACTTGTAGACTGCACAATGGGGCAAATAGTGTATGATCTTGAAATTTTATTAAAAAATTCATAAAAAATTTTCTATCGCTGACCAATTATTGAAGATAACTGACCTTTTTTGACCTTTTTAATATCTTTCAGGTGGTATATTTAGCTTTTAAAAATTCCACTCCTGGCTTCGACAATAGAGCAAATTGTGCATGACCTTGAAAATTTCTTAAAAAATTCATACAAAATTATCTATCACTGACCTTTTAATGGGACCAACTGACCTTTTTTGACCTTTTTCATAGCCTTCAGATGGCATCATTAGTTTTTTAAAATTCCACCAATGAGGTGCTAGCATCCCGTAGCTGTTTTCATGACTTACTCAATTGAATTTAATTATTTCGCATTCCAAGTCGCTTATTTGTTGTTTAATATCATTATTTTGTTGAATAACTAAAACCCTGTTTTCTTTAGATACTAAAATCTTAATTGGTCTGCAGAAAAGGTTAGATAAAGGGTTTTTATTTACTCAAAGTGATTTTTCAGATAACACATCAATTAACCTTAAAAGAAAAACAATACCTTGGTCATGAAAAAAATTTAAAAATTTTTAGTTTTACAAAAGCAATGAAAAATACATATTCATCACTTAATTCTTCTGTGAAGAAATTTTGCTTGTAACGGCTATTACCTGAACTGCCATCCATTCCGCATATGCAAATAAGAGACACTTTTTCCGCGGACTCTTTGGCATCACAGTGCTTAATAACACTATTTGCTGCATATCTCATAAGTGCTTTCAATTTAACTTCTGTTGTATATCCAGGTGATATCACAGGTGGAACCATACTTTTTTTAAAGTTTTGTATTGCATAAAAGCTTGGAAAAAATGTTCACTATGTCGATTGACAGCCATAAAACGTTATACTTCTCTTCTGACAGGTCCAACTCTAAATAAAGAGTCAATGCTTCTAGTGCCTATAAGCAACTTTGGTTTTTTGTTTCGTTTTTTTTCTTGCAAGTTGTAATGCATATTCTAATTCTTCTTCAGTATAATCATTCGGAAACTTTCAGTTTACAATTTCGGAAACTTTTCGTTTTTTAATTGTTGCGATAACAAATGAAACTCCTTTTTCGGCCTTCCGTGATTAGTTGCTAGGTTGCTGAAATGCAGAATTTTTAACTATGTAAAAAATATATTTATTGTTACTTATATCATCTGGATTAGAAGTATTTTACTTACTTAAAAATAGGAATTTTTCACGTGTACCAGCAGAAATCCAGCAATCAAATAAATCTCGATTAGTTATTATTGACATTTTTAATTAAAAATAACTAATTTTGTTTATTGTACTCTCTTAGTTTTCGTTGAAATAATAACGGTTAAAAGGGGTAGCATAAGTGAACATGAGAATACCCTAATATTGACAATCTAAAAATATGTTTTTAATGGTCAATTTGATAACATAAGCTTAATTTTATGCAAAAATCGTTAGTTTTTTGTAACATGACACATATATATTTTTTCTCTGTGAGAGCTTAGTGTTAATAAACTAATATGCCCCTTTGTAATATATAGAGTAATTATAGAGTGCAAAGAATTGTTTGTTTACATTTTTAAAGTGAAACAAGCACTATCAGCAAATCACTGATATTGGTAACTTCTGATTTCAAGGCCATTTTTAAAAACGAGATTACTTCTAAAATCGGAAAGGAATAGTTAACATGTTTTTTGGATCTGAAAAATTATAATTTACAGAAAATATTGCGAAAATTATAGGTGTCATTAAGTGTTATTTTTGTTCCTTATCATGTGCTAAAAAGAGTATTTTAAGGAATAATAACCTTTATTTTAATTTTTATTTTTGTCAAAAATAACATCAAAATTAGTGTAAATAAAATGTAAAGAAACATTTTTTTTAAAAATTATATACAAACTTTTGCAGAATGTAAGAAACATGGCAACAAAATAAAGTGTAATTTTTGAGAAAAAATCAATTTTAAACAATTTTTCAAAGAACGATTACTAGAAAAATCGGAAGAAATCGGATAAAGTGAAAACAGTTTCTGAACGACAAAAAACCAAAAAAAAACAAAATATTAAAATGACACTGGAGGTATTTGGACCTTTTTTCTTGTCTGCTAAAGATAGAACATTTTTAAAAATATTTTTTAAATTTTTTGATAAATTTTATTAATTTTATCAAAATGATTTCCAATTTTTTTTTCATAAAATACAAAATTCGTTCATTATTTTTTGAAAATTTAAAAAAACCATCAGTCGAATTATTTGAAAAATGTTTTCACGACATTTTTTTCTTTGAATGATGCGCAAAATCGAAAAGTTCACCAATATGAAAACCCAAAAACCGTTTACTTAAAAAGGCTGTAAATTACTAAAACTTCCTGTATTGAAAAAATTGTGGATTCTTCATAATGAAAGTATTTCCTATCATTTGATATAGGTTTTGTAAACTACAATTTTTTTTATTTATTCCTACTGGTCAAAGTACTGTGCGGCACTAGAGCATAACAATATAAACCGAGATACCCGGGTCAAATAAAAATTTACATCGTGGCGCACACAGTGTCCACCGCTGCAATAAATCAATTTGGACCTACTCTCCCATTTTGACGATTTTTGCACATATTGTTAAAAGCTATCTAAAGGTCATGTGTGGAAAATTTCATGCAAATATCTCCATTGGTTTTCTGTCCATAGCAGCGCAAAGTTGAAGTATGTGAACAAGTGTCAAATGTGATAGTTTTCTATGTCATATTCAAAAGCTTGTTACTTATAATCTATACACCGAATGTACCTTATAAGTATTTTTTCTCATTGAGAAATGTCTCATAGACATTGAGCATTATGTAAATTAAAAAAAATTTGACAAGAAAACATTTTTTAACAATATATTTTGAGCCAAAAAAATCAACATTTATGATTTTCCGTTAGACTTTTAGTGGCGTGCGAAGCAGAAAATCCAAATGTGTTTTACGTAGACACTTGCCGTGAAGGCTTAATTCTACGGTGCACTAAACACTGGACTGACACATTGCGTCGGCCAACGCCCCTTTGGGAGTTCAAAAGTACCAAATTAGCAAAATGTTGTGATGACATGTCGCAAGCCTTGGTTTGGGTGGAGGCCTATATAACACCTCTTCCGTACTGCGGAGTACGGCGCCCGAGTTGAGTATGAAACTCACACACCGAGCTAGGTAGCTCTGCCCGCGATATGGGTAGTAAACCATAACCACCACGAAGCTCCCCGATGGGCCAGCCCAACAAGTCAGCCTGGCAATGCCAGGGGCCGCTGACTTCCCTTGGTACCAGCAAGGCTACTGCCAGTTGAGCTCATCACTGCTCCGGACTGGTGATAAGAAAGAGTTCTTTATTCTGCCAGAATAAACCCTCAAAGATCCATCAAGTCGGATCTACGGACTAACAATCAGATGAAAAGTTATAAATAACCAATCACCTGATACGACGCCTTGTAAACACCTGACACGCGAAATTATTCAATCTGTCAAATTGCTTACTAGATGCAAGCGCATTACTGACATTAAACTCTCCATTTGCTACTTGAATAATGCCCATGGAACCTAAATCTCGAATATCTTCGTAAAGAGGACATTCGCACAACACATGGGACCAATCCTCGAGAATTGATCCACAGTGGCAGCCTTCAGTTGCACTGAGATTCCGCTTATGCAAAAATGCATTAAGAGAATCATGGTCAGTCAACAGGAAGCCCAGACTTAGGGAGAACCTAAAATCTGGACGACCTTCCACAAAAGTCACGTCACGTATAAACTGGTAGGTTACTCTACCATTCTAACTCTGACTCCATCTAGATTGCCATCTAGATGTAGCGCATAGTTTTAGCATAGCCTTTATCTCAATCGAGCTCAAATTCCTACCTAGCACGTCCGGAGCCCAATCAGGAGCCAACCAGGGCAAACCCCTACGAATACAGTATGCAATGCTGGTTTGCATTACCACCAAATCCAAGGGCAGTACCCCCATCAACACCTGAAGTGTATCCGTAGAGTATCCTTAGAGTATCCTTAGTGTATCCTTAGTGTATCCTTACCTCATACCACTGACGGTATTGCTTGGCATATTTCCATCGCAAGGTTATAAAGCCAATTCCCAAATGAAGGGACATCATGAGTATCAGAAACTTGATTTTTTTCCGTAGCCCACTTAAGTTTTAAGCTTGGTGGCAATTTTTCAACGAATTCCTTTATGAGCATAGGATTTCGCCGGTGATCTTCACACCCAGGTGATTCTAAAGCACCACATAAATTTTGAACTTCAATTGAATATGCAACTATCGCATCAATATTACCATCTTTAAGGTCAGAGCAAATGCGCACCTTCGCAAGCAAGTCGTCGATTATAAGTTCAGGACGACCAAATAGTGACTGCAATCGATTTAACACTTCTTGCTCAAATTCACCCTTAATCAGCTTATCTTTTACGACGTTGCGTGCTTGGCCCTCAAGGCATTTGCGTAACCGAGTCATGTTTTCACTAGCGGTGAACCCGCAGGCCAATGTTGTTTCTCGGTAAGCACTTATAAACAAAGGCCAATCACTCGGATCTCCATTAAATTTTGGCATCCGTAGGGCAGTACCCCCATCAACACCTGAAGTGTATCCGTAGAGACCGTACGGCACACCGGCATAAATCCTATCAAAATCACTCTCTGACATGAGAGTATCTTGCGGTAGCCAGCAGCAGAACTGACTATGTCGCCCCACACAGGCGAACCATAAATTGCACAAGCAACAAATAGCCCACCATACATGAGACGGACAGCCCGCCTACTGAGACCCCAATCACTCCTCAATATCCTACGTACTACCACAGTCAACATACGCTCTCTTAACTTCTCTAGGTGCACCAAGAAGTTCATCCTTTCTCTCATGTGGATCCCCAAGTACTTGACCTCATTCACTTACCTGAGACCCACACCCTCCAAGCTGACAAAAGGAGGTCGACCGCGTGATAATTTGCCCTTGAGCAACATCATCACCGTCTTGTCCCTTACCACACTAACCCCTACCTGTGCACCCCAAGCATTTATGGCAACCATAACCTCACTTGCCTTGGTTTCAAGCTTAGCTCGAGAACAACCAATACAAGAAGATCATCAGCATTCGCACAGTACTTAGATATATGTTGAAGCCGCCGCAATAAGGGATCCATCATGAGATTCCATATAAATGGACCACAGATAGAACCCTGCGGACAGCCACGAACAACATCTATCCCTACTGTTTGGTTTACACCTATCACGCATGCTTTCCTACCCGAGAAATAGCTCTGCCAAAGCTTAATCTCCCGGAAATCCAACTTCCTTAGCCTGTCTATCACCTTTTCCCAGCTTAGATGTCAAAAGCACCCATAAAATCAATAAATAACCCCAAAACATATTTGGAGCTACTCTCATTTACGGTACTTCTAACGTACAGCCAGACATCTTCGACGCTCTTTCCCTTGCGGAAACCAAATTGCCTATCTATTATAAAATATAAGTTTTATTGAATCATGCTCACAATCGAGAGCATCATGTGTTATTGCTCATTCGTATCACCGGCAAGCAACGATTTCGTTTTGTAGCATCAAAAACAAAATTAAAAGAACATTACTTCAAGTTTTCTGCTAAAGTAAAGCAGATTCCTTTCAAATAGCTTTGAAAAGTAAATTACATTAAATTTAAAAGAAAATGCAGTACATATATTCTCTGTGTACGAGCTCTAAGACGACATTGACTTAGTCCATCTTATAACAATTCAGCGATTACGTTGGCTGGGTCATGTATTTCGTATGGATGAAGAAGCTCCAGCGAAAAAGGTGTTTGAGGCGAAAGCCGAGGGTCGACGACGTATAGGAAGACCATGCCTCCGATGGATTGACCAGGCCGAGGAAGCCCTTACCGCGCTTGGTGTAAGAAATTGGAGATGGCGCGCGCGAAGCAGAAACGCCTGGTGAGAGCTGATGAAGTCGGCCGTAACCAGTCAACGGGTTGTCATGGCCACCTAAGTAAGTAAGTTATTTATTTTTAAGTAGATTTATAAAGATATTGGTGTGATAGGTGTTTAAATCCTGGAAATTTTAAGAATACGGAAAATCGGCAAAATTAAATTTTGTTGGGAATGGAAGATTGACCAATTTACAGATTACAATAATAAATAAAGCAAATTGGAGCAGACCTAAATGCGTTTGATCCATCTTAAACCGAATCTAACTTCAAAACGGAAAATCTACGTTATGTCTATTATCCTGTAAGAAGAAGTTTCTTTGGTGAAACAAATAGCTTTACCCATTTTCATCCAAGAAAATTGGTCTTCTGGATCCAAATTCGTTGTCGGTTTGGCACTATCTTGTCTGTGGGTTCCGGAAATTGGTGTTCGCAACTGCGAACACTGGCTGCATTAAGGTTCCTTGAAAAAAAAAGTTTCATTTGTACCCATCCTAAAATGAACCTTGATGTATTTTATGATGATTCCCAAAATATTTTGGCTAGACCAAAATCCGTCAGTGAGCTAAACCATTTTGCAAAAACCTCCAGAAATCATGTTTTCCGTATATATATTAACTCGTGTAATAGTTGTAAACAAATAAACCGTCTCAAATTATAGGTCTGAAAAAGTTCGTTCAATCTGTATCAAAAATTTGAAAATATTTGCAATTGGCTTAAGTATAATTAAGTTTTCATGCATTTTTTTTTAATTATTTTCACAAAAATTCAAATAACTTTATTATTTTTTATACGATCGCCGTTATCAAGATATCGTTGGAAAGGTATGCACTGCAGTCATATATTTTGGACTTTTTTTTTGTTTAATAAAGTGTGGCTCTTATTTTATTTCTCCATTTGTGTGCAGTTTACCTGAAAATAATATTTTCAAAATCCAAAATACTGTATTTTTTTATTTCAAGCGTTTGTTTCAATGTAGAATTTTTGAAAATTATATAAAAACTAAGAAAAAATCATGAAAAACATCATTATCTTTAATCCAATTGCAAATTTAACAAATTTTTGATGCAGATTGAAAGAACTTTTTCAGGCCTATAATTTGAGACAGTTTATTTATTTACATATATTACACTAGCCAGTATATAAACGAAAAACATGATTTATGGAGGTTTTTGCAAAATGGTTTAGCACACTGACAGATTTTGGTATAGCCAAAATATTTTGGGAATGATCAAAGAATACATCAAGGTTCATTTAAAAATGGGTACAAATGGAACTTTTTTTTCTTCATACAAGTCGAGGCACCTTAATGTGCATATATTAAATGCTCATAAATATGTTAAAAATCAAAATAATAACTAATGAAAAATATTTCAAAATATATTTATTAACACATTAACTTTATTAGCTTATTGTCTCTTATATTAAATGAAATTTTTCAAAGCATTGTGGATGCAAATGAACATTGCATTTTTGGCACATCCACTTGATTGGTTTGCCACACCCTTTAAGTTGACACCTTCGAGGTTTTCCTTGTGGCTGAACTATTGGAATATGTTCCCCTACAATACGTGGCAATTGGTAAGTAACGCTTTGTCGGATCTTTCTTCAGCGAATTCAGCATCTGACGGCGAACTTAATAGCAAAGCTTTGCTTACGCTCACTCTGAAATCTTTTTGAGACAACATATTTTTATTTCTGCTTTTTCCATAAAGCAATGTAGTTTCCACGCATTAGGGACTGATGAACTTAGAACAGAAATAAATAACGGCCAATACCACTTCTTAGACCTAATATTTATTCTGAAATTTGAAACGGCATTGTCGTTTACTCCCCCAATCCCATTGTTGTATGAGCTGAAAAGCAATGGTTGTGGGACATTCTCATATTTTTTAAAATTTTTTTCCATCGCTTTACGCTGCGCATCGGTTCAATTTGTTCGAAGTTGGTGAGAACCGTCACCCCTATGTTGTCTGCCCAACGACAAACCAATACAGAATTTGTTCTATCAAACTGGGGCTTTACTCTGTAACGCGATTCGAAAGTTAAATTGTTCGAATTCGGAATTATGACTCTCTGCAAATCGATTTTCGCAATCAATATTTTGACGTATCTTCTGTTTCTTTACATTTATTTTCGCATTTTTGACGTTTAAAAGTCAGTAATACTAACTTTAACTGAATATTTGATGAAACGATAAGTTAAACTCACTGTCACGAATGCAAAAAAGTAACACAGTACGATTTAACTTTCGAATCGCATTTAATTTTCGAATCGCATTACTTTTCGAATCACATTACAGAGTAAGGCCCCTGATAATCACTTTCTCCTCGCTTCAACTGCATTCCTGTGCGTAGTGGGGCTTTTGCAATACGATTTGGACGAACGGTTCCCGTGGCGCAAAACCTTTTTTCACTTAAAAGGCACATCAAATAATATGATGTAAAAAAGTTGTCAAAATATATTTAATATAGAATGGGATCTTCTACACATTCCAACAGTCTTAAAACAACGTCTGCACCCAAACCAATTTGACGATTATAGTTTTCACTCAAACCGGAATATGGTATACAATTAAACAAATAACCGCCAGAAGAACACAAAAACCAAATTTTGTACCCAAAACGAATTGGTTTGTTCCAGATATACATTTTGCATGACTGACGACCAAAGTATGGGACCATTTGTTCATCGATCGATAGCAGTTCACTCCATACACCAAATTGCATATATTTTTTGTTGGCAAGGTTAAACAACGGACGAACCTAATTAACACTAAGTTTTTAAAATTCAAATAAAAAGAAGAAGAACCGTTATTTACCTTTGACAGCTTATCATTTCTATCCAGGATATCATTGTTGTTAAAATGAAGGAAGCGTTTAATCTCTTTGAATTTGTTCCTTGCCATAGTCTGCTTGACAATTGAATTTCCAAGGCACGGATCTTTTGACCATTAGTCATCAATGGATGGCAATGTGTTAAATCCTGACAAAATCAATATTCCAAAAAAATTCCTTAATTTCACCACATTAAAAACAATATTTGCGGATTTTGTGTGATAATAAAATCAAAAATTTCTTTATCAAAAAATTTTTCAAACAATTGAACTGGTGAGAGACCACTGATTCCATCATGCATCTTTTTCTGAATGATTTTCAACGGATCTGCATTAGGTTTGAGTTGAAAATCGAACTGTTTGTTGCGTTACATTTTTTTGTCCATTTTGGTTGCCAAAAGAGTCCGAAGGTTTGTAGGTTGGCCTTCCCCGCTTCGGTGATGGTGGTCCATAGGCAGCTATTGACGGTCTTTGCAATTCCAAATCTTCAAGCTCTTCATCATTTGCGTTCATTATTTCAAATGTTCCTGCAAGTTCGCACGTAGAAGGTTCCTGGAAATTATAACATTAAAATGACAATAACAAATGTAATAATTACTCAAGTTACCATGTCATTGATGGGAATAATGTCTTCATCTGTGACATAACCAATAGTGTCTGGAGGTAACACAGTAACACACTCAACTGGGTTTCCAAGCTCTTCATCACTTTCTAAAATTCTTTCAATTTCCTTCATAGTGAGCACACGTCGATAAGGCATTTTTCAATATTTCACTTCACTTATAATATTTCAAGAAAACAAATGTTTACAACACAAAAGATATCACGCAACTGCTTGTTTATATACAAAATATATTCACACAATTACAAAAAAGCTGTAGCCTACTTGTGAAAAAAATTCAAAGCAAAACAAATCACTAAACAATACAAATGATGCATTTGAAACGTAACGCATTTTGAATTTACCGTTATCTGGTTTACTTCCATGTACCTTTTAGTAAAAACACTTGTCATATTTAGAAAAAAACAAGTAAAGAAAGTCTAAAGTCGGTCTAGGCCGACTATGAAATACCCTAAACCTACTTTTCAAAAACAAAAAAATTTATATTGTAAATGGGCGTCTCCGTGGGCGGATGACTCCCAATTTTTGAACACACCTTAGTTTTGCTATAAACTACATACATACCAAATTTAATTTCTCTATGACAAACATAACCTTATTTATTGAGTTTTAAACTTTTTGGGTTGTATGGGAGGTAGGCGTGTCCGTATGCGGATGACGTCCATTTTTCAAAACCATATTTGTCTTGTCATAAAAAACATACGTGCCAAATTTTAGCTCTGTAGGTTAAACAGAGGCTTGTGTATTGCGTTTTCAAGTTTTGGGTTGTATGGGAGGTGGGCGTGTCCGTGAGCGGATGACGTCCATTTTTCGAAAACATCTTTGAGTTGATATAAAACACACACATATCAAATTTAATTGTTGTAGGCTTATTATGAGTTGAGTTAAGCAGTTTGCAATTTTTGCGTTGTGTGAGAGGTAGGCGTGTCCGTGGGCGGATGATGTTCATTTTTCAACATCATCTTTGTTTTGTTATAAAAAACACACGAGTCAAATTTTATTTCTGTAGGTTCAACAGAGGCTTATTTATTGCGTTTTCAGTTTTTAGGTTGTATGGGAGGTGGGCGTGTCCGTGGGCGGACGACACCCATTCTTCGAAAACATCTTTGTGTTGGTATAAAACACATACATATCAAATTTTATTGTTGTAGGCTAATTATGAGCTGAGTTATGCAGTTTTCAATTTTTGCGTTGTATGGAAGGTAGGCGTGTCCGTGGGCGGATTCCAAAAATATTCAATAGTGCAGATCCTTGGGTTCATGTGACCATGTGTACCAAGTTTCATCCAATTATCTCAACTCCTTCTTCTTATCCTGTGTATACGGACAACACACAGACGGACGGACGGACGGACGGATATGGATAGCTCGACTCACGTGGTGACGCTGATCAAGAATATATATACTTTTCTATACCGGACTCGCTTCGTTCTATGCGTTACAAACGTTTACACAAAGTTAATATACCCTGACCTTTCAGGTTTAGGGTATAACAAACAACAACAATATTGTATCAAAGATCCATATTCTCCAAATAGCAGCCAATGTTCGCGCTTGCGAACAGTTACATTAACAGCTATAATATGATAGCAATGTTGTGATTTATTTAGTTTTTTTATATTTTTGTGGTCAATCGAATTGTATTAAAAACTAACTAGTATTAAAAAATCCTCTAAAAATACGTCCCACTGAATACCCCTTCAGGTAAAATATATCATAAATTTTATATTTTTTTTACGGTTTATTAAAATCTACACTATAAGTTAAATAATGGAATAATTAAGATTTAAAAAATAATTGCATAAAGCTTTGTAATTTGGCGGTAAAAAAGAGTAAATTCACTGTTCGCAGGAACGAACAGCGGCCGAAAATGGCTTTTTTAGCACCCACTTTACTCCGTGAGCTTACTTAAAAACAAGAAAAAAGGTATATTTTGTAGGGTCATAGCAAGTCATAGCTAAGAAAAAGTGTTTATTAACCCTCGAACTGGCACATGTTTCTGGCCAGACATATTTAATTTTCATGCTTCAATTTAGCATATTTCTATTTTAGGTACATGGCTGTAATTTCAGGTAATCTCCCAAATATTGTTGGCTTTCGATGTATAAATTAATAATTGAAAAAAAATCCTTGGAACAGGACGAAAAAGCCAAATAAAAAATCTACACCTTACTTTTGGTACATGGTGCCTGGCCAGACACTTATGAATTTTGTATGAACGTATAGGCAAAGCGCATGGCACGAGTTGAAAATTTGTATTTACTTTATTCTTTTATGCTTCTTTCTTTCTTCTGCTTTTGTTCGTGAGTTAGTGATGTTGACGACTCAACGCAACTTAGAGCTTATAAAAAACCAGATATAAAGTTTAATTGCACAAGTTACACGAAAATGATCAATATGAATGACATAAATAACGTATTTGAACCACCATTCACGCGAAGCATTCCGTACGATACATTGAAAGAATATTTAAATCAAGATAATCCACCGTTTAATGATCCAAAAATTCCATCACACATACAAGGAACGGAACGACATGTTCAATTGCTAGCTAGCGTTTCCAAACGGGTTATACCGGAAAATGTAGAGGCTGTTATGGCGACGACATTAGAGAGCCGTGCGAAATTGACTTGAAAGTAAAAAGGACTTCAAACAATAATTTTAAAATTAATTTTTTCATTTACATATGTTCTGACTAAATAAATTTCAAAAGGGAAAAAATAGATATTATTATAAATAAATAATATATATTATTATAAATAAATAATAATAAAGAAAAAACATAGCCAATGGTGATTTTTTGAAATGTTTGTATGGGGAACCCCACAGGGGGTTCCAGGGGGTGTACCACTGGCATGGTTGGATCAAGCCTCCAAAGTTAGTGGGGGTCGGTCATACATTTGGACTCGATTGGAGCACTCTAAATGGGTCAAAGTGGGATTTTTCAAAATTTGCTCCTACCCAAAAGTTCCACCCAAAAGTTCCACCCAAATTGGGGGACATCAGAATTCGTTTTAGAGGTATGGTTCCTTCGGCAAAGTTTCTTATTTTGATCCCTGGAATACGATTTTCACAGAGCAATGGGCGATTTTTTTGCCTCCACACAATTGTGTAACCGGCATAATACACAAGTACCCAATTTAAGGTCTGTAGCTTAAATATTAGCCTATATTGTTTTAAATTTTGGGGTTGTATGAGAAGTGGGCCTGTTCATGGGTGGATTACGCCCATTTTTCTCTAACGTCTTAATTTTTATATTAAAATAATAAATATTTAATTTTGTGTTTATAGCTTCGACACAAGCCTCTATATATAGGTTTCAATATTGGGGTTGTATGGGAGGTGGGCGGATGACGCCCATTTTTATAACACACATGAGTTTTGTCATAGACTATAAAAATACCGAATTTAAGTTTTATAGCGTAAATATTCGCTTTTTTATGGAGTTTTCATCATTGGGGTCGTATGGGAGGTGGGCGTGGTTTTCATCCGATTTAGCCCATTCTGGTTTTCATTTATGGCCGGGTGCCGCCCATTTTTTGCGTACACACTTTAGTTTTGATATGGAATGTTCCCAAGCAGCACACATAACACAGAGGGACCACAGTAGCTGTGGTACTGATATTATTTCACAGTCTTGTTGCAGCCATTTAACAGGTTGCAGTGTAGTCTTGTAGCTTTTAACCAGATGTCCGCAGATGTCAGAACGAAGAAGATTACTCTGGCAATATTTTTATATTTTACACTTTTACTCTTAACACTGTGTTCGTGCTATTGTTTTCTCTTCGTGTGTATATTTTTTTGTATTTGTATTTATTAATTATTTTATATACCAGTACAACAAGGTAAGAACCTTATAATTACTACACTGGCATCATTCGATTTAAATTTTACAAGTAGTAGAATTTAATTCAAAATAGAAAAACATAAAATATAATAATAATAAAATTTTTTTATTATGCATAATAAAAAAAACAAAAAATTAAATTAAATTAATGGGGAAGAAACAATATTTTAAAAACGAAAAGAAAATTATATCTTCGATTAAAATGAGAAATTAATTTATTAAGTTATTATTTAAGAAAGAGTTATTGCAACTAAGAGAGATGACTGAATATAATTTTTTGAATTGCACGGCGTTATAAATGGACCTTAACAAAGGGGGTAGCGAGTTCCAAAGACGAATTGCAAATACACCAATAGCTCACTTTGCGTCGTGGTTACGTTCCAAAAAAACAGGACGCAAAAGGTAGGTTCCAGGGTAACGAAAATACTACTTTTTGAAAACAAAATTGAACAAAGTAAAAATTTAAAAATCAAAAATAATATAAAATTTAATTACATACATGCAGCAAACAATAAAAAAAAATCCAATTTAAACAAAATAAAATATTCAATTAATTTATAAAAAACAAAATAAAAATTAATCACTGTCAGATGAGTAATGGCTGTTGTCGAAGTCGGCTTTCTTTCAAAAAATTGGTTCAATGTTTGCTGAACAGCTGTTTTTCAACGTAAAAGAAATTGCCTTGCAGCAATTGATATTCGTAGTTACCGCCTGGGACACTTAAAAACTCCTTCCGCTGTCAGGATCGTTTTTTAAGAAAATCTACATGGCTTCGTCAATCAAACACATCGCTTTGGAAATTTCGTTGGAGGTTAAATTTTGTGCTTCGGAGATTTCTATTGAAGTGTTACTGTCATCTTAATCATTAGCAAAGTGCAATAGTTATTTATTAGACAATTCTTGGACAATTCATTTATGTCAGTCTCGTCCATACCATACTACCAACAGCACCCTTTCCACTCATTTGGTTAAAATAATTACAAGTGTATGTAAAAAAAATAATATAACTCTGCCAATAAATAAATTGGAAAAATATTTAACTTATTTCTTACCAAAAACAACCCGTAAAAATTTATAAAAATTTATTATTCTCTATATTCTTCGAAAAAACGCAAAACGAAACGACGCATAGCGAGGTATTGGTGTATGTAAAATTGCCTTTCAGATGTTAAGCAGAAATGTCGTAATTGTATTAACGTATTAGATCTGAGGGTTCTCCAGTATGCAGTTACTTATGTAGCAAGAGTAAAGTTCGAAATTGAAGAATGTTCTCAAAGGCCATACTGTATATTTTAATTGCATAGTGGGAAACATGATCTGAGCGTTTTAAGCCAAAAATATATCTTGCAATATTGTTAAATGCTACAATGAGTTTTTGCTTGCTAACAGAATCACAAATGGCGAAGATTTCGCACCCGTAAAGAAGGGTAGGGAGAATGTAAGCATTGGCAATAAGAGTTTTAATTTTAAGTGGAATAAAATGCTGTGAGATCCTCAATACCCTAAGCATTCCATAAACCTTACCGATTGCACTGCCAATGTGTGTGTTCCAAGTCAGAGTCCTGTTAAAGATTACTCCAAGATTTTTAGCTGAGTCAACAAAATCAATTGCAGAGTTGTTCAAGAAAATTTTTGGAAATGCTGAGATATCGACTATTTTTTGGAAATGACTGAGCATTTCGACTTTTTCGGATTAAGACATAAACCATTTTGCTTGCCCATGTGGTTATACGCGATAGGTCATTGTTGATGGAGGATACACAGTGCGAAACATTATCACGTTTACAGCTAACATAGAGTTGAACATCATCAGCGTACATGTGAACATTGCAACATTGCAGAACCTTGGGTAAATCGTTAACATAGATTGAAAATAGGAGAAGAACAGGACATCCAAGAACAGAACCTTGATGCACGCCCTGTTAACCGTCAAAAACTCTGAAGTTATGTTGTTGGCAAAAACAGCTTGAGATCTATTAAAGAGGTATGACCGCAAGAGATTCGCCACCGTATGAGAAAAATTAAGATAGATGTGGTTAGAATTGTGTTGAAGATGTAAGTTATGTACGGTAATAGTACAGGTAATAAAATTTTGAGAAATAGCCAAAACCTACGGCGTTTGATTTAATTGACAGGAGGCTGGAGAGTACCTCACTTTGGACGGAAAGAAAAAGTAATATCTGGACTTAAGGTGAAATGCAGGGAATCATTTCTATTTGCATAAGCATTTTCATCAACTGAAGTCGTTGGTAAGTTAAC
This sequence comes from Tetanocera ferruginea, assembly GCA_958299015.1. Classification (NCBI taxonomy): domain Eukaryota; kingdom Metazoa; phylum Arthropoda; class Insecta; order Diptera; family Sciomyzidae; genus Tetanocera; species Tetanocera ferruginea. The sequence goes on from OY282642.1 coordinate 61,532,930, forward strand.
AAAATTCCTATTGAGATCATTTATGTCGGCATCACATACAGCAAACAGGTTTTTACCAACTCGAATATTTCGAATTTCTTTCCAAATCTTTTTTGAATAAACTGCGTTTTTGAATTTTTCGCTATAAAAACTTCTCTTTGATTCATTGATTTTATTATTCTCATTTTTTCTCAGTTCTTCAAATTCATTATACAACTCTTGTATTTTAAATTGCTTCCAGCGATTGTAAGACTTGTTTCGCTTTTCTAATCATAAGAAGTAAATCATAAAATATAACTATATTTATATAAAAAAAATACATATTATGTATATATAAAAAAAATAAAAATAATAGTATGAAAGTAAACTAAAATAAATGTTTAAGAATATAAGCTGATACAAATTATTATAAAAACATAGTTGACGCTTCTTTGCAGGAAGCGACATATAAAAAGTAAACGAACGCCGCAACAAGTCGTGTTTGTCTTTTAAATCGTAGGGCAGCTTTCAGAATCGTATAGTTAGTTATAGTTAGGCTTTCGTTGACATAAATTGGCTGTTGTGATTGGAAGCCAGCGTGCTATAAACGCAACAGGTCGTTGCTTGCGCGCCGGAAAAGTGCAACAGACTTTAAAAAGCGGTTTCGGTCGTATGGTGTAGCAAGCTTCACTATAATTGGTGCATCATTAGAAGTGCGCGTGGATCTTGTGCTTTTCAGACGAAATATAGCATTCATATTTGGCATCGCAGTATTAATAGAATCGCATATATTATTGAAGATTTCAATCAGATTTTTGTTGTATTGGTAAGGATTACATTGATGCGAAAATCACACGCAACAGAAGAATTTTTCTGACGCTCGAGATTATTTTTTAATTCGTCGATTTCAGCTTTCAACATATCGACATCATCTGCATTTGTCTCGAGGTAAGTTAGATTCGTGGTGACGTCATTAATCTCACGTCGCATGTCAGTAATATTGCCACGAAGCTCATCTAAAATTCTTTTTTCACTGGCTTGGATTGCGGTGATGAGTTTTTCGTTAATTTGAGCTGCTATGAGATGTCATTTGATCGCAGATTTTTCCGAAGAGTTTTGGCGGCATTTCATTAGTATTATTTGCTTATGTTGATTTTGGTGTTGCGTTAAAATTAATTGGTGGAGAACGAATTGACGAGCGTCTAGCCAAGGCAGGCATCACACACGGTTAAAAATTTTGGACTAGTTTTTAATCCAAACTTTGGTTTCAAGGAATTTTAAATCCTAAAAGTACTAATTTTTATTCCATATTTTAGTTCGTCCAAATGGCGATCAACTCTTGCTGCACAAATACACGGTATTTTTATTTGTAGATTATTCGTTTATTTAGTTGTTTTAAGAGTTTAACAAGAACGCACAAATATACGTGTTGACACTCCGACGCTCGACAAATTAGTTTATTGTTTCAAAGCTTCAAAGCTGTGCAATAAGCTACAGCAAAGTAACACTTCAAAGCTTCAAGCTGTAGCTTATTGCACAAATTTAAATATTAGATTTTTTTTATTTTCAACTACTATTAAAAACTATTAAACTAGCCAACAGTGGTCGAATATTTTTAACTATTTTTATGGTTTTTTTTTTTAGTGCTTATTTTCACAGTAGTTTTACGATTTCCACGAACACAATTTATATGCGTCTGTGGTGCTCTCACAAGACACACAATCACACACATATAGAAATACACTTACACTTTATACACTTGTTTTAAAATACTTATTATTAATTAAGTTAGCCAAAAATTGTAAATCAAAAAATATTCAAAAATATATTATAGAAAAATAAACATTGTTCATCAACATAAGATCACAAAAATAAATTGTTCTATAATATAAAAAAAATAATATATAAAATACGTAATACTCTCCAACCTACAACTGGCGATCCTGCCTAAAACGCGAAAAACATTGGTAAAGATACACAGCGATTAAAAAAAAAACAAAAACAAAAAAAAAGCAGCACTAACAACACAAAAACTCCCCGTCACCACGCTACTCAACAAACGCAACCGCTGCCTGATTCAACAACGCCACAATCACCAACTCCACTAACAGCCGATGCTATACAATAACGGCAATCTTATTAATGGCAACAACTCCTTAACGCCAACTGCCGAAGTTTCTTAACGCCGACCTCAATATTGGGCCAGCAGAAGGTCAACGCCACAACAGCAGCAACAACAACAACAAAGTCCTATACCTGCTGGTAAGGTAACGCAATAATAACAACATCAACAACAACCTCAGTCATAACAACAACGTCATGACAGTCCTTGATTTCATACAAAAACCTTCACAGACCAATTTGTACGAAAATTTAAAAAAAAATTTTGATCGAACGTCATTCCCTAAGCGAGAATAAAATAATTTTATAAAGAAGAAAGAAGAATCCGACTGCGAGATTGGGGATAGAAAACCATCCCAGTTTTACAGATCGCTCCTACTCCTCGCCGGTTCTTCAGTGGAACCAGATTTCCTCTTAAAGTTATGGCTTAGAAAACTACCCAAAACTTTAAACATAGCTTTGACTGGGTCAGGCCACAAAACGATCGAGGAACTGCTTGTGTTAGCTGACAATCTATGGGAAGTCATGACCGAAAACGAAGTCAGTGCTTTCGGAAAATCTCCCAACACGATTGAACTTACAATTATGGTACAAGCTTTAACAATTTCCACTTCCAAAATTTTAGAATCTTTTAATAAATTGACGTTAGAAGTGAACACCCTTAAGTCAGAAAACCAATTTCGTTCGAACTCACGAACAAGACGCAGGTCAAACTCAAAACATAAGCCTCAAAGCAATACTTCTGGGGTATGCAAATACCATTATAGATTCGGTAATCAAGCACGGAAGTGAGAACAACCATGTTCATTCGTTCGAAACAACCATTCTACACAACACAACACTATGCCACACAATACAACAAACTAAAAGACTCTATTATCGCGACGACTGATGATAGACCCGTCACATTAACACGTCGTCTTTTCGTATTTGACCCGTCAAATAAATTAAATTTCCTTATTGACAGCGGAGCGGAAGTATCGGTACTTCCTGCCTCAAAATTCAAAATTAATAGACAGAAATCTGATTTAACACTTCAAGCTGCTAATGGCACAACAATATCTACATTCGGAAAAAAATTATTAACTTTAGACTTAAATTTACGACGCGAATCACCATTTACATTTATTATAGCAGACATTTCTAAACCGATTATTGGTGCAGATTTATTAACCAAATATGGACTTCTTGTTGATGTCTCATCGACCCATTAACGAAATTATCTGTTAACACAATTACGGCGTACACTGAAACAACATTGCCAAAATTATTTTCACTAGACAACAAGTATACACAATTACTCAAACAATTTCCTTCACTACTAACAGAACCCGACTATACTACACCGATAAAACATCAAACAGTTCATCACATCGTAACAGAAAGACAGTTACCATTCACGAAGCCACGACGTCTAGACTTGTCCAGAATGAAAATAGCTAAACAAGAATTCGATTTCTTAGTTAAATCTGGCATTTGTAGACCGTCGAAATCGATGACATCTTCTCCGCTACACTTCGTTCCTAAACGCGAACCAAACGACTGGAGACCATGCGGTGACTACAGACGAATCAATGCAATTACAGTACCTGACCGCTACCCATTACCACATATACACGACTTTTCAAACAATTAACACAACACAAGCATTTATTCGAAACTGGACTTGGTCAGAGCATTTCACCAAATACCTATGGCTCCCGAAGACATACACACGACAGCTATCACGACACCATTTGGAATGTTCGAATTTCTCCGAATGCCTTTCGGTTTGAGAAACTCAGCACAAACATTCCAACGGTTCATACATGAAGTCCTTTACGGACTAGATTTCATTTTCCTCTACTTAGATGAAATTTTGATAGCTAGCGAGACAGAAACAGAACACATGAAACATTTAACACAAGTTTTCGAACGACTCGACAAATATGGTTTGAACATTACACCAAACAAATGCGTTCTCGGAGTTGAAAACATCAATTTTCTGAGCTACAATATTTCAAGACACGGCATAAGGCCATCGGAAGAACGAATAAAATGTATAAGAGACTACATCCACAACCAAATACTGTCAAACAAATGCAAAAATTTATCGGTATGACAAACTATTATCACAGGTGCATTTCTAAATTAGCACACATGCTAGGTCCAATATATGAAATGGTCACAATAGCTTCAAAAACAAAAAACAAACTTTTAACATGGACAAACACAACCTCTGATGCATTCACAGCAATTAAAGATAGTTTTGCTACGCAAACACTACTTAACTATGTTAATAGTAAAGCAGAACTATCGATTGCTGTAGATGCATCAAATACAGCAGTAGGTGGAGTATTACAACATAAATACAATAATAAATTAGAACCACTTGCATTCTTTTCCAAAAAACTCACTTCCACAGAATCTAAATACAGCACATTCGATAGGGAACTTTTAATTATATTCTTAACAATCAAACATTTTAGACACTACCTTGAAGGTAATATTTTTATAATATACACAGACCATAAACCACTTACAAATGCACTCAATTCTAAAAAGGAGAGAAGCCCAAGACAAACACGACACCTTGAATACATAGCACAATTCACTAACACGATACTACACGTCAAAGGTACTGATAACTCAGTAGCAGATGCATTATCAAGATGCGAGGTAGAGGAACTCAAAACACCCGATCTTAATCTCAAACTATTACATTGTGAACAAAACACAGATACAGAACTCAAACACATAGTAAATCAAACGTTAAAAAAATTTGAACAAATCAAAATTCCATTCTTGAACATTGAAATTTGGTGCGAACACTCCACAGAGAACGCACGCCCATATATTCCACAATCCTTACGTAAGAAAATTTTTGACCAAATACACAATATTTCACACCCAGGGACAAGAGGTATCCGACGTCTTATAACTGAATGGTATTTTTGGCCAAACATGAACTTACAAATCAATAAATGGACTCAGGAATGTATTAGTTGTCAGAAAGCTAAAGTACACCGACATACAAAGACATTACCACACAAGATACACATTCCACACGGCCGTTTCGAACACATCCACGTTGACATGGTTGGTCCCTTACCAATATCGAACGGATATAAATATCTTCTAACCGCGATTGACCGAAATACACGTTGGCCTGAAGCCTACCCACTCAAGAACATAGAGACCACAACAATAATCGACACATTCTATAGAGAATTCGTTTCACGATTTGGCGTACCCATAGAAATCATTTCTGACCGAGGACCACAGTTCACGTCTAACACATTTAAACAATTTGTTAAAGACATTGGCTCTCATCACATTTTTACTTCGTCGTACCATCCACAATCAAACGGGATGATTGAAAGATTTCACAGACAGTTAAAAGCGTCAATAATGGCTAGTAATAACCAAACTAATTGGTACACAGAGATTCCTCAGATTCTTTTGGGTATTAGATCCACAGTCAAAGAAGACATCAAAGCGTCCCCGGCTGAAATGGTTTTCGGTCAAAACTTAAAGCTACCTAGACAACTAGTAGTTCAGAATTACCAATCTTTTAACGCATCGGAAACATTAGCGAAACTCAAACAAAACGTTCAAAATAACGATTCAAACATTTCACATCATAATACAAATACTGGTCAATACTTACCACAAGCCTTGAAGAGTTGTAAAGACGTATTCGTACGAAACGACACAATACGACGTCCACTACAGAATCCATACGAAGGACCGTTCAAAGTACTCGACAGATGAGAAAAAAATTGTACAATTCTCAAAAATAATAACACAATTACAGTTCACATCGACAGAGTCAAACCAACATTCATGGACAGAGACACTATAGTGTCTCTGTATACAGAGACACTATCCTCCTCACACAGACCGACAAAAAAAGTACATTTTAATCTCTTGGCCAACTCGATTAAATTCTATGGGGGGGAATAATGTGGTGCTCTCACAAGACACACAATCACACACATATAGAAATACACTTACACTTTATACACTTGTTTATACACTTATTATTAATTAAGTTAGCCAAAAATTGTAAATCAAAAAATATTCAAAAATATTTTATAGAAAAATAAAAATTGTTCATCAACATAAGATCACAAAAATAAATTGTTCTATAATATAAAAAAAAATAATATATAAAACAGGGATTAAAAATGCAGCAAAATTTTCGTAGTCTCTATTTTTCATTTGCTTCAGACTATGAAAAAACAAACAGTCACAGCGGCAGCCAGCGATCGCATTTTACAGCCGTTTCTCCTTTGCTGCTTTATTTCTGTTACATTCACGAAGCAACAGCAGCATCGAACAAAATAACTTTGCAGCCGTCTCGTCGCTGCTGCTGTCTCTTTATATTATTATCAAGCATTGGCAGCAGCAATAGTAAGAAATGTTTGCATGCGGTGCTGCTATGCTATTTTCAGCATTTGACTGCTTAATTGCAATTAATATCAATTGCATTCAATCATTAATTGTACACTGCAATTAATTTATTAAGACTAACCTGAAGTAATTGCAAAATACAATTAAATCGTAGGCAATTAACTTTTTTAAATTAAAGGTACAAACAATTAAAAATAGCAATTAATTTGTCCACCCGATGAGCTGTGTTTGATTGCATTAGTGTGGTAAATTTTGCGAGCTGTATGCATAAATATGACGACTTCGCTTGTATGTGCATGTCACATTTCCCGCTGCTTGCTTCACTTCCTTTGCCTAAGAAAACCGGTTTCAAACCGGCTGCTGCTTTTGTTTGTTATACTTTTGTATGCAACTTTTGTTTTGCAATTGATTTCATTGCAATTAATATCAATTGCAATTAATATTTTAATCAATTAATTAATTAATTAACGAGAACGGTATCCTTTAAAATAACACGAGCTTAACAAATGACGCATAAAGACTTCAAAATCCGAACACTCACTGCCGCTTCTGATTAAAAAACAAACAAACGCAGCAGCGACCACAAGCAGCAGCTACTGATTGCTGTATATAGCGCAGACATACCGCAAACAAAAAGCAGCAGCAACTGCAAACAGCAGCAGTCAAATGCTGAAAATAGCATAGCAGCACCGCATGCAAACATTTCTTACTATTGCTGCTGCCAATGCTTGATAATAATATAAAGAGACAGCAGCAGCGACGAGACGGCTACAAAATTATTTCGTTCGGTGCTGCTGTTGCTTCGTGAATGTAACAGAAATAAAGCAGCAAAGGAGAAACGGCTGTAAAATGCGATCGCTGGCTGCCGCTGTAACTGCTCGTTGTTTCATAGCATGCAGCAAATGCAAAAGAGAAACTTTAAAAATTTGCAAATGCGAGAGCACAGCAACAGCAATATTTTGATGCTCTTACTAATTTGACTACAGCAATTTAAACCCTGATATAAAATACGTAATACTCTCCAACCTACACGTCTATGCACGACTCTGACTCACGATTCAAAATGTTGTGTTAGTAAGAAATTGAAAAAAATTGTTCATTATTATAATTTAAGTTATGTTTATAATCATTATTCAAATGTTGAACCTCAAAAAAACACCTTTCAAAATATTTCCGATTATTTTTAAAATATTGATGAATCTGTCGAAAATAAAGAGCTGCACAACTGCAATTATAGCCTTTTAAAAGCATTCTCATAAACAGCACGAATGCCAACAACAACATTAAGGGAACGAATGGATTGAGAATGCAAAGGAAGTGGCGCTTGCGTGCATGCAGTACTCTCAAACGAAAACTCTCAATTTCCTATCTATTCGAGATACTATCATAACATATTGTAATGATGCTGTAGTTATGCGAACTCCAATTACACGGTGCAACACGTAAAACTCAAAAAACTGTTTGATTGTTGTTTCTTAAAGTTGGGGACGTAAGTAGAAAAATCCTATCTGGAATTTGCTAGGTTGGCTACCGATCGGATTCTTTGGTACCTGAATAATATCGGTCGAAACTTTACTTTTCAAAAAAAATTATTTTTTACTCACGGCTATATCTCGGAAGGTATTTGGAATTTTTTTTCCTGTCTTGAGCTAAGTTGAAGCCTCAAAATCGCTTCACTTTTATTTTTGAAGTTTGAATTTTGGCAATATACAACGAAATTATAGGCAAGCAAAAACTAAACAACTATGTAAAACATGTCAACTGCATCCGAGTACTCCTTGATTCGTTTTGGCCCTGAAAATATGAAATATTTTCATAAATAACCAGAATACTCATTATTTTTTTACGTTAAACTTTTTATTTTGAAAATTTTATAGTTTTTTTTTTCTTTTTGTGTCCATTTTCGATTGATTTTTATACCCTGTAACGAGTGTTTTTGGTTCGAAGGCTGAGGTGTGCTCAGCCGCTCTAGGATCCGTCCAAGGGATCTCGCAACGCTTAGGCAAAAATACCGTTTTCTTAACCAGAAATTAAATAGATTAAGGGGGGACATTGGCCGTTTTTTATAAATCGACTTTTTTTATATATATATATTATTTATATATATTATAATTTTGTATTTTAGTAAATATTCTTAAGATTCTAAGATTCGTGAAAAACTCTTACGGGTACAAAAATTACAAACTTTGAACGCACTTATCTCGAAACCATGTTTTTTGTACTGGTTGTGGCACTAGCGGGTTCATTTTTTGACGACATTTTTTTTTATTAATTTTTTTATACTTGATTCGCTATCGTATGACACGAGCTTTTTTTACAATTTTTTTTCGATTTTTTATGAATTCTTACGTTCAATATTTGTCAAAAAAACACACTTTCAAATTTAGTACATCACCAAAAATTGAAAAAATTAAAAAAAAACTCCTGTCATACGATAATCATGATTTAAAAAAGTCATTTTTTTCTAGATCGGACAATTTTTGCGACTCCCAGCGCTGCAACCACGAGGCCCCGTTTTTTTCTCTGCTGCCAGTTTGGAGCTCTATAAAACCATGTTGGACTTAAAAATATATTTTTTGAATTGTTTTCTTGTAATTTGTTCAATTCTCTACAATGATAAAAAATTTTGGAAAAATTTTTGTTTTTGTCTAAATTATGAATTTTTAAAAACAGGTAAGTTTTTTCTGCCGCGAATGTTATGACCCTCCTCAATTAATCGCAGAATTAGTCACGGTTGACGTTAAGGTCAACACAATCACTAAACCCCAAAGGTTTTAGCTCGGCACGATTAATAATCTTTTTTGTTGTTCTTTTTTATTCTATTTTTTTTATATAAAATATTTATTACAAACTTAGTGTATACCTAAAATTAGTTCATATACGGTATAAACATTAGTGGCAAAGTGCGCTCGTTGGCAGAGGCCAACTGATTCAGGCGTTCAAGTATACTTATACTTAAAATTAGTTCATATACGGTATAAACACACAGTGTGACCGCTAAATTATTACAAGAACCATTTGTAAAAATTCTCAAAGATGAATCTTTTGCGAGTTAAACGCACCTGGTGTGACCTCTCAATGTCGTCACAATTTTTTTTAATTGATGTTTAAAAATTATGTCTTCGAATTTTGCTGCACCGACATTCAATGACGTTTTGCAGTCATTTGCTTTAGCGGAAATGGAAAACAAAATTCACTTTTATTCAGTTGAATTTGTCGTAGAACAAGACTGCGCAAAAAAAACTGCGAAAAAAATCCAAACGAAGCTTGGAGCGAAGCCAGTTCTTGTAGTTTTTGTAAATTTCTCAAAAACATATGTGTTTCTTTTAATTTTATTTTAATAATATGCCAAGAACGACATGTGTTTTTCACAAAACTATCCTGCACTATAAAAGACCTTTCGATTGAATCCAATAACATAGATATCGGTTGAGAATTCGCCAAATGCCAACAACTTATTGTCTTTCCAACGAGATAAAGATGACCAAAATCGGTTAATTTTTGAGTAAATGGGACCACTTTGTTTGGCAGCAGATTTATATGGGAATCAGTATTTTATGGTGAAAAAATAAACGTTAAAATTGCTGGCATTTAGCGAATTCTCAACCGATATCTATGTTAGTGGATTCAATCGAAAGGTCTTTTATAGTGCAGGATAGTTTTGTGAAAAAACAAATGTCATTCTTGGCATATTATTGCAATAAAATTAAAAGAAACACATATTTTTTGAGAAATTTACGAAAACTACTAGAACTGGCTTCGCTCCACGCTCCGTTTGGATTTTTTTCGCAGTTTTTTTTTTGCACAGTCTTGTTCTACGACAAATTCAACTGAATATAAGTGGATTTTGTTTTCCATTTCCTCTAAAGCAAATGACTGGAAAACGTCATTGAATGTCGGTGCAGCAAAATTCGAAGACATAATTTTTAAACATCAATTAAAAAACATTGTGACGACATTGAGAGGTCACACCAGGTGCATTGCACTCCCAAAAGGTTCATCTTTGAGAATTTCTACAAATGGTTCTTGTAATCAAAATTTTTTCATTTTTCGTCACACTGTGACATTAGTGGCAAAGTACTCATGGTGGCAGAGGGCCAAACTGATTCAGGCGGAAGACGGCAGAAGGCTGACTGCAAAACAGGCCTTCAAAACGCAGACCTACTTAAAATATGCAGGGTTACTGAACCCGAAAAGCCGAAGTTTAAGTTTGACAGGAGTCGAAAAGCCGGGGCTTGAGTTTGACCGGAGTCGAAAAGTCGGAGCTTGAGTTTGACCGAAGTCGACAAGTTACTGAGGGTAAGTGGCTTGATTACAGAAATCTGTAATCAATTTTACTTCCCTGGCTTTATAACCACCCGAAAATTGACTTAGAATCAGTGTTGCAGTGTAACGGCGTTACAAAATCTACTTGAACACAACGAATACCTGCCAGCATAGAGCAACCGTCAGCTATAAGCAGAATTTGCATAACATGCAATATAATTCACAACACGTTTTGTAAATAAACTATTTAAGACGAGCCAACTGTGTCGACAGTGGATACGGCTCGAAGGCGTAGTGTCTTGTCCGTCTCATACTTGGCAACGAGTAAACTATTTTTTTTGAGCAAAACACCGAGAGGCGGGTTGCTCGTTTTATACATTGTAGTTAGATTCCGTATTTTGCACTCGGTTGGACTTCACCGTCGGCTTCGGTCGATCGGATATCCCTCCGAATACTTAGCTTGTTGCACTCGGTTGGACTTCACCGCGGCTTCGGTCAGTCGGATATCCTCCCGAATACTTTATAGTTGTGTTTGTTGCACTCGGTTGGACTTCACCGTCGGCTTCGGTCGATCGGATATCCCTCCGAATACTTAGCTTGTTGCACTCGGTTGGACTTCACCGCGGCTTCGGTCAGTCGGATATCCTCCCAAATACTTTATTGTTGTGTTTGTTGCACTCGGTTGGACTTCACCGCGGCTTCGGTCAGTCGGATATCCTCCCGAATACTTTATAGTTGTGTTTGTTGCACTCGGTTGGACTTCACCGTCGGCTTCGGTCGATCGGATATCCCTCCGAATACTTAGCTTGTTGCACTCGGTTGGACTTCACCGCGGCTTCGGTCAGTCGGATATCCTCCCGAATACTTTATAGTTGTGTTTGTTGCACTCGGTTGGACTTCACCGTCGGCTTCGGTCGATCGGATATCCCTCCGAATACTTAGCTTGTTGCACTCGGTTGGACTTCACCGCGGCTTCGGTCAGTCGGATATCCTCCCGAATACTTTATAGTTGTGTTTGTTGCACTCGGTTGGACTTCACCGTCGGCTTCGGTCGATCGGATATCCCTCCGAATACTTAGCTTGTTGCACTCGGTTGGACTTCACCGCGGCTTCGGTCAGTCGGATATCCTCCCGAATACTTTATAGTTGTGTTTGTTGCACTCGGTTGGACTTCACCGCGGCTTCGGTCAGTCGGATATCCCTCCGAATACTTAGCTTGTCGTATTAGCATCGGCTTCGGTCGGTGATCTTCCCGAACACTTAGCTGGTCGTATTAACTACCCATTAGGAATTATATAAGTTAAGCATATGATATATTTTTAGTTTTTATTATTGAAATATGTATATAGGTTATTTATACAATTTGAGAAACATATATATATATACTACATAAAATTTACATTGTATAATTTAATGCTGCAAAAGATGTATGTATTCTACTTTTGTATATAACAATTCTACGGTATATTTTCCAAACCCAACGCACTCTGTCGAGCTCTGTCTAAGCCAAGCCGCATAAAACTCGCCACGAACGCAAATCACCGATATTTACCGAAGCACCGAATCCCGAATATTACCGCACCAGAACCAGTTATCACCGAGGCAGAGTCAGAGAGGGCAATATTGTTGGAAAATTACAGCTTGATACCCACGAATGATTGTTGTTGTGTATTTGAAAGACTTATGTACAAAATATATATGCATATATATACATAATTAATCATAGAGATTATTCAATAAAACTGATTGTACTTGAAATATTAAAACCAACAAGTCTTTTTATTTAACGGAGGTTCGAGGGTCCTTCGTTTGATCCTGGAGCGGCTGAGTCATACCTCAGCTTTTGAGAAAACCCCCTTACAAATGGCGCCCGAGCAGGGACCTGCCTCTTAAGACGACTGTGGAAATCCGAATCAAACCACCAACGACAGCGGAGCAGGTGCCATACACAACAGCAACATCATCATGGAGAACAGCAAACACTTAACGTCGGATTCACTCGGCTGGATTTATTTGCTGAAAAAGGAAAGACTCATCATCGAATGCCAAAAGATAGGCCTTCCAATCGCAGGCTGTACCGTGGAAGAGTTAAGAAGGCAATTGAGTAATTTTACTAAGACAAAACGAATGAAAGCATCAACCGAGAATATATTCCGAGCCCTGGAAGCCGAACTAGAGTCCGAAGAAAAAATAATGGTGGACGACGACTTCAGCACTAGCCGAGCCACAGTGTCAGTACCTGAATATACACGAACTGACCATAAACACAGCTCCGATGCCGAAGTAATGAACATTGTACGACGATGGAACATTCATTACGACGGTGGCGAAAATCTTTTAGATTTTATGGAAAGAATAGAGGAATTAGCTGAGTGCTACCATATTCATCAAAATCAATTGCTGCCAACGCTTTTAGAAGTACTGGATGGGAGAGCATTGAAGTGGTATCGTGTAAAACGACCAACGATTACCACTTGGCATGCGTTTCGCACCGAGGCCGAGCGTTTCTTTTTACCGAAGAGGTTTCTAAGTCACCTAGAAGACACCATATACCATCGAAAACAGATGCAGCGCGAGAAAGCAAAAGATTATATATTGGCCATGCAAACACTTATACGACAACATCCTCAGCTGAAGACTCTAGACCACACTGACCGAATTTATGATGGTCTTCGGGTGGAATATAAACTTTATGCTCGACGAAGCGACTTTCATACTCTCGACGAGCTAATGGATCTTGCCGAAGAATTCGAGGTTCTCAAACGAGACGAAGCCAAAGGAAGTCGACCGGCTACCCATTGTCTTCGAGAAGCAACACCCTACAACACAGGTACCCACTGTTGGAGATGCAAAAAACGAGGTCACCGTCGGTATCAATGCCGAAGCAGAGCCCGAAAGTTTTGCTCACGCTGTGGTCAAGATGGCACTTTGTCACGTGACTGTCCATGTGTAAACCCAATCTCGTCTCCACCCGCAGAAGTAACCGATGGCCGCTACTATATCACGGTCACAATTCAGGGGCGATCGATAAAAGCATTAATCGACACTGGATCGACCCTATCATACATCGACGACACCGTAAAGAAGTACTTAATTGAGCAAGGGGTGCAACCACGACCGCACAACCGAAAAATTCAGCTAGCCGACAATTCTATAGTCAACTGTGAGGAAACCTATCCTCTTCAGGTCAACTTTCATCAGAAGAGCACGTTTATTTTTGTATCCGCTCTCTCATCTCTAGCAGAGCCAATGATCTTGGGTATGGATTATCTCCGACGCCGAGGAATGAAGATGTTAATAGATGGAGAAGAGCTAGCCGTAGAAGAGAGTAATAAGATTACCGAACACTCCAGCTTACACTCTCTGGTCACCCGAGACAATCTAACAACCGAACAAAATCGACAGCTAGTCGCTTTTCTAGATGACCAAAAACAGAAATTTGCCACCGTCACTGGGCCGTGCACTATTGCAGAACACACAATTGTACTCAAGCACAGCCAACCCATCAAGCAAAGATATTACCCGCGAAATCCCGCTATGCAAACCATATTGAACCAAGAACTCGACGAACTCCTTGCGATGGATCGTATCGAAGCGTCAAAAAGCCCGTACAGCTCACCAGTCGTGTTGGTCCGAAAAAAACAAGGATCATGGCGAATGTGCATTGATTACCGACAGCTAAATGCAGCAACCGAACCTGACGCCTACCCTCTCCCGCAAATCAACGCAATTCTTGACCAATTAAAAGAAGCCAAATTCATCTCGTCAATTGATCTGAAAAACGGATACTGGCAGATTCCAGTAGCAGAAAAATCACGACCGTGTACCGCATTTACCGTTCCAGGCCGAGGACTGTTCCAGTGGAAGGTCATGCCTTTCGGCTTACATTCAGCTCCGGCCACGTTCCAACGCACACTGGACCACATCATTGGACCCGAACTACACCCAAGGGTATTCGCATACTTAGATGACATCATCATTTTGGGTAAATCATTTGATGATCATATGACGAACTTAAGCCTCGTCTTCAGCAAACTGTTTGAGGCAAATATGCAGATCAACTTCGAGAAATGTGACTTCGTGCAGACGAAAGTTCATTACCTAGGTCATATCGTAAGCTCCGAGGGCATCCACACAGATCCGGCAAAAGTCGCCGCACTACACGAGATGGCCGCCCCACGCAACATAAAAGAATTGCGAAGAATACTAGGCATCGCATCGTGGTATCGACGGTTCGTGTCTAACTTTTCCACGCTTGCGGCTCCACTAACACGATTACTAAAGAAGAATATTAAATGGGAATGGTCACAAGAGCAAGAGACTGCGTTTCAAGGCATCAAAGAACAGCTGACACAAGCACCCGTATTGTGCTGCCCAAATTTCGAACAATCATTCATATTACAAACCAACGCTAGCGGAGAAGGATTGGGGGCCGTACTATTTCAGAGACACGATGACCAAGAAAAGGTGATTGCTTACGCCAGCCGAACTCTTACCGATTTAGAAAAGAAGTACTCAACTACCGAACAAGAGTGTCTGGCCATTCTCTGGGGAATCAGGAAAATGCGGTCATATTTAGAGGGTTACCATTTTACTGTCATAACCGATCATCATTCGTTGAAATGGCTTCACTCGTTGAAAAACCCATCCGGTCGGCTCGCGCGCTGGGCGCTAGAACTCCAACAATATAACTTTTCCATCGAGTACCGACGTGGTAGCTTGAATGTCGTCGCTGACGCCCTTTCCCGCAGCCCGCTAACGAACACCGACAACGAACCCTTGTTCGCAAGTTCCAGCCAAACGAGAGATTGGTATCATCGCCTGTTGGCGAAAGTTCAAAAGAGCGCATTGCATCTTCCTGATTATCAAATAGTTGATGATCGACTGTTCAGACACATCCCGCGCCGCAATCATCTTACCACTACACCCGAATGGAAACTTTGCGTCCCGACAGCCCTTAGAAACCGAGTACTGAACGAGGTTCACGATGATAAAGCCGCCGGTCATTTGGGTAAAACAAAAACGCTCCAACGAGCTCAAGCTGACTACTACTGGCCTGGCATGTACCGTGACATCGCCCAACATGTACGAACCTGTGACACATGTGCGCGTTTCAAAGTCTAACAACGCAAGCCAGCTGGTTTCATGGCAACTATGCAATGTACACAACCATGGGAGATAGTTTGCGCTGACTTCGTTGGACCCCTACCTAGGTCGATCAAGGGTCATACTTCGCTACTCGTCATTGTTGATAAATTCAGCAAATGGGTAGAACTGGTCCCCGTTCACCGTGCCACCTCCACTAGTGTAATCAAAGCACTCAAAGAGCGAGTGATTTACAGATTCGGTTGCCCAAAGATCTTCTTATCGGACAACGGAAGACAGTTTGTCAGCCAAGAGTTAAAAACTTATTTACAACAACATGGGATCGAGCAACGCTTCACCGCACCTTACTCGCCGCAGGAAAACCCCACAGAGCGAACCAACCGAGTGGTAAAGACAATGATAGCACAGCGGGCCGAAGGTAACCATAAAAGATGGGATGATCAGGTACCCGAAATAGCATTCGCCATCAATACTGCCAGTCACGAGTCTACAAAAGTATCAGCAGCCGAGCTTATCTTCGGACGATCACCTGCCATACCGAACCAATTACGACGGGAGACTGCAAACCCACCCGAGACCTCAAAGGTACGAAGAGCAGTCGAAGAATTATGGAAGGAGGTCATCGAGCATCAACGACAAGCAACACAGCGGCAACAAAAATACTATAATCTACGAAGACGCCCGTGGCAACCTGAAGTTAACGATCTAGTATTGAAGCGAGATCACCCCCTATCATCAAAGGTAAACTCCTTCGCTCAGAAACTAGTGCCAAAATATTCGGGGCCTTACAAAATTAAACAATACGTCGCACACAACATCGTGGAGTTAGAAGACCTAAAGCACCCGAAACAAAATTTAACACGCTCCCATATAAAAGACTTAAAAATATACGGAGGTATTGTATAATTCACCTTTTGTTCAACTTTATTTTCTTGTAAATATTCTTGCCATTTTTCTGAACTGGGGAGGCAAATTAACATCAGCATGCAGCGCAAGCGCACGAACCCAATACCACCGGGTCACATCGCCTTTCACTTGCGACAAACGGCAATGCCGAAAAAAGTGGAGCCCTATCAGCCACCACCAGAAGCGCGCCGACGGGTTAGGCCCAAAATTGAGATTCAATCGGTGACGAAACTCCCGAACCTACAACTCACGCATCGGACAATCCGATTCAGCAGTCGTTCTCCTCCGCCACTGATACCCTGTCACCCAGACGGAAGCTCTGACGTGCCAGGGGTCATAAGCAGCTGGGGGGACATGGAAGTTCCCCCCCTGGTCCCGATATCTAACACGGCCATACCGCGAGCCCCCTCTCAACAAAAGCTAGGCACCGCCCCGCCGGTACCGAATCCAGGTGCATCAATAGACCTCAACACTAAGGTCGACCAGTTTCCCCCGCACCGATTGGCTGCCATCAAGGAACTTAGGCCAGCTCAGCCTTCTTCAACTCAGTCTCGACCAACTCAGCCTCCACCAATTCAGCCTTCACCAGTTCAGCCTTCATCACGTCAGCCTACATCAACTCAGAGTCTACCAACTCAGCCTCCACCAGCTCAGCCTTTATCACGTCAGCCTGCACCAGCTCATTCTTCGCAGGCCGATCCATTTACGGGCATAACTGTGGGACCACCACAGACAGGAAAAACCAAAAAACGGGAACGTTGGGTGATTCACCGCCGAGGACAGCCCCCCGTAGCAGTTTCACGACTGGCCGATGGCAGGGCTCAACTTAGCTGCCAAGGGCAAGTGAAGATTGTAAACATTACGAACGAAGTGAAACATTAAAGTGCAAGAAGCACATACTATTATTTTATGGATTTATTTTCTTTATTTTTATTATTATTATTATCGCTTACGTTTATAACTGAATTTATAACTGAATGAATTTTTTTTTTTTTTTTTTGTATTAAAAAAAAAAAAAAAAAAAAACTGTATCTTATCCCCGGGCTGAGCCACAACCATCTAGTATGGTTTGGTAAATATTACCGATATCGGTAGTGCGAGTCTCTCGACTTAAAATCGCCCACAAATTTATTTTCTTGTATTTTTCCATATTTTAAAATATTCTTTTGTTGTTTTCTCCTTATCATTTCATGCCGTGATGTATCACTCCGCGAAGTGGAGGGGGAATTGTAACGGCGTTACAAAATCTACTTGAACACAACGAATACCTGCCAGCATAGTATATATAACAACAACAACACCACAACAAGTTAAACACACACAGCCAACGCATAGCAAACCAGCCAGCATAGTGTGCAGCAACAACAACATCACAACCAGTCAGACACACCGCCAACGCATGATAGAGCAACCGTCAGCTATAAGCAGAATTTGCATAACATGCAATATAATTCACAACACGTTTTGTAAATAAACTATTTAAGACGAGCCAACTGTGTCGACAGTGGATACGGCTCGAAGGCGTAGTGTCTTGTCCGTCTCATACTTGGCAACGAGTAAACTATTTTTTTTGAGCAAAACACCGAGAGGCGGGTTGCTCGTTTTATACATTGTAGTTAGATTCCGTATTTTGCACTCGGTTGGACTTCACCGTCGGCTTCGGTCGATCGGATATCCCTCCGAATACTTAGCTTGTTGCACTCGGTTGGACTTCACCGCGGCTTCGGTCAGTCGGATATCCTCCCGAATACTTTATAGTTGTGTTTGTTGCACTCGGTTGGACTTCACCGTCGGCTTCGGTCGATCGGATATCCCTCCGAATACTTAGCTTGTTACACTCGGTTGGACTTCACCGCGGCTTCGGTCAGTCGGATATCCTCCCGAATACTTTATAGTTGTGTTTGTTGCACTCGGTTGGACTTCACCGCGGCTTCGGTCAGTCGGATATCCTCCCGAATACTTTATAGTTGTGTTTGTTGCACTCGGTTGGACTTCACCGCGGCTTCGGTCAGTCGGATATCCCTCCGAATACTTAGCTTGTCGTATTAGCATCGGCTTCGGTCGGTGATCTTCCCGAACACTTAGCTGGTCGTATTAACTACCCATTAGGAATTATATAAGTTAAGCATATGATATATTTTTAGTTTTTATTATTGAAATATGTATATAGGTTATTTATACAATTTGAGAAACATATATATATATACTACATAAAATTTACATTGTATAATTTAATGCTGCAAAAGATGTATGTATTCTACTTTTGTATATAACAATTCTACGGTATATTTTCCAAACCCAACGCACTCTGTCGAGCTCTGTCTAAGCCAAGCCGCATAAAACTCGCCACGAAAGCAAATCACCGATATTTACCGAAGCACCGAATCCCGAATATTACCGCACCAGAACCAGTTATCACCGAGGCAGAGTCAGAGAGGGCAATATTGTTGGAAAATTACAGCTTGATACCCACGAATGATTGTTGTTGTGTATTTGAAAGACTTATGTACAAAATATATATGCATATATATACATAATTAATCATAGAGATTATTCAATAAAACTGATTGTACTTGAAATATTAAAACCAACAAGTCTTTTTATTTAACGGAGGTTCGAGGGTCCTTCGTTTGATCCTGGAGCGGCTGAGTCATACCTCAGCTTTTGAGAAAACCCCCTTACAGCAGATTTTTGGAGAGCTCATTCCCGTTCCTCATCCTCATTTTCATGCATTTCCGAAAATTTTTCCCGTTTTTCGCTTCACATTTTCCCGTTTTTTCCCTTTTTTTAAAAGTATGTATAAATATGTAAAATGAGAGAAAAATTTAAATTTGGTTTTAATTAATACTATATAAAAAAATAATAATAAAAAGTTAAAAATATGACTTAAAATATGTCACATTTAGTTATTGTACATTTTACTTGAGTGTAACTGCAAACACTCTTTTTGTATTTCTAAGTTTATGTGGTTTTGATTTTTCATTAGAGTTTTTGTATGTAAAATACCACATAGGGTATGTACATAGGGATTACATAGGTACATAGGGATTTTTTGTTTTACTTTTATTTAAATTTAGTTATGCTTGCAGTTATGAAAGTCATCTCCTTCGTCATCTCCTTTTTCAGAACCAATGTCTTTGAACTTATCGCTTATAAAAAGACCAATATATAATTCGTTCATCGGCAAAAATTTATTTGTATCTTGGAGAGTGACGTCTAAGACAGTTAAAAGTGAGTCAATGTATTCTTTCTTCAAAAAAAGCTAATATTGTTTGTAAAGTAAGTTCAATTTTTTCCTATTTGTTAAAACTACTTAGATGGGAGACCACATTGGATCCTCGCTTGCACACCCTTTATTTTTTTTTTTTTTCATATTTTATTCTACTTTATTTATTAATTTTTTTTTTACTTTTGTAAATTTATTCATTGATTTCTTTTGAATTTTAAATGTTTGGCTTCGGCGATTCCATGTTTAGCCAAAGCATGCAGTTGTTGGTGTTGGTAGACAATTCGGAAGCTGCATGATTATTAGAGCGTCGCATGGAATTGCCGTCGAAAATTAATTTTTTCTTCCTCTTTTATTATAGGAATATATTTATATATTTATTTTAATATTTATTTGTAACAACTTCAGTCGTTACAACCCCCATGAGTACTTCGTAATGGGAATATTCATTTTGTCACGACATGTGTAACGCCCCAATAGAGGCGTGGTAGGCATAGAAAAGTATATATATTCTTGATCAGCATCACCACCTGAGTTGATTTAGCCATGCCCGTCTGTCTGTCGACACGATTACAGCCGTGATTTAAGCTATCGTAATGAAATTCGATATTTGAGCTTTTTTGAAAAAGCGATGATCAAGTTCGAAAATGAGCTAAATCGGATGAAAGCCACGCCTGCCTCCCATAAAAGCACAATAATGAAAACTCTTTAGAAGTTAATATTTAAGGTACAAAACTTAAATTCGATATATATCTGTTCTATGTCAAAAATAAGGTTTATTAGAAAAAAAGGCGTCATCCTCTAACTAATAGCTGAATTACAATGCGGCAGTGGCAGCGTCAGTGGCAGTGGCAGTTAGGAATAATGTTGTTCAATGGTGAAACTTACATTGCAGCAGTGGCAGTAAGCAGTACTGTCGAGGTTAGCCCTATTTCTAAATTCACTGCCACTGCCGCAGTGCTACCAAACAAACAACCGAAAATATTCAGGGAAGCAACATGCAAATAATTAAACTACTAAGAAAAATTCTACATTCACTGCTTTTGATGCTGACGCTGCCACTGCTAGATTGTAATTTGCAGGTAGTAAAATACGAAACAACTGATCACTGCCGCGTCACTGACACTGCTGCTGCCACTGCCACTGCTGCATTGTAATTCAGTTATAACACGCTTACCTCCCATACAACCCCAAAATTGAAAACTATATTAATAGGCTTTTGTCGAAGCTACAAAAGTAAAATTAAACATTTATTCATTTTATATAAAAATTAAGGCCCAAAATTTAAAACTCTTTAAAAAGGCTTCTCTTTAAGCTACAGGAAAATAATTTGATATATTTGTATTTTAAATAACAACTAAATTGAGAAAGAAAAGTGTGCGTTATTCGTCTACGAACACACCCACATCCCACACAGCCCATAATAGTGAAAACTCTATAATAGGGTAATATTTAAGCTACAGAACTTAAATTGGGTAATTGTGTATTTTATATCAAAACTAAGGCGTGTTAGAAAAATTGGCTCAACCAAGAACACGCCTACCTCCCATGTCACCCCAAAATTGAAAACTTTATAAATATGCTTGGTTTTACTGCAGGAAAACAATTTTTAAAAATTTCCTACAAAATCAGCTACAATTTAATATTTTGTTCCCTTACGAATCGGCAGGGGCGGTATTTTAATTTCGGCCATTTCGAAGATATACCTTACTAGTTTTTAAATAAAATACAAAGTTATGTTTCCCGATAAAATTGTTGTATAAAAAGAAGTGTGTTGCCTTTTTATGAAAAACAACAAAATTTTAAATTTTCTTAATCGATCTCGTGATATTTTGTATTTTATTAATTGTATTTTATTTAAAAAAAATTAATACAAAAGAACAAAAATTATTTATTTTTTAATATTTTTATTTCTTCAAAATGAAAATTATAGCGTAAAAACGTAATGACTTCGTGGATGTTAAATCGTGAAACCTCAAGCATGGATGGTATTCTGGTTATTTATAAAATATGTCATTTTCAGGTCCATAACAGTATTAAGGAGTACTGGGATGTAGTTGACATGTTGAAAATAGTTGTTTAGTTCTTGCTTGCCTATAATTTCGTTGTATATTGTTAACCAAAATTCCAAACGGTTTGAGAAATATGAACCAAAAACCGTAAAATAAAATTTAATTTTTCCATTTTTTCGATTTTGAGGTTTCGGTGAAGTTTTATCGTGTAAGTTCGATCCTGCTTTTGTTTTCCTTGCCAATAGCTACAATTTTGCTGAAGACAGGAAAGCAAAATTCCAAATAGCTTTCGAGATATAGCCGTGAGAACAAGATAATTTTTTTTGAAAAGACTGGTTTAAACTGATATCTTTCAGTTACCATAAATCCGATCCGGTAGCCAAAGAAGCAAATTTAAGATAGAATTTTTCTACTTACGTCCCCAACTTTAAGCAACTTTAAAGCAGTCAAACAGTTATTTGAATTCCATGACCTGCAAAATGTTACATTCTGTTACACAATGTTACACTGTGTTATTGTTCTTTATAATAATGACGTATTTCCAAATGATTTAGTTTTTATCATATCTGGAATAGAAACTTAGCATATCTAAAATGTTTACTTACCGTTTAAAAAATTGTTATTTTCTTAGAAAAATTTATTAAATAACCCTGTCCTCTGCCAGGTTATTATTTATTTCCACTAAGCACATTAATTGGCTTTTCAGCGGAACTTAAAAGAATTTTTGAATTTAAAAAAGTAAACAACATCAAATAAGTAGTAAACTTTACATAAAACTCTAAAACAAAGAGACCAAAGTAACTATAAATAATATGACCAATAATATGAATATAATATGACAACCTTAAGCACAGTAAATGTGATTGCTTAATAAAATTTTTCTAAAACAATTTAAATTTTAAACAGTCAAATTTATCTAAAAAGTCCACATCTAAAATTATATTGTTATAAAATTTCAAAGTGGTAACTCTTTTCTTGTGACAAAAAACTGTTTTATAAATATTTCTCTTGAACATTTTTGTGTGTCTTTCCACAATTAGTGTTAGAGAAAAAAAAATATTTCCTTAATATAGTTTTTGCTATAAAACCAATTAAATCAATTCTTAATTTTTTTAGATTTTAATATCACCTGCATTGGCTGGTTTAACTATTGCGATTGGAGTTCCTATACTATTATTTTATGTATACGGAGTCGTTCCAGTATCTCTTTGTCGAGCAAGTTGTGCTGCTTCTGCGAATGATAATTTTAAATTTGGCACTGACGAAGAAAATCCAGTTCAGGACCATAGTGATGGATTGAGTGTAAGCGCCATATCAAGAATAGGTGCCACAAGTATTGGCGATGTCAGCATTAGCGTAACAAGTGGAAGCCAAGTTGGAATGCAAAACAGCAATGCAGTTTCTAACATTCAAGGATCGTGCCAGGAGTCAACAGTTGCCTTAGCGGGTAGTGTCAGAGATAAAAAAACAGAATTTCAGATGGATGAAATTTCAACACGTAGTTTTTCTGCGAAAACATCAAATAGTGAAAAATCTGTAATAAATGACAACTTTTCTACCATAGGATTAGCTGGATCAATAGCAAGCTATAAACAAGTAAGTTCTTTTACAAAATTTAATATATATTCAGAGGACGTCCAGTACAGCGAATGATATAATGTACAGTAGCGTACAACTAAATGTTGTATCTAACAAATTTATTTATCAAAATTTTTTAAAAACATAGATTAGGAATAAATTAATTGTTTTATTGAAAAAGTTCGTTTATTTTAATGAATAATTGCTTGTTTCCATGCAAGAGCAATGAAAGTTCTACATTGGTTTATATTTGGGCACTATTGGCATTGATGTAAAAATAAAAGTAGCAGAATCAACTTTACTACAAGACAAAATAAAAAACTCTCAAAAGTTGTTAGTTGATATGAATAAAGTGCTCTTTACTACACTACAAAAATCAGCTGTTTCGAACATGCTACATTTAAGCTGGATTGCTATGAATAAAAGTAGTATTTGCTACTGATTTTGAGTATTAAACAAAAAGCATATAGTAATATATTTTTATGTGTAATATAAGCTAAACAGCCAAAATACGACTTTTGCAAACAGGTATATTTAAGCATAACCTCCACGGAATGATGTGTAAACCTTAAGTTTTAATGGAATTACTTTAAAAAAAGGATAATTTAAAAAAAAGCCCTTAAAACCTAAGAGTAAACCAAAATATTTTTTGCCAAAAAAAGGCATCTTTGTTTTGATGACACATATACGTCATCATTCAAAACTCATTTCCAAAAATTCTTCCTCCATCTGAAAAATAATTTGCTCAATTACACAGGTCACACTGTTAAATTATTACAAGAACCATTTGTAAAAATTCTCAAAGATGAACCTTTTGCGAGTTCAACGCACCTAGTGTGACCTCTGAATGTCGTCACAATTTTGACGTAGAATTACGTCTTAAAGCGCGGTTTGTATGGGGTAATTTTAACAGATTTTTTGAAGGTCATGCAACGTTTTTGGCGAATACTTTATGGTATACCTACAGCCTTTAATACTTATCGTTCAAAGATAATATATATACTTAAATATCAGATATATCCTACGCTGAATGAATATCTAATTTTGGATTTTGTCACTATTATATGAAAACCAGAAAATAGTAAAATATAAGAAGAAAAATGCATGTTTTTATTTAAGAAAATCAATCATCAGCTGCTTATAATGTACTTGCTGTGCCTGCTGCTTTCTTTGTTTTTGTTTCGTTGTTTATGGTTGTATTGTTTTAATTTTGCACGAACTGATTGGTTCGTATTCAGCTTCAGAATGATTCTATGGCCAATCGGATGGAGTGGGATTATATGAGGTCACAGGCGGGTCATTGGTACATTGATGGGTTCCATGGAACATTTGGACCAAAATGGATGATTCTATAGCCAATCGGATGCAGTGGGATTATCTGAGGTCACAGGCGGGTCATTGGTATTTTGATGGGTTCCATAGAACATTTGGACA
This sequence comes from Tetanocera ferruginea, assembly GCA_958299015.1. NCBI lineage: Eukaryota > Metazoa > Arthropoda > Insecta > Diptera > Sciomyzidae > Tetanocera > Tetanocera ferruginea. The sequence continues at coordinate 61,557,932 of OY282642.1, forward strand.
AAAATGGATGAATCTATAGCCAATCGGATGCAGTGGGATTATCTGAGGTCACCGATGGGTCATTGGCACTTTTATGGGTTCCATGGAACATTTGGACCAAAATGGATTCTATGGCCAATCGGATGCAGTGGGATTATCTGAGGTCACCGATGGGTCATCGGTACTATGATGGGTTCCATGGAACATTTGGACCAAAATGGATGATTCTATAGCCAATCGGATGCAGTGGGATTATCTGAGGTCACAGGCGGGTCATTGGTATTTTGATGGGTTTCATAGAACATTTGGACAAAAATGGATGATTCTATAGCCAATCGGATGCAGTGGGATTATCTGAGGTCAGCGATGGGTCATTGGTACTATGATGGGTGCCATGGAACATTTAGACCAAAATGGAAGATTCTATGGCCAATCGGATGCAGTGGAATTATCTGAGGTCACAGGTGGGTCATTGGTACTTTGACGGGTTCCATGGAACATTTGGACCAAAATGGATGATTCTATGACTAATCGGATGCAGTGGGATTATCTGAGGTCACTGGTGGGTCATTGGCACTTTTATGGGTTCCATGGAACATTTGGACCAAAATGGATTCTATGGCCAATCGGATGCAGTGGGATTATCTGAGGTCACAGGTGGTTCATTTGCACATTTATGGGTTCTATGGAACATTTGGACCAAAATGGATGATTCTATGGCCAATCGGATGCAGTGGGATTATCTGAGGTCACAGGTGGGTCATTGGCACATATATGGGTTCCATGGAACATTTGGACCAAAATGGATGATTCTATGGCCAATCGGATGCAGTGGGATTATCTGAGGTCACAGGCGGGTCATTGGTACTTTGATGGGTTCCATGGAACATTTGGACCAAAATGTATGATTCTATGGCCAATTGGATGCAGTGGGATTATCTGAGGTCACAGGCGGGTCATTGGTACTTTGATGGGTTCCATTGAATATTTGGACCAAAATGGATGATTCTATGGCCAATCGGATGCAGTGGGATTATAGGAGGTCACCGATGGGTCATTGGTACTATGATGGGTTCAATGGAACATTTGGACCAAAATAGATGATTCTATGGCCAATCGGATGCAGTGGGATTATCTGAGGTCACAGGCGGGTCATTGGTACTTTGACGGGTTCCATGGAACATTTGGACCAAAATGGATGATTCTATGACCAATCGGATGCAGTGGGATTATCTGAGGTCACTGGTGGGTCATTGGCACTTTTATGGGTTCCATGGAACATTTGGACCAAAATGGATTCTATGGCCAATCGGATGCAGTGGGATTATCTGAGGTCACCGATGGGTCATTGGTACTATGATGGGTTCAATGGAACATTTGGACCAAAATGGATGATTCTATGGCCAATCGGATGCAGTGGGATTATCTGAGGTCACAGGCGGGTCATTGATCCTTTGACGGGTTCCATGGAACATTTGGACCAAAATGGATGATTCTATGACCAATCGGATGCAGTGGGATTATCTGAGGTCACTGGTGGGTCATTGGCACTTTTATGGGTTCCATGGAACATTTGGACCAAAATGGATTCTATGGCCAATCGGATGCAGTGGGATTATCTGAGGTCACCGATGGGTCATTGGTACTATGATGGGTTCAATGGAACATTTGGACCAAAATAGATGATTCTATGGCCAATCGGATGCAGTGGGATTATCTGAGGTCACAGGCGGGTCATTGGTACTTTGACGGGTTCCATGGAACATTTGGACCAAAATGGATGATTCTATGACCAATCGGATGCAGTGGGATTATCTGAGGTCACTGGTGGGTCATTGGCACTTTTATGGGTTCCATGGAACATTTGGACCAAAATGGATTCTATGGCCAATCGGATGCAGTGGGATTATCTGAGGTCACCGATGGGTCATTGGTACTATGATGGGTTCCATGGAACATTTGGACCAAAATGGATGATTCTATGACCAATCGGATGCAGTGGGATTATCTGAGGTCACCGATGGGTCATTGGTACTTTGATGGGTTCCATGGAACATTTGGACCAAAATGGATGATTCTATGACCAAGCGGATGCAGTGGGATTATCTGAGGTCACTGGTGGGTCATTGGCACTTTTATGGGTTCCATGGAACATTTGGACCAAAATGGATTCTATGGCCAATCGGATGCAGTGGGATTATCTGAGGTCACCGATGGGTCATTGGTACTATGATGGGTGCCATGGAACATTTAGACCAAAATGGAAGATTCTATGGCCTATCGGATGCAGTGGAATTATCGGAGGTCACAGGTGGGTCATTGGTACTTTGATGGGTTCCATGGAACATTTGGACCAAAATGGATGATTCTATGACCAATCGGATGCAGTGGGATTATCTGAGGTCTCTGGTGGGTCATTGGCACTTTTATGGGTTCCATGGAACATTTGGACCAAAATGGATTCTATGGCCAATCGGATGCAGTGGGATTATCTGAGGTCACCGATGGGTCATTGGTACTATGATGGGTTCAATGGAACATTTGGACCAAAATAGATGATTCTATGGCCAATCGGATGCAGTGGGATTATCTGAGGTCACAGGCGGGTCATTGGTACTTTGATGGGTTCCATGGAACATTTGGACCAAAATGGATGATTCTATGGCCAATCGGATGCAGTGGTATTCTCTCAGGTCACAGGTGGGTCATTGGCACATTTATGGGTTCTATGGAACATTTGGACCAAAATGGATGATTCTATGGCCTATCGGATGCAGTGGGATTATCTGAGGTCACCGATGCCGCATTGGTGCTATGATGGGTTCCATGGAACATTTGGACCAAAATGGATGATTCTATGGCCAATCGGATGCAGTGGGATTATCTGAGGTCACAGGTGGTTCATTGGCACATTTATGGGTTCTATGGAACATTTGGACCAAAATGGATGATTCTATGGCCAATCGGATGCAGTGGGATTATCTGAGGTCACAGGTGGGTCATTGGCACATTTATGGGTTCCATGGAACATTTGGACCAAAATGGATGATTCTATGGCCAATCGGATGCAGTGGGATTATCTGAGGTCACAGGCGGGTCATTGGTACTTTGATGGGTTCCATGGAACATTTGGACCAAAATGGATGATTCTATGGCCAATCGGATGCAGTGGGATTATCTGAGGTCACAGGCGGGTCATTGGTACTTTGATGGGTTCCATTGAATATTTGGACCAAAATGGATGATTTTATGGCCAATCGGATGCAGTGGGATTCTCTGAGGTCACAGGTGGGTATTGGCACATTTATGGGTTCTATGGAACATTTGGACCAAAATGGATGATTCTATGGCCAATCGGATGCAATGGGATTATCTGAGGTCACCGATGCGTCATTGGTACTATGATGGGTTCCATGGAACATTTGGACCAAAATGGATGATTTTATGGTCAATCGGATGCAGTGGGATTATCTGAGGTCACAGGTGGGTCATTGGCACATTTATGGGTTCCATGGAACATTTGGACCAAAATGGATGATTCTATGGCCAATCAGATGCAGTGGGACTATCTGAGGTCACAGGCGGGTCATTGGTACTTTGATGGGTTCCATGGAACATTTGGACCAAAATGGATGATTCTATGGCCAATCGGATGCAGTGGGATTATAGGAGGTCACAGGTGGGTCATTGGCACATTGATGGGTTCCATGGAACATTTGGACCAAAATGGAAGATTCTATGGCCAATCGGATGCAGTGGGATTATCTGAGGTCACAGGTGGGTCATTGGCACATTTATGGGTTCTATGGAACATTTGGACCAAAATGGATGATTCTATGGCCAATAGGATGCAGTGGGATTATCTGAGGTCACCGATGCGTCATTGGTACTGTGATGGGTTCCATGGAACATTTGGACCAAAATGGATGATTCTATGGCCAATCGGATGCAGTGGGATTTTCTGAGGTCACAGGCGGGTCATTGGTACTTTGATGGGTTCCATGGAACATTTGGACCAAAATGGATGATTCTTTGGCCAATCGGATGCAGTGCGATTATCTGAGGTCACAGGTGGGTCATTGGTACTTTCACGTGAATACGAACTTCACATGTAGTTCGTGAATAAAATACACGTGTAGTTGAGGTTCGTGTTACCACTTAATTTTTTTAAAAACACGTGAACACGTGCTTACGTGAATTTGGAAGTTCTAGTTCGTATTGGTAGCATTGTAAGCATTGGTTCGCATTGTTTTTATATATGCACTACTGTTCTAGTTTACGAAGTGCTTTATTTTGAAACCAGAGGTCATGAACCTCTTTTCAACTCAGTCAATGAAGTCAAACTGTTAAATTTAACGAAATGAATCTGTGGTCCGGTTGGATTTAACTCTTATGAAAAAAAACGAGTTGGATCATATTTCGTTTTATGCTTTTACCCAATATATGGCGTTAAATGTTAATTTTTGGTTTTAATGCAAATTAGTTTGGATCCCACATGCCACTAGCACTAGCCAGTGTAGTTCGCAAACTATACATCGAACAGAGACGAAATTGTAGCTCGCAAAATAAATATCGGACAGTGACGAGAGAAGCACTTATAGAGAGGACATGTGCTCAGCTTGAAATATAGTTACCATATGATTTATTAAAAAATCGGGATTTTAATTTTAATTTGAAATTAGTAGCTAAAGTAACTGTAGCTCGCAAACTAAATATATATCGGGCACAGCCGAAAGTTCATTTGCTTCGCCTTCTTTTCAACTAAGGCAATGAACTCAACCTATCAAACTTAACGAAATGATAGAAAAAATTTGAAATTTTGTTTGTTTTTTTTTGCTTGCTCATTTAATCATGCTTCCTTTTATCTTTTTCTTTGTTTTGGCCTCGATAAGTAGTCCATAATTGAGTGTTATTAATTTTTTTGTTAAGTTTTGGAAGATCAATAAAAAATATGTGCAAAATGGACAAAACAGTCGGACCAAAGAGACAAAGTAGAAGAGGTTACAACTTTAGGATTAAGCAAGTTATGCGTAAGCATACAAAAGTTTCAGAGAGAAGTCAACGAAAAGTATATTAAAGTTAAAAAACACACTTTTCCATACTTAATTAAAAACAAAGTAAGCATGAAAAAGGATTTCAATATAAATCGATTCGAAGGAAATGACAAATAAAAAATAATTTGTGTTTGTCGAAAAAGATTGCCAACTCATATTACAAAAAATATTTTCTTTAAGTTGGTAAATTCATTCATGCTTTATGATTCAAAATAGCGGTCAATTTCAATACAAACCTCGCTAAATAAATTAATCCTGTCTTAAACATATATTTTTTACTGATTTTTAATAAAATTTCGGTACATAAGTGTTTAAATCAAAATTTAAATTATTTTTTAAGCAGGTTGCAACCCTTTTCTGCTTAGCAATACTCGGTGTCGGGCGCTCACTCTCAAGTTTTGAAAAGTAAACGAAAATTGAGAAACTGAACGAAAAATTGCTTACGCAGAACTTGGGCGACTCAATATTTTTCTGAGCAAGTATGTTCTATTACTCTTTAGCTTTTGTATGCTTACGCATTACTTGGATGAGCCTTTAAACGGAATTCTACGTCTACACTTACGATACTATCGAAACTGTTTCTTTTTTTAATTGATTTTTAAAAATTATGTCTTCGAATTTGGCTGTACTGACGTTCAATAACGTTTACCAGTTATTTGCCTTATCGGAAATGGAAAACAAAATCCACTTTTATTCAGTTGAATTTGACGTAGAACAAGACTGTGCAAAAAAAAAAACTGCGAAAAAAGCCGGAGCGTGGAGCGAAGCCAGTTCTTGTAAATTTCTACAATAACATAGACATCGGTTGAGAATTCGCTAAATGCCAGCAATTTTAACGATTTTTTTTCACCATAAAATACTGATTCCCATATAAATCTGCTACCAAACAAAGTTGTCCCATTTATTAAAAAATTAACCGATTTTGGTCATCTTTGTCTTGTTGGAAAGACAATATGTAGCTGAATAGAATTTTGAAAAATAAAATAGTTACTTTGGTACGATTTGTAGTATTTTATTTTTGAGCACAGTGCACACTGGAGCAGTATGACTTTTTAAAAATATTAATATTGGAATGCATTTAACATTACAGAAAGTTGGAAGATTAAGTAAATTGCTTAAATCGTTCTCAAATGGCATTATATTATTATTTTTTTTAAGTAAATTTTTAAAATTTAAGACAAATATTCACTTTGTTCGTATGCAGAATGAATACCTCGTTTTTTTCCCGAGCCGCTATACATGTACGAAAAAAACATAAAATAACTGTCAGAAAAGTTTACATACATACATATTTTTCAGTTAGCACTGTTGTTGCTTATGAAACCTTAATTCCTGTTTCGCATCCACACTGTTCGTTGACCATTAATAGCATCATTGTTATTATAAGCATATTTTGATAGCTATGATGAGTCACGGTAAAGAAAGTCTATTAGATGTATGTATGTCACACCATAAAATAACAGAAAAGGCGAACAGGGTATTTTACAGTATTGATTGTAAGGGCGTACAAGAAGTCGGTTTCTATTTTGACTTGTAAGCTGATACAATAAAGCTGGTTAAAATTAAAAACTGCCTACATACACTCAGAAAAAAGTGTCTCGGAATATGATAAAAAAGGCATTATATATAGAGAAAAATGGTATAGACTTTGCTCCAGAGAATGCTATTCTCTAATTGCGATACAAAAAATTCTCTCAAAAAGATAAAAAGGTTCCATGAAATAGAAAAATATATCATTTTTAAAGAAAAATACTTTTTTTTTGAGAAAATATTTGTTTTTATTGAAGAAAATACTTCTCATAGTGTAACGAACTTTCTAGCCGGATAGCCGGGTAGCCGGGTAGCCGGGGTTCGTGCAAAAAATTATTTTTTTCCGCGTAAATTAAACAAATAATAACTCAGTTAGTTTTCGTTCACGATTTAAGTCTATTTATTTTGTTTCTTTTCGCCACAATTCAAATTTCATTATTTTATATGTTCTGCTGCTTCTCCCTCGATGTCCTTCGAAGCAGGATCTGTTGTCACTAGTAGTCCGTTCGCCTGTCCTCGGTGTACTTGAAACAACGTTGGGCCGTCCGGTATGAAACCACTCGGGCCAGATGCACAATTTAGTCGTGGATGTCGTCAAGCATTGTTTTTGAACAAAATGGACTCACTAGGATGCTTTTAGAGCAGACCGTCCGGTATGAAACCACTCGGGTCGTCAGAAAAAGACAGCTGTCGTGATGCCACTTAAATGTTTTACGGCCGGCCGTCCGATATGAAAACCACTCGGGCCGACAAGAAAACACTGTTCCCTGTTGTCCTTGCTCACTGACGTACTTGGTCACTTGTTCACTGTCCGTTGTACAATCGAATTCACGTTGGGCCGTCCGGTATGAAACCACTCGGGCCAGATGCAAAATTTAGTCGTGGATGTTGTCAAGCTTGTTTTTGAACAAAAAGAGGACTCACTAGGATGCTTTTAGAGCAGACCGTCCGGTATGAAACCACTCGGGTCGTCAGAAAAAGACAGCTGTCGTGATGCCACTTAAATGTTTTACGGCCGGCCGTCCGATATGTAACCACTCGGGCCGACAAGAAAACACTGTTCACTATTGTCCTTGTTCACTTGTTCACTGTCACTCCTTGTTCATTTGCTCACTGTCTCTCGTTCACTCCTTGTCCTTGGTCACTTTGTTATATCACGACTCACCGATGTGCGCTGCTTGCGTGTTCACTTCAAAAGAGCCGACTGTCGGTTTGCTGACTCCTTTTATACCCAAAAAGGATAACGGGACCTTGTTTGTGTCACATACTTTACATCCGATCTCGACCTTGAATTTCGCATGCCTAAAACTAGCGGCATCCTTTTACTCTGCTTGTTATTGTTGTCATAGTCTCTGTTCATTGACCCCTATGTATTTTGTTATTGCCACTTGTGGGTGCCTAGCATGTTATGTTGTTTGTATGTTTTGCTGCTGTGATCATACACTGGCTTGCTGTATGCTTTGTTATTGTCTGATTGCGGGTCGCTCAGCTACGTGTTTATTACTTGTGAGTGCATAGAATGCATGTTGTTTGTATGATTTGTTGGTTTTTTTCTTCATGCGACTTCGTTATGTTGTTTTGTCGTTTGGCTGCTGTGATCATGCCACTGGCTTGCTGTATGTTTTGTTATTGTTTGATTGCGGGTCGCACAGCTGCGTGTTTTATGAACAGGGGCGGTTCATGTATGAGCGGGTATTTTTCCAGGTGCGGTTCATAGTTGCAGGGCGGGTTTAGGTTCGGCGGGGCCCTCTGTTCCGATGCGGCTCAGAGGGAAATGTAAGGCCTAAATTGGCTAAATTTAGGTTTCCTTACACCCCCCCCTTACTTCCGGGTAGCGGACTGAGTACGATGCTACTCACTGTAATGGTGACTCGGTAGTTGCCTTGGGTGTACTTCATCCTTTTATTCCTCTTTGGGCCCAACTTTGGATACTTCCACAGAATACCCTGGATGATTTCTTTTGGCAGCCAGCCGCCATCTGTCTTCAGCTCTTCTATGTTCTTAAACCTAGCGAAGCGTTCCTGGGGCTTGGGCTCTTCGCTCGGGGGTTGTGGCTCACCTTCTGTCGCCAATGGTTCCTCGTTGACCAGCCATCCGAGACATAGCTCCTCATCATTAAGGATCTCCAAACAATTTTCATCATCCACTGGCTCGGATATCAGGTCGTCATACCGCATACCTTCCCAAACATTTCCTTCCAGTAGTTCCATCTCGTAGTCCAATTCGTTGCCAAGGTCACAGTTGAGAGAAAGCCCTTCGTGCATATTTTCGTTTCCGGGAATGGTTTTATCGTTGTCCCTTGCATTGCCTGAGTCGTTGTTGTTATATATGTCATAATCCAATTCGTTTCCGGGAGTTTTTTCGTTGTCCTTTGTGTTGCCTGAGTCTTTGTCGTTCGTTGGTTTCCGGTGATCTAAGTTTATCTTGGTGGTGATGTTAACGTTGTCCTTTGAATTGCCTGGGTCTTTACCTATCCATACCGCTGTTGCTTCGTTGCCTTTGCTTACTCCAATTGTTGGGAGATATGTCGTCCTTCCTTGTTCTACCCTTAGCCTTTGCAGTAGTTCGGCCAACTGTCGTCTCTTGAGCTGAAACCCACCATCCTGAAACCACGAGGCCCATTCAACGATGGGTAGCTGAAAGCTTACCAGTGGTTGCTCAAAATAAAGTTCGACGAACCTTAGTAGGAATGGCCCGCAATCTGTCCCGTTTGTTTGCTGCGGGACCTTAACCGACTGCAAAGGTAAAGTATTCTTGTCGAACGTTCTTGAAGGTTTGTTGGGGAACTTGACGGCGTACTCCATTTCGATATACTCCCTGAGTACCGTGGCGATACCTTCGCGTGCGTCCCTGACCAGTGAATCGAGCTGCAAGAGTACGGGTTGCTTAACCGGCCATAATTCATGCTGCATCAACTCGGGGCTGAACTTGTCTTCCCACATCCTGGGACCTTCCAAGTGAGGAAAACATAGCACCATTAGGAACCAGTGGCTATGCTGGTTTATTGGAAAAAACACCGTGTCCATGTTTATTATGTCCACCCCCTTGGTCCAATTCTGCACTCGACGGTGCCTATCCTCCTTGTCTTTGCCCCCGGCCATTTGGGTAAAAAAATGTGGACTGAACAAATAAGTACGGCTACGTTGCTTTTCCGGCACGACGTTGTGGTGAATCCATTTTAAGTGGAAGTCAATTAAAATGTCGTTCAGAAAGACACCCTCTGTTAACCGCTCATAATCGACCCTCCTGACCGTAATCGCCCCTTTCCCTGGCGGATATAGTGCGACAACATCGTCTACCCTTTCCTCCTCCTCGTCGCTGGACAACACGATCTCCTCGGCGTATTCTGGACGCATTGCTTCAATGGTTTTCATTTTGCTTGCTTATTTCAAATCTGTCTGTAAATAAAAAAAAGATGTGATACAACATGGTCACGGGAATTTGTTTGGAGTCGAAGTTCGTTGTTGTCTCTGTTGCGTTACTGGTGTCCCAATGAGCTCTTCGGTCCTTCGGCGTGAAATTCTTTCAACTCACTCACGTGTGCCGTCCGTACCCTACTGTCTTCGTCTCCCCGAACCTGTACGATGACTGGTGAGGTAAAACCCACAACTCGGTATGGTCCGTCGTACCGAGGTGCGAGTTTGGCTGCGAAACCATCGACTGCATTTGACAGTTGGTGCTGCTTTAAAAGCACCAGCTGTCCCACTTCTGGTCGCCACGCCCTCCTCCTGAGGTTATAGTTTCTTGCTTGATCCTGTGCTGCCTCTTCGAGGTTACGCCGAACTATTTGAAACACTTCCTTAAGTCGGACTGCTCTACCGACTGGGTTTTGCGGACAAGTGCCTGTACCCAGCACCTGTTCATTAAAGAGCGCCTTTGGTAGTCTCGGTTCTCTACCCTGCGTTAAGAATGCAGGTGTGTAACCGGTGGTGTCCGAAACACTTGTATTTAGCGCTAGAGAAATTTCAGGCAGAAGATCATCCCATTTTCGCTGATCTCTTCCAGTCAGCTGCGCTATCATCCTCTTCACGTTCCGATTAGCTCTTTCGGTGGGATTTTCCTGCGGCGTGTAGGGCGCCTGATCCCCATATCCTTTAGAAAGCGTTGGAATACCTTGCTGCAAAATTGTGACCCATTGTCAGTCACCAAAACTTTTGGTACCCCGTACCTAGTTATGATCCTCTCTCGCACTGCTTTGCTTAATGTATCCCCAGTTGCTCGTCGTAGTGGCACTATCTCCGTCCATTTGGAGAATTTGTCAAACAATACCAGCAGCATCGTATTTCCATGCGTGGAACGAGGAAGTGGACCTACAAAATCCGCACAGAGGATGGACCACGGTTCGTCTGCAATCTGTGTCAACATCTGTCCCGCAGGTTTGCTTTGGCTCGGTTTGTATTTTTGACACGATTCGCAAAGGTTTATATGGCGTCGTATATCCCGGGCCATACCCGGCCAGTAGTACAGATTTGCGATTCGTGCTGTTGTCTTCCTGATTCCCATATGCCCCGCACACGGGTTATTATGATTTTCTGACAGTACTCGGGCTCGAAGTTGCGAAGGGACGCACAGCTTCCATGATTCGCAATCCTCGTCATTTGTGCGTCCTGGAATATGACGGTATAGCTGCCCCTGGACGATACTGTAATCAGGTAACTTCTCGGGTTCTTGCTTTACTGTTGACATCTTCGCATCGTACCACTTGCAACCTTGAAGATCGGTGGTAACTGAGCGTAGCGTTTCAAGGGGTTGTCGCGATAATGTATCCGCGATAACATTTAGTTTTCCTCTGCGGTACTGCACATCGAACGTATACTGTTGGAGCTCTAAAGCCCACCTGGCTTTCCTTCCTGAAGGGCTCTCAATTCAATTTAACCACTTTAGAGAGAGGTGATCCGTCACGACAGTGAACTGATACCCCTCAAGATAGGGACGCATCTTTCGTATTCCCCACACTATGGCCAGGCACTCCTTCTCTGTCGGTGAATAGTTCCGTTCCGCTTGATTCATGTGCCTACTCGCGTATGCGATAACTTTCTCTGCACCTTCGATTTCTTGAGTGAGGACGGCTCCAAGTCCGAAATCGCTAGCATCTGTCTGTAGTGTGAACTTCTTTGTAAAGTCGGAGCAAATAAGAACCGGCGCTTCCGTCAGTTTTTCTTTCAGCTTCGTAAACGCGCCTTGCTGCTCATCGGTCCATTTCCAGTGTTAACCCTTCTTGAGTAGACTTGTGAGGGGTTGTACTATCCCAGCGAAATCAGGAACGAACCGGCGATACCAGGAACCAACTCCTAGGAAGCGCCTCAGCTCCCTTATGTTGGTTGGTGGCTTAAGTTCCTTAATTGCTGCTATTTTGTCTGGATCGGTATGAATTCCCTGATTGCTGACGACGTGACCCAGATACTTTAGGTCTCTTTTGAAAAATTCACACTTTTCTTTGTTGAGTTTCAAATTAGCAGCCTTCAATCTTCTAAACACTTCCTTCAGATTATCCATATGTTCTTCCAGTGTACTTCCTATGACAATAATGTCGTCTAAGTAGGCGAACGCATGGGGTTCCATTTCAGGACCAATGACCTGATCCAACGCCCGCTGAAATGTTGCCGGGGCAGAGTGCAATCCGAATGGCATTACTCGCCACTGGAACAGTCCCTTTCCTGGAACCGTAAATGCCGTGTATTGCTTACTGTTTGATTCCATTGGAATCTGCCAGTAACCGTTCTTTAGATCCAACGTGCTTATATATTGTGCATTCCGAAGACGATCCAATATGTGTTGAATTCTAGGCAATGGATATGCATCTGGTACTGACCTTGAGTTCAACTGCCTATAGTCTATGCATAATCGCCACTGCCCCGTCTTCTTCTTGACTAGCACAATAGGAGCGCTGTATGGACTGTGCGAGCGTTCGATGCACCCTTTCCTCAAGAGATCATCAACTTCCTCATTTATGATGGCTTGCATCGCCGGGTTTTTTGGATAGTACCTTTGTTTCACAGGCCTGTCGTCGCCCATCACAATTTTGTGAGTTGTAATGGTTGAAGTGCCGCTCATGTTTTCGAAATCCTGGAGCTCCATCCCTAGGAAGCTTTTCACCCGCTCCTTTTCCGCGATGTCTTCCCCAAAACTTCTGTTTTCCTTGTCCGTTGAAATGTTTCTAGCTGTCCTCGTCATGCACTGATCGCTTCGTTTAATAATTTTTTCCCTTTGACTTACATGTACAATTTCCTTCGCCTTGTCCACGATGTCTGTTATTCTCCCGCGGGCCACTGCACACACACGAACGTTCTGTTGTTCCGTTGGCTCCCCTTCCTGAAGCAACTTGATGGTTTCACCTCCACAACTAATTTCCGCGCAAGTTGTCCGAAGAAAATCCATGCCTAAGATCACGTTGTCTATAACGCCTGGGAGGATCAATAGTGTCATATGGCAGCGAGCTGTTCCTAGCCTGACATCTACTTGCATCCTTTTTGACTGACTTCGCGTATGGTGCCATCTGCCATCCTCACTGAGACCTTCACCAATACGCGCTTCCCTTGCTTCATCAGCTTCTCTGCGAAATCCTCGCTCACGAAACTTCTCGTTGCACCCGTGTCGATGGTTGCTATCGCCGACTCTTCGCCCAGGGTGATGTTAGCAAAGATTCGGTTTTCGTCGACTCCTAGTTTCGTTAATTCAAACGGGGTCTGCTCTGACTCTGGGACCCTTCCATACCCCGTCGATGAATGGACCCTCGGCCGTTTCCCGATCGCTGCCAACAGCACTCCACCGTAAGTGTGTCTCGCCGTCCACACTCCCAGCAAAACAACACTCTTTGATTGCGACATTCCCGCTTGTAATGGCCCTCCTGACCACACCAACGACATGCTGTCTTAGGGTTGATTTGGTTGTTCTCTGGAACTGTTGCGTTCATGCGGTGCTGCTCTTAACGCATTCGAGGCTGGCCCATTCGAGGTTGCCCTTGGTCCGCTTGAATGACCTCAAAATCGTCCGCCATGGCCATCAGTTCATCCAGGTTGTTGAAATCTTTCCGCCGTATGTATAACAGATAGTCTGGTTGCAGATTTTTATATATCTGCTGTAATTGCTGTTCCTCGGTGAAACAAGCCTGGCGCATAAGACTCTGAAGAGTCAAGACATAATCCTTAAAAGGTTCCTTCGGTCGCTGTTGTCGCCTCCGAATTTCATCCTCCAGACGCTCAAAATGTCGTGTATGCACAAAAAATTTGAGTAGGTCTCTCTTGAATAATACCCATGTAGTACACTGTCTATTATTATTTCGCCACCATGCTAAAGCCTTGTCTTTCAAAAGTTCGGGCATTGACCTTGGGAGCAGGTCTTCATTTAATCCATATGCTATGGCCAACTCCTCTACCCTCTCGATAAACGCGTGTGGATCTTTACCACCATCGTATTTTACGGACCACTTCCGCACCTGGTCAATCACGGCGTGATAAGATTGTGTCCTCACGTCACCAGTTTCGACACACTCTTCTTGTATCGAATTTCGAACCCTTTTCTCTTCTGGTAGTTGAAGTTTTGGAACTGTGCCTGTCGGTGTCCTTTGACCGCTAGGTAATGGGAACGCTGTTTCTGGAATCGGGGACAACCCAGAACTGAACTGTGCCTCAAGCTCTTCCAGTCTTTGCTTCTGTGATGGGCTGAACCCAGAGTTGGCAATCCATTTGGAGAATCGTCTTCGTAGTTCCTCCATGACCCCCTCTCCATTTATTTATTTATTTATTTCAGTCTACTGATTTATTAAATCTTACAGACTATACATATATTTATATCTTAAAACTAAACTAGAGGCTAATTAAAAACAGTGAACAATATTAGTCTAAATTGATGTTCTGACACATTAAATTTTAAAATGTGTGAGAGACTGTTGCATAAGCGTATGCATCTTGCTATTGGCTCATTATTAGCATAATTGGTCCTGTGAAGATTTTCCTCGAACAAACGGGCTCGTCTCAAATCCCTTGGCGCGTCATAAATTTGGAAGAGATTTGACAGTTCCATGCAATTAACTTTACCTGAAAACACGTTGTAGACGAAAAGTAGAGAACTTACCGATCGTCTGTCTTTTAAGGATTGCAAGCCAAGTAATTTACGACGAGCTTCATATGTTGGAAGACCATCAGGCCAATAAAGCTTTTTGAGCGCATATTTACTCATATGCTTTTGAACTCTTTCAATTCGGTCTGAATTTTCAATATAGTACGGGTTCCAAACAATAGAGCAATATTCAATTATACTACGAACCAAAGAAATATATAATGATTTTATCGTTAAAGGATCTTTAAAAATCTGCGTATGCCTTTTTATAAATCCCAGCATGGAATATGATTTAGCAATAATATAATCATAATGACATTTGAAATTTAATTTAGTGTCGAAAATAACCCCCAAATCTTTAATATCGTTTTTACGAATTATAACACAATTATTCAAATTATAATTGAATAATATGCTGTTAGCACATTTATTGTATGAAACAATGCAACATTTGTTGATATTCAAAGATAAATTATTTGACAGACACCAATTGTACAGTACTGCGAGATCGTTTTGTAGACTGATACAGTCGGATGTGTTTGATATTCTATAATAGAGTTTAAAATCATCGGCATACATAAGACATCTGGCAAATTGTAAGTATTTGGGTAAATCATTTATAAATATCAGAAATAAAAGAGGACCGCAATGGCTACCTTGTGGAATACCTGACGAGGCATCAATAGCAACATCAGATATAGTTGAGCCAATTTTAACAAACATTTTTCTACCATTTAAATAACTTTTAAAAAAATCAATTAAAGGATCAGACAGGCCGAACTTTTTTAATTTCAGCAGCAGAATTGAATGATCAACTTTATCAAACGCTTTTGAAAAATCTGTGTAGATGACATCTAACTGAGTACCGCTTTCCATTGCATTAATAATATTTTTCGAAATAAGCAGCAAATTTAGATCGAACTCCTGCATAAACGACTGTAATTGCTCTTTTGAGAGAGAGTACAGCCACCCGGTCTTCACCATTTTGTGAATTTATTATATCTTACCACACGTTTGTTATATTTCACCGTATATTTTTTTTTTGTTTTTTTTTTTTTGAAATTAATTTTAATGTTTCAAAAAACTTTTTTTTTTTTTTTTTTAATTCTTCACCACTGTTCAGAGTTATTATTTTTTTTTTTCCACTGTTCAAATTTTTTTTTCCACTGTTCGATTTTATTTTTTTTTCACTGTTCGATTTTTTTTTTTTCTTCCCCACTGTTCGATTTTTTTTCCACTGTTCGTAATTTTTTTTTTTTGTTTTTTTTTGTTCGCACTGTTGAAATTTTTTTCCCACTGTTCGGTTTTTTTCACTGTTCGAATTTTTTTTTTCCCACTGTTCGCTTTTTTTTCCCCACTGTTCGAAAAAAAATTTTTTTTATTCCACTGTTCGATTTTTTTTTTTCCACTGTTCGAATTTTTTTTTTCCACTGTTCGAAAAAAAATTTTTTATTCCACTGTTAAATTTTTTTTTTTTCCACTGACCAAAATTTTTATTTTTTTTTTTTTTTCCCACTGTTCGTTTTTTTCTCTCACTGTTCACATTTGCTTTCGTTCACTTTTTTTTTCCACTGTTTAAGTCTTTGATTGAGTCCCTGCTCGGGCGCCATTTGTAACGAACTTTCTAGCCGGGGTTAGCTCGCCGGATAGCCGGGGTTCGTACAAAAAATTATTTTTTTCCGCGTATATTAAACAAATAATAACTCAGTTAGTTTTCGTTCACGATTTAAGTCTATTTATTTTGTTTCTTTTCGCCACAATTCAAATTTCATTATTTTATATGTTCTGCTGCTTCTCCCTCGATGTCCTTCGAAGCAGGATCTGTTGTCACTCATAGTCCGTTCGCCTGTCCTCGGTGTACTTGAAACAACGTTGGGCCGTCCGGTATGAAACCACTCGGGCCAGATGCACAATTTAGTCGTGGATGTCGTCAAGCATTGTTTTTGAACAAAATGGACTCACTAGGATGCTTTTAGAGCAGACCGTCCGGTATGAAACCACTCGGGTCGTCAGAAAAAGACAGCTGTCGTGATGCCACTTAAATGTTTTACGGCCGGCCGTCCGATATGAAAACCACTCGGGCCGACAAGAAAACACTGTTCCCTGTTGTCCTTGCTCACTGACGTACTTGGTCACTTGTTCACTGTCCGTTGTACAATCGAATTCACGTTGGGCCGTCCGGTATGAAACCACTCGGGCCAGATGCAAAATTAAGTCGTGGATGTTGTCAAGCTTGTTTTTGAACAAAAAGAGGACTCACTAGGATGCTTTTAGAGCAGACCGTCCGGTATGAAACCACTCGGGTCGTCAGAAAAAGACAGCTGTCGTGATGCCACTTAAATGTTTTACGGCCGGCCGTCCGATATGTAACCACTCGGGCCGACAAGAAAACACTGTTCACTATTGTCCTTGTTCACTTGTTCACTGTCACTCCTTGTTCATTTGCTCACTGTCTCTCGTTCACTCCTTGTCCTTGGTCACTTTGTTATATCACGACTCACCGATGTGCGCTGCTTGCGTGTTCACTTCAAAAGAGCCGACTGTCGGTTTGCTGACTCCTTTTATACCCAAAAAGGATAACGGGACCTTGTTTGTGTCACATACTTTACATCCGATCTCGACCTTGAATTTCGCATGCCTAAAACTAGCGGCATCCTTTTACTCTGCTTGTTATTGTTGTCATAGTCTCTGTTCATTGACCCCTATGTATTTTGTTATTGCCACTTGTGGGTGCCTAGCATGTTATGTTGTTTGTATGTTTTGCTGCTGTGATCATACACTGGCTTGCTGTATGCTTTGTTATTGTCTGATTGCGGGTCGCTCAGCTACGTGTTTATTACTTGTGAGTGCATAGAATGCATGTTTTTTTTTTTTTTTTTTCTTTTTTTTTTTTTTTTTTTTTTTTTTTTTTTTTTCCCCGTGAGATGAAAAGCATCGAAAGCCTGAGTGCGGGACTTTAATCCGCTAAAAACACCTCTTCATCTGACCCCTATATCCCCCCGGGACTACCGTAAAGTATTGCTTCGGAAGGAGGGAGGACTGAGCACCTATAGCTCACTAGTCAGCTGTCGTTAGTATTGTCATGTTTCTATGTACCCCTTCTATTATCCGTGTAGGATACTTGCACTCTGGTACAGACACCCAATACTAATCTAAAACAAGAACTACCGTCTGCTAGCTTTGCAGCCATGCTGAATTGGTTGCTAACCTTTTTTCAAAATTAAAATGTTTATTCTACGAGGGGAGACCGCTTCGGGAGCTGATCCCTACACGCAGGCGCATGGTCTGACCCCTGCGGTCTCTTCTTGTAAGGGGATGACGCAAACGCAGCGTCGACTACGGTCCCTAGCAAGATGAACGTTTATGTTCAAACCCCCTGGCAAGGTTGAGTATTCTTTACTCCTATATACTTCTTATTGCGTTACGAAGTCTTTCTACTCGGCGCAATTCTTTCATTATTGCACATGCCGTGTTGCAAACTGAGGTCCAGTTTCCTTCTGAGGTAAGCATAATGTCCACCAAAGTTTCCACTGTTGGCGACCTACCTACTTTATTGCTTAGCTCTAGTCTTTCTGGGTTAAACTTTGGGCAGTCAAAGAAAACATGCTCTGCATCTTCAATAACATTTCTTGTACAGAAACTGCAGAAAGGATTTTCTTCGTGCTTGAATCTATGTAGGTACGATTTGAAGCAGCCGTGCCCAGTAAGTATTTGGGTGAGATAGTAGTCTACCTCACCGTGTCGTCTATTCAGCCATGGTTCCAAATTTGGAATAAGACGTTGCGTCCATCGTCCCTTGTGTGATGCCACCCAGCGCATCTGCCACATCGCCACACTGCGGTCACGTGTTATCCTACGTTTTGAGGATTTAGGCAAGTCGCTTGGGAGTGAGCCATATATCACGCTCTCAGTCGCTAGAAGATCTAGAGGGGGAGTTCCCGCCACAACCAGTGCTGCGTCTGAAGAGACAGTTCGGAATGCACAGCATACTCTTAGTGCGCAGATGCGATAAACCGAATCTATGCTTCGTAAATAGGAGCTAGATTTGGTAGCCTCGGCCCATATGGGGGCTGCGTACAAGAGTATTGATCTAACGACAGTGACAATAAGCCGTCTACGGTTTTGTCTAGGGCCTCTGGTATTCGATAGAATCCTTGTTAACGCTGCAGCAACGCTTCCCGCTTTTTCGCTTGCGTATGTGAGATGCTGCTTAAAATTCAGCCTATGGTCAATCATGACGCCAAGGTACTTAACGAATGGTTTCGATACAATTGTATGGTCACCAACCGATATTTTAGCAGACTCAACGACTTTCCGGCTGCTTATTAGTACTGTCTCCGTTTTGTGCTCTGCCAGACAGAGCCCCGCTGTGTTCAGCCACTGCTGTACTACCATTACCGCTTGGTTGCACTTGTGCTCCACTTCGTGCAAATGCTTTGCTACGACTATGAGGGCAATGTCATCTGCAAACCCGATAATGTGGGCTCTATCCGGCAGCTGTAGACGCAGGACTCCGTCATACATTATATTCCATAGAACTGGACCCAGCACTGATCCTTGTGGCACTCCGCCTGTGATCTTATACCGTTCTGAGCCCACTTCTGTTTCGTAGTGGAGAATTCTATCCTCGAGGTAGTCTCGGATAATTCTACGAAGGTAGAAAGGGACACCAAAGTGAGCAATCGCCTCCAATATTTTGGTCCAGTTAGCAGTATTAAAGGCGTTTTTGATATCGAGTGTTGTAACTAAACAGTACTCTTTATCACCGTGCATCCATCGAGTGCCTGCAATTGCATTAAGCGCCATATTTTTTACGGCTCCAATGGCATCTGTAGTTGATCGGGCCTTGCGGAATCCGAACTGCTGGTTAGAAAGGTCCCCCGCATCTTTAATAGACGCCTGGAGCCTATTGCTTATCAACCGTTCTAGGATTTTGCCGGCAGTATCGAGCATACAAAGCGGACGATACGCCGATGGGTCCTCTGAGGAATTAGTATTCTTCGGGATTAGCACCAGTCTTTGCCTCTTCCACATTTGTGGAAAGACGCCTTCTTTTAGGCACGCATTGTACAGGTTAACAAACACCTCTATTTTCTGCATTATCGCCAACTTAAGCACCTTGTTTGGGATTCCGTCAGGTCCGGGGGCTTTTTATCCACAACTTCTTTTGCTATTTTTAGGAGCTCCTCATTGGTTACATTTTGAAAATTTTGCAACTCTACTTCATCTCCTCTGTTTATTGCTGGCGTGTCGGACTGTTGTGGAAATAGTGTGTGAACTATATTCCGCATCAGTACGGGACACGTGGGTGTTGGTTGTCTAAACACCGAAAGCTTCTTCATAACAAGCTTATACGCAAAGCCCCATGGCTGTTGCTCAGCATCGTCACAGATTTGATTGAAGCAATGGGATTTGCTGCTTTTTATAGCTTTTTTTAGCTCCATTCTAGCGGCTTTAAAACGCAACTGGTTTGGTAGAAATTCATCAGTACCTCTCGAGCGGTAGTATGTTCGTCTCGCTCTTATACAGCACCTTCGCAGGCTGGAAATTTCCTCAGTCCACCAGTAGACTGGAGCTCGGCGATTGTTACCTCTACCCTTTTTAACCATCGCGGCGTCACATGCTGCTTTAATAGTTGCCATCACTTGCGAAACTTTGTCACTTGCAGAGCCCGTTACTGACATATCTGAAAGCATGACTTCTAGGATACCAGTGTCCAGGGTGCTTTCTTTATATTTGTTCTGGTTAGTGCTCGCCCTTCTTCTGTCGGAGTCTCCCATGCTGAATATAATTGCGTGGTGATCGCTTCCGGTATAGTGTCCGGTTACGCTCCAGGCAGTTTTTGGTAGTGAGCTGCTACTTACGAAGGTAAGGTCAATTATGGAACCATACCCAGCTCTTTCAAAGGTGTTTTGCCGTCCAGAGTTAAGCGTGGCGATATCTAGGATCGCAAACGCCTCTTGAAGTGCTTGACCTCTCGGGTTTGTTCTTGTACATCCCCAGTCAGTTGACCATGCATTAAAGTCACCTGCAATTACTAGTGGGTGCTTTCCGACGGCATCCTCTGCTATTTCTTCTAGAACATTCGTGGCTTCTTGTAGAGTAAGGCTAGGGGGGAGATAGCAACTATAGACATAGAATCCACCCAGTTTAGCCCTCACGAAGTAGTTCATAGATTTTGTCTCTCTAATTTGATGCTGTCGTCGGCCACAACTCCATATGGATGCTTTCCCGGATCTATCACTGATCTGGTATCCAGAGGTGTCAGTACGATATGGTTCGCTGAGTATGGCTACATCAGCGTTTTCTTCACGTACGTTTTGCTTCAAGAGGTCATGTGCAGCTTCGCAGTGATTGAGGTTAAGCTGATAAAACCTCATCTAGCCTTAGTCTCTCGTAAAGCTTTCTGATAGAACGGGCATTTAGTGCTTGTTGTTGCATGCCTTGTGTCAGGCTTCTTTTTCCGTAGGCAGAGCGTGCATATTGCAGCGTTTTTGCACTCTTTGGCTCGGTGGTTCAAGCTGCCGCACCTAAAGCAGGTCTTTGTGCAGTCCTCTTCACTCTTGCACTTTGATGCTACATGACCAAAGTCCATGCATTTAAAGCATCTCTTGGGGGTTGTTTTATGTCGTATGCGGCACACAACCCAACCAATTCTAATCTTGCCAGCCTTAGTCAGCTCTGAGGCGCTTTCGGGTGGCAAACTTAATGTTGCTGTTTGGGTGCCCCCATATGCTCTGCGTAAGCTGAGTATGTTGGATGGCAAGACTTTCTGCACAGCAAATTGGTTTTGTAGTGCATCAAGTACTTCCTTCTTCGTGGTGACCTCGTCGATGTCTTTTATCTCTATTTGCACCATTTCGGTTAGGATTTTAACTTCGACGTTGGTTCCGAGCACCGTTTGGACTGCATTTTGGAGCTTTCCGGATGCAGGGTCTGAGTTTTTCTCTAGGAGAAGTAATAGCTCTCCTTTGGCAGTTTTTCTTACGCCGCAGACGTTTTGACTCAACTCATTTAGTTGGGGTTCAGCCTTCACCTGTCTAAGGATATCAGCATAGGAAACTGAGCCTGTCGTTCTTATAACGATTGCATCCTTTCGAGGTGGTCTCTTCCTTGTTTTCCTAGGTTTTTTCCTAGGTTTTCTCTGCACTTTTGTCCACTTATTGTTTTGGACTGTTCTTTCAACTGGAGTGAGAGTATTCTCCATTGCTGGTAGTTTCTTTGAGCTGGATTCGTTATTTGAACCCAGCTGAACCACTTCCTCACGTGGGAGCTTTTTGCCCTTGGGCGCGGTTGCGCTCTTTTTTGATTGGCCCTGGCTGGCTTTTACCTCAGAAATCTTAGCCTCAGATTGGCCTTGAGGGGGCGTTTTATGCTTCCTCTTTTTAGCGGATGGAGTTGGCGATTGTGGTTCGCGCTGTTCTCCCCTTGGTCTCTTGGTAGAGCCAGCACCTTCCATGGGGGCTAGTGTCGGCTCTGTTTGTGTTTCCACATTTCTTCTTGTTGGCGGCTTCGGTTTTGATTGAGTCCCGGCGGAGTCCCGTTCATGCCGCACTTTGCACGCCTTTTGGTGCAATGCTGCAATTTCGTCCACGAGGTCTCTTAGAGGCTGGTGGATGCTTCTTCGTGGGAGGGCCATCATTTTCACCAGCTCCTGGATTTTGACGGTTAGTAGATCACTTTCCGTCGTATCTTGAGCATGGTGTGTTACTGGTAGTGATGGAGGCGATGAGCGTGACCGCTCAATCGATCTATCAGCCGCCTTCTGGGGAGAACGCGCAACTCTAGGGGTTCCCTTGAATGGGTTCTGAGTTTCCCATCCATATGATGAACCTGGAGTGCCGCCTTTTTGAATTTCATTTTTATTTTTCCTTGTAGCATTATCTGCTACGGCAGCCAAGTTAGCCACCGCCGTAGCATTGCGGTCATTAAATGACGATGACTGGAAGCCCGCTTGCTCACTCCCTACAGTCACCGATACTGCTGTCGTGTGCACAATGTTGGTTGAGGCCTCCAGAATCCTTGCCTCTACCGTGGGGGTTTCCACGGGTGGATTTCCACTACTGTGGTTGCCACCTGGAGTAATTTTGTTATTAGCCGACATTTGTGCTTTCTGGTTTATTTTCAGGGGACCAACCCATATCCTTTTATACCTACGGACAGGTTTTTAAAACTGCCGACCGCTACGGTACAGACGCAGACCAAGGAGCCGCCCACTTTGGGTCAGACGCTCTTGGTTTTGAAGGGTGGTTTTCTTTTTTTTTTTATTTTTTTTTTTTTTTTTTTTTTTTTTAAATTGATTTTCAGTATTTTTGTTTTTTTTTTTTAAATTGATTTTCAGTATTTTTTTTTTGTTTTTTTTTTTGTTTTTTTTTTTATGGTTATTTGTAATTTTTTTTTTTTTTTTTTTTTTTTTTTTTTTTTGTTTTATTTTTTTTTTTTTTTTAATTTTTAATTTTTTTTTTTTGTTTTATTTTTTTTTTTTTTTTTTTTTTTTTTTTTGTTTTTTGTTTTCTTAGCATAATTCCGTTTTAACCTCCGGACAGGTTGAAAAGACTGCCGACCGATGCGGTACCGACGCAGACCAGGAAGCCGCCCAATATGGGACAGACGCGCCTGGATTTGTGTAACTGGGGTCCGCGGGGTTGTTAGGCCCGAAGGATCTGAAAATTGATCCCCCCTGCGGTGACATAGAATGCATGTTGTTTGTATGATTTGTTGGTTTTTTTCTTCATGCGACTTCGTTATGTTGTTTTGTCGTTTGGCTGCTGTGATCATGCCACTGGCTTGCTGTATGTTTTGTTATTGTTTGATTGCGGGTCGCACAGCTGCGTGTTTTATGAACAGGGGCGGTTCATGTATGAGCGGGTATTTTTCCAGGTGCGGTTCATAGTTGCAGGGCGGGTTTAGGTTCGGCGGGGCCCTCTGTTCCGATGCGGCTCAGAGGGAAATGTAAGGCCTAAATTGGCTAAATTTAGGTTTCCTTACAATAGTGAATTTTTTATCAAAATATAAGAAAAGTTTTTCATTTTCAATAAAATTTCTCTATAAATGAGAAATTTTTTGTGCGAGAAAAATACTTATCATTATTAGAGACATTAAAATATTTCCATTTCCTAGAAGTAAAGAAATATTTCTTCGAAAATGTGAAAATTTATTCTAATTGAAGAATTTTTATTTGAAAAAGAGAAAATTGCTATTATCAAAAATAGAGAAATTTTTTACCGGAGCAAGGTATGTGTTTTTTTCTCAGTGTATCAGAAGTGGGATCTGCATAATTTTTTTAATAAATATGGTTCACAATTATTTCGCTGCTGCCCGCCATGAAGAAGAACCTAGTTAGGACGACGGTGAAGACTTCCAAGGGTTTCCAGATGCTGCCACCAATTCTTTTTGAGGCTGACAAATGTTTAACACATTGCGTCCTACGTCATTCATATATGAATGGCAATGTGTATGCCACTGAGGCCACGTCATACATATTTGTGCACCTGAGGGAACATAATTGCGACCTTGGAAAAACTTCCATTCATAGCTTCATTTTGCAAATGAAGGAAATTTCTTCTCATTTTGAGATCGATGAACTTCTCGTGATTCATTTTATAACATGGTGCTACAGTGAACATGTACATTTAAAGTGGTATACTGGAGGTTGTAGATCTGGTCGAGTACAATTAAATTTTTAAATTTTTAATACACCCTCAAAATCTCGTTTTATCTTTAGAAAACCTATTTTTAGGTACTTGATGCATTAATCAATCAACAACTCAGCAATTTATCAACTGATTTTTTATTTTGATTTTTGACGGAAAGATGAAATATACAGCCTTCAAAATATGTTCATATCTCTAATACTTGAATAAGAATTTTTTTTAAGTTATAATCGACCAAACCTAACCTTTTACCTTTTTTTCTAATTTTTCCAACTTTGACGATTATTTACTCCCAAATTCTTGCTTAAAGCTACTATAAATGCAATTATTTTCTAAAAGTATAATTTATTATGAATAAAAAGAATGGTCAGTTCTAATAATCGAATGAAAATTGACTGAGTTATGAAATTTTTTCATAAACAATAAATTACGCTTTCATCAGTTAATTGAACTTGGAAGCGTTCATGTACCACTTTCATGTACAATTAAATATATTTTTATGAGTTATTTTAAAATTTGTTTATTAAATTTCAAATGACCCCTTCCTCATTTTATGTATAACCACTTAATGTGGTTGTCCATTAGGCAACCAGTTTATTTAAATGTTCTTTGACATCAACCGCTATCGAATTAATTAAATACAATGTGTGATAAACGCAATAATTTTTGATATATTTGTGGCTTATTCGTTGATCGGATATATCGCTTTGAATTTAAAAAGAATTAGAAGCGTTTAATAGTTTTTTGAACTAGAGTTCGTTGAGAGTCGATGGAATGAACCTGAATATGTTTGTTCAGTTTGCTCTGCAACACTTAAAATATGGAAGTCAAGGAAAAGTGACAAGCGTTGTTTACCGTTTTCCATCCCAATGGTTTGCTATCGAAAACTCCTTCACAAGCCGGAGGATTGCTACTTCTGCCAAACGAACATCGTAGGTCATCAATATAAACCGCGCAATTGCATACAATATGCCAATGTCACCACAGCTTCTCAGCCCGTATTAGAAGAAGATGAGGAAATCTTAACATAAAATTTACATTTTTTTATCTTGTGTAGATCATGTAAATAGTGTAGCACAAAAAATATACTTTATTCTGCGTAATTTGAGAATATCGTCGAGTGTTACTCCTGTCAGTATTAAACGTAGGTTAGTGATACAACTTATTTTACCAGTAATAACGTATTCAGCTGTGGTTTATAGTAGGCTCGACTCATCCTCGCAAATGAAGTTGCAAATTGCATTCAATTATGCTACGCGTTATGTATATGGGCTACGGAAATTTGACCACCTTTCCACCTTTAGAAACGCTTTGCTTGGTAGCTACGGGATGCTAGCATCTCATTGGTGGAATTTTAAAAAACTAATGATGGCATTTGAAAGCTATGTAAAAGGTCAGTTGGTCTCATTAAAAGGTCAGTGATAGATAATATCAGGTCAGGTCAAAAGGTCAACGATAGGTAATTTCGATAGGTTGACCAATTAATGAACAAAACTAACCTTTTTTAATCTTTTCCATTCCTTTCAGGTGATATATGTATTTTTTTGAAATTCGACTTGTGGACTGCACAATGGGGCAAATAGTGTATGACCTTGAAATTTTCTAAATAAATCATACAAAATTTTGTGTCGCTGATCAACTATTGAAAATAACTGACCTTTTTTGACCTTTTTATTATCTTTCAGGTAGTATATTTAGTTTTTAAAAATTCCACTCCTGGCTTCTACAATAGAGCAAATTGTGCATGACCTTGAAAATTTCTTAAAAAATTCATAAAACATTCGAATTTTTATGAATTAGAACTAGAGAGAATTGCTTACCTTAAAGTAAGGAACTATATTTTTCTGCACAAACTAATTCATGAAAAAACACCTAACTATCTGTATGAAAAACTACAGTTTTGTGTATCCAGAAGAAGCCAAGTTCTCATTGTTCCGAGATATATACCACGTTTATCCGGCTCGTTAAAGCGCATTTATTTGTTTCATTTTGTCACAGCACGGTTTAAAGTAGAATGTTTATACACAAACACTGAGTCGGTTTCAGTGAAAGAAGCGTTTTCACAGAAGCGTAGAAGCGTTTTCACAATTTGACAAGTCAATTTTTTACATACAATAACAAAAGAGTTCAGCAACTACAGCTGTTTCGCACTTTCTCAGCATTAACTCATTTGAAGCCACAATCCAAAGCATCAAAAATTTTAATGAATAAGAATCTAGTGGCTCCAAACAAAGTTAATGTGGAAAAAAGTTACCCACTAAAAATTGGGTTGGGCTCAGGGACAACACAGGACGGAACTACTAACCATGCACACATAGATCTAATTACAGAATAGCTTTTAATCTACTTTTGAGTTGACCTTTTGACAAGTTAAAATCAAAAACGCTACAGTTGTTAACAAAGGTACTCATGCGGTTTAAAGGAACAGTTAACATATAGTTCGTTCTACTAAAAGGTAAATAAATTAAAGTGTTAGCGTTTCTACTGCTTCTACGATTAGAGTTAAACTTAATGAGAGAAAAAATTTCCGGAGAATCGAAAACACCGGTCATGAGTTGGTGTAAATATACAATATCTGCGGACCTCCTTCGCTCACTTAGTGACTGCATTCTTAATAATTTTAAACGATCCTCATAAGGAGGAAGGTTTAAAATATTAGTTCCACTTAAGCCCCTTAGAGCAAGCCGAACAAAAAGTTTTTAGATCCTCTCTATTCCTTCAACATGTACATTATAAATTGGGGACCAGACTTGACTTGCGTACTCCAAGTGAGGATGTACAATTGCATAACACAACGTTGTAGTTGTAATCATGCTATTGAATTCTTTGGCTCATCGAAATAATCATGCTATTGAATTCTTTATAAATCCAAGCATTGAAGACGCTTTTTTACATATATTATCAATATGAATGTTGAACGATAACTTAGGATCCATGCATATACCAAGGTCTTTGACCACCGCTACACGACTTAAGTCAATATACATGCTGTCACTGTGGCCAACAAGGTTTGACAGCTACAACACTGCGAAAGATTTTCGGAACGGTTGCAAAATAAAAACTTGTTTATGCGTACTTTCAAAGCGACTTGAAATTTTAAAAACCGATTTAAAATGAGGTCTTATTGAATCGCTTTGAAACTTTCAAGACGGTTTGTAGTTCTGTTTATGCAATGGTTTGAGTCCATGTATTTATTTATAAACGTTTATTTCTATTCATTTTAGTTTATAATGTATATATGGGAGCTTTATAGATAATGATTATGCTAGAAAATATTTACCCATCATAACCCTTTCTGATATGAAATTTTCAAATTCTTGTATTCATTATTTTAGTTAAATTGTTCAATATACCAGCAAAATAAAAGGTTAAAAGCTGTTGGGCTCGAAAATATAACTTATTATACATGCTTAAATAAATTAAAATAACAATACAAAATTGAATTAAAGTTGATAAAAAGAAACAGTGATATGAGCTACAAAATTATTTAATATGTTAGTAATATATTTATGGTAAAAACTTTTTATTACTACATAAAAAAGTATTTTTCTGTTATATATTGAAACTATGTACATGTGAATTATTAAAGTAAGTAAATTTAATAATATTTTAAGTTAAAAATCCTTTGTTAGAGAAGTCATTTTGGGGCAATCCTGTTTAATCTTTTAAAACAAAACATAAAATTTAATTGATAAAAATAACTAAAAAAGGTTTTTATATTATTTATGAAACATTTGCAAAGTTTCAGAAGTTTTTACTGTTATTGAGTAATTTTCAATATTTGAAAATGCTCAATCAATTTAAGTTTCACAAAGAGTAGTACTCGCAGTCAATTCAAGGAGACCCCGCAACCCATTTTCTATCAATATGCAATCAACTTGATTATTACCCGTTCTGCGGCAGATGTTAAAATCACCAAGTACTACTGTTTGGTTGGAAGTATTTAATTCACATAAAATATTATTTAATTCAATTATAAAATGTCTTAGTGAAAAACCTTGATTTCTATGTATAATTATGAAGTTTTTATCTAAATATTTAAAAACCAGAGTTTCAAAAGTAGAATTCTGTACATATAATTGTTTTTTGAAGCAAAATTGAAGTGATTCAGCAAATTCATTCTAAATATATACAAAAATTCCTCTCTTCGATCGTCGTCTGTTGTCACTGCTGTCAAGGCGCATTTAATTCAAAATCGTATATCCGGGTATGTCATAGTTTTTAGATGCGAGACTCCAAGTTTCTACGAAGCATAATTAGTCGGCATTTAGCATCAATTTATCACTCCTAACATCTTCAATATGGGCGTGTAGGCTTTGCACGTTATGGTATAGGACTCGTAACATTCTGTTATTCAGCAAATCATGGTAATGAATATTAAGCTTCTTCTCTGATTGTAGTTTCTCCAGTTCAATTTTTACTACATCCGTATTCAAGAAGGCTCTTGAAGGTAGGGATGTCGGAAAAACATCGATACATCGAAAATATCGATGCATCGAAAATATCGATGTTTTGATTCGATGCATCGAAAAATTTTCACTCGATCTTTGAATAGCCGATGCATCGAGTTATTTTAAATATCGAAAACTGACATCACTATTACAGCAAACCGCCATTTATATTTTTCAATTGAGCAAAAAAGTAAAGCGAGTATTCACAGGTTGTCAATTGTAATCTCTCCATGTAAGTCAAATAGGAGATAGATTTTTTAAAATTTAGATTTATAGATAGATTTATAAAAACCTTAAAATTTAGAGAGAATTTTGGAGGACTGAATAATTTGCATACTTATGATTTTTGTGATTTAACGAAAACGTTTTTGACCTGATTCGACAGTCCATTTAAAACATAAATAACTCAGGTATAGTAATTAATTAGAAATAATGTTCAATTTGGCTAATAACATATATTGCTGTTTACTAAAATCTTAAAAATTGTCTGCAAATCGATGCATCGATGTATGCCCTCCAATGCATCGAAAGATATCGATGTACATTTCGATGCATCGAACCACTGAAATATATCGGTGTATTTTTCCCACTGACATCCCTACTTGGAGGTACAAAGTTGCCAATTATGTAATGTCCAGAAGATGTTGTTGCTCTACTGCATGCAACATATAACGCAGTACGATTTATTCTTGACCTCGTGTGTACCTGCACTTGAGAGTACGTTGCACCCTGACTTTTATGTATTATTATACCCTCTGCCGGCACAATTGGGAACTGATTTCTATCAACATTCACCTGTTCGTTTCTTTTGTATTGGAACGATCTAATTATTTTTTGCATTGGTGTCCAACTATTTCGTCAGGAAACTTAATCCATAAAGTTGAGGGTTTTGTATAGATTCTCTGACAAAAAAATCGATTGCCATCAATTGGCCAGTTGCTCCATTCACCAAACCATCTCCAGTGTCAACATTGACGGTAACCATATACTTTGCAGTTGTCTTCAAAATTAAACTTTGGCAAAGGCCCTGAGTTTCAGATGTTTTGAAACTTTTAACTGCATTAAGTATACGTTCCCCTTGTTCTGTATATTGAGACCAGTCGCTTTTACTCTATCCGATGCTATTGATACGAATTGTTAGGTTGGTATTTGCCCGAGCTTTACATCATTGTAATTATTTGTCTCTATTTTAGACCAAAACAAATGGAAAGCATCTTCTGGGACAACGCTGGAACTCGAAACAGTTCGAGAGGATATAAGATCAATATCGCCTGGAGTCATTTCACCGCTTGCCATATTATTTAATGCATGTGCGAAAGCATGATCTTCTCTCTGACGCATTATTTCCGTTATTTCCATGTTCCAGATATTGCGCTATATGGATCGTTACGATTTTCAGCAAATATCCATCTGTCGCCAACAGGTGGAAGTTGTTTAAGATCACTGAAAACAACAACAGAAATTCCTCCAAATGGTGCATTGCTTTGTTGTAGTCGAGCATTAAGATTTGCAAACATTTTGGCTCCAACCATAGAAATTTCGTCAACAATTATTACTTTTAGTTCTATTAGTTCATTATACACAAATAATGAGTTCACAATATCATGGCTAAGTGGTCTTATATCAGAGCTAGATTGGTTGATTGGCAGTGAAAACATTGAATGCAGCGTAGGTCCACCTATACCGAAAGCAGCTTTTCCTGTTGGTGCACAAAGCAGTACCTTAATCAAATTTGGATCGGTATCAGCAAGGGAATTTATTCGTTTATTTATGGATTGATAAATCGCAGAGATGAGTCTACTCTTTTCTACGCCATCACCGCCACCAACAAATTCACAAAAAATTACTTTTGCTTTTACGTTATGCAATACTATTTTATTGAGCGAGCGTATCATTGGTAGAAGTTCTTGATCGGATATACGTGGCAACTTAATCAGGCGAATGGTTTCCTCAGGAGTTTCATTTGTATTCTGGTTGTCATCAATGTTGAAAATATTGATCCCAGATCTTATTTCAGGCACAGTCAAAACTCTGAACTCTTCATCAACATTAAGGTTGTTTTCATCGTCTTCCTCAGTTGAATTCGTTTCATAAGTTCCCTCTTCTTCTTGTAAACGTTGAAGTACATTTTCAAGTTCTCTTTCTTCAAAAACATCGTTCTTTTTGCGATTTTCCTCGATAATATGTTTGTGTAAAACGCAAGTCGCTTCGTTGTCTGTATCGGTAAACTCAGATTCTTCATCGCGCCATGGAAAATAAAACATACAAATTTCGCGAAAATAGTCACTTCGAGTAATATCGACACTGTATCTTCGGTATCTGATAACGCATGGTTTAGTGGGTTTTTTGACGTAACCACTATTATTTTTAAGTTTAAAGCTACAATGTCGAATTTCATCGGCTCTTATTTCATCTTCGTTATTTTCATCATATTCGTTAGATGTTTCCCGTCCTGTATTGCTTTTGGAAAAGCGGTAGTATGCTGCAAAGTCTGCAAGGCACACATTCTCCAGTTCATCTGGTAGCTGAGTATAATGTTCTAAAAGTCCAACTATGAATATGTCGGTAGAGTCAGGCGGTAAGTTTTGTAATTGATCTTTGGATTTTAACATTCTAACTCTCTGTTCTGGCCTTGACGTGTTTATATATACGTCCGCATTGCTACTTTCAGATAAACGCATACCTAAGCAGTTATATACCGCTTCTTGTGCTGAAATGTCTGTGCCAGAAATAAATTTATGACCGATGTGCTGAAGCTTCTGTTTGATGGTGAAATTTCCAGCATTGATTTCGTCCATTGCTGCACGCAGGAGTTGAGACACGCCGCGATTAGATTTGTTTATATAACTAATTTTATAGCTGCAGCAAGCATAGGCGTCCAAAATATACTGAATGTTCATGTTGGCACGATGAAGAGTTAGTATCGTTGGGTTATATGCATTGAGCACTTTGTCCTCAATTTTTCTTTGAAGGCATATATGAGGCTTTTTCAAATTTACCCTCAATGCCAGGAGATATTCTTCGTAGGACATATTAATTTCTTCATGGCAGAGAAAATTTTCAAAAATATTTAAATTTGAAATTTCATCTTGATTTATGTCATAATTTATAAATTTTTGAATTTTGTCATAATTGGCTTTGTGTTTTGGTATGTTGTCGAAGTTATCTGGCAATGGTTTTAAAATAACAGTTTGTGGCATTGGAGGAAAGGGCATTCCATACCGGCAAATTCTTTGTCCCCTTATTTCTCTGATTCATGAAAGTCCGTGATTGTGCTTTTGATAATCAATGTAATCTCTTACATAAGGGTCGAAACTATCAGTGGATACAAACTGGTCGATAAAACTTGTATTGTCATTATCCATGTCATCGTTAATATCAATGGAGGGCAAATCTTTGTGCCAATACATTCCATGAATGTTTCGTGAATCCCTCTGCTGAAATTCCACGCGCCAGTAATAGTTTTGTACGTAGTAACTATTAAATATACCACCATCTATTTTGAACAAAGCAAATAGTTGTCTAAACTGGTAGTCAAAATATCTCGCAGAAGTTACGGAGTATTTTCGATTTAGTCGAGCTTTTTCTGCGAAACTTTATGTTGCTGCTTCTTCCGCTGTCATAACATTATAGTCTACTGTTTTGGCCAGAATCACCAACAGTTCCGCCCATTTTGTTTCTGCAGCTGACAGTGTTATAAAAATGGTTGAGCGGGCGAAGATATTATTCCCTTAAGTACACGGTAGCCCTCATCCTGCTGTATTATGTTATTGACAAATTGATCGTTTAAAGCATTAGAAGATGAAACATTACCCAGTGCAGAATGCTTTCGTAGACAAATGGATGTGCTATTCTTCACATTAATAAGCTGTAATTTATTGTAACTATATATAACTATATATAATTCTACAGTACCTTCTGTCATAGTTTCGAAGTTCAGATCGAACAATTTTGCTGTAATTTTAAGTACATTCTCTTTTTTGTCCACAATAGAGAGTAACGAACGATAATTTTTCAGAATCTTCATCAATAATCATATCCAGTGAAATGTTTTCAACTGGATTGTTCTATAGCAAAGTTTGTTCGCCACCAGGATTCAAAACATTAATAGAGAATTAATTTTCAATTTCTTCAATGTAAGCTGGATTTGATAGAGCGCCTCTTCTAATTTGTTCTTCAAAAAGTCATTGAATTATTTGTTCGCCATCGTTGTTTGCAATAAATGGAACTTAATTTATATTATTAAATGATGAAATCCATTCTTCATCAATGTGAATAGCATGTTTTCTATACAAATCAGTTGTTATTAAATACCTAGCTGCTTGAAGAACTTTTGCAGGGCGAATAGTTTCTGTCATATTATCGTGATTATATGCTAAACGACGTCTTAAATCTAGCTGTATAACATGAGTCTGATCAAAAGATCGTGGTAGAGATGTAACAATTTCATTTAAGCTTATGGGTACATTAACAACAGCTCCTCTTATTGCATTTTGTCTTTCATAGCCAAGTGAAACAATGACCATAAAAGAAAGTCTAGCGTTTATAAGTCTTTCTTCAATAGGTGTTAGATCTTTGAGACAATCAGGAATATCCGGTAAATTCAAGCCATTTGCAAAGCAAGTGTTTGGCTTTTTATTTAATTTAACTAGAGTAACAGCCCGTCCTACGACGGGAAGGAACCATTTAGAGTACAAAATGCGACAAAAAATTTATTGGATTTATATACAAAGGTTTTTATTTGAAAACATGTTTATTAAATTATTTTTATAAAACTTCCGTACATACAACATTTCTAGTAAAAAATTCTTATGCTTGGTTTTCACTTAGTCATTTTTTGTTTGACATGAAATTTAAAAGTTTAAAAAATCACATAAATAACATTTTTTTTGCAATTTCTGCTATAAACATGTGAAGAGATCAGTTTTTCCTATTTTTCGCCATTGCCAAACAGAAAAAAATGACAACATGTTGGTATTTTTCATGTGACTGACAACAACTGACCATTGGAATTGACATAGTGAAAACCATGCTTTAGAATTTTAACCAATTAACCTTGTACCTTGCCATCTATAATGCTTAGTTTTACATCATCAGCCCGCTAAAACTGCCCATGACTAAATACCAGTTCTTTTAGAAAAACTCCTACTTTTTGCAATATTTAACCTTGAAATTTATGTATGGTCATTGAAAATGTCAGTTTTACTGGAAATTGTCGCCTTCGGAGAGTGAAAGGCAAATCTGTGTTTGTCGGGGCCAAATCAATTGTAGGCATGAAAACTATTTAATGTTCGCCAGTGCACCTGTCAATACTTGTGCGATGATTAATTAAGTTTTTAGGTTTTTCAAAACTAACCACCTTCCATTACAGATATCTTTTTTGGTATGGAAATTTCGAAGAAGTATTATAATACTTCCAATTTTGAGGTTTAACTTATGCAGTGGCATTCCTGAAAGATAAAATTCATTCAAAAACTCGACAGGGTAATTTTGTTTATCGTTATCATCACTGTCTTCAATTTAATCCGTGCTCAAATCTCTCACTGTGTCACCAACTAAAATATTTAGAACTTGCTCGTTGACTTCGTTCACATCGGAATTTTTTGGGTACAGGATAGCAATTTTGGAATAACGGTTGATGTTATTCGGACTCAAAGTATCGCAAAAAATCTATTTAACCCTTTCAATGGACTTGTCCATTATATTGGACACTTCGGAAAAATTTTTTTTTTAATTTTCCAAAGTTTTTTTCTAAAATCAAATAGGTTGGTGCTATGAAGTGAAGTTGTGCCAACATGACAAAAATAATTTTAGGGAGATATATAACGTTTAACTTAGTTAGATTTTCGATTTTATGCCCAACAGTAGCCTTAAATTTTTTTATATCGCGTGTTAATAAATTTTGCAAATAAAGTGAGTATTGTGATTGGTGTGCAAAGTATAAGTTTTTTTTTTATAATAATTAACCGAGAACTGGACCTACACGTTTTATGCCGACTCCGAACGGCTAAAGTTCTTGTTCTCAAGAAGCTTAACATGGCATTATTTACTCTCTGAGGTTTGCCATTGTCTGCAGAGAGGTGGTGACCGATCTGAAAAATTTTTTATTGAAAAAACATTTCGCCGCGACTGGGGATCGAACTCGGGCTCCGAGCATACTAAGCCACACACTTAACCTAACGCAAATAACGCATTTGCATTTCTCTCCGGTTGTTTAAGTTGAACTAAAATATTATAATACAACGTTATAGTGGTTTTGTCCATTATATTAGACAGCCTGCCAAAAGCAAAGCAGCTCATGTAAAAATCAGAGGGATGTTTTTTAATCTTTTTATTGCTTAAATGATGGGAATATAAGCTCAAAAAAAAATCCACGATTATTCTAGGCAAGCCATTAAAAGGGTTAATAATCGAACCTTTACAAACAAAATAATCTGGAATTTCTATGATATCTTCATCTCCATTTCCTAACTGCTACTCAAGTTACAATCGCCAAAACTTGGATCAGAAGACCGAACATTGTGATTTAATTCTAGCAATTCAATTCCAATTGACACCAACGTCACTGAATGTAATCATTGCTGTTCAGTTTGTGCAGACCGAATAGGTTGCGGTTCTGTTAATTAAGAAGCACTGTAATAGCAAGACATGATGTTTGATATATAGTAGTTGAGGAAAATGAGGATAGTCATAAAGTACAAAGATTTCCAATACATAATTTAATAACAGGTTCTGGTCCATTCTGAACAGGTTCTAAAAAGCAAGTACGTACAAAGATTTCAAATAGATAATTTTACAACAGATTCTGGTCCAGGCTGAACAGGTTTTACGATATAGAGCAAAAGGTTTAGTGAGTACAAACATTTCATATGGATAATTTTACAACGGGTTCTGGTACAGTGAAGAGGTGTTTTGAATGAATCAATATTTATTTCCCTAAATTGCCGATCTATATGGCAAAATCTAAAAATGGCTTTACGCCGTACTTTGAAAAATAAAAACAAAAGAGTTCCTTTTTATTTAACCAAAAATTAACTAACTTTATTAAAATTATTCTCTGCTATATAAATCAAAAATACCAGTATTTTATTTTGCTGCTGCTTCCAAAACTCCTCCCATGTTTTCTAATGTAAGTAATAAAACTTTAGTTAACCAATAGATTGATCTATTGGGCAACATCTTTTTGTTAAAGAGTTCTTTTCATTTCTTTCATTCACACTAGTTCTAATAATAATTATGCTGAGCTTGCAAAGTCAATGCAGTAACATTGTTTCCGTCAGTCGCTATGTAATACAAATCGTTTGACCCAGTGCCGTTATGAATGAAAGAAAATAAACAAAACGAAAATTAGTTTATCAATTGCAATTCTTTAAATTGTGCCGAATTTCAATTATACCGTAAGCTTGTTGTGCTGTGCCACTACACCCTTACCCTTAAGCGAAAAATTATTACTTGAAATAATTTTTAAAGATTGGAGAAGCTTAGGAGCAGCTTACATATTAGAGTTTTCATTAACAAAATTTTTTTTTTGTTACTTGTTTAATTTAGCAATATGTTTATAAGAGTTATTTACTTATATAATATACCATAGTTAAAATATTTTTTTTTTTTGTTTGACTTACAAAAGTATTTTTAAATTCTTAATGTTTAACTATTATAGTCTTTGCTTATAATTATGTTTTTCAGAAGATTTATATATAATTTTTTTTTTTTTTTTTTTTGTATTTATTAGGGAATTACTTATTTAAATTATATTTATCTTCTTAGTTACTTCTTATGTATTTCTTTAAAATATTGTTGTGCAACAACTTATTTTTACCGTTTACCTCTACTAGTGAATTTACACCTAATCTATCAATTATCTTATATGGTCCATGATATGGGCTTTGTAATTTCTTTTTATTTTCTAAACCTATAAAAACTAAATTACCTATTTCTAATGAAGCTTCATTCTTATTTCTATCATACTCTATCTTTCTCTTATGTTTAACTGTTTTAATCATATTTCTAGCTCTATCAACAGATGTCTTTAACCTTATTTTTAATTCATTACTATAGTCTTCTAAATTATATATTTTATCATGTTCATTTAAAATATCACTCGGAAGTGATGGTAATTTTCCAAATATAAGTTCATATGGGGAATATGATGTATCTACATGTGGTGTGGTATTGTATGCAAATGTGTAGTACGGAACCCATTTATCCCATTCTTGGTCATCCACAAATGATAATAAATATTCGTTCAGAACCCTATGATTTCTTTCTAAAGCTCCTATAGTCTGATGATGGTACGGAGTTGAGAAAATTTGTCGCGTGTCGAGTAATTTACATATGTTTGCCATTAACTCATTTTTAAATTCTGTGCCGCAGTCAGATCTAAGGATCTTGAAACATCCGTATTTAAGTATGAACTGTTCTACTAGAGTTTTTGCAATAGTCTTTGCTTCTTTTGTCTCAATAGGATGTGCTACTATAAATTTTGTAAGGTCGCATTGGATAGTCAAAATGTATCGATTTCCATTAGAAAATTTTAACGGGCCTACTGTGTCTATAGATATATTTTCAAAACTTGTTGTCGGTGTATTCGTAACTATTAAACCTTCTTTAATATGTCTGTTTACTTTATTTTTGTGACATTTTTCGCAGTTGTTTATGTAATCTTTAACCATTTTTCTCATATTCTTCCAGATGTATCGTTGCTTCAATTTTAAAATTGTCTTTCTGATTCCTAAATGTCCTCCTGTTCGAGTATTATGATATTCATCTATCAATTTGTATTGTTGCAGTGTACTTTCTATATGTCGTGGAGCTTTGTAAATTAATATCTTTATAGGCGAGGATTTATTCATTTTCAACTTGTTGTACTTTTCTTTGAATGCATTCATTTTAATATTCTCAAATATATAATCTTTGTCACAAAGGGCTAGCTCCTTTATCTGTGATCTATTTAATAAACAATGTAGTTTCTCCAACATCGAATCTAGTTTCGAAGGGTCATCGCTACATGTTATGTGCACTTCATTATTATTTATATTCATAGTAACGTTACTCTTTTCTTTAATAAAAAATTTTAATTTCATCGCCCTTCTTACGTCATTAAAGGATGTGCATTCCCAAATATAGAGGTGATCAGTCTCTTTATGAGATGGGCTGTTCCTGTTAACACGTTCTTTGGTACCCATAATCATTTCACTCGCTTAATTGTCATTTCTTTCCTCATTTTCGTTATTGCTCCTTTTACTTACTTGTTTTGTTTTGCTCCTTGTTATTGCTAATACTTCTTTTTCACTGCTCATAGGAATCATATTTTTTAAAATTTCGCTGTCATATTTTATTCTGGATAATGCATCTGCGTTAGTGTTCATTTTGCCTTGTTTGTATGTAATTTCAAAATCATAATCAGACAAATCTAATCTGATTCTGGTAATTTTGGACGATGGGTTCTTATGTGAAAATAGAGAGACTAGTGGTCTGTGGTCAGTCACTACTATAA
Source organism: Tetanocera ferruginea (assembly GCA_958299015.1). Taxonomy (NCBI): domain Eukaryota; kingdom Metazoa; phylum Arthropoda; class Insecta; order Diptera; family Sciomyzidae; genus Tetanocera; species Tetanocera ferruginea. The sequence goes on from OY282642.1 coordinate 61,596,153, forward strand.
ATTTTCTTCCATATAGGTAGGGTTTGAAAAAGTTTATGCTCCAGTGTATTGCTAGGAGTTCTTTCTCTATGACCGGCTTGTTTATATCATGCTTTTGTAATGACTTACTAGCGTATGATATTGGCAGATCATGTCCAATCTCTCCTTGCGAGAGAACAGCCCCTAATGCAAAATCGGATGCATCAGTAGTTACGATAAATGGCTTCTCAAAATTTGGGTACTGTAGGACTGGTGAATCAACAAGTTTATGTTTTAAGCTACAGAATGCTTTTTCGCACTCCTCTGACCAGATGAAGGGTGTCCCTTTTTTGAGTAGGGAATTTAAACATTTTGCTACGGCCGCAAAGTCCGGTATGAAACGTCTGTAATAGTTACAAAAAGCCACGAACCTTCGTACGTCGTCTGCATTTTTTGGTGTTGGGTATTTTAAAACTGCATCACATTTAGCTGGATCTGTTTTAATACCTTTGTCTGTTATTAAATGGCCGAGGTATGTTACTTCCGGTCTGAGGAATTGGCATTTGCCCGCGTTTAGCTTTAAATTGTATTTTTGCAGGCGCTCAAAAACTTTTACTAGATTTTGGTTATGATGCTTAAGTGAACATCCAAATACTATTATGTCATCGACATAGAGGAAAGCTTCTGAATTCAAACCGCTCAAAGCTATTGTAAGCATTCTTTGGAAGCTGTTTGAAGAGATCTTTAAACCGAATGGTAGACGTTTAAAATGGTAATGTCCGTCTTGTGTAAAAAATGCAGTTAATGGTCGTGAATTTTTGTCTAGTGGTATTTGATGAAAAGAGCTTGTCATGTCTAAAGTTGAGAAGTACTTGGCTCTTCCTAACATGTCTAGGACGTCCTCTAATCTTGTCAGTGGAAATTTGTCGTTAACTAATTTTTCGTTCAATTTCCTGAAATCTACTACCAAGCGCCATTTTTTTTTGTCATCATTGCTTTTCTTTGGAACTAGTAGCAATGGTGCATTGTATGGGCTTACCGAGGGCTCAATTATGTCATTGTTTATTAAATTTTCTACTTGTTTGTTTATTTCTTCATATTGTGAATGAGGAAGTCGATAATTTTTTATATGGACTGGTGTTGTGTCTGACAAGTTTAATTTTTGTGTATAAAAATTATTAGTCGTTAAATTTTCTCCTTCAAGATGGAAAATAGATTGATGTCTTCTAAATATGTCTTTTAATTCGGTCTCGGTACTGTTGTCTAATTTCAATTCTATCATTAACTTCTTAAAACGTTGTTCGTTTATTTCTTCATTGTGTTCATTTTTTGTTGTCAAGATTATGTATTCTGTTAGTTTTTCTGTTTTTGGCTTAATTTCATTCAAAATTACTTCTTTATCGTTAACGTTGATAACCTTGATGTGGCAGATACCTTTGGTAGATGCTAAGGAGTTAGATAAAAATACGCCTTCTACGAGTTCTTGATTCAAAATGACACAGTCTTCCGTTATTTCAAGGTTTATTGGAAAGATCATTTCCGTTCTGGGTGGTATTGTGTAATATTCTTGCTTTGGTAGTCTTGTTGAGATAGGTACTACGTAATCCGTTTCGGCTATAGGAATCGTAATAGTGAATGTTTCATAGTCTATCTTACATGTGTATTTTACAAAGAAATCTCTACCTAGAATTCCGTCTGTAGTGATGGGAAAATCGTTATCCACTACGTGAAAATCATTGTTAGCACGGTTATCTCCTAGGCATAATGTTAATTTTGTAACGCCTAAAGAGTATATTTCATCTTTAGTTATGCCTGTTAGTTTGCATTTGTTATCAAAATTTATTTCAAAATTTGCGTTTATTTCTTTGCATATCGAAATGTCTGCTCCCGTGTCTAATAGAAATGTTAAAGCACGATTTGTTTGTGCGCATCTTAGTGTTACGTAATTGGTGAGATTCTCTGATATTAGGCAAATTTTCTTTTTATTTATTGTTGGCCTTCCGGAGGTGCTTGGAAATCTTCCTCCGGGCCATCCATGTTTCCCTGGTGGCTTATTACACGCATATAGTGTCGGTTACTTCCTTGATTGGAGTTCCTCTGATTGTTATTTCTATTGTTATTATTAGCATATCTTCTTCTATTGCTGTTGTTATATGACGAATGCCTTTTGTTGTAATTATTGTTGTCATGTACAACATTTCTGTTATTGCTGTAGTCAGTGTGGTTATTTCGTTGATATGTATTGTATCTGAAAGTGTCTCTAGTGTTATTATATCTATTTATATTCTGAGGGTTGTTTCTGTTATTATAGTTGTTGAACTGTCGATGTTGTTGTCTGTTGTGGTGTACACGGTAGCTAAAAATGTGCGAGCTACTGTTTTGAGTGTCTCGTTCGATTTCCTGTGCAATATCCACGGCTGTGTTGAAATCCTTAGGCTGAGCTGCAAATAATGTGGTTTTCAAACGATTCTCTAAACCGTTTTTGAAAATTGTCAGAGCATATTTTTCATTCATTTTTCCTACTACTGCCTTTTACTCGCTCGTTGCAGTGTTGCCTAGTTCATTTATTTGTAACCTATTAAGTTCTGATACTAAATTTAAAATCTTGTCTTTAAAATTTATTACTGTGTTATTCTTTTGAGTTGTTAATGCTAATTGTGTGTGTATCTGAGCGATTGTAAAATTGCTCTTGTATCTTTCTTGTAACCGTTTCTTGAGTTCTTCGAGTGTTGTTACATCAGGACCTAAAGCTGTTCGAACTGCCGCATTAAGCTTTACACTAGTCACAAATTCTATTAGACTTATTCTTGCGTCAGCTGTGTAAGATCTGTGTAATAATTCTATGATTTTCAAAAATGGTTCCAGTTCTTTATATTGTCCGTTGAATATTGGTATGGCCTTAAGGGCTGTTTCTAGATTGAAAGCTGACATGTTGTTTGAGTAACTATTTTCCTCTTCTATTTCTGTTCCTGAACTTTCACTTTCTTGTCTAGGCTTCAAAAACTGGTCTATTGTACTCACTATCTTATCAAATGTTTCTGTCTCACTTTTGCTAGTCGTATTTTTTACTAGTGTTTCTCTAAGTACTGCTAAATGCATTTTAGTTTTCTCTATAAATGTCAATGAATATTTTCTATTTGGAGCCTTACGCAAGTTTGCTAAAAGTTTTTGAACTGTATCTAATTCCATTCAAGTTTGATATTATTTCACAAACATTTGTTACAGATATATTTAGAGTTACGTTTTTCAAACATATTTTTCCCAATTTTTTTCTTACAAATTTCACATCTGAAACATCTATAATGAAAACTTTCCTTTTCATATGCTAATCATACCTTATCTATATCTATAATCTTTTCTTTGCAATTGGCACAATATTTTTCAAATAGAATGCCGAAACACCCTTGGTAAAAACAATTTGTTGCTGATTTTGGCATAGTAATATTTTATAAAAATTGTACAATTACTATACTCAATATCTTAATGTTTTCTATCAAATTTTTATTCATTATTTTTGATTTTGCATCCGGCTTAAAAATTTTATAAATTTTTCATTAAATTGTTTTTATTTTAGACTGAATTGTTTATATTGCGCAACATCTGTTTGCGTACATAGTTCTTATAATATCTATTTATTATATACAATATAGTAATAGTCATGAAAATAACACTAATGATTCCTATTATGTTTAAAAATCCACTTTCACTGCTGTTGCTGCTGCTGCTGTTGTTATTGTTGTTGTTGATTACCTCTTTGGTGCCGAACCAATCCATTTTGGTGTCTGTTACTCGGACCGTAGTTGAGTTTTTCCAACTCTATTTGTTGTAGTAAACGCTGCTTTTGGGCCAGATCGTTAACCAGTGGTAGGATGTTGTAAATTTCTGCTACCCGTTGTCGTGCGATTACCCGCTTACCACCTCTAACTCTTTTTCGTGTTTTGTCGATTGTTTCTTGTGTGGTGTTACTTCCCTTCCGCCGTTGTTGTCGTTCTTTGTATTTTTCAATGCTTATAGGTTGTGGTCCCGCTGTCTTAGGTGTTGGAATATACACAGCTGTTTCACGTTGTTCTGCCAATGCCTGTGGCACGTATTCTTCTTCGAATTTCCTTGCGTTTGCTGCTGCTCTCTCAAATAGCGCGTTGAAATCGTCATCTGACATTGATGTTGTAGGCTTGAGAAAAAAATCACAGGATCACAGGATCAAAAAGCTGAATCGCTAGGGCTGTGTTGAGCAGGTTGAAATTTTGGCTCAATCAGATGTTGCAGGATCAAAAAAAATGTGCAGGATCGGTTTGCATCGGTTTGCAGGATCGATTTGCAGGATCAAAACAATGTGCAGGATCGGTTTGCAGGATCGGTTTGCAGGATCGCCATGAAGAGGTGTTTTGAATGAATCAATATTTATTTCCCTAAGGTGCCGATCTATATGGCAAAATCTAAAAATGTCTTTACGCCGTACTTTGAAAAATAAAAACAAAAGAGTTCCTTTTTGTTTAACCAAAAATTAACTAACCCATGTTTTCCAATGTAAGTAATAAAACTTTAGTTAACCAATAGATTGATCTATTGGGCAACATCTTTTTGTTAAAGAGTTCTTTTCATTTCTTTCATTCACACTAGTTCTAATAATAATTATGCTGAGCTTGCAAAGTCAATGCAGTAACATTGTTTCCGTCAGTCGCTATGTAATACAAATCGTTTGACCCAGTGCCGTTATGAATGAAAGAAAATAAACAAAACGAAAATTAGTTTATCAATTGCAATTCTTTAAATTATGCCGAATTTCAATTATACCGTAAGCTTGTTGTGCTGTGCCACTACAACAGGCTGAACAGGTTTTACGATATAGAGCAAAAGGTTTAGTATGTACAAACATTTCCAATGGTTCTGGTGCAGGCTAAACATGTTTTACGATATAGGGCACGGAGCAGGACGCTTGTCTTTTATATATTAAGATTAATCGGCTCCAAATTTTACAAAAAGGATACTTATTATTATGAGATGGAAATTTAGTTGAAAGAAAAAAGACTTCATTGCAAAATTCATTAGTTTGTTGAAAAGTTATTTTGTCAAGTAAATCCGTTTGATTTGGAAACCATAGTCCACCGCAACAGGTACATATAGTAGTAGGTCCTTGCTAAATATTTTCGTTATAGCGATTGTATTTTAATAAACGAAGTCTGTTAAGTTCAGATAGTCTATTATCTAGTTCGATTTCTATTAAATTAGCTCTTAGTGTTCTGCTTTTCTCAGCCTGTCTAGCGTTTTCTCTTTGTCGATTTTGTTCATCAATCCTGTGGAGCGATACTCTGCGATTTAATATGCGCTGGAGATTTCGCTGCGTTTGCGTCGTTTGGAATGCTCAGAAGTATTGCGTTGTTGTTCAATTTCTCGGTATTCTAAATTTTTACGGTGTCTGTAATGCTCAGTAGTATTACGTTGTTGTTCCGTTTTTCGGTATTCTAAATTATCTCGATGGGGGACAAAAGGGGGCGATCTTCACATGGCAACGTGTCTGACTGCCTCAACTTGGCGAGGCCAGCATTATCCATGTCGAAATCGTCTCAAGTTGACTCAAAACCTCCGCGTGGTGTCTCCTGGAAACGTCAAAAACTATCGCCCAATAAACTTTGGCAGCCAATTTGAGCGGCGATGTCTCCTCTAGACTATAAACTTGAGGGGTCTCTACAAGACCTTAAAAATGGAATGTGCGTAGGGTTTGGGTCCCAACCACATTATAACTTCCCAATAAAAACAAAATCAGCCTCGGATATAAACCCCCACACGTTGACGACCACCGCAAACGAAAAACGGATAATGCTTTACGGATATGCACCTGGAATGTCCGGACCCTTTATAGGGAAGGTGCCAGTGTCCAACTGGCGGAAGCCCTCGAAAAAATAAAGGCTGACATCACCGCCATCCAGGAGATGCAATGGAAAGGACAAGGCTGCTCTAAAAGAGCAGATTGCGATATCTACTACAGCTGCCATGCGGAGAAGCGCGAATTTGGATGCGGATTCGTCGTAAGTCAGAAACTACGCCATCTTGTTTCCCGGTTCACACCTGTGAACGAAAGGCTGGCGACAATCCGCATCAAAGCTAAATTCTTCCACATAAGTCTAATTTGCGCACATGCCCCGTCGGAGGAAAAGGACGATATTGTCAAGTACACCTTCTAGAAGATGTGTATGATCGCTGCCCGGCCTATGACGTAAAAATAATTCTCGGCGATTTTAACGCGAAGGTCGGAAAAGAAGGCATCTTTGGCTCCACTGTCGGTCAGTTCAGTCTCCACGAGACCACTTCGAATAACGGTCTAAGACTGATCGACTTCGCCGCGGCGCGAAACATGGTAGTTAGTAGCACCAGATTCCAACACCTCGATATCCAAAAGGCAATCTGGCTGTCCCCGGATCAAAAAACGCGAAACCAAATTGAGCATGTTGTGATCGACGGAAGGCACGCTTCAAGTGTACTGGATGTGCGCACATTTAGGGGGGTCAATATTGACTCCGACCATTATATTGTTGCAGCCAAGAACCGCATGCGATTGTGCAATGCGAAGAATGTACGCACAGGTGTGCAACGAAAGCTTGATGTCGATAAACTGCTATCACAATGGACCGTCGAGGCCTACTCCGCTCAACTCTCGGTTAAGCTCAACCAACCTTACTCTTGCCTCGACGACTTGGCGGACTTTGGGCGCATATATCCCACTCCATGCGCAGTGCTGCTGAAGAAGTCATTGGTTTTCGGCGCCCGCAACCTCGCAACCAATGGTACGACAGCAGCAAAATGCGCCGCATATAAAAAGACTCTGCAGTCAGCTGCAACGCGAGCCATGAAGAGAGATGCCTTTTCAGACGTAAAAAAAGAGACCAAGAAAATCGTGAGCGAGAACAAATTGAGGTTTACCAGGGCAAGAAGGATGCTCGAAAATTCTACCAGCAGATTAAGCGTCTAACCCAAGGTTTCAAGCCCGGAGCATCCACTTGTAGATATGAGAATGGTGATCTGGTTACAGATACACAGTTCTCATTGAAATTATGGAGACAGCATTTTTCCAATCTGCGTGCAGACGACGATACCAACAATTCCGCCCTCGGAGAATGCAGTCTGACACCACCAATCGACGATGATGGAGTGGAAATTCCACCACCTAGCCATGACGAGGTTAAAGTTGCTATCCAGCGACTCAAAAACAACAAAGCCGCAGGTGCTGACGGCCTGGCTGCTGAATTGTTTAAAACCGGCGGCGGTGAATTGATAAGGCGCATGCATCAACTCATCAGCAAAATATGGCTAGCGGAAAGCATGCCCGACGATTGGAATCTTAGTGTGCTTTGTCCTATAATTAAGAAAAGAGACCCGATAATCTGCGCCAACTAGCGAGGTATCAGTCTTATTTCCATCGCATATAAAGTTCTTTCGAGCGTATTGTGTGAAAGGTTGAAGCCGCATACCAAAACACTGATTGGACCTTATCAGTGTGGCTTTCGTCCTGGCAAGTCCACCATAGACCAGATTTGTACACTACGCCAAATCCTGGAGAAAACCCACGAAAACCAAATTGACACCCATCATCTCTTTGTTGATTACAAAGCTGCGTTCGATAGCCCGATTCGGGATTGCCTGTACGCAACAATGTCTGAGTTCGGTATACCTGCAAAGTTGATAAGGCTCTGCAAGATGACGTTGAGCAATACTTGCAGCTCCGTCAAGGTAGGAAATGACCTCTACGAAACTTTTAATACCGAACGAGGTTTCAAACAAGGCGACTATCATGCGATCTCTTCAATTTCATCATGGAGGGGATCCTACGAAAGGCAGGTGTACATCGAAATGGTACCATTTTCTACAAAGGTGTCCAGCTCCTTGCATATGCTGATGATATCGATATTATCGGCAGAACCAAGATAGGTGTAACACCTGCTTTCGCCGCTATCGAAAAGGAATCAGCCAAAGTGGGTTTGACGGTGAACGAGGGCAAAACAAAGTATATGCTGTCTGCAAATATGGAAGTGCGGCGTCTAGGCTCCCATGTTACAGCAGGCAAATATAACTTTGAAGTTGTCAAGGAGTTTACTTACTTGGCACCGTCTTAAACAACAACAACAATGTCAGCCTGGAGATAAAGCGAAGAACAACAATTGCTAATAGGTGGTACTACGAGCTAAGTAAGCAATTAGGTTCCAGAGCCCTCTCTCGATCGACAAAACTAACACTCTACAAGACGCTCATCATACTTGTGCTTCTCTATGGCGCTGAGGCATGGGTGGCATCGCAAATAGATGCAGCCGCTCTTGGGGTGTTCGAGAGGAAAGTTCTTCGCAAAATCTTTGGTCCTGTTCGAGTTGGCGACGACTATCGCATTCGAATGAACCACGAACTGTACGAGCTCTACGACGACATTGACATAGTCCAGCGTATAACAATTCAGCGACTACGTTGGCTGGGTCATGTCTTTCGTATGGATGAAGAAGCTCCAGCGAAAAAGGTGTTTGAGGCGAAGCTGAGGGTCGACGACGAAGAGGAAGACCATGCCTCCGATGGATTGACCAGGCCGAGGAAGCCCTTACTGCACTTGGTGAAAGAGATTGGAGACGGCGCGCGCGAAGCAGAGACGCCTGGCGAGAGCTGATGAAGTCGGACGTAACCCGTCAACGGGTTGTCATGGCCACTTAAGTAAGTAAGTAAATTATCTCGATGTCTGGCATGCTCAGCAGTATTGCGTTGTTCTTTATCTCGATATTCTGAATTTTCACGATGTTTTGAATGCTCTGCAGTGTTGCGTTGTCGTTGATTTCACGGTATTCTTCATTTTCGCGGCGTTTGGAATGCTCAGCAGTATCACGTTGTTGTTTCATTTTTCGGTATTCTAAATTATCGCGGCGTTTGGAATGCGCAGCAGTATAACGGTGCTGTTCCTGATTTCGAAATTGATAACTTTTTCTCATGTTGAAGTGTCTAAGTGTATCATGCATTTGTTCTTTATTTCGTTAGTTTTCATTTTTACGACGAAGAGACTGCGCTCGAGTATTTATTTCCCGTACCTCAGCTCGATGATGAATATTCCGAAGACGACTTAATCGCTGGGAGCTATCGCGAGATCGTTCAGAAATAGAATAATTTTCATCCATTCGGCGAAATGCTCGAGCTTGAGAATTATTTTCTTGCTCTTCTAGACGATTTTCGACATCCGAGCGAATACTTCGGGTTCTGTTCCTAAGTAATCGAAGTCGTGTTTCTGTGGACTGCTTGCGGGTTTTGGCATTTTTTATATTATATATTCAGAATAGTTTGGGTCTTAAATATTATTGATTCGATGCGGAAGCGTGTTCCTTATAAAACTTTATTTTATTAGTTTAAAATATAAAGATTATTTAATTATTATTTAATTTAAAATCTTGTTTCAATCAATAATATAAATTTTTACACTGCATGGCTATTCAAAGAACGAAAATTTGCATATTTGCGTTAAAACTCAATCTTTGCTTAATATAGTTATGACGTTGCACTTTGCAAGTGTTGAGAAAAAGATGAAAAAATGCAATTAATTCAAAATTCTTCAATTAGGAATTTCTTGGAGAATGCCTTGCATGAAGTAACAAGAAATTATTTATTTCTGATAATATAATTGTTATTTACACGTTATTAAGATATTGTCCGAAGTACTTCAAAGCAAAGGAAATATTTTGAACTTAGTCGTCAGTTTTATTGCTTTACCTCTGAAATTTTCAGTGTTCCTGCCTATTAATTTCACATTATCTACAGAATTAGGAGTTTTTGTTCCCATAAACTTCAATTTGTAATATGGAGGAATATAATATAAAGTACATGTAAAAAAAGGAAAAAGAAGGAAAGAAAGCTACAACCATGTCCACGGCCGGACTTGAACTCGGAACCGCTAGTATAGAAGTTAACAATAATTTCTGCTGGGTTATCGTAGACAACTCCATTCGAACGTTGAACCCGCAAAGTCTTGCATCAGAGACATGCTCATTGTTTTTAATAAACAGATTGGAATAATTGAGAAATTTAAGTGTGGATACAATGCTCCGCTTTCTTTTGGAAAACAAATTTTTTTATCCAAAATTTCCATTAATTGCTCAATAAATTTGAATTTTATAATTAAAGTTAAACGAGAAAAGAGGTTTTTTAAATCATTAATAAAGTTTATTGTCTTCTACAAATTGTATCCATGCGATCTTAATTGCATGACATTTAACACAAAATTTGTTTCTAGAAATCGATCACTTTGTTGCGTGGCGACGATTAAGAATGCCTTTATGTTTGTTGTCCAACAATAATTTGACAAGCGTTTTCCAACACGAATAAGTTGTGTTTAAAAAATGTGTATTCATTTTTGCCTTCATGAATACCTGACAGCAACGAATGTTGGTGATTGACACGAACATTTTAAAGCCAACATTTTTGAGATGAAATCACATCTAACCGTTGAGATCGATCTTAGTTGGTTCATCAAGAATTTATGAAGGATGGTCGAGAGCATGACAACTCGGCCACACACAAAAATGAAATGAAAATAAAATTATGTGTTGTTTGCTTCAAACAGTGTTTATTTTAATTTTCGTTTGAGATTTTTGTTTCATGAGTGAAATTTTCTGAACCCTGGTTGTAGGCTTATTATTAGCTCATTTATGCAGTTTTCAATTTTTGCGTTGTATGAAAGGGGTGTGTCCGTGGGCGAATTAAAAAAATATTCAATAGTGCAGATCCTTGGGTACATGTGACCATGTGTACCAAGTTTCATTCAATTATCTCAACGCCTTCTTCTTATCCTGTGTATACGGACAACACACAGACGGACAGACGGACGGACATGGATAGCTCGACTCACGAGTTGACCCTGATCAAGAATATATATATTTTTGTATACCGGACTCGCTTTGTTCTATGCGTTACAAAGGTTTGCACAAAGTTAATATACCCTGACCTGTTCAGGTGTAAGCTTTAAAAAAATCGAAAGACTGTTCTACACCTAATGATGTAATTTCAGTTGAGAGAGAAAACGAAGTATTTCTTCCATCTGGATCTACATCGTGAGAACGGCATTTAGTATCAAATGAAGATTATAGGGACCTCGTGCAAGAGTAAGAATTGTCGTGGAGACAAACGGAAATATTGGCATCTCGACTGAAGCAGTTTAATATTTTAGAAAGTGACTTCTGCTTTCGAACAACTTTTTAAACTTAATGATATCGACAGCAATCTTGATTATTGCATCAATGTTGATGAGCTTTTCTTTTGCCTAAATTTCAATCACCAGCCAAAAGATTGGTGGTTATTTATTGATGGGTCTTGTAAAAGTAAGTAAAGACCCAATTATGATGGTAGAATACACGTTTGATATATACATTTTGTATGTTTTAAAGCGGTACTATTATACAACGAGAATCGATTGCCCTCACTTCTCATAGCATATGCTACAGATATGAAAGAAACGTACATAACTTTGTTGAAAATTCTGAGGGTAATTGTTTATACAAAACATCAATGGTACATCATCTCGGATCTGAAAGTCCTCACAATACTATTTGGAATACAAAGGGGATATACAAAGTATCCTTGCTACCTTTGTGAGTGGGACAGTCGTGCGAAGGATCATTACAAACGCAGTGAGTGGCCACCGAGAAAAATCGTTTATGATTGGGGAAAGTGATGTTGTCAGCATTCCACTCGAACAGGCTGAAAAAATAATTTTGCCCCCATTGGAGAGTCGAGTAGCGAAGGCTTCGGCCGTCAATTTTGACTGCAGCTTGCCGACCTTCAGCTTTCTTTGTGTAAGATTGCGAGCATTCTTAGCTGCACACAGACGTGTGCGGATCTTAGCTGCGACAAGATAATGATCCGAGTCTATGTTAGCACCACGGATCGTGCGTACGTGTAGTACACTAGAAGAGTGCCTTCCGTCAATCAAAACGTGATCAATTTGGTTGCATGTTTTGTGATCAGGGGACAACCAGGTGGCCTTATGAATATTGAGATGCTTGAATCAAGTGCTACTAACGACCATGTTTCGTGCTGCGGCGAAGTCAATCAACCTCATTCCTTTATCGGACGTGTTGTCGTGGAGGCTGAACTTTCCGACTGTTGGACCAAATATGTTTTCCTTACCCACCTTGGCGTTGAAGTCACCAAGCACGATTTTTATGTCATGACGGCGGCAGCGCTCGTATGCGTCTTCAAGGCGCTCGTAAAAACTTTCTTTGGTCTCGTCATCTTTTTCTTTTTTATCGGAGCGTGCGCACATATTAGGCTATATTAAAAAATTTAGCCTTGACGCGGATTATGGCAAGTCGTTTGTTCACAGGAGTGAATCGCAGGACATGATGCCGTATTCTCTTGCCAACTACAAATCCGCATCCAAACTCGTGCTTCTCCGCATGGCCGCTGTAGTAGATATCACAGGATGCTTGCCGTAAACAACTCTGTCCCTTCCATCGCGTTTCTTGGATTGCAGTGATATCAGAATTATATATTTCCAAGATATTAATCAGTTGGATAGAGGTACCATCTCAATTTAGAGTTCGGACCTTCCAGGTGCATATCCGTAAATCATTATCAGTTTTTCGTTTGGGGTAGTCGTCATCAGATTTGGGGATCATTCTGTAATTTGTTCTTGGACTTTTCATTGAAATAATTTTTTTACATGGTGGGCTTCAAACCCAACGCACAACCTTTGCTTGATGGCCAAAGGAAGCCCGCCGCTCAGATTCGCCGCCAAAGTCTATCAAGCGATGGTTTTTTGCCATTTCCAGGAGACACCAAGTGGAAGTTTGAGCCGACTTAAAACGATTTCGAAATGGATAATGCTGGCCTCGCCAAGTTGAGGCCATGTGAAGATCTCCCCCCTTATCTCCCCTTATCACCCCTTAATCAAATTATGCATGGTAAATATTTTGACTTGAGGGGACGTGATGCCTTCAAAAATTGTTTTTGTTTCAATGTTTGAAAATGCGTATGAGTTGAATAAAAAAAGAAGATATCCTTTTGAAAAATTACAAATATATTTTTTGGAAAAAAAACTATGCAAAAAACATTTTTTTTTATTATTTAAATCACATATATTGCTACTGGAATTTTTTAAAAAACCATTAAAAAAAATCATGGCGAGCTAGAACAAAAACTTCTCGACCGATCGTACTGAAATTTTAATATGTTGTTTAATACTTGTTTATGCATGAAATGAACAACGGACAGAAAAATCAGTTTTATAGTTTTGGCCGATTTACTCCAAAAAACTTGAGAATTTTCGAAAAAACGCCGCAGGTTTGTTATTTTTCAACCAAAATTCTTTCTTCTAGTTCATTCCATAGCGGTTTTGGTGTTAATAAAAACGCCGTTTTTTTTCCGATGTCCCAGCGAGTCGTAATCACACCCGCCATAGTTTTTTTATGTTTTTTTTTAAATAATTTCAGTAGCCATATATGTAAATAAAAAAATTTTTTTTTGTGTAATTTTTATACTAAAAAAATATATATTTAGTTTTTCAAACTCATATCTTATTTTTTATTCAACTTGTAGGCATTTTAATCCAAGTTTTAGACAAGTTTTAAGACAAGTTTTTAACCCGATAGTGAAAAAAGTATATTATTGGATAGGTCTTAATTAGGACAATAGCCCGTTTTTATAAAATTTTTGCCTAGGAGTCCATCTGTGACCAAATATTAAAATTTTTCGTCGTATTTCCCCCAAAACTTTAAATTTTTTTGTAATATTATAAAAGTTCATAAAAAATCATTAAACTTTTGTGAAAAAACTATTCAATTTCAATCGTAGGAAAAAAAGGTATAGCGAAGCAAAATCTTAGCGAAGTTCGTCTTCGCTTTTGGATTTTAACCTTCGGATCATCTACATAGGGCTTCGTATCCCTTCGGAATGACTTTGTTTAACTTCGGTTTTGTTCTTCGTATCGTTGATATCGAGACTTTAGGAATATTTTTACGTTGCCTGAGCTGTCGGTGCGTTTTGGTAACAATTGCTTTATAATATGAAAGTTGTCTATGCTTGGCGACACTTTTGGTACCTTCATGCTGAAGAAAGGAGATACTCAATAGCATCGCGATTAGACGGTACTTTTGTTAAGCTTGTGTTAATTTTCACGCAACGCTATTTTTAGGAATGGCAGATAGCTTACCAGCTTCGCTGGCTAGGTCATGTCGATAGAATGAACGACGAAGCTCCAGCGAAAAAATTATTGGATACGGTACCCAGCGGTGGCCAATGCAGAGGGGAAGACCTCATCTCCGTTGGAAAGACCAGGCATTGGATAACCTGACAACGCTTGGAGTTTCCAATTGGCGACCAACAACCAACGACCAACGGTTGAAAGCGCCATCTAAGTAAATAGTAGATAGTTTGTTTTTAGTACTGAAAAATATTTTGTCCTCTTGTGTGTGAGGTTGTGCGTCTTTTCCTTTAGTTGCTGCTTTGCTTGTTGGATTGTTTTTTTATGTAAAATTTGTTTCTAGCTAAACGACTGGACCGAATTTTATGAAATTGTACGAAGATTCTTCTGCCGACATCGATGAGCTATATGCCGACATCGATATAGTCAAGCGTATTAAAATAGAGCGGCTTCGCTGACTAGGTCATGTCGAGAGAATGAACGACGAAGCTCCAGCGAAAAAAATATTGGATTCGGTAACCAGCAGTGGCCAACGCAGACGAGGAAGACCGCATCTCCGTTGGAAAGACCAGGCATTGAATAACCTGACGACGCTTGGAGTTTCCAACTGGCGCCAGCAAGCGCACGACAAAAGAGGCTGGCGCAAATTCTTAGACCAGGCCAAAACCGACCAACGGTTGTAAGCGCCATCTAACAAAAACAACGAAGATTCTTCTGACCTAGGAATACAAAATAGACTTTTAGAAGTTATAAAAACTTTCGATAGAGAGCGCTTCAAGTAATAAAATATGTATGGCACAATAACGCCTGAACGACTGGACCGATTGTAATGAAATTTGTTATGAAAAACGAACCCAAACGAAGATGAACAGAATACTAACGAACAAAACCGAAGTTGAATGAAATTATTCCGAAGGACTGCGAAGCCATACGAAGATAAACCGAAGGCTATGAAATTTATTAGTTGCTTCACAAAAGTTTAATGATTTTTTATGAACTTTTGTTATATTACAAAAAAATTTAAAGTTTTGGGTGTACTGAGGAAATATGACGAAAAATTTAAATATTTGGTCAAAGATGGATTCCTAGGCAAAAATTTTATAGGAACGGGCTAATTGAGACCTATCCAACGATATACTTTTTTCACGATCGGGTTAAAACTGGTGAAGTTACACCAAAAATACCATTTTGGGTTCACAAAAAAAAAATTTATTGTTCTGAAATCCTCTCAACATAAGCTTTCATATTACGGGCGGTAAATGCAAACCTTGTTTTTCCATATGGGGTGACCCACCTTACTGTTCTTTGCACTCTATATGGTGTCAGCAATTTACATTGTTTTTTTATTCTTACATGGGCATTTCCACAGAAAGGTCTACCGGGACCGAAAAAAAAAAATGTTAAATAAACAAATAATTTTTTTGTTATTATTTAACAAAATGCTTGAATTTTTATAATTTACTGCATTTATAACTTATTTCAGATTTTATTCTGAGTAAATTGGCCTGATATCTGAGAAATATGGTTTTCTTGCTTTTAGCTGATTTTAAAGACGTTTTTCTCTTCAGTATTTTTCGTTTATTTATGAACGTTATGTTTACACTCTTCTAATAAAATCCATCTATAAACTACAAATAAAAAATAAACTAGTAAGGTATATCTTCGACTTGGCCGAAGTTAAAATACCCCCACAAGTGATTCGCAGTGGTACAAATCTTAAATTGCAGCTCTTTTTATATGAGATTTCAAAGAATTTTACTATTTTGATGACGTCTAAAATACATTCATGTCAAATTGTTTTCCTACAAAATAAAGACAAGCCTTTTTAAAAAGTTTTCAATTATTGGTTGTATGGGAGGTGGGCGTGTTCTTGAGTGGTTGATGCCAATTTTTCTAACACGCCTCAATTTTGATATAATATACATACACAAATACCCAATTTCAGGTCTGTAGTTTAAATATCAGCCTGATTATAGAGTGTAGAATACCCTATAACCGCCTGCACTATCACACTAATTTTAAGCACATCACTATGTTATGATTATACTCAAAAAGTATAACACTTTTATTTATGTAAAATTAAGGCTCTATTTATTTATTTTAAGTTATTATATATTAAGCATTTTTAACTCAATTTGACCATTATCAAAATACTGTTATTTTGCTTTTTAAGGAGGTGCAATCCTCAAAAATAAATATTAAGTATCAAGCATTCAACTGCTATCTTTTAATACAAAGCCTTTTGAGCATTCAATTGCTCAGGCTAATAATATAAATAAATAGGCCAGTGGCGTTTTTAAGCGCCGGCAAACTATTAGGTAGGGCCCTATAACACTCTAATACAAACACCGCGTTTTAAAACCGAATTATAATAATAAGCGATATAAAAACTTCGCGCACAAGAACAAAAACTTTAAACAAATCAAACAAATAAATCCCGAACACTACATGGCGATCCTGCACGATTCGGACCGATTTTTTGATACGCTGACAGATGATCCTGCACCATTGAACGTTTTACCGACGGCAAAAGCAAACGATGCACCGTCGTATCATTTTTTATGGACGTACCGGCTGGAAAGTAGACAAATTTCTACAAGGCGACAATTACAGGCCAGCGCGCACAGATCCGGAACGAATTATGATAAAAATTAAAAAAAAAAAAACAAAAAAAAAAATTAGCAGCAGCAAAAACAACAACACAATCATTTTTTTATATACAAAGCTCAGATTAATTTTCTTATAGAAATTAATTTTATTGAATTTTAAAATCCTTTTAATTTGAAAATAATAGTTCAATTTATAATTAAAATAATTTAGAAATATGAAATCTAAAAATAAAAGAAAAAAAATAGCAAAACAAAAATCATATACATGCATCATATACATTCACAAAAATTAAAGCATAGCTGAATTTTCTTTTTAATGCATTTTTTTAAATAATAAACATACACACACACACACACACACACGCCACATGATTTCATAATATTTTTATTATTATTAAAAATAAAACTATTATATTTATATTTATATTTATCAAAATGAAAAACTATATTATATGTAGTTCATTATAACCATTTTTATTAATAATTTTTTTATATATTCACTTTTTTTAAAACAATTAAAACTATATTAAAAGCACTCGCGAAAAATTTACGCATACCGGCATTGCTTTCATTCATTGACTGAAACGTCAGTCAACCACTTGTTGCTTTATGCATCTTTCGCATATATATTTGTAATAGATTAGTACTAGAATCAGAGGGTGTTTCATACATACTAAAATATGTATAACACGGTCAAGTAAAATATTAAAATGGTAAATTTACAATAAACGAATATTTTATTGTTGGAAAAATTTAAATTTAATAAAAAATATATAAAAATAGAAAATACAGTGGTGAACACATAAAAATATACTAAAAAAATTTTTAGAATTAAAAAATTAAAGTTCAGAAAATTTAATATAAAGAAAATTCTTGAGTTTTAAAATAAAAATTCGTCAATTCAAATGAAGAAATAATAAAATAAAGAAATAAGCTAAATTATGAGAGAAGATTATAAAAAAAAAAAAAAAAATTTTTTTGGAAATAAATTTTGAAAATGTAGATTTCTCCAACATTTAGAAAAAATAAAATTTGGCAAGAATGTTTAATTTTGATATAAATATAGTAGGTAAAAACCTACAAGTTTTTAAGGGTAGTTTTGATCAATTAGCGGATTTTATAACGCAATCAGAGTTATTGCATGATCTTATTAAAGATGAAGATAGACCTATTTATATAAAATACGTCTATAATTTTAAATTATCAGCCCAAGTTCGAAGCATACTTGGACGCTCAAATAAGCCTGCAACATTTTTAGAGCTGAAGAATTCGTTGGAAAAAGTTTACCCTAATCCAAAGAATTTACAGCAAGTTTTAAGTGAATTCAGTGCACTTAAACAAAATAGATTGACTATATCAGAATTTAGAGAGAAAATAGTGGAACTTTCCGATCAGTTAAGTTATTTCGAAATAAAAACATTAAATAATCCAAAACAATTAGAAAAAGATGTAATTTATAAAGTTAATGAGAGTATGTCTCTGAATATTTTTGTAAAAGGCGTAAATAGAGAATATCAGAATATTTTATTGGCAAATCCGCCAAAAACTTTCAACGAAGCAGTAGAAAGATGCATGACTGTTGAAAGAAGTCTAGAGACAGACAGCAACGTAATTTTTCATATTCGAAAAGGAAATCGATTTGGTATACATAATCGAAGGTACCATGATGACCAAAATCAATATAATAATAATAACTATTATAATAATAATTACAATAATGATTATAATAACTGCTATAATAATAATAAGTATTGTTATAATAATACTTATAATAAAAAGAGGAATGAAAATTATGGCGTTCAAAGCAATAATTTTTTAAACAACTATAATAATAAAAATGGTTTTAATAACAGAAATTTCAGAAAAACCAATTTCAATAACAACAATAATACAAACAGGAATTTTTATAGAAACAAGAATTTTCAAAATAATAATTATCAAAACAATTATCACAATAACAAAAATCAGAATTGTAACTCAAACAGATATTCAAACACTGAAAATAATTTAAAATACCAGGGAAAAAATTTAAGGCCGGGTAGCAGAGAATTGTACCCGCAGAGGCCAAAATTAGTATACAAAATTTCAAAAAATTTATCAAATTATATCATTTTAAAATGTAAAAATACGAACAAAGATCTAAAATTTTTTTCCAATTATGAGTTGTATGGGAGGTGGGCGTGTTCATCGATGGATGACGCCCATTTTTCTAACACATCTTGGTTTTATTATAAAAAGAATAAATACCTAATTTTACTTTTGTAGCTTCGACAGGAGCCTATATACAGTTGCGGTCAAAATAATAACAGTGCTCTAATATTCAGACATGCTTGAATAAATAATACTAGTCTAAAAATGTAGGATCCGGAAAACCCAATATAATTTCTATATAAGCTTTGAACGCTTATTCCAAATCTGTACTCAATTTTTACCGTTGTGTTAGAATTTTAAAGATACAGGGTGTTTTACACTTGCACTTGTCTAGTTTTATTGATCCAGAATCTAAACAACACACCATAAGATAAAAAATTAAATTTTGTATTTTAGAAAAAAATATGAAATGTTCCAACGGTATATCAACAACTATCGTGGTTTGTGTTGTAGCGGAGCTATTATTAAGAGATCACCAAACGAAATATCGCCAAATTTTGTATCTTTTGTTTTAGTGGAGATATAATCGTCCAAATTTAAAGTGACTGTTTTTTATGTAAAAAACCACTAAATCAACAGTTTATTTCTAAATTTTAACTTTGAACGATAACACTGGTTTACAGCCAATATGTACTTTGAATGCCACTATTCTTTTCTCATGTAAAATCGGTCGCTAATTCCGAAAAAAAATTTTTTTTTTTCTGTCACTCCGTTTTCGAGATATTGCCCACTGTAGGGTTTTCAACGAAAAAAAAAAGTTGGTTCCACTTAATTGCATATATCTCCAGAACAAACAACAGTAATCAACAATGATATATCAAATAAAAGCTAATAAAATTTCTTACAAACAATGCAAACATCATTTTTTGGTCGAGCTGTTAGTTTTGGCGGAATTAATTCAAATATCGGGGATTTTTTTTATTTTTCAGAAAAATTTCCAAAAAAAGACAAAATAGTTGCAAATTTCGTTAAGAGATCAAAATATTTTGTTACTTTTGATATTTTTTACTAAAAGCCTTTATTTTTCCAAAAAAAATAAGCTATTGTTGAAGAAAATCTATTGAGAAATAAAAAAGTTGTGTTCAATGGAACGAAAGCACCCAAGTTATGTTTTTTTTACAAATTTTTTGTCATATAAATAAATTGGGTTATTTTACTATAATTTTTTATTTTTAATTTTTATTGTTCATAGGAATCAAGTCAAGGGTTTGGTAGGCTCACGACTGAGAATGCAACCGTCGAAACCGTCACAGCAAAACGTCTGATTTCGACACTTAAAATTCCTACGGGTTCACAAGTTACAGCCGGATTTGTGAGAGGGCATTTTTAATTTTTTTCTTTGTTCACAAACTTTGAACGCGTTTAAGTATAGTATTGTGTTCGGCTTCACGTGAATTCCACTCAAATGTCCACAGAATAAATGACAGCTGTGAAACAACCGTGAACATTTCACAACTTTTTTGTCAAAGCTGTACTATGCTTCGCTGCGGAAAATCTAGTACTATATTCCGCAACATGCATCTAGCAACATTGTTTTCACGGCAATTTAATTGAACCGACCATTTATTTTGCCGTGAAAAGTGACAGTTGCCATTTCATTTCAGACAAAGTTCAAGCAAAAGAACTATGTTTCTTATTGAAATTATATTTTTGTACTATTTATAAAGTTTTGCAATTAATAATTGCAGTTGTTGGAAATTGTAAATACGGATGCAATTTCCGCGGTGTTGGCGGTCGCAAATCTTCGCAGCTAGCAGACTGCCACATAAACTAATGACTTGTCCTGCTCCACAACAAAGAACATCATGCATACTTGTGTAAATATTTATTTTGTATTTATATAATCAGAAATAATAAAATTAAAGAACATAAAAGATTTATGCTTTCCTTCTAATAAATTTTGAATGTTTATTACTTCTTGTCGAAACTTGCAAGCTGAACATCAGCTGTTCGTTCGCAACAAAATATCTGCCAAAATTTACACACAACAAATATATGGATGTTGCCAGCGGAATTTCATGCAAACGAACATAGTACTAGGCTTTATCTCGAAACCATGTTTTTCGTACTGGTTTCGGCAATAGCGGGTTAATTTTTTGACGAAATTTTTTTTTTGTATTCTTTTAAACTTGATTCGCTACGTATGACACGAGCTTTTTTGCAATTTTTTTTTCGATATTTTATGAATTTTTAAAGTCAATATTTTTCGAAAAAACACACTTTCAAATTTGGAACATCACCAAAAATTTAAAAAATTAAAAAAAAGCTCCTGTCATACGATAACCAATTTTGTTAAGATATAAAAAAG
This sequence comes from Tetanocera ferruginea, assembly GCA_958299015.1. Classification (NCBI taxonomy): domain Eukaryota; kingdom Metazoa; phylum Arthropoda; class Insecta; order Diptera; family Sciomyzidae; genus Tetanocera; species Tetanocera ferruginea. Next base: position 61,617,334 of record OY282642.1, read on the forward strand.
TCATTTTTTTCCAGATCGGACAATTTTTGCGACTCCCACCGATGCAACCACCAGGCCCCGTTTTTTTCTCTTCCGCCAGTTTGGAGCTCTATAAAACCATTGGAGTGAAAAATATATTTTTTTAAATTTTTTTTTCTTGTTATTTGTTCAATTCTCTACAATAATAAATTTTGGAAAAATGTTTGTTTTTGACTGAGCTATGAATTTTTAAAAAAAAGGTCTGTTTTCTCTGCCGCGAAAGTAAAGTCCCTCCTTAAGGTCAAACAAAACGGTATTTTTAATTTTACTCAAATCACAGTATAATTGGTTTATGCACTTATTATACAAGCAACAATTAGGACACGGCTCATTGTGCCTGGTCTAAGCAAGACAATATTAAAGCAAATTGGAAATTGCAAATTGTGTTTTATTGCTGTAGCAACCTGTTGCTTCATGATTTTATTATTATTCTGTATTCAGTCTATGGACAAATTCCTTACAGACTAGAAAGTATTAACAATAACATTAAAGCTAAAGTAAAAATAAACTTTTAACATAATTTTTAAAAAGTTCTTTAGAAACAGCAAATTCAAAAAAATTATTTAAAAATAATTTATTATATAAAGACAAAGCTCTTGCAATAGGCTGATTTCTAGCATAGTTGGTTCTAAATTATTTAATAAAAAATAACTTTAAACGTCGCAGCTGCCTTGAAGGCACATTTATTTGGCATAAAGCTCAAAATATAATTCTTGAAAAATATGTTTTTAAAAAATTATAAATTAAAACTAATAAAAGCATATTGTTCACAAGTTTTTGTAAATTTTTCACATTCTGGCAACGCTGCATACAGCCTGTTCCAGTAGAGCCACGCCCTACTCGAAGAAGAGTTCCCCTCGATATACCTAATAATAAGTGTAGATATTATAAGTTCTTTAAAAACCTAAATAAAGCGTGATATGACGAAATAATATAACACGCGTTGATTAAAGCATGCAGGTGGAATATCGTTGGTGCAGGAGTAGTCATTAGGCTACTGATGTTAATACCATCTAGTGTTATATTTATTTTTCTATGGGTTAAGAAATCCATTCCTAGTATTATTGGCTCGGCGAGTGACCGTCAACAAAATGCCATTTTTCGAGTTGTGCGGTTATTGATTTCTATCTCCATTGGTAGAACCTCCTTGCAGGTGACCTTGATTTTGTCGGCCAGTTGAATACTACGAGAATGTTGGCGAGGTCATATTCCCTGGTGTAGAATGATGTTCTTGTATTTCTTTGTTTATGTACGTCAGCGTAGCACCGGTGACAGTGAGAGCAACAATTTTTATGTCGTAAATATTTATGTCAACATACTACCTGTTGACAGTGTTCTATGTTGCTGCAGGGCGGTTGCTGTTCGACAGCCGCAGGTTCTCGAAAATACCCTTTCTTTACCGCAGTAGGAGCAGAACAATTTTCTTTGTCCATGACATCTTTGTCTTCTGTGACCATACTGCTTGCATCGCCAGCAGTGAGTGTCCCGGTTAAATTGGGATCTGTTCTCGCCAAGGGAGTAGTTCGTTTGGCGGTTGTCCTTGGTTTCGTCCTTTTTCAACAGCTTGTACTCGTCGGTCATCTCATTGATGTCCAGCGAAAAATTCGCTCCGTCGTACATACAACTTATATTTTACCCGTAGCCTGTCATAGAGATCGCGAGTATGTAGTCCCTCGCCTTCTCTCTGGCCACTACTTCCGATGGTAGATATTTTCTTGAACTAAGCGAGATACCGTTTTGGCATGAAAAATCGCTTGACTTCGGTTATGAAGGCTTCCCAAGATAAAATGGACTCTTTCTTAACGCGATACCATTTTAAGGCTTTTCCCCGTAGTACTGTTGTAGTGAAGGCAGCAGCATATCTTGAGACAAGTTGTGGCATTCCGCTAGCTCCTCTATCCGTTCGAGGAAGTCCGAAAGGTTGCTTCCGCGATCATGCATTGCCTCTGAAGTGCTGACTAAGGGGAAGGGTCTGGTCTAGATATGGATGGAATGTTCAGCAAAACTTCTTCTCTTCTCGGGACGGAGTTTTCCTCATCCCTAGTGACTTCTTCTTCTTCCAAATCCTTCAATAGATTTTCGGTCGACTTCCGATTACGTTTGGTTTAGATGAAGTCGCTTAGCTGACGACGAAGCTGTTGGACCATGCAACCGCTTTTTTCTTATCCGATTCTGACACTCGCTGATGTGTTTGTCCTTCTTCATAAGGCATACCCACCCAATCAAATCCGTAGTTAGGTGTTGGCCATCATGGCTTGGTTGTTGAGTGATTCATTCAGCTGCTGTGTCTGACTGGTGCTGTATGCTGTTCTGCGTCTGACCTACTCCGCTGTCGTTGGTGGTTGTTATATTTTTTCCACAGTCGTTGTTGGAGTTAAGTCCATGCTCAGGCGCCAGACAAAGGATCCACTTAACTTTGTTAAATAAAAGACGCAGTTTCGATATTAAAATAGAATTCACACTGTTTTTTCCGTACCAGCACGATTGGTGCATTGTTGGGGTTGTGTGAAGGTTCGATCCATTCGGAGCCGAGAAATTCGTCCACTTCTTGATTTATGAGGGCTTGCATTGCTGGATTGCATTCCTTAATACTTTGCGTGATTGGCTCTTGATGCTTGAGATGTATACGGTGTGTTCCGATGTTGCAACGGCCTTGTATGTTATTGAAATCGATCCGGTTAGCGGCGAGTAGGTTTTCTAGTTGTTGATTTTGTTCGGTGTTTAAAAAATCTCGGTTGATTAAAGCATGCAGGTGGAATATCGTTGGTGCAAGAGTAGTAATAAGGCTACTGATGTTAACACCATCTAGTGTTATGCTTATTTTGCTATGGGTTAAGAAATCCATCCCTAGCATTATGGGCTCGGCGAGTGACCGTAAACAAGATGCCAGTTCTCGAGTTGTACTGTTATTAATTTCTTTCTCCATTGGTAGAACCTCGTTGCAGGTGACCTTGGTTTTGTCGGCCAGTTGAATATTACGAGAATGTTGGCGAGGTCGTATTCCCTGGTGTAGAAGTGTTGTGACTCAATCGTCACAAGCGACGTTTTTCATATTATAAATTACAAACACTGGTCTGTCTAAAAAATAAATGAAGCGATCAGCGTTTTTTGCAATGCTTACCAATTGAAGTTTACAATCAAGCACCGAACAATTAAAAAATGCAACGGTCAGCTTAAAATATCAATTAAGCACGGGCCAGCTACTTGAGCTGCGCCTCTGTTAACATAGCTCGAAAATGATCGCGGAAGTTAATGAACTCTTGTGGATTGAATTGCAATGTAGTATGTATTGTTTCTAGGTTAATAACCGCTGTTGTTGAAAATATGTGTGTCGAAATATAACACGCGGAATAAGCGAATTCATGGTGCCAACGATGTATCGTTGTATATCGAGGTGACCAAACGAAGAATGTATATTTGTAAATAATTTAATATGTATGTTTGTATATTTAAGTAAGTTTGTATATTTAATCCTTTATAAATCTTAAACTAAAAACTGTGCTATAAATAAGAGTAAAATTAATAAAGAAGGAAGAGTGTTAATTAAACAATAAAGAAGTGCAGTTTGATTTTAAACTATCCACCGATAAAGGAAAGGATTATTTGGTGAGTATAAATATAACAATGTAACAGTTAATATTTAACGTTACACAACAGAGTTGTGTGGGTTCAACGGAGAATTCCAATTTCTTGTAGTTGACCGGACCCTCTAGAATATGATTAAAAAGGTGTAAAACCAATAAAACATAAAAATTTGTAGATTAGATTACAAAATTAGATTCCAGGAGAAATTATGGTAAAGGGAGAGAATTGTTGTAGAACACAAAGAAAAATTTTAGAGACAACGAAAAGATAATGAATATAGCTTCATAATAAAAAAAAATTTCAGAATGAACATATGCGAGATAGCGAAAATAGTATCGGAGCTTGTGCCTCTATTTTCAGTAGCAGACTCCGTTGAGCTACATGAGGAAGTGTACAAGTTTATACTTGGAACAGAATTAGCTTTTCAAGCGGTAGGAGAATCTAATTTAGAAAAATTTATTCAATGTGTGAAACTAAGACTTTATGGAGATGCTTTCACTTTAGTAAGACCAAGACAATTTTATAATCTTAATGAATTATTTATACTTATAAAGAAAACGTATTTGGAACGAAAAGAATTAGATGTAGTATGGCAGGAAATACAGAAGTCCGGTGTTATTCGGGGTTGTGCCTCGAGCACAGAAAGAGGACGATTTTCAAAACAGCTCTCATTTTTACGTTTTTAAAATTATCAATTCAATTTTAAAATTTTTGTAAGTATCGGTTTTTGCGGTTTTGTCCCTTCCTTCCGTCGAAAGTGTTTAGTCAAATTTCCGTAAAACTGTACCTGCCAGACATGATTAAAAAAAAATTATATCTTCAACGTCTCGTTCTGACGTCTGGTTTCTGAGGAAAATGGTCACCCACACTCAGAAATAAACACATATCTTTCTCCGGTGAAAAATTTCTCTATTTTCGATTAAAGCAATTTTCTCTTTTCAAATAATATTTTCTTCAATTAGAATAAATTTTCACATTTTCGAAGAAGTATTTCTTCACTTCTAGGAAATGGAAATATTTCAATGTCTCTTATAATGACAAATAGTTTTCTCGCACAAAAAAATTCTTATTTATGCAGAACAATTTTTTGAAAATGAAAATTTTTTTCATATATTTTGATAAAAAATTCACTATGAGAAGTTTTTTCTTCAATAAAAACAAATGTTTTCTCAAAACTAAAGAGTCTTTTTCTCTTAAATCGAATTATTTTTATATATTTCTCTTTTTCATAGAAGGTTTTTATCATTTTTAGAGAATTTTAGGATCGCATTTAGAGAAAAGCATTCTCTGGAGCAAGTTCAATACCAATTTTCTCTAAATATGATGCCTGTTTTATCATATTCCGAGAAACTTTTTTCTGAGTGCAGTTTGAAATGCAACGAAAAATGCGTTTAAAATTTTTCTAAGCATGCATTTAATATGCAATTTTATCTCAAATAAATTCCATTCGATTTTTGGATTGTTTTCGTTCAACTGCGGTTTTGGTCGATATTGTTCGGTTAATTTTTTTTCATCTTTATATAGCTTCTGCTGGTATTCGTTAAAATTCTTTTTTTCGTTCGTCTTTGGTTCTTGATTTCGTTTGCCTTCGGCTCATTCCTTGTTTTTTGTCGAAAGAACTTTTAAAAGCATAGGATCTATTTCAGTAACAGATACAAATGCTTGCCAAGTTTCATCAAAATCGGTTCATCCGTTTTCACGTGAATGAGCCAAACAAAGTTGATTGAATAAAGCACCCTCTCATGGAAATTTTCTGAAATTTAAATAGCCTCAATTCTGTTGCTGAGTCAAGTTATTTCACGTACCAAATTTTAGTAAAATCGATCAAGTCATTTACGTTCATACCAAATTTCATTGAAATCGGTTCAATCGATTAGGAGTTATTGAGTCTTTAAAATGCACACTTAAAGCGCCCCCTTACGGAAGTCTTTGGAATTTTTATAGCCTATGTTATCTTGGGCGCAGTCGAACCTTAATTCCAAATTTAATTCAAATCGGTCTAGGTGTTTAGGAGTTATTATAGAATGCCACACCCACATACTTCCGCTAAATTTTTCTTTAGCTTTGGTGCAGTTGAACCTTCATACTAAATTTCATTGAAATCGGTCCTGGAGTTTAGGAGTTATTAAGTCTTAATAAGAACGCACTACTTAAAGCGCCCTCTTGCGGAAGTTTTTGGAATTTTTTATTGCCTATGTTTTATTTTGGGAGCAGTTGAACCTTCATACCAAATGTCATGGAAATCGGTTCAGGCGCTTAGAAGTTATTACAGATTGCCACGCCCACATACTTCCGCCCACTTTTTACCTATGCTTTATAATGGTTGCAGTTGAACCTTCATACCAAATTTCATTGAAATAGGTCCAGACGATTAGGAGTCATTGAGTCTTAAAAATGTACTACTTAAAGCGCCCTCTTGCGTAAGTCTTTGGAATTTTTATGGCTTATGTTTTATTTTCGGAGCAGTTGAACCTTCATACCAAATTTCATTGAATTTGGTCTAGGCGTTTAGAAGTTATCATAGAGTGCCACGCCCACATACTTCCGCCCACTTTTGTACGCCCCCTATGTTCTTTCTCACTACGAAAGGTACTCGGTGTCCAAATTTCAATGCAATCGAATAAACGGTGCGTGAGCCTATACGGAACAGACAGACAGACAGACAGGCAGACAAACATTTGATTTTATATATTAGATAAGGACTAGAAATGTTAACTTAACATGTTCATTTTGTAGTAGAATAGGGCACACAAGAGATGAGTGCTACGCAGTAAAAAATCAAGTTTATTGTCAGGAGTGTAGAGATTATGGTCACGAATATAATTTAAACTGTTCAGCTAGCAGAAATATGAATGACAATGAAACAAAGGGAAATCAAAACAGTTATGACAGAAGTCAGAATAATTATAACATAAATCAAAAGAGCAATGGCTACATGATTCAAGAATCAAACAAATATGAGGTTAAATGTAAAGGGTGTGCAAGATTAGGACACAAAATGCAGGATTGTATTGCAAAGAGAGAATACGATTCGAAACAGGGAAACTATCGAGGGCCCAGACAAGGCCAATGAGCTGGGTACCCAAAAAATTAAGGAAAACTGGGCCAAGTAGGGTTGTCACAGATGATTTCACGTCACAAAAGATTGTAAACATCTGTACACCAAGTTTTGGTAACTAATGAAGTAATGGAAAGCACTTCGACAATAAATAGTACGTAAGAGGATACAGCTAATTTTTTATTCAACAATTTTTATTCAAACATTGACGAATTTATGGTAACAGAGCAAGAAAAAATAGTGGAGGATGATTTGACGTCGCAAATGATAGTAAACATCCTCACCACTGAGTCAAAGATGGAAGTATCAAAGCAAGAACAATACAAACGGTTAAAATTCCTATAAAAACAAATATTTCAGTTGTTGTAATCCATAAACAAGAAATTATGCCGGGGGTTTATTTAGGTGAAACGTTAGCAAATGTGAAGAATAAAATGGCATATGCAACAGTGCTAAATGCGAATAAGGATGACTGTGTCATACCTAAAGATTTTAGACCAAATTTTTTTAAATTTTAAAGAGTTCATAGTGGATGCGAGCTCGTCGTATAGTGCAAGGGAAGTAGACGTGAGAGAAAGGGTTAAAAGATTGATAGAAACAGTTAAATTCGACAAAAGTTTAAACACTGAAGAAAGAGCCTCAATAGAAAACTTAGTAACGTATTTTCATGATATTTTCTTGCTTGAAGGGGATAAATTGTCATGCACCGCTGTTTTAAAACATGAGATTCAAATGCAAAGAGATCAAGCTCCAATTAATCAGAGACAGTATAGGTTACCTCAAATGCATAGAGAAGAGATACAAGTAGAAAAACTTTTAGATGACGACATAATCAGGCCAAGTAAGTCCCCGTGGAATTCACCAATGTTGCTTGTTCCACAGAAAGCCGGGGAAGACGGACAGAAAAAGTGGAGATTAGTTATTGACTTAAGAAAAGTAAACGATGCCACAATCAAACAAGTTTTCTCTATTCCTCGAATTGATGAAATTCTGGATCAGTTGGGTCATTGTAGATATTTTTCTACACTAGATCTTGCTAGTGGCTATTATCAAGTTTTAGTGAATAGCAAGGATAAGGAAAAGACAGCTTTTAGTATGTCGTTAGGTCATTATGAGTTTAACAGAATGCCGTTTGGACTAACTGGAGCCCCAGCTACATTCCAAAGGCTTATGAATCACATACTTACAGGCCTAAAAGGGATAGATTGTTTTGTATATTTAGACGATATTGTAATCTATGGAACAAAGTTACAGCAACATGAGGAAAGACTTGGAAGAGTTTTTCAGAAATTGAGGGAGAATTTCTTGAGGGAACATTATGCATATTTAGGGCATAAATGTTCGGAAATGGGAGCTTTGCCAGATCCACAAATCTGGAAAGTGTGAAAAATATACCAGTTCCGAGAAATAGCAAGGAAGTTCAGGCATTTTTAGGCTTAGTAAATAACTATAGAAAATTTATAAAAAATGTGTCACAAATCGTGTTACCAATAAATAATTTGCTTAAAAAGGACGTAAAGTTTCAATGGACAGATAACTGTCAGCAAGCTTTCCAGACGTTCAAGGAAGCAGTTACCTCGTCTCCAGTTTTAGCTTATCCAGATTTTGAAAAACCTTTCTTATAAACTACAGACGCCAGTGGAGAGGCACTTTTTACTTACTTACTTAGATGGCTCTTACAACCGTTGGTCAGTTTTGGCCTCGTCTAAGAATTTTCGCCAGCCTCTTTTGTCGTGTGCTTGCTGGCGCCAGTTGGAAATTCCAAGCGTTGTCAGGTTATCCAATGCCTGGTATTTCCAACGGAGATGCGGTCTTCCTCGTCCGCGTTGGCCACCGCTGGATACCGAATCCAATATTTTTTTCGCTGGAGCTTCGTCGTTCATTCTCTCGACATGACCTAGCCAGCGAAGCCGCTCTATTTTAATACGCTTGACTATATCGATGTCGGCATATAGCTCATACAGCTCGTGGTTCCATCGTATTCGGTACTCGCCATTGACGCAGATTGGACCATAGATCTTGCGAAGGATTTTTCTCTCGAACGCTCCCAAAGTCCTTTCATCAGAGCTGCTCATCGTCCAGGTTTGTGATGCGTATAGTAGGACGGGCAAGATTATTGACTTATATAGCGTCAATTTTGTTCGTCGAGAAAGAGCTCTGTTTCTCAATTGCCTACTGAGCCCATCCTTCGTTTAATCTCAATACTGATATCGTTGGAGGAGTTAAAGCTGGATCCCAGGTAAACAAAGTTCTTCACTACCTCAAAGGAGGTGTTGTCAACAGTGACGTGGTTTCCAAGACGCTGGGACTGTTTGTTTGTTGACACAAGATACTTCGTTTTATCTGTGTTCACTGCAAGACCCATTCGACTCGACTCTTTTTCTAGCGTGGAGAATGCTGAACTGACTTCGCGCGTATTGTGCCCAATGATGTCAATATCATCTGCATACGCCAGCAGCATAACACTCTTATAGAAAATTGTGCCGCTGCGTCTCAGGTCAGCAGCTTGGATGATCTTCTCCATTACTATATTAAAGAAGTCGCACGATAAGGAATCACCTTGTCTGAAACCTCGCTTGAACGGAAGAGAGAGGTTCTTCCCGATTTTCACTGCACTGCTGGTGTTGTTCAGTGTCATCCTGCAAAGAAGTATTAGCTTCGCAGGAATACCAAATTCAGGCATGATGGCATATAAGTGACTCCTTATTGGACTGTCGAAGGCGGCTTTGAAATCAACAAAAAGATGGTGTGTGTCGATTTGTTTTTCGAAGGTCTTTTCCAAGATTTGTCGGAGCGTGAAGATCTGGTCGATGGTGGACTTTCCAGGACTCGACAGGACCTTATATGCGATATTAAGAAGGCTAATCCCACGGTAGTTGGCGCAAATGGTGGGATCGCCTTTCTTGTGGATTGGGCAGAGCACACTGAGGTTCCAATCATGATACAATAATTTTATAAGGTAGTCCAGACATTTGACGTCTTCTCCCAAAAATTAAAGTTCATACCCTTAGTTGACAATTATTACAAAAGAGAGACTTTTTGACGACATCACAGGCACTCAGTTGTAAAAAAATCATACTATTCCGTAGTACAATTTAAAAAAATGTACTTGCGTTCACTACGTTTTATAATACTTTTTTATTACGAATAAAAAGAATAGACGTATTCATGATTCAGTGCAGTTGCCAGTATAGTTAAGGACTTGAGGAGTTGTACAGTTACGTACATTGAAAAGTTTTACAGCTTTGAAATAGTGATGCAACATTTAAATCCAAGTACTATGTTCATTTGCGTGGAATTCCGCTGGTAACATCCATTTATTTGTTAAGCATAGTACTATGTTCGGCTTCACGTGAAATTCCACTCAAACCTCCATACAAAAAATGACAGCTGTGAAATAAGCGTGAACATTTCACAACTTTTTCATCAAAGCTGTACTATGCTTCGCTGCGGAAAATCTAGAACTATATTCCGCAATATGCATCTAGCAACATTTTTTTCACAGCAACCGACCATTTATTTTGCCGTGAAAAGAGACAGTTGCCATTTCATTTAAGAAAAAGAGCAAACAAAAGAGCAATGTTTCTTATTGAAATTATATTTTTGTACTATTTCTAAAGTTTTGCAATTAATAGCAGTTGTTGGAAATTGTAAACACGGGTGCACCTTTTCGCGGTGTTGGCGGTCGCATAACTTTGCAGCTTGCAGAATGCCATATACTAATGACTTGTTCTGCTCCACAACAAAGGACATGCATACTTGTATAAAGATTTATTTTGCATTTATATAATCATAAATATGAAAATTAAAGAACTTAAATGATTTTCTGCTTTTCCTCTAATAAATTGTGGCTGTTTATTTACATTTTGTCGAAATTTATAAGCTGATCATCAGCTGTTCGTTCGCAACAAAATATCTGTCAAAATTTTCACGCAACAAATAAATGGCTGTTGTCAGTGGAATTTCACGCAATCGAGCATAGTACTAGGCTTTACGTGAAGATTTAGGCGCATCGAAGCATAGTACAGCTTTGTCGAAAAAGTTGTGAAATGTTCACGCTTTTTTCACAGCTGTCATTTTTCGTATGGAGATTTGAGTGGAATTTTACGTGAAGCCGAACAGAGTACTATGCTTAAGAGTTTAAGGGCCAGTTTCACCAAGTACACTAAAGTTAAACTTAATTATAAGCACTGAAAATGCATTTCATTAACCATACTTAAGTTCAACTTTAGTATGAAAAATGCGTAACTAAAGTTATACTTAAGTCGTCGACAGCAAAAAGCTGATTATAGTTTGCAAAACAATTTTGAAATTGTGAAAATTTGCAAATTGCGCACGTAGAAGGCATATTAAAATCACACAATATTAATAACACAAAATTAGTAGCACAAAGAAAAAACCGCGAGTTATTTAGTAACGAATTTTGCCAAATTGACAGTTAAAAAATATTTGAAAATTTATAACAAATTTTATGGCCGTAACAAACTTAATTAAGCAATGCGAACAGTTTTGTTTTCAATTACATCGAAAAAGTAAATTTTAATCTAAAAAGACGCAACACAACCCTAAAAAAAACCAAGCCAACACAACCCTGCTTATCATTATTTTTTGAGAGAGAATATTTTTTGTTTACAAAAATTAAGGGTATGTCAAATATCTGGACTACCTTTCTCTAATTCTATCATGGTTCCAATCATCTGGAATGCATTCTTCCGACCATATTCTGCATAGAAGTCTGTGAATGCATTTAAACAGAGCTTCGCCACCGTTCTTAAACAGCTCAGCTGGTAGGCCATCAGCTCCTGCGGCTTTGTTGTTTTTAAGCCAAGCTATAGCTGTTAAGACCTTGTTATAGTCGGGCAGCGGAACTTCAACGCTGTCGTCCATAATTGGGGTTTCCGGGATATCATCTCCACTGGCGAGATTGTTGTCAGCGTCGCCATTTAAAAGTCTAGAGAAGTGCTCCCTCCATAACATCAGTGTACTCTGGATATCTGTCACTAGATTCCCATTCTCGTCCTTGCAGGAAGAGGCTCCGGTCTTAAAACCATCGGCCAGACGTCTTATTTTTCGAAAAATTTTCGAGTCTCATTCCTGTCGCCATGGATCTCAATTTTCTCGCACTCACGCATTTCCGCCTCTCGTTTTTTTTCGCTTGAAAATGCGTCTCTCTTCCCTCCTCTTCTCTCGGTATTGCTCCATTACAGCACGCGTTACAACCGACTGCAGGGTGGCTTTGTAGGCGGTGTCCTTCTCTGCAGTGGCGTCGCGACACTCCTGGTCGTGCCACTGGTTTCGGCGAGGGCGATGGTAGCCTATCACCTCTTCGGCAGCCGTACGCATAGAGTGGGATATGTGCGTCCACTGTCCGCATATATCGTCGATCGGAGGAATGCTTTCTTGAAGCAGGAGTGAGAGTCGAGTAGCGAAGGCTTCGGCCGTCCGTTTTGACTGCAGCTTGTCGACGTCTAGCTTTCTTAGTGTAGGATTGCGAGCATTCTTAGCTGCGCACAGACGTGTGCGGATCTTGGCTGCGACAAGATAATGATCCGAGTCTAAGTTAGCACCACGAATCGTGCGTACGTCTAGTACACTGGAAGAGTGCCTTGCGTCAATCAAAACGTGATCAATTTGGTTGCATGTTTTTTGATCAGGGGACAGCCAAGTGGCCTTATGAATATTGAGATACTTGAATCTAGTGCTACTAACGACCATGTTTCGTGCTGCGGCGAAGTCAATCAACCTCATTCCGTTATCGGATGTGTTGTCGTGGAGGCTGAACTTTCCGACTGTTGGACCAAATATGTTTTCCTTACCCACCTTGGCGTTGAAGTCACCTAGCACGATTTTTACGTCATGACGGGGGCAGCGCTCGTATGCGTCTTCTAGGCGCTTGTAAAACTTTCTTTGGTCTCGTCATCTTTTTCTTTTGTCGGAGCGAGCGCACATATTAGGCTTATTTTAAAAAATTTAGCCTTGAAGCGGATTATGGCATGTCGTTCGTTCACAGGAGTGAATCCCAGGACATGATGCCGTATTCTCTTGCCAACTACAAATCCGCATCCAAACTCGTGCTTCTCCACATGGCCGCTGTAGTAGATATCACAGGATACTTGCCGTAAGCAACCCTGTCCCTTCCATCGCATTTCTTGGATTGCAGTGATATCAGAATTATATCTTTCCAAGATATCAATCAGAGGCACCATCTCAATTTAGGGTCCGGACATTCCAGGTGCATATCCGTAAATCATTATCAGTTTTTCGTTTGCGGTAGTCGTCATCAGATTTGGGGATTATTCTTTCATTTATTCTTTTACGTTTCATTGAAATCTTTTTTTATGTGGTGGGCTTCAAACCCAACGCACAACCTTTGCTTGATGGCCAAAGGGGAAGCCCGCCGCTCAAATTAGCCGCCAAAGTTTATCGGGCAATAGTTTTTGACGTTTCCAGGAGACACCACGCGGAGGTTTTGAGTCGACTTGAGACGATTTCGACATGGATAATGCTGGCCTCGCCAAGTTGAGGCAGTCAGACACGTTGCCTTGTGAATATCGCCCCCTTGTCTCCCACTTGTGGAGAGGCACTAGGTTCGGTTTTATCACAAGGCAAAGTTGGCGAGGATACGTCAATTGCATTCGCGAGTAGGGCATTAAACAGCGCAGAAAAACGCTTTTCGACAATAGAAAAAGAATTTTTAGCAATTGTTTGGGCAACAAAAAATTTTAGGGCTTATCTGTTAAGAAGGCCTTTTAAGATATATACATATCATCAACCATTGAGGGGAATAGCAAATCTGAAATACCAACCATCGCGTTTAGCACGATTCCGGGACAAACTTTCAGAATACGAGTATGAAATTATCTGGGTTCAACGGAGAACCCCACACAACATTATGGCGCAGCCGGTAGGATTTCACCGGGCCTTCACACAACAAAAGATGTTCTTTTATTTCTTTGTTTATGTACGTCAGCGTAGCACTGGTGACAATGAGAGCAGCTATTTTTATGCCGTAAATGTTTATGTCAACATAATACCTGTTGAGAGTGTTCTCTGTTGCTGCAGGGCGGTTGCTGTTCGACAGCCGCAGGTTCTCGAAAATACCCTTTCTTTACCGCAGTAGGAGCAGAACATTTTTCTTTGTCCATGACATCTTTGTCGTCTTCGTCTTTTTTCAACAGCTTGTACTTGTCGGTCATCTCATTGATGTCCAGCGAAAAAATTGCTCCGTCGTACATACAACTTATATTTTACCCGTAGCCCGTCATAGAGATTGCGATTATGTAGTCCCTCGCCTTCTCTCTGGCCACTACTTCCGATGGTAGATATTTTCTTGAACTAAGCGAGATACCGTTTTGGCATGAAAAATCGCTTGACTTCGGTTATGAAGGCTTCCCAAGATAAAATGGACTCTTTCTTAACGCGATACCATTTTAAGGCTTTTCCCCGTAGTACTGTTGTAGTGAAGGCAGCAGCATATCTTGAGACAAGTTGTGGCATTCCGCTAGCTCCTCTATCCGTTCGAGGAAGTCCGAAAGGTTGCTTCCGCGATCATGCATTGCCTCTGAAGTGCTGACTAAGGGGAAGGGCCTGGTCTAGATATGGATGGAATGTTGAGCAAAACTTCTTCTCTTCTCGGGACGGAGTTTTCCTCATCCCTAGTGACTTCTTCTTCTTCCAAATCCTTCCAAATCCAAACCAGATGGTAATCGGTTCGGTAGTCGGCTGGTAACCAGATGGTAATTGTTTCGATAATCTTCTGGTAACCAGATGGTAATCGGTTCGCTAATCGGCTGGTAACCTGATGGTAATCGGTTCTGTAGTCGGCTGATAACCAGGTGATAAGTGGTTCGGTAATCAGTTTCTAACCAGATGGAAAATGGTTCGGTAATCGACTTGTTACCAGATAGTAAGCGGTCGGGTAATCGGTAATCTGGTAACTGGGCCTAGAAGAAGATTGTTCATAAGTACAAATGTTTAATGATTTGGTGTGGTCACTGATGTTAGAGTGGCCTGCGCAACCCGGCTAGGCCACTCCGTGCTTACAATGAATTTAGCCATGCAGAGCAGAAGGCGGCGGAGCAAGACAGAAATTATATAGCCTTAAGGACCAGGACAACCTGCAAGACCCGTGCTAGGTTGTCCTGTATATAGCGATGATTTTGCTAGCAGAGCAGAGGGCGGCAGAGCAATACAAAAATAGTAGATTACTCTAGTGGAAAATATTCTTCTAAGCTAGAAGTAGATTGTTGTTCTATCGAACCTGTTTCGTGCTCTTATACTATTTGCAATTGAAACGAATTGTGAATTATACGCATAGATGTGGCTTTGGATATAACTCTGGCTGCCGTTGTCATGCTTGCTACTCTGTTGATGTAGTTATTCTAGCCCTGGTTATTGTGTGTACTTTTGTTGTTGCTGTTTTTGTTAGCTGGTGTCTGCGAATAAATACTTTGTCGTTGTTGTTTTTATCGTACCAGTAGCTGTGTTTATTTCTTCTGTCGTGTGTTTTGTTGTTGTTATCGTCGTCTTGTGCTTGCATGTAGGAATGTCTATCTTATGCTTATATGTTAATATGCCTGCAGGTAAGTTTATCTAAATTAATAGCTTAAATTATTTTACAATATTTGAACATAAGTGTAGATATAAATAATTAATATATAAATGAATGTACGTGATGCGGTTACGTTACAATATTTATACAATATTAAGTTAATAATATTGTCTGATTCAAAGAGATTTTGGCTGTTCATAAATACTTTGAAACAATCTGATGAATTTCCTTTATCCTTCAAAACTCTTGACGGATTTACGGACGATCCTTCTATAATTTGTGGCCTTTTTTCCAATCCTTTCAAGTAATTTGTTTGTTCAGATTCGCTTAATCCTGATGAAGGTTACTTTGACTACATGACCTCTTCCAAAGAGTTCATGTAGGTTACTTTGATTCCAAAGAACTCAGGGTCTCTTTGGAATCTATATCCTGTACCTCTGAGGATGTTTTAAAGTATATTGGAACAATCGATGAGGACTTTGGCGCTGGACCGGATGGAATTCCTGCCGCAGTGTTAACTCAATGCGGCTCCGTTTTGTGTCAACCACTTGCTTTATTTTTTAATAAACCAATTATACAAAGTAATTTTCCATTTTTTTTAGAAAAAAATCATTAAATAAAAAAAGTCCTATATATAAAAAAAGTTGCAGGAATGATGTTAATGATAATAGGCCCATCGCTAAGCTTTCGTCGATTCCAAACTTTGTGAGTGAATTGTGTATGATCGTGTTAAAATTCATTGTAGAGAGGTCATAACAACTCGACAGCATGGTTTTGTTAATGGAAGATCCACAGTGTCTAATCTTCTCGATTTTACAATATTCTACTTAAATACAATGGAATTTCATAACCAAGACTGTATTTACACTGACTTTAGTAAAGATTTGTTAAATTACCTCATGATTTACTTTTATTCAAACTAAAATTAATGGGATTTCCACAATATTTTGAATGCTGGATAAAATCGTATTTAAAGAAGCGATCTTATCAAATACTATGACCTTTTCGCGAAAAAGGCATAATTTAGTATTTGATTGCAATATAAAAGATACTGCTTTAAGTCGTGTAGATGCGGTCGAAGACCTTGGTATATGCATGGATCCTAAATTATCGTTGAACATTCATATTGATAATAAAATATGGTATGGTATAAAATATTCATATTCGTAAAAACACATCTTCAATGCTTCTATTTATAAAACGTTGGGCCAAAGAATTCAATAGCATGATTACAACTACAACGTTGTGTTATGCAATTGTACATCCTCACTTGGAGTACGCAAGTCAAGTCTGGTCCCCAATTTATAATGTACATGTTGAAGGAATAGAGAGGATCTAAAAACTTTTTGTTCGGCTTGCTCTAAGGGGCTTAAGTGGAACTGACATTTTAAACCTCCTCCTTATGAGGATCGTCTCATACTATTAAGAATGCAGTCACTTAGTGAGCGAAGGAGGTCTGCAGTATCGTATATTTATACCAACTCATGACCGGTGTTTTCGATTCTCGGGAAGTTCTTTTTCTCATTAGTTTTCTGCTGCATTCACTCGTAGAGGCATAGTTTATGTAAAGCTCAGGCCGAACGACAACCCAATTTACATTGATACCATGCAAAAGCTACAAAAAATCGCAGAGTCTATCAACTCTGAGCAGCACAACAACAACCACCAGCATAACACAACTAATAATATGTTTCGCAACATTGAAGAGAATAACAATAATATGGAGAGTGTTAACACAACTTAAATTGTAATTAGATCTATGTATGCATGGTTAGTAGTTACGTCCTGTGTTGTCCCTGAGCCCAACCCAAACTTTGGTGGGCGCATTTTTTTCACATTAACTTTGTTTTGAGCCACTTGTATTCACATCATTATATTTTTGCTGATATGACTTATGGCTTTTAATTGGTTAATGCTGAGAAAGTTCGAAAAGCTGTAGTAGCTGAACTCTATTTGTTATTGCAGGTAAAGACCTTGGTACGACATACATCCTAAGTTATCGTTCAACATTCATATTGATAACATTTGTAAAAAAAGTCTTCAATGCTTGGATTTATAAAACGCTGTGCCAAAAAATTCAATAGCATGATAACAATTACAACGTTGTATTTATTATGCAATTGTGCGTCCTCACTTGGAGTAGTCAAGTTAGGTTTGGTCCTCAAGCTACAACGTGCATGTTAATCGAATTGAAAGAATCCAAAAATGTTTTTTTCAGCTTGCTCTGGAGCGCTTAAGTGAAACTGACATTTTACACCTTTCTCCTTATGAGGATCGTTTGAAACAGTTAAAAAACAGTCATAAAGTGATCGAAGGAAATCTGCAGATCTCTTCTATTTACACCAACTCATAACCGGTTTTCTCGATTCTCCAGAACTCCTTTACTAAACGTAGAAGCAATAGAAGCGCTTATTACTTAATTTATTTTCTATTTAGTAGAACGAACAATATGTTAACTGCTTCTTAAAACCGCATGAGTACCTTTGTTAATAACTCAAAAGTAGATTAAAAGCTATTTTGTAATTAATAAACTGTGTCGTCCCTGAGCCCAATCCAAACTTTGGTGGGTAAATTGTCTCACATTAACTTGTCTTGAGCCACAGGAATCCTTAATATTAAATATTTTTTTGGATCTACGGGTCGTGGTTTGAAATAAGTTAATGCTGAGAAAGTGCGGTAGTAGCTGAACTCTATTGTTATTGCATGTTAATTATAGAAAATCAAACGAACGTTTTTTAAACTCATTTTAAAATACTCGTTTTTAAAATGAAAATAAACGTTAGAGGAACAAAATTTTCTCAGTGTAATTGTAATTATTATCGCATAACTCTGTGTGCTTTCTTAATTCATACAAAACAGGATCTGTTTATTCCTGCTTCGTGGTTGTAGCTTTGGTTTTTTTTAAGTCGATGCTTGCAAGTCGTGTTCAGATTGCTAGAATTTTACTCGCATTTTGTTGACTTATTTGTTGTGCCTATAAATTTGATTATCCAAAAATAAAAATACAGCACTGTCTGACTGAACATAAATTAATAAGTGCTTAACCAACTGAACCACAAAATAAAAATCTTGAGTGTGCTCCAATTGTGTACTTGAATGTTGAACTAATCAGAAAACTGCCATAAACATACCAGTTATTAATTAAGGACATATTTCCTATGAAATAGACATGTTAAAAATACTAGTTGGGTATATGAAAACAAGTAAAGAAAGCATTACTGCATTACGTTCAATATTTGAACATATATTAGTTTTGGTATAAAATACATATATACCATATTTTAACTCTGTAGTAACCTACAGCAGCTTAACAGCATAGGCTTATTTATGGAGTTGTGAAGTTTTTGGGTAGTATCGAAGGTAGGCGTGTCGATTCGTCGTTTGTTATAAAATAAATTCTAACTTAAGCCCTGCGTAAGTGCATCTATTTCAACTTGCACACATAGTGATTCATTGCATTGCTCTCAATTGCTTGTCATCCAAAACACTTTTGAGTTGTATTTATTCAACACCAAACGAAAACAAGACAACAACAAGCACTGCCTACTTCTTTCTCTCGGCAATCAATGCACGACTTCTTTGCGTTCGGCAACACCATAAGCAAGGCAATTTCATCATAATGAGTCAGAAGACAGTTAAATGCATTCCAATATTAATATTTTGAAAAAGTCATACTGTTCCAGTGTGCACTGTGCTCAAAAATAAAATACTACAAATCGTACCAAAGTAACTATTTTATTTTTCAAAATTCTTTTCTGCTCCAACGAGATAAAAATGACCAAAATCGGTTAATTTTTGAGTTAATGGCACCACTTTGTTTGGTAGCAGATTTATATGGAAATCAGTATTTTATGGGAAAAAAAAAAAAAACGTTAAAATTCCTGGCATTTAGCGAATTCTCAACCGATGTCTATGTTATTGTATTCAATCGAAAAGTCTTTTATAGTGCAGGTTAGTTTTGTGAAAAAGCAAATGTCCTTCTTGGCGTATTATTGAAATAAAATTAAAAGAAACACATATTTTTTTGAAAAATTTACAAAAACTACAAGAACTGGCTTCGCTCCAAGCTCCGTTTGGATTTTTTTGGATTTCTTTTTGCACATTCTTATTCTACCATAAATTCAACTGAATATAAGTGGATTTTGTTTTCCATTTCCGCTAAAGCAAATGACTGCAAAACGTCATTGAATGTCGGTGCAGCAAAATTCGAAGACATAATTTTTCAAAATAAATGTGTGTTGCACTCCCAAAAGGATCATCTTCGAGAATTTCTACAAATGGTTCTTGTAATCAACATTTTTTCATTTTTCGTCACACTGTGTTAACTAATCAAAACAATTTATTTTTAATTTCATGTAATGCAGTTCTGAGGAATCGTGGTTGCCGCAGAAATCAATTATTGCGAGGCACCAGAGGAGAATTGCAATGAATCAATTATTACTTGAATATATTTGAATGACGTATCATAATAAACTAATTTTCAAAGTTAATCTATGTATTTCAACAATCTTATATATAAAATCAAATGTTTGTCCTTCTGTCTGTCTGTTCCGTATAGGATCGCGCACCGTTTATCCGATTGAGCTGAAATTTTGACACCGAGTACGTTTTATAGGGAGGAAGTCTGTGGGCGTAGTACAACATAATAACTTCTAAACGCCTGGACCGATTTCAATGAATTTGGTGTGAAGGTTCAACTGCTCTCAAAATAAAACATATGATGCTATAAAAATTCCAAAGACTGCCTCAAGAGGGCGCTTTAAGTAGTGCGTTTTAAAGACATAATAACTCCTTAGCAACTGTACCCATTTTAATGAAATTTGGCATGAACGTTCAACTCCATCCAAAATAAAACATTAAATATAAAAAATTCCAAAGACTTCCGCAAGAGGGCGGTTTAAGTAATGCATTTTTAAAACTCAATAACTCCTAAACACCTGGACCTAATTCATAAGATAAAACATAAAATATAAAAAATTTCAAAGACTTCCGCAATAGGGCGCTTTCAGGAGTGCATTGTTAAGACTCAATAACTCTTAATGTCTTCACCGATTTTACTTAAATTTGGTACGTGAACTAACCTGACCTTGCAACAGAATTGAAGCTATTTTAATTTCAGAAAACTTCCGTGAGAGGGCCCTTTATTCAATCAACTATATCTGGCTCATTCACATCAAAACGGATGAACTGATTTTGATGAAACTTGGTAAGCATTCGTATCTGTTACTGAAATAGATCCTATGCTTTTAAAAACTCTTTTGACAAAAATCAAGGAATAAGCCGAAGGCAAACGAAGTCAAGAACCAAAAACTAACGAAAATATAAGAACAAAAATTAACCGAACAGTATCGACCAAAACCGAAATTGAACGAAGACAATCCAAAAATCGAATCAATGCTAAAAGGATTTTTTAAAAATGGAATTTTTTTGAGATAAAATTGCATATTATTTATATGCATGCTAAGAAAAACTTTACACGAATTTAATTTTTTTTTTTTAACCATGTCCGGCAGGTACAGTTTTACGGAAATTTGAATAACACTTTCGACGGAAGCAGGGGGCAAAAGCCCAAAAAACGATAATTATATTAATTGAAAAAAATTTTAAAATGTAATTGATAATTTAAAATATGTAAAAATGAAAATGAAAATCGTCCTTTTTCTGTGCTCGATTCACAAGCTCGAGTAACACCGGGTTACATCCGCTTGTATTTTATAAAAAATTCTTTAAAATAGGAACTTTTTTACACAAGAAACTTTACCCAGTCCTCAAGAAAGCTACACTGCCGTCATTAGGAAGAAGGCCGTATCTAGCATGAAAATCAAAATTGATTTTATTATATTTTCTTAATCAGTCATACTTCGTCTATAAGATCGGAAAATAAAAATAGTGAATTTATTAAAACCAATTCTATTATATACCAATTCTATTGACTTAAACTGTTATAAAAAAACAAAACAAATTTAACATTTCAGACTTTGACCGAGCTTCTTATGATCAATTGTGTTGTGTGTGTTATTAAATGTTTGCACACAATTGACCGAGAACTGGACCTACATGTTTTATGCCGACTCCGAACGGCTAAAGTTCATATTGTCAAGAAGCTTTACATGACATTATTTACTCTCTGAGGTTTGCCATTGTCTGCAGAGAGGTGGTGGTGACCGATCAGAAATATTTTTTTGTTGAAAAAACTTTTCACCGTGACTGGGGATCGAACTCGGGCTCCGAGCATGCTAAGCCGCACAATTAACCTGCATGTTACGGTCCCCACTTAAATTGTTATATCTTTACAAAAACTGTTCAAAAAGCAGTATCTACATAAGCAGAGCAAAAAATGCGGTATTTACGTGCAGATACGGCATATACAGCCGTTGAGTGTAACGGTCTGTCTTTTTTTTTTATTTATTAATTTTCTTTAATATTTTTATATGAACAATTAAACTGACTTTTCCACAAGTAATTTATTGCAGCAAAATCAGTTTTAGTAGGAGAACATAATTTATTCCATTGACAACTAATTAGAAACGATTTGTTAACATTAAAGTTTTTAAACTTTTTATGCATAATTTTTGAATATTTCGATATGATTTTATTATTTTGAACTGTTTACACATAATTTCAATAAAAAACTGCCAGGTAACCGAAAGGCAATTATTGCATTGAACAGTGGTGGGCTATCATACGGATCAATTTAAATACTTAACCTTCGATGACTATCGCGTGGGTAGAATCCACCCATAAGGCTGAATTTCTTGTAGAAGTATATAATTTTTCATGAAAATCATCACTTAATTATTATGTAATCCTCATTTGAATGTCTATTGATGTTAAGAAGCATTATTTATTGGTTTAAACTAAGGTGATATTAACATAAAGCCAGTTTATTAAAAGGCTTGGGTGGTTTACACCCTCGATAGTAATGGCGTTTCAAAATTGTGGGTGTTTTTCACCCACGATAGTAACACTGGTTTACAGCCAATATGTACTTTGAATGCCACTTTCCTTTTCTCATGTAAAATCGGTCGCTAATTCCGAAAAAAAATTATTTTTTTTTTCTGTCACTCCGTTTTCGAGATATTGCCCACTGTAGGGTTTTCAACGAAAAAAAAAAGTTGGTTCCACTTAATTGCATATATCTCCACAACCAACAACAGTAATCAAACAAATGATATATCAAATAAAAGCTAATAAAATTTCTTACAAACAATGCAAACACCATTTTTTTGACGAGTTGTTAGTTTTGGCGGAATAAATTCAAATTTCGGGGATTTTTTTTATTTTTCAGAAAAATTTCCAAAAAAAGACAAAATAGTTGTAAATTTCGTTAAGAATTCAAAATATTTTATTACTTTTGATATTTTTAACTAAAAGCCTTTATTTTTCCAAAAAAAATAAGCTATTGTTAAAGAAAATCTATTGAGAAATGAAAAAGTTGTGTTTAATGGAACGAAATCACCCAAATTGTGTGATTATCAATTTATGCATTTGGACTTATTTTATTGCCATAAAAAAAAAAATGAGAACTAAATTTTGTTGTAATAAAATCATATATTCTTAATTTTTATTGTTCTTTTAATAATTTACATTATTTTTACATTATTTAAATTGTATATAATTATTATTAATAATTTTTATTGTTGCATTAAATCATTTATATTGTTATTTACGTTGTAAATAATTTTTATTTATCATTCAGAAATTGAAAATGATTAGAATTCTTGTTTTGTCGTTAATTTAATTCGGGATCGGTTTCTCTGATGAGAAAGCAACAATAGTCGCCCATCATTCCTTCGTCCCAAAATCCTTGGTGCCGATTCTCAATTGCTTTCATCTGTTGGTGGAATCTTTCCCCATGCTCGTCGCTCTCGTCACCGAGATTCTTCGGAAAAAATTCAAATGGGAGTGCAGAAATGAATTTTCAGAGACATATTTACGCCCATTTTTTTATAGTTCTTGAGCAACTCGTTGACTATTTTCTCGTAAGATTCACTTTTATTGTTCCCGAGGAAGCTAGAAACAGTCGTCCTCAAAGAATCCCACGCCGCTGCCTCAGCTGGTGACAATAGTTCTGCGAATTGAAGATCGCTTAACACCTTTTTATTTGCGATCTAACGAAGACACCTTCTTTTATCTTGGCATCAGAAAGATTTGGAAATTTTATTTTCAAATATGTGAATGCTGCGCTTTCTTTGTCTAACGCCTTGACAAAGTTTTTCATAAGTCCAAGTTTGATGTGCAGCGGTGGGAGAATTATGTTTTCCTTTTTGACGAGTGGAACGTTTTTGACGTTGCTCTCTCCAACTTTTGACTCAATTCTTTCTACCCAGTCCTTTTTGTAAAAGTGGTTTACCAACGTCGTGGTGTACCAACGACTTTGATATCAGAACATATTTTCCAGTCGTGTTATTCATATTTAATACTGCCATCAATAAACAAACGCCACTCTTTGGGAAGGTACGGCTGACCGAAGGTATTAAATAAGCCAGGAATGACTACGCAATAGCAGATATTGTCATTCTTAGTAAAGTGTATAGCAAACGGTTTTTCACGATTTCTGAAGTATGTCACCTATGGTGACCGTGGCATGCAGGTTAAGTGTGTGGCCTAGCATGTTCGGAGCCCGGGTTCGATCCCCAGCCGCGGCGAAAAGTTTTTTTCAATAAAAAATTTTTCTGATCGGTCACCACCTCTCTGCAGACAATGGCAAACCTCAGAAAGTAAACAATGCCATGTAAAGCTTCTTGAGAACATGAACTTAAGCCGTTCGGAGTCGGCATAAAACATGTAGGTCCAGTTCTTGGTCATTGTGTGTAAACATTTAATAACACACACAACACAATTGATCATAAGAAGCTCGGTCAAAGTCCTTTCAAGGGCTGAAATGGCCAATTTGTTTTTTTTGTTTTTTTTGTCACCTTAACATTGGGTCTCAAAAAGTTGAATTGTTGCATACGAGAAGATTCCACCTACAGATGAAAGCAATTGAGAATCGGTACCAAGGATTTTGGGACGAAGGAATGATGGGCGACTATTGTTGGTTTTTTATCAGAGAAACCGATCCCGAATTAAATTAACGACAAAACAAGAATTCTAATCATTTTCAATTTCTGAATGATAAATAAAAATTATTTACAATGTAAATAACAATATAAATGATTTAATGCAACAATAAAA
Organism: Tetanocera ferruginea; assembly: GCA_958299015.1. Taxonomy (NCBI): domain Eukaryota; kingdom Metazoa; phylum Arthropoda; class Insecta; order Diptera; family Sciomyzidae; genus Tetanocera; species Tetanocera ferruginea. The sequence goes on from OY282642.1 coordinate 61,641,723, forward strand.
ATTATTAATAATAATTATATACAATTTAAATAATGTAAAAATAATGTAAATTATTAAAAGAACAATAAAAATGAAGAATATATGATTTTATTACAACAACCTTTAGTTCTCATTTTTTTTATGGCAATAAAATAAGTCCAAATGCATAAATTGATAATCACACAATTTGGGTGATTTCGTTCCATTAAACACAACTTTTTCATTTCTCAATAGATTTTCTTTAACAATAGCTTATTTTTTTTGGAAAAATAAAGGCTTTTAGTAAAAAATATCAAAAGTAATAAAATATTTTGAATTCTTAACGAAATTTGCAACTATTTTGTCTTTTTTTGGAAATTTTTCTGAAAAATAAAAAAAATCCCCTAAATTTGAATTTATTCCGCCAAAACTAACAACTCGACAAAAAAATGGTGTTTGCATTGTTTGTAAGAAATTTTATTAGCTTTTATTTAATATATCATTTGTTTGATTACTGTTGTTGGTTGTGGAGATATATGCAATTAAGTGGAACCAACTTTTTTTTTTTTCGTTGAAAACCCTACAGTGGGCAATATCTCGAAAACGGAGTGGCAGAAAAAAAAATAATTTTTTTTTCGGAATTAGCGACCGATTTTACATGAGAAAAGGATAGTGGCATTCAAAGTACAAACAATTTTTCGATATTTGTAAACCAGTGAACCAGTAACTGATTATAATCAGTTATGAAATATTTTATATGATTGCTCATATAAAATCAAAAGAAATCACTAATATTTGTAAAAGTCACACCTACCCTCTCTGTACGTACTGCTATGAATCAACTTTGCGAGATACGAACTCAATCTATGATGATATGTTTAGTAGCTGTATTAGTAACTAAAATGTAAGTATTTAGCTCAATTTTGAACATTTTGTGCCGAAAAAAATTTACTTTGTACCGAACAATTTTACAATTTTACTTTGTGCCGAAAAAAATTATTAATAACTTTTTCTTATATATATTTTCAGCTTTCCAAATCAGTTAACCAAAGGCCCATGGCGTGAAAACTAAAAAAGTTACAACTGATTTTGCAGAATGCATTTTTTATTTTTTTTATTTTTTTTTCTCTAATTGCTATGTTCCTAAGTAAAGCGTTATATAAAAAAAATAAAATGAATTACATATAAAATATTGTTGTTTTTCAGTAGTTGGGTGTTCATTCTTAAAAACAAATTGATTATTTTTATAGTTTCATTTGACAGATGAGGAACGCAAATACTAACTGAGTATGGGTGGATTACACCCAAGTACTGACGTAAGTGAAATAGACGATATTCCTCGAGGGTTAAAAACGATGGTTTTCAATGCTATTGCTCATCTTCGACAATATAAAACCACTGAAAATATACCACTCCAAAAAATACCGCGCAAAACTTTAGTACATATTGATCAAAAGATTGTCCGACTATCAAAACCTGATCCAAGAAGAGGACAGCAGTCATCCAGCATGTAAAAGTGGATGAAATTGGCGTCAGTTTACCAAAAAAAAACCGTTGCACGAGTTTTAGTAGAAGCTGGCCTTCATGGAAGACTTGCACGCAAGAATCCCATGGTGAAAGGCTCGCAAAGAAAACATCGTATTGAATTTGCCAAAGATCTTGGAAATACTTGGTGTGTGGAGTGTTAAAACAAGGATCAATCGCATTGATACTGATGGAAGAAAGAGTGTCCGACGCCCCAAAGGCAATGAACTTGATCTTCAAGTACACTTCTTTGGTTGTTAAGCGGTGGATCAATCTTTGTTTGGGGAAAATTTTCTTGGAATGGCGTTGGTCTAATTCACTGTGTTTCTGGCACAATGAACAACGAAGAATACGTTTATATTTTAAGAATTGTTATGTTGCTTTGGGATGAAGACAATATCCCAGTGATTTGGTCATTCCAGCAGGATAATGACCGCAAGCATGCGACAAAACTGACAATCAAATTTTTTGATTAAATTGCTATGACTGTCCTTGACTGGCCATCGTCAAGTCCTGATGTAAATTTCATCGAGCATTCATTGAACGATTTGAAAAATGCTGTAAGCACAAGTCAAGGAAGCTTGGTGCGCTATTTGGTAAAACGATGCCAAGACCTTATCCTTAATGCAAAGACGATGTGTTGTAGTTTTCAAGCAAAACGTTTTTCCAACAAAATATTATACCTTAAGCATCACTTTTGTTAAGTTTTCACATATTTTAATACTTGTTTTTATCTAAATTAGATGTATTTTGCAAGCGTTTCTAATTAGTTGTCACAGATATCTTTAAGGTTTGAGAATAAAAGTTTCTTTTAAACCAACTGTACCAATAAAAACTTTTCAACTAGTTTTTTGTTTTTAAGATATATTCGTGTAGTTGCAGAAAATAGCAAGTCATATGGATAATTGAAGAGTTAAATTAGAAATCGGAAGATGTCTTATAATAAAAATGTCTCAAATTAGTTATCAACGGCTGTAATTCACAGCACTGTACAATGACACTACAGAATTCACATGAAAGTATTTATAAAATATCAGTTAATGAAACAAATTCAAATTCAAGAACTCACCACTAAAGGAGAACAAAACAAATTGTAGAAATTAAGTTTGTTGATTGTTATTAAAATTAAAATATTAATATAAATTAATTCAAACTAACAACATGGCAACATAATCTTTCAATCTTTCAGATGATCCAAGACATCTATTGCCATTTACTGTTGTGCACATGTTTTCATTGCATTGACTGCAGTGTGCTCTCTGACAAAGATGTCTCAGTGCAGCAATGACTTATGTCTTGTTTCACTTGTACTTATGTGTTTTGCTTGTCTTCGCTGCAATCGCACACTTGATTTTTTTGTCTTGAATGTCTTTAAACCTGTTTCAAGTGCACTCACGCAGGCCTTTAATGCGAACTAAATTTTATCTCTGTAAGACAAACATAAGCTGTTTTTTGTTTTGATATGAACTACATACTTACCTATTTTTATTGTTGTATGTAACTATGGACTTATTTATGCAGTTTTAAATTTTTCCAGATTCTTAAAATATTCAATAGTGCAGATCCTTGGGCCCATGTGACTATGTATACCGAGTTTCATCCAATTATCTCAACTCCTTCTTCTTATCCTGAGTTTACGAACAACACACAGACGGACGGACATGGATAACTCGACTCACGAGGTGACGCTGATCAAGAATATATATACTTTTCTAAACCGGACTCGATTATTTGTATGCGTTTGTAACGTTTGGAGAAAGTAAATTTGACCTTGAAAGAAACCTGACCTATCAAGTTTAGGATATAAAAATACATATTTTGAACAAAAAGTGGTAAATTTTCGAATAATATCAAACCCATTTTTAAGCACCTAGTAAATTACATTACGTGAAATTTACATAGAATCTGTAGAATTAGAGCGTATTCAGCAAATTTTTTGCAATTTTTAACCCTCTAAAGATATTCCTGGTCAACGACATAGCCGATTATACTAGTATATAAATATATATTTATTTGTCTGTAAAATTTTAGTATTTCTTTAATAATTTTTTATTTGCAGGATACATTTGACAAGTGCAGTGTTCACAGTACTAGGTCGTTTATGGGATCAGAACGACCAATTGATAAAGACTGCGATTCAACAGGCAAGCGAACAAGTCTTAATTCTCGCATTAAAAACAGTGCTGTACATCGAAAATTTTCTCCAGAAATTCAAAATATATCATATAATATTCCCGAAGATTACACTGAATGTACATATATAAATAATTAATGAAACAAAATGAAATATTGGATATTAAATTCTTGACAAGATTTGCTTGTTCGGAATAACACATAATTTTAAACATAATAGTGGTATTCAATGAATGCCGTATATATACTGAAGTTTATATGGCTTACTTACGATGTGGATTTCTTTGAATAAAAATGTATTAAATTGCGTAACTGTATTAAAAAAGTTGTCATCACAAAATTTTTTCAAAACTTTACTAACATTCTTTTTTACAAATAGCAAAAGTTTATAATTTTTTAGTCAACATAAAAGTTTAAAATCAGCTTTTTTTTAACTACAGCTTTTTCGATCAGCATTAACCCAGTCAGAACCACGACAAATATAACACTGGCTTATTAATGCCACTATTCTTTTCTCATGTAAAATCGGTCGCTAATTCCGAAAAAAAAATTTTTTTTTTCTGTCACTCCGTTTTCGAGATATTGCCCACTGTAGGGTTTTCAACGAAAAAAAAAAGTTGGTTCCACTTAATTGCATATATCTCCAGAACCAACAACAGTAATCAAACAAATGATATATCAAATAAAAGCTAATAAAATTTCTTACAAACAATGCAAACACCATTTTTTTGACGAGTTGTTAGTTTTGGCGGAATAAATTCAAATTTCGGGGATTTTTTTTATTTTTCAGAAAAATTTCCAAAAAAAGACAAAATAGTTGTAAATTTCGTTAAGAATTCAAAATATTTTATTACTTTTGATATTTTTAACTAAAAGCCTTTATTTTTCCAAAAAAAATAAGCTATTGTTAAAGAAAATCTATTGAGAAATGAAAAAGTTGTGTTTAATGGAACGAAAGTACTCAAATGGTGTGATTATCAATTTATGCATTTGGACTTATTTTATTGCCATAAAAAAAAAATGAGAATTAAAGGTTGTTGTTATAAAATCATATATTCTTCATTTTTATTGTTCTTTTAATAATTTACATTATTCGTCGCCCATCATTCCTTTGTCCCAAAATCCTTGGTACCGATTCTCAATTACTTTCATCTGTTGGTGGAATCTTACCCCATGTTCGTCGCTCTCGTCACCGAGATTCTTCGCTTTCTTTGTGTAACGCCTTGACAGTGTTTTTCATAAGTCCAAGTTTGATGTGCAATGGTGGGAGAATTATGTTTTCCTTTTTGATGAGTGGAACGTTTTTGACGTTGCTCTCTCCAACTTTCGACTCAATTCTTTCTGGCCAGTCCTTATTGTAATAGTGGTGTTCACGTGCTCAACTATCCCACTTGCATAGAAAACAGCAGTACTTTGTGTAGCCACTCTATAAACCACAAAGCATACCAACGACTTTGAGATCAGAACATATTTTCCAGTCGTGTTGTTCATATTTAATACATGTCAATAGCTTCGCCATTGTTTCGTACGTTTCCTTTGTGTTGACTTCATGTGCGATCGGAATCGATGGCTTTTTGTTTCCTATATGAAGTAATACCGCCTTCAAGCTCACTTTGCTGCCATCAATAAAAAAACGCCACTCTTTGGGAATGTACGGCTGACCAAAGGTATTAAATAAGCCAGGAATGTCTACGCAATAGCAGATATTGTCATTCATAGTGATGTGTATAGCAAACGGTTTTTCACGATTTCTATAGTATGTCACCTTAACATCGGGTCTCAAAAAGTTGAATTGTTGCAAACGAGAACCATGCAATTCCGATTTTTCCTTTGACAGTTCCAAATCTCTTATCCAATCATTCAGCTGCGCTTGTGATAAAAGATGGGTTGTGTTTTCAGTTGTAATAGTACTACCACCTGTGGTTCCTTCCGACTCCATTGAATCTACGGATTTTCGATTGTTTTCGCGTGTTGAATCGGGACAAGTAGGATATGGAACATCGTCAGAATGAGATACTGGCAATGTAACAATCGGGACAGTGGCGTATATCACTCGTTTGTGTTTTCCAACACCAGTCACTTTGGCCAGACAAAAATAGCAATCGTTTAGGTGGCAAAACGGTTGTCTCCAGATCATCGGAACATCGAATTTCATGTATCGTTTTTTACCCGAGCTCCATTCAGACAATATTAATTTGCACGATTGACACAAAATACTTGGCGTCCATGATTCACCAATGTTCTCAGCCGCAATACCAAAATAATGTAGATATGACATTTGGAGTAAATTCGTAAAATTGACTCGTTTCTTTTCGAAAGTAAATTCACCGCACACGTAGCAGAAAATATCTGGGTAGTTTTTACACTGGAATTCTCGCAGTCTTTTACTCATTTTATTTTTTTATTTTTTCCTTTCGTTACAAATTGTGCGTCCCTTTGTTTACCACGTTTTTTAGTATAATGCATGGCACATGGCATAATAAAAACAGGTAGGCTCTCTTTCTTATAGCCATAAGTGTCGAAATCAGACGTTTTGCTGTGACGGTTTCGACGGTTGCACTCTCAGTCGTGAGCCTACCTAAAACTCTTGACTTGATTCCTATGAACAATAAAAATGAAAAATAAAAAATTATAGTACAATAACCCAATTTATTTATATGACAATAAAATTTGTAAAAAAAAACATAACTTGGGTGCTTTCGTTCCATTAAACACAACTTTTTCATTTCTCAATAGATTTTCTTCAACAATAGCTTATTTTTTTTGGAAAAATAAAGGCTTTTAGTAAAACATATCAAAAGTAACAAAATATTTTGATTTCTTAACGAAATTTGCAACTATTTTGTCTTTTTTTTGGAAATTTTTCTGAAAAATAAAACAAATCCCCGATATTTGAATTAATTCCGCCAAAACTGTTGTTGGTTCAGGAGATATATGCAATTAAGTGGAACCAACTTTTTTGTCGTTGAAAACCCTACAGTGGGCAATATCTCGAAAACGGAGTGACAGAAAAAAAAAAATTTTTTTTTCGGAATCAGCGACCGATTTTACATGAGAAAATAATAGTGGCATTCAAAGTACAAACAACTTTTCGTTATTTGTAAGCCAGTGTAATCAATAAAAAAAATTTAATGTTATGGAAACCAGCGGCTCAAGCCAATTTAATGTATGGAAAAATAGTTTCCACAAAATAAAGTAATAGCAAAATATCGAAGAAATAATTAATTTTGAAATGGGTTACTTAGATTTTGGAATGTATTTAAAGTTTGAACATATGAAGAAATTTTTTCCAAATCCTCTACTAATGATTATTGGGTGCGTTAAGCATGAACAACCGTGTAGTATGTACCTGTGAAACGCAAAAAATTTTAACTTGCTGCACTCCAAAGGTTCTGATCATTTCAACATGTTGTGGAGCGGAGTCTGATTTACTTATCACTATATTTTTCCGCTTCACTCAACGTGTTGGGGCTAACAGTTCGACAGTTTGAAAAATTAAAACAGGAAACAACGCAAAACTTTATTAATTTAATTGATTTTTCTTTATTTTTATTTTTGCTATTTGTAGCGTTTTTATAACTATTTTTAATTAATAAATGGATTCATGAATAAAGTTTACCTCTATTAATTACTTTAAATACTTTTCAAATATTGAAATTGATAAATTTGTAGAAATCATATTGTAATAAATATAAACAGTCTTTTTCCTTCTTATTTATTGGCGAGTTTATTTACAAATGAGTTTTTAACTATTTACATGAGATATTTTTATGAAGTTATTCCGCGCCGACGACTCGTGATCTACTGACTATTAACTTCAACTTAAGGCAGCAGGGACCGTATTCCCTGCCACTACAAAACCTTTATTATATATTTTATCGTGACATACCACCAGGCGGCGGCACACATACAAATAAATACTAGCACGAATTTGTTTATTTCCATCGCGAAACAATATCTCGCGCTTAACAATTGCACTATGCTTTATAGATGACCGCCTCGTCACCAGCGCAAATGACGCGACGACTTAACCAACCTAGTGTACGCGAGTATGTGTGCGCCGAGCTGACTCAGCAATAAGCCAGACATTGTACTGAGTGCTTGCTTGCCTGCGCGCTGATTTAGCTACCCAGCTAAACCAACACTTGTTGTTGTATACACAAACTTGTGAGTCAGTGCTAGTGTTTATGTTGGGAATGTCAGGTTGCAATTACAATGTTTGCAAAGGCACTCTGACTGCTGAGGATAGAAATGTGCTTGATTTGCGGTTCTGTAAAAAATCAAGTCGCACTATCTCAGCACCCAAGACATAACATAAAAGAAGCACAAAAATCGTTACAAAAATAATACAATAGGTATTATACAATAGGGTGGCAACAAAGTGTCAGCAAATATAAATATTTAAATATTTAAATGTATAATAAACTGGCTAGAAGAGCCGAAACACGGAAACTACACCCGTAGGGGTGACGGGACAGATCGTACCGCTACAATACTCCCCCCAGTGTTCCCTAGGCTATTCTACAATTTTTTTGGTTTTATTACTCTTCTGACACTCCTTGAAACGACCGACGTTGGTGGCTCATGCTAAGCTCGTGTTGCTAAAGTGTTCTTCACTGCAGCATAGTTCAGTTACTGTAACTCGGTCCCACGGTGTGCCGAAAACTGTCACGACAGTATTGTTGTCCAACGGCGGACTGGTAATATTGTGACTAACGCCGAACTGGGTGGTGTCCTTGTTTTGGACCCTCCTTGTTTTGGAAAGAGTTCCCCGCTGTCCAACGGTCTTCTCTGCTAATCGGTAATACGCTTTTGAAAATCGCATGTTGTCCCTCCTAAAAAAAAAAAACAAAAAAAAAAAACAAATTGGCCATTTCAGCCCTTGAAAGGACTTTGACCGAGCTTCTTATGATCAATTGTGTTGTGTGTGTTATTAAATGTTTGCACACAATTAACCGAGAACTGGACCTACATGTTTTATGCCGACTCCGAACGGCTCATGTTCTCAAGAAGCTTTACATGGCATTATTTACTCTCTGAGGTTTGCCATTGTCTGCAGAGAGGTGGTGACCGATCAGAAAAATTTTTTATTGAAAAAAACTTTTCGCCGCGGCTGGGGATCGAACCCGGGCTCCGAGCATGCTAAGCCACACACTTAATCTGCATGCCACGGTCACCACAAGGGCCGGTCCCTCCTAGGGCCGGTAAAATTTGACACGGCCTCTTTACCGGGGTTTTTGGCTGAGTGGGATCCCTCGGTGTCCAGCGGTGGACCGGAAAATGTCACAGTATTTCTGACCATCTGCTTAGCAGGAACATTTTGTGGCCGTACATTTAAAGATACTATTGTCTCTTTCGCCAAGACAGCATCTTAGGGCCAGTTTTTCAGTGCGGGTTTAAACTCGAGTCAAATTAAACCAAGCCTGACTCACCAAAAAGACATTAAAACTATGGTTAACTATATATTGTAGCATTCGTTGAAGATAAATTGACTTAAAATTATCATATGATGTGTTTTGCTTCGCTTAAACCGAGCTTAAACTTCCAAGTTTGGTGAGTTAACCTTGGTTTAATTTGACTAGAGTTTGAACCCGCACTGAAAAACTGGCCCTTAATCTGTCAATTGAAACTTCTCACAAAAACATATGTACACAATGCTAATTCTGGTTGTACGAAAATCTTCGGCTTGTCGTGATGTGCGGCACAGGTTGGGGCCAGTCTCGCCGAATTTTACTGGATATGAAGCAAGTTACTCTCCCGGTAGATTAAGTGGAACACCGAAGACCATCTCGGCTGGTGTTGCGCTAAGTCTGGTGTTGCGCTAAGTCTTCTTTGCGAAGTTCAGAGCGAAGTCTAAATAACATCAATGGCAATACGTCACACCAATTATCGTTGTTAGAGTTCTGTGCCAACGCTCTATCATCCCCATTGGCTTGGGGATGATACGCAGTGGTTCGGTAATGTTTTATTCCCAAGAGCTCATTTAGCTGACGGAAGAGATCCGATTTGAATTTTTCTAAGTCTAAATTTATCCTTGCTGGTACACCGAAACGTGCTATCTAACCTGATAACAAATTTCTGGCTACCGTCTCAGCCGTCATATCTTGAATAGGTATTGCCTCCGGCCAACGTGTAAATCGGTCGATGATTGTGAGACAGTAACGATTGTCTTAAGACTGCGGCAGCAGGCCGAAGAGATCAATATTGATGTGCTCAAAACGCTCGCTTGGGCTAATATATGACCCTAGTGGCGTCTTGTTGTGCCTTACACGAACAAACTCGCGTATGTCCTTTTTTATATTAGACCAAACAAACCTGCTCTGTACCAGTTTAATTGTAGCTTTCGCCCCTGCGTCAGCCAGGTCGTGAATTTTCTTCAAAATTTATTACGAAATCTACGGAGTACTAATGTCGAAAAATTCCCAATGAGATATCGCAAAAAATTTTTTCGGATCCTGGCACATCACACGCCTCAATTTCGAGGGACGATGGCTTAACTCTGGACGTGGCGATGCTTTATCAGAATTCTGAACAAAAGCAAATGATAACGGCTTTTAAAATGATAACAACCTTCCACCATAAATTTGAAATGCTTGAAGGCCAAGAACATGGCTAACAGCTCCCTATCATATGTACTGTATTTCTACTGGGCGTTGTCCACCCAACCAGCAAAATGAGTAGGAATTTACGTATGAGTTCCCTTTAAAGCTGTTTAAAGAGCCAAAATAAGTTCCATGGCACTTCGAAGCTGCTTTATGGTCAGTTGTAGAACTTGACACGCCTAAAAAGGTACGTTGTGGAACTTGCCACACCTAAAGCTGCTTTATGGTGCCAATTTCAAGCAATAGACCTTATAGTTCCAAAAGTAACAAGCTATACTTCTATTAAGGTTTAAGATAATTAAGTTCAAAAGGAGTTCTGAAGTGCCACTTGTGCGTCTTCTTTACATTTATTTTGAACTTAATGCTGCTTAATGGTTCGATTGAACCTAATTTTGGACCTTAACGCTGCTTATTGGTAACAACAACAGAACTTGCTGTATAAATGAAAAATCTTTGTTTCGATATAAAGCTACATGGCAGAATGGCTAAGTCGTCGGACTACAAATCGGCGAGACAAGGGATCGAATCTTGGCGAATTTTTTCACTGCGAATCGGATGGTAAAAAATGAGAGCAAACTCGATAATGGGAAGAAACAAAGAACAAAATAAATAAATTGAAAAAATTATAAGAACGTAAATCAGAAAGAAACAAGCAAATATTTATTTTGAAAAACATTGCCTTTTCGAATATGAATGATTATTTTAGGTCTTTGAAAATTTTCGAAGTTCGATTAGAAAGCTGCTTAACAGTCTATGCAACGTACTTATTAGTACCTCAAAGTACGAAAAATTACTTAAATTCTGGGCTGCTTACACAGCAAAGCAGCTTAGAGAATTCGCTGTATGACCCTAATTTTGAGCGTTCCTTGCTGGTTGGGCAATTTCTTGGAGAAAAACCCAGTGGTTGCATAACATTCCCCACCTGCAGATGAAGAACTGCCCCGATGTACATAGGGGTATTTGGCTCGAAAAAACCGCTCATTAATCAATTTCTCAAAAATTTTGTTTTTTGTTTTTTTAATTTTAATGCACACACTTCGTCGCAGCATCAGTTGAAAGTCATCGATCGTAAACTTGCATTGTTATTGAGTTAATTTGAGTGAAAAAGATCACACCTAAACAATTATTTTTTTTTTGTTATTAATATTATGAAATAAGTTTGTTGCTATGGAAAATTTTGCTGCAGGTATGTACTTTAAAATACAACTTTTTTATGGATATTGAAGCTTTATTTATATAGATATATAATTTGTTATGAAGGTATGAAAATGGGAATTTTTTAAAATTTTTTTTTTTAGTATGAACCTTTTGTTATATTATTTGGTGTTATTGGGTAACATTTTTGGTAGGCTAATGAAGAAAGATGTCAAAAAGCAAAAACCGAAAAAAATGCTGCCCGAAACCGCCCCCCTCCCCCAGATTTCATTGTCCCTGATAGGTGTCTAGTTTGATGAAAGAGAAAATTTGAAATGAAAGAGAAAAGGGACATGACATTTACCGTTTATTTTTATAATTTTGTATTTTAGTAAATATTTTTAAGATTCTAAGAAAAAAATTTCATGGAAAAATTTTCACGAGCTCAAAAGTTACAGCCGGATTAGTGAGAGCGCATTTTTATTTTTCCTTGCATTTTTCTTTGTTCACAAACTTTGAACGCGTTTATCTCGAAACCCTGTTTTTCGTACTGGTTGCGGCACTAGCGGGTTCATTTTTTGACGATTTTTTTATTTTTTTAAACTTGATTCGCTTTCGTATGATACGAGCTATTTTTTAAAATTTTTTTTCGATTTTTTATGAATTTTAGTCAATATTTTTTTCGAAAAACACACTTTCAAATTTGGAACATCACCAAAAAGTGAAAAAAAATTTAAAAAAAAGTCATTTTTTTCCAGATCGGACAATTTTTGCGACTCCCAGCGCTGCAACCGCGAGGCCCCGTTTTTTTCTCTGCCGCCAGTTTGGAGCTCTACAAAATCATGTTGGAGTGAAAAATATATTTTTTTGAATATTTTTTTTGTAATTTGTTCAATTCTCTACAATATTCAATTCTCTTCAATTCAATTCTCTAAAAAAATTTGGAAAATGTTTGTTTTTGACTGAGTTATGAATTTTTCAAAAAAAGGTCTGTTTTCTCTGCCGCGAATGTTATGTCCCTCCTTAAGAAACTTAATTTACACCTTTATTTGGTCGAAACAAGCTTTATAGCCCTTTTCAAGTTATTTTAGGCAAATATCATTTACTTAGGACAAACAAATATTTTTGAGCGGTTTTTCGAGCCAAATACCCCTACGAGCGATGGCGAAATTAGATTCATCTACACTTAATGATAACTTGGCTTCAGGTGCATGGTGAAATAAATGAGTTGCATCAGCAAGATAACTCTTGCATTTTTCAAATGCTGCCATCGTTTTTTCGCACCAATTTAGTGGAGTTGTATCGTTCTTCATATTACCCACTATCATGTTTTTCAAAACGGCTTGAGTCGCTGCCACTCTAGGAATGAACCGACGGTAGAAATTTACCATTACTAGAAAACGTTTCACCTCACGTGCTGTTTTCGGCCTTGAAAAAGCGCGAACAGCCTGAACCTTATCTGTATTAGGACAAATTCCTTGCTTACTAATCGTTTGGTCTAAAAACTACCTATTTTTTCCGAAGTTACACTTGGCTACATTGATCGCTAGACCGTTCTCTCGCAACAACTGGAGGATTCTCTGCAAATGCTCTTTATGAGTCTTCTCGTCAGGAGAAGCGACGCATATATCATCAATGTAGAAAAGAATGGTCTGTTTCCGACGCTAACACTCTATTGATATGCCGTTGGAAAGTCTGTGCTGCATTTCGGAGCCCAAAAGTCATGAATTTAAATTGGAATAAACCGAATGGAGTCGTAATCGCTGTCTTTGGAATGTCCTCCGGATCTATTGGTATTTGATGCTATGCACGTTGCAGATCAATGGTACAAAAAATCTTCTTGCCATGCAAGATATTTTAAAAATCTTGGATATGTGGAATTGGATTTCTGTCTGGCACCGTTTTACTGTTAAGAGCTCTATAATCCCCGTACGATCGTCAGATTCCGTCTGACTTCTTCACCATGTGAAGAGGGCTTGCCCAACTGCTGTCGGATGGTTCGCAAATGCCGTTCTGGACCAAGAAATAAAATTCCTCCCTCGCAGCCTTAAATTTATCGGGTGCAAGTCGTCGTGGTCTCGCATGAACAAGTGGCCCGTCTGTTATAATGTGGTGCCTTAGACCTGAATACTTTAACGGTCGGTTCGGGCGTAGGACGGTCACGTCCGAAAATTCCGACAGAATCTCTGCAAATGGACTATTGATATCATAAGAAAAGATATTCACCCTTATCATTGAACCCGCGCTCGCTCTCAAAACAGCGTCGAAACAAATATTTTCTATTTTTGAAAATTTAAATTTCGACGTCGAACGAACTGTTTTATCGATAGTGATATATCACTCTACTATTGAACAAACGTCGTCGAACAAAAAAATAAAATTTTGGTCGACAAAAATTTGAGAGCGGATTCATTTCACCTCTCAAGCAAATATTAAGCAAGTAGAACTTTGCCATAAATTTCTCTTCAATTATCATAGGTATTAGGATTAACCTATCTAGGTGGATCATAGATTTATGTATCAGGCATTTGATGGTTCAAATTAGGCAAAATATTGGATGTTATTACAAAGAGCCAGTTAAAGAACAAATGTTTTTGTGAGAATATCGTCCCAATTTCGATGAATGTTAATCTTTTAGTTGCCAAGAAATATTAGGATACACCAATTTAATGAATAATTGTTAATTTAAAGAAATTCTGTTATGAAACATGTATCTTAACTATTGCATGTTGCAACTTGACTCTTTATGTTGCAACATTAACAGCAAGGTAACTATGCTTTAGTCAAAATTATAAAAATTAATTATACGGATTACAAAAAGAAAGAAATCCATTTAGACTCTCCACCTAACTCTGTAAAAGGACGTGTTGTGGATGTACTAAGTTTTGCACTCTAAAATTACAAGTTCTTTTTTGTAAAAAACTGAAACAAACGAATACGGACTTATTGTTAATGACGTGTCAATGAGAGCAAATCTTTATTATGGTATAGCTGACATATTTTATGGTCATAATTGGCATACTTGCTGGCCGTAGCTGGCTTAATACAATCCAATAAATTTGCAAGATGCAGCTGGTGACTAACATCTTTAGGTCAATCGATAGATGAGCTAATGCATACACAATGTGCCCAGCTACCATCCAATACTATCACCAATCTGAATGAGTGTGAAAGTTGGTAGTAGTATAACTGGCCAGTTTGCGAATATTCAGTTATTAGTGCAGCAAGGAAGAAATCAAAGTACTAAGTGTTATTGCCAAATTTTCAATTAGCGGTTATTGTTTCTTAGTTTCGCGAAGACGTAGCTAGCTGTGGGACCGAAAACCTCAATGATGGCAATGTACTCCTAGGCGCCACAGGCAACAACAATCTTGCAACGCTTGCAGGACCAGATACCAATGCAGGGTATTCAATGCAGCCTTGCACCTGAAACCTTGCCGCAGAAGGTGCAGTTGAATTTGCTGTGCTGGTTGTTTGTGTTAGATTTATTCTTGAGGCAGCAAGTTTTATTTCGAATTTCTCATTTACAATTTGTTTTAAATAAAAATTTATTTTGAAGTATAATTGACAAGCTTCATAAAATTGAGAGTACCGATAAAGCAGTTTGGTCGCGCGTTTTCAATGATAGGGTGAAATTCTATTATCGGAAGTGAAAAATATCGTCGAAATGAGTTCGACGACGAGCTGCTGGTGAAAGTGAGTTCTCGACGACGATATTTACTCGACGCGGGTTCAAGGATAGGGGTGATTGTTATTGTTTACCGATGTTGCTTTTCCAACGCAGTGAATTCTCGTAGCCCGATCAATTAATATGTTGGCCTTGATGTCGACTAATAGCCCGTGGTGTCTCAGAAAGTCTGCTCCAATAAGGGAAGTTTTAACTTGAGCGATGATGACTCCCACTCGAACTTCTTCTTTAAATCCAGGTCCAGAATCACTAGTTGTACCGAAAGTTTCTATGCTGGAGCCATTTGCTGCACACAGGATGAACGCATGGGGACCATTAAATTTTTCACTGGCCTTAGGTGGAATAACCGACACGTCAGCCCCTGTATCTAAAAGGAACCGTCTGCTCGTTGCAGTGTCGGTGACGTATAAGCGGCATATATTGCTATCATCATCCCTGCCGCCTGTTATAGGGGATAGCGCCCCTAGTTTTTTGGATGCCATGGGCAAGGCTTCTCACAATACCTTGCTTTGTTCCCGAACAGGCGATGATAAGAGCACTTTTTTGTCTTAGCGCCCTTCTTATCATCTTGGTTGCTGTTTTTGCAGTTAGAGCTGCTCGTTCCTGCTTTTTGGTAAGCTCTATCATGTCGCATACTAATATCATGGCTGCGTCTCCCTTTTGAACGAAGGCGCGGGGGTAGTTCAGGGCGGGTGGTCCGTCCGCGCCCGCGTCCTCTATGCTCCGGGATGCAAAGGAGTCTCCGAAAGACACCCTGCAGGCAGGAGTGGATGATCAGCATAGAACTTCCTTGTCCGGTTGCGATCCCTGGGATGGTCACTATTATAAAGAGCATCCTCCAGTCGATTAATGCGCTTTTCCAAAATCACTTGTCTTGATTTTGATGAACCAGCGCTTGGAGTCGGTGAAGCGACTGTTTCCATGATTTTATCCGTAACGCTGCTCTCTGTGGTAGATCTACTCTGACGGTTTGCTAAAGTCCTTGCTCTGCTACCGACAGTCGGGAAATCCAAAGATTTTCCAGCAGTTTGTCGGCAAAACTTTCACCACCAAGCTCTCTCATTTCATTCAGTAGCTGAGATGGACGAAGATCTCCGAGCTCTTTCTCCGATAGAAGCTGGCGCAGCTTTTCTTGTTCGCTTGCGCTGAATAATTCCATCAGGCTGCCCTTAACGAGTACTAAACGGTCCCTAGCTGGTGGATTGCGCACTATCTCGCTTACTTGCCTCAGGACTGACAAGGCACCTACCACAGAGTAAAAACGCGCACTGTCACTGGTCGCCCATTCCAAGCATAACGCAAAACGGGTCCGTCTCATGGCTTTCGATTTGTTTTATTTTTGGGCTATAGATTCCTATTAAAATTCTAAGAATATAAGTTCATTTATTTTTTTTTATCGCCATTCGTTGAAAAGTTATGGACCTCTCAATTCTGCAAATCTTCCGAAAACGCCAGAATCGGGAAATTTTCAATTAATTGTATCTACGTCAGCTTTTATCCAATTTTTATAAATAAGGTACCGTTGGAAAGGTATTAGAAAGAACTTTTTGGAAAAAATATATAATTTTAAAATTTTGGTTGTTAGGGTTGCCAACCAATTAAAAAAAAATGTATTTGCTAATATCTCAAAAAAAGCATAATTTTTTTTTTGATTTTTTATTTTTTAAATTTGAATGTTAAATTTGAATGTTGCCTTAACACCAAGAGCAATTTAATGATGGAGCTTTTATATGTTTTTTCGCAATTTCAATTTTTGTGCACATACCTTATCATTGGAGACACTTTATAGTTTATAAATTTTATAATGGCTAAGATGTTCGATAATTTATTCTGCAAAATGGTTAGCCATTATAAAAGTTATAAACTATAAAGTGTCTCAAATGATAAGGTATGTGCACAAAAATTGAAATTGCGAAAAAACATATAAAAGCTCCATCATTAAATTGCTCTTGGTGTTAAGGCAACATTCTTTTTCAAATTTAAAAAATAAAAAATCAAAAAAAAAATTATGCTTTTTTTGAGATATTAGCAAATACATTTTTTTTTAATTGGTTGGCAACCCTAACAACCAAAATTTTAAAATTATATATTTTTTCCAAAAAGTTCTTTCTAATACCTTTCCAACGGTACCTTATTTATAAAAATTGGATAAAAGCTGACGTAGATACAATTAATTGAAAATTTCCCGATTCTGGCGTTTTCGGACGATTTGCAGAATTGAGAGGTCCATAACTTTTCAACGAATGGCGATAAAAAAAAAATAAATGAACTTATATTCTTAGAATTTTAATAGGAATCTATAGCCCAAAAATAAAACAAATCGAAAGCCATGAGGTCAATTTTTGAAAAAAAGTATTGCGTTATGCGTGGAATGGGCGTGGTAATTTTTAGTTTGTTAAATTGGGTCTCCAGTTACAAAAACCATAAATCTGGCGAATCATGCCAGAAATTTGGTGTCTGCACACCCACCACTTTGTTCACAACGGCGGTCTCCTGCGGAGATACTATGCCGTGATCGTCGGAATTCGCGAAGACGGTTGAACCCTCTTCGGTATTGCAATTTTCATCTGAACTCATCATCAAATTTTATTTTTACTTCTAAACTTTTTATTTTTTATAATTTTAACTCAGGAATTTATGCACTGTTCGTCTCGTAAATAATCACGCACTCGGGGTCACCACTGTAGAAATTATATTGTAATAAATATAAACAGTCTTTTTCCTTTTTGATTTATAGGCGAGTTTATTTACAAATGAGTTTATTACTATTTACATGAAATATTTTTATGAAGTTATTCCGCGCCGACGACTCGTGATCTACTGACTATTAACTTCAACTTTAACCTATTTTATACCCCTACCTGATCACGCGAACTGTTTTTGAAGTCCTTTGCAGGGATAACTTCTATTGACCCCCTTACTGCAAAAACAAAATGTTAACCCCCTACCTCCACCCATTCAAAAGTTACCAACTGTATGTTTTTTCGTACAGTGGTAGTTGTTCTACATTCTATGTTTTTCAGGAAAAGTTCCTAT
The DNA here is from genome assembly GCA_958299015.1 of Tetanocera ferruginea. Taxonomy (NCBI): domain Eukaryota; kingdom Metazoa; phylum Arthropoda; class Insecta; order Diptera; family Sciomyzidae; genus Tetanocera; species Tetanocera ferruginea. The sequence continues at coordinate 61,659,798 of OY282642.1, forward strand.
TTGAAAGGGGAAATTGCAGATAAAAACAATTTTATCAACTATTACGGCTGTTATATTTATTGGACGATTTTATAAAAGGTTTACAAACAAAGAAAAATAGTTGTTTTTATTTTATCGACCTTTGACTTTGTTTGTGGTTTTTTGTACGTTGTTCAGGCTTTAGGTCCGTTTGTTTTTATATAAAAATATCAGTTTTTATTATAAACTGTGACGAGGCAAATCTTGGTTGCAAGTTTTGCCGCACACGCAACAACACCAACAGCTAGCGACAACAACAAACACAGCAACAACACAAGCTAGTTAAATAACCACAGCTAGCAACAACAACAAACACCAAGCGATGACAACAACAGCTAGCAAACACCAACCAACAACAGCAAGTTTATTTAATATATTATTACTTTATTTACTTTTATTATTTGTTTTGAAAAAAAAGGAACATATTGTTAGTTCCTTTGTATATAACTTTGAATTATAAAAATATTAAATACCAATCTGAATTTAAAATTACGTTACATTTATTACAATTAGTTTGAAGTATTAAGTTATAAATAAGATGAAGTTCAACAAAGCACCCTGTACCAACATAAATTATAAGCTATGTATAAGCGTATATATGTAACTGGTGTGAGCAGCGGTCAATGCGGCAAAAACATAGCGGATGGTCAGGCGATACCAAAAAACAAAAGAACAAAAGAAAGAGAACATACGATCCACAACAACCACAGGCAGCAGTGAGAGACGCAGAGAAGTAGAACCAGTTTTACTTGGAAAGCTATGAGAGATAGCACCAACACTAACACAATAGATTACAAGCAGACATTAGAGCAACGAGAGTGAGAACAACGCACAGTGAGCGACAGCGACGTTGTTAAGTGAAGAAGACGAGATCAAGCCAGCAGAGGTATGCGGCTGAGTGATAGAAGATACAGAATTTATTAGTCGAGAGACCATTGAAAGTGCAGGTTGCACAGAGTAGCGAACAGACCACTGAAAGTGCAGGTTGCACAGAGGAGCTGTCGGACAACGGATCAAAGAGGTTGATATTAGCTGATGCAAATACAAGGCGAAGGTGCGGATGGTAAAACAGCGGACGGACCAGCAAGCGACAAGAATAAAAGGTAAGGCTTGAGGCTGGTGCTAAGGAAATTGTAGGGAAAGCGAACAGGAGTGCCGTCAGGTCACAAGCGTAGGGACTAGTCACTAGAAACGTGCCGTCAGGTCGCTTAGTGACATAATAGATAAGGAGTGCGCCGTCAGGTCGCTTAGCAAGAATTTTAAGCTAGATTCTGTTTTGGAAGCGTGCCGCCAGGTCACAAGCGTAGGGACTAGTCACTAGAAACGTGCCGTCAGGTCGCTTAGTGACATAATAGATAAGGAGAGCGCCGTCAGGTGGCTTAGCAAGAATTCGAAGCCAGGCTTTGTTGTAGAAGCGTGCCGTCAGGTCTCTTAGCATAAGGAATCGAAGTCAGGAGCGTGCCGTCAGCCCGCACGGTGGTTAAGACGAGTAGGAGCGCACCGTCAGGTCGCTTAGCAAGAATTTGAAACTAGATTTTGTTTTAGAAGCGCGCCGTCAGGCCGTTTAGCATAGGAGAACCTAAAGACAGGATTTAAGATATTAGCATCACGCTGGGTTTTATGCTAGCCAAGCCAATATAGCCAAGCCTCACTCAGATAGAAGACCACCAGATCACCACACTGCTCATCACACCACCTTACATAATAGCTTTAATATTTGTAAGAACAAAGAATTAAAAAATCTAAAATAAAGGCTACTTTGAATTGTCCAACCAACAAATTTTGTAATTGGAGATCCTGGGTAACAACTGAGTTTTACCTCAGCTATAGAGCCGGAAGACCGGCAGCTTCGTTACATGGCGCCCGAGCAGGGACAATTTAAAGATAGCTTGATGAACGTGTGGTAAGAGTGAGTGGAGTCGAGGAATAATATATTGCGCTGCGACAAATATTTGAAATTACGAGGGAGAAGGTTGTCAAGGTGGGAAGCAACGGAAGTTTGAACTGAGGACATATAAAAAAAAAAAAAGAGAAGGAACGTTTTACAGAGTCAACATGGTGAAGGTATCATGGATATACTCACTTCGCCGAGAAGACCTGGTGAGTTATGCAGACGAGTTCAGTTTTTGTGTGGATGGATCAGTCGAAGAACTTCGCAAACGGTTTGCAGCTATTGTCAACGAAAACGACCTCACGCAAGAACAGGAAGAGCGGTTAGCAGAACTGGAAGCGAAACACAGGAGAGGGTGCTCACCAGGGGTGGTGCCTTTAAGCGATACGAATTTTCCACCATCCGCTACGCTCACGCTTCCACCACCAGATATCAAGGGTCCACGAAGGACTGAAATGTTATCGGAACCAAACATACAGAGGAGTGCATCTCGCACAATATATTGCAGCGATATCATTGATAGGGTAAAGAAGTGGTCAGTGCGATTTAGTGGAACTGAAGGTCCACTGGAATTTATAGAGCGAGTTGAGGAACTCGTCGAAGTCTACGATCTGGACGCGAATTTGTTACCAAGGTGTATGCCCGAGCTATTAATTGGTCAAGCACTGCACTGGTATCGAAATAATAATGCACACTGGAGTAACTGGCACAACTTCAAGGCAGATTTTCTAGAGTTTTTCCTTCCTGCCAGATTTTTCGAGCGCCTAGAAGATGAAATTCGCCGCCGTCACCAACAATCAAGGGAAATATTTAAGGACTTTGTGATAGCCATTCAGAATCTCATGCGGCACAGTAATCTAAGTAGAGAACAACAACTAGAGCGGATTTATAGGAACAGTCGTCCCGAGCTGCAACTCTACGTCAAGCGAAGAGAGTTCTCTAGCTTAGCAGAACTAATTAGTTTAGCAGGTGATAACGAAAACTTGGAAACAGCCGAAAGAAGTCAAGAGCCACGGGAGCCAACCCTGAGAGAGAGAGATCACCGTCAGAGGGCTCAAGGTATATATATCGATCCGCGCACAGCCTGTCGACAGTGTGGGCAGAGCGGTCATTTAAGAAACAACTGTCGAAATCAACCAGTGTATTTTTGTTGGGAATGTGGTCGAAAAGGCGTTCGGACCTTCGAGTGTTGCCGTCGTAGGCAGGGAAACGGCGGAAGGATCACTCCACGTCGAGGGGAGCAGGAGCCAAATCTTGTGGAGCCTCGACGACGTTAGATAATCTTCGAATCGAAGAAGGCCGCATAGTGGCTACAGTAGCACTTGAGGACGTCTGGATGGACGCTACTGTCGACACGGGAGCGACGAGGAGTTTCATCAGTCGGTATTTTGCGGATAAGCTGCGGCAAACAATAAAGACTATACCACTCAGGACTCAGGTCTTTATGGCTGATGGAAGCATTCAAAGGGTCAATGAGGCGTTAGTAGCAGAAGTGTCGCTTGGGAACAAAGCCGTTCAAGTCGTTATACTTATTTTACCAGAAGTAATGGATGACCTCATACTAGGAATGGATTTCCTGTCTGATATCGGTGCGGCAATACGATGCGGAGAGTTCACCCTAGAGTTACAAGGAAAACAGGAGGCAAAAACAAAAGCAGAGATAATAAATTGCATCGCAGCAGCACCTGCGTCACCAACTGCCATCGCAGCAGCATCTGCGTCACCAACTGCCATCGCAGCAGCACCTGCGTCACCAAATGCCATCGCAGCAGCACCTGCGCCACCAACTGCCATCGCAGCAGCACCTGCGTCACCAAATCCCATCGCAGCAGCACCTGCGCCACCAACTGCCAGCGCAGCCGCAGCTGCATCAACAACTGCCATCGCAGCAGCACCTGCGTCACCAACTGCCATCGCAGCAGCAGCTGCATCACCAACTGCAACCGCAGCCGCATCTGTTTCACCAACTGCCAGCGCAGCAGCACCTGCGTCACCAACTGCCATCGCAGCCGCATCTGCTTCACCAACTGCAAGCGCAGCAGCACCTGCGTCACCAACTGCCATCGCAGCAGCACCTGCGTCACCAACTGCCATCGCAGCCGCATCTGCTTCACCAACTGCAAGCGCAGCCGCATCTGCTTCACCAACTGCCAGCGCAGCCGCAGCTGCATCAACAACTGCAAGCGCAGCCGCATCTGCTTCACCAACTGCCAGCGCAGCCGCAGCTGCATTAACAACTGCAAGCGCAGCCGCATCTGCTTCACCAACTGCAAGCGCAGCCGCATCTGCTTCACCAACTGCCAGCGCAGCCGCATCTGCTTCACCAACTGCCATCGCAGCAGCACCAGCATCACCAAGTACAAGAACAGCGAAACCTGTGTCACCAAGTGTGCCGTCATCAGCAACACGACCTTCACGAATTTCTTCTCCGAAACAAAACAACGAGTTTTGGGTCACGCAATATGCAAAAAGGATTTGTGAAACCGAAAAGTTGGATGTAGAAACTTTTCTTGAAGAAGAGCTCAGAAATTTCGAGGAAATAAAGGGAGTTTCAAGACAACCAGTAGAGGTCACTTGCGGAACCGTCAGAGCACCGAGCCATGAAAAAAGATGCAACTGGTACGAGCGACGCACCAGAGAAGTTGAAACGAGCCCTGATAAATTTCCAGAGTATATTAGTGAATGTGGAAAGTTGTACCGTCATTTTCCAAGAACCATTGGCGACGAAGACTGTGCTCCTTGGAAATTATGTGTACCCAGTCACCTCCGACACCGCGTTATGCAGGAAAACCATGATGCACCCACCGCTGGTCACTTAGGAATACGGAAAACCATAGCCAGGGTGGCGAACAAATATTACTGGCCAGGTATGTTTCGCGACGTAAGTCAATACGTTAGAGGGTGTAAAAGTTGCCAGAGTTACAAAGTCAGTCAACAACAACCAGCAGGGAAGATGCTGACCCATCTTGCAGAAGAACCATGGGCTACAGTCTGCGCAGATTTTGTGGGCCCGCTACCAAGATCAAAGCATGGGAATACGATGTTGATAGTGTTCGTAGATAAATTTTCCAAGTGGTTGGAAATGATGCCGCTTCGAAAAGCTACTAGCGAGCAATTAATAAAAGCATTTAGAGAACGAGTGTTAGCAAGGTTTGGAGTACCCAAAGTTCTAATCACCGATAACGGAGTCCAATTCACGAGTAAGAATTTCCAACGCTATCTAAAAGACCTTGGGGTTCAGCAAAGGTTTACCGCTCCATACACACCGCAGGAGAATCCCACAGAGCGCACGAATAGAACCATAAAAACGATGATTTCCCAATTCACAGAGGATCAGCAGAACAAATGGGACGATTTACTCCCCGAATGAACACTCGCATATAACACCAGTGAATCGGAATCCACAGGATATAGTCCCGCTTTTATTGTTCAGGGACGAGAGCCACGCCTTCCTAACGCACTTTTCGATGAGTCTACCATAGGAACCGGCCAGGAAATGATTCCACCGAATGAACATGCCGAACGCATAAAAGGCATTTCCAAGATTGCCAAAAGAAATATGGAACAAGCTGCGCAGTCTCAGGCCAGACATTATAATTTAAGGCGCAGAGAGTGGAGGCCAAATTTAGGCCAATTAGTTTGGGTAAAACAGCACCATCTGTCAAAAGCGGCTGACAAGTTTGCAGCAAAACTGGCACCCCGATTTGCCGGCCCATATAAAATAGAGGCATTCGTCTCACCGGTTATAGTTCAAATAAGAAAACCCGGCAAAAATCGTAACCGCACTGCGCATATCAGCGAACTGAAACCCTACCACTCCAATGAGTGATTTTTAAAAAAAAAATTAAATAAAATTAAATTAAATAATAAATAAAACACACCATCCTGTATTACCATACCGGTAGTATAAGACAAGCACTCATAAGTAAGGATCAGTCAAGCAAAGATCGTCAAGCAGCAAACATCACAAGTATGGACAACAAATTTGAACGCACACGTGAAACCTTTAAGCGCCATCTCTTAGAGGAGCAACAGCGACAACCCCGCACTCGACGTTTGAGCCCATCTTGGGAGGAGAGGGTAGATGAGCCATGGCAAAAGTTTCCACGTGTTCGCCTTCACCGGGTAGAAGACCCAAGAGGAAGCAGAGTCACCGACGAGGAGCCTCAACCCTCGGCCTGGAACGTACGATTCACTCAAGCGAATAGCACCAACGGGAATTCAATCCATTCCGAGAAGAGCAGCGATACGGAGCCACAGCCATCGACATCGACTTATGGTCGAAAGGTGCGGTATGCAAACCAACCAAGGAGTGCGCAGACAACTACAACGCCAAATTGTGAGGACAGCGGCAATCAGCCTTCAGCAGGCGCGAACTTTCGTCGTGTCTGGTTCACCCACAACCCACGAAATGCCGATGCTCAGGAGAGACCCAGTTGCGCAGGCGTAACTAACCATAGCCGCACTGAGGACAGCAGCGACAGCGAGGACAACAGCGAGCGAGCAGACAACATTTTGCCCAGCGGCGAAGAAAGCCTAAACTTAGAGACCAGCGAAGACGGCAGCGACATAGGTCAGCTAATCGGCCCAGATGTCAACGATGAGCCGCACGAGCCACATGACGAGTTCGAAGACAACATTACACTCAGCAGCGAAGACGAAGAGTGTACAGAAGAACCGGAGAACGCGAGCGAGGAGGAAGAAGACTATGTACCCCGTCGCGGAAAGTGGTATCTATCCAACGTCGTAAGAGACCAGTTCCAAGGACAAGGGTGGAGGCAAAGCGTGTTCCAACTTCACGCCACGATGGTGGAGAGAGATCCGCGTTTTCAAGGAGAGTCAAGCAGCGGTCCTTGGGTAGAGTTTCCGCCCTCTCCACGACCCGAATATCTGACATGGGAGCCCCAGCACAATGAGACCACAAGCGAGCCAGCCGAGCACAACACAGCACTAGTGACCAACACATGTGAGGGTCCAGGTAAGCAGCCACAACCTAGCACAACGCAAGCGTACAGAGTGAAGAGTATCTCCACCCAAACCGAGGACAGTCAGCACTGTGATCAGTCCACCCAGACCGAAGAAAAGGAGGACGACCATGACCTGCCGTTGGCTATATTATCCCCACAGACCGAGAGGTTCATATCCGAGCTGCTAGCCACTGATGAGCAGGGTGACACGCTTCCACTCGACAACGAACTCTGGGAAGTTGTAGAAGAGAGAGCAGAGGCGAACGCAAACGAGACGGTGGCCGAAGTGTCCGAGGAAATGATGGATGGCAGCAGTCAGCAGGCGCCAATGGTAGCAGACACATTAGACAGCGTCATAAATGAATTGCTGGCAAACTGGGTGCCATCGACCAGAATGTCGAGACGACGACAGGTACAAGGTACATGGTACCGCATTCTCGTATCCCGCAGCGGCGTAGTAACAACGCGCGTCGATTCCAAGGCGAAGTAAGAGGGGAGTGTGACGAGGCAAATCTTGGTTGCAAGTTTTGCCGCACACGCAACAACACCAACAGCTAGCGACAACAACAAACACAGCAACAACACCAGCTAGTTAAATAACCACAGCTAGCAACAACAACAAACACCAAGCGATGACAACAACAGCTAGCAAACACCAACCAACAACAGCAAGTTTATTTAATATATTATTACTTTATTTACTTTTATTATTTGTTTTGAAAAAAATGGAACATATTGTTAGTTCCTTTGTATATAACTTTGAATTATAAAAATATTAAATACCAATCTGAATTTAAAATTACGTTACATTTATTACATTTAGTTTGAAGTATTAAGTTATAAATAAGATGAAGTTCAACAAAGCACCCTGTACCAACATAAATTATAAGCTTTGTATAAGCGTATATATGTAACTGGTGTGAGCAGCGGTCAATGCGGCAAAAACATAGCGGATGGTCAGGCGATACCAAAAAACAAAATATGCAGCAGCCAAGAGTAACATAGAGAACATACGATCCACAACAACCACAGGCAGCAGTGAGAGACGCAGAGAAGTAGAACCAGTTTTACTTGGAAAGCTATGAGAGATAGCACCAACACTAACACAATAGATTACAAGCAGACATTAGAGCAACGAGAGTGAGAACAACGCACAGTGAGCGACAGCGACGTTGTTAAGTGAAGAAGACGAGATCAAGCCAGCAGAGGTATGCGGCTGAGTGATAGAAGATACAGAATTTATTAGTTGAGAGACCATTGAAAGTGCAGGTTGCACAGAGTAGCGAACAGACCAATGAAAGTGCAGGTTGCACAGAGGAGCTGTCGGACAACGGATCAAAGAGGTTGATATTAGCTGATGCCAATTCAAGGCGAAGGTGCGGATGGTAAAACAGCGGACGGACCAGCAAGCGACAAGAATAAAAGGTAAGGCTTGAGGCTGGTGCTAAGGAAATTCTAGGGAAAGCGAACAGGAGTGCCGTCAGGTCACAAGCGTAGGGACTAGTCACTAGAAACGTGCCGTCAGGTCGCTTAGTGACATAATAGATAAGGAGTGCGCCGTCAGGTCGCTTAGCAAGAATTTTAAGCTAGATTCTGTTTTGGAAGCGTGCCGCCAGGTCACAAGCGTAGGGACTAGTCATTAGAAACGTGCCGTCAGGTCGCTTAGTGACATAATAGATAAGGAGAGCGCCGTCAGGTGGCTTAGCAAGAATTCGAAGCCAGGCTTTGTTGTAGAAGCGTGCCGTCAGGTCTCTTAGCATAAGGAATCGAAGTCAGGAGCGTGCCGTCAGCCCGCACGGTGGATAAGACGAGTAGGAGCGCACCGTCAGGTCGCTTAGCAAGAATTTGAAACTAGATTTTGTTTTAGAAGCGCGCCGTCAGGCCGTTTAGCATAGGAGAACCTAAAGACAGGATTTAAGATATTAGCATCACGCTGGGTTTTATGCTAGCCAAGCCAATATAGCCAAGCCTCACTCAGATAGAAGACCACCAGATCACCACACTGCTCATCACACCACCTTACATAATAGCTTTAATATTTGTAAGAACAAAGAATTAAAAAATCTAAAATAAAGGCTACTTTGAATTGTCCAAACAACAAATTTTGTAATTGGAGATCCTGGGTAACAACTGAGTTTTACCTCAGCTATAGAGCCGGAAGACCGGCAGCTTCGTTACAAAACTAATTTTGATTTTTATATTTCAACCAATATTTCGACTTCCATCGGAAGTCATCTTCAGGGTTACTGAAATACATACAATAATATTAACAAAAATATTCACAACACTTTAACAATTTTAGACTTACATTTAAAAAATATTATTTTAGTTTACATTAAGATACAAAATTTTAAACACTTTTACAAACAATTAGAACATAGAATATAAACATGACTAATCCAAACATTTAAACACTGTAGACTAAAACAGATTATCTCCTCTCGTCGTCGGTTTTCCTTTGGTTTTCCACACATCGTCTGTATATGTGAGCGCATTTGTCCGTGTCTGTTTTGAAGTTAAGTCTTTTCTCTGCAGGTACATTTATAATATGTAGCATTTCCAGTGTGTACCTTCTATAATAATTGGCCTCTTGTTGCAGGATCTTCACATTGTCAAAGTCGGGTGTATGTTTTTGTTTTTCGCAGTGTTAGCGGTTTTTTGCTCAACTGGTCTTGAGTGTGCTTTTTGGTCCGATTTGTGAGCAGATATCCTTGTCCGAAGTTTGTTTTTTGTTGTCCATTTTATATGTAATTCATTTTATTTTTTTTATATAACGCTTTACTTAGGAACATAGCAATTAGAGAAAAAAAAATAAAAAAAATAAAAAATGCATTCTGCAAAATCAGTTGTAACTTTTTTAGTTTTCACGCCATGGGCCTTTGGTTAACTGATTTGGAAAGCTGAAAATATATATAAGAAAAAGTTATTAATAATTTTTTTCGGCACAAAGTAAAATTGTAAAATTGTTCGGTACAAAGTAAATTTTTTTCGGCACAAAATGTTCAAAATTGAGCTAAATACTTACATTTTAGTTACTAATACAGCTACTAAACATATCATCATAGATTGAGTTCGTATCTCGCAAAGTTGATTCATAGCAGTACGTACAGAGAGGGTAGGTGTGACTTTTACAAATATTAGTGATTTCTTTTGATTTTATATGAGCAATCATATAAAATATTTCATAACTGATTATAATCAGTTACTGGTTCACTGGTTTACAAATATCGAAAAATTGTTTGTACTTTGAATGCCACTATCCTTTTCTCATGTAAAATCGGTCGCTAATTCCGAAAAAAAAATTATTTTTTTTTTCTGTCACTCCGTTTTCGAGATATTGCCCACTGTAGGGTTTTCAACGAAAAAAAAAAGTTGGTTCCACTTAATTGCATATATCTCCACAACCAACAACAGTAATCAAACAAATGATATATTAAATAAAAGCTAATAAAATTTCTTACAAACAATGCAAAAACCATTTTTTTGTCGAGTTGTTAGTTTTGGCGGAATAAATTCAAATTTAGGGGATTTTTTTTATTTTTCAGAAAAATTTCCAAAAAAAGACAAAATAGTTGCAAATTTCGTTAAGAATTCAAAATATTTTATTACTTTTGATATTTTTTACTAAAAGCCTTTATTTTTCCAAAAAAAATAAGCTATTGTTAAAGAAAATCTATTGAGAAATGAAAAAGTTGTGTTTAATGGAACGAAATCACCCAAATTGTGTGATTATCAATTTATGCATTTGGACTTATTTTATTGCCATAAAAAAAAAATGAGAACTAAAGGTTGTTGTAATAAAATCATATATTCTTCATTTTTATTGTTTTTTTAATAATTTACATTATTTTTACATTATTTAAATTGTATATAATTATTATTAATAATTTTTATTGTTGCATTAAATCATTTATATTGTTATTTACATTGTAAATAATTTTTATTTATCATTCAGAAATTGAAAATGATTAGAATTCTTGTTTTGTCGTTAATTTAATTCGGGATCGGTTTCTCTGATGAAAAACCAACAATAGTCTCCCATTATTCCTTCGTCCCAAAATCCTTGATACCGATTCTCAATTGCTTTCATCTGTTGGTGGAATCTTCTCGTATGCAACAATTCAACTTTTTGAGACCCAATGTTAAGGTGACATACTTCAGAAATCGTGAAAAACCGTTTGCTATACACTTTACAAAGAATGACAATATCTGCTATTGCGTAGTCATTCCTGGCTTATTTAATACCTTCGGTCAGCCGTACATTCCCAAAGAGTGGCGTTTGTTTATTGATGGCAGTATTAAATATGAATAACACGACTGGGAATGTGTTCTGATATCAAAGTCGTTGGTACACCACGTCGTTGGTAAACCACTATTACAAAAAGGACTGGGCAGAAAGAATTGAGTCGAAAGTTGGAGAGAGCAACGTCAAAAACGTTCTACTCGTCGAAAAGAAAACATAATTCTCCCACCGCTGCACATCAAACTTGGACTTATGAAAAACTTTGTCAAGGCGTTAGACAAAGAAAGCGAAGCATTCACATATTTGAAAACGATTTTTCCAAATCTTTCTGATGCCAAGATAAAATAAGGTGTCTTCGTTGGACCGCAAATAAAAAAGGTGTTAAACGATCTTCAATTCGCAGAACTATTGTCACCAGTTGAGGCAGCGGCGTGGGATTCATTTAGGACGACTGTTTCTAGCTTCCTCGGGAACAATTAAAGTGAATCTTACGAGAAAATAGTCAACGAGTTGCTCAAGAACTATAAAAAAATGGGCGTAAATGTGTCTCTGAAAATTCACTTTCTGCACTGCCATTTGATTTTTTTTCCGAAGAATCTCGGTGACGAGAGCGACGAGCATGGGGAAAGATTCCACCAACAGATGAAAGCAATTGAGAATCGGTACCAAGGATTTTGGGACGAAGGAATGATGGGCGACTAATGTTGGTTTCTCATCAGAGAAACCGATCCCGAATTAAATAAACGACATAACAAGAATTCTAATCATTTTGAATTTCTGAATGATAAATAAAAATTATTTACAATGTAAATAACAATATAAATGATTTAATGCAACAATAAAAATTATTAATAATAATTATATACAATTTAAATAATGTAAAAATAATGTAAATTATTAAAAGAACAATAAAAATGAAGAATATATGATTTTATTACAACAACCTTTAGTTCTCATTTTTTTTTTATGGCAATAAAATAAGTCCAAATGCATAAATTGATAATCACACAATTTGGGTTCTTTCGTTCCATTGAACACAACTTTTTTATTTCTCAATAGATTTTCTTCAACATAGCTTATTTTTTTTGGAAAAATAAAGGCTTTTAGTTAAAAATATCAAAAGTAATAAAATATTTTGAATTCTTAACGAAATTTACAACTATTTTGTCTTTTTTTGGAAATTTTTCTGAAAAATAAAAAAAATCCCCGAAATTTGAATTTATTCCGCCAAAACTAACAACTCGACAAAAAAATGGTTTTTGCATTGTTTGTAAGAAATTTTATTAGCTTTTATTTAATATATCATTTGTTTGATTACTGTTGTTGGTTCTGGAGATATATGCAATTAAGTGGAACCAACTTTTTTTTTCGTTGAAAACCCTACAGTGGGCAATATCTCGAAAACGGAGTTAAAAAAAATAAATAATTTTTTTTTCGGAATTAGCGACCGATTTTACATGAGAAAAGGATAGTGGCATTCAAAGTACAAACAACTTTTCGTTATTTGTAAACCAGTGTAATATTAACAAAAATATTCACAACACTTTAACAATTTTAAACTTACATATAAAAAATATATTATTTTAGTTTACATCAAGATACAAAATTTTCAAACACTTTTACAAACAATTAGAACATAGAATATAAACATGACTAATCCAAACAAACTGTTTTGTGCTCAACTGGTCTTGAATGTGCTTTTTGGTCCGATTTGTGAGCAGATATCCTTGTCCGAAATTTGTTTTTTGATGTCCCCACATATGCTTGGTCACATACGTGGGACCCGTCTCCTTTACAAGTTATCTTGTATACCACATTCGCTTTGTCTTGTTTGTTTATTTTTGTCTTCATGTTGCTATATAGTTGTTGTACTGTATTGTTCGTCTTAATCGCAATTTGAATTTTCTGCTTATCGAATATGTCAGATTTTAAAAAGCGTTCTGAAAAACCTGGTATATATGTCATCGATTTATACATTTTTGTTTCTGTGTTCCTTTGTTTTTTAAATTTTCCCTTCTTGTAGTTCTTAATTAAATCCTCTGTTGTTTTCTTTGGGAAATCATTCTTGCGCAAAATTGTTTTTATTTTCTTTACGTTTGCTTTGTGAAATTCATGGTTACTTATGTCAAGTACTCTTCTTATAAAGTTGTTTGCTGTTTTTATTATTATTCTTTTTGGATGTTTTGAGTAAAAGTTTATTAGACGTCCTGAGGCCATAGGTTTTGAAACCAGTCAATTGTTAAGAAGTTTTCCCTTCTTATGATGATTGTGTCCAAGTATGGTAGCTTTCCGTATTTTTCTTCTTCTTTTGTAAATTTTATATTTTTGTGGAATTTGTTCAACGCTTCCAATGTTTCGTTTATTTTGTCAGTTCTTACAATCGCAAATAGGTCATCTACATATTTGGTTAAAAGTCTAGGTTTTATTTCTAACGTCTCTATTGCTGTGTCCAAAAGTTCTTCCATAACTATGTCAGCTATTACAGGTGATGCTGGTGATCCCATTGGCATTCCTTTTTGTTGAGCATATATAATGTCTTTTAGCTTGAAATATCGATTGTCCTTTATGCAGAATTTTAACATGTCCATAAAATTTTTCTTACTTGTTTTCGTATACTTTTCAATAATTGTCCATTTTTTATCAATTATTTTTAAAGCTAGGTCAATTGGAATACTTGGAAAGAGTGATATTACGTCAAAAGAAATAATTGTTTCATCATCATATATAAATGTGTTCGAAATTCGGTTTTTAAAATATTGGTTATATATTTGCAGAGTCCGTATGAAGGTGAGCCAATAAATGAGCATATTGGTCTGAGTGGCATGTTTTCCTTATGTATTTTTGGAAGTCCATATATTCTCGGTGCCGTTGCTGTATTAGTGCTAATATTACGTTTTTCTCGTATTGTTATGTCTTTGTTATTAAATAGAATTTCAGCAAATTCATTATTTTTCTGCAGTAGCTTGAGTGTTGGATCTCTTTTTAAAATTTTGTATGTTATGAGCCTCATCTTTTTGTCATATTCGTTTTTATTTATTGCAACTGTAACGTTTCCCTTGTCTGAATTTAATATTAAAATATTGTCATTTTCTTGTAAAAATTTTTTTTGTGGCTTTTACTAAATGCAACACTGTTTTATCTCTCTCATTTCTTTTTGTGTTTTTCATGTGTCTTTCTATAAGCGTTGTAAATTTTGATCTGGCTACGTCCAGAGTCGTCAGATGAAATTACCACCAAATTTCTCTTTTTCTCTCACTTAATTACCATAAATTACCACGCTCGAAAAATACCTCAAAATACCACAAATTACCACAAAATTACCACAAAATACCATAATACCTCAAATTATCACAAAATCCCTCAAATTCCCACAAAATACACAATACAAAACAATGAAAAACATATACATACACACATATTAATAGAAACAATTGTTTTTTTGCACTAAAGTGCATGCATTCACGTGCATTCAGCAGGATGATCAGAGTGTGATTTTTGATGGAAATTGAAAAACAAGCAAATATACAAAATAGATACTATAAACCACCCAATCAAGTGCATTCAGTCATTTCAACAATTTTATCAACGCATCGTCCACTTAATTCGTATTTCTGCCACGCGTGTTAAAAATGCCGTTGAGGTATTTTGTGGGAATTCGAGGGAGTTTGTGGTAATTTGAGGGAGCTTGTGGTAATTAGAGAAATTATGGTAATTTGGGGTATTTTGTGGTATTTTGAGGTATTTTTTTCCCACGCGAGAGATTTTTACCACAAAATACCATGGGAATTACCACATCCCACAATCGTTCAAAAATACCATAAACACTATTTATAGTGCTTTTCTGGCAACATAGGCTACGTCTTGCTCTTCTCTTTTTGTTATTGTCTGAATGCAGTCTTCTCCCTCTGCTATGCACTTATACAGTGGTAGTTGTTGTGTTGTTGTTGGTAGTGCATGTTTTGGTCCAAGTGACAGCAGCCACTGTATGTTTGTCGGTATTGCAGTGTCGGTTTTGTTGATGAACCAGTCTTTGTTGTGTTGTATGTTTATAATTTTTCGTTGTTTCTCTTTGAGCTGTTTGTATTTATTTATGTGTATGTTTTTAATACGTGTCGTCAAGTTTTCATGTAGTTTGTTTTCGCTTATAAAAAACAAACTTGCATGTTCTTCTCTCATATTTGTTCTTATGTCTTTCTATGCTTTGTTTCTATTATTTGTTCTTATATGTCTTTCTATGCTTTTCAGCTCTTCTTCGTTTTGTTTTAATTCTTTATGTTTATGTTGGATAAGTAGATTTATTATTTTTGTTTGAAAAGTTTGTATGTGTTAAAAATTTAAAAAACAAAGGAACACAGAAGCAAAATTGTATAAATCGATGACATATATCCCAGGTTTTTCAGAACGCTTTTGAAAATCGGACATATACGATAAGCAGAAAATTCAAATTGCGATTAAGGTACTTTTAAGTTCCTTTATGGAAAAGATTTTTTTTATCTCGAAATTTACCATCATATTTTTCACAGTCGGCGCAACAACTTTTTCACCATTTTAATATAATATCGCATTGAGGCATTCATTATCAAGGTTTACTGATAATAAGTTGGATCTCCAACGATTGCTTTTTTAATGATTTTTTTTTTTTTAAAAATACCATCTTAAGTTTTCCTATTTATGTATTCCGAAAATTTTATTTTGATAGAAAAAAAGTTGTTGTTCTTTATTTTGTAAATGTAGTAACTCCTTGGTTTGAAAAAAATCCTTAAAAAATATCATCATAAACTGAAAAAGATGGAAAAGTTGTTGCGCCGATTGTGAAAAATATGATGATAAATTTCGGTACAAGAAACAAAAACTTTTTTCCATAAAAGAACTGCAAACAAATGACACCAACAAAGAGATCCATTGAAGTTACTGAAACTATTCTTGAGTTTATTTTCTGTACGAATTATAGTTGAGGAGATAGAATTGTATAAACACATGCATCTCTTTAATTTTTTTGTAATTTTTAATGTTTTTGGCGGTGTATAATTTTGCAAGAACAAAAATTTCGCAATAATAAAAAACACAGAATATGTTTTTAATGTGAATGAAACTAACCTTCAAAGTTTCAAACTTTCAAATTTTGCTTAAAATTTGTCGAAATGATATGGAATCACCGATATGTAAATCATTGATTTCATGTCAAAAGGCACAGTTGTTATGATTCCATAATAACTGCGTACTTTTTTATGCAAGTTAATTTTTTTTGCAAAGTTATACACTGTCAAAAACACTAAAAATTACACAAAAATTTTATAGGTGCACGTATTTGAACAGCTCTATCTTCTAATCTGTAAGTCGTATAGTTATGAAACTAGTGAATAGTTTAAGTATCTTGAATGTGTCTTTCTGGTGGTGTCATTTTTTTATAGCACTCATTTGAAAAAAAGTTATTTTTTCTTATACTGACACCTTTTCACCTTTTTAATATAATGTCACATTTAGGCATTTATTCTGAAGGTGTACGCAAATTTTTAAGTTGGATCTCCAACGATTGCTATTTTTAACGATTTTTTTAAAAAATGCCTATCAAAGTTTTCTTTTTTTTTATATACCGAAAATTTCATTTTTGTATAAAAAAACATATTGTTTCTCACTTTAAAATTTACAACCAAAGAATCTTCTGAAAATATTTTTCATACATATGGGCTTGTGCACTAAGGTGGGTAAAAAACTTTGTATTCTCAAATCCATTTATAATAGTGAATATCGATCATCGAAGCGTCAAATATGCACTAGGAAAGATTAGTGCAAATAAGAGGGAAAAATAGTTTTGTAAACTTTTATGGTATTTTTGGTATTTTAGGCAAAGCAAAATATCAAAAGGTTTTAACGAATTTGGGAAAGGTGGACGTGGCAGGTCCCATGCAAATTTTTGTAATACATTTTTCGAAATATTTGGAGAACCAGTAAAGCTATAAAAAACTTAGGTAATCGCCAAGGAGGTACGTCATTTAAAGTATGATTTTCGACTTAAAGCAACATTTTTTCGATCCGGCAATTCTTCGACACATCATTTATCAACAAATATATAAGCAAGGCCATTAAATTGGTATATCTATTATCTATTAGAAGTATGCACCTTTTGGACACAATAGTTGCACAATTAAAATAAAATACAAGTATGGAAGAGTACATGTGCACAAAGGCGCATCAATCAATTAAATGCTTTGAGTCGTAACACACGTGGCCTCATATTTGGAACATTTTTTTTTTTATTATGATCTATTTGAAGGATTTCCTTCAAACCAAAAAGTTACTGTTTATATAAAATAGGGAACAATAACTTTTTTATATCAAAATAAAACTTTCGGTGTATAAAAATAGGAAAACTTTGATAGACATTTTTTTAAAAATCGTTAAAAATAGCAATCGTAGGAGATCCAACTTAAAAAGGTGAAAAAGTTGTGGTGCCGACCACGAAAAATATGATAACTTTTTTTCAAATGAGTGCTATAAAAAAATGACACCACCAGAAAGATACATTCAAGACACTTAAACTATTTCCTAGTTTCATAACTATACGACTTACTGTTTAGAGATGTTGAAATACATGCACCTATTAAATTTTTGTATAATTTTTAGTGTTTTTGAAATTGTATAACTTTGCAAAAAAAAAAAACATTTCGCAATAATAAAAAACACAGAATATGTTTTTCTCAATGTGAACTACTAATCTACAAAATTTCAAAAAAATCGAAAGCACTAAGGTCAGATTTTGCTAAAAATTTGTCGAAATGATATGGAATCTAAGGTCAGATTTTGCTTAAAATTTGTCGAAATGATATGGAATCACCGAAATGCGTAAAAAATAATATATTGATTATTAAAAAATCCGAGCTAAATACTCTGACCTTGAGTAGGCCCCGTGTCAATTTTAGCCCCAGGCCCCGCCATGTTTGAATCCGGTTCTGGCTATACATATCAAAGTAGATTTCACAATCCTTTGGCGAATCCAAAAAAAAACTCGACTTTGGCGCTTGTTCTTTGTCGACACAGGATTAATACAATAAAATGTTCAATAAGTGTTTTGAGTCAAAATTCACCTTTGCATTTATTTTTGTGATTATATATTTAAAATTCCTTTTTATATTAATCTTTGTATTATTACATTTTAAATACTCTATGTTAACTTCGCAATCACAACTTTGGATTCTCAAACTGTGGTCCTCGTGAAACCATAATTTCCGCGTATGGCTCAGACTGTGAAACATTCAGAACTCGAAACTTTTTTAAAACTAGTAAGGAGTAGAATTTCTGCGCAGCCTAAAATGAAAAGAAGAAAAAGTTATTGAATTAATATCAAATCAAAAAAATGTCCACGAGAGTCACTTTTAATTTTTACATGACATTGTATGGCTATAAAGTATATCTTTTAAGAACATAAAATATTTTGTACATCTTTGAACCATTTAGCAAAAATTAGCTAAATGTTGTTAGTATATGTTATAAAAAAAATGAAAACAATCATATTCTTTTTACTCTAGACCTGACAGAAGGTTCTTATTATTCTTTAATAAAACAGAGAATAATAAAACTGTAAAACTTTACATAAACTTAAGAACTTTTTCTTAAATAGCTTCATATACATAGCTTCATATACAATAGCTTTATTACAGTGTGTAAATAATGAAAAATAATTTTTTTGTTTTTTTTAGAATCTGGTTCCTTAAGGTCTTAAGAATACGTATACGAAATTTTAGAAAAAAATATCAAATGAAAAAAAAGATATAACATACATTTTATTCGTATGTCGCAAATAATTCATATATAATCGTTCATAGAAGAAAATCTAATCGCGTTTTTCTCGAAACAAGTTTTTTTCGAATTGGTTTCTAAGATATTTCGAGTTCTGCTTGATCGATTTCGATGAAACTTGATTTATTGTGATCTTCATAGACTCTGTTAAGCACTCTACTTATAAAAAGCAGAGAAACTTTTATATTTTGTTTTTTACGGCTAAGAATATCTGCCAAAAAGAGGGGTTTTTTGTAAATTTGTTTTTCAACGCATGCCATTTTTTTTGTTTGCCTTATTTTTTTATTTGCGTAGGTAGAGTGCTCAACTACAACCCTTTACTGAAGAATACACTTTGATTTTTTACTTTCCGACGCCTTGGAAATGCTGGAGACGAGAAACCAACTGACAACCTTTTTTTAAACAGGCCAACTTCAACGACCTCTAGAAAATAAACAACAAATACAAAAACAAAAAAAACCATTTTTTTTATATCTTCCACTTTAACTGTACATAATGTAAATAAATTTGAATTGAATATTTTTATAATACTATGTAAAAAAAATTAATAAAAAATGTGTTGTTTTTAATAGCTTCACACTGTAATAGTACCTTAAGACGAACAATACAGTACAACAACAACTATATAGCAATATGAAGACAAAAATAAACAAACTAGACAAATCGAACGTGGTATACAAGATAACTTGTAAAGGAGACGGGTCCCACGTATGTGACCAAGCATATGTGGGGACAACAAAAAACAAACTTCGGACAAGGATATCTGCTCACAAATCGGACCAAAAAGCACATTCAAGACCAGTTGAGCAAAAAACAGCATTAGCGGCACACTGCGAAAAACAAAAACATACATCCGACTTTGACAATGTGAAGATCCTGCAACAAGAGGCCAATTATTATAGAAGGTACACTTTGGAAATGCTACATATTAGAAATGTACCTCCAGAGAAAAGACTTAACTTCAAAACAGACACGGACAAATGCGCTCACATATACAGACGATGTGTGGAAAACCAAAGGAAAACCGACGACGAGAGGAGATAATCTGTTTTAGTCTACAGTGTTTAAATGTTTGGATTAGTCATGTTTATATTCTATGTTCTAATTGTTTGTAAAAGTGTTTAAAATTTTGTATCTTAATGTAAACTAAAATAATATTTTTTAAATGTAAGTCTAAAATTGTTAAAGTGTTGTGAATATTTTTGTTAATATTATTGTATGTATTTCAGTAACCCTGAAGATGACTTCCGATGGAAGTCGAAATATTGGTTGAAATATAAAAATCAAAATTAGTTTATAATAAAAACTGATATATTTATATAAAAACAAACGGACCTAAAGCCTGAACAACGTACAAAAAACCACAACAAAGAAAAATTTTAAAATTTATGTGTGGGCTAGTATTTTGTAAAAAACTTAGCATGAATGTGAACGTTGCATTTACATCACATATAAATGGTAGTTTTGTGGCATACCTTACAACGCAAGTGTTTGCCCAGAGGATCTCGTTTAACCAAGTGCCTGCCAGTAATCTTGTGGACTACGTCTTGGGGATTTTTCGTACACCATTTTTGACCACACCTGTCGGCATGAGGTAGCACCGCTACAAATCATGTTTCATATACTACGTAAATTTCAGTCTATCCTCTACAAGGCCCAAATGCATTTTTAGAGAAATTTATTTATTTTCTATTTTTATAGCATGTTTAAAAATTGGCTTGCCAGTAAGGGATTTTCGGAACGCGCCCTAAAAATTGAGGGGGGGGGGGGGGGGAAGGAGTGTCCTTGCAAATTTTTTTTGCAGTCAAAATAACAACCTTCCTATTGGTGATTATAAACATCTTATTGTATATTATTAAATATTTTATATTAATCGTCAAAGTTGGTGTACGAAAAATCGTACGAGGGTATAATATGGGTTACGGCAGCAGGGACCACATTCCCTGCCAACGCAAAACCTTTATTATATATTTTATCGTGACATACCACCAGGCGGCGGCACACATACAAATAAATACTAGCACGAATTTGTTTATTTCCATCGCGAAACAATATCTCGCGCTTAACAATTGCACTGTGCTTTATAGATGACCGCCTCGTCATCAGCGCTAATGACGCGACGGCTTAACCAGCCTAGTGTACGCGAGTATGTATGCGCCGAGCTGATTCAGCAATAACCCAGACAATGTACTGAGTGCTTGCTTGCCTGCGTGCAGATTTAGTTACCCAGCTAAACCCAGTAAAAGATATACTTACTGAGGTCCTATCCTTAATGCTGAAATCACAATATTGCGTTAGGTCGGTCGTGCGTCGATCGTACTTTGTATCGACGTTGCATAAACTTGACGAGATGAGCTGTCAGAACGCACGACCTATAAATTAACAAAACTCAATGTTGCGCTGACAGATCGTGCGTCTATAATTTTGGCGATGCCAATAAAAGCAGCTATACAAAAATGCCCACAAAAGTTGTTCTTGCCTGTTTCGCCAACGCATATTTATACGAAGATAATTTGAAGAAAAATAATACAAATAGATTAACTTTATCAAAATTTTCATTTGATGACTTAAATAGCATGAGTTATTAAAAAAAATTATATAGAACATAAATTCCAGCGATAATAAAAAAATCCCACGAAAATCTATCTTTGCCAGTGAAACCATAAAACATCCACATTTTAAGCGCTTTCAACGAAAATGCAACTCTGCTATATGCTGAAATGTCAAACGCACGACCGAGTAGAACATTTTTCTACTTATCTCGTTAGATCGTACTTTGGTCGTATTTTATCTCTTCTTCTTGTTTTACGATATAAAGTACGACCAACGCTTAAGGTCGTATTTAGATTTGCACCATAAGAACACGTTGATCTCTACTCGAGCTGTCAACGCACGACCGACCTAACGCAGTATTGCGATTTAGCCATAAAACCAAAAACCATTCAAATAATAAAATAAAACTTTTTTAAATGTAGAAACAAAATTAGTGAATTTCGTATATTTTTCAAAGTGACCACTGTCTTATTTGCTAACAGACAGAACAATAAACACGAAAACCGCTATTTTTAAAATTAACAAGGTTTCGTCAGAGATTTTAACATAACTTCAGAACAGATAGTCTGATATAGTAAAATAACATTTACACAATTTTTTATTAGCTAAATAGTTTCGGAAATATTCATAAAGTTCTTCCGAAAAAAGATTTTTTTTATACAAAATTTAAATTTTTTTATATATTTCATAATTCATAAAAAATCGAAAACGTCAAGTAGCTCTTTTTTAACATAAAGTTATAAAAACACATATGTTACAAAGAAAATAAGCCATATTTCATTTAAATCCATGGCATGTTTTGGTTTAATTCACATTGAATGATGTTATCTCATTTTGATAAAAAAATTTAAAAAATAAAAAATTTGCAAATAAATACACAGGGGAACAACAAGATTTTTTTTTGCGTTATATATTTTTGCATAAAATTCAGATTCACTCACTATTAGGCCACCAGAGCATTAATGGTTACGAGAGAGCTGACCGACTAGCAAAGAAGGGCTGGGATCTGAGTGTATAAAACATGTACGAATCCCGCTACAAGAGCCGTATCGAAAACGTAAAAATTCTGTTGTTATAAAGCTTAAAAGCACGTCAAAGCAGTCTTAAAACTAAAACTTGCAATTGAATTTACATTGCTAGAAACTTAAGATTAAGGGTTACAGTTAAAAGCTAAGAGAAAAGAGAACAAGGATTAAGAATACGTAAAGATAAGTAAGAGATAACTAAAGATAATAAGAATAACAACTATAATAAAAGAGATTAACAAGAGATCAAAGAGATTAATGTAGAGAGTATTAAGTGTTGTATTAAATATAAGAAAGTAAAAGTAATGGTATAAGAGAGTTCAATATGTGGCTATATGGATGAGAAGTAAATTCGTCATGCTATTGAGCTTCAAGTGCTTAAGTCTCTAATAACACTGGTTTACAGCCAATATGTACTTTGAATGCCACTATTCTTTTCTCATGTAAAATCGGTCGCTGATTCCGGAAAAAAAATTATTTATTTTCTGTCACTCCGTTTTCGAGATATTGCCCACTGTAGGGTTTTCAACGAAAAAAAAAAGTTCGTTCCACTTAATTGCATATATCTCCAGAACCAACAACAGTAATCAAACAAATGATACATCAAATAAAATCTAATAAAATTTCTTACAAACAATGCACACATCATTTTTTTGTAGAGCTTTTAGTTTTGGCGGAATAAATTCAAATTTCGGGGATTTTTTTTATTTTTCAGAAAAATTTCCAAAAAAAGACAAAATAGTTGCAATTTCGTTAAGAAATCAAAATATTTTGTTACTTTTGATATTTTTTACTAAAAGCCTTTATTTTTCCAAAATGAAAAAGTTGTGTTCAATGGAACGAAACCACCCAAGTTATGTTTTTCTTACAAATTTTATTGTCATATAAATAAATTGGGTTATTGTACTATAATTTTTTATTTTTCATTTTTATTGTTCATAGGAATCAAGTCAAGAGTTTTGCGAAAGAAAAGATAAGAACAAACACGCTTCAATAAAAACAGGTAGGCTCACGACTGAGAGTGCAACCGTCGAAACCGTCACAGCAAAACACCTGATTTCGACACTTATGGCTATACGAAAGAGAGCCTACCTGTTTTTATTATACCATGTGAATACGTATTTTGTGTTTTTTTGACAGTTATTTACAGTTAATACAGTAAGCCAAGTATTTTGTGTCAATCGTGCAAATTAATATTGTCTGAATGGAGCTCGGGTAAAAAACGATACATGAAATTCGATGTTCCGATGATCTGGAGACAACCGTTTTGCCACCTAAACGATTGCTATTTTTGTCCGGCCAAAGTGACTGGTGTTGGAAAACACAAAAGAGTGATATACGCCACTGTCCCGACTGTTTCATTGCCAGTATCTCATTCTGACGATATTCCATATCCTACTTGTCCCGATTCAACATGTGAAAACAATAGAAAATCCGTAGATTTAGTGGAGTCGCAAGGAACCACAGGTGGTAGTACTATTACAACTGAAAGCACAACTCACCTTTTATCGCAAGAGCAGCTGAATGATTGGATAAGAGATTTGGAACTGTCAAAGGAAAAATCGGAATTGCATGCTTCTCGTATGCAACAATTCAACTTTTTGAGACCCGATGTTAAGGTGACATACTGCAGAAATCGTGAAAAACCGTTTGCTATACACTTTACTAAGAATGACAATATCTGCTATTGCGTAGACATTCCTGGCTTATTTAATACCTACCTTCGGTCAGCCGTACATTTCCAAAGAGTGGCGTTTTTTTATTGATGGAAGCAAAGTGAGCTTGAAGGCAGTATTACTTCATATAGGAAACAAAAAGTCATCGATTCCGATCGCACATGCAGTCAACAAAAAGGAAACGTACGAAACAATGGCGAAGCTATTGACATGTATTAAATATGAACAACACGACTGGAAAATATGTTCTGATCTCAAAGTCGTTGGTATGCTTTGTGGTTTACAGAGTGGCTACACAAAGTACTACTGTTTTCTCTGCAAGTGGGATAGTCGAGCACGTGAACACCACTATTACAAAAAGGACTGGCCAGAAAGAATTGAGTCGAAAGTTGGAGAGAGCAACGTCAAAAAGTTCCACTCGTCAAAAAGGAAAACATAATTCTCCCACAGTTGCACATCAAACTTGGACTTATGAAAAACTTTGTCAAGGCGTTAGACAAAGAAAGCGAAGCATTCACATATTTGAAAACGATTTTTCCAAATCTTTCTGATGCCAAGATAAAAGAAGGTGTCTTCGTTGGACCGCAAATAAAAAAGGTGTTAAACGATCTTCAATTCGCAGAACTATTGTCACCAGTTGAGGCAGCGGCGTGGGATTCTTTTAGGATGACTGTTTCTAGCTTCCTCGGGAACAATAAAAGTGAATCTTACGAGAAAATAGTCAACGAGTTGCTCAAGAACTATAAAAAGATGGGCGTAAATATGTCTCTGAAAATTCACTTCCTGCACTCCCATTTGAATTTTTTTCCGAAGAATCTCGGTGACGAGAGCGATGAACATGGGGAAAGATTCCAACAACAGATGAAAGCAATTGAGAATTAGTACCAAGGATTTTGGGACGAAGGAATGATGCGTGACTATTGTTGGTTTTTCATCAGAGAAACCGATCCCAAATTAAATAAACGACAAAACAAGAATTCTAATCATTTTGAATTACAATGTAAATAACAATATAAATGATTTAAGGGAACAATAAAAATTATTAATAATAATTATATACAATTTAAATAATGTAAAAATAATGTAAATTATTAAAAGAACAATAAAAATGAAGAATATGTGATTTTATTACAACAACCTTTAGTTCTCATTTTTTTATGGCAATAAAATAAGTCCAAATGCATAAATTGATAATCACACAATTTGGGTGATTTCGTTCCATTGAACACAACTTTTTCATTTCTCAATAGATTTTCTTCAACAATAGCTTATTTTTTTTTGGAAAAATAAAGTCTTTTAGTAAAAAATATCAAAAGCAACAAAATATTTTGATGTCTTAACGAAATTTGCAACTATTTTGTCTTTTTTTGGAAATTTTTCTGAAAAATAAAAAAAATCCCCGAAATTTGAATTTATTTCGCCAAAACTAAAAGCTCTACCAAAAAATGATGTGTGCATTGTTTGTAAGAAATTTTATTAGCTTTGTTGGTTCTGGAGATATATGCAATTAAGTGGAACCAACTTTTTTTTTTCGTTGATAACCCTACAGTGGGCAATATCTCGAAAACGGAGTGACAGAAAAAAAAAATTTTTTTCGGAATTAGTGACCGATTTTACATGAGAAAAGGATAGTGGCATTCAAAGTACAAAAAATTTTTCGTTATTTGTAAACCAGTGTAATATAAATCAAAACGAATAAACTGTTAAATGTTTAATATTTTGAAGAAAATGTATTTTTCTAATGTTAATATAACAATTTTTATTGAACTCTTTACCTTCTGTCAGTATTTGTATTATAAGCTTACTACTTTTAACCCAAGATTCAAGTTGATAACTCAACTCTAAACCTTTCACCTGTAGAAAAAGTAGGCGTGGCAAGTCGATTTAAGTTTGACAAGCTCACTACTTCTAACTTAAGCGCTGAATAGTTGAACCAACTGAACCAAGTTTGAAGTTGATACATCAACTTTTCGAATTTTGGCCACAACAAAGGGTAAAATTTCCCATGTGGAGTGTTAGTAAGTACATTTTTTAATCTTTGATAAGGTTGATTCGGCTGTCTCTCAGAGCAGACTCACATATACCATCTCACTGGTTATGATGATGTAATCGCGAGTTTTCGATACGGCTCTTGTAGCGGGATTCGCACATGTTTTGTGAATTCAGATCCCAGCCCGACGCCCTTCTTTGTTAGTCCGTCACAGGCGCGGATACAAGGGGGGGTAAAGGGGGTAATTACCCCCCCAAGAACTTTTAAATACTTTACTTTTTAATACTTTATTTGAAGAAAATAATTGTGCCCACAGCTTAAGGGTACTTTTATGTATATATAAGCCATTCTGAAGGCTTTTTTGAAAAAATACTACAAAAAAAAGGTCACAGACATTGTTAAAGTCTAGTTTTTTTAATTGATTTCAACAATTATTAAAGTATATATTTTATTATTAAAGATGGAGAAAAACGGAGTTCATTTTTGAAATCTGGAAACCCAATTTGTCTATAATCAGCTGAAAAATCTTCGACACCAGAACGTACGTCGCGCAGTGTAATCAGTATTCATTTTGTATTGTTCATTTAGTTTTCAAAGTGTACCGTATCAGAGTCGTAACGAGAACACTAACTTCTAAATTGCTTTTATTCTTTTTTTTATGAAAATAACGATGTTTTTTCATTGCACATACTTGAAAATATAATTATGCAATTTTTTTATAATGGAATAAATGTGAAAAATGTGAATAAATCAACCTTAATTCTAAAATAAGTTAAATTTAGAGTTTTCTTTACTTTTCGCTAAGATATTATTTCAGAAAAACGGAGAAATAAATAAATACGGAAATGTGCGTGTATGTGTCTGGGAAAAATGCTTCTTAAACAATTCAATAATTTCAATTCAAAAAAGTACAATTTGTCTATTTGTAAAAAGACAAAAGTTTCTCAAAACGAAAATGTGTATCTTTGATAATTTACCCCCCCAAGATTTTTTCCAGATCCGCCCCTGGTCCGTCAGCCCTCTCGTTACCATTAATGCTCTGGTGGCCTTATAGTAAGTGAATTTGAATTTTATGTAAAATATATGCCGCAGAAAAAAATCTTGTTGTTCCCCTGTGTATTTATTTAGAAATTTTTTTTAGAAATTTTTTATCAAAATGAGATAACATCATTGAATGTGAATTAAACCAAAACATACCAATAGATTTAAATGAAATATGGCTTATTTTCTTTGTAACATATGTGTTTTTATAACCTTATTTTAAAAAGAGCTATTTTGGCGTTTTTGATTTTTTATGAATTATGAAATATAAAAAAGTTTAAATTTTGTATAAAAAAAATGTTTTTTTCGGAAGAACTTTATGAATATTTCCGAAACTATTCAGCTAATAAAAAAACAGTGTAAAAGTAACTAGAGGCAATTTTGCTGCGGATTTTCGAATTTTTTTTACTAACTGTTCTGGAGTTATGTTAAAATCTCTGATGAAATCTCGTTAATTTTAAAAATAGCGGTTTATCGCGAGAACCAGAGTCAATTCAAATAATCTAAATAAGAGGCAATGATCTTCATCAATGTATATACTAAAATTGACTACCAAACCCTATGCCGCAGAATCAGTGTTGCCCTGTGTTATTAGTCTAATAAAAATAAGCATCTTTATTTTTATTATTTTCAGTTTGAATCATGTTTAATTAGTGGCAGCACTGGTTACCAGATTTAGTTAGACTAAGTTTATTGAAGCGCCAGTAAATTTATTTTCAAAATGATAAAATTAAGGTAAGTTTTATATCTTATTCGTTAAAAGTAATTAGGTGGCAACACTCGCCTGCCATGCTGTTTTGACATATACACACAAACAGCACACACTAAACAATAACAACATGAGTGAACATGTCAAACACTCATGCGTTTCCGTGAAATTGTGCCGCGCTACCAGTACTCCAGTGATTTAACTTTCTCAAGAATTTTTGAATATTTTATGAGTATCGACAAGTCATTGCGTTGATTGAGGAAGAGTATTCAATGAATACTATTCATAATACTTAGAGCCGAAGCCAACTTAATACTATGTTCACACTGGAAGCTAAATGCGCATTTAAAGCTTAATTCGCATTTATTTCATTAATGCTTTTCTAAATGCGTATTTACCTATAGAAAATTCTGTCAAGTTAATTCACTTAAATGCTACTTGTAATGAGCATTTAGCAGTTTGCGACCCTGATTCGATATTCGAAAAACTGCTACTCGCTACTTTTTGCTCATCTCCGACTTGAACTCGTTTCATTAGTTGTCAATTTTGTTTACTGTCAGATTTTTTTTGCTTAGGCTGTGTGCCAATCGGAAACTTTTGACTCGGATTGATACTCAGGGTATAGTTTAAATTTTGAAAAGAGGGAAGAGCATTTTTAACACAAGCGAAAATTAAAAAAAGCATGTCTTAGTTGCATTGCAGTTTGGAAAAATTAAGAGGAGGGTTGTGTAAAATATATAAGCTACATTATTTTGACTTTTTTTTCTGAGAAAATAGTATTGCTTGATGATTTTTCTGGATGCTGTTAATATTAATATGGAATAAAATGATATCAAAAACATGTTGAATGAAAATAATTATGAATAAATCGATGGTTAAGTACACTAAACTGATAAGTGAAAAATTTTACATGTGCAGAAACGTCGATTTTGTTTTTACATTTCAGTTCATTTCAGAACAAAATACTAATTTGAACTACATATGTACTGAGCAGCATTCATTGGTTATGCATTCTCAACAAATTAACACAATATAGATATTATATTGACGACGACCTATTTTTGTCAAAAGACCCAATGATTTTTTGTTTAATTTTTATACATGTTTACACAACTATTGCTTTAATAATCTTATTTTACGCAAAACAACAGTATTTATTAAACATATATAATTTCGAATAAAAAAAATTAGAAAACGCAGCAGTTAACTTTTCATGCTTCATTTGGCACAGTAAAAATGACAATTCAATTTCAATAGACAGAAATTTTGTTCAACTTAGAATTTTCCTTCCTACCACGAGTGAAAAGTTTCCGATTGGCACACAGCCTTATAAATGTTCGGCATGTTCGAATACTTGTCAATTCATGTTCGCATACTTGTCAATTTAAATTCGCATTTTACGCTTCTCCCTAATGTGAACACTTGACATTTGGTTGAATTTTCGAACTTCTAAATGCGCATTTAGAAATGAGTGTGAACGTACTATAACTCTCTTTCACTTAGAGTCATGAGCAGTGTTGCCGTTTGGATCCAAATGGATTCATTTGGGTACTTTTTTTCTTCAAAAATTGATGAATACTTATTATTTAGCCTTAGTGGAAATTTGGATACTTTTATTGAACAATCAGTTTTATATGAAAATATTGTCATATGAAATCAAAAATGCCCTAAATTACCAAAAATTCAAAATCGAGTTTTTGATTGATTATGATGCACCGTATCCAAATATATTTTAATGCAAAATTTTACACTCCTACTTCTAAAATCAACGATTTTATTAACAAAATTATCCTGAAAAAATATGGTTTTGCTTTTAATTTAGAAAGTTTTTTGGTTCTTCTGAAAAATTTTTCAAATGATAGATAGGAATTTTATGATTTTATATGAACCTTGCAAACATTTTCTGAGGCTCTCCAAAAAATGACTCTAAAAAGAGTGTTTTTATGCATGTTTTTTGATGACTCATTAAAAGGACTCATGAAAGAGTCTTTAATATGACTGTGAAATGATTGTTCAAAAATAAGACTCTTAAAACAGTCATTATTGTATCTGCTTTATGAGTACTCATTAAAGACACTCATTAAAGAGTCCTAAATATGACGGTAACATGATTGTTCATAAAAAAGACTCATAAAAGGATCATATATTGATTGATATATGCGTAATCAGAAAGAAGACTCATAAAAGAGTTTTATATGGGAGTGTTGTATGAGAGAATAGAATCGGATTATTTTAAAAGCACCATATCTAATAAATAAACAAGAACTTAATCGAGAATATTTATTTTAATTGTATAAAACTTTGTAACTGTCCGTTATGGACACATGCTATCCTGATGTCGCTTTTCGGAGAATTATTTGTGGCGATATATATACATTGGAAGTGAACTACAACAAATGTTCGTTTTAAAATGACTTCTTATATGAGTCTTAAAAGAGTTTTCAATATGAGTATTAAAAGAGTACTCAATATGAGTCTTAAAAGAGTATTCAATATGAGTAATGAAAGAGTACTCAATATGAGTCTTAAAAAAGTTTTAAATGAGTCTAAAAACCGTTGTTACTATGAGTGCAAAAAGACTCATAAAACAGTCAAAAATATGAATCATATTTTGGAGCCCACAACATACGAAAATGTACTCATAAAAGAGTCTTTTTTGAGCGCATTATGATGATGAACCCTCATTTATATGAGTCTTGAAAGAGTCTTTTAAGAGTCATAATGTTTGCTGGGAAAATATGCTTTTTATTGTTAGCATTGCCATTATTGTGTATTTTTGTAATTTTGTAAACCCGTGGTTAGGGTTACAAGCAAGACGTCGAATTGAGTTAGATTTGTCAAGTTTTTTTAGAGCAAATTGTTTGTTGGCAGCTCAATAGACTCTTGTTCAACAGACTCTTGCAGCTACTATTTTTAAGTGAAAAATACGATAAAAGATTTTAACAGATAGTACTCAGCTAAATCCAACAAGTTTTGTTGTGTTTTCTTGGGTTTAACGAAACTCAACTCAACCCTTGTTTACATGCAGAGCTCACTACGAGTAAGCTATCTCTGAACATTATGCATATTTAGGGCATAAATGTTCGGAAATGGGAGCTTTGGCAGATCCACAAATCTGGAAAGTGTGAAAAATATACCAGTTCCGAGAAATAGCAAGGAAGTTCAGGCATTTTTAGGCTTAGTAAATAACTATAGAAAATTTATAAAAAATATGTCACAAATCGTGTTACCAATAAATAATTTGCTTAAAAAGGACGTAAAGTTTCAATGGACAGATAACTGTCAGCAAGCTTTCCAGACGTTCAAGGAAGCAGTTACCTCGTCTCCAGTTTTAGCTTATCCAGATTTTGAAAAACCTTTCTTATAAACTACAGACGCCAGTGGAGAGGCACTTTTTACTTACTTACTTAGATGGCTCTTACAACCGTTGGTCAGTTTTGGCCTCGTCTAAGAATTTTCGCCAGCCTCTTTTGTCGTGTGCTTGCTGGCGCCAGTTGGAAATTCCAAGCGTTGTCAGGTTATCCAATGCCTGGTATTTCCAACGGAGATGCGGTCTTCCTCGTCCGCGTTGGCCACCGCTAGATACCGAATCCAATATTTTTTTCGCTGGAGCTTCGTCGTTCATTCTCTCGACATGACCTAGCCAGCGACGCCGCTCTAATTTAATACGCTTGACTATATCGATGTCGGCATATAGCTCATACAGCTCGTGGTTCCATCGTATTCGGTACTCGCCATTGACGCAGATTGGACCATAGATCTTGCGAAGGATTTTTCTCTCGAACGCTCCCAAAGTCCTTTCATCAGAGCTGCTCATCGTCCAGGTTTGTGATGCGTATAGTAGGACGGGCAAGATTATTGACTTATATAGCGTTAATTTTGTTCGTCGAGAAAGAGCTCTGCTTCTCAATTACCTACTGAGCCCAAAGTAACACCTGTTGGCAAGAGTTATCCTTCGTTTAATCTCAATACTGATATCGTTGGAGGAGTTAATGCTGGATCCCAGGTAAACAAAGTTCTTCACTACCTCAAAGGAGGTGTTGTCAACAGTGACGTGGTTTCCAAGACGCTGGGACTGTTTGTTTGTTGACACAAGATACTTCGTTTTATCTGCGTTCACTGCAAGACCCATTCGACTCGACTCTTTTTCTAGCCTGGAGAATGCTGCACTGACTTCGCGCGTATTTTGACCAATGATGTCAATATCATCAGCATACTCCAGCAGCATAACACTCTTATAGAAAATTGTGCCGCTGCGTCTCAGGTCAGCAGCTCGGATGATCTTCTCCATTACTATATTAAAGAAGTCGCACGATAAGGAATCACCTTGTCTGAAACCTCGCTTGGTATCGAACGGAAGGGAGAGGTCCTTCCCGATTTTCACTGCACTGCTTGTGTTGTGCAGTGTCATCCTGCAAAGACGTATTAGCTTCGCAGGAATACCAAATTCAGACATGATGGCATATAGGTGACTCCTTATTGGACTGTCGAAGGCGGCTTTGAAATCGACAAAGAGATGGTGTGTATCGATTTGTTTTTCGAGGGTCTTTTCCAAGATTTGTCGGAGCGTGAAGATCTGGTCGATGGTGGACTTTCCAGGTCTGAAGCCACACTGAACGTTGGTTAACGATGGGCTTCAGTCTTTCACACAATACGCTCGACAGGACCTTATATGCGATATTAAGAAGGCTAATCCCACGGTAGTTGGCGCAAATGGTGGAATCGCCTTTTTTGTGGATTAGGCAGAGCACACTGAGGTTCCAATCATCTGGAATGCATTCTTCCGACCATATTCTGCATAGAAGTCTGTGAATGCATTTAAACAGAGCTTAGCCACCGGTCTTAAACAGCTCAGCCGGTAGGCCATCGGCTCCTGCGGCTTTGTTGTTTTTAAGCCGAGCTATAGCTGTTAAGACCTCATTATTATAGTCGGGCAGCGGAACTTCAACGCTGTCATCCATAATTGGGGTTTCCGGGATATCATCTCCACTGGCGGGATTGTTGACAGCGTCGCCATTTAAAAGACTAGAGAAGTGTTCCCTCCATAGCATCAGTGTACTCTGAATATCTGTCTCTAGATTCCCATTCTCGTCCTTGCAGGAAGAGGCTCCGGTCTTAAAACCATCGGCCAGGCGTCTTAGTTTTTCGAAAAATTTTCGAGTCTCATTCCTGTCGCCATGCATCTCAATTTTCTCGCACTCACGCATTTCCGCCTCTCGTTTTTTTCGCCTGAAAATGCGTCTTTCTTCCCTTCTCTTCTCTCGGTATCGCTCCTTAACAGCACGCGTCACAACCGACTGCAGGGTGGCTTTGTAGGCGGCGTCCTTCTCTGCAGTGGCGTCGCGACACTCCTGGTCGTGCCACTGGTTTCGGCGAGGGTGGTGGTAGCCTATCACCTTTTCGGCAGCCGTACGCATAAAGTGGGATATGTGCGTCCACTGTCCGAATATATCGTTGATCGGAGGAGTGCTTTCTTGAAGCAGGAGTGAGAGTCGAGTAGCGAAGGCTTCGGCCGTCCGTTTTGACTGCAGCTTATCGACGTCTAGCTTTCTTTGTGTAGGATTGCGAGCATTCTTAGCTGCGCATAGACGTGTGCGGATCTTGGCTGCGACAAGATAATGATCCGAGTCTATGTTAGCACCACGGATCGTGCGTACGTCTAGTACACTGGAAGAGTGCCTTCCGTCAATCAAAACGTGATCAATTTGGTTGCATGTTTTTTGATCAGGGGACAACCAGGTGGCCTTATGAATATTGAGATGCTTGAATCTAGTGCTACTAACGACCATGTTTCGTGCTGCGGCGAAGTCAATCAACCTCATTCCGTTATCGGATGTGTTGTCGTGGAGGCTGAACTTTCCGACTGTAGGACCAAATATGTTTTCCTTACCCACCTTGGCGTTGAAGTCACCAAGCACGATTTTTATGTCATGACGGGGGCAGCGCTCGTATGCGTCTTCAAGGCGCTCGTAAAAACTTTCTTTGGTCTCGTCATATTTTTCTTCTGTCGGAGCGTGCGCACATATTAGGCTTATGTTAAAAACTTTTGCCTTGAAGCGAATTATGGCAAGTCGTTCGTTCACAGGAGTGAATCGCAGGACATGATGCCGTATTCTCTTGCCAACAGTATTTACACTCATTTATTGTATTTCAGTAAAAATTATTTTAATATATATAGAATACACCAATAAATAAAAATTAAACAGCTACCTAATGTGCACAAAAACGGATGCGGATCCGTTTCGAACCCGTTACGAGTCCGTCAGAGCGGAATTTGTTTTTTTTATGTTTCGACGGATCCGTTTCGAACCCGTTACGAGTCCGTCGACGCGGAAACGTTTTTTTGTGTTTTGACGGACTCGTATCGAAACCGTTACGAGTCCGTCGACGCGGAATCTATTTTTTTATGTTTTGACGGACCCGTTTCGAACCCGCTACGAATCCGTCGACGCGGAATCGTGTTTTTATGTTTTGACGGACACGTTTTGATGAACCCGTTACAAGGCCGTCGACGCGGAATGGTTTTTTTTGTTTTGACGGAACCGTTTCGGACCCGTTACGAGTCCGTCGACGCGGAATCGTGTTTTAATGTTTTGACGGACACGTTTTGAACCCGTTACAAGGCCGTCGACGCGGAATCGATTTTTTTATGTTTTGACGGACCCGTTTCGAGCCCGCTACGAGTCCGTCAACGCGGAATCGTTTTTTTGTGTTTTAACGGACCCGTTACGAGTCCTTCGACGCGGAATCGTGTTTTTATGTTCTGAAGGACCCGTTTCAAACCCGTTACGAGTCCGTCGATGCAGAATCGTTTTTTTTAAGTTTTGACGGACCCGTTTCGAGTCCGTCAACGCAGAATCGGTTTTTTATGTTTTGAAATAATATTCAGAACGTAAACATTAATCAACCATCGCGTTTCGATTTTAGAAAACGTTTTATAAATTGAAATTACTTCTCATATAATTTGAAAAAGCAAAATTTAAATAAATTTTAGCAAGAATTTGCTTACTTATTATACATTCAAATAGCAAATTTTGAATTGATTCAAGCAAAAAGGTGCTTGGTTATTGAAAAACAAAAAAAAATTCGGACTGACTCATGTCTATAATAAAGAAAGAAAAAGATTGAATTTTCCTTTTTCTTCTTTTTTTTCGTTTCTTCTTTCTCATCAGTCAGAATTTGTTTCTATTTGTTTTGTTTGTCGCGTGCCTTTGAACAAATAGGTTGTGTGTTAAACTGGACAGCACAATTTTATTTTATGTACATATATGTATATATTTTAATAATAAATAACAAATATTGTGTTGTGCTGTGTTTATTATTAAGGTAAAAAAGTGCGGACTTGTATAGTTTTTGATAGAACTTTGCAAAACAATTTAAAGTGTTAAAAACTATTTCGCAAAAAGAAACGCACTTGAAACGGCGTGCCTTGCTTTGTTTTGTTGTTGTTGTTTGTTGCCGCTATGTAACTGGTATTTCTATCGGCTGCTTCTGTTGCAAAGCAAATGCAAAAAAAAGGCACATGAAAAAAAGGCGTCACTTGCATTGCTTTGGCGTTGTTGTTTTGTAGTTTTTATATTTTTCACTGTTGCTCAAGGTTGCCAGTTAAAATTCGGAATAATTCCCATGAAAATTGGCTTTTCATACAGCACCATAAATTAATAACACCTAATCATCATGGTTTTATTATTAATTAACTGGGTTAAGATACGATACGCGTTCAACTTAAGTGGTAAAAACCCACAAGCCTACTTGAGGACACAACTGGTGATCTGGCTGGGCATAAAGGAGAAAAAAGCGGCTAAAAATTTAATTGTCGTTGCAACCATCCGAGCTAATAAATGTTTGTAAGTGCAAGTACATAACATGTATTTGCGTGCGTTTGAAAATTGAAAATGTTGTTGCAGGTAGCTTACGTTTGCATTGCACTCTGCTTCATAAATTCTAATATATTCCAACTTTTCATTCGTTAATGACATTACGCTTATGCACGCAAATTAATGCTATGTACTTGACCCTTTAAATTTATAAATCTTTTATTTAATTTTCCTCAGGTGCTTTTTAAAGGATATATGGAATCGGCAGTGAGTATATCGGCAGTGGAGGACGTTGCAAAGTAGTAGTTCTTCCACTATGCGAATGATCACATAACGAAGAAGAAGAAAAGTGAATACATATCATATAATTTTATATCATTTTCACTACCATATTAAAGCATGTTATATAATTAAAACTACAATAATTTTCCACGAATTGAAATAAAAAAATCATACAACTAAAATTTTGTAAAAATGTTTCAATAAATGGTTTTTTATGCATTTTTTTGTTTCACATGCATATTGTTAAAAAAAACGGGTCCGTCGCGGATTCGTTTTATTTAAAAAAAAACGAGTCCGTCGCGGATTCTCATTATTAAAAATAGCGAGTCCGTTGCGGATTCGTATTATTAAATAAAAACGAGTCCGTCGCGGATTCGCATTATTTAAAATATCGAGTCCGTTGCGGATTCGCATTATTTCAAAAAACGAGTCCGTCGCGGACTGGCATTATTAAAAAAAACGTGTCCGTCGCGGACTCGCATTATTAAAAAAACGAGTCCGAAACGGACTCGTATATGGAGTCCGTTCCGAGCTCGAAACGGATCCGGGGAAACGGTAAAAACGATTAGAATTTTTGAGAGGAATTTCATACGAAAACGGACCCGTAACGGATCCGAAACGCAATCCGTTTCGGAAAAAATGTACGAAGAAGTGAGTCCGTTTCGAATTCGAAACGGATCCGTTGGCACACTGGGAAGGTACTAATTATTGTGGTTTTTATATACATGTGCAAAGGTTTTAACAAAGTATCTTCCTAAAATCATGAATTACATTCTGAGATATTCACTTTAATGATGAGTAAAAGACAAACGAAAAATAAAATCATTAAAAAATTATCTTCGACTTGCCCGAAGTGAAAATACTCCGGTTGAAGTTTATTCAAATTTATTTAGGTTATATTAATTTGATGATGTCACTTTGTATGGGGGGATAGGTGTATTTTTTCCAATTTTTCATATTTCAAACTTAGAGTACGTTTTATTTATCAAGAAAACAACACTAATGTATGAACTTTCAATTTAACACATTAATTTTTGTGTAAATTATGAAGGTTTTGATATTTTGGTAACTTCACTTTCTATAGAAGTATTCACAAAATTTTAAAAGTTTATTCAAATTTTTTTAGGTTATATTAATGTGATGACGTCACTTTGTATGGGGGGATAGGTGTATTTTTTCCAATTTTTCATATTTCAAACTTAGAGTACGTTTTATTTATCAAGAAAACAACACTAACGTATGAACTTTCAATTTAACACATTAATTTTTGTGTAAATTATGAAGGTTTTGATATTTTGGTGACGTCACTTTCTATAGAAGTATTCACAAAATTTTGTTGAATTTCAACTTCAGGGTATATGTTTCAAATTTAAGCATTACAGTGGTGCTCCAATTTAGCGAACTTCCAATAAAACGAACCCTTATTTAATGTTCATTGTTGACTCTTTATTGCGAACATTTGAAATTGTAGGTATTGTATTTAACAAACATTTGCTTCTCTGAGCATGCTTCGTTTGTTTTTGAATTTGTAATAACATTAATATGTATTTTCTTATCTAATTCTCAAATATTCCCCTCGGGTTAATATACATATTGTAGGGTTTCCTTTTTAAAAAAACATTATCGGAATGGATTGACATAATCTTGGATTTTTCATTAAGAGTGTGAACAGGGCCCTATTGCACCAACTACTTATCACTAATCACTTTTCAACTTATCAAATAAGTTTTTTCCTGCTAAGTGTAAGTGATAAGTTTTTTCTACATCAAAATTTGGATTTCACTCATTTTCACTTTTCAACTTATCTAGTTTTTGAAAAGTGTGAGTGATAAGCGTTGCACCAACATTTTTAAAAAACTTTTCAAATAAATTTACTTATCAAACAATTGAAAAATATTTTTGTACGTGAAATATGTTACGAAAATAACTCTGGAAACAAACTGATTTTTTGGTGAAGAAGAAGAATAAGAAGAAGGTACAAACAATTTAACACAACTCGTTCAAAACTATTTAATTAAAACAATTCAGCAAATTTTATTTGGTGGTTTTCAAAATACTAACACCATAGGGGTATTCGCGGTATGTCTTGAGAAAGCCACAATCCTTAAAAGTAGCAATCAATCAGGACCTTTTGTGGTACTATAGAAGCATATTTCTTTGAGTTGTCACCTTCAGAAAATTTCAATCGTCAGAACATAATCCTTTCATAGCCCAATATATGAGAGATTATGGTGGCCTCACTCTGATCCTAACCCTTTTTTCTTAAGAGACACATTGCAAAAATGAATTGGTGTTGCAAAAGTTAATCCAATGGATAATACTTTTATTTAAAGAATGTTTCTTAATAGTTGCAGTTTTTATAAGCACTATGTTGGATTATCATGGTTATTTCTGAGTGGTGATATAACGAAATCTTTTAACCGTCCTTTCAACACTTTCTGAGCAGTTAATTTTCTACGTGAGGGCTCCGAACGAGTAGGCGGATGGTTTATGAAGGTTCACCATTCTCAGAAGAGAATTTATGTTAATCGTTGTAACGTCAACGCATCTGAAAACTTCCCCATTGCTTAAATGTATACAATTTCCGATAATATGTTGTTTAATTGTTGCAGTTAATGTGCCTTTTCAGTTCATACCTGTTCAATACAAGGAAGGTTATTGTTACTTGTAATTGTTAATTGTAAAGTAAATGCTCACAACCACGCTTTCTAAATCAAAAACACTGTCAACAAAAACACTGGCAAATTAGCAATTAATTGCAATTGATTTAATTGCAATTAATATCAATTGCAATTAATCATTAACTGTACTATTGCGATAATCTCACTGCATCCGATTGGCCATAGAATCATCCATTTTGGTCCAAATGTTCCATGGACTCTATAAAAGTGCCAATGACCCATCTGTGACCTCAGATAATCCCACTGCATCCGATTGGCCATAGAATCATCCATTTTGGTCCAAATGTTCCATGGAACCTATAAAAGTTCCAATGACCCACCTGTGACCTCAGATAATCCCACTGCATCCGATTGGCCATAGAATCATCCATTTTGGTCCAAATGTTCCATGGAACCCATAAAAGTGCCAATGACCCACCAATGACCTCAGATAATCCCACTGCATCCGATAGGCCATAGATAAGCCATTTTGGTCCAAATGTGCCATGGAACCCATAAAAGTGCCATCGACCAACCTATGAACTCAGATAATCCCACTGCATCCGATTGGCCATAGAATCATCCATTTTGGTCCAAATGTTCCATGGAACCCATAAAATTGCCAATGACCTCAGATAATCCCACTACATCCGATTGGCCATAGAATCATCCATTTTGGTCCAAATATTCCATGGAACCCATAAAAGTGCCAATGACCCACCTATGACCTCAGATAAACCCACTGCATCCGATTGGCCATAGAATCATCCATTTTGGTCCAAATGTTCCATGGAACCCATAAAAGTGCCAATGACCCACCTATGACCTCAGATAATACCACTGCATCCGATTGGCCATCGAATCATTCATTTTGGTCCAAATGTTGCATGGAACACATAAAAGTTCCAATGATCCACCTGTGAACTCAGATAATCCCACTGCATCCGATTGGCCATAGAATCATCCATTTTGGTCCAAATGTGCCATGGAACCCATAAAAGTGCCAATGACCCACCTATGACCTCAGATAATCCCACTGCATCCGATTGGCCATAGAATCATCCATTTTGGTCCAAATGTTCCATGGAACCCATAAAAGTTCCAATGACCCACCTGTGACCTCAGATAATCCCACTGCATCGGATTGGCCATAGAATCATCCATTTTGGTCCAAATGTTCCATGGAACCCATAAAAGTGCCAATAACCCACCTACAATTAATTTGTCCACCCGATGACAGAGGGACAAACATTTGATTTTATAAACGAATGAAAAAAATATACTTTATTTTTCTGCAAATTAATTGTTAGTTTTTTAGTCTAATTAATTATTGCAATTAACAATTAATGAATTGTTAATTGTAAAAGTCACAATTAACAATTAATTAATTTTTAATTGTAGAAGTCCCAATTAACAATTAATTAATTGTTAATTGCAAAAGTTGCAAGTAACAATTGATTAATTGCTAATTGTTGGGCACACAATTAACAATTAATTAATTGTAATCATTTAATTGTAAAAACAATTTAATTTTGCCAAACACTGTTATATATATATATATTTATATTTTTAGTAAAAAAATTACACAAAAAAAATTTTTTGAATTTTTTATTTACATATATGGCTACTGGAATTATTTTGATACAATTATTTGTGATACAACTCACTGGAACATTGGAAAAAAAACAAAGACCGGGGTTTTTATCAGCATCAAAATCGCCATGGAATGAACTAAAAGACACAAGTTTGATTGAAAAATAACAAAATGGCGGCGTTTTTTCGAAAATTGTCAAGATTTTTGGACAAAATTGGCCAAAAACTCAAAAACTATAGAACCGATTTTTCTGTCCGTAGTTCATTCCATGCATCGACAAGTGTTAAACAACATACTTAAATTTCAATACGATCGGTCGAGTAGTTTTTGTTTTATCACGCCCGCCAAGATTATTTAATGATTTTTTAAAAAATTCCTGTAGTTTAATGATGTTTTAAAAATTCCAATTTATGTGATTTAAATAATAAAAAAATTTTTTTGCGTAATTTTTTTACAAAAAAATGTATATTTAATTTTTCAAAATTATATCTTATTTTCTTTTAAACTTATACGCATTTTAAAATAATAAAAAAAAAAATGTTTGTAGGTGTCACGTCCCCTTAATTGTTAATTTTATTTAAAGAGGGATATTTTTTCAAATTAAGTTTTTCGAGGTTATCCCTTTAACCTCAAGCGCGTTCCTTGATCCCTGCCGAACTTTCCGGCCCTCAAACAATCCTGGAGTTTATTCGGTCGAGAAATCAGGATCTATGGTAGTTTAAACATAAAAATATCTCTAAAAATAAAAAAGTTTACTATACTAAAAAAATTATACTTATAAGAAAAAAATGATATTATCCAATGATATGTTTATGTTTTAAGTGTCATCAAATACACTGTTTTCGATAATTATCTCGACATTCTTCCCATCCAAACCAACTGATTTGTGAAGCAAATACAAAGCTGCGATGTGTGATGATATTTTGCATCAGATGCGTATTAGAACATCAAATCCAAATTTGCAACAGAGCGAGGAAATTTACAACGAGGCTTTGATATTAATTGAGGACATGCGCTTGATGATGTCGAACAAGGCATTATGTGACTCAGGCATGACAGTTCCCATGATTGCAAAGCCTTGAGGGAACTAGTTCGAACGAGCGTTCCACTGTTGAATCGACAACAAAAATATGCGTATAACACTCTTGTGAAAGTTGTGAACGATGGAACTGAAGGGATTTTTTTTTTTTTGACGCTCCCGGTTGAACTGGAAACACTTTTTTGCTCGCGTTGATTTTGGCAACGATACGCTCGCAGAATGATTTTGCACTTGCACTTGTTTCATCAGGAATTGCAGCTACGTTGTTGGAAGGCGGTCGAACTGCTCATTCAGCACTCAAGTCGCTATTGAATATACAAATCAATGAAAATTCAACATGCAACATTTCCAAGAACAGTGCGATGGCCAAAGTTTTGCAACAAAGCAAACTGATCGTTTGGGATGAGCGTACAATGGCGCATAAATAGTCTTTGGAGGCATTAGACAAAACGATGCAAGAGTTACGAAACAATCAAAACCAGTTTAGTGGTGCGATGATTCTGTTGGCAGGTGATTTTCGTCAAACATTGCCAGTGATTCCACGATCAACTCCAGCCGATGAACTTAATGTGTGTTTGAAGTCGTCCGTTTTGTGGAAACACGTCAAGAAACTCAAATTGACTGTAAACATGCGTGTCGAGCTTCAGAACGATCAATCGGGAGAAGTATTTTCAAAACAATTGCTGGAAATTGGCAGCGGCAAAATCCCGGTTGACATTTCAACCGACTGCATTCAATTTCCTGTCGCTTTCTGCAAGTTCACCGAATCAAAATCAGAACTCATCCGAAAGGTTTTTCCAAACAAAATTACAAAAATCATGATTGGTTGAGCGAAGCAATGGTCGGAGGATTCTGTTACTTCCCAAGATGATGGGGTCAACTATCCTACTTACTTACTTAGATGGCTCTTACAACCGTTGGTCGGTTTTGGCCTCGTCTATAAGAATTTGCGCCAGCCTTTTTTGTCGTGCGCTTGCTGGCGCCAGTTGGAAATTCCAAGCGTTTCCAGGTTATCCAATGTCTGGTATTTCCAACGGAGATGCAGTCTTCCTCGTCTGCGTTGGCCACCGCTGGGTACCGAATCCAATAATTTTTTCGCTGGAGCTTCGTCGTTCATTCTCTCGACATGACCTAGCCAGGGAAGCCGCTCTATTTTAATACGCTTGACTATATCGATGTCGGCATATAGCTCATACAGCTCGTGGTTCCATCGTATTCGGTACTCGCCATTGACGCAGATTGGACCATAGATCTTGCGAAGGATTTTTCTCTGGAACGCTCCCCAAGTCCTTTCATCAGAGCTGCTCAACGTCCAGGTTTGTGATGCGTTTAGTAGGACGGGCATGATTATTGACTTATAGAGCGTCAGTTTTGTTCGTCGAGAGAGAGATCTGCTTCTCAATTGCCTACTGAGCATAAAGTAACACCTGTTGGCAAGAGTTATCCTTCGTTTAATCTCAATACTGATATCGTTGGAGGAGTTAATGCTGGATCCCAGGTAAACAAAGTCCTTCACTACCTCAAAGGAGGTGTTGTCAACAGTGACGTGGCACGTTGCAAAAATCAGGCAAAACGCGCGCATAGCGATGACATATCAAGTTTTATTTATTGGTTTTCTGCAATGATTTTATGATTTGGGATATATTAAATGATAGAAATCCATTTTTTTTAAGTTCATAGGCCTTACCACTTTTTTTTTATGGACCTCCAAAGTCATGCCTAACTTCAAAAATATTGAATCAAAAATTTCACTATACATATCACCTTACTAAAATGCTCATAAAAACTTCAAACTAAAATGGAACTTAATGAAATTTTCAACAAAGAATCACAAAAAAATACACTTTAAATTTATAAACCTTAAAGTTTGGTCCTGTGACAAAATAAGGGGATGTACTTCCTTGAAATACCATACATTTTAAGAAAATATAAAAATATAATCAATTTTCTTTCATATGCAACTTCCACAGGTAATCGCGGGTAATGATCAAAACAATGGACATCTATACTATTATATAAAATTGAAGTGGAAATATTAAGTGCAACAATGACTCCAAAACTACTGGACCGATTTTTATGAAAAAAATTTTAAAATATCATATTTGTGCTACAGAATGCCATAGGTGGGGTTTATTTAAGAAAATTTAACAATAAATATATTTAATTAAGTTGTTAAGTTTTTTAGGAAATTACCACCTATGCTAAGCATTGCTTGGTCGTTTGCTTTTCACGCGTTTGTGTTACGAGAGTTTCAACTACATGTTGCTATCAACCCTTCTCTTTAAAGTTTATTGATCTCGCTCTCCACACTCATTCGAAGAGTAACCAAAAGCAGTTGGCGCTCTTTGACGTGATGGGAATACAACTTAAATAAACCTTGCTGTGTTGTTGTTGCTGTGGAATGATGAGCTGTAAACCAATGTGTGCAAATTTGTTTCGCCGCATACAATTTCTTTACACATATTTTTATTGTAGATTTCCAAATTTTTAATTAACACTTGAGAAAGAAAGATATTTTAATATTTCAAAGTTTAAAAAATGAAGTGTTCGTATTTCCCTTAAACTATAAATAAATGCCTCGACCAAAAACAAGTTTGACAAGTTTAATAGAAAATGCAAGAGCGATGCTCCGCGCTAGGAGAGCAAGAGCAGTGACTCAAAGATAAAATTGTTGGTAAATTATGCTTGCAGTTATTTGCTAACACGACTGCGATTGGAGTGAAGCAGTGGCTTAGCTAGGGTTGCTGGCACCCGGGGCCGAAACTAAATTGTGCACCCTTTAAGAAGGTTATACTTTACCTCATAAAAGCAATGCTTTAAAAGTACTACGAAATTAATATAATTTTTTCAAATAATAGTTTAC
Organism: Tetanocera ferruginea; assembly: GCA_958299015.1. Lineage (NCBI taxonomy): Eukaryota > Metazoa > Arthropoda > Insecta > Diptera > Sciomyzidae > Tetanocera > Tetanocera ferruginea. The sequence continues at coordinate 61,703,963 of OY282642.1, forward strand.
TATTATGATTATTTTGTTAAAGTGCAAATGAGTAAACATATATATTTTAATTTATTGTATTCTTTATAAAAGTCGGTAACAATATACAAAATTAATCTCATCGATATTAATATATTTGATATCATTTGAAAGATAATTTGGTAACTTATACAAAACTGAAAAATTTTCCGCAATCAAGGAATTTTTCAAAAATGTTTTCTTTACGCAAAATTTTGACTTGCAATAGTAAGTTAATCCCCAAAGATCTATTTTGAATAATTTTGCATAATTGAGGAAAAAATAGGACCGGGAAGTAAAACGTTAACAAATTTTCCCTCAGTGACCCTGAATAACTATCAATTTAAACATTTTTTCGAAATCAATCCACGTCTTCTATATATAAGTTAAGTGAAAATTAGAACAAAATATTAAAATTAATTTATAAACTTTTTTCCTAATTTTTATAAATTTCTTTATAGTACTCTTTATACATTTCGACATTTCAGCTTCGACTTTACTAGACAAGACTGAGGTCTGTAACATTTGACTGCCTTATTCTTAACCATAAATATCACAGTATCACAGTCATACCAAATTGATATCAGAAATTTGTTTCATAGTCATTATCTACATAATTCCCAAAGCAAACTTGCCCTGGGAGACCAAGTTCAAGAGTCATGAAAATTAGAATAATTTTTAGAATAGTTTTTTCTTAAAAACTGTATTTTAACAGTTTTTGTTGGTTGATTTGAACAGAATAATAATTATGTATTTAAGTAAAGTAAAGGAGTTAGAAAACCATCTTTGAATTTTAAATAGACATCTTCAAAATAAAATAAAACAACATCAGAACGCCATAAAATTGTTATAAAACGCCATGTATTTAATTTAAATAAAAAATTTTATGAATTTTAATCAATTTAATTTTTTTTTAGAAATTTTTCAGCAAGTATTTTCAGCAATAAATTGAGCTTTTAAATTGTTTTATGTAACAGGATATCCAAAAACATATAACTATTAAAAATTATGTTCTAGCAGGTTAAGAGCTGCAAATAAGGTTTGTTTGTCGATGTATAGTCTTAGAACTTAGTAATCACAAAATTATAAAGTATATTTTTATTCCTGGCATTTATGACACGAGCACCTTTTTCTAAAAAGCTCTGGAGAAATGTATTGCTGGAGAACATCCCAGTAAAATCTTCGCTTATATATAATCGAAAAAGTAATCCAGAAAATTTCATTCATCGCTTACCCTCTCGCTTACTAAACCCATTATTTTTATATAGCCAGTCATTAGAGTTAATCGGAAGCGCTGTTACTTGAAAAGATTAAGCGCTTAAAACGGTTGGTTTATAATTGATTTCACGAAATTAATACTTGAATAACAACTTTCAAGTTGATGTGAATGCATTGCCGTGAATTTATTACGGATTAAATTTTAGTTCTTGCATTAGCATTTATGTAATGCATTTTAGAATCGATTAAAAAACAAGACCTAACGAAAAATTTTGCTGGGATGTTGGATGAAATGTTTACTATACTAGCATGTTTGAGCACTTCTTAAGATGAATATTTGAAGTATAAAAGCTTTTTTAAAAAACTTTATGGAATATAAAGTGAGGAATATATATATAGGAATATACTTTAATTCATCACTTTAATGAATATAATAAATAAAAAAAAACCATTAAAAATTATCTTCGACTTGCCCGAAGTCAAAATACTCAGGTTGAAGCTTATTCGGATTTATTTAAGTTATATTTTTTTCCAATTTTTCATATTTCAAACTCAGAGTACGTTTTATTTATCAAGAAAACAAGACTTATGTATGATCTTTCAATTCAACACATTAATTTTTGTATCAATTATGAAGGTTTTGATATTTTGGTGACGTCACTTTCTATGGAAGTATTCACAAAATTTTGTTGAATTTCAACTGCAGGGTATATGTTTCAAATTTAAGCATTACAGGGGTGCTCCAATTAAGCGAACACCGATTTAACGAACTTCCAATATAACGAACCCTTATTTAATGTTGTTGACTCTATATTACGAATATTTGAAATTGTAGGTATTCTATTTAACAACATTTGCTTTTCTGAGCTCGCTTCGTTTGTTTTTGGATTTGTAATAACATTAATATGTATTTACTTATCTAATTCTCAAATAGTCCATATACATTCATATAATGTTAAAAAACATTATAGGAATGTATTGACATAATCTTGGATTTTTCATTTGGAGTGTGAACAGATTTTAACCAGCAGCTTTCTAAACATTTAATAATAATAATTAATTATATCTAAAACAAGTTCAAAAAGGTTGTTATTCCTGGTAATGCCAATGAATCAAAAAACATTGTTTATACTGAAGTATTAAATAACTAAAATGGAAATGTCTTCACTTTATTATCTTATACTATTTAATATAATTTACTTCCAAATACTAATAATATGCATTTTAACGTTTTTTAACGTTTATTAGTATTGAAATTTTTAAATATACAAAAGTATTACTGATAAAGAGAAAATGTCCGTGGCGAAGCCTCGGACGACTGTGGCCTGCTAGTGAGAATATAAAGCTTTATAAACAAATGGTACAATATCTGTTTGCTACTTGTTGCAATCTTGTTTGTTATTCTGTGTATAATAAAAGCCTTAAAATGCTTCTTTTTTTTTAAATTTTTTTAAATGGTTTTAATAAGAAATATCAAATAAAATATTGATAACCAATTAAGCTATCAGAATTCTTAAAACTTTAAAACTTAAAAAACTTAAAACTTTAAAATGCTTGCGCTGCACAGTGGACTGTTTAGCCTGTGTAGACGGAATAAAATCTGTAACTCGAGCTTAAGTCGAATTTAAGCTATTGAGTGGAACATCTTCGTTACACGTAAATTTCATACAGATATACCATATGGTACCAAAGTTACAAAAATTTGTATTGGGAAATTTGCCATTTCGTTTTCCCTGCATCACAATTTTCCATTTTTCTGTTAATAACATAAATTCTTAACGAAGAACGTCACAGAAAGGTAGACCAATTCCGGAGCAGTTATTCAAGAAGAACAAATAGGACAGCAAATATGACTGACATATTTTATAGATTTATGATTACTTCGGATCCATTCATTACTTACTTGCGATCACCAAATATACTAAAAAAAAAGAAGAAAAAGAATAACATACAGAGGTCAAAGACTTGCTGAATACATCGAAATATAAAAATGTTTATACAAACTAATTAACAACTTTTTAACAATGTTTTAATTGAAAAACAAGTAAAGAAAGTCTAAAGTCGGTCTAGGCCGACTATGAAATACCCTAAAGCTACTCTTCCAAAAAAAAAATAAAATTATTGAAAATGAACGTGTCCGTGGGCGGATGAAGCCTATATTTTAAATGCATTTAAATGTTGATGAATAATTTACACAAGAGGTAAGGGGGCGATCTTCACATGGCAACGTGTCTGACTGCCTCAACTTGGCGAGGCCAGCATTATTCATGTCGAAATCGTCTCAAGTCGGCTCAAACCTCCGCGTGGTGTCTCCTGGAAACGTCAAAAAACCATCATACCGATATACATTGGCGGCGAATCTGAGCGGCGGGCTTCCTTTGGCCATCAAGAAAAGGTTGTGCGTTGGGTTTGAAGCCCACCATGTAATAAAACCATTTCAATGAAAAGTTCAAGAATAAATAAATGAATGATCCCCAAATCTGATGACGACAACCGCAAACGAAAAACTTATAATGATTTACGGATATGCACCTGGAATGTCCGAACCCTAAATTGGGATGGTGCCTCTATCCAACTGATTGATATATTGGAAAGATATAATTCTGATATCACTGCAATCCAAGAAATGCGATGAAAGGGACAGGGTTGCTTACGGCAAGCATCCTGTGATATCTACTACAGCGGCCATGCGGAGAAGCACGAGTTTGGATGCGGATTTGTAGTTGGCAAGAGAATACGGCATCATGTCCTGCGATTCACTCCTGTGAACGAACGACTTGCCATAATCGCTTCAAGGCAAAATTTTTTAACATAAGCCTAATATGTGCGCACGCTCCGACAGAAAAAAAAGATGACGAGACCAAAGACAGTTTTTACGAGTGCCTTGAAGACGCATACGAGCGCTGCCCCCGTCATGACATAAAAATCGTGCTTGGTGACTTCAACGCCAAGGTGGGTAAGGAAAACATATTTGGTCCAACAGTCGGAAAGTTCAGCCTCCACGACAACACATCCGATAACGGAATGAGGTTGATTAACTTCGCCGCAGCACGAAACATGGTCGTTAGTAGCACTAGATTCAAGCATCTCAATATTCATAAGGCCACTTGGCTGTCCCCTGATCAAAAAACATGCAACCAAATTGATCACGTTTTGATTGACGGAAGGCACTCTTCCAGTGTACTGGACGTACGCACGATCCGTGGCGCTAACATAGACTCGGATCATTATCTTGTCGCAGCCAAGATCCGCACACGTCTGTGCGCAGGTAAGAATGCTCGCAATCCTACACAAAGAAAGCTAGAAGTCGATAAGCTGCAGTCAAAACGGACGGCCGAAGCCTTCGCTACTCGACTCTCACTCCTGCTTCAAGAAAGCACTCCTCCGATCGACGATATATGCGGACAGTGGACGCACATATCCCACTCTATGCGTACGGCTGCCGAAGAGGTGATAGGCTACCACCGCCTCGCCGAAACCAGTGGCACAACCAGGAGTGTCGCGACGCCACTGCAGAGAAGGACACCGCCTACAAAGCCACCCTGCAGTCGGTTGTAACGCGTGCTGTAATGGAGCAATACCGAGAGAAGAGAAGGGAAGAGAGACGCATTTTCAGGCGAAAAAAACGAGAGGCGGAAATGCGTGAATGCGAGAAAATTGAGATGCATTGCGACAGGAATGAGACTCGAAAATTTTTCGAAAAAATAAGACGTCTGGCCGATGGTTTTAAGACCGTAGCCTCTTCCTGCAAGGACGAGAATGGGAATCTAGTGACAGATATCCAGAGTACACTGATGTTATGGAGGGAGCACTTCTCTAGACTTTTAAATGGCGACGCTGACAACAATTCCGCCAGTGGAGATGATATCTCTTTTTAAATGCATTCACAGACTTCTATGCAGAATATGGTCGGAAGAATGCATTCCAGATGATTGGAACCTCAGTGTGCTCTGCCCAATCCACAAGAAAGGCGATCCCACCATTTGCGCCAACTACCGTGGGATTAGCCTTCTAAATATCGCATATAAGGTCCTGTCGAGCGTATTGTGTGAAAGACTGAAGCCCATCGTCAATCAACTGATTGGACCTTATCAGTGTGGCTTCAGACCTGGAAAGTCCACCATTGACCAGATCTTCACGCTCCGACAAATCTTGGAAAAGACCCTCGAAAAACAAATCGACACGCACCATCTCTTTGTCGATTTCAAAGCCGCCTTCGACAGTCCAATAAGGAGTCACCTATACTCCATCATGTCTGAATTTGGTATTCCTGCGAAGCTAATACGTCTTTGCAGGATGACACTGAAGAACAACAGCAGTGCAGTGAAAATTGGGAAAGACCTCTCCCTTCCTTTAGATACCAAGCGAGGTTTCAGACAAGGTGATTCCTTATCATGCGACTTCTTTAATATAGTAATGGAGAAGATCATCCAAGCTGCTGACCTGAGACGCAGCGGCACAATTTTCTATAAGAGTGTTATGCTGCTGGCGTATGCAGATGATATTGATATCATTGGCTACAATACGCGCGAAGTCAGTGCAGCATTCTCCAGGCTAGAAAAAGAGTCGAGTCGAATGGGTCTTGCAGTGAACGCAGATAAAACGAAGTATCTTGTGTCAATAAACAAACAGTCCCAGCGTCTTGGAAACCACGTCACTGTTGACAACACCTACTTTAAGTAGTGAAGGACTTTGTTTACCTGGGATCCAGCATTAACTCCTCCAACGATATCAGTATTGAGATTAAACGAAGGATAACTCTTGCCAACAGGTGTTACTTTGGGCTCAGTAGACAATTGAGAAGCAGAGCTCCTTCTCGACGAACAAAACTGACGCTCTGTAAGTCAATAATCATGCCCGTCCTACTAAATGCATCACAAACCTAGACGATGAGCAACTCTGATGAAAGGACTTTGGGAGCGTTCGAGAGAAAAATCCTTCGCAAGATCTATGTTCCAATCTGCGTCAATGGCGAGTACCGAATACGATGGAACCACGAGCTGTATGAGCTATATGCCGACATCGATATAGTCAAGCGTATTAAAATAGAGCGGCTTCCCTGGCTAGGTCATGTCGAGAGAATGAACGACGAAGCTCCAGCGAAAAAATTATTGGATTCGGTACCCAGCGGTGGCCAACGTAGACGAGGAAGACCGCTTCTCCGTTGGAAAGACCAGGCATTGGATAACCTGACGACGCTTGGAGTTTCCAACTGGCGCCAGCAAGCGCACGACAAAAGAGGCTGGCGCAAATTCTTAGACGAGGCCAACACCGACCAACAGTTGTAAGCGCCATCTAAGTAAGTAAGTAAGAATAATTTACACATATCAAGTTTTATTCCTGTTGCTCACAGTTAAGGCTTCTATTGCGCTTTCGCTATGGGAGGTGGGCGTATTCATGGACGGACTACTCCCAATTAAACAAACACGTTATCAAACACCTTAGTTTTGGTATAAAATACATACATACCAAATTTGATCTCTCTATGATAAACATAATCTTATTTATTGAGTTTTAAACTTTTTGGGTTGTATGGGAGGTAGCCGTGTCCGTGGGCGGATGACGTCCATTTTGCAAACCCATCTCTGTTTTGTCATAAAAAACATACGTGCCGAATTTTATCTCTATAGGTTAAACAGAGGCTTATTTATTGCGTTTTCAATTTTTGGGTTGTGTGGGAGGTGGGCGTGTCCGTGAGCGTATGACACCCATTTTTCTAAGACATCTTTTTGTTGATACAAAACACATCCACACCAAATTTTACTGTTGTAGGTGAATTATGAGCTTATTTATGCAGTTTTCAATTTTTGCGTTGTATGGCAGGTAGGCTTGTCCGTGGGCGGATGACGTTCATTTTGCAAACCCATCTCTGTTTTGTCATAAAAAACATACTTACCAAATTTTATCTATGTAGGTTAAACAGACGCTTAGTTATTGCGTTTTCAATTTTTGGGTTGCATGGGAGGTGGGCGTGTCCTTGAGCGGATGACACTAATTTTTCAAAAACATCTTTTTGTTGATACTAAACACATAAATACCAAAGTTTATTGTTGCAGGTTAATTATGAGCTGAGTTATGCAGTTTTCAAATTTTGCGTTGTATGGGGGGTAGGCGTGTCCGTGGGCGGATTCCAAAAATATTCAATAGTGCAGATCCTTGGGTCATTAGACCATGTGCACCAAGTTTCATCCGATTATCTCAACTCCTTCTTATCCTGTGTATACGGACAACACACAGACGGACAGACGGACGGACGGACGGACATGGATAGCTCGACTCACGTGGTGACGATGATCAAGAATATATATACTTTTCTATACTGGACTCGCTTCGTTCTATGCGTTACAAACGTTTGCACAAAGTTAATATACCCTGATCTTCAGTTTTAGGGTATAATAAAAACTACATAAAACACCAGAAAAGAAAAAATTGCCTAAAAGAAAATATTTTTTCAGTGTACAAAACTTTTTCTACTGCCAGCAGACCGATTCTGCTTTGAAATAAAGTTGAGTAACCTCGCATACAAATCTGCTCATATATATGCTGGTTGTTTGTGAAGTTGCATTATGGAGATAAATATTAAAAATTTTTTTAAATGTACCTATTTTTAAAAAAGACATACCTGACTATAAAACACAATGAGCAGATGTGAATTTTTCATAATTTTATCGTATTTTACTTATATTGTATACGTTTTAATTTTCCTTCCATTTTAAACGCTAATTTTAAAAAAATGTTTAAACTGTAGGGTATAAGTGTAGGGTGCAACAAAAATAAAAACAAAAACAAACTTGCTGCTTCTTAGTAAATTCTTCTTTACATGTGCAAATTACAGCATTGTAAGTCATTAAATGTAGAAACGACAGCAAATAATAAATCATGCGCGCTTTTTGCTTCATTTTTTCCCAACGTGCGTGGTTTCCAAGACGCTGGGACTGTTTGTTTGTTGACACAAGATACTTCGTTTTATCTGCGTTCACTGCAAGACCCATTCGACTCGACTCTTTTTCTAGCCTGGAGAATGCTGCACTGACTTCGCGCGTATTGTAGCCAATGATATCAATATCATCTGCATACGCCAGCAGCATAACACTCTTATAGAAAATTGTGCCGCTGCGTCTCAGGTCAGCAGCTTGGATGATCTTCTCCATTACTATATTAAAGAAGTCGCATGATAAGGAATCACCTTGTCTGAAACCTCGCTTGGTATCTAAAGGAAGGGAGAGGTCTTTCCCAATTTTCACTGCACTGCTGTTGTTCTTCAGTGTCATCCTGCAAAGACGTATTAGCTTCGCAGGAATACCAAATTCAGACATGATGGAGTATAGGTGACTCCTTATTGGACTGTCGAAGGCGGCTTTGAAATCGACAAAGAGATGGTGCGTGTCGATTTGTTTTTCGAGGGTCTTTTCCAAGATTTGTCGGAGCGTGAAGATCTGGTCAATGGTGGACTTTCCAGGTCTGAAGCCACACTGATAAGGTCCAATCAGTTGATTGACGATGGGCTTCAGTCTTTCACACAATACGCTCGACAGGACCTTATATGCGATATTTAGAAGGCTAATCCCACGGTAGTTGGCGCAAATGGTGGGATCGCCTTTCTTGTGGATTGGGCAGAGCACACTGAGGTTCCAATCATCTGGAATGCATTCTTCCGACCATATTCTGCATAGAAGTCTGTGAATGCATTTAAACAGAGCTTCGCCACCGGTCTTAAACAGCTCAGCCGGTAGGCCATCGGCTCCTGCGGCTTTGTTGTTTTTAAGCCGAGCTATAGCTGTTAAGACCTCGTTATAATCGGGCAGCGGAACTTCAACGCTGTCATCCATAATTGGAGTTTCCGGGATATCATCTCCACTGGCGGGATTGTTGTCAGCGTCGCCATTTAAAAGTCTAGAGAAGTGCTCCCTCCATAACATCAGTGTACTCTGGATATCTGTCACTAGATTCCCATTCTCGTCCTTGCAGGAAGAGGCTCCGGTCTTAAAACCATCGGCCAGACATCTTATTTTTTCGAAAAATTTTCGAGTCTCATTCCTGTCGCCATGCATCTCAATTTTCTCGTACTCACGCATTTCCGCCTCTCGTTTTTTTCGGCTGAAAATGCGTCTCTATTCCCTCCTCTTCTCTCGGTATTGCTCCATAACAGCACGCGTTACAACCGACTGCAGGGTGGCTTTGTAGGCGGTGTCCTTCTCTGCAGTGGCGTCGCGACACTCCTGGTCGTGCCACTGGTTTTGGCGAGAGCGATGGTAGCCTATCACCTCTTCGGCAGCCGTACGCATAGAGTGGGATATGTGCGTCCACTGCCCGCATATAGCGTCGATCGGAGGAGTGCTTTCTTGAAGCAGGAGTGAGAGTCGATTAGCGAAGGCTTCGGCCGTCCGTTTTGACTGCAGCTAATCGACGTCTAGCTTTCTTAGTGTAGGATTGTGAACATTCTTACCTGCACACAGACGTGTGCGGATCTTGGCTGCGACAAGATAATGATCCGAGTCTATGTTAGCACCACGGATCGTGCGTACGTCCAGTACACTGGAAGAGTGCCTTCCGTCAATCAAAACGTGATCAATTTAGTTACATGTTTTTTGATCAGGGGACAGCCTGGTGGCGTTATGAATATTGAGATGCTTGAATCTGGTGCTACTAACGACCATGTTTCGTGCTGAGGCGAAGTCAATCAACCTCATTCCGTTATCGGATGTGTTGTCGTGGAGTCTGAACTTTCCGACTGTTGCACCAAATATGTTTTCCTTACCCACCTTGGCGTTGAAGTCACCAAGCACGATTTTTAAGTCATGACGGGGGCAGCGCTCGTATGCGTCTTCTAGGCGCTTGTAAAACATTCTTTGGTCTCGTCATCTTTTTTTTCTGTCGGAGCGTGCGCACATATTAGGCTTATGTTAAAAAATTTAGCCTTGACGCGGATTATGGCAAGTCGTTCGTTCACAGGAGTGAATCGCAGGACATGATGCCGTTTTCTCTTGCCAACTACAAATCCGTATCCAAACTCGTGCTTCTCCACATGGCCGCCGTAGTAGATATCACAGGATGCTTGCCGTAAGCAACCCTGTCCCTTTCATCGCATTTCTTGGATTGCAGTGATATCAGCATTATATCTTTCCAATAAATCAATCAGTTGAATAGAGGCACCATCCCAATTTAGGGTCCGGACATTCCAGGTGCATTATTCTTTTACGTTTCATTGAAATCTTTTTTTATGTTGTGGGCTTCAAACCCAACGCACAACCTTTGCTTGATGGCCAAAGGGAAAGCCCGCCGCTCAAATTGTCCGCCAAAGTTTATCGGGCGATAGTTTTTGTCGTTTCCAGGAGACACCACGCGGAGGTTTTGAGTCGACTTGAGACGATTTCGACATGGATAATGCTGGCCTCGCCAAGCTGAGGCAGTCAGACACGTTGCCATCTGAAGATCGCCCCCCTTGTCTCAACAACAACTATCCAACTATCGAACGGAGTCAACTATCCAATGGAGTCAACTATCCAACGGAGTTTTTAAACTCGCTGGAATTACCCGGATTACCGCCTCACAATCTCCAACTGAAAGACGGGTCGATAATCATAATGTTACGAAAGATAAACCAACCTCGTCTTTGTAATGGCACCCGGCTTGCGGTAAAAAACCTGATGAATAACGTCATCGAAGCAACAATACTTAAACGAAAGTACAAAGGTGAAGACGTTTTGATACCACGGATCCCAATGATTCCGACCGACATGCCATTCCATTTAAAACGCTTGCAGTTTCCGGCAAGGCTTGCATTTGCAATGACAATTAACAAGTCTCAAGGGCAGTCATTGCTTCTCGCATAGGCAATTGCCACCATTAACACCATCAGCATTATTTATTTTCGCTCCAGATAACAAAACAAAAAATGTGTATCATAGAGCATTGCAATAAACGAAATTATGTTATCACAGTTAAGCAAAAAAATATTTCTTTTTTTTTTGTTGGTTACCTGACCAGAGATCTTTCAATCAAAATGTAAATAAAACACCATAAGATTCAATGTACTTATTTTCAAATCAAATGTTTGATTATACCCCAAACCTATATGAATTAAAATTATCATTCAGGAAAAACGTATTTTCCCCTTTTTTAACTATTTTTACACTTTTGCAACAGCTTTTCACAAATTCACAAAACAAACACAAATTTTTTTAATTAGGACAGGATAACGTCTTACGGGTCAGCTATCAAAACATATAAGAAAATACTTATTTTCAGCTGCGGTTAACGGTATTTGAACAATATGTGATTTGTCGGTTCATCGCACTTACCATTCTTTTCTAAATATCATTCCGCCACGACTTTGCAAATAAACCACACTTTCAGTCAAACTAAAAATTGAAGGCAAAACAACGTTTGCCGGGTCAGCTAATAATGAAATATATTAAAAAAAATTACTTTCAAATTACATTACATCCTCGATTCTTCTGAAAGGCCTTCCGTAAGATGTCGATGGTGGTAAAAAAATATAATTTAATTTGCAGGAAATTGGTCTTATTTTTTTCGCTCTTGCACAAGAAATAGTTTGGTTTCTTTTAGAAACTGATTTTTTGTGTTCTGTTAATTGTTTTTTATAGGCACTCATTATATAAAACCACTTGCTTTTTTACGTTAATAAGACTAGTTGGCACTAATGAGGTATAGAATGAACTGATCTCGGGCAATTCTTTTGCTAAATTAAAAGCCACATGTGCCATAAATGACATAAATGTGAGAACAAGAAAGTTGGAGCGCTGTAGCTATGTATGACGTTTGAAGTAGGCTCTGTTGGTGAGATAGACCGTGCTCAAAGCTGATGTGAAGAATAACCAAGAAAAAAGTAATATTGAATTATTGATGCACCAAAGTGTCTTAGTCCAATCTGGAACCGACTTTATTTAATAGGCATCTAATGAAAGAAGTAATGTTCTGGCTCTTACAAAATGACGCATTTTTTTCATTTTTGTGTTTTTAACTCTCTTGCTTATTGTTCTTTTTATTTCAAAACTTACCTTAAGTATACATTCAAAGAATTTTAAATTTTTGATACAATAGATTTGTTCCATAATTATACATGTTTCTTAATTTTAATAAAAACTTTTACTTTTGCCCAAAGCTTATTAGGTGCACTTGATGTCCTACTCTTACAGCCCTATTCTGGCAACTTAACTAAGCTCACCACATTAACAGAATAGTTAATATTAACACCTTGTTAAGGTTTCGTATTCTGGCGAAAAATTTAAAGCTCTTTTCTTAACTATTTTGTTAATGACAGAAAGCATCTTCAAAGCAGCAAAAAAGGTAACTATCGTAAAAGCAAGCATGCCAAAAAGAAGGGCACTTAACAACCTTAATATGCCACCAGTTATAAGCAGATGGATTTTGACGACACTCCGTAGTAGAGTTATTCAAACTTGCTTGGATAACACTTCCCTCAAAGCAACTTCAATCAGGGGACGCCAGCAAGGAAGCGTCCTGTCACCCCTGCTTTGTTTCCTTGTTGTAGATAGCATCCTAGTTGAACCCAAAGAATTGATATATGTGGTTGGGTATGCCGATGACGTAGCAATCATCATACGAAAGAACAGTGTCTGACGTTCTACATGCAGCACTGAACACAGTACAGAGATGATACCTTAACGAAAACCTCTCAGTTAACCCAAAAAAGACAGTTTTTTTTTTCCTTTTACAAAACCACGTTAGCTTTATCTTACTTGCCTTTAACTCTTTGGGGAAAAGTAGATTTTTTAAACTCAGCAAAGAATCTTGGAGTGGTCTGGACAGCAAACTGTCCTGATACCTTCACAAAGACCGCATTATCTGCAGATCAACAGCCTCATTGTAGACCTGCAGAAAAATTTGCGGCAAGAACTGTGGAATAAGCCCTAAGATAATGTAAAATCTTTACACTTTTATTGTCAGACCCACGCTATCATATGCGTCTGTAGTGTGGTGGTCGAAAACCCTAGAAGGCTCAACCATCAAGCGGGTAAAACGCTTTCAATGATGTGCATGGATATGTATGACTGGCTGCAACAGGTCCACGCCAACAGCGGCCCTCAATGTCATCTTGGGGCTTACACCAATCCACATTCACATTGAGATGGAGGCGAAGCTCAGCCTGCACAGATTTTTCCATCTGGGTAACATTGTTCTACACCATTCCTGAATTATATAAGCGGCAAAACAATTTTTGTCTTCTCTGATAGTCAAGCTGCCTTTAAAGCTAGTTTTAGAGAATGTCAACGTCCTTAACGACCTGGCTGCACAAAATAAAAAAATTACCGTACAGTGGATTCCTGCCCACTGTGGCTTTGACGGGAATGAGAAAACAGCCTCTCTAGCCAAACAGGGAACAGAATCACCATTAAGAGGACCGGAACCGTTCGTGCTATTGGTAAATATCTCTTCAAGCAACACGTCAAAACAGCCTCGTTCCGCGAATCTCAAGATTCTTGGAATAACTGTTTAGTATAGATGTGCACTAAACTGATATTCCAAGAACTCTTACCTAATAAATCGAAATTACTTATCAACTTAAGGAAAAAGGATTTAAGGGTGATAACCAGAATTATAACTGAACACTGTAAACTAAAGAAACTTTTTAAAAAAATGAATCTGCCTACTGATTCACTATGTAGACTATGCCTTGAGGATAAAAAAACCTCCAGACATATTTCTCTTCTCCAAATCAGGAAGAGAAACCTAGGTAGAGAAATAGTCACACAAAGACATCTTGCTAATCTTACCCTCGAAAATATACTATGTTTTCTGGAAAAATCTAAGGCATTTGAACTGCTTTAAACGAAAGGTATGACACAATAGGAAACACATGAAGCCGCAGTGTCAGAGCTGTATTGACTCACCGCAAACATATCTATCTAGCCTTTACGTGTGTAACTAACATATTGCTCGAAGTCAGCATCTTACATTAAGTTTACACTTATACCAATTTTTTTTTGTTTCAGATAAGTCAACCGTTTTTTTTATTTTTTTTTTTATGCTTCATTTACGCACGAGTGACGCGTAAGTGACGTAACGAAAAAAACATAAACATTTTTTTTTGTAAATTTTAATACTTATGCAAAACAATAAAAAAATATTTTTTCAAATATCTCTAACCGTTTTTGCACAATCCTTATTTTAAAACAATCTTAAAATTTAGGCAAAATTAGGTAAAATGTTCCTTAAATAACGCAAATTGATGAATTAATATTATGTAAAAGATATAAATTGATTAAAACTAATAACGATAAATTTGGCAAGTTAATATTATTGATATGATGAAATTAATTTATTTTTGGGCACTTGCTTTTTTCCATGTTAAAACTTTAAATCTACCAAATTACTGAGTTATCACACTAACGATACGAAAATAGTGACAACTAAAGCTGTTACTCAAATGTGATCAAAATTGTGTACTTATTCCGGTAGAATTGTTGTTATTTTTCATGATACAAAATCAATTAAAACTTACTTCAAAAATAATATTTATTTGCGTATTACAAGCGTATTTTAAGAGCCTACGTGGTGCCAAGGTTGGGATTCTTGCCAATAGGCGAAGCGTCGTGCGTTAAAGCCCCGGGATCGACTTAGAAAATGAAAATTTATGTATTTTTTCCATTAAAAAGCAACAATCTTTCATATAAAAATGTTTTTCTGGAAACAACTTTGTATTTCATTTAAAAAAAATCAATGCAAAACGAAGAAAAACTATAAATTTCTTCAAAATAAAATTTATAGTGCAATAACGTAATGCGTTCGTGGATGTTTAATCGTGAAATTTCAAGCATGGATGGTTTTATGGTTATTTATGAAAATATGTCACATTTTTAGGTTCAAAACGGTATCAAGAAGCACTCGGATGCAGTCAAGGGCGTAGGCAGGATGAAAATTAGGGGGGAAAACACCTTATAAATTTCTTTTTACCATATATTTCATTCTTGCATTTTACAAGTCAATGAAAATAAATCAAAATTAATGTATGGTGTCTTATTTACCTGATGTTTTAATATATAATCGAGATAAATGGGAAAAAGATTTTCAGCTTATGTATATAAAACAAACACAAGCCATAAGATCAAATAAAGTTACATTTATTGAATTCAGTTTAAATTAATTTAAAAATATAGTGCCGATTAAAAAGTCACTTTAAAAAAAAATCAACAAAAAGAAAATAGTACAAAATAGAAAAGCGAAATTTTTTTCGCTAGCTAGTACACTGTTGAAGCGCCAAATGTGTGCAAAGTGGCCAAGTTTACATTTATGAGTGAAGAGTTGAAATGAAAAAATTTCGCTGTCGATTATATGCCCGTATATTTACAAACCTACTACCCCGACAACAATCAGTTCGAACGCCTAAACTGATACAAACTTTTTTAGCATCCTTAAAGCTTGGAATGTAGTTTTTTAGAATTAATAGCAAAAGTAAAAAAAATAAAAACAACAACGTTAATAGCGACATTAACCAACACAGTCATAAAATGCAATCCAAAAACTGACAACATTTAATTCGTACGATAGAAAGAATGCGAGTGTGCACAACAGGAACCGAAAATAACAGTTATTATCGAAATTTCAATTCAAATTTGTTTATTGGATCTTTGAATATAGCAGTGCGATGCTTGTAAGTTAAGGCTTAAAAGAATTAGTAAAATTATAAATACATGTAGTAAGCAGTTAAGGAACGACTACTATTCACATAACTTAAGGCTATGTAATGGTGATGTGAGAAAAACTTGGGATTTTCTTAATAAACAACTAGGTAAAAAAAATACTGGTTTTACAGACTTTGTAGATGAAAGTGATGTTCTTTTATCTACAGATAATGATAAGGCTGAAAAGCTTAACAACTACTTCTATAATGTAGTTCAGAATACGAAAATGAACATAGTTCAAGAAATAGATGACGACTTCAATTTTTTTCGTACTTTAGTACCTACGAACGATAATTTTAGACTGACTGCAGTTGATAGGGCTAAAATTGAAAATATTTTGGATAACCTAAAAACTAACAAGAGTCCTGGATTTGACAAAATTACACCAAAGATGTTACTCTCAAAGAAAGCTCTTCTCTGCAATATTGTTGCAAATATTTTCAATCGCATGATCGAAGAGTCAACATATCCTGACATTCTGAAGATTCACAAAGTGACTCCTATTCCTAAGGGTGTTCAGTCCAATGTTATACAAAACTATCGCCCGATTTCAATTCTTTCTATCATCGATCAAATTTTTGAAAAGATTATGTATGAGCAGCTAGCAGCTTATCTGGAACGGAATAATGTTTTGTTTAATCGGCAATATGGTTTTAGGAAAGGTTCTGGAACTGGAGAGGCAGTAGTAAATGTCGTTGATTATATTTGCTGTAGCCTAGATGAAGGCTACAAAGGCGTTGCGGGTGTTTTTTACGACTTCTCGAAGGCGTTTGATTTAGTTGACCATGTAATACTGATTTCTAAATTGAATATTCTTCAGTTTACCTCTTCAACCCTAAATCTTTTTAAGGATTATTTAAGTAATAGAAAGCAATTTGTACAAATCGGTGTGGCTAAAAGCAGTATGTTGTCTGTGACATGTGGTGTCCCACAAGGTAGTGTCCTTGGACCATTACTTTTCAAAATTTACATTAATGACTTAAAAAACATAAACTTCTATGGTAAGCTGTTCATGTTTGCTGATGACGTATGTCTTTTTTACAAATACAAACATCTAGAGGTTCTAAGAACACAGATTGAGTATGATTCTGCAATTCTTTCTGAATTTGCAAGAATTAACTTATTGGCTTTAAACAAAGAGAAAACGAATTTGGTTAGATTTAAACCATCAAATTACAGGAATGATGATATATTTACTGTACAAATTGACCGAAATATAATACAAGAGTCGGAAAGTGTAAAATACTTAGGAATGACATTTAATCAAAATATGATGTGGGATTGTCACATCAAGAGATTGAAAAGTAAGATATCATCAGGAATTGGTATCTTGTACAAATTTAAAAATAAGCTAAATACAGAAACAAAAATGATGCTTTATCAGTCTCTGGTTCACTCTCATTTAACTTACCTACCTATAGTGTATGGTAGTAAAACTAATTGTTATTTGAAATCCCTGCAAATAGCACAGAACAAAGCCCTCAAAATTGTTTTTGATCTTCCCTTGAGACATAGCACGACGAGTTTATATAAAGATTTTGCTAAAAATGTACTCCCAGTGAAAGGTCTATATAAGCTACAACTATTGGTACAGGTTTTTAAAACCTTACGTGGTATAGGAACCCATACCCTACAATTTCAGCAAAACATGGTGCACACAAATCGAGTTACTAGGCAAGCGCGGCATCTACAGGTAGTCAGATGTCGGTTAGAATTAACAAAGCAACGTATCTGTTTTGCTGGACCAAACGAGTTTAACAAGCTACCTAATACCTTGAAGAGCCTTGAATCTCTATCTGCTTTCAAATTAAATTTAAAAAAGTATTTATTGCAAAATACCGATTTACTTCTTGCGTTTTGAGACATCCAACAAGCATTAATTAGCAATATGCGTTAATATACTTCCAATGAATTTATTAATTTTTTATTATCATTAGTTTCTTAATTATTATAACTTAATTAAAATTGTATAAATTAAGTGAATTATCTAAGTTTAAAATTAAATGAATTAACTAAAATTTAAATTTATTGTTAAGTCAATAAGTTGCCTTCTAGCCTCTATCAAGCTTTTTAGCGCTGAGGCATAAGTAGAAAAATTGTAATATATATATATTTTATATTGAATTAATAAAAAAAAAAAAAAAAAAAAAAAAAGGAATAGTAATCTTAAAAGCTTTTTATTTGTTTGACTTTTATAAAAAAAGTCAAAAATAATAGTTATTTTTTGACCGATTTTTTTTCGGTCAAAAATATAAGTTAAAATTTGACTTTTATGTTTCAGTCAAAAATAAAAGTTAAGGTATGACTTCTATTTTTCCGGTCAGAAATATAAGCTAAATTTTGACTTATATTTTTTGAGTCAAGAATAAAAGTTAAAATTTGACTTTTAGTTTTTGAGTAAAAAATAACAGTTAAAATTTGACTTTTATTTTTCGGTCAAAAATAAAAGTTAAAATTTGACTTTTATGTTGGCATCTCAAAAATGTTAAAGTTAAATTTTAACTTATATTTTTGACTGAAAAAATAAAAGTCACATTTTAACTTATATTTTTGACTGAAAAAATAAAAGTCACATTTTAACTTATATTTTTGACTGAAAAAATAAAAGTATATATTTGACCAAAAAAAATCGGTCAAAAAATAACTATTATTTATTGACTTTTTGGGAAAAACTCATAACAAATTATTTTTGTTGATTCTGTAAACCAATTGAGAATGTTTTGAGGAAATTTCGGTCACTCTTTGATTTTATACCAGTAGTTTTTTTGAATGATTTTCTACTATAGCACGTGGTAAAGCGGTGTGAGGAACTGAAATTTGGGACAAATTTAATCAGTTAAAAAAATTGGACAAAAAATTAAGTGTCATACGGGCTTAAGTGCCATCGACAAGGCAACGAATGGTGGAAAGTGCAGTTGAGAACATGAGAGCAATGTCATTGGGTCGAAAAATGCATACGGTTGCCTAAATATCATACTATTTGAAACTAAATTGACTACAATTTATTTTTATTGCTACTTTTAATGCTCCGTTTTTTTAAGCATTAATATATTAGAGGGGACTTAAATTAATTGCAATTGTTTAAATAAATGTTAAAAAAACTTAACTT
Organism: Tetanocera ferruginea; assembly: GCA_958299015.1. Lineage (NCBI taxonomy): Eukaryota > Metazoa > Arthropoda > Insecta > Diptera > Sciomyzidae > Tetanocera > Tetanocera ferruginea. The sequence goes on from OY282642.1 coordinate 61,722,953, forward strand.
ATGCATAATATTAGTCATAAAAACTATATAAACAAGTAAAGAAAGTCTAAAGTCGGTCTAGGCCGACTATGAAATACCCTAAACCCACTTTTCAAAAAAAAAAAAAAAATTAATTGTAAATGGGCGTGTCCGCGGGCGGATGAAGTCCATTTTTCCAAACCATTTTTGTCTTGTCATAAAAAACATACGTGCCAAATTTTAGCTCTGTAGGTTAAACAGAGGCTTATTTATTGCGTTTTCAATTTTTGGGTTGTATGGGAGGTAGGCGTGTCCGTGATCGGATGACGTCCATTTTTCGAGGACATATTTGTGTTGGTATGAAACACATACATATCAAATTTTATTGTTGTAGACTTATTATGAGCTGAGCTATGCAGTTTTCAATTTTCGCGTTGTATGGGAAGTAGGCGTGTCCGTGGGCGGACGATGTTCATTTTTCAAAACCATCTTTTTTTTGTTATAAAAAACATACGTGCCAAATTTTAGCTCTGTAGGTTAAACAGAGGCTTATTTATTGCGTTTTCAATTTTTGGGTTGTATGGGAGGTGGGCGTGTCCGTAAGCGGATGACGTCCATTTTTCAAAGACATCTTTGTGTTTGTATAAAACACACACATACCAAATTTTGTTGTTGTAGACTTATTATGAGCTGAGTTATGCAGTTTTAAATTTTTCCGTTGTATGGGAGGTAGGCGTGTCCGTGGGCGGATTCCAAAAATATTCAATAGTGCAGATCCTTGGGTTTATGTGACCATGTGTACCAAGTTTCATCCAATTATCTCAACTCCTTCGTATCCTGTGTATACGGACAACACACAGACGGACAGACGGACGGACGGACATGAATAGCTCGACTCACGTGGTGACGCTGATCAAGAATATATATACTTTTCTATACCGGACTCGCTTCGTTCTATGCGTTACAAACGTTTGCACAAAGTTAATATACCCTGACCTTTCAGGTTTAGGGTATAAAAAAGTTAAACTAAGGGTGATTTTTTAAGAACCTTGGGATTTGATTTAAAAAAAAAACACATAAAATCTAGAGAAATGTATGAAATCTTTATTTGAGTCACTAAACGATCTATATAATTCAATGTTTAAAGATTATTTCATGTAAATGTTGACGACGCCTACGCCTTAAATGGTTCATACGCTAGTTCCAATTTTGGCATACTGGAGAGAGTATTTATCGGACGGTATCTCTCGAATAAATTCTTCAATGTCGGCTTCCAGTGCGTCAATCGTTGCGGGTTTGTCCCTATAGTCATGAGCGTTAACATGGCTTCTCAAAAAATAATCTAAAGGCGTTAACTCGCTTTAACTGTTAACGTTTAAGGCGTTAACTGTTCACCGAACTTGCCTCTCATTGTTTCGCGTGCTGTGTGACATGTGGCACCGTCTGGTTGAAACCACATGTCAGGCAAGCCCAGCTCTTTCATTTTGGGCAAAAAAATTTGTAATCATCGCACGGTAGCACTCGCCATTCACAGTTACATTCCTGCCTTCGTCGTCTTTGAAAAAGTACGGTCCAATGATGCCACCAGCCCATGATCCATGAAAGTGGATTTTTGGAAAGAAAAGCGACGGTTTATAAATTTTTTGTTTCATAAATTCACTGAAAAAGGAAAAAACGAACGAGAATATCGCATTTCAATCAATTCTGAATGAATTTATTGTTACCTTGTTTAAAACAGCAACACACAAAATTAATGTTTATTTAAAATTTGCACACGAACTTTTAAATTTAGATTAATTTGAAGTATACACTTGATACAACACCTACATAGATTTTTTTTTTCCTTGTTAACTTGAGAAGAAATCATTGAACTATTTTTTACACACGAAAACTATATAATAAAACACTGAAAAGTACGTTTTTTTCCCCAGCATCACAAAACACTGTTGGCAGATTGTCAAAATTTCTTTGTTTACAAAAAATAAGCATACATCAAAAAATACGAATAACCTTATAATTATTCAATCATTAGCGTGTACAGTATTGTGCAAAATCTAAGCAACTCGTCTTTCCCATTTGAATAAAGTATCAAATTTTTTATTATATGCAGAAATGTATATAAGAAATGGTTATTTTTTATAGCTAATAAAGCTACTCTCATTAGCGCAAGCAAAGGGGGGTTTTGGGGTTAACCCCCTTCAAATTATTGTAGTACCAAGCAAAATAGGATTCAATCAAAGTGAGTCACAATAAAAAGTAATCACACATCTTGTCAAATCAGTATTTTTAAAAACCCCAAATGTATATTTTAATTCAATTCTCGTTGATTCATTATTTCTGGTTGTTATTTAATTTTTGTTAAGTTATAATTCTGTCAACTCGAGGGGTTTTTAAAAATACTTCAATTTGAGTTGTCTTTTCAACTTTTAGCATGAAACCCAATAAGGTGACTGAAATATTTGGGAAAAATTTAATTCAAAAGTAAGACAAAATAATAAAGCCTGCATTTGAGGACAATCAGTTGAGTTCCTTGCCACCCAGTATTATAAGAGAAATTCTCTCTTAAATTACCATTGTTCATCCTTTTTTAAAAGTTATGTGATTAAGTAAAAAATATTAAAATATTGTTATATCCGATTGACTTCCGAAACTGGAATAAAAATTCAGAATTTATCATTTTATATCATACTTTTCCGAATCTGTTTCATAAAAATTTCTCTAAATTACCAAATATTATCCGATTTTAAGAAATAAGGGCTTATTAGAAAAACAATGTTGGTTTGATCTTTATTCCGTTCACCCGGAAGTGATATATTAAAGTTATATCAATAAACATGAATAAGCAAATGCTGACTTTTATCGAAATAATATATTTTTGACGATAGGTCTTCACGACACTTTTTCAAATAGGGATTTTGATAAAACAGATTTTGAAAATCCAATGGAAATTATGAACTATAATATATTTTCCACCAGTTTCGGAACCCAATTGGAGTTATTGTTGTACCTTATCATGTGGCTTCACTGGAAACTTGTTTCTCACAAAAATTTGGGTTAGTATGAAACTTTTTAAAAAAATACGATATAAAATAAAGATTTGTGATGGAGCAGTATGAAGGGCGTTTGTAAGACATTTTGACCGTACAGAGGTTGAACAGCGTAAAAGATTGTATTTTTATTCGGTGAGAGATCAAATGTTTACAACGGACAAGATTCCGTTATTCCATATTGACCGAAATATTTCAGTTTATATAAAGGTATATTTGCATAGCGAATAAAATATTTACTCGGAGCGCTACATCGATGCCAGTACTTTAGTTTTTAAAAATAGTTTCATGTATCCGTCCATCATGTTAGTTACGTTCACCATTACGGTCCATCCGTAATGTTATTTTGGCATACTTTTTTTTCGCATTTCGGCTGGTATCTCACAAATGGCATCTGTGATGTTGTTTTTCAGGGCTGCAATTGTGGCTGGTTTTTCTCTGTATAGGAGATACTTCACGTAGCCCAACCAAAAAGCCCAACCGTAGCGGCCATTGGACTGTTCAAAAACGTAAGATTGATTTCTTACCAAACTCACCTCTACGTTGATCTATGGAATCGCGTGCGGTGTGGCATTTGGCACCATCTTATTGAAACCACATGTCAACTAATAATAAGTCCAACTCTTCGATATTGGGTGCAAATAAATGGGTTATCATCGCATGGTGCCTCCATTGATACCGCTGGCCCACAAACCGCACCAAACAGTGCATTTTTCGGGTATACATTTGCAGCTCCTAAACTGCCTCTATCTTTAATTTATCAAATTCGGCAATTTGGTTTGTTGACGTACCCATTGAGATCTACATCCAACTTTCTTAAGGCCCATTCAACAAACAAACGACGTTTTGGTAAGTCACCCAGCTTCAGTTCTTGCACCAGTTGTACGCACTTTTGAATGGTTTCATACCGAGGTCCATACTAAAAATGTTCAAGGAACGGCGACGAATTGCAAATCGCGATATTCATTGACACTGGCCGATACAGCAGTTCGGTGAATAAATTTCATTGATTTGCAAAAGCTGTTTGTTTGTTTGAACCTTACAGAGCATTTTTGGCTTTGTCAAATGCTACTTATCACGCGTGTCAAAAAATGTACCCTAAAAAAATACCAAAAAATCACTATATTTTAAGATAAAAAAAAAGTAAACATATGCTTTGTTTGAACATTGTTGAAACTTATGATATGATATGAAGCCTTTGAAAAAAAGAGTATGAGCAAAACAAAGCCTTAAGTTTACACAGGGTGTAAGTAAAAGTTCAAATATCGGACGCATCAACCGCTACATCACAGCCGCTATAATTACATAAAATTGTTTTTATATATAATTCCTACATTTGATAAAACCCCCCCTCAAAAAAAATTCTTGGTTGCGCCCCTGGCTATTCTTACATATATAAGAAAAAAGAACATATCTAATTACGTAACGGTTTATATATAATCAAAAAACTAAACGTTGTCCAAGCAAGGGCTGTGCAAAGCCTAAGCAACTTTTACTACAACTTTGAATAACACTTTGTTTTGTTTATGAATCCAGGGAACCTTTGAGGGTTTGATTTTTTCTGTTGCCAAATTTTATCCTTAATCTTTAATTTTCAAATTTTGTTTTAATGTGGTCATCCATTTATTAGTTTTTAAAAAGCAAGGTATACAAGCGAGGTTTGATTATTTTGTCGAAATTTCAGAGGGGATTTGGGCTTGGTAATGATTGCAGGCAATCAATAACGGACGTGTGTTTCATTATAAATAGCGTTTTGTTAATTTGTAATAAAACATCCACTAAAGTAAAACGTACTGCTCAATTAAAAGTTACATTTAATTTTCAAAAACAATCCCTTAATAAATTATTTTGGGGATCACGCCATTATCAAATTAAGATAAAAATTAATCTTAATTAGCAGGGGTAAAGGTTTCTATCAATACCTTTACCCCTGCGTTTTTTTACAGACCCTTCCAAAACTCGATTTAAGTTTATTTTACTGATGCTCTACTATATCGAAGTGCTGTGCACTGTTAAGCAAGTAGAATAGATTCTACTTGCTTAACAGTACTATACTAAACACTGAACGAAATATGTGTTAAAACTAAATGAAATTGTGTTAATATCAAACGAATTTGTGTTTGAAATAGAGCTTGAAACAATTTCATTAAAGTTAAACACAAATGTTTTGAAAGTTTAATTTAAAATAAAAGTTTTTGTTTTTAAAACATTGTTTTTAAATGTAAAAATAAATTTAAAAACAAAAATTTTAATATTTAAAACAAATGTTTTAAGCTTGATGTCTTCGATGCCAGTTTTCATTTTTTCTGCGTTTTCGACACGAGATTCGTATTCAGCGACCCCTGGGACCCTCCGAATACCGAATTTCAACTCCACTCAATGAAGTTTGACTTCTAAATATTGAAAAAAATTTATTAGTGATTATTTTATCGTTTATGTTCGTTACTTGCAAAACCAAAATTTCAAAAACTGTCATATTTTTCAGATAGTTATTTTTTTTGTTTTTTCAAAGACATAAGAAAAATTATAAAAAAGGAAGGAGTTGATAGTTGAAATTTAAACACGTTTGTTTTAAATTTTGTTTTGTAGAAACGCAAATGCTTTTAATTTCTATTTTAAAATTTTTTGTTTAATTTTAAAGTATGTTTTTTTTCTCAGTGTAGTATTCATCGTTACAAAAAACATTTTTCTCAAGTTTATTAGTGAGTTGCATTGCATACACACTCGAACACCCCTGTATTAAGGTGCTATTGCAGTGTGTAAAAAATAAAAAATAATTTTTTTTTTTTAGGATATTGTTCTTTAAGGTCTTCAGAATACGTATACAAAATTTAAGAAAAAAATATCAAATAAATAAAAAGATATAACATTCATTATATTCGTATGTCGTTCATTTATTCATATATTATCGCTCAAAGTAGAAAATCTAAACGCGTGTTTCTCGAAACATGTTTTTTTCGAATTGGTTTCTAAAATATCTCGAGTTCTGCTGAATAGATTTCGATGAATCTTGATTCATTGTGATTTTCATAGACTCTGTTAAGCACTCTACCTATAAAAAGCCGAGAAACTTTTATATTTTGTTTTTTACGGCAAAGAATTTCTGCCAGAAAGAGGGATTTTTTGCAAATAGTGCTCAACTACCCTTTACTGATGAATGCACTTTGATTTTTTACTTTCACACGCCTTGAAAATATTGGAGACGAGAAAGCAACTTACAACCTTTTTTAACCACGCCAACTTCAACGACCTCTAGAAAATAAACAACAAATACAAAAACAAAAAAAAAACTTTTTTTATATCTTCAACTTTAACTGTACATTATGTAACTAAATTTGAATTAAATAAGTTAATAATACTATGTAAAAAAAATTAATAAAAAAGTGTAGTTTTTAATGGCTTCACGCTGTAATAGTAACTTAAACAAACTTTTTGAGGCAGTGATTTTTTGAAAGATAATTGTTTTGGTGGTATACAATCATATTTTACCTGCAAGCGAATGTTTATATAGGCTGAAGTATAAATTGAATTATATAGGCCTAAGGCTGCCCTTTGAGAAAACAAAACCATTTTTATAACTTATTAGTGTTAATTTTATTAAAATAGGGTTTTTTTCAAATTAAGTTTTACGTAGTGATCCTTTTGAGCTGACATCTGTAATTTTTTCCTTGCGTTATTTACAAATTAACTTTCAAATTTTTAATTGAAAATTTTAAAAACTTGACTAAGAATTTATTGTAAAACTAATCAAAAATGTCTCCAATGTTTAGACCAAAAGAAAGCCATTCTGCGCCTAGATGGACACCGAGTAGTGCTACTCAATTATGCAATAAAAAAAATCACATGGCTGATTTTTAGGCGCAGCGACGATATAATACTTAAACAATCGTGAAATACGTTAAGTTGCTTAGGCTTTGCACAGCCTTTTTTGGAGTATATTTTGATTTTGGTGTATTGGTTACAGTACATAAAATAAAACTGTTTCGAATTTTTTATGTTTGATAAGATAACAACTTAACCTTAAAAATTAATGTTTATTCTTAATCAATTTAGTGTCATTAAAGCTGATAAATGACATCCTTCAAATGTGAAGACAGAGTTGCATTGAATATTTTATATGCATGTTTTTAACTTTCTAACTTCTACAGTTTTTTGTTCACAGCCTGTTAAATATTTGAATTTTGAAAATATTGCTAACTTTTGAGTCAAATAAATCTAGTGGACACGGGTTTAAAAATTTGAAATGATTCACAATGAATATGTATATTGTTATAACTTTTATAGCAGTTAAGAATATATTCAAGACACACAATATGTTTGGTGAATTTTCAAAAAGTGTGAATGACTGTATCTTTCAAACGAAGCAAATATGGAATTTATAACCACACTGAGGGAAACATGTGTAAAAATTAAATGAACTTGTATTCAATCAAACGAATTCGTTTTTGAAATAGAGCTTGAAACTAATTCATTTAATTTAAACACAAATGTTTTTAAAGTTAAATTCAAAACAAAAGTTTTTGTTTCTAAGCAATATTTTTAAAAACAAATTTGAAACAAAAATTTTAAAATTTAAAACAAATATTTTTAAGCATATTCTAATTTTTAAGTTTTTGGCATCAGATTCATAAGCAGCTACCCTCGAGACTCTCCGAATACCAAATGTTAACTCAATTTGATGAAGTTCGCAATATGTCAAACCAATTCAAAATATGCAAAAGCTGTCATTGTATTCAAAAAGCTATATATACATAGAATAATATGTTTATTTCAATGAAATAGTAAGAGAAAATAAAAAAGGAGTTTATAGATGAAATAATTTATTTTTATATAGTTGAAAAATACACTTGTTTTAAATTCTGTTTTGTAGAAACGCAAAGGTGTTAAATTTTTATTTAAAATGTTTTGTTTAACTTTAAAGTATGTGTTTTTCCCTAGTGTATAAAAGTTATAACAATATACTTTGTCACTTTGTCGTGAAATAATTTCAAATTTTTAAACTCGTGCCACTCGAGACCACAAATTTAGCAATATTTCAAAATTAAAATTTTAGAGGTTGTGATCAATAAACTACATAAATAAGAAGGTTAAAAATGTATATACACTGAGCGAAATATATTTTAAAATTAAACGAAATTGTGTTCATATCAAACGGATCTGTTTTTGAAATAGAGCTTGAAACAATTTAATTAAAGTTAAACACAAACGTTTTATAGTTAAATTTTAAACAAAAGTTTTTAAAACAATGTTTTAAAGTATAAAAACAAATTTGAAACAAACATTTTTATATTTAAAACAAATATTTTAAGCATGATTTTTTCGATGCCATTTTTTTAATTTTTCTGAGATTTCGACATAAGCCCCGTAATCAGCGATCCCTGGGACCCTCCGAATACCAAATTTTAACTCCAGTCGATGAAGTTTGAATTTTAAATATTTCAGAATAGTTTAAATATTGAAATAATTAGTTTCACTTTATCTCATGTTCGATATTTGTAAAAAAATTCGAAAAATTCAAAACTTGACATTGTATGAACAGATCGCTTTTTTTTTGTCATTTCAAAGAAATAATAAGAGAAAAATATAAAAAGGAAAGGAGCTCATAGTTGGAATTTGAACATATTTGTTTAAAATTTTGTAACATAGAAACGCAAATGCGTTAAATTTCTACTTTAAAATTTTTTGTTTAATTTTAAAGTATGCTTTTTTTCTCAGTGTATAAACTCCTAGTTCTATAAATATCACGTTTTTAACAGAAAAACTTTATTTTATATTTTTAATAAATAAAAATAATTTAAACATAAAGATTTATATGCCAGATTAAATGCAAAATATGTGTGATTTGTGATTTTATTCATCATTATATACCTAACAGGAACTGAGACAAAAGTGTTTCCACAAACCAATAAATTGCTTTAGATAGCAAGGCAAATATGGCCGCCATTTTGAAAAAAAAACAGTTTCTTTTAAACACTTCTGAGATGCTTATATATCTTACAAATTGTAATTAAAATATCAACCGTTTTAAAATAATCGAGCAACCAGTGTTGGATAACTTGATTTGGATTGATTCGTATCATATTATCATATTATCACAAAATTCACAAATAATATCACCTAATAAACAAAAAAATAAAATTTCAATAATACAATTATTGAGCCAATATCACAAAATTCGTGTTTAGTTCAAGATTAATAATAAGTAGCTAGATATGTACATAAACCTTATCACAGCCCCACAAACAGCAGTAGGGTAAACTGGGGTACTCTTTTAGTTTGGGCCACATTTGACTTTGACGTTTTCGGGGTGAAGGAAGCGTTATGTTTTAATATTTTACTTGATGAATTTTGAATATTTAGATTTCAGTTATCGTCACGAAATTTGACACTTCTTACACAACGGAATGGAAAGTAACACGTGTTTTTATTTAACTGTTATTTTCTGGTATTGATACCTAAGGACTTTCTGATCGAGTTTCGAAAAAGGTTAAAAGAATTACTTATGTTTTTGAAAATATGAGTGAATTTTAATAAAACTAAACACAAACCAAAAAAAACTTTAAAAATATCAGAGAGCTCATGGGGTATATTTGACATTTTTGAATGGGGCACTTTTGACAGATGTCAATTGTACTCGATGTGACCAATTCATTTAAAAATTAAAATTTTCAATACATTTCATTATGGGTTTTTAAACAGAAATGTTCGAAATTACCAATAAAGAAGCCAATCATGGTGCTTTCGATGAAGATAATTAAAAAGTGGTTTCAGTTATCAGGAAAGAGACTATCATAAGCCGCAGAAAAATAAGGCATAATGTTGGTTGACGAAAAAAGAATGAAAACTAAAGGATATTAGTATTCTTTTAATGCTTACAATTCTGGTCTAATTTTTCCCCAAGTATTCAGCCACTTCACTCTTAATATAATCATTTCCGAAGAGCATCAACATCAGTAGTGTAATTCCCAAAAGCGTTAAAGACACTCATGGTTATCGCTAACTGGCTCTTAACTTTATTACTGTATTAACTTAATGTGTCTCTTCAAATGTCAAGGGTGCCCCGTGGTAGGGGCAAATTTGACAAAACGACTTTTTATAAGAAAAGTTTATAACATAATAATATCCTATTTAGGTTTGAAAATCGCATAATCAACGCTTATAGGGAATTAAAAAGTTTTAGAATCGGTCATCAATTTTTGGAGCAATAACACTTTGAAAAAAAAAGAAACAGTTTCGATAGTATCGTAAGTGTAGACGTAGAATGCCGTTTAAAAGCTCATCCAAGTTATGCGTAAGCATACAAAAGCTAAAGAGTAATAGAACATACTTGCTCAGAAAAATATTGAGTCGCCCAAGTTCTGCGTAAGCAATTTTTCGTTCAGTTTCTCAATTTTCGTTTACTTTTCAAAACTTGAGAGTGAGCGCCCGACACCGAGTATTGCTAAGCAGAAAAGGGTTGCAACCTGCTTAAAAAATAATTTAAATTTTGATTTAAACACTTATGTACCGAAATTTTATTTAAAATCAGTAAAATATATATGTTTTAGACAGGATTAATTTATTAAGCGAGGTTTGTATTGAAATTGACCGCTATTTTGAATCATAAAGCATGAATGAATTTACCAACTTAAAGAAAATATTTTTTGTAATATCTTTTTCGACAAACACAAATTATTTTTTATTTGTCATTTCCTTCGAATCGATTTATATTGAAATCCTTTTTCATGCTTACTTTGTTTTTAATTAAGTATGGAAAAGTGTGTTTTTTAACTTTAATATACTTTTCGTTGACTTCTCTCTGAAACTTTTGTATGCTTACGCATAACTTGCTTAATCCTAAAGTTGTAACCTCTTCTACTTTGTCTCTTTGGTCCGACTGTTTTGTCCATTTTGCACATATTTTTTATTGATCTTCCAAAAATTAACAAAAAAATTAATAACACTCAATTATGGACTACTTATCGAGGCCAAAACAAAGAAAAAGATAAAAGGAAGCATGATTAAATGAGCAAGCAAAAAAAAACAAACAAAATTTCAAATTTTTTCTATCATTTCGTTAAGTTTGATAGGTTGAGTTCATTGACTTAGTTGAAAAGAAGACGAAGCAAATGAACTTTCGGCTCTGCCCGATATATATTTAGTTTGCGAGCTACAGTTACTTTAGCTACTAATTTCAAATTAAAATTAAAATCCCGATTTTTTAAAAAATCATATGGTAACTATATTTCAAGCTGAGCACATGTCCTCTCTATTAGTGCTTCTTAGTGCTTCTATTAGTGATGTATAGTTTGCGAACTACACTGACTAGTGCTAGTGGCATGTGGGATCCAAACTAATTTGCATTAAAACCAAAAATTAACATTTAACGCCATATATTGGGTAAAAGCATAAAACGAAATATGATCCAACGCGTTTTTTTTTCATAAGAGTTAAATTTTTTTTTTTATCAAATATAAAACTTATAACTTATAAAACTTAAAAACGATCTTACGTAATCATAGCGGCTGTGTTGTAGCTGTAAGTGCGTTAAATTTTGCACTAATGGTTTCTTGCTCAAACTTCAGGCATGGCCAGCAACATATTTTTTTCCAAAAAATTTTAAAACGATCACTGTCAGGACATTTTTTCCACACAGAAGGTGGTAGCGGTCGTTATAAAATAAACCTGATTCAGGGTTGTTTAGGATCTGTACGGCCAAAATGTTTAGCTAGAGCCTAGATGAACTACCCTTAAAGTTCGTCCTTTGGTGAGTACTAATTATGCTCAATTCCGATAGTAAAAAAAACGCAGAATTTCTGACACCTTGGGATGAAAACTTAAGAGCCGGAATTTGAAAAAAATTGTTTGAGTCCCTCGCCACCAAAATAGGCTTTATTCTCATTCGCAATCTTCCATTGGATTTTCAAAATTAGTTTCATGAAAAACCCTCAAAATTGCGCAAATATTATCCGATTTTAATGAATGAGAACTTTTCGTTGGAAAAGTGTGGTAAAGACGTATCTTTAAAAATATATTATATATTTCGATTTAAGTCAGCATTTGCTCATTGTTATAATTAAACCGTATAACTTTAATATGTCACTGGACATAAACGGGTAAACAAAAAAAAAATTAACCAACAACTTTTTACCTAATAGGCCCTTTTCCTTAAAATCGGATTATATTTGACAATTTAGAGACATTTTTATGAAAAAGATTCGGAAAATTAGAAATTGTGAATTTTTTTCTCTCGGAAGTAAATATGAATTTTTTTTTTACTGAATCACATGACTTCACTATAAACATAATTCTGCAGAGTTTGGGTTTTAGATGTTTACAAAAATAACTATAAAAAAAGGACGAAAAATGACAATTTAAGAAGAAATTTCTTCGATGATTTGGTGACGTAGGAATGAACCGATTTTCCGCAAATTCAGGCTTTCTTATTTTGTCTAACTTTTAAATTAATTTTTTTCCAAATATTTCAAGTGGCCTTAGACCATGCTAGAAGTTGAAAATATAACTCAAATTGATGTATTGCCAACAGAATCAGAACATAACAAAAATTAAACATAAGTTGTAAGCATGATCGTAATTTAAATTTCACCGGATACCGACTTAAATGTTAGAAGAACTCTTAAAAGACTCTCAAAAACAGTTTCTGTATACAATTTTTTTTTTAGCAGAGAAATCTCCATGGAGCGTTTGGTTCTTCTGAACCCTGTTATGTTTAACGTCCTATGGTCTCCGTGCTTTCACGAGGAGAAGAGCGAAAATTAGAAATTGTGAATTTTTTTCTCTAGTTTTGGAAGTAAATATGAATTTTTTTTTTACTGAATCACATGACTTCACTATAAACATAATTCTGCAGAGTTTGGGTTTTAGATGTTTACAAAAATTTGTATTTTACAAATGTTGTAATCTATTTTTGTATTTGTATTTTAGATGTTTACAAATCGATGTATTGCCAACAGAATCAGAACATAACAAAAATTAAACATATGTTGTAAGCATGATCGTAATTTAAATTTCACCGGATACCGACTTAAACGTTAGAAGAACTCTTAAAAGACTCTCAAAAACAGTTTCTGTATACAATTTTTTTTTTATCAGAGAAATCTCCATGGAGCGTTTGGTTCTTCTGAACCCTGTTATGTTTAACGTCCTATGGTCTCCGTGCTTTCACGAGGAGAAGAGCGACCATGGACGGAAAGATTTGATTTTTGATTTTTATTTTATAATTTCAATCTAAAAAGGCCCGCTGTCTAGGCGAGGCTGCGACCAGTTTAGATAAGCTTAAAACTATCTTTCTTTCTTCGATCGTTTCTACGCCGGTCGGTGGTTTATAAAGGAAAATCCTCAGTTTTTGAGGGCGTTTCCATATTCCAATAAGTGGAAATTCAAATCGATACCAACCAATCAAAATCAATACATAATTGACATTTTATTTACATATATTTAAGAAATGTAAATCATTATGTAAATTTACATATCGTTCTACTTCCCCTTAGTGATACGCGATCACGTACACTTTGCATGATACGCAGTTGCAGCAACCTTACAAGCAGCGCAGTAACTAGGGTAGGTAAATGAACGGCCTTTGCTGACCGTGCAAGCCAATGCCGATGCACCCAAACAGTCACTTGCTTTGTTTTTGTTGTCGCCGACGTTTAAGTCGGAACCACTTGACAATAAAAACAAAGCATTGGTATTGTTTATTTTGGTAGTTTAAGCATATGCGCTTAAATTAGGTCAGTATCAGGGTTTAAATTGCTGTAGTCAAATTAGTAAAAGCATCAAAATATTGCTGTTGCTGTGCTCTCGCATTTGCAAATTTTTAAAGTTTCTCTTTTGCATTTGCTGCATGCTATGAAACAACGAGCAGTTACAGCGGCAGCCAGCGATCGCATTTTACAGCCGTTTCTTCTTTGCTGCTTTATTTCTGTTACATTCACGAAGCAACAGCAGCACCGAACGAAATAATTTTGTAGCCGTCTCGTCGCTGTTGCTGTCAGTTTATAGCATTATCAAGCATTGGCAGCAGCAATAGTAAGAAATGTTTACATGCGGTGCTGCTATGCTATTTTCAGCATTTGACTGCTGCTGTTTGCAGTTGCTGCTGCTTTTTGTTTGCGGTATGTCTGCGCTATATACAGCTATCAGTAGCTGCTGCTTGTGGTCGCTGCTGCTTTTGTTTGTTTTTTAATCAGAAGCGGCAGTGAGTGTTCGGATTTTGCAGTCTTTATGCGTCATTTGTTAAGCTCGTGTTATTTTGAAGGATACCGTTCTCGTTAATTAATTAATTAATTGATTAAAAAATTAATTGCAATTGATTTAAATTAACTTTTTTAAAATAAAGGTAATGATTGAATGCAATTGATATTAATTGCAATGAAATCAGTTGCAATTGATATTAATTGCAATTAAATCAATTGAAATTAATTTTTTAATCAATTAATTAACGAGAACGGTATCCTTCAAAATAACACGAGCTTAACAAATGACGCATAAAGACTGCAAAATCCGAACACTCACTGCCGCTTATTGCCGCTTATTGGAAATGTATTGAGCTCTTCTTTCAATTGATATATCGTATGATGTGGTTTAACCAAAACTTAGTGCCACAATTATATAAAACGTGAGAAATCGATATTCAAAAGCTTCCTTCAGCTTAATAACACTGGTCGGCATCAAAACAGGAGCAAAACAATGTATATGCGGAATTGATACATATCGTCGCCCTTAATCTAAATATGTAATCAGAATTTATCTAACACGTCTAGTTTTGATGCTACATGCAATTTTTGTTTTCATTAAAATTGCTTATATTTCGATACTAACAGCGGTATTTGTGAACTTTGGTGAGACGTATTTCACTGTGTTCTATATTTATCTCTGTGTAAGAAAATCAAAGCAATCTTTTATTTACCGTAAACTTACTAGGATGCGCGAGCGCAGTGATTGTAAGCTATCTAAGTAAGCTATCGACGCATGTAAAAAGTTATAAAAACGACAGAGTTATTTCGTAGTTTTCATTGATTTTTTTGGTAAGTGAAATTTCTTTTCTTATTCTTATTGAATTATTTAATAATGCTATAAAAATTAAATAGCGTTTATTGAATATAAGATTTAAGAATACCTCTTGTTTTAATTGTTTTAGGTTCAAGAGAATGTCACGTTTATGTAAAAATTCCCCAAACAATTTTTGCTATATATGTGGTGATTTTGTGGTTGCGGTGATATAAAAATTGCTTATCTTAATTATTTTGGTTTTGAAATAGACGAAATGTAAGGTTTTTGTACGTTTTTCATAATAAATACGTATTTAATATGTCAATATCAGAGTTTTATTAAAATAAGAAAATCTTAAAAACTAGACGTGATAGAATCAATCTGTAAACAGCTTTAGATTCAGCACTTTATAGTCTATTAAAATCACAGTACCTGGGCGACCGAGCTCCGCTCAGATTCCTGCCGTATATTCAAATGTTATACGGTTTTTAATGTATCGGAAATGCCAACTTTATCTTAGAAACAACATATAAGATCATATTTTTCAATTAACTTTAAATGCATTTTTATTTTATGAAACTTCGTTTTTCAACTAAAAGAATTTTGTTTTGGTTTAATATTTCTTTTATATTTGGTTTAATTATTTTGATAATTTACTTATGGTGAACTTATGCCGGCCATTCCAAGCCTAAGTAAATTTTTTTTTTTTCCAAAATTAACCTCACGCTCCTTTTCCACTTACAAGAATAGAAGTTATTTTTTTATGTCGCAATTTTTTCTAAAAATATGGAGATAGTAATTTTTGATCAAAGTAAAAATCTTGAAAATGGAGTCATTTTCAATAAATCATACCTCTGTCATTTGTTACCCCTATTTTTGTAAATGAAGTATCGTTAGAAAGCAATTGAAAAGTGATTATTAATAAAAATAAAATACTTTTGGAATTTTTTTGCTAGAGTTGCCTACTTTGTCAAAAAAAAAAGTAAACTGTTCATATCTCAAAAAATGCATTTTCGTTTTTTTTTTACGTAGAATTACGTCTTACAGCGCGGTTTGTATGCAGTCTTTTTAACAAATTTTTTGAAGGTCATACCTACGCCTATAATATTCATCGTTCAAACATAATATTTATACTAAAGTATCAGATATATCCTGCGCTAAGCGAATATCTAATTTTGGATTTTGTTACTTTTATATTAAAGTCACAAAATAGCAAAAGCTTATAAGAATAATCTTGATTTTTATATAAGAAAATCAATCATTAGCTGCTTGCATGTTGTGTCTGCTGCTTTCTTTGTTTTTGTTTTTGCTTGTCTTGGTTTTGTTTTGAACGAACTGATTCGCAGCATTGGTGCTCTGCTCCACGTTAAGAGGGTGTTCTAAGTTAAGAGGGTGTTCCGATTAGATTTAACACTTATGAAAAAAACTATTGGCATTATTTTTCGTTGTATGCTATTACCCTATAGATGTCGTTTTCACTATTCACTTAATATGATCTTTGCATCTAAAATAGCAACGGGTTGTTATTGAGTTGGGTAGAAATCAGCAGAGTCGTGGCTCACTCGGTTGAGCTGTTGTGGTGTTAATATTAAGAATCAAAGAAGCGTGGTTTGATTCTCAGCATGGTTGATAAGTATATTTTTTTTAATTTTTTATTATTATAATCTTATTTTATTAATTATTTAATGTAACAATTGCATAGTGCAATATTTTTATTTTTTGTCACATCCTGTTTCTTGCGATAGCATGAACAAAATGGAAGCAAAATACAGCTTTTATTAGTCTTTAAGTTATTTTGTATTCAATTTTTAACCTAAGTTACCATAATTCAAATTGTATTCCCAAAAAATCCCAATTTACGTACAGCTTTGACTCAAAATATGTCTAGTATTTTTAATCGTACCAATTCTAAAAAAAAGGATTAACATATGTATTAGTTCAATGTATTGTTTAAAAATTACTCTAAGATTTTTAACCGTAAAGTTGTTGTACTATGTGGTCTGTTCACACCTTAAGATATTTACAAAATGTGAATTTGTCACTTCATCCTCCCCAGACGGCATATTGAAAAATGTTAAAACTTTTTGTTTTGTTTTAAGACCGATTAAAAAATTCTTAGAGTAAATTTGATCTTAATTTATTTCGAATTTTTATAAGGCATTTTAAATTTTGTAAACTTACTGCAAATAAAAAAGAAGGAACTAAAAATTTTGTTCAAGCTTTTTACAGTTTTATGGTCCAAGATTCCTTTATTATATACAAAATAATTATTTGACTTAATAAGAAAAACATTTTTGCTCCAGATTTTATAACAATATATCAAACGGTATAGAAGTTATGAACGATTAAGTGAAATGTATATCAGAAAAAATTGAAATTACGAAAAGCATAACATTTGGCCATTATATTTTATTATGGTGGAAACTTAATTTGTTTCTTAAAATTACAAAAAAATGCACTTTTAGAGATGTGAGCAAATTAGATTTTTTTTTTTCAAAACGTAGGAAACTCTAGCATAATAATAAAAAAAATAAATGAAAAATATAACAAATTCACCAAATCACTGTTTGGTGAAGCTTAAAAAATAAAAGCAAAAAACTTATTGAGCACGGCGGGATTCGAACTCACAACCTTCATATTATTGGACAGAAGCTCTATCCTCTGAGCTATCACCGCTATAACAAAATAAGCAAACTTAATATAACATATTCGGCAAAAAAATTAACTTATTTATTAAATGCGTGAAAACTCGGAAAAACAGCTTTTCCCAGAGATGAGACCTAGCTGGATCGATTTTTCAGCCCGCTCTTCATCTATATTGTAAATTTCATCGAAATCGTTAGTGCCGTTTTCGAGAACGCAATTGCAAATATATATACAAATATTGCTCGTTTAATAGAATAAGATATGAAAGTTCTTGCTCCCGACTTTTTTTTCATTTTTGCCGACCAGTGTAATTATTTAATTGTCATAATTACTGTTCGATTTTGGCAAATATTTCGATTTCTGGTAACCAGTTTTTAGTAGAATGTACGTCGTATAGCGCACCAGTACAAAATTAATGATTTTCGAATATATCGCACACTAAATACAAAATAGTCACAACTCAAAATTTTTTAACTGTGACTTTTTGTTATAAATCAATTCACAAAACACATATCTTACTATCTTTTTCATTATTTTCTTCATTAACCAGAAGAATGAAGTTTGTGTGTTTAAATGAAAATTGCTTTTCTTCTGCAGTTTCAACCAAAGAGTGTTATTTTTCGCTTCTCTTGAAGTGTTATGTTTTTTGAGTTGTGACTGTTTTGTATTTAGTGTGCGATATATTTTTTTAAACCCCTTTAAAAACGTAGTTTTCATAGTACTGTGTTTTGATTAACCCATTTGCTCCCACTGTACTCGCTTGGGTACAGAACAATGTTTTAGTTATTTGCACTGCTGTTTTACTGTTTGCGCATTTTTCCGTTGAACTTCTGTTTGTATGTATTCTTTGACACATTGCTTACATACTTGTTGCTGCTTTTATGAAAAAAAAACGGATAACGGTATTGCGATCGCGTTTTTATATTTTTATTTATATTTATTATTTATATTCTTTTGTATAGCTTTAATCGTCATTGATAAAAAAAGTGAAAACATTTATATTTTCGGTTTTAAAATGGCTTGGGTCTAAATGGGTTAAACCACACCATACGAAACACAAAAAAAAAGAAGAGCCCAATACTTTTCCCATAAGCTTAAATGCATGAAAATATTATTTAAATTAAGCCCCGAAACCCCCCTTTGGTTCCGCTAATGCATGGGACAATATTAAGTTTAAAAATAAACAGGTGATACCTGTCTTAAACTGCATTTTCAAAATTGTTGGTTACATTTAATTTATATTTAGTTAAAAATTAAAAGTTATTGTTACACATACCTGTTTCCTAGAATTACGAATAGTTAGCTCAGAGAGTAATAACAACTCTTGTTTGTTAATTTTATTTTTAACAGCAAAAAACATTTGAGCAGCTCGTTTGTTCAAAACCCTTTCCTCAAATTGCTCATCGGTTTCATTCTCCATTTGTTCATCAGACGCATTCTAAAATAAAAATATTTTTATAAAAATGTTTTTAAGCGTGTTTTATTGCGAACAAAACAGTTTATAAATAAAGAACTTTTTAAGCGTAAAAATCTGTGAATTCGAATTAAATTACCGTTTTTAACATAATGCAGTGTTGGAGGTATGTCAGGACTAGGGAGAGCTTGTGTATAATAAAGGCGCACACGCCTTTATAATCAGTCACAAGGCTTTTGGTCATACAAGCCACAAAGGCTAAATTTTTAAATAAAGCACGGTTCACTTAAAATCTGGACGCAATAAATTGATTATAACTTCTAACGAAAATATTTACGAAAAAAATTATTGCACTGTTTTAAAAGTTGAACATGTTTTATTTAGGGCATTAAAAAAACATTCAAGATTTGTTATTATAGACAAAATTTTGCAGGTTTGTTTTGATAGACGCCATTGCAATTTGCACATCATTTCTTATCACTTTTGCAGCAAACTGATTCCACTTAATAATAATTTCTTTGTAATTTTTCATTGAATGAGTACTCCTCTTAAGTTTTGCCTTCACATTTGCCCAGTATTTTTCGATGGGTCGAAATTGGGGACAATTCAGTGGATTGATTTCTTTTGATACAAATGATACCTTGTTTCTTTCATACCATTGCATCACTTCCCTGAGGCGAAGTCTGGCCAAAACAAGGGGGGTAAAGTATGATGTCTTATAAATAGCATAAGATGTTTTTCCAGACATTCTTTTTGATATCGCGATGACGACATTGTTGAATTCGTAACAAAAACACGACTTTTCAACCCATAACTACATATTGCCTGCCAAATCATTACCTTTTAGCATATTTGTCCAGCATGGTGTACTTTTATTTTGTGACTGCAACGTCGCCTTGTTTTTTTGCAGTGTAACATTTTTGACCAGGTAACTGCTTTACATCAAGTTTGACGTACGTTTATCGCCCATTATAGCACAATTTTAAAATTTTGTTAAATAACTGTTTAGTCGACGTGCTCTCTGCTTACCAACTTTATTTTGCTTTTCGGACTGTTTAAGGTATTTTATTGCATGGTACGTCTTATACCCTGCCCTTAACCGTATTCACTTTGCAGTGCTCTTGCTCTTATTGTATTTTTTTGCCCAACAAGCATCAGAAAGTCCTGGATTAATTTCGATTGATGTTACAGTTTTTTTCTGGTAGATTTGTTTCTTGTTCCAAATTTTCCACATTATATTTTTGCTCTTTCAAGGTCATTGAATCGTTTTAAAGCACAACATACCGTTGATTTTGCCATTTTCAATTTTTTTGCAATTTTCGAACCGGACCATGAGGGATTTGTGCGATACGTGTGCAAAATCGTCCAACGTTGTTGAAGTTCCATCGCGAACTGAGCAGCGACCAGACTTCGTACGAAACAATATTTTATCTGCAATAACGGTGCATTCATTAGGAGTGCATATATGCAAGAATCATATAAAACAAACAAAAACAACATGAGTTACAACTGCAAACGTGCGTCCAGATTTAAAGTGAACAATGCTTTAAGAGATTAATTTGATTTGGACTATTCGCCTGTTCATTCAAAAACTTCGTCTTTATTTCTTAAAAATTGAAGGTTTATATATAATTTTTCCAAGTATTTTTCTTAACATTATTTTATCCTTATTTCCATAACTCCTTCTGTTTTAATTTTTCAAATTAATAACCAATCAAATGTTTGTTATAAAAATGTTTCCAGATAGCAACAACAAAAATTAGTGCACTGGAATTACGGCCTTGACTTACACCTCGTTCTTGCTGTGCTTGTTGTTTTTCTTTATGCACTGTTTGAGAAACATAATACGCGTTGTCGCGCTTATGCTTGTGTGGTACAAGTGTAAGGGGTGACAAGTGCATTGAATAAGAATTTGATATTTTAGCTATTGAAATTTTGAAATTGTTTTCTTTGAAATTGAATGGAAAATTTCGGGATTATTACTATGCGTAAAGATATTGATTTTATTGTTTTAATGTTGTTGGTTTAGCGATTATGGAAAATAGTGACTCTATGAGTACACTACACCCTTACCCTTAAGTGAAAATTTACGTGTGAAAGATACATTTTTATGATGGTGAAGTTTAGGAAATATATCATACATTTTAATTTTAACAATAAAATATTATATGGGCATATCCATCGCTGCGAACGCGACATTCGTTCGCCTTTGAGGAGCAAAAAAATAAAGAAAACTCAAAACAAATTTTCTTTTTTTTTTTCAAGTTTTCGATAGCATTTTATTAGCACTATATTTAGAACAAAGTTAGGTTCTCTTGATTTTATCTTTCTCAAAATATTAGCAATTAACATGGCATCGCAAACGCGACAAAAAATGGAACTCGTTTTCGACTGCATCTAGAAAAATGCAGATATCTGCGAAACGCAACATAATATTTTAAGCGGTGAATTGTAAATTAAAACAGATTAATGTGGCTTTCAAGAAATAGTTGTCATTTTGACATATTTTCATTCGCTTTTTTTATTGAGCTTAAGCCTGATGGCGAACGTGACATCTAGCACGCGACATATTCCATCACGTTTGTAATAAGAATTAATTAAAGTAATTTCAGCTAAATATTGCATTACCTACCAAAAACATGGTAAATATTATTTGTGAGTTTTATATAAGTAGTTACTAATATTAATATTAATAAAAAAACAAAAAAATACATATGAGGCTAGTGAGAAAAATTATGATATATTATTGTAACCGCACTCGTACTACGCATGCGGTTATTTACATAATGATGACGTTTTTTACGCCCATAAGGAGGCGTGGCAGAAAAGTGCATACATTATCCTGCAGTATCACCATCTAAGTTGATTTAATCATAACCGTCCCTGTTTTTGTATGTCCCCTTATCTGTTGACATGTAAAAATAAAGAACATGTTCGAAGCCAAATAGGATTAAAACCACGTATACCTCCCATATAAATTGACGTTCTTATAATGGAACATTTCTTAAAAATCTATTAAAAAATCAATCTAATGACTTGAGAATTATCCCGTGAGCTTTAATTTGAACTATTAACACTTTGTTAAAAATTTAGTAAAATCGAATGAAACCTTTCCATACTTCTCATACAGTGTATTTAAAAAAACTACGCATGATTGCGACCGCGACACAATTCGATAATCAATATTAAATCTTTAGTATGATTTTTACCTGCAGTAACTTTTATTTATAGTGAGGCGACCAAATTTGATTTAAGGTACTATTACAGTGTGTAAAAAATGAAAAATAATTTTTGTTTTTTGACGTAGAATTACGTCTTACAGCGCGGTTTGTATGGGGTAATTTTAACAGATTTTTTGAAGGTCATGCAACGTTTTTGGCGAATACTTTATGGTATACCTACAGCCTTTAATACTTATCGTTCAAAGATAATATATATACTTAAATATCAGATATATCCTACGCTGAATGAATATCTAATTTTGGATTTTGTCACTATTATATGAAAACCAGAAAATAGTAAAATATAAGAAGAAAAATGCATGTTTTTATAAAAGAAAATCAATCATCAGCTGCTTAAAATGTACTTGCTGTGCCTGCTGCTTTCTTTGTTTTTGTTTCGTTGTTTATGGTTGTATTGTTTTAATTTTGCACGAACTGATTGGTTCGTATTCAGCTTCAGAATGATTCTATGGCCAATCGGATGGAGTGGGATTATATGAGGTCACAGGCGGGTCATTCGTACATTGATGGGTTCCATGGAACATTTGGACCAAAATGGATGATTCTATAGCCAATCGGATGCAGTGGGATTATCTGAGGTCACAGGCGGGTCATTGGTATTTTGATGGGTTCCATAGAACATTTGGACCAAAATGGATGATTCTATAGCCAATCGGATGCAGTGGGATTATCTGAGGTCAACGATGGGTAATTGGTACTATGATGGGTGCCATGGAACATTTAGACCAAAATGGAAGATTCTATGGCCTATCGGATGCAGTGGAATTATCTGAGGTCACAGGTGGGTCATTGGTACTTTGACGGGTTCCATGGAACATTTGGACCAAAATGGATGATTCTATGACCAATCGGATGCAGTGGGATTATCTGAGGTCACTGGTGGGTCATTGGCACTTTTATGGGTTCCATGGAACATTTGGACCAAAATGTATGATTCTATGGCCAATCGGATGCAGTGGGATTATCTGAGGTCACCTTGTCATTGGTACTATGATGGGTTCCATGGAACATTTGGACCAAAATGGATGATTCTATGACCAATCGGATGCAGTGGGATTATCTGAGGTCACTGGTGGGTATTGGCACTTTTATGGGTTCCATGGAACATTTGGACCAAAATGTATGATTCTATGGCCAATCGGATGCAGTGGGATTATCTGAGGTCACCGATGGGTCATTGGTACTATGATGGGTGCCATGGAACATTTAGACCAAAATGGAAGATTCTATGGCTTATCGGATGCAGTGGAATTATCTGAGGTCAAAGGTGGGTCATTGGTACTTTGATGGGTTCCATGGAACATTTGGACCAAAATGGATGATTCTATGACCAATTGGATGCAGTGGGATTATCTGAGGTCACAGGTGGGTCATTGGCACTTTTATGGGTTCCATGGAACATTTGGACCAAAATGGATGATTCGATGGCCAATCGGATGCAGTGGGATTATCTGAGGTCACAGGTGGGTCATTGGCACATTTATGGGTTCCATGGAACATTTGGACCAAAATGGATGATTCTATGGCCAATCGGATGCAGTGGATAATAGGAGGTCACCGATGCGTCATTGGTACTATGATGGGTTCCATGGAACATTTGGACCAAAATGGATGATTCTATGGCCAATCGGATGCAGTGGGATTATCTGAGGTCACAGGTGGGTCATTGGCACATTTATGGGTTCCATGGAACATTTGGACCAAAATAGATGATTCTATGGCCAATCGGATGCAGTGGGATTATCTGAGGTCACAGGCGGGTCATTGGTACTTTGATGGGTTCCATGGAACATTTGGACCAAAATGGATGATTCTATGGCCAATCGGATGCAGTGGGATTCTCTGAGGTCACAGGTGGGTCATTGCCACATTTATGGGTTCTATGGAACATTTGGACCAAAATGGATGATTCTATGGCCAATCGGATGCAGTGGGATTATCTGAGGTCACCGATGCGTCATTGGTACTATGATGGGTTCCATGGAACATTTGGACCAAAATGGATGATTCTTTGGCCAATCGGATGCAGTGCGATTATCTGAGGTCCCAGGTGGGTCATTGGTACTTTCACGTGAATACGAACTTCACATGTAGTTCGTGAATAAAATACACGTGTAGTTGAGGTTCGTGTTACCACTTTATTTTTTTAAAAACACGTGAACACGTGCTTACGTGAATTTGGAAGTTCTAGTTCGTATTGGTAGCATTGTAAGCATTGGTTCGCATTGTTCTTATGTATGCACTACTGTTCTAGTTTACGAAGTGCTTTATTTTGAAACCAGAGGTCATGAACCTCTTTTCAACTCAGTCAATGAACTCAAACTGTTAAATTTAACGAAATGAATCTGTGGTCCGGTTGGATTTAACTCTTATGAAAAAAAACGAGTTAGATCATATTTCGTTTTATGCTTTTACCCAATATATGGCGTTAAATGTTAATTTTTGGTTTTAATGAAAATTAGTTTGGATCCCACATGCCACTAGCACTAGCCAGTGTAGTTCGCAAACTATACATCGAACAGAGACGAAAGTGTAGCTCGCAAACTAAATATCGGACAGTGACGAGAGAAGCACTAATAGAGAGGACATGTGCTCAGCTTGAAATATAGTTACCATATGATTTTTTAAAAAATCGGGATTTTAATTTTAATTTGAAATTAGTAGCTAAAGTAACTGTAGCTCGCAAACTAAATATATATCGGGCAGAGCCGAAAGTTCATTTGCTTCGCCTTCTTTTCAACTAAGTCAGTGAACTCAACCTATCAAACTTAACGAAATGATAGAAAAAATTTGAAATTTTGTTTGTTTTTTTTTGCTTGCTCATTTAATCATGCTTCCTTTTATCTTTTTCTTTGTTTTGGCCTCGATAAGTAGTCCATAATTGAGTGTTATTAATTTTTTGTTAATTTTTGGAAGATCAATAAAAAATATGTGCAAAATGGACAAAACAGTCGGACCAAAGAGACAAAGTAGAAGAGGTTACAACTTTAGGATTAAGCAAGTTATGCGTAAGCATACAAAAGTTTCAGAGAGAAGTCAACGAAAAGTATATTAAAGTTAAAAAACACACTTTTCCATACTTAATTAAAAACAAAGTAAGCATGAAAAAAGATTTCAATATAAATCGATTCGAACGAAATGACAAATAAAAAATAATTTGTGTTTGTCGAAAAAGATATTACAAAAAATATTTTCTTTAAGTTGGTAAATTCATTCATGCTTTATGATTCAAAATAGCGGTCAATTTCAATACAAACCTCGCTTAATAAATTAATCCTGTCCAAAACATATATTTTTTACTGATTTTTAATAAAATTTCGGTACATAAGTGTTTAAATCAAAATTTAAATTATTTTTTAAGCAGGTTGCAACCCTTTTCTGCTTAGCAATACTCGGTGTCGGGCG
Source organism: Tetanocera ferruginea (assembly GCA_958299015.1). NCBI lineage: Eukaryota > Metazoa > Arthropoda > Insecta > Diptera > Sciomyzidae > Tetanocera > Tetanocera ferruginea. Next base: position 61,748,656 of record OY282642.1, read on the forward strand.
CTCACTCTCAAGTTTTGAAAAGTAAACGAAAATTGAGAAACTGAACGAAAAATTGCTTACGCAGAACTTGGGCGACTCAAAATTTTTCTGAGCAAGTATGTTCTATTACTCTTTAGCTTTTGTATGCTTACGCATAACTTGGATGAGCTTTTAAACGGAATTCTACGTCTACACTTACGATACTATCGAAACTGTTTCTTTTTTTTTAGAATCTGGTTCTTTAAGGTCTTAAGAATACGTATATGATTTTAGAAAAAAATATCAAATAACAAAAAAGATATAACATATATTATATTCGTATGTCACGCATTTATTCATATATTATCGTTCATAGAAGAAAATCTAATCGCGTTTTTCTCGAAACAAGTTTATTCGAATTGGTTTCTAAGATATCTCGAGTTCTGCTTGATCGATTTCGATGAATCTTGATTTATTGTGATCTTCATAGACTCTCTTAAGCACTCTACCTATAAAAAACTTAAAAACTTTTATATTTTGTTTTTTGCGACTAAGAATTTTTGCCAAAAAGAGGGGTTTTTTGTAAATTTGTTTTTCAACGCATGCCATTTGTTTTGTTTTTTATTTTTTAATATTTGCGTAGGTAGAGTGCTCAATTACAACCCTTTATTGAAGAATGCACTTTGATTTTTTTTATTTTCCGACGCCTTGAAAATGCTGGAGACGAGAAACCAACTAACAACCTTTTTTTAAACACGCCAACTTCAACGACCTCTGGAAAATAAACAACAAATACAAATACAAAAAACAACATTTTTTTTATATCTTCAACTTTAACTGCACATAATGTAAATAAAGTTTAATTAAATAATTTAATAATACTATGTAAAAAAAATTAATAAAAAAGGTGTTGTTTTTAATAGCTCCACACTGTTATAGTACCTTAAGTTACGATTTTCAGACACTTGCTTAGAACGGTCACGAAGTTCTGATAACAAATGTTGATTTATATACAAGAACGCGACATTCGAATAGTAATAGCAATATAAAAATGTACCTTTAATCGAGCTTTGTTTGGTATGTTTTTATTTTTGATTGTTTATTTGTAGTTTATAGATGGATTTTATAAGAAGAGTGCAAACATAACGTTAATAAATAAACGAAAAATACTAAACGAAACGATATAAACGAAAAAGTCCTTAAAAGCAAGAAAAACATATTTCTCAGATATCAGGCTTATTTTCTCAGAATAAAAACTGAAATAAGTTGTAAATGCAGTAAATTCTAAAAATTCACGCATTTTTTATATAATAACAAAAAAAACAATTTGTTTATTTAACTTTTTTTCGGTCCCGCTAGACCATTCTGTGGAAATGCCCATGTATGAATTTAATTATAAATATTTTTTCTTAAATTAAAATTAGTTAAATTATATGCTAACTTAACTTTTAATTGACTTTTATTTTTTAGCTGTTCTAAATATATTTTTATATACTTGTAACTAAAGTTTATACAAAATGTATTAAAATGATGTTTCTGTGCAAAGACTTAAAATATATGAATGCATATGAATGTACAGTGTCGGACAAAACATATTGGACTGAACATCTGCTTATATTCTTTTTCAAAAATTCTTTAAAAGCAAAGATCGAACTCATCTAAAAACAATTGTAAAAGAAAAAATTAAGTTTATAGTTCACAAAACAAACAAAATATATTTATTTTCTTCATGTTTTTTAAATAAAAAAAAATTAATGAAACAATATGTCAAAAACTCACGCGACAAAACATATTGGACTATTATTAAAATTCAATATTTTGTAGCATAGCCCCTGTTTTTAATAACATCTCTACATCTTCTTGGCATGGACGTAATAAGGTTATCCATGATGTTTTGAGGAACAGCTGACCAAGCGTCTTTTATTGCTTCAAATAATTTATTTTTGTCTCCATGTACACTAGACCGTATCACCTTGTATGGCAGAAAAATATACATATTTTGACCCCGCCTCAATCGTTAGATTTTTGAAAGACATTTTCGAAAAAAATATTTTTTTTTTTTTTAAAGTGGTCCCTATGGTGCTATTTTGGTTTTTTCGTTATATCTTGGGTGTTTCTTGTTCGATCCGGAAGATTTTATATCTGTGTGTTTGTTGGTGTTATCCAAATATTTCCTTATGTTTTTTTACCTCAAATGTTTTTTTTTCTGCTGATTACACAATCGATCTTCGTTCCTACCATATTATTCTGCTCCAAAAAGTCAAAAAAATTGAAGCTTTGAAAAAATCATTATTACCATGGGAAGAAGTGAAATAGAAAAAATGGATTTTAGGAGCACTTCCAACCTATTTTGCAAAGAATAACACTTTGGATCATAAACAATTTTTTTTTTATTTTCGAAATCGGAAATTCGGATTTAAGATTTAAGAATTCGTATTTAATGTGGCTGTAGCGGTCACTTCATATCAAAAAGTAAATCGGTATTTTTCAGTGATCAATAAAATCGAGCTTTAGTTCGCATGGAACGTGCAAAAATACTTAATTTAAACAAAATACATTTCCGTTAGCGCGACTTTGACAGAACAAAATTACCAACAAAACGAAAAGTGGTTGTTTCTTCAGCATAATTAAAAAGTCAAACGTAGTGCATTCATAGAAAATATATACGACGATGTTTCAAGATTGTGGCATGGCGCAAAAATACCAATAGTGTCGAGAACCCACAATCGAAGCCAAATTCGGCAATTTCGTGGTCCCAACCACCAACCCCACATCAACTATAGCAGCACAACTTAGACTGAAATGATCGACTGGTCAAGAGTTCAGATCACTGAGCTGCCATGTCTCCAGTTTTACAAGCAAGACCAACTGTCTGATCTACAGTATTCAGACGAAATCATTCAAATTCCAGGTGAGCACCACAGAAAACATTAGTTAAATAATTGAATGATGTAATGTTAATGTCATAATTTAATCCGTTTGTATCACGTTTTATTTTCGACTGATTATCTTTGCCACTCGCAAACACGGAGCGTTTCGTTCAAATAGTACATAAGTCGGCCACAGCAGTCACTGACGAAAATCGATTGGGGCACATTTTCGCGAAACTTGACAGTTGCGAGCGTTACAGCCACCTTGAATCCCGAAAAGATTTCGAAAATTCAAAAAAATTTTATTATGATCCAAAGTGTTATTCTTTGCAAAATAGGTCGGAAGTGCTTCTAAAATCCATTTTTTCGATTTCACTTCTTCCCATGGTTATAATGATTTTTTCAAAGCTTTAATTTGTTGGACTTTTTGGAGCAGGATAATATGGTAGGAACGAAGATCGATTGTGTAATCAGTAGAAAAAAAAACATTTAAGGTAAAAAAACATGAGAAAATATTTGGATAACACCAACAAACACACAGATATAAAATCTTGCGGATCGAACAAGAAACACCGCAGATATAACGATAAAACCAAAATAGCACCATAGGGACCACTTTAAAAAAAAAAAAAATATTTTTTTCGAAAATGTCTTTCAAATTTCTAACGATTGAGGCGGGGTCAAAAATAGGTTAGTTTTGGTGATACGCTCTAATGTACACCCTTTCTATTTATTTTCCTATTCACAATTTCCCACAAGTTCTCAATCGGGTTGAGATCTGGGGATTGTGCTGGCTACTTCATGACGTCGATACCTTCCTCCACAAACCAGTCTTTTACATACTTGGACGAGTGTTTTGGGTCGTTGTCTTGTTGGAACTGCCAAGACAGTGGCATATTCCATTCTGCATAGGGAAGCATCACATTTTGGAGTATATCTTTGTACATGAACCTATCCATTATTCCGTCGATTTTGTGCAAGGGTCCTAAGCTTTTACCAGAAAAGCAACCCCACACCATTACACATCCACCACCATGCTTAACAGTACATTTACAATATCGTGGATCTAAACGTTTGTTCTTTGGTCTGCGAACTCTCTTCATTCCATCTGAATCTTTCAAATTAAATTTGGATTCATCCGAAAATAAAACAGTATTCCACTTCTGCACTGTCCAATCCAAATGATCTTGCGCGAACTTTATGCGGCACTTTCGATTTTTCTCCGATATAAAAGGCTTTTTCGCCGCACGAAAACTTTTAAGTGCAGCTGCGCAAGCTCTTCTTTGCACTGTTCTTGCGCTTATCTGGAAATTAAGGGTCTCCAAAACACGTGGAGCAGATTTATCAGGATACTTTTTAAATTCCCTGACTATTCTGGTATCTTCCTTGTGTGTTGTGCATCTTGGACGCCCTCCACTGTGAACCGTTTCAACACTTCCCGAAGCATTATATTTTTTTATTATAAAACTTACACAAGATTTCGGCATATAATATTTCTTAGAAACATCTTTTTGGGATAAACCGTTTCCAAAGTCTCTTAAAATTAGATTTTTGAACTGAGCATTGTACTTTGTTCTTGCCATTTTCGATAATTTTAAAAAAATATGTAAACGATTCTTAATTTTCACCGTCGCGCTATAAAAACATTGTGATAATGAAAAATATTTGAATTTTGGACAAGAATAACTGTAAATGCACTCACTCTCATCAATTAATGGATGCACTCTCTTTTATCAAAAGATAACGGTTATATTTGACTATTTATTCAACAACAAAGTGATGAGTCCAATATGTTTTGTCGCGTGAGTTTTGGATATGGTTAAAGTATGATCATGAAATAATATGCGCTCTCAAAAAAAAAAAAAAATGTAATTCTTTAGTTAATGAGAAACTATGTACTATCTTCTTCTATGTATTTGAGATGGATACAACACATATTTAAAGAGAATAACAAATAACAATACAGAGCGCATGCAGTCCAATATGTTTTGTCCGACACTGTATATATATAAAAAAAATAAAAAAAAATATTTGAAAAATAAGAAAATAATTATATAATTTTAGTTTTTAAATCTAAATTGCTTAAATTTTAAATTATATAATTTATATTTTTATAAACTTTTTTTTAGCATTTTATTGTGAAAGTTTTATTATTTATATCTATAATAGAGTTTACTCCTATCTACTTACTATTTTACAAGGTTACAAGGTCCGAGGTATGAACTTTGAGACTTCTTTCTACTTTTTAATTTTACTAGTACAAGATCTCCTTCGTGGAAGTCAGATATATTTACATTTTTTTCATAATATAATTTTGGTTTGTTTTTGACTATTTCGACCATTTTTTTCATTTTCCTATTGTCTTTTATCACATCACCTGGAATAGTTGGTAGTTTACCGAATACTAATTCATATGGAGAATAAAAAGTATCTACATGTGGAATTGCAATAGTTATATGCAAATGTATTGTACGGAATCCATTTATCTTATTCATTATCATCTGCGAAGATGCTCGTTAAGTACCTTGTGGTTTCTTTCGAGTGCTCCTATCGTTTCGTACTGATAAGTTGCTGAGAAAAATTTGTTCAACATAGAATCTGAGTTTATTAGAGTTTTGAAATTTCGAGGGGGACCCCTTAAGGTTTGTCGTATTCCGCGCACAAAAAAATGACCTCCCTTCCTTCATTAGTTTTTTCCTCTTGACTGGTCCGTTTTCGCAAAAAATTTGTCGGCGTTAGTGAGTAAATTTTTACTAGTAAATGGTGGTTATTAAATGTATGCACTTTATATGAAAATGCGTACAATTATTCAATTTTCCAGCATAAGCTTTTCCACAATGTGTTTGATTATGTCATCATCCACGAACAAATCCAACAATTGCATAGGCGAGCACGAGCTTGGATACAGAGTTGAACACATATAACACAAAAACAATATCGAAAGAGCTCGAACACTAACAATACTTCTCTGACATATTCTTCATTGCAATTTCCGACACGTTCGTGTCCGATAAACTTGCAGGCTACGTTTCCGTCTCTTCGTCAACTTCATTTGTAGCGCCTTCGTTGGCTGCGGTACCACATATGTCGGTTGGTTGGATGGTTTTCTGTTGGAAGTGTGGGAAACGTAACAAGCTGACATTTGAATGTTGCGATCGGGATTCGGAAAACACTCAGGGATTCCGGCAGAGACGAGGATTATCGGGATCCCTTAAACAAAACGCTCCTCGTTCTCAACGCAACCATTAGGGTTTGAGCGAAGCCGCATCTTCGCTAAAGTGGCTCTGGGAGATGAACTAGCAACAGCCACTATAGACACTGGAGCTACAAGAAGCTTTGTGAGCGAGTTATTTGCAAGAAAAATAACAAAAACAATATCGAAAGAGCTCGAACACTAACAATACTTCTCTGACAAATTCTTCATTGCAATTTCCGACACGTTCGTGTCCGATATACTTGCAGGCTACGTTTCCATCTCTTCGTCAACTTCATTTGTAGCGCCTTCGTTGGCTGCGGTACCACATATATCGGGTACACATTGCAAGTCATTATCAGTATTGGAAGGTCCACGTTCAACAGTAAATATTAGGTCGTCTTGGACATCTTCCGTATCCTTTGTGAGGAACTGAAATTTGGGGACAAATTTCAGCCCACATGAAAGTTCAACAACAACAACAGCCGCTACAACAAAAACTACAATAGTTTACTTTTTACAACAACAATTTTAAACAACAACACGAACAACAACAGCAACAATATTTTATTTCCAACAACAACAACTTTAAACAACAGCACCAACAACAACAACTACAACAACAATAGTTAAATTCTAGCACAAACAACAACAACTATGACAACAACAGCAACAACAACAACAACAACAGCGGGTCATGAAGAAGAAATAGTAGCAGGCTTTGAACAATAACAAGCCAAGCAGCAACAACAAACCAAGAACAATAACAACAACAACTGCATAGAAGACAAACAAAAACACATAACTACAAGAATTGCACACGCCACCAAACAACGGTATGTAATGCAGGCACACACAATTAGAACAACAATGTTAAACATGCGCCGAAATATGAACAAGAACAAAGCCACAGCACAATAACAACAACGTAGGCGAGCCAGAGCTTGAGACTAAGCTAAGAAGTAAACACGCGGCTTAAGGACAACAACAAGAAACTGGTGCACAGTTAGATGTGCAGAAACATTTGATGAAAAATTGCACAAACAAGATCCCGTTAGCAAATGCAGCGATTTTTGTGCTATAAAAAGGGAGGCTAAAGACAGAATCGATCTCTTTGATCTCTGATCGTGAAAGGTAAGACATCCCTTCCTATCCCTTTATTCCGGGTTTCGAGCTTTTCTAAGCGGTTACCCTAGTAGAATTTGAATATTATTTATAAGATCGGGTTTCGAGCTTTTCTAAGCGGTTACCCTAATAGAACTAGAGAACACTGTATGTTTCGGGTTTCGAGCTTTTCTAAGCGGTTACCCTAGTTGCACTAGATACATCCTGGAACCTCAAAATCCCACATAAACTTCTATAATCCCACTTTCACGAGTCAGTAAACGGAGCGGAAGACCGGAGGACCGAGAAAACGCAGGACATCTCAGGACATCGCAGGACATCAGGAAGATTAGTAACTATAGTCAAATAATAATAGTTGAAAGATAAGCTTAATAATATAAATGAAAAATTAATCAAATTTGTAATCATAGCATTAATAATAGTGAACTTAAATAATAAATCAGAACTTAATTACTTTAAAAAAAAACGTTTTTGGTCTCAAATATATAAATATTTTTGTACAGAACCCTGGGTATCCGGCGAGATATACCCAGACTAAAAACTTCTTTACAAATGGCGCCCGAGCAGGGACCAAAAGCATAGTGAAAAAGAAAAAAAAAAGAACTTTCGGAAAAAAAAACTGGAGTGAAAAAAAACATTAATGAAAAAAAAAAAAAATAGGTGTGGAAAAAAATTAAAATGGTTAAAACAAGGTGGATTTATCATCTCTCCAAGGAGGAACTGCAGGAATATAGGAGCGAGGTAAGCTTAGAAGTTCAAGGCACGGTCGATGAATTGCGAAAGCGATTTTCTAGCTGGATAAGCAGCGAAAACAGGACGCTGCAGCAGGAACAACGACTACAGGAGTTACAATTAAAGCATGGGCGTAGTACGTCACCTGGACCACAAACGCAGGCTAAGCTGCCAGAATTCCGGGTAATACCACCGTTAGGAGCTGCACAAGAGGACATGACAGTGGTAAGTCGTGGAACCACAGGTACCTCTTATGCAACTGTTATCGATCAAGTCAGGAAGTGGTCTGCTCGATACGACGGGGGTAGAGACCCCATCGCATTTATTGAAAGAGTGGAGGAGCTTACAGAAGTTTACGGACTGGAGCCAAACATGATCCCAAGAACGATGCCAGAACTGTTGAAAGATAATGCATTGGCCTGGTACAGGAACACAACGCGGCAGTGGGCGTCATGGGAAAAATTCAAGGAGGAATTTTTGAAATTTTTCCTTCCACATCGGTACTTGGAACGATTAGAGGATGAGATCCGGATCTGCAAGCAAAAAAGACACGAATCGTTCAAGGAATTTGCAACCAGGATGCAAACACTTACACGCCAGGCTAGGTACACGGAAGAACAGACATTGGATAGAATATTTAGAAATAGTTTGGTGGAATACCAGTTCTACATCCGGCTCAGAGATTTTTCCAATCTCAGCGAACTTACCGAGATGGCAGAAGATTTTGAAGCGCAACGAGACGCGAAAGAGCCAACCACAGGAGGTCAAGCACGCCAGCGAACAGAGCAGTACCGTATGTTAAGCCAGGCACCGGGTAATGGCCATGTGGATGTCCGGACAGCTTTTTTTCCGGTGTGGTCAGGATGGTCATCGTAGAAGTCAATGCAGGAATGAGAGGATGGTTTTCTGTTGGAAGTGCGGGAAACGTAACAAGCTGACATTTGAATGTTGCGATCGGGATTCGGAAAACACTCAGGGATTCCGGCAGAGACGAGGATTATCGGGATCCCTTAAACAAAACGCTCCTCGTACTCAACGCAACCATTAGGGTTTGAGCGAAGCCGCATCTTCGCTAAAGTGGCTCTGGGAGATGAACTAACAACAGCCACTATAGACACTGGAGCTACAAGAAGCTTTATGAGCGAGTTATTTGCAAGAAAACTTCGAAGACAGGGTGTAAGCATACCTATCAGGACGCAGGTGAGATTGGCAGACGGTACAATGAAAGAAGTCAGGGAAGACGAACAAGGCAAAAGTAACAGGAAAATTATTACAGGTGAGCAAAACGTGGAGCTCAAAAGCGGAACAGGGGAACAGGAGCAAATAAGAATATTTCTGGAAGACGAATTACGGGAGATTGAGAAGTTGCGGAATGTGTCGAATATTACCAGTTACAAAATTATTATGAAACATGATCAGCCAATTAAGCAGCGGTTTTTCCCAAGAACCCAGTAATGCAGGCTATAATAAATAAAGAAGTCGAAGAGCTAATCGAGAAGGGATGCGTTGAACCGTCGCCCGTATAGTGCACCAATAGTTCTGGTAAAGAAAAATACAGGTCAATGGAGGCTGTGTATAGACTACAGACAGCTAAATGCGCAATCGGTAACCGATGCATACCCACTACCCAGAATACAGCATATTCTCGACAGGTTACGGAACGCAAAGTACATTAGCAGCTTAGATTTGAAGAATGGCTACTGGGAAATACCCATGGATCCAGCAAGTAAACAGTATACAGCATTTTCTGCACCAGGGAAAGGACTCTTTCAATGGCGCGTCATGCCATTTGGGTTACATTCAGCGCCGGCTACTTTTCAGCGGGCACTCGATCAGGTTATTGGTCCAGAAATGGAACCACATGCTTTCGCATATCTGGATGACATAATTGTGATAGGAGAATCATTTGAGGAACATAGAAAAAATTTAAAGGAAGTCTTCCGGCGACTTAAGGCCGCAAATCTCAGGCTAAATCCCGAAGTGTGAATTTTTCAAGCAGCATCTAAAATATCTAGGACACGTTGTGAGCAAGGATGGAATTCATACGGACCCAGATAAGGTTGCGGCGATTCGAGAACTGAAACCACCAACAAATGTTCGGGAGGTTTCTAGGCGTTGCATCCTGGCATCGTCGTTTTGTACCAGACTTTGCAAACATCGTTATACCTCTAACGGGTCTTCTTAAAAAGGGAAAACATTGGAAGTGGAGCGAGGACCAGCAACAAGCATTCGAGACTCTAAAGGAAAAACTGACTGAGGCTCCCGTACTAGTATGTCCGGATTTCACACAGAAGTTTACGTTGCAGAAGAATGCGAGCGATTATGGGCTGGGAGTAGTTTTGACACAGGAGTTCGAAGGAAACGAAAAGGTAATTGCATATGCCAGTCGACATTTAAATCAGGCCAAGCGAAATTATTCTCCAACAGAGAAAGAATGTCTAGCTATCGTTTGGGGCGTGAGGAAAATGCGACCGTATTTAGAAGGGTACCAGTTTACGGTAGTGACTGATCATCTATCGCTTAAATGGTTAAATTCGATCGAAAGTCCGCCAGGAAGGATTGCAAGATGGGCGCTGGAGCTGCAACAGTACACATTTGATGTTAAGTACAGGAAGGGAAAATTGAACGTGATTGCAGATGCACTCTCACGACAGCCGCAGGAAAATCTACTAAGATTGGAAACAGAATCGCAGGAATGTAGTTGGTACAAGGCCAGGATGAAAGACGTGCAAACAAACCCAGAGAAGAACCCAGACTACACCATAGTGGATGGAAAACTGTATCGTCATATACCAGGAAAGACAGGTGACGAAGATTGCGCATCATGGAAATTTTGCGTACCCAAGAATCAACGAAACAGAGTCCTTGAAGAGAATCACGACAGTCCGTGCGCAGGACACATGGGAATAAGGAAGACAATTTTCCGCATTAGCAACCGCTACTACTGGCCAGGGATGTGGCGGGATATCAGGAATTATGTTCGAAAATGCGAATAACGTCAAAAGTTCAAACCGATGCAAGAGAAAGCAGCTGGAAAGATGTTTACGCAGATCGCAGATGAACCGTGGTCAATTTTGTGTGCAGACTTTGTGGGACCGCTCCCGCGCTCTACCCACGGAAATACAATGCTGGTCGTGTTCTTCGATAAGTTCTCAAAATGGACAGAAATAGTGCCCCTACGGAGAGCAACAGGTGACACGCTGAAAAAGGCATTTCGCGAACGAATCCTAGCACGATACGGAGTACCAAAGGTATTAGTCACAGACAATGGAACACAGTTCTGCAGCAAGCTGTTTTAAAAATATCTACAGGGCCTAGGAGTTCGACAACAGTTTACAGCACCCTATACACCGCAAGAGAACCCCACAGAACGAGCAAATAGAAACGTGAAAAGAATCATCGCACAACTCACTGAAACGGATCACAAGAAATGGGACAGTCTTCTTCCCGAGATATCGTTGGCGCTGAACACAGGAGTCTCAGATACGACAGGATTTAGTCCAGCTTTCTTGACGCAAGGCAGAGAACCCAGGTTACCTAAGGCCCTTTATGACGAGCAAGCACTTGGCACAGGTAGCAGAGTTCAAACACCAGATGAAAGACACACAAGATTACAGGAAGTGGTTAATTGTCCGTCGGAACCTCGAACGAGCAGCTCAGGGTCAAGCAAGACACTACAATCTGCGACGAAGATCTTGGAAACCGGAAATAGGACAAGAGGTACTGGTCAAGCAACATCATCTGTCTAAAGCTGTGGACCAATTTAATGCTAAGCTGGCACCAAAATTCGATGGACCATATCGCGTAATAGGATTTACATCACCGGTAATAGTCCAGCTGAAGAAGGATGGAGAAGATCGAGTCAGGACAGCACAGCACACGTGGGCGAAGTCAAAGAATTCCATCCAAATAATAGCGAAGAAGCAGCAGCACAAGATGGAAACCAGTCAGGAGCTCGGCGAGAGAATTCCCGACCATAAATGTTATAGTCATATTCTTGATCGTGTTTGTTCAGTAGAGAAAACACACAAGGGAACTGGCAACGAAACTGGAAACGGCACGGCAAATGAAACAAATCTGGAATCGACACTGGCGACGAAAAAGGCAATGTTGCTTCGCATTCCCTGGCAATTCCCTGGTAACAAAACAAACATGGAAACTGGAAACGACACGACAAATGAAACAAATCTGGAAACGACACTGGCAACGAAAACGGCAATACAAAAGGAACGTGGTAACGAAACAAACAAGGGAACTGGCAACGACAAGGTTCATCTTACTCAAATTTCATAAAACAGTGAAAATCCTCCAGTAAAAATTTCAACGGATTTATATTCATTTAAATTCTGATAAATCGGATAACAGAACACCAACAATCCGCCAAAAACAAATATAGAATTCGAAGATCAGAATCGGATTGCAGAACACCTTTCAATCAAATGTCATCGGAAGTAAATCCGATTCCGACGTAAATCGGATTTCAGAACATGCCTGATAGTAATTATTATTTCGATTGGCAAAAAATCAAAAATCGACTATTGGGAACACACACTTCACGAAATTTTAAATGCTTGTAAAAACTTACATGCTCAGTCAATGAATTTGAATTTAATTGCATGTAGTAGAGGAGCCAGTAGTGTACAAGATATTTTTAGATATATGCGACCATATTTAAAAAAAGCGAGAAAAACTTTAAAAAATCCTTTAAAAAAACACGTAACCATTAAAACTTATTTTGCGATTTTCGTGTTTAGAGACCAAAAATCTATAATAAATGTAATGAGCTGTTTTCTGATTTTGGTTTAAATTGTATTAATGTAATGTAAAATTATATATAAAATATATAATATTTTTTTCATTATTTTATTGGCGGCGATTGTTTTTGTTTTGCTTCGGGCGCCAGTTATGCTCGCTACGCCAATGGTTATCATATGGCACGCTAAGCGATAATAGGTTTTTTCTAGTTAACTAAGCAGTGTGCTTTGAGCATACAAACAAAATTACTTGAATACATGAGTTGAATTTCACTCATTCTCTGTCTCTTGCCCTTTATGTACAGCTTTCAAGCATTCCATTACACAATGGTGGCTTCCCCCGCAGTGCTGTCACTTTACCACATTTGTGGTAGATCTACCACTTTTTCGACTTTTTTGACACCTACCAATTTTACCACCCACTATTAACCTTTTCCTAAAATCTACCACCATTTTATTTCTGTCATAATTTCATCATTAACATATTTTTAAATAACAATTGCTGTTAATTGTTTCTATAATTTAATTTTTAGAATATTTTACCGAGACAGACTCTTGGTTCGGTTTGTACTTTGTAGCTCATGACTGACAGCGGGAGTAACGGAAATCGAAAAAACTGTCTTGGGCCACAAACGTTTAAAAATGTATACAAATAAGCTCAAGTTCGATTCAATAAAAAGATTTTAACGTTAAAAAGTCTTTATGATCCGGTATTCACAATTGAAAATTGATGGACTGCATTTTTGGAAAATAATTTGCAGCGGTGCTTTGGTAGCAAGATGTCTATTGAAGATGTCTTTTTCCCGCTGGGTTCTTAGAGGACCATGTATGAGATCGACACTATTAAAAAGTTGCTCACTTGCAACTGATCCTGGAGGACACGATTAATATTGACGAGCATTTGAGTGCAAATTTTGAATTTACTCTCTACAAGAAAGTTTATAAGCAATTACAATTATTCAATGAATTATTTAATAAATATGAATTTGGAAGCCGTAAAATGTAAGTTATGTTTATGACAGGAACTCAAAGTAATGCAAATTTCTCGAGTCGAGTCGAGTTACTCGTACCGAATTACTCGTGTTTTCGAGTAACTCGAATTTTTCGACAAACTCGAAGTTTTTCGAGTTTTTGAGTGCTTTTACTTATCAGTGGAAATACCCAGTAGAAAATTGGTCCGACAGCATATCGTTTTTCACCGTAGGTATATTTGGTAATAATGGTTGTTTTTTGCTTTTAAGTGTTGTTGTAAGGGCTGAAGGCGGAACTTTTTTGGATTATGCAGTATTGAAAATTTATTATATTATTATTTATATTAATTTAAAGTATTATTTTTTTTTTTAGATTTTGAAGATATTTTACTGTTCTGGAGGGGAGTTAGGCATGGTCTGCAACCGATTTGGGTCATTCTAGAACGTGATTTTTATAAAAACTTATATCGAAAAGCTATAACGAATTTTATTGCTATAGTTTCAAACTTTTCCTGTAATCATGATTACAGACAGACAAACGTAACAGACTAAATCGAATTAGGAGGAGATGCTGATCGAAAATTTCCATAGAGCGTTAGCTTACGCTCTAAAGAAAAAATATCGTATTCAGAAATCTTTCAGTATGTTGTGGTAGTTTATGATAACATTATAAAATTTATATTTTCTTTAATCTTAAACCACTTCCCTTGCTTGAATTTCCATATACATGTTTTAGAAATAGGTTTCCATTTCCTAGTGGGTTTCAGTATTGAAACAATCGTAAATCAAAGATGATTACAGTGTAACAATATACAAATTAATCATGTACATTTCATATCCATGACTTCAAGTAGTTCTTTGTATTAATAAATAAAGTTTATGGCTTAGCTATCATAAGCTATCATACATAATGAAGAGAAGGTTATTAAAATTTGACTTATATAAATGTCATAAATAAACCTTCACGCTCAGATTATATCGCACACTATCTTCAAAACTGGAACTTGCTCATAGTTCGCCTCTCTACTAACACGCAAAATTCTACACCGGTTTTGTTATTGTAAATTGCCGAAAAAAACAAAAAAACCGTTATGCCTCTTTTTTTGTTAAGACTGACACTGCGCTGCAATTGGCAAAAAAGGCATTTTTTTTTTTTTTTAGCTTTAAACCAAGGATTTCAGGTGTCAAACCTATTCAGTCAAGTCTGCCTTGGTTCGGAAATGGGGACATAGATAAGTAGGAGAGAAAGGGAAATCAAGAGAAACAAGTGTAGAATGTTCTAATGTGGCGGAGTGCTATATCAACATTCGAATTTTTGATTCTGAGGCAAGTGTTATGCCTTTACCTCAGTCAATTCGAGTTATCAAGCAATCTCATTCCACAAACATCTCAACCACCAACTACAACTCCAAAGTCGTATATATTGATGAAGTTTTAATTTCAGTTGATTAGAAATGAGGAAAGAATTAAAGAAAGGTAAAAGCGTCGGACCATGGCTAGACCGGGATTCGAACCCGGAACCTCTGGGTTGACAGTCAAGCACGCTAACCACTCGACTACCGAGGCCCCCAATTGTTGTCGGTTTTTTTATTAAGATTAAGATAATTTTATTTTGCATTTACTTCCGTATCGGCGAAAACCATTAAACAAATAGGTAGTATTTAAATTGAGTAGTAAATTGAGTAGTGAAATAATTTTTTTTTAACTTTAAATAAGAATTTTTTGACTAACTCTCTTTAGATGATTTTTTTTTTTTGTAAAATCAAAATTTCATTTGAACTTTCATACAACTAATCGAAGAGAATATTTATTCAGCCGAAATGACCTAATAATATTCTCTGTCCAACTTGTAAGCAACGAAACACTGTGTGCCGGCGTGTTTAAAACAAAATTGTAACATGCGCCAACATGTTTTTTTGCTGTTGTTCTGCAACGCTAACATTCGCTACATAAAGTAAGGTTTTTTGATCACGATCAAAAATCACAACAAAGTTAATTATGTTTTTTGATCAAACAGCGCAACCTCTTCCATTTTATTCCGCTCTCTTTATTCTGCGTGGTTGTCATTGTGCTTGTGTTTGAGTAGAAGAGCTGAATTCGCATAATGCCGAATAAGGATTGCGCTCTCTCGAACCTAACAAAAAGGAACCGTTCGTTAAGGTTTTTTCCATTTCTTGGTTGCTGTTAGTGTCCGACCGAATGTGTGTAATAAAAAAATACAAATTATTTAGGAAATTATTGTCATTTCTTTTTACTATGACAATATTGGTATAGTTCAATTTTGTATGGAACAAAATATTGGCCAAATGGCCGGCGCGACCTTGGCGGCTCACCTCCATCCGATTGTCCAAATTTTCGATGACGCTGAGGTATAATTGAGGTTCTATGCCGTTAATGTGCCGAATTATCTCATCCTTTAGCTTTTGAATTTTTGCTGGCTTATCGACGTACATCTTTTCTTTCAAATAACCCCAAAGTAAGAAGTCCAACGGTGTCAAATCACATGATCTTGTCGGCCAATTGACATCGCCACCACTTGAGATAACACGGCCATTGAATTTGTCGCTCAAAAGAGCCATTGTTTCGTTATCTGTTTTTCAAGTGACACCGTCCTTGTGAAACCACATATTGTCCACATCCATATCTACCAATTCGGGTCATAAAAAGTTCGACATCACCGTGAGATACCACCACCATTCACCAACACCATTCACAGTAACTGACTGATCAGCCTCATTTTGGAAAAAATACGGCCCGATGATGTCGCCAGAAATATTTTCTACAGTTCGAGCTGTACGAGCATCACTCGTGTTTTCACATCTCTTACAGACATGGTTTGCTCAAATTTTTGCACGATTTTTCCGATATGCATTCCGATATGCATTTTGATTTGAACGCCCATTTTTATAATAGGCCTGAATAACTTTAACGCATTGCTCGATTGGTTTTTTTCCATGGTTCAAATTGAGTTAGTCTGAAATTGAGAAATGTCAAATGAAATGCAGAAAAACTTGACGTTTGGGTGTGGTTCACATTCAACATCGGCCCATAAAGCCCTTTATATTCATTTTAGTACAAAAAAAAGGAACTGAAATCATTAAATTCGAGTTAAACACAAGAATTTTTCTGCAAAATTCGGATTTTTCTGTAATTGATTTATTGACGTCAGGGTAAAGTATTCACTATTTCAGTCCATAACAAAAGCAAAAATGAAACAGTCGGACTCGCTGTATTTATCATTATGAATAAAATTTTCAACGAGTGATCACCAATTCATGAAATAACAGAAACGGAGAGAAAGGAAGAGAGAAACGAACAATGAAAATGTTTCAAATGTGGAATTTTTAATGGAGTTCACTGAATGATTCAAAAAATTCTAAATACTTATAAAAAAAATTGTTCAAAAAAAGCAAAAACATTCGGCAAAAACATCGGCTATTTCGGCCGAAGCCGAAGGTCAAAATATCGGGCGATTACCGAAGCCGTAGCCGAATAATCGGTCGGACAGTAGTTGCTGTATACGATTCTGCGTGTAAATCATTATCATTACCAAAAGGCATGGCATCTTCCTTTTTTTATAAAAATAAAATAAACTGCTTTAACTTTACCATATGTCCAATTTTCGCCAAAAAGGTCGAATGTTTCTTTTGGACCGAAATAGAAGGCAATCGCATTTGATAATTTGATCATTTGAGATTGGAAGCTGTGTTCTGAGATACATTGAAAATGTAGTGCAAAACGTTAACAACCCCAAATAAATCGACATTATATTTTATTCAGATAATTGTGCTGGTCAGCAAAAAAATAAATACATACTTTCGATGTATTGCTATGCTGTGTAAAACACATTACATTAAAACACATTACAAATTAAGAGGCAAGGTAAGTTTACAAATTGTCAAAATCACAAAATTACAACAAAATTTTCTTATGAAAAATTGATGACATCGTGTGTGGTTTTGTAAGAGCTTTCGTTTGCTACCAAATTTGTAAATGTTTCCATGGAAAATAGTGAAATTAAAGCAGAAAAACGAAATTTTCGCTGATTTTTGAACGCGAGTTTGAAACCCAAACCATCGATTGAGCACGTATAAAAAAATACGTCGAACTGAGATTTTTGTCTTCTATCACATATCCGAAAATCATTCAAATCAGAGACTGTCACCTGGGGACCTTTCCTTGTAAGTAAACAAAAACACAATTCCAAACTACTATTATGAAGCCTATTATAAGCATACATTAAATTAATCAATTGATTATTTACTTTTATTTTCACAATTCTGTTTCTTAACTGTATAAGTAATTGCTTTAAGTAATAACACGGTGGGACGACTAAAAAAGCACAAGAAACCTTATAGAATTTCTTAAAGAGGAACATGTTGTGAGTCCATCGCACCTTGTCAGACTTCTCAATGTCGTCACAATTTTTTGTAATTAATTTTTTGAGTTGAAATGTTCAAATTTTGTTTTGCCGACTTTCATTGAATTTTTATAGCCATTTACCTTGTCGGATATAAAAACTAAATTGCACTTCTTTTCAGTAGAACTTAACGTAGAATAAGGCTGTATAAAAATAAATTTGATTTAATACACAATGAAGTGTGTAGCGAAGCAAACTCTTTAGTTTTATTAATTTCACAAAAAATTTTTTGACATAATGTTGCATGAATAACATTATTATTTTCACAAAAACTCATTGCGCGCAAATGTACCTTTCATTGAACTCAAAAATATCAAAATCGGTTGAGAATTAGCTGAATGGTGGCAATTTTAACGTTTTTTTTTTCTTCATCAAATACCGATTCTCTTGTATAGGCTTGCTATCATACAAAGTGGTGCCATTTCGTCAAATCGTAACTGAATTTGGTCATCCTTGAGTCGTTGGAAAGAAGGTATGTATATTGGTATATTATTTTTTATTCTATAAAGTTTGCTTGTGCTTTTTTTTGTCGATTTCGTCACACAGTGTAATCGAATGAATAAAATCCGTTTGTTTCTTTTTAAAAATTGCTTTTCACTTAATTTACCACTTTAAATCAGCAAAAGAGACATAACTAAAAATAATTCAGTAATAAATGCGTGGAAGTTTTATAAAAACAGTCATAACTCAAAAAAGTTGGTTTTCCAAGAAGTTTTAGAAACAATCTTCATAAGCCTTTCCCATATAATTCTTTGAAGACATTTCTCCTCAATAAGCAACGTTTTATTTTTTTTTTTTAATTATTTATAAGCTCAAAAACAGTTTTTTGCGTTTTCTGAAAATTGACAAATTTTGAGTTGTCTCTTTTAAAGATGGTGTACGATATATGTATACTGACAAATGGCGTTTTGAATGTGTCGTCAAAATACGAGCTATGAATTTGTCACATGCATTAAAATTAATGCGCAAAAGACATGCACCAATCGCTGTGGTACGAATGCCGTAGAGTACGAGCGATGACGAATACGAATGCCTTCGAAACATGAATGTCCGACGAAGCCAGCCATTCGCAACATTCGCCAAAAGCCACGAGTATTCATGCTTTTATGTTTATTCGCAGCAAGGAAAAAAATGTTGTCTGCAGCAGTGCTCACTCTTTTACAACAACTTCGATATTTTCATGATTGTTGTAATTCACCGAATTCAGTGTTCAGCTTCACTCTTAAACACAAAACAAACAAATTGGCCATTTCGACCCTTGAAAGGACTTTGACCCAGCTTCTTATGATCAATTGTGTTGTGTGTATTATTAAATGTTTGCACACAATTGACTGAGAACTGGACCTACATGTTTTATGCCGACTCCGAACGGCTAAAGTTCATGTTCTCAAGAAGCTTTACATGGCATTATTTACTCTCTGAGGTTTGCCATTGTCTGCAGAGAGGTGGTGACCGATCAGAAAATTTTTTTATTGAAAAAAACTTTTCGCCGCGGCTGGGGATCGAACCCGGGCTCCGAGCATGCTAAGCCACACACTTAACCTGCATGCCACGGTCACCACTTCACGGTCAGCTTCACTCTTACTTATTGTTTTATTGTTGTAATTGCGCACTGTCGATCGATGCTTGTTGTTTTTTTTGTTTGTGTGTTCAATAATTTAAACCAACACGCGTGTTGTTGTTTGTCCTTTTTATTGTTAGAATACAAACACATGATTTTAGCTTTTGCACAGCCGCTGGCGTGGTGTGGTTTTTGTATATTTTTTGTTGTTGGTACTTTCTTACTGTAACACGTATCCAACGATTTGTTGTTGGTGTTGGCTTTTTGTTGTAATTGATGTTGAAAGGATAACTAACACTGCGCACTGCAAATCACCAGGAAAAAAAAACAAAGAAAACAAATGTGAAATTCCACTAAAGCATTGTCTGGATGCTGCCTTAGTATCGATTCGCAGTCGTCACACACTGTGCTAAGCAGCAGTAATTGTTTTCGAACTCGAGTGGTATGCATTAAAGGGCTGCAGGAATGTATTCCTTTTGCTTACCATTCTATGCATTCTATGTGAGTATTCCATATTCTCAAATCATTTACCAAGCGAAACGAATGAGTGCGAAACATAAATTTACCAGAACGAATGAATGTGTCATTCTATTGCAGAGTTATAACGAATATGTACCTTGCATTCGTTTGTACCAGTTTTTATGGAATGCATTCGAGGAATTGAGAGTACTCTCAAATGGTTTGTATGGATTTTGGCTTTTTCTTTAGTGTTGGCTGAATATTTTTGCATCAGGTCGTGTCAAGTGCTTAATTGAATATGAATTTTAATAATGTGAGTTAAAAAAATACATAAATAAATATTATTGTTATTTTCTTCGTTTAATTTATTTCCTATAAAATAGGAAACTACATGTGCTGGTGTAAAGACAATGCAAGAAATAAAAGAAAATATTATAGCAGGCACGTATAAAATTACTCAGAAACGAGGCAGAAGCAAAGTTTGGGATACTTTTGGTATAATAACAAATGAAATCCTTTGTTTAATTACTTTTTTATGTTTTTATATAAGTACTTCTGAAGTAAGCTAATAATACAAAAATAAAACAATAAAAAAACAAATATCAAACTTACATTTCTGCTTATTCCATTTAAACGACAATTTCTTTCTGAAACCATTTAGGAGCAGTGTTGCCAGTCTAGCCTTTTTGAGGCTAGATCTAGCCTTTTTTTTTGTTGTCTAGCCTCGAAAATTACCATCTAGCCTCTAGCCTTTTTTGTAGCCTTTTTTTGTTTTTTTCTAGCCTTTTCTAGCCTTTTTTAATATATTACTTAAAGATGCATTACTACATCCAATTTTTCTGACGTTGCAATTTTGAAAGTGTAAATCTTCTATTGCTCTTTTTATTCTTTTAAAGTGGTTAAACCCAAATATTTTCTGTTATAGAGAAAGAAAACTCCAGTTACTCTACAGAAGAAATAACTATAATTGAAATATAATGGCAAAAAATTGTAAATCACAAGTAGAATAGGAATCTAGCTGGGCAGAAGCTAGAGATTCATTGAATGAAGATCCGTTCCAAGAGCTATCAGATTTGATTTTTAGTTTTATTATTTTAGCATTAAGCAACGCTGAGGTAGAAAGAATTCTTAGTACAACGAAATTTAAAAAAAAAAAACTAGAAAAGAAACCGTATTCAACTGTTCTTAAAAGAAAACGAGTAAAGAAAGTCTAGTCCGACTATGAAATACCCTAGACCTCCTATTATATTTAAATAAACTATATATTAAAATACTAAAACAAATAGAAGTAACTTCCTATTTTTGTTTAAAATCCCTGTATTTATAGAACTATATAGGTTTTACTAATGAAGGTTGTATGGGAGGAAAGCGCGTTCGTAGGTGGATTACGCCTTTTTTTGTGAGCACACCTTAGTTTTATATACTATGATCTCATACCAAGTTTTATCTCTGTAGGCCAAATATAAACGTTTCTATTGTGTTTTCCATATTGTGGGTTTCATGGGAGATGAGCATGTTTATGGGCGGATGTCGCTCAGTTTGTGAACACATCTTAGTTTTGATACAACAATCTCAATACCAACTTTTATATTTTTGGCTCATATAAACCTCTTTATAGCGTTTTTACTATAGTGGGTTGTATGGGAGGTGGGCGTGTTTAAGGGCGAATGACGACTATTTTACATCTAAGTACACATCTAAGTTTTAATATAAAATACATATCTGATAAGTTTAATCAATGTAGTTCAAATAAAAGGGTCTTTATAATAGTGTTTTCAATGTTGGAGTTGTATGGTAGGTGGGCATGTTCATGGGTAGAGCACGCCAATTTTTTGTGTACGTCTACGTTTTGATACAAAATAAATACATTTAAATTTTATTTCGGTAGCTTAATTACAACCATCTACACAGCGATTTTTATTTGTTAGTTGTATGGGAAGTAAGCGTGTCCGTGGGCGGATTCTAAAAATATTCAATAGTGCAGATGCTTGGGTTCATGTGAACATGTGTACCAATCTCATCTCCTTCTTAACCTATATTAACAGATAACACATAGACAGACGGACGGACGGACATGGTTAGCTCGACTCAAGAGGTGACACTGATCAGGAATATATACTTTTCTATACCGGACTCGCTTATTTCTACACTGAGGGAAAAATGTGTTAAAATTAAATGAAATTGTGTTCATATCTAACGAATTTGTTTTTGAAATAGAGCTTGAAACAAATTCATTAAAATTAAACACAACTGTTTTTTAAGTTACATTCAAAACAAAAGTTTTTGTTTTTAAAACAATGTTGTTGTTATGAAAAACAAATATGAAACAAAAATTTTAAAATTCAAAACAAAGATTTCAACGCATATTTTTTCGGTGGCATTCTTTTAGCTTTTCCGAATTCTTAGCATCAGAATCACAACCAGCTACCTCCGGGACGCTCCGAATGCCAACTGTTAGCTCCATTCGATGAAGTTTCCATTGAAATAATTTAATAAATAATTAATTAGTTTTTATTTTATTATAAGTTCGACATTTGTCAAACCAATTCAAAAAATTCAAAAATTTTCATTGTGTTCAAATTTTTGTTTATTTTTTCAAAGAAGAATGAAAGAAAATTAAAAAAAAGAAAGAAGTTTATAAGCTGTTCAAAATTAAACACACTTGTTTTAAATTTTGTTTTGTAGAAACGCCAAGGCGTTAAATTTCTATTTTAAAATTTTTTGTTTAATTTTAAAGTATGTTTTTTTTCTCAGTGTATGCGTTACAAACGTTTGCACAAAGTCAATATACCCTGACCTTACATGTTTAGTAAGGTGCCTTGAAAAAAATAGTTTCATTTGTACCCATCCTAAAATGAACCTTAATGTATTTTATGATGATTCCCAAAATATTTTGCCTATGCCGAAATCCGTCAGTGAGCTAAACCATTTTTCAAAAACCTCCAAAAATCATGTTTTCCGTAAATATATTAACTAGTGTAATAGTTGTAAACAAATAAATTGTCTCAAATTATAGTCCTGAAAAAGTTCGTTCAATCTGTATCAAAAATTCTAAAATATTTGATTTTGGGTTAAGTATAAAGATGTTTTCATGCATTTTTTTTAGATTAATTTCACAAAAATTCAAATAACTTCATTATTTCTTACACGATCGCCGTTATCAAAATACCGTTGGAAAGGTATGCACGGCTGTCATATATTTTGGACATTTTTCTTTGTTTAATAAAGTGTGGCTCTTATTTTATTTCTCCATTTGTGTGCAGTTTACCTGAAAATAATATTTTCAAAATCCAAAATACTGTATTTTTTTTATTTCAAGCGTTTGTTTCAATGAGAATTTTTGAAAATCATCTAAAAAAATTAAGAAAAAAATCATGAAAAACATCATTATCTTTAATCCAATTGCAAATTTATACAAATTTTTGATGCAGATTGAAAGAACTTTTTCAGGCCTACAATTTGAGACAGTTTATTTATTTACATCTATTACACTAGCCAGTATAAATGCGGAAAACATGATTTATGGAGGTTTTTTCAAAATGGTTTAGCTCACTGACGGATTTTGATATAGCCAAAATATTTTGGGAATGATCATAGAATACATCAAGGTTTATTTTAAAATGGGTACAAATGGAACTTTTTTTTTCTTCATACAAGTCGAGGCACCTTAATGTTTAGGGTATAATAGCGTTAACAAATCTAGCCTTTTTTTAGCTTTTTTTTAAAGCCATCTAGCCTTTTCTAGCCATTTTTTAAAGGCCATCTAGCTTCTTTTCTCAAAGCTTTCTGGCAACACTGTTTAGGAGTACTCTCAAAGGAATACTCTAAAATTGAGAGTATTCGTTTGAGAGTATTCCATGCACACAAGAGCCACATTCCATTACATTCTACGCACTTCGTTTGCATTCTCATTCCATTCGTTCCCTTAATGTAGTTGCTGGCATTCATGCTGTTTATTTGAGAATGCTTTGAAGCGGCTTTCAATTGCATTTGTGCAGCTCTTTAGTA
This sequence comes from Tetanocera ferruginea, assembly GCA_958299015.1. NCBI lineage: Eukaryota > Metazoa > Arthropoda > Insecta > Diptera > Sciomyzidae > Tetanocera > Tetanocera ferruginea. Next base: position 61,772,707 of record OY282642.1, read on the forward strand.
TGCATGCATTTTTTTTGTGCGATTGTGGCTGACGACGATTGTTATTCGAGTGGCAAAAATGACGAATGGTCTCATGTAGTTCTCTGTTACGCATGTAAAACACCTTCTAAGTACTTCGTAACAACAAAAATAAGCATAATAATGTGTAAAGAATTTTTTCCATATTGAAGTTAACATTGTAAGCTTATTAGAATATTTCATCATTAAAATAAATGACATGTACAGTGGAATCTCCCTTAACGGACACTTCCCATAAGCGGACACCCCCTTAAGACGGACATTGTTGTCAGGTCCCGGCAGCGCTCCATTAGAAAAGCATTGCAGTACCTTAATAACCTTGAACGGACGCTTCTCATGAGAGGACGCGGACACCCGCTTAGCAAAAAAATATTCTCTTGGACGGACATTTATCTTGTTAAGTTGAACTCGAAAAGCTTCAAAAAGATGCATTCCTTCCGTTAAAGTGTGGAATTCAATTTTGGCGTCAAATCGAGAGTAACAAATATTCCGTCCTGAAAACAAAATTTTACAACTTATTTTCAATATTTGCAACAACATATGGCTGTGAGCCGCATTTCCCGAAATGGTATTTATTAAAAGCAAACATAGGCACCCAGGGGCGCAACCAGGATTTATTTTTGGGGGTTTTATCAAATTTCGGACTTATATATAAAATCAATTTTACAAAGGCTTTATATCACAGCAATAAGTTTCAACTCTTGTGAGTAATATTTTGAAATATAAGTTTAGTTAAGTTAATGGGCTAGGTGGGTTTCAAAGGCTCAAACAAAGCATATAATAACTATTTTTTGTTAATATACGATCTAAATATTTCAAGCACTAGATAATATATCTTGAAGAAGGTTTCCAAATTTTACCCAGATTGGTTATAACTTTTTGGACATCATGACAACCAATTTGCAAAAATAAGTGTTGATTTAAGCTTTAGGGAGAATATTTTGTACATATTGTACATTGTACAATGTCATAAGGCAAAAACAAAATTCATTTTCAAACCGACCCGACCCATTAAAAAAACATTCATATTTAAAATGTAAGTTTAGTTTTTATGAATAGTATTTTATTAGTATTACAAAATACTTCAAAAATTGTTTTCAGTTGTACAGTAGGTATAATTACTTTGACGAAAAGAAAAGGCAAATATTTTCAGTTTTAAAATAGTTTGAGAAAACGCGAATCAAAATTTTTGTATTTGTTCAAAATCTTACCAGAAATGTGTGATTTTTCTTAAAAATAACTTATAAAGAAAATAGATTAGAAAAAACTTAATTTCAAAGAGGGCATAACTATTTTGAAAGTTATGTTTTTTACAAAAATCAACTTAAAGATAAGAAAATTTATGACAAAAACTTAACAACTTAATAAAAAATATATTCGGCATTAGCTTGTATTACTTTTTGAAGACGTTTTGGGTCTGATTCAGCAAGATTTTTCAAAATATCTACCGGAATTTGCTCTCGTAGATTTTTTATTTCAGATATTGTCTCTTCCCTGGTCCGAGTCAAGCAAACGCTTCGTTTTCCTTTAATATAGGCCCACAAATGTACAAAATCGTTAAAATCAGGACTTTGGGTCGGCCAGTTTAAAACTTTTACACTATGGCACTGGCGCGCCAGTTCGATTCAAAAAGTTCATTATAAGCTTACTTTTGTGACATGCTGCATTATCTTGTTGTAAAATAAATGACTCACCAATAAGTTTGTCACCAGATGCAAATGCGTGATCATTTAAGACATCCAAATATTTGTATTGGTTCATCTTTCCAACTATTGGAACCAGATCCCCATGACCACAAGAGGAAATGCAGCCCCAGAACATAACCGATCCGCCGCCATGTCAATTGCTTGTAAGACTGGAGCAATTTCTTTGCGTGAATTCTTTTGAATTCGGACAATTCTTTTTTAAGGTGATCCGTGATTCTCAAACGTACTTACATCAGTCCACAAAACTCGGTTCAAAATCTCATAGTCTTACAAAAAAAAATATTTGGCAAATTGGAGTAGTTTGATTTTATTTGCCGGGGTAACATACGGTATTTTTCTTACGGAATTGTGCGTTTGCTTACTGGATTCTAAGAAAATTTTTTATTTGTAATTCTACCTTTTCGGTGTTAAGCCAGGGTTCTTTGAGAACTCTCGTATAATTAGCTAGTCTAATTTACGTGTTTTTTTCTGCCCGAACGTTTTAATTAATTTTCATCCAAATATTTCAAATCGTTTTAATGGGTTCCAAGCTAGAAGTTGAAAAGACAACTCAAATCGAACCCCTCAAGTGGTCAGTATCAGTCTGAAGGAAAAAAATATATAAAATTTAGTAGATTATGCATCAAACAGCATCGATTTGAAATATACATACAGTTTTCACTTATTTGATAAGATGTGTGATTGCTTTTCATATGAATCAGTTTGATTTAATCCCATTTTGATAGGTACAATAATTTTTTTGGGGGGGGGGGGGGTTAAAACCCCGAAAGCCCCCCTTTGGTTGCGCTTATGCAGGCACCTATTGACTGATAATAATTTAGAAAATATTCTTCGTATAAAAACTTCCAACATTGACATAGATTTTGATAATCTTATTCCATTTATTCAGCATTAAACAAAATATTTTCTTCATGTATACATTCCATTTTTCATTTTTCCAAATTTCTCCGTCTGCTCAACATATAGACAGTTTTTACATAAAATTAAAATAAAAATTATATAAGGAAAAAATTAATTATTGTATTTGGCTTTGTTTTTAACTGAATCGTGGGAATTTTCAAATTTTTATAATATAGTTCTCAGAATAAAAAAAATGTCATTGGATGCCTCGACCTAAATTCTCTAAACAAATTAAATGTACTTCCAGAGAGATGGCAACTCTTTTTCATTCTTTGAGTCATTCTTATGTTGTCGTTCCGAGAAGACAGAGAAAATGCCCTGTTGAAAATCGTTCCGAGAAGATAGAGAAAATGCCCTGTTGAAAATACGTTAATGAATCCAAACACTAACTTCCTCAATGTTTCTTTGCTGAGGTATCCTTGCATTTATTATTATTATATTTATTATTTTATTTATTCAACATACTTTTTGAAAAATTTTTGGAAAAAAAAACAAATTCCAAATTTCAATGCATATTTATACCCCACGCGTACTGCGTAATGGGTATATTAATTTTGTCACAACGTGTGTAACGCCCATAAGGAGGCGTGGTAGGTATAGAAAAGTATATATATTCTTGCTCAGCATCACCAGATGAGTTGATTTAGCCATGTCCGTCTGTCTGTTTGTCCGGTAATGAAATTGCGGTTAAGTAATTGAGATTGTACAGGAGTTTATTAGAGTGGGTCGAAAAAAAAGTTAGAAAAAACCACCCCCTATTTTAAAGTTGACCTCGAGAGGATTCCGAAAACAAAAAAAATTTTTTTTTTTGGACCACCGGAAAAACAGCCAAAATGGTATTTTTTGCATAACTTAAGCATTACATGTCAGATCTTAAAAAATTATATGTCGTTGAAAAGGGCTTTACGAGCACTACAATGTCTTCTTAGAACATTTTTATTTTTGAGGTCATATTCAACTAGTAAGCCCCATTAGCCCGATTTAAACAAAAAAAAAAAACAGTTTCACTAACAGTTTCACTAACAATTTTTTGCCACACACGGTGCTACTCATGATTTTTACCAACAGTATCCTGTATGAAGGATATTCGAAGCGAAAGTTGTACTTGGGATAGCACAAGACTTTTGATTGTAAGCATTGGTTATAAATTTTGGTGGTACTGTTTATAGTGTTGATGTATTCCATAAATAACATGAATTAATAATTTGCATAGGATTTGCATTTGTATTCACTTGTTTTAGAGAAATGTATACTAGAACGCAACTTTTTAACTTTTTCAAAAAAATTAATATAAGATTTTATGTCAAGTGATTCAGAAGTGGTGTCGAAGATAATCTTCTCAATTTGAGTTTTTTGAAAATTTCTGAACATGATACTGCCTAAAAATATTTATTTAATATATCAGCTTAAGACCACGATTTTTTTTTTCTTTTTCGATATTTTAAAAAAAGTTATTTCCTAGCATCAAATTTCTCAATTTGAGTAAGTCCCCTTAATGGTTATTATTTCATTAAAACACATTTTAAAAACAATTGTTTAGTCTTTTGAGACCGACTGAATGGCATAAAATGTATTTTAACGATATTATAACCATAAAGAAGATATAACTCAAATTGAGAAATTTGATGTTACGAAGTAAAATTTTTTTAAGTATTAAAATATAAAAAAAAATCGTGGTCTTGGCCTGGCAGAAATATTACAGAATATCTACAGAAATATTTGAAAAATCCAAATTGAGAAAATTATCTTCGACACCACTTCTTATTCCCGTGATATAAAATCTAATATTAATTTTTTTGAAAAAGTTAAAAAATTGCGTTCTAGAATGCATTTCTCTAAAACAAGAGAATTGATAGGCAAAAAATATGCAAATTATTAATTCATCATATTTAAGAAATACGCCAACACTATAATCAATGCCATCAAAATTAAGACTCAATGGTTACAATCAAAAGTTATGTGCCATCTCGAGTATAACTTTCGCTTCAAATATCCTTTAAACAGAATACTGTGGGTAAAAATCGTGAGTATCATCGTGTTTGGTAAGATATTGCTAGTTAAACTGTATTTAAATTTTTTCCTTTAGACAAATGTAGTCTTTTTTAACAAAAATCAAAGCATTTTAAGATCGTTATTTTTTTTACTGTTTTTCTCAAAAAACAACTTTGTCCTTGCGGGGCAGGAAGATGTCCTTTTATTTTCATAAAATTTTTTTTGGCAGATCTTGACAACCACATGAAACTTTTGGGACCTCTTAGAATGTGAAATTCGAAAAAAAAATGTAATTCGATACGCCCTATTATACATGTCTTCAATGTTCTATTACTTTTATCTTATTTTCTGCTCATTATGTCCTAATTGCTACTGGGTATGTATTATTGAGAGTGTCGTTGAGAACGTGCAAAAAAAATAACTCGAGTAACTCGATAATTCTTCGAGTTTACGCGAGTAACTCGTAATTTCGAGTTATTCGAAAAACCGAGTTTCTCGAATCGAAAATCGAGTCGAGTTGCACTACTGGACTCGACTCGAACTCGAAGCAACTCGCACAGGCTTAATATCCATACCAATTTTTTTTTGCACAATAACAGTGGCGCATAGTGTAATGAAACTCATTTTTTAACATCGTATCTTTCTTTTACTTTGATGTTTTTTTTTTTAGCTTTGAAGCAAGGATTTCAGGTGTCAAACCTATTCAGTCAAGTCTGCCTGGGTTCGGAAATGGGGTGATAGATAAGTAGGAGAGAAAGTGAAATCAGTGTATAATGTTCTATGTGTGACAGAAAACTAATCAACATGCTAATTTGAATCTGAGGCAAGTGTTATGCCTTTACCTCAGTCAATTCGAGTTATTAAACAATCCACAAACATTTCAACCACCAACTTCAACTTCCAAAGTCGTATATATTGATGAATTTTTAATTTCAGTTAATTAAAATGAGGAAAGAATAAAAGAAAGGTAAAAGAGTAGGACCATGGCTAGACCGGGATTCGAGTCCGGAACCTCTGGGTTGGCAGTCAAGCACGCTAACCACTCGACTAAAGCTTTTGTCATGTTGCTTAATATCATTGTTGAGCACTTTTATATTGCTAGCCAAAATAGTTATATTATGCCAAGGCTTTATCAAATGGAAATATTGGCTGAAAAATTGTATCAATTTTTCCGACGGAAAGTAAAGATATATATTATATATCTAGAAAAGATACTCGTAAAGCCAATCCTATCGAAATTCTGTTCAATTGCTTTAACAATTTGAATCTCAACGGTTTAAGCAAGAAATGCTTAAAAATTCAGCGCTTGAAGCAGAGACAGCAGAAGTCGAACCAGAACCCGACACAATTTCTATGCAAAATAAAGCATTTGACGGGGGATGAAAATTACGCAATGGATATTTGGATAGAGATTTATTATATCGCAGAAGTGAAAACCAATCAGCAGAAAGCTTGAGGACTATTTTGAAAGGATGGCCCTTTTACAAGCAAGCGTCTGGATTGAAATATGTATTCTTAGTGCAGGATTTCATTAAATAATATATTTATGACATTCCTTTGCAGATCGAATTTAATTACGACCGGATGTATCCAAACACAAAGTATAATATAATCAACAAGTGGCCTATGTTGAAAGAAAAATTGAATCAAATTCATGAACAGCATATTAAAGACAAATATTATGCAGAACTTTTTCGCTCACTTAACCCGACCGTTGATGAAAGTAAATATCGTGTAAAAGAATCGCCACAACCAACAGACGCTCTCTTAACTTCTAACTTCAGATACTACCTTACATACATTCGCATGTTTTGGTATGCATGCATTCGCAACAATCAAAGATAGTTTTGCTACGCAAATTCTAATTAAATAGTAAAGCAAAACTATCGACTGCTGTTGACTATATCGACTGTCGATTGACTATCGACAATCAGTAGTTGACGGAGCAATAACACAAAAACATGGTATACATGGACCATTAGCTTTCTTTTCAAAAACTGACTCCCGTAGAAGCAATATAAAGTACATTCTATCCAAAATTACTTACTATCTCTTTAACAATTAAACATTTTATACACCACTTAGAGGTTAACATTTTTCACAGTTACAGTTATCATGGACAGACTCAAACCAACTTCCATAAGCACAGACATTGCCAGACATTTTCGTCTCTACACAAACGACAAAAAGTCTATTTTATAGTACGTTCACACTGATTTCTAAATGCGCATTTAGAAGTTCGAAAATTTAACCAAATGTCAAGTGTTCACATTAGGGAGAAGCGTTAAATGCGAATTTAAATTGACAAATATTCGAACATGCATTGACAAGTATTCGAACATACCGAACATTTATAAGGCTGTGTGCCAATCGGAAACTTTTCACTCATGGTAGGAAGGAAAATTCAGATTTTAACAAAATTTCTGTCTATTGAAATTGAATTCTCATTTTTACTGTGCCAAATGAAGCGTGAAAAGTTAACTGCTGCGTTTTCTAATACTTTTTTTATTCAAAATTATATATGTTTAATAAATACTGTTGCTTTGCGTAAAATAAGATTATTAAAGCAATCATTGTGTAAACATGTATAAAAATTAAACAAAAACCATTTGGTCTTTTGACAAAAATAGGTCGTCGTCAATATAATATCTTTATTGTGTTAATTTGTTGAAAATGCATAACCAATGAATGCTGCTCAATACATTTGTAGTTCAAATTAGTATTTTGTACTGAAATGTATTGAAATGTAAAAACAAAATCGACGTTTCTGCACATGTAAAATTTTTCACTTATCAGTTTAGTGTACTTAACCATCGATTTATTCATAATTATTTTCATTCAACATGTTTTTGATATCATATTATTAAATTTATAAAATATACTAATGAAAAAAAAAATATCAGAAGCAGTGCTAAAATTTTGTCCACCGAACCTAAAAACCTTAAAACTTAACACGCACTCCAAAAAATGTCACTTAGTCTTGACCTTGCAACACCCGAAGTTGCAAATCTTTAGTAAACCATACAAAATTTGAACACGTGCTTTGAAAAAAAAGTTCCAGTTGTACCCATTCTAAAATTAACGTTGATGTATTTTACGGTGATTCCCAAAATATTTTGGGTATACCGAAATCCGTCAGTAAGCTAAACCATTTTGCAAAAACCTCGAAAAATCATGTTTTCCGTATATGTATTTATTAAAAAGTGTAATAGTTGTAAGCAAATAAACTGTCTCAAATTATACGCCTGAAAAAGTTCGTTCAATCTGCATCAAAAATTTGAAAATATTTGCAATTGTATTAATGATAATAATGTTTTCATGTATTTCATGTAATAATGTTGTTATTTTCAGTTGTAAAAATCTAATATATATAATCAAATCTTTGTCTGTCTGTCTGTTCCGTATAGGCTCGCGAATTTTATATTTACGTGTATCGAATGTCTTTTTAAAAAATTTGAAAACAATTATTTCATCAATTTCTTTCGAGTGTCAGAACCAGACTGACTTTATTTTTATTAAAAGTTCTTTTCATTGGTTTTACAAAAAAATGCTTACTCTATAATTTATAAGTGTTGCAATTCTTTTTAAATTGCACTCATTAATTTAAATGCGGAAGAGTTACAATATTTCGCAATGCTTTTGAATTTAATTTCTTCATTCAGCTATAACGCTGAATTATCAGTTTATGCTTATTTCTTTACTTAATCTAGGTGGCTTACTTGGAATTGGAATTGTAAGCATAAACTGGTCAATGGCATTTGGCTCAGTTAAATTACTTTGCATATCTTGCGTATATGTAACTCGCGTACCGTTAAACCGATTGAGCTGAAATTTGGACACCAAGTACCTTTTATAGTGAGAAAGAACATAGGGGGTGTAAAAAGGGGGCGGAAGTATGTGGGCGTGGCACTCTATAATAACTTCTAAACGCCTAGACCGATTTCAATGAAATTTGGTATAAAGGTTCGACTGCGCCCAAGATAAAACAAAGCCTATAAAAAATTTCAAAAACTTCCGTAAGAGGGTGCTTTAAGCAGTGAATTTTTAAGACTCAATAACTCTTAAACGCCTGGACCGATTTCAATGTAATTTGGTATGAAGGTTCGACTGCAACCAATATAAAGCATAGGTAAAAAAGTGGGCGGAAGTATGTGGGCGTGGCAATCAGTAATAACTTCTAAACGCTTGAACCGATTTTCATGAAATTTGGTATGAAGGTTAAACTGCTCTCAAAATAAAACATAGGCAATAAAAAATTCCAAAGACTTCCGCAAGAGGGCGCTTTAAGTATTGTGTTTTTAAGACTTAATATCTCCTAAACTCCTGGACCAATTTCAATGAAATTTGGTATGAAGGTTCAACTGCACACAAGATAAAGCATAGGTAAAAAATTGGACATAAAATAATGTATGTGGGCGTGGCACTCTTTAATAACTCCTAAACACCTGGACCGATTTCAATTCAATTTGGAATGAAGGTTCGACTGCGCCCAAGATAACATAGGCTATAAAAATTCCAAAGACGAAGTAAGGGGACGCTTTAAGTAGTTCGTTTTAATGACTTAATAACTCCTAAACGCCTGAACCGATAACAATGATGTTTGGTATGAACGTTAAACTGCACCCAAGATAAAAAATAAAATATAAAAAAATCCAAAGACTTCCGAAAGAGGGCGCTTTAAGTAATGCTAGCTAAGAGTCAATAACTCCTAAATGACTTGATCGATTTTACTAAAATTTGGTACATGAAATAACTTGACTCTGCAACAGAATTGAGGCTATTTAAAATTCAGAAAACTTTCGTGAGAGGGCGCTTTGCTCAATCAACTTTGTTCGATTCACGTCAAAACGGATGAACCGAGTTTAATGAAAGTTGGCAAGTATTTGTATCTGTTACTGAAATAGATCCTATAATTCTAAAAGTTCTTTCGACAAAAATCAAGGAATGAGCCGAAGGCAAACGAAGTCAAGAACCAAAGACGAACGAAAAAAGAGAAGTTTAACGAATACCAGCAGAAGCTATGTAAAGATAAAAAAAAATTAAACGAACAGTATCGACCAAAACCGAAGTTGAACGAGGACAATCCAAAAATCGAATCGATGCTTATAGGATTTTTTCAAATTGGAATTTATTTGAAATAAAATTGCATATTAAATGCATGCTAAGACTTATCAAACTGCACTCAGAAAAAAGTTTCTCGGAATATGATAAAAATATTTACTGAAAAATGGTATCGACCTTGCTCCAGAGAATGCTTTTCTCTAAATGCGATCCTAAAAATGAAAAAGAGAAATATATAAAAATAATTCGATTTTAAAGAAAAAGACTCTTTATTTTTGAGAACAATTTTTGTTTTACTAAAGAAAATACTTCTCATAGTGAATTTTTTATAAAAATATGGGAAAAAAATTTCATTTTCAAAAAATTTTTTTGTATAAATGAGAATTTTTTGTGCGAGAAATATATTTTTCATTATAAGTGACATTGAAATATTTCCATTTCCTAGAAGTGAAGAAATATTTCTTCGAAAATGTGAAAATTTATTCTAATTGATGAAAATTTTATTTGAAAAGAGAAAATTGCTATTATCGAAAATAGAGAAATTTTTCACCTTGGGAGGATATGTGTTTTTTTTCCGAGTATGGGTGTCCATTTTCCTCAGAAACCAGACGTCAGATCGAGATGTCATTTTTTGTTTTAACCGTGTCTGGCAGGTACAGTTTTACGGAAATTTGACTAAACTCTTTCGACGGAAGGAGGGGGCGATAATTTAAAAAATTTTAAAATTGAATTGATAATTTTAAAATCGTTAAAATGAGAGCAGTTTTGAAAATCGTCCTCTTTCTGTGCTCGAGGCACAACCCCGAGTAACATCGGGTTACATCCGCTAGTATTTTATAAAATATAGTTCTAAAAAATAAATTAATAAACAAAAATATTTTTACAAATAAAATTTTTTTTAACTAACAATGTATAAAAAATCATATCTTTTAACGTAGTAGGAGTGGGAAATGCAGTCAGTCACTTCCCTACGCATATTCGTCGGTCAATGATTTGTCGGCAGAGCTTGCTTTTGTTTTCTTTTGTTGTATGAGGCAAAAAACAAATTTTAGTTGCGTAAAACTTTTATTAAAAACAAAGTATTTGACCTAGAATAATTAAATAATGGATATAGGTGCAACTCTTACTTATAGTTTTGACCCAAGTAGTTTGGATTTCATTGCCTTAATTTTTTCCCTTTCATTTCACTCCTTAGTCAATTATCATTGTTTCCCTGAAATCGTTTCATTACCATAACAAAATTAAATGTAGAAAATTATACGTATATTCGTAAAAACCTTTATAATATTGTGGAATCATGTGGCAGTCAAGCAAGCATTTAAATCCTATAATTTATTTTTATAAATGGTTAATTTCCTGGTGTTCCAAGCAAGCATTTTAAACCCTTAATTTATTTTCATAAATGGTCAATTTCCTGGTGTAGGCAGGTTTCAGAGTACATTGGTTTACATCTATAAATTTTATGAACAATGCCACAAAACATTACGTCGTTTTTGCAACGAAATTGTTATCTCTCTGTCTAAGTTTGATGCGCAACTGTCTTTTGCGTCATTATTATTTTCAAAGAATTCGTCAAAAAGCTAAAATTTCAATAACGACACAACTGCACTGTGGCAGCTCTGAACAAACTACAGTTCTGTGGTTTTTCTCCCATCTACCAGTGATATTGGGGATATCAATTACCCAATAAACCGTATTTTATAAAATTTACGTCATTGTTCTTTTCAACCGACGATATAATGCTGAAGCTGCAGAATTTACATTAAGCGGAACAGCAAGTAGGCATAGTATAATTATTTGCATTGACTTGGTTTCATGTTTTATTTTAAAACCAAAACCAAAAACAATGAAATATGTAAGGCGTTCGGATTGTTAATCTAAACAGTTACAGCTGCATTATATTGTATTTATTTTTAATTGTTATACGCAAAGTTTGCCGATAGGAACAAATTCTATACTCGGGCTAGTGGTATATGTTAGAATTAAGTAAATAGGGTGTTAACTAATAATTTTTAATGAGTTAAAATTAATTTTGCTTATCCGTGCTAGAAGGATGAATTGATCGAGTTAGTAGCGAAGTAATTGAAAATACGAAGATTTCGCTTGATGGTTCATTTATTACTGACTTAAGGTTTCTTAACAAAGCAAAACAAACATTTTATAAAACAGTTAACAAAAAATAGAGAAAAGCTTAAATTAATATAAACATGGTGATTAACATTTGTTTAAAGCTCGGCGCCAACAAGTTCCAAGTTTTAAAAAATGTTTTAAGCGACTTGCAGCCGTTTTTTGACTATTAGCTTTGTAAAAAACACAGCGTTTATTTGTACAAATCGGCTTGGGCGTCAACTTTGGCCAAGATATGATATGAAGATATGACTTAATAGTTTTTTTTGTTTCTTTTCATGAGTACAAACAATTAATAAACTTCAAATAAAAATTAAACAATTATAAAAACAATAAAAATTGTATTAAAAAATAACAAAAACTTATAAAATGCATGAATCCATAGTGTTTTCGTTAATAACTCAATGGAAAAATTACAGATACGAACTTACTAGGGCGTTTTTGTTGGAGTACCTGTATATTTTTAAAAAGAAAACCTTTTCCTTTATTAATATCCGCGCATTAAAAAATAGCTACTTTATTGAAATGTGAAGGGCGAGTTGCTTAGTACTGCACAATACTGTACATTCAAGACAATGAACATATAAAATATTTTTTAAGAAGAGTTAACTCTGTGTATTTATACTTACATGCACTCCCACTGAAGGAGGAAAATCATAATCGTTCCATTGAGCTGCGATATCACAAGGTCTATTAACGTTGTATTCTACATTATCTGGCATGTTTTCAGCTTCACTTAATATAGACGAAACTTGATCAGCAGGAAGGTTTGGAATAGATTCAATTGTTTCAATGGTGGAATGATGCGGAGTCATATGACCGTGATGTAATTCAGTTGGAGTCAGTCCACCTTGATTCAAATCTTCATGTACATCAAGACAGTGGTTCAAATTTCCAGGAGTCAATGGTAAGTGACTTATCGATGGTATTTGTGGAATACCATTTATGTCATTTACTGAAAATATGTGTCCAGGGCTGCGAATTGAATCAAATATTGAGGTTTCTGGATGTGGAATGAGTTCAGCAGAGGATAGACCAAGTTTTAATGAGACTCGCGATAAAGCGTCTTCTGCTTCTTCTTCGCGGACACATTCTGGTGGAGCGAGACTTTGATTAGCTACATCAACTGTGAACTGATTTGATATGTCTTCCACGTTATTGGTTTGGAGATTTTGTAGGACTTCCTGTTTTCTTTTTCTACCTCTCTTATTTTGAATTACAGAAGGAGATTCGTTGTCTGGTTGTATGTGATCTAAAGCTAAAAGATCGGATGGGCCAAGACACGCAAAATCTTCTAGTTGACTTAAATGGGATACAAGGTGTCGTTGATAATTGAAGAATAATGTGCCAGCAGGAATAGATCGAGATGGAAGCGCAAACAGTTTTTCAACTCCACCGGTTTCTTTCCAGTACATCAACCTATAATATTTTAACTTAATTATAATATGAAAAATTAAACATAATAACAATTGATTCACCACCTCTTCGTCGGGGGTGCCAAATCTAAAGTAGTAACGATATCGGCTGTATTAGCCAATTGAGCCTTCATTTCTTCTCCAGAAATATTTTTGACTTCATCAACAATTAATTTTCGTTTTCTTTTTGATTTTGTCACACCCTTATAAGCTGAAGCATCTATTGGTGCAAGAGCAAAACTTTCATCCTCATTTTGTATAAGCGTTGATTGATCCAGTACAACTTTATTGGGTTCTTCCAAATCAACATTATCCGGACTTCGACAATTTTGATCTTCGGTGATTATGGGCTCTTTAACGTGAATTGAATCATTGTATAAATTGGTTAATGTAACATCGTTTTCTTCATGTCCAACAGGGGAAGCCGGTCGATACTCGGAAGAACTGGACATTGGAGATGGAGCTCCTGTATCAAATTGATTAGCACCATCTTCATCCGAGTCCTCGATGCTGGGTTGAAGTGATACCTCTTTATCAATATTAACCGTAAGTGGAGGCTCACCAAAAAGATCACCTTCAAAAAGTTCAGGTTCTAAAGTTAAATAAAACAAACACAGTATTAATATTTATTATAATATTGGTTACAATTATTAAAACATTTTTAACACACAAAAATCTGTATGTTTGATTAATGGAGTGTTAATTTAGATTCTTTTACATGGCACATTTTATTTTCAATAGAACATCAAGATTTTATTCAAAGGTCATCGAAATTTCATGCATTTAAATTTTTATTTTTTTCTTTTTTGTCCTAAATTTAAGAATTTTGAAAAGATTTTAGCTTTAACTCCTATATGTTCTAAAAGATTTCTTACTGAATTATTTGATAAAAATATGTTTCAAGCACTTACTTACATACTTACATACTTGAAATATGTTTGAAGTATGGTGTAAAAGTTCGTATAATTTATTTATTTATTTAATTCGTCTAACAGAGTGCAACTCTTACAGACTTCTAATATATAAAAATTTTAAAAGACTTTATCTTAAACTATCAAACACTTAATAATACATGATTATAAAAATTTTAAACTTGAAGACATTAAGCACACTTATTTTATAAATGATTCATATCATCACGTGCCAGCAAGTGCAGAAATAACTCATTTTTAACTTGACATCTTGAGGAGTTAAATATGTCTATTATTGCTAGAGCTGAGTTAGTTTCCCTGGCACAGCGTGCAAAGGGCATGTTTGAAGCAAACGAAGACCTATGAATAATTTTCTGAAAGTGGAATTGACTGCGAAGGTGTCGAGATGGAGTTAAAAAATTCAAGAGAGATAAAAGCTCATCACATTTTATATTATGGTTTATAAGGTCCCATAGGAATAAAATAGAAAAACCTAATGTTGTACTTATGTTACTATTTAACCAAATGGCATTAAACTTAGTGAACCACAATTTAAAACTTATTAAAAAAGAGAAAAAATTAATGATAATGCCTAAAACCAGAGTTGTGACTGAAACGCAAAGTAATATAATATATTACGTTATATTATTACTTTTCCCTAAAACCGGTAACATCACCATGTAATATTATAACTTTTTTGCTAGTAACTTATGCAGGAACACTCTGTATTGAAATATAGTATAATTTTTTTAATTCATAAAATTTTACAAGTTTTATTTTCAATTTTTGTAAGAAAATTATTTTCATTATTAAAAAGATTTTTGAATTGAGAAAGTCTAAATTAAATAAAAAACATACCTAAAGCTTACTAGTAGGGCTCGGATTGCCATGCACTATAACTCAAAAATATTCGCATATTATGCTTACTAGAGGCTCAAAAATATGCAACAAAAATAACTTAAATATGCAATTAAAATACTTCATTTATATATTTTACTTTCCGATAAAAAAAAAAACAATATGTTGCATATTGCATAGAATTCAAATAATAAAGTATTAAAACTAAACAACTTTTGATACAAACAAAAACTATAAAAAACGCAAAATATTTTTAAAGCTCATTCAAATTGGAGAGTACTGGGGACCTTTCCTTTTAAGTCCGGAGCTGCATATAATACGCGCTTGCGTCCAACATTTAATCTGATTTATTTAAAGTCCACAAAGGTTTTCTTTTATAAATCTCTAAATTATGTTTAATACAGATATATTGAAACTAATTTGACATCTCTCAAGGAAAATTATGCATAACCTTGCGAAAAAGTAAACACATTAATTTCCCAAAAACGTTTGATGTACGACTTAGGCGACTTTAAAAAGTATCGACTCACATGAAATAACAATGTTGTCAAAAGTCAGAGTAAAAAGTTGCACAGAGTGCTCCAGAGGAATATTAAGCAGAAAATTTCACAAGTTATTTCCACCAATATATATCGTATCAAATATTAAAGAAGAATTAAAGAATATTAAAGAATAATATTCAAATTGTAATTCTGAAATAAAATTAAACACTGACGATACTCTGATAGCAATAAAATTGCAAATGCATTTATTGAATTTTTTGTGTCAGTAGCTAATGCGGCTCCTATACGCAATTCAAACTATGCTAATACTGATATTAAAAATGACACGTCCCCTTTGCAGAGTTTTTTCTTTGAAAAAATATCTGCCATTGAAGTTGTGAAAATCATTTCTTCTCTTGAAAATAGTTATTCTTGTGGCATTGATGCAATCTCAAGTGCTCTTCTCAAAAAAAGTTGCATTCAATATATCGGATGTTTTAGCGTATCTTTTGAATTTTAGTGTTCAGTCGGTTGTGTTCCCATCTGAACTGAAAAACGCAATTGTCATTCCTCTTTATAAGAAAGGAGATTGCGCTAATATAAAAAATTACAGGCCTATTTCACTTTTACCAACTATTGCAAAAATTTTTGAAAAAGCAATTAAAAAACGTATTCTTACATTTCTGTCTACGATCTCATTTCTGAGTCCAAAGCAGTTTGGCTTCAGAGAAGGCTTATCGACAGAGGATGCTCTGATTGATTTTTTAACTTTCGTTAATAAAGCTTTAGATAATAGAATCCACACGGCGTCACTTTTTGTCGACATTACAAAAGCGTTCGATATGGTAGACCGTAGGATTCTTTTACGAAAGTTGTACTCAATTGGATTCAGAGGTGCTATTCACAATTGGTTTAGCTCGTACCTTAGCAATCGCACTCAGAGGGTTAAAATTGGGGTTACTTTCAGCAGTGCAGCTCTCCTAAATGTAGGCGTCCCGCAGGGCTCTGTCCTTGGACCGATTTTATTTCTCATTTACTTAAACTCAATTTTCCTACAAAATTTACGTGGTAGGGTAACTGCTTTTGCAGATGACCTGGGTATCTCATATAAGTCATTGTCTATGCTTGATCTTACAGCTGACATAAATCATGATGCTGATATCCTGAAAAAAAGGTTCTGTACTCACAAGCTCATTATAAGCGATAAAACGAAACTTTTGTTTTATAAAGTCCCACCTCAAGAACTGTCGGAAATGAAGTTTCTTTATCACGATCCTTTATGTTCAAAGTTTACGCTCTGTCCTGACAACACCATATCTTTCAATTCAATAACCAATTGTAATGTGGATTGTTTTGAAATAGAAATTATAAATCAGTTCAAGTATTTAGGTGTACTTGTAGACAACAGGCTGAATTGGAATGACTATACGACTTCGCTTAAAATCTACTTCCGATCTGTAGTTAGAAAATTTTATTGGCTGCGTAATTTGTGCTCAGTTAATATTCTAAAAATGTTTTATTTTGGTTTATTCCACTCTAAGCTCAATTATGGCATATGTTGCTGGGGGGGTGCTTACAACAGTAAATTAAAGCCTCCACTAATTTTGCAAAAATGCGTCGTCAGACAAATCTATAGAGTAAATCGTACAACACCCTCGTTCGAGTTATTTAAATCTCTACAAATTTTACCCATAAAACATCTTTTCTACTACAAAGCTCTGAAAACACTTTTTAAGGATCAAAGCATCTCGTTAAACCTCACAGAAAGACGTTATAATTTTAGACGAGTTGAATCTGTCATAATTCCGTCCTTTCGAACTACAAGTTTTTGCAACAGCTGCTCAATTGTAGCACGCAGATTGTTTAATAAACTACCAGATCATATTAAAGTCGTTAAAAGTGAGAGTTCGTTCCTGAGACAAATTAAATCATGGTTATTTAACTATAATTTAAATGAAATTCAAGAACTACTTCAGGCTATTGTATAATTTATATAGTTATATGCTCTCTCTTTGTTGCAATGCAAAAAACTTTATTCTCTAGTTTTCCTCTTCTCTTTCTTCTTTTTTCTTTATTTTCCTCTTTTTTACTCTACCAAATCCTTCCTTCCGCACACTACTAGTATAAGTAAAAATGTTAATGAATTGTATAAACTCGTGATTGGTAGCACAGTAATATATATTACTTCGCCTATCACTACCATTTCTCTAAGTTCATAGTTTTATATTTAAATAAGTTATATCCTAGCTTAATCGTATTAACTGGAAGAGAAATGTGAATAAAATTGAATTGAAAAATTGAATTGAATTGAATTGAATTGTAAATTTTTAAATGGATTTGAGATGAAAAAATTAACGTAATTTTTTAATATAAATGAAATCAAATGAGTTTCATTGGCACTATGTGCCAGTGTAATTTATAGTTTTGTATTTTAGTAAATATTCTTAAGATTCTAAGAAAAAAAAATTCCTACGGGTTCAAAAGTTACAGCCGGATTAGTGAGAGCACATTTTCCTTTTTCAACCTTTTTTTTCTTTGTTCACAAACTTTGAACGCGTTTATCTCGAAACCATGTTTTCCGTACTGGTTGCGGCACTAGCGGGTTCATTTTTTTACGAATTTTTTTTTTTTTGTATTTTTTTAAACTGATTCGCTATAATATGACACGAGCTTTTTGTTTAACATTTTTTTTCGATTTTTTATGACTTTTTAAAGTCAATATTTTTTTCGAAAAAACTTACTTACTTACTTAGATGGCGCTTACAACCGTTGGTCGGTTTTGGCCTGGTCTAAGAATTTGCGCCAGCCTCTTTTGATGTGCGCTTGCTGGCGCTAGTTGGAAACTCCAAGCGTTGTCAGGTTATCCAATGCCTGGTCTTTCCAACGGAGATGCGGTCTTCCTCGTCTGCGCTGGCCACCGCTGGGTACCGAATCCAATATCTTTTTCGCTGGAGCTTCGTCGTTCATTCTCTCGACATGACCTAGCCAGCGAAGCCGCTCAATTTTAATACGCTTGACTTTATCGATGTCGGCATATAGCTCACACAGCTCATGGTTCCATCGTATTCGGTACTCGCCATTGACGCAGTTTGGACCATAGATCTTGCGAAGGATTTTTCTCTGGAACGCTCCCAAAGTCCTTTCATCAGAGCTGCTCAACGTCCAGGTTTGTGATGCGTATAGTAGGACGGGCATGATTATTGACTTATAGAGCGTCAGTTTTGTTCGTCGAGAGAGAGCTCTGCTTCTCAATTGCCTACTGAGCCCAAAGTAACAAGAGTTATCCTTCGTTTAATCTCAATACTGATATTGTTGGAGGAGTTAATGCTGGATCCCAGGTAAACAAAGTCCTTCACTACCTCAAAGGAGAAGTTGTCAACAGTGACGTGGTTTCCAAGACGCTGGGACTGTTTGTTTGTTGACACAAGATACTTCGTTTTATCTGCGTTCACTGCAAGACCCATTCGACTCGACTCTTTTTCTAGCCTGGAGAATGCTGCGCTGACTTCACGCGCATTTTGACCAATGATGTCAATGTCATCAGCATACGCCAGCAGCATAACACTCTTATAGAAAATTGTGCCGCTGCGTCTCAAGTCAGCAGCTCGGATGATCTTCTCCATGACTATATTAAAAAAGTCGCTCGATAAGGAATCACCTTGTCTGAAACCTCGCTTGGTATCGAAAGGAAGGGAGAGGTCCTTCCCGATTTTCACTGCACTGCTGGTGTTGTTCAGTGTCATCCTGCAAAGACGTATTAGCTTCGCAAGAATACCAAATTCAGACATGATGGCATATAGGTGACTTTTTATTGGACTGTCGAAGGCGGCTTTGAAATCGACAAAAAGATGGTGTGTGTCGATTTGTTTTTCGAGGGTCTTTTCCAAGATTTGTCGGAGCGTGAAGATCTGGTCGATGGTGGACTTTCCAGGTCTGAAGCCACACTGATAAGGTCCAATCAGTTGGTTAACGATGGACTTCAGTCTTTCACACAATACGCTCGACAGGACCTTATATGCGATATTAAGAAGGCTAATCCCACGGTAGTTGGCGCAAATGGTGCGATCGCCTTTCTTGTGGATTGGGCAGAGCACACTGCCCAATCATCTGGAATGCATTCTTCCGAACATATTCTGCATAGAAGTCTGTGAATGCATTTAAACAGAGCTTCGCCACCAGTCTTAAACAGCGAATTCGAAAAAACACACTTTCAAAATTGGAACATCACCAAAAATTGAAAAAAATTTTAAAAAACCCTCCTGTCATACGATAACCAGTTTTGTAAAGAATAAAATAAGTAATTTTTTTTCCAGATCCGACAATTTTGCGACTCCCAGCGCTGCAACCACGAGGCCCCATTTTTTTCTCTGCCGCCAGTTTGGAGCTCTATAAAACCATGTTGCAGTGAAAAATATATTTTTTGATTTTTTTTGCTTGTAATTTGTTCAATTCTCTACAATAATAAATTTTGGAAAAAATGTTTGTTTTTGACTGAGTTATGAATTTTTAAAACAAGGTCAGTTTTCTCTGCCGCGAATGTCCTGTCCCTCCTTAAAAGTTCAAGAAAGACTGACTTAATAACTTACAAAAATCATACTTAAAGCATACTATTGCTGTCGTTGCAGTTTTTATACATTGTTGTTGTGGTTGCAGTTGTTCTGCATAGTTGTTATCGCTACTGTGCGTTATACTGTTGTTATTGTTGTTGCTTCTGCTGCTAATATCGTTTTTGTCGTTGTTGTTTGTTGGAGGTAAATCATATAACCGCTTCTATTGTTGTAATTTAGAGGCTCAACCATAATAGGCTCGAGCTGGCTGCATCTAACATCAAAACTTTACGAAAAGGAAACTTGAGACCTGTTAAATCGTTAATGTAACTAAAAAAACTTGAGCTTGCTCGGGCTTATGTCAATAGCTCTTTTCTATTATTTAACAGACCTTCCCCTTTTTTTCTTCTTATTTTTTTAAGAGCACAAAATAAACACAGCATTCCTAATGTTTTCCGATTTTTTTACGAAATATTCACAAAAAAAATTTATTCATTGTAGTTTGACATAAACTCAAGCTACATGCACTTTGAATCGCTATTGCTGCAGACTGCTCAAGTTGTCGTAACTTGACGAAAAAGCTGGCTGGAGCTATTATGGCTGCTACGTACAATTTCTATGCGTCCGTAGAAAATTTGACATTGGCTGCAGCCAGCCTATTAGTCTTAAGTTGAGTCTTAAGATGAAATACGCTTACACTGCTTAAATGTCCGGGAGCGGATGCGCGTGTAAGCAATGTGCCAGCTTTTATATAGAACTGTACAAAAATTTTAAAATATGTTTTTTAAGTAAATAATTGCATAACATGCAAAATATACAAAACGATTGAATGTCATTTTAAAGAAAATTTCATGAATCGCAAAGATTACACAGGGCAACACTGATTCTGCGGCATGGGGTTTGGTAGTCAATTTTAGTATATACATTGATGAAGATCTTAGCCTTTTATTTAGATTATTTGAATTGACTCGTTGATTCACGTTGAAAAAAACTGTTTTATCTCGTCAGAGCATTTGTCAACAGGGATGAAAATTTGCAGTTATATGTTTTTATATGAAAGGAATTCATCGATAAGCTTGATTTTCTTTTTAAATCAACCATTAATGGGTCTCCAGTACAAAAGTTGATAAAAAATGCACAAAAATGCATTTCGGGGGACGCCAAAATTGGTGCAAATAAAAAAAAAGTACATCAATCGAAAGAATTTTTCATGTACTATTTAATTTTGGTACCGGAATTGGGGGTCAGATTTTCGATACACTCTAATATGTATACACGGTGTCCAATCAGTTTGAATAACAACGTTTTTCGTTCATGTAAATGCCCCATAAGTTTCTGTTTTCCTTTTAGTGAAGTTCAATTAGGCTTTAAGGCCTTGTGCAATAGATTGCAACTTGTGCAGCTGTAGTTGAGGTAAATAAAAGAGAGCTGAGAGAGTCAACCGCATACTTGCTTGGCACGGTGGGTATGAGTTCGTGTTTTCGGATGAAAAACTTTTCTGTTGCAGCTATCACCTAACCCACAAAATTACCGAGTATGGCCCGTAATATTGAAAGACGTTTCCGTGGTGACCATGGCACGCAGGTTTAGCGTGTGGCTTACCATGCTCGGAGTCCGAGTTCGATTCCCAGTCGCGGCGAAAAGTTTTTTCAATAAAAAAATTTTTCTGATCGGTCACCAGACCGGTCTGCAGACAATAGCAAATCTCAGAGAGTAAATAATGCCATGTAAAGCTTCTTGAGAACATGAACTTTAGCCGTTCGGAGTCGGCATAAAAAATGTAGGTCCAGTTCTCGGTCAATTGTGTGCAAACATTTAATAACACACACAACACAATTGATCATAAGAAGCTCGGTCAAAGTGCTTTCAAGGGCTGAAATGGTCAATTTGATATTTTTTTTTCCCGTAAATGCACTGTTTGTGCCCAGGTATCAGAGTGCTCTTTCAGTCATGGGTTGGGCCGGATTATCCAAAAGGGGTAAATTAATGCTAGTACTACAAAGACCACGTTTACTACAAACACCACGTTTTAAAGTCAGTTGAGCTCCCTGCTTGCCAAAGTTTATTTGGAGACGACTATTACTGCTTTCAACAAGACGTGCACCATCACACACTGCTAAAGTTGTTCAGGATTGGTGTGAAGCGAATTTGACAGACTTTTTACGTAAGGATGAGTGGCCACCAAGCAGCCCTCATTTGAGTCCTTTGGATTTATATGCTTCGGGATATATAACAGCAAAAATGAACGAATACAAAATAAGAAATTTGAATCAATTACGCAAAGTTTTGCAAAATATATGGAAGGAAATTCCATGTGACTCCTTTGAAAAGAGATAACGTTTAGTAAAAAAATCTAAGGGGAGTGTTATTAATAAAAACCTTTTATAATTGCTTAAAATGTATGAGACCATTGCTTTAAATAAATATTCTGCATTACATTTGTTAACTTTTTTTAATATATCTGATATTATTTTTATTCAAAATAATTGGTTACCATGTATGTACATTAGAGCGTATCCCCAAAACTAACTTATTTTTGACTGACCCCGCCTCAATCGTAATATATTTGAAAGACATTTTCGAAAAAAAATTTTTTTTATATCTTTATTATTTATTTATATCTTTTTTTTATATCTTTAAATATACTATATTTTTAATTAAAAAATTTTAATTATATCTTCGGTGTTTCTCGTTCGATCCGGAAGATTTTATATCTGTGTGTTTGTTGGTGTTATTCAAATATTTTCTGATGTTTCTTTACCTCAAATGTTTTTTTTTCGACTGATTACACAATCGATCTTCGTTCCTACTATATTATCCTGCTCCAAAAAGTCCAACAAATTAAAGCTTTGAAAAAATCATTATAACCATTGGAAGAAGTGAAATCGCAAAAATGGATTTTAGAAGCACTTCCGACCGATTTTGCAAAGAATAACACTTTGGATCATAATTCAATTTTTTTTGAATTTTCGAAATCTTTTTGGAATTCAAGGTGGCTGTAACGCTCGCAACTGTCAAGTTTCGCGAAAGTGTGCCCCAATCGATTTTTGTCAGTGACTGCTGTGGCCGACTTTTGTACTATTTGAACGAAACGCTCAGTGTTTTGCGAGTGGCAAAGATAATCTGTCGAAAATAAAACGCTAATTCCGAAAAAAATATTTTTTTTTTTTTGTCACTCCGTTTTCGAGATATTGCCCACTGTAGGGTTTTCAACGAAAAAAAAAGTTGGTTCCACTTAATTGCATATATCTCCAGAACCAACAACAGTAATCAAACAAATGATATATCAAATAAAAGCTAATAAAATTTCTTACAAACAATGCACACATCATTTTTTGGTAGAGCTTTTAGTTTTGGCGGAATAAATTAAAATTTCGGGGATTTTTTTTACTTTTCAGAAAAATTTCCAAAAAAAGACAAAATAGTTGCAAATTTCGTTAAGAAATCAAAATATTTTGTTACTTTTGATATTTTTTACTAAAAGCCTTTATTTTTCCAAAAAAAAACAAGCTATTGTTGAAGAAAATCTATTGAGAAATGAAAAAGTTGTGTTCAATGGAACGAAAGCACCCAAGTTATGTTATTTTTAAAAATTTTATTGTCATATAAATAAATTGGGTTATTGTACTACAATTTTTTATTTTTCATTTTTATTGTTCATAGGAATCAAATCAAGAGTTTTGCGAAAGAAAAGATAAGAACAAACAGGCTACAATAAAAACAGGTAGGCTCACGACTGAGAGTGCAACCGTCGAAACCGTCACAGCAAAACACCTGATTTCGACACTTATGGCTATACGAAAGAGAGCCTACCTGTTTTTATTATACCATGCGAATACGTATTTTGTGTTTTTTTGACAGTTATTTACAGTTAATACAGTAAGCCAAGTATTTTGTGTCAATCGTGCAAATTAATATTGTCTGAATGGAGCTCGGGTAAAAAACGATATATGAAATTCGATGTTCCGATGATCTGGAGACAACCGTTTTGCCACCTAAACGATTGCTATTTTTGTCCGGCCAAAGTGACTGGTGTTGGAAAACACCTAAGAGTGATATACGCCACTGTCCCGACTGTTTCATTGCCAGTATCTCATTCTGACGATGTTCCATATCCTACTTGTCCCGATTCAACATGTGAAAACAATAGAAAATCCGTAGATTCAGTGGAGTCGCAAGGAACCACAGGTGGTAGTACTATTACAACTGAAAGCACAACTCACCTTTTATCGCAAGCGCAGCTGAATGATTGGATAAGAGATTTGGAACTGTCAAAGGAAAAATCGGAATTGCATGCTTCTCGTATGCAACAATTCAACTTTTTGAAACCCGATGTTAAGGTGACATACTGCAGAAATCATAAAAAACCGTTTGCTATACACTTTACTAAGAATGACAATATCTGCTATTGAGTACACATTCCTGGCTTATTTAACCCATTTTGGTCAGGTACCCGAACGCGTAGGAATTCTCTAATGAAATTTTCAGGCTTTGTTGTTGTTGATCAAATTAAGAATATTCCAGAGTTTCAGAATTTTCCCATTTTCCGTTTTCCGGCTACAAGCTGGTCGAAAAATCGACCAATGGCCCAATAAGTATACAAAAATTTTAAAATTTTGAATATATTATTTTAGCTTTAAATTCAGCATAATATGCCTTGTTCCTGTGAAGTTTGGTACCGATAGAACATAGGGGCGTGGCATCTTCCACCTTCCAGAGTGTTCCTTTGAAGTTTTGTACCGATAGAACATGGGACGTGGCACCTTCCATGCAACTCTTATTTTCGATATCGAATAGCTTTGGAATTACATGTTTTACAGCCACAAAATTCGGTATTCATGCTCAATTTACACGTATTGTTTCAATGGTAAAATTTTATAGGCGTTAGACAAGGGGCGTGACACTTTTTAAACATACAAAGTTTTCGGTAAAAATTTCGAAATATAAGGTCACACATCAAAGAATTCGAAACGAATATAAAATTTATTGAACAATTCAAATGTTTAACATCGAATAGCTTAGTACAAATGTCGCATAACATTGAAACTCAGTATAAAGATACTTATTGGTCATATCTTCTACCCGAAAATTGACACGGGCGTTATAAAACAGGATGTGAAGGAGTAGTAACGCGTGCAGGGTATCGCTAGTATAAAATAAATAAGTTATTATTTACATTTATTTATTTATTGGACATACTTTTTATGACTTTGATATTCATATTATGATATTGTCCAAAACATTATGTAAGCAAATGTAAATTGCATTTTTTGCATATAAGTATATCTAAATGGTATGCTTGTGGCATACAACGCATCTCCGAGGCTTATTCTCTAGTTGATATCAATGACGTGCTCAAGTTTGTTAACTCGAGGCAAACTGGTCGGCCTTTCCTATTCATCTATATCTAAATCCACTTCTGGATCCGCCACTTATAAGTTTCTTTCTTAACTGTTATCTAAACTGTAACTGGGATATTGGCTTGTGTTTGTTTATTTTACATTGCAATTTCCATGCATTCACTTTCGAATTGCTGATAGCGTTTACCCACAATGACCACACCATTTCCTACAGCGAATGTCAACGCGATAATTTACGACCCCATTGAAGTTTAAATCGACTCCACCCATATTGATATTAAAGTTATATTCGTTTCAGTTATGACGACGTTCTTCTTTTTTGTACAATTATTTAGGAGAGCAGACTTTATTGGCACAATGGAATCGTAGTTACTAGCAATTGTTACTTGGATGGTGTTGTAACAACGCACGAAGTTGAGTTCATTCCTCTTGTCAAAAATGTTATTCACTTCTCCACGTTTTGCTGGGTTTGTCAACGCAGCGCCTTATACCCGATTTTAACGTTTCCGATTGCAACCGAACGTTTGTACCGGTTGCATAAAATTTTCTCTCATTTAGCAAACAGAGCAATTGGTAGGGGTAAAAAAGTTATCGAAGAAAACAGTGTATCTTTCTGGATGGTCAACGTTGTGAAGAAGTCTCAAAACAACATATGCGCCAAGTCCAATGCCCATGTTGTAAGCTTCAACTGTACCAGTCTACGGTATAATGAAAAGCATGTACCCATCGCTTGAGCACCGGTATTTGAATCTAATATGGATTGATTCTTCTAAGAACATTTTACATGAATGTTTCCCAAAGTTGGGTACCATTTGTTAGTCAATTGACAATGCGGGCTTAAAAATTCCATTCAACTTATTACAGTGAAAATGTTTAAATAAAGTATACATATTAGGCCAGTGGTCGAAAAATCGACCACCAATATTGCAACAAAAGTAGCACGTAGGTAAATTAACCTGAGATGTCCGAAACCGACTGATTCTCATAATTTAGTCTTATCGCTGTCTGCTTACGTAAATAGTTTTATTATTCATTTCATTTATTAGATTTTTTTTATTTTTAAAAAATGGCCCAAAAAAGGTGTTTTTTTTAAACGCTTACCTGAGTAGGTAAAATTAAAAATTTTTAAATTGTTATTTTTTTTTCTTAATTTCCATTTAACCAAATTGTGTTTATGTGGAAAGAGTTCGACAAAATTTTGAATAATTTTTCCAGAAATAAATTTTAAAGTTAGTGGTCGAAAAATCGACCAGCTGACCAAAATGGGTTAATACCTTCGGTCAGCCGTACATTTCCAAAGAGTGGCGTTTTTTTATTGATGGCAGCAAAGTGAGTTTGAAGGCAGTATAACTTCATATAGGAAACAAAAAGCCATCGATTCCGATCGCACATGCAGTCAACAAAAAGGAAACGTACGAAACAATGGCGAAGCTATTGACATGTTTTAAATATGAACAACACGACTGGAAAATATGTTCTGATCTCAAAGTCGTTGGTATGCTTTGTGGTTTACAGAGTGGCTACACAAAGTACTACTGTTTTCTCTGCAAGTGGGATAGTCGAGCACGTGAACATCACTATTACAAAAAGGACTGGCCAGAAAGAATTGAGTCGAAAGTTGGAGAGAGCAACGTCAAAAACGTTCCACTTGTCAAAAAGGAAAACATAATTCTCCCACCGCTGCACATCAAACTTGGACTTATGAAAAACTTTGTCAAGGCGTTAGACAAAGAAAGCGAAGCATTCACATATTTGAAAACGATTTTTCCAAATCTTTCTGATGCCAAGATAAAAGAAGGTGTCTTCGTTGGACCGCAAATAAAAAAGGTGTTAAACGATCTTCAATTCGCAGAACTATTGTCACCAGTTGAGGCAGCGGCGTGGGATTCTTTTAGGACGACTGTTTCTAGCTTCCTCGGGAACAATAAAAGTGAATCTTACGAGAAAATAGTCAACGAGTTGCTCAAGAACTATAAAAAGATGGGCGTAAATATGTCTCTGAAAATTCACTTTCTGCACTCCCATTTGAATTTTTTTCCGAAGAATCTCGGTGACGAGAGCGATGAACATGGGGAAAGATTCCAACAACAGATGAAAGCAATTGAGAATCGGTACCAAGGATTTTGGGACGAAGGAATGATGAGTGACTATTGTTGGTTTTTCATCAGAGAAACCGATCCCGAATTAAATAAACGACAAAACAAGAATTCTAATCAATTTGAATTTCTGAATGATAAATAAAAATTATTTACAATGTAAATAACAATAAAAATAATTTAAGGGAACAATAAAAATTATTAATAATAATTATATACCATTTTAAATAATGTAAGAATAATGTAAATTATTAAAAGAACAATAAAAATGAAGAATATATGATTTTATTACAACAACCTTTAGTTCTCATTTTTTTTTTATGGCAATAAAATAAGTCCAAATGCATAAATTGATAATCACACAATTTGGGTGATTTCATTCCATTGAACACAACTTTTTCATTTCTAAATAGATTTTCTTCAACAATAGCTTATTTTTTTTGGAAAAATAAAGGTTTTTAATAAAAAATATCAAAAGTAACAAAATATTTTGATTTCTTAACGAAATTTGCAACTATTTTGTGTTTTTTTGGAAATTTTTCTGAAAAATAAAAAAAATCCTCGAAATTTGAATTTATTCCGCCAAAACTAAAAGCTCTACCAAAAAATGATGTGTGCATTATTTGTAAGAAATTAGCTTCTATTAGCTTTTATTTGATATATCATTTGTTTGATTACTGTTGTTGGTTCTGGAGATATATGCAATTAAGTGGAACCAACTTTTTTTTTTCGTTGAAAACCCTATATCTCGAAAACGGAGTGACAGAAAAAAAAAAAAATTTTTTTTTCGGAATTAGCGACCGATTTTACATGAGAAAGGGATAGTGGCATTCAAAGTACAAACAACTTTTCGTTATTTGTAAACCAGTGTTATTTAAGGTACTATTACAGTGTGAAGCTATTAAAAACAACACATTTTTTAATAATGTTTTTTTACATAGTATTAATAAATTATTTTATTCAAATTTATTAAAATTGTGTACAGTTAAAGTAGAATTTATAAAAAAATGTTTTTTTTTTTGTTTTTGTATATGTCGTTTCTTTTCTAGAGGTCGTTGAAGTTGGCGTGTTTAAAAAAAGGTTGTAAGTTGGTTTCTCGTCTACAGCATTTTCAAGGCGTCGGAAAGTAAAAAATCAAAGTGCATTCTTCAGTTAAGGGTTTTAGTTGAGCACTCTAACTACGCAAATAAATAAAAGCAAAACAAAAATAATGGCATGCGTTGAAAAACAAATTTACAAAAAACCCCTCTTTTTGGCAGAGATTCTTAGCCGTAAAAAACAATATATAAAAGTTTCTCGGTTTTTTAAAGGTAGAGTGCTAAACAGAGTCTATGATGTTCACAATGAATCAAGTTTCATCGAAATCGATCAAGCAGAACTCGAGATATCTTAGAAACCAATTCGAAAAAACTTGTTTCGAGAAAAACGCGATTAGATTTTCTTCTATGAACGATAATATATGGGTATATATAAATTAGGTATACGTATTCTTAAGACCTTAAGGAGCCAGATTCTAAAAAAAAAAAAATTAATTTTTTATTTTTTACACACTGTAATAGTACCTTAAGTAATGTTTTCTGTGGCGCTCCAACATTTCATTTCAATACATTTCCAAGTCGCGCGTACGGAAATGTATTTTGTTTAAATTAAGTATTTTTGCACGTTTTATGCGAATTAAAGTTCGATTTTATTGATCACTGAAAAATACCGATTTACTTTATGATATGAAGTGACCGCTACAGCCACTTAAATCCGAAACCTTAAATCTTAAATCCGAATTTCCGATTGCGAAAATTAAAAGAAAATGTTTTCTTTCCAAAGTGTTATTCTTTGCAAAATAGG
The DNA here is from genome assembly GCA_958299015.1 of Tetanocera ferruginea. Lineage (NCBI taxonomy): Eukaryota > Metazoa > Arthropoda > Insecta > Diptera > Sciomyzidae > Tetanocera > Tetanocera ferruginea. The sequence goes on from OY282642.1 coordinate 61,802,022, forward strand.
TCGGAAGTGCTCCTAAAATCCATTTTTTCCATTTCACTTCTTCCAATGGTTATAATGATTTTTTCAAAGCTATAATTTGTTGGACTTTTTGGAGCAGGATAATATGGTGGGAACGAAGATCGATTGTGTAATCAGCCGAAAATAAAACATTTGAGGTAAAAAAACATCAGAAAATATTTGGATAACACCAACAAATGCACAGATATAAAATCTTCCGGATCGAACAAGAAACACCGAAGATATAATGTCTTTGTCGAAAATGTCTTTCAAATATCTAACGATTGAGGCGGTCAAAATAGGTATATTTTTCTGCCATACAAGGTGATACGGTCTAATGTTCATATTTTAATATATGCATTAAAACCCAAAAAATTTTATATTTTTTGTTGTTTTCCTTTTTGTTAACTTTTTAGCAACAAAGTAATATAAAATTGATATAGCGAATATATAACTTATTATTTTTATTTTGAAGTTATATGTAATATAATATTATTACTTTTAGTAATCGGTAATGTGTTATAAGTAACATATTACTTTCCAAAGTAATGTATCATAACTCTGCTTAAAACAGGTTAATGTGGCAACAATTTACCTAAATAGCGTTTTTCGACTATTTTGTAAAACTACTTTAGCCCACTACAATAATGTTTTTCCAAGGAGTTCCGGAACTTGAACTTCTTTCGGTGCAAGGATAGAATATTCATCGACACGGGCACCAGACACGCTATTTTATTGACACAAAATATGAAATTGTTTCTTGGTTAACTTAATAATTCATGGATTCTTTTAACTAATGAGGTTGGATATATAATCATACGAATGTCAGAACGTTGTAAGGTCGCTGAATTCTAACCCAGGGTCAAAGTAAGTCAAACGGGTCTTGCTTCAGCACTAACCTAAAAAAAAACATTCCAAACAAAACATCTAAATGCAAAAATTTTGGAACCAAGTTAACAAGTTATAGACTTGTAGCTCTCCTACCTTGCGTGGGTAAACCTTAAGAAAATGTTATGGCCAAATGCATTATGTGGTTTGCACTTGCATTAAGTTGTAAATTTGTACAAGTAAAAAAAAAAAAAAAAAACAAATTGGCCATTTCAGCCCTTGAAAGGACTTTGACCGAGCTTCTTAGGATCGATTGTGTTGTGTGTGTTATTAAATTTTTGCACACAATTGACCGAGAACTGGGCCTACATGTTTAATGCCGACTCCGAACGGCTCATGTTCTCATGAAGCTTTACATGGCATTATTTACTCTCTGAGGTTTGCCATTGTCTGCAGAGAAAAAAAAATCAGAAAAATTTTTTATTGAAAAAACTTTTCGCCACGGCTGGGGCGTAAAAGTAAGTACGCAAGTTTATAGTTAAGCGTCTTAATTATGTGAATCTAAAAGATTTCTTTTTTTTTGATTTTATGCTATTTTTATGTTTCCATGAAAATTGACCGAAATTCAAGTTTTTATAGTTTTGTACTGAATATTTTTCAAAATCGCAGAAAATTAAGTATAATTCACATAAGAAACTTTAAGAAAGATATATTTGACAATTTCTTGCCAAAATATACAATGTGACAAATATGTGTTGATACAAAAACAAAGTAGGTCTTTTCAATAAAGCTTAATTTTATTTTAAGAAATATAATACACAAATATTAAATACAGTTTAAGGCACTATTACAGTGTGAAGCTATTGAAAAGAACACATTTTTTATTAATTTTTTTTACATAGTATTATACAATTATTTTATTCAAATTTATTTACATTATGTACAGTTAAAGTTGAAAATATAAAAAAAAAATATTTTTTTTGGTTTTTGTATTTGTTGTTTATTTTCTAGAGGACGTTGAAGTTGGCGTGTTTAAAAAAAGGTTGTTAGTTGGTTTCTCGTCTCCAGCATTTCCAAGGCGTCGGAAAGTAAAAAATCAAAGTGCATTCTTCAGTAAAAGGTTGTAGTTAAGCACTCTACCTACGCAAATAAAAAAACAAAAACAACAAAAAAAAAATGGCATGCGTTGAAAAACAAATTTACAAAAAACCCCTCTTTTTGGCAGAAATTCTTTGTCGTAAAAAACAAAATATAAAAGTTTCTCGGCTTTTTATAGGTAGAGTGCTTAACAGAGTCTATGAAGATCACAATGAATCAAGATTCATCGAAATCGATCAAGCAGAACTCGAGATATTTTAGAAACCAATTCGAAAAAACTTGTTTCGAGAAAAACGCGATTAAATTTTCTTCATGAACGATTATATATGAATAAATGGGCGACATACGAATATAATGTTTGTTATATCTTTTGTTTAACGCGATATTTTTTTCTAAAATTTCATATACGCATTCTTAAGACCTTAAGGAACCAGATTCTAAAAAAAAAAAAAAAAAAAATTATTTTTAATTTTTTTCACACTGTAATAGTACCTTAAAGAATTAATTAATATGATAATTATTTGATGGCCAGCCTTTTATTATCACAACCCGCCGAAGTCTGCAATCAAAATTGTTACACGTAGTACGCACTACTTCCATTGGTATTTTGTTCCATACGTCAATAATCTTCTTCTTCTTAGGTGGCCTGACAACCCGTTGACGGGTTACGGCCGACTTCATCAGCTCTCGCCAGGCGCCTCTGCTTCGCGCGCGCCGTCTCCAATCTTTTTCAGCAAGCGCGGTAAGGGCTTCCTCGGCCTGGTCAATCTATCGGAGGCATGGTCTTCCTCTTCGTCGTCGACCCTCGGCTTTCGCCTCAAACACCTTTTTCGCTGGAGCTTCTTCATCCATACGCAAGACATGACACAACTAACGTAGTCGCTGACTACGAACACAACTGGACTATGTCAATGTCGTCGTAGAGCTCGTACAGTTCGTGGTTCATTCGAATGCGATAGTCACCCCAAGAGCGGCAACATCTGTTTGCGATACCACCCATGCCTCAGCGCCATAGAGAAGCACAGGTATGATGAGCGTCTTGTAGTGTTAGTTTTGTCGATCGAGAGAGGGCTCTGGAACCTAATTGCTTACTTAGCCCGAAATAGCACCTATTAGGAATTGTTATTCTTCGCTTAATCTCCAGGCTGACATTGTTGTTGCTATTTACGGTGGTGTCAAGGTATGTAAACTCCTTGACAACTTCAAAGTTATATTTGCCTGCTGTAACATGGGAGCCTAGACGCCGCGCTTCCATCTTTGCAGACAGCATATACTTTGTTTGGTGACAAATTGTGTGCAAACATTTAATAACACACACAACACAATTGATCATAAGAAGCTCGGTCAAAGTCTTTCAAGGGCTGAAATGGCCAATTTGTTTTGTTTGTTTTTTTGTTTTATATACTTTGTTTTGCCTTCGTTCACCGTCAAACCCACTTTGGCTGATTCCTTTTCGATAGCGGCGAAAGCAGCGGTTACATCTCTCTTGGTTCTGCCGATAATATTGATATCATCAGCATACGCAAGGAGCTGAACAACTTTGTAGGAAATGGTACCATTTCGATGTACACCTGCCTTTCGTAAGATCCCCTCCCTGATGAAATTGAAGAGATCGCATGATAGCGGGTCGCCTTGTCTGAAACTTCGTTCGTTATTAAAGGTTGCGGAGAGGTCATTTCCTACCTTGACGGAGCTGCATGTATTGCTCAACGTCGTCTTGTAGAGCCTTATCAACTTTGCAGGTATACCGAACTCAGACATTGTTGCGTACAGGCAATCCCGAATCGGGCTATCGAACGCAGCTTTGTAATCAACAAAGAGATGATGAGTGTCGATTTGGTTTTCGTGGGTTTTCTCCAGGATTTGGCATAGTGTACAAATCTGGTCTATGGTGGACTTTTCAGGACGAAAAGTCTCGAAAGAACCTTGTATGCGATGGAAATAAGACTGATACCTCGGTAGTTGGCGCAGATTGTCGGGTCTCTTTTCTTAAGTATAGGACAAAGCACACTGAGATTCCAATCGTCGGGCATGCTTTCCGCTAGCCATATTTTGCTGATGAGTTGATGCATGCATCTTATCAATTCACGGCAACCAGGCCGTCAGCTCCTGCAGCTTTGTTGTTTTTGAGTCGCTGGTTAGCACCTTTAACCTTGTCATGGCTAGGTGGTCGAATTTCCACTCCATCATCGTCGATTGATGCTCCGGGCTTGAAACCTTGGGTTAGACGCTTAACCTGCTGGTAGAATTTTCGAGCATCCTTTTGCCCTGGTACACCTCAAGTTTTTTCTCGTTCACGCTTTTCCTGCTCTCTTTTTTTACGTCTGAAAATGCATCTCTCTTCCTTTCTCTTATCGCGATAGTTTTCGTGCATGGCTCGCGTTGCAGCTGACTGCAGCGTCTTTTTATATGCGGCGTATTTTGCTGATCTCGAGTCGCGACACTCCTGGTCATACCACTGGTTGCGAGGTTGCGGGCTCCGAAAACCAATGACTTCTTCAGCAGAAGTGCGCATGGAGTGGGATATATGCGCCCAAAGTCCGCCAAGTCGTCGAGGCAAGAGTAAGGTTAGTTGAGCTTAACCGAGAGTTGAGCGGTGTATGCCTCAGCGGTCCGTTGTGATGGCAGCTTATCGACATCAAACTTTCGTTGCAAACCTGTGCGTACATTCTTCGCATTGCACAATCGCATGCGGATCTTGGCTGCAACAAGATAATGGTCGGAGTCAATACTGACCCCGCGAAATATGCGCACATCCAGTACACTAGAAGCGTGCCTTCCGTCGATCACAACATGATCAATTTGGTTTCGTGTTTTTTGATCCAGGGACAGCCAGGTTGCCTTTTGGATATCGAGGTGTTGGAATCTGGTGCTACAAACTACCACGTTTCGCGCCGCGACCAAGTCGATCAGTCTTAGACCGTTATTCGAAGTGGTCTTGTGGAGACTGAACTGACCGACAGTGGAGATGCCTTCTTTTCCGACCTTCGCATTAAAATCGCCGAGAACTATTTTTACGACATGGGCCAGGCAGCGATCATACACGTCCTCTAGGCTCGCGTAGAAGGTGTCCTTGACAGCATCGTCCTTGTCCTCCGTCGGGGCGTGTGCGCGAATAAGGCTGATGTGGAAGAATTTCGCCTTGATGCGGATTGTCGCCAGCCTTTCGTTCACAGGTGTGAACCGGGAAACAAGATGGCGTAGTTTCTGACTTACGACGAATCCGCATCCAAATTCGCGCTTCTCCGCATGGCAGCGGTAGTAGATATCGCAGTCTTCTCTCTTAGAGCAGCCTTGTCCTTTCCATCGCATCTATTTTTTCGAGGGCTTCCGCCAGGTGGACAGTGGCACCTTCCCTATTAAGGGTCCGGACATTCCAGGTGCATATCCGAAAATCATTATCCTTTTTTTGTTTTCGGTGGTCGTCAACGTAGTAGGGGTTCATATCCGAGGCTGATTTAGTTTTCATTGGGAAGTTATAATGTGGTTGGGACCCAAACCCTACGCACATTCCATTGTTAAGTAATTGTTAAAATAATTATTAAAATAAATTTTAATAATTGTAGAGACCCCTCAAGTTTATAGTCTAGAGGAGACATCGCCACACAAATTAGGCGCCAAAGTTTATCGGGCGATAGTTTTTGACGTTTCCAGGAGACACCACGCGGAGGTTTTGAGTCGACTTGAGACGATTTCGTCATGGATAATGCTGGCCTCGCCAAATTGAGGCAATCAGACACGTTAGCAAGCAACTTGTTATTAATAGCAACTTTAAAATCCTTTAAGCTATTGCACTACTATTACTCAAGTCGCTGTACTATATATCCCCATATGCAGAAGTCCAAGGAATTGCAGTCTTGTGAGCTAGGTGGCCATTCATCTTTAGGTATAAAATCTGTTAAGTTTTGCTCATACAAGTCTTGAACCAGTTTAGCGGTGGGAGCAGGTGCGCCATCTTGCTGGAAGCAATAATATTCAATTCCATACATGGCCTCCACGCTAGGCTTCCGATTCTTCTGCAAGACTTCTTCAAGGTAATACTGAGCGTTTATTTTTACACCTTTGTCAATTTTTCTGGATATCGCACCTCAGACCATAATGGATGATGAGTTTTGGTATCTTGGCACATGCTTTTTGTCATTTGATGGATGACAAAAATTTGAGGATGTCCTTGTATGATACTGCCCATAATTTGTCGTTTTGCGTATGGTGTGATGCCTCCAAAACGAAAAGTTTTGCAATATGTTTTGCAACATATGTTAACACGAGGAATAAAAAGTTTTTAGGCTTCTGTTGAGCACAAAATCGAAAATCCAACTAACAAGGAAAGGTCCCCAGGTGTCACTCTCCGATTTTAATGAGCTTTGGATAATGAAAATTTGCAAAAAATTGATTTTTCGCAAAAACTTCAATATAACGTATTGAAACATACACAAATTCATATTCAAATTTCAGGTATTCAAATTTCACGTCGTTTGGTATACATTTTGAAAAATTTGTTGTTTTTTTGTTGCTGTTGATTTTAAGAAATTATTGCTCATATTGTATTGATTACGTAACCATTTCTTTACTAAACTTGTGTATGCGAATCCTCATACAATTTAGCTAGTTTTTTTTTTTTGGTTTTTTTATAATTTAAAGTTTTTTAATAAAAAATTAATTTTTAAAAAATGCACAATTGTGTAAATATTGATTGTTAAAATGTAATTATTATTTTAAATAAAGTATACAATATGGGTACCAACAATTTTGTTTTTTTTAGAGTTAACATTTTGTATTCAAATTTAACGGTAAATATTATTATTTTATAAGGCTGCCATACAAAAGTGGTTTTATATGTACCTTATACTCCAATAACACACCTTAAATTTTTTTTAAATCTCCATATTAACTATTGTTAACATATTTTTTGATAGCAAATATCAGTTTAATACATTTTCTGAACTTTTTTCCAAAACTTTTACGAAATTTTTTTACGAAAAATCAGAAAACTCTAGCCTAAAATCAATATGATAAATTTGTAAGTGAATTACTCTTTCAATATCTGATGAATTAGCTCCATTTGAATATTAATAAATACTTTATTTAGTTTAGATTAAAAATGTGTCTTCTTCTTTCTTTTTTAATAACTACGTATTTTTATTTATTTTTTTTTTCTTAAATAAGCTTTAAAATTATTCAATTCTCAAAAACCTTTTAACATCTATTTACAATTTTTTTTAAATTTTTTTGTAATTCAAAATTTACGATATTACAAATCCGTCATCATCATACATATAAATTTACTTTTTTATTAATTATACTCTTTATAAACTATTTACCTTATCGTTATCTTTAATATTAATTAACTGCTGAATTTTGTAAGTTTACTTGTTCTTTGGCTCTTTTCAACAATCCCGCAAAACAAGCTACTTGGTCTGGCAACTACGCTGATAGTCTACTGTCATTTTATTTTTCATCGATCTGGCAACCACGCCTTCTAAAGATCACGTTTCCAATTTCACTTCATTTAACAGCATAAACCGGATTGTTGGAAAAAACCAAAGCCAAGTTCTCAATTTAATTAATAACCTATGTTTTATAATCAATCTTATTATCTTCTATATAAATATAAATCAAAAGTCGTTCGTTGGTAATTGCATCAGTTGAAAACGGCTGGACCGATTTGGATAATTTTTTTTTAAATGTTCGTCGTAGTCCAACTTGGGTTTTTACGGTAAGAAAAATTGACCACGCCCACTTTTTTCGATTTATCTAAAAACGGAAAACGGCTGCACCGATTTGGCTAATTCTTTTTTAAATGTTTGTAGTAATCTAATATAAGTTTTTACGGAAAGAAAAATTGACCACGCCCACTTTTTTCAATGTATCGGAAAACGGCTTCACCGATTTGGCTAATTCTTTTTTTTTAAATGTTCGTAGTAGTCCAGTTTAAGTTTTTACTGAAAGCAAATTGACCACGCCCACTTTTGCGCCCACTGTTTTGATATACATATCTAAAATCGCAGAACGCCTGGGCTGGTTTGGCTATTTTTTTTTTTTAAATGTTTGTAATAGTCTACAAAAGTTTTTTACATAAAGAAAAATTGTCCACTTCCAAGGAAGTTGGAATCAATCGTCAAAGAAATTTCAACGGTGGAAACAAGGAAATCCAGTTCCAGGTTACCCCAATTTATTTTCCACCGACTCATTAGGTCGCATTTACACAGTCCATCCAAGACACGATGATTGCTTCTATTTACGTTTGCTGTTAGTCAACGTTCGTGACCCAACATCATTCCAAAATTTGCGAACTATAAATGGTGAACTATGTTACACATATAGAGATGCGTGTCAACGTTTGCGATTGTTAGAAAATGACACTCATTGGATACACACCCTCGGAGAGGCTGTGCTTTCGTCAAATCCTCATCAATAACGAACACTGTTTTCGATAATTATCTCGACATGTTTCCCATCCAAACCAACTGATGTGTGGAGCAAATACAAAGATGCCATGTGTGATGATATTTTGCATCAGATGCGTATTAGAACATCAAATCCATATTTGCAACTGAGCGAGGAAATTTACAACGAGGCTTTGATATTAATTGAGGACATGTGCTTGATGATGTCGAACAAGGCATTATGTGACTTCGGCATGACAGCTCCCAATCGTCCGATGCATCGTCCGGTGGAACTGGAAAAACTTTTTTGCTTTTTAGACAAAACGATGCAAGATTTATAAATCAATCAAAACCAGTTTGGTGGTGCGATGATTCTGTTGGCAGGTGATTTTCGTTAAACATTACCAGTGATTCCACGATCAACTCCAGCCGATGAACTTAATGCGTGTTTGAAGTCATCCGTTTTGTGGAAACACGTAAAGAAACTCAAATTGACTGTGAACATGCGTGTTGAGCTGCAGAACGATCAATTTGGAGAAGTATTTTCAAAACAATTGCTGGACATTGGCAACGGCAACGGCAACATCCCGGTTGAGATTTTGACCGACTGTATTCAATTTCCCGTCGCTTTCTGCCAGTTCACCGAATCAAAATCAGAACTCATCCGAAAGGTTTTTCCAAACATTGCACAAAATTACAAAATTCATGATTGGTTGAGCGAACGTGCTATATTGGCTGCAAAAAACATTGATGTCAACGAATTGAATTTTAAGATTCAATCTGAAATAGCTGTCGAATTGATGACGTACAAATTGGTGGATTCTGTTACTTCCCAAGAAGATGTCGTCAACTATCCAACGGAGTTTTTAAACTCGCTGGAATTACCCGGATTACCGCCACACAATCTCCAACTGAAAGTCGGGTCGGTAATCATAATGTTACGAAACTTAAACCAACCACGTCTTTGTAATGGCACCCGGCTTGCGGTAAAAAACCTGATGAATAACGTCATCGAAGCAACAATACTTAAAGGAGAGTACAAAGGTGAAGACGTTTTGATAGCACGGATCCCAATGATTCCGACCGATATGCCATTCGATTTTAAACGCTTGCAGTTTCCGGTAAGGCTTGCATTTGCAATGACAATTAATATGTCTGAAGGGCAGTCATTGCGTATTTGAGGCATTAACCTTGAAAATCCATGCTTCTCGCATGGTCAATTGCCACCATAAACACCATCAGCATTATTTGTTTTCGCTCCAGATAACAAAACAAAAAATGTCGTGTATCATCGAGCATTGCATAGAGCAATCGAAGAATTATTTCTTTTTTTTAATTGGTTACCTGACCAGAGATCTTTCAATCAAAATGTAAATAAAACACCATAACATTCAATGTACTTATTTTCAAATCAAATGTAAGTCAAACATACCCCAAACCTACATATATGAATAAAAGTTATCATTCAAAAAAACGTGTTTTCCCCCTTTTGAACTATTTTTACACATTTGCAACAGCTTTTCACAAATTCACAAAACAAATAAATTTTTTTTTTATAATTACAGGACAACGTCTGTCGAGTCAGCTATCAAAAATAATTAATACTTTATTTTAGCTGCTGTTAACGGTATTTGAATAATATTTGATATGTCGGTTCAGTGCACCTACCATTCTTCTTTTAAATATCAATCCGCCACAACTTTGCAACGGAACCACACTTTCAGTGAAAATAAAAATTGAAGGCAAAACAACGTTTGCCGGGTCAGCTAGTAATAAATAGTTATTAATATCGTTAAATGCGATGTGATCCTTATTATAGAATGTTTTAAATAGGAACCTATATGGCTGGGATTTAGGCGTAATAGGTGAATGACTACTCACATTTTTACACAAAATCAATAAGAGATAAGAAGTACTATATATACCAAGACAATCGGTCATTGGAACCACTGCGCGTCGTGCAGATTCTGTGGTCAAATTTCTACACTGAGGGAAATATGTGTTAAAATTAAATGAAATATCGTTAATATCAAATGAATTTGTTTTTGAAATAGAGCTTAAAACAATTTCATTTCAGTTAAACAAAAATGTTTTTATAGTTAAATTTAAAAGAAAAGTTTTTGTTTTTAAAACAATGTTTTTAAATATAGAAACAAATTTAAAACAAAAATTTTAATATTTTAAACAAGGCAGTTGCACTTATAAGCTTCTCAAAGTAAGTGGACTGCATGAACCACAGAGACAACTGATGAGTCGGAGTAGCGTTCGACGAAAACATCGTCTAGTCTGCTCCGTTCTTCTGAGAAGAATTTTGTTATTGTAGCAACCTGTTACTTCATGAATTATTTGGCATAAAGCTCAAAATATAATTCTTAAAGAATTATTAGATTATTTAAACCAAATGTTTTAAAGCATGATTTTTTCGATGCCATTTTTTCAGTTTTTCAGAGTTTTCGACATGAGATTCGTAATCAGCGAACCCTGGGACACTCTGAATACCAAATTTTAGCTCCATTCGTTGAAGTTTGAATATTGAAATAATTAATTAGTGATTATTTTGTCTTGTGTTTGTTATATGAAAAACTAATTCAAAAATTGACATATTTTTCAGATAGTTTTTTTTCTTTGTTATTTCAAAGACATAAGAGATAATTATAAAAAAGGAAGGAGTTTATAGTTGAAATTTAAACATATTTAATTAAAATTTTGTTTTGTAGAAAAGCAAATGCGTAAAATTTCTTTTTAAAATTTTTTGTAAGTTTCAAAGTATATTTTTTCCAGTGTGTCTGTGTGATCTGGCATCTCTGTCTGCTACTCGGGTTTTATCCATTAAAAAAAAACTGAAAAAGTGTAAGCAGAGCACACATACAACAATTTCCATAATAATTTAATAAAAAAAGAAACAGTTTCGATAGTATCGTAAGTGTAGACGTAGAATTCCGTTTAAAAGCTCATCCAAGTTATGCGTAAGCATACAAAAGCTAAAGAGTAATAGAACATACTTGCTCAGAAAAATTTTGAGTCGCCCAAGTTCTGCGTAAGCAATTTTTCGTTCAGTTTCTCAATTTTCGTTTACTTTTCAAAACTTGAGAGTGAGCGCCCGACACCGAGTATTGCTAAGCAGAAAAGGGTTGCAACCTGCTTAAAAATAATTTAAATTTTGATTTAAACACTTATGTACCGAAATTTTATTAAAAATCAGTAAAAAATATATGTTTTAGACAGGATTAATTTATTAAGCGAGGTTTGTATTGAAATTGACCGCTATTTCGAATCATAAAGCATGAATGAATTTACCAACTTAAAGAAAATATTTTTTGTAATATGAGTTGGCAATCTTTTTCGACAAACACAAATTATTTTTTATTTGTCATTTCGTTCGAATCGATTTATATTGAAATCTTTTTTCATGCTTACTTTGTTTTTAATTAAGTATGGAAAAGTGTGTTTTTTAACTTTAATATACTTTTCGTTGACTTCTCTCTGAAACTTTTGTATGCTTACGCATAACTTGCTTAATCTTAAAGTTGTAACCTCTTCTACTTTGTCTCTTTGGTCCGACTGTTTTGTCCATTTTGCACATATTTTTTATTGATCTTCCAAAAATTAACAAAAAAATTAATAACACTCAATTATGGACTACTTATCGAGGCCAAAACAAAGAAAAAGATAAAAGGAAGCATGATTAAATGAGCAAGCAAAAAAAAAAAAAACAAAATTTCAAATTTTTTCTATCATTTCGTTAAGTTTGATAGGTTGAGTTCATTGACTTAGTTGAAAAGAAGGCGAAGCAAATGAACTTTCGGCTCTGCCCGATATATATTTAGTTTGCGAGCTACAGTTACTTTAGCTACTAATTTCAAATTAAAATTAAAATCCCGATTTTTTAAAAAATCATATGGTAACTATATTTCAAGCTGAGCACATGTCCTCTCTATTAGTGCTTCTCTCGTCACTGTCCGATATTTAGTTTGCGAGCTACACTTTCGTATCTGTTCGATGTATAGTTTGCGAACTACACTGGCTAGTGCTAGTGGCATGTGGGATCCAAACTAATTTGCATTAAAACCAAAAATTAACATTTAACGCCATATATTGGGTAAAAGCATAAAACGAAATATGATCCAACTCGTTTTTTTTCATAAGAGTTAAATCCAACCGGACCACAGATTCATTTCGTTAAATTTAACAGTTTGAGTTCATTGACTGAGTTGAAAAGAGGTTCATGACCTCTGGTTTCAAAATAAAGCACTTCGTAAACTAGAACAGTAGTGCATACATAAGAACAATGCAAACCAATGCTTACAATGCTACCAATACGAACTAGAACTTCCAAATTCACGTAAGCACGTGTTCACGTGTTTTTAAAAAAATAAAGTGGTAACACGAACCTCAACTACACGTGTATTTTATTCACGAACTACATGTGAAGTTCGTATTCACGTGAAAGTACCAATGACCCACCTGTGACCTCAAATAATCGCACTGCATCCGATTGGCCAAAGAATCATCCATTTTGGTCCAAATGTTCCATGGAACCCATCAAAGTACCAATGACCCGCCAGTGACCTCAAATAATCCCACTGCATCCGATTGGCCATAGAATCATCCATTTTGGTCCAAATGTTCCATGGAACCCATAAATGTGCCAATGACCCACCTGTGACCTCAGATAATCCCACTGCATCCGATTGGCCATAGAATCATACATTTTGGTCCAAATGTTCCATGGAACCCATCAATGTACCAATGACCCGCCTGTGACCTCAGATAATCCCACTGCATCCGATTGGCCATAGAATCATCCATTTTGGTCCAAATGTTCCATGGAACCCATAAATGTGCCAATACCCACCTGTGACCTCAGAGAATCCCACTGCATCCGATTGGTCATAGAATCATCTATTTTGGTCCAAATTTTCCATGGAACCCATCAATGTGCCAATGACCCACCTGTGACCTCCTATAATCCCACTGCATCCGATTGGCCATAAAATCATCTATTTTGGTCCAAATGTTCCATGGAACCCATCAAAGTACCAATGACCCACCTGTGACCTCAAATAATCGCACTGCATCCGATTGGCCAAAGAATCATCCATTTTGGTCCAAATGTTCCATGGAACCCATCATAGTACCAATGACCCGCCAGTGACCTCAAATAATCCCACTGCATCCGATTGGCCATAGAATCATCCATTTTGGTCCAAATGTTCCATGGAACCCATAAATGTGCCAATGACCCACCTGTGACCTCAGATAATCCCACTGCATCCGATTGGCCATAGAATCCATTTTGGTCCAAATGTTCCATGGAACCCATAAAAGTGCCAATGACCCACCAGTGACCTCAGATAATCCCACTGCATCCGATTGGTCATAGAATCATCCATTTTGGTCCAAATGTTCCATGGCACCCATCAAAGTACCAATGACCCACCTTTGACCTCAGATAATTCCACTGCATCCGATAGGCCATAGAATCCTCCATTTTGGTCTAAATGTTCCATGGCACCCATCATAGTACCAATCACCCATCGGTGACCTCAGATAATCCCACTGCATCCGATTGGCCATAGAATCCATTTTGGTCCAAATGTTCCATGGAACCCATAAAAGTGCCAATGACCCACCAGTGACCTCAGATAATCCCACTGCATCCGATTGGTCATAGAATCATCCATTTTGGTCCAAATGTTCCATGGAACCCATCAAAGTACCAATGACCCATCGGTGACCTCAGATAATCCCACTGCATCCGATTGGTCATAGAATCATCCATTTTGGTCCAAATGTTCCATGGAACCCATCATAGTACCAATGACCCATCGGTGACCTCAGATAATCCCACTGCATCCGATTGGCCATAGAATCCATTTTGGTCCAAATGTTCCATGGAACCCATAAATGTGCCAATGACCCACCAGTGACCTCAGATAATCCCACTGCATCCGATTGGTCATAGAATCATCCATTTTGGTCCAAATGTTCCATGGAACCCGTCAAAGTACCAATGACCCACCTGTGACCTCAGATAATTCCACTGCATCCGATTGGCTATAGAATCATCCATTTTGGTCCGAATGTTCCATGGAACCCATCAATGTACGAATGACCCGCCTGTGACCTCATATAATCCCACTCCATCCGATTGGCCATAGAATCATTCTGAAGCTGAATACGAACCAATCAGTTCGTGCAAAATTAAAACAATACAACCATAAACAACGAAACAAAAACAAAGAAAGCAGCAGGCACAGCAAGTACATTATAAGCAGCTGATGATTGATTTTCTTATATAAAAAGATGCATTTTTCTTCTTATATTTTACTATTTTCTGGTTTTCATATAATAGTGACAAAATCCAAAATTAGATATTCATTCAGCGTAGGATATATCTGATATTTAAGTATATATATTATCTTTGAACGATAAGTATTAAAGGCTGTAGGTATACCATAAAGTATTCGCCAAAAACGTTGCATGACCTTCAAAAAGTCTGTTAAAATTACCCCATACAAACCGCGCTGTAAGACGTAATTCTACGTCAAAACTCAGCTGTTTACTTAAATAAGCAGTTAACACATGCACAACGCTGCTCCACCATAGCCTAGTGGCTAGAGCTCTGACCTCTCATGAAAAGATCCTCGGGTCGAGCATCGACGAAAACAAAAACACATTTAAAAAATTTTTTTTTTGTTTTAAATTTTTTCGTCTATTTTTTTAATATTGTGAAAACTTCTCTTAAATAAATTTTAATCGCATTTAATAAACGACAATAGAAATAATTTTATTGAAAACATATATAGCACTGAAATATTATTATAAACATAAAAGCACACAAAACAAAATTTATATTTATAAAAAAGGATTCCGCTCTTTTTCAATATTTCAATATGCAGATCACTTCTATTATGTGTCAATATGCTATCACTTTTTATATATTCTTTCTTTTATTTTATTTAATTTAAATTAATTTATTTGACATATCTTCCTTAGGTTGCTTTGTTTTGGTTTTTAATTTTTATACCCTAAACCTGAAAGGTCAGGGTATATTAATTTTGTGCAAACGTTTGTAACGCAAAGAATTAAGCGGGTTCGGTATAGAAAAGTATATATATTCTAGATCAGCGTCACCTCGTGAGTCGAGCTATTCATGACCGTCCGTCCGTCCGTCTGTCCGTCTGTATGTTGTCCGTATACACAGGATAAGAAGGAATTGATATAATTGAATGAAGCTCGGTACACATGGTCACATCGACCCAAGGATCTGCGCTATTGATAATTTTTGGAATCCGCCCACGGACACGCCTACTTCCCATACAACGCAAAAATTTAAAACTGCATATATGAGCTCATAATCAACTTACAACAATAGAATTTGGTACGTATGTATTTAATTTCAAAACAAAGATATTTCCGAGAAATTTATGTCAACCACCCGCGGGCACGCCTACCTCCCATATAACTCATAACTTGAAAACTCCATAAACTTATATTTGTCCTACAAAGATAAAATTTGGTATGTATGTATTTTATATCAGAACTAATTAGTGTTAAAAATTGGGCGTAATCCATTCACGAACACGGCCACCACTCACACAACCCACAATACCGAAAACACTATAAGAGCATTAATATGTGAGTCACAGCCCTACGGTGAAAGCGTGGTCAATTAGCCTAAAGTGACCAGTCCTGTGACAGTTCTTATTTAATCTATCACATGACAGGTTCGATATAACTCAAAAAGGAAGTGATAGTTTTTAAATGTGTTTTGCTATATTGTGGTGACCGGGGCATGCAGGTTAAGTGTGTGGCTTAGCATGCTCGGAGCCCGAGATCGATCCTCAGTCACGGCAAAAATTTGTTTCTATAATTTTTCTGATCGGTCACCACCTCTCTGCAGACAATGGCAAAACTCAGAGAGTAAATAATACCATGTGAAGCCTATTGAGAACATAAACTTCAGCCGTTCGGAGTCGGCATAAAACATGTTGCTCCAGTTTACGGTCAATTGTGTGCAAACATTTATTTATTTATTTATCTATTTGGCCAAATTAGGCAATTACTTATTCTAACTTAAAGGAATCTATCTTATGTTAGTTTTTTTTTTATTTTTAATTTTTGTTTTTTTTTATATTTTTTTTTTTAATAAGGATTGAATTACAAAGTGGGCGTATCCGCCCACATGATTGACATTTTGTTAACAAAACTTTGTCATAAATTAATTCAACGCCTGCTAGAATCGGGGAGACAAGGACTTGGAGTTATTAGGCATGGGTCGCTCGTATTCAAGATGATGATGGAGATGACAAATGAAGGCCGAATAATTATAATAATTATTAAAGATGAGATGATTATAAGGGGAAAGAAGGTTAAGAGGACGGAAATAGGAACTTGTAAAGATTTGTTTTAATGGAGAATTTCGATAGGAATGGTGAGTAGCAATCGCTGATATTATTTAATTCTTTACAACATCTATTAATTGACTCATTATTATACGCCAATAATTGTATGGTGCTGATACTCATATAACATTCATGTGTGTCTTGTACGTTTTGAGGGTTCGTTGAACTTTATCTTATTTGATATGTATTCACTGTATTCACAGCTCCGTTGAGAACATCAAATGTGAAACATGAGGTAAGTAGTGTTCTTCTGGTTGATAGGGGCATTAAATTAAGCAATCTAAGCCTATGCACATAGGATGGCAGTTTATTGTATTCACGGGGGTTGTAGGTGTTTCTTAGAGCAAAAAGCAGGAGTTACTTTTGAATACATTCCAGTCTCTCGCTATGTGAATCGAACGCAGGATTCCAAATAATGCATCCATATTCTAGAAGTGGGCGTACTAAAGAACAATATATTTTTAAACTCGTTTGCGTATCGTTTTATGAAACCGAGTTGTTTGCTATCTAAAACGACTCCAAGATCAACAATATGATTGACATTTTTATGTTCTTTACCATTAATTGAGTAATTGCAATTAGTGATAAGATTTTTTCGGGAGAAAGTAATTCTATAGCATTTGTTGACGTTAAGAAATAGCTTATTCTGACTGCACCACTGCTCTAAATCAAGTAGTTTGGATTGTAAAATTCTAAAATCAAGTTCAGAATTGATCACATGGTACATTTTTAAGTCATCTGCGTATAATAGCTGTGGGATATTAGACAACACGTCGGATATGTCTGATATCAAAATATTGAATAGAAGTGGGCCAAGATGACTTCCTTGTGGAACACCGGATGTGACAGAAATCTCCTTGGATAGGATACCTTAAAATTTGACAAATTGGGATCTACCGTGAAGATACAACTTAAGCCATTTGAGAAAGGAGCCTGAGATACCAAACTTTTCCTGTTTGTTAGCTAGGATATTATGGTCAACGCGATCGAAGGCCTTGCTAAAGTCAGTGTAGATTGTATCAACTCGATGTCCTTTTTCCATTTTGCCTAATACATCAGAAACCATAATCATAAGATTTGTGGTAGTTGATTTACCTTTACGGAAACCATGTTGCTGTTCATTGAGTAATGGATTTATGAAACCTGTCAGTGTTTCGCATATTATTTTTTCGAATAGTTTTGAGATAGAAGATAAAATGGCAATACCCCTATAGTTCTCGACCGACCTTTTATCACCATTTTAAAATATTGGTGTGAGATGAGATGTTTTCCAATAAGAAGGAAAAACACCGTGATTAAGTGATTTATTGAAGATTATTTGTTAGGGCAAGAGCAGCGAATCTACGCACTGAATAAGTAAATTGGGTGGAATTAGGTCAGGGCCTGGTCCTTTGTTTGGATCTAGCTTAATTATAGCTGCATATATTTCATCACGTGTTGGTTCGATATGATTGATTTGAGGTGATAAATTTGTGATAGGAGGGGGATTGTAAGATGTGTTTGTAGAAGCACAGAAAACTTCCTTGAAATGATCTGCGTAAAGATTGCAAATCTCTTGAGTGTTAGAAGATGTAACATTGCCTTTGAACATGGAGGAAGGGAATCCGTATGATTTGCGCTTGACATTTACATACTCAAAGAATTTGTTTGGCTCTACAGCAATTCTTTCTACAATGAGATAAATATAAAGATTAAATGCTTCCTTGGATTTTACAGAAAATACTTGTGAAATATCTTCATACTTCATTCTCAATTCATCTGTGACATTGATGGTGGATTTAATAACTTTATATAATTTGTTTCTCTGATTTCTTAGATGTCTGAGCCATTTATCTAGCCATGGTTCAGAAAGATTATTCTTTTTCTTAATTTTTGGGACATATTTATCAACAATTGTGAGGACGCGCTGATAAAAGAGTGAGACTGCACCATCGAGATCAAGTCAACTCGCTAATAAATCGTTCCAATCCATAGAATCGAGACAGATCTTTATGCTATCATAGTCAGCATTTAGAAAATCGTATACTATAGCGTTATTATAAGAGTGTACGAAAAATATATTGGTGGAAAAAAGCTTTGTAGATAAGGCTGAGTGGTGAGAGTTGTTAGAAAAAAATTGTTCGGCAGCAGTTGGAACAAAGTTTATTTCATCATAGGTATTAGTAAAGACTAGGTCCAGCCATTTACCATTTTGGTTCGGAAACCTGTTAACTTGCTGAAGGTCGTTAACATAGAAGGTACTGAGTAAAGTATAATCAATCGAGTTGGAGAGGTCAACAGGAAGAAGTTAGTTGTCATTTTCATCAATAACAAATGAAATATTTTGACGATTAAAGTCACCGAAGATAACGATTCTATCTTCCTTTTTAAATGTCGTGGTAAGTGATGAGATATTTTCGCATAGATCCCTATATGTGGTTTCCGCGGAATTAGGAGGAATGTAAATGACACCAATATAGATATATTGATGATCTTGAGAACTAAAACAAACAATTTGGTGGTCATAAGTTTGTGAGAGGTAGTTTCGATTAATTGACTAGCTAGGGAGTTATGTATGGCAATTAGAACCAGGCTTCAGAAAATTCACACACCTTCATTCACGATCTTTTTCTTAAAGCACACAACACACAATTTTATTTTCATTTCATTTTTGTGTGTAACTGAGTTGGCGTGCTGTCGAAAATTCTTCATGAATTCCTTTATACATTTGCTTGCGCTTCACGTACACAAATTAAGATCGATCTCAACGGTTCGATGTGATCTCTTCTCAAACATGTTTTGACTTTAACCCTCACTTTGGCACCAATCTTTTACTACGTAATCTGGCACATATTTACATTTGTAAATATTTTTTTTTGTCATCATTAAATTTAAACAGAACCTCAAAATTTACAAGATTTTTTAGGTAGAATATATGTATTAACACCTTCTAAGTCCTATTCCGGAACAATTTACACACAAATCTCAAGTGGTTTAGAAGTTATAGGGTTCGGAAGTTGGGAAAATGGGCCTGGAAAAGTCGTATTTTTTTCAAACAATATCTAGCTTTATGGGTATCAAAAGAAAGGTTTTTCTGTAAACATTTCAAAGAATTATTAACCATTAAAATCCATGCATTATTTCCTACGATGTAGCGTTTTACATATTTTGCACACTTGACGGTCCAGCTCTTTACGAAATAACCAAAATGTAAGTATGAAGATCAAATTGAAAAAATTTATAGTTCCAATGAATAAACAAAAACCAATTTCAACAAAAAAGTATACTTTTTCATTAAATTAGTACTTTCAGCTACAATATCAAAACATGACATATTGTTGTGCCAGCGAACCAAAAATTTCTGTTCATTTATATTTTCCCAATATAAGCTATCAAATACGAAATATGTATATATAAAAAAATGTGAAGAGTTTTTCCTTATCATTTTTTTCTATTATTAATTAAAAACATGCGTTAAAACACCATAAAAGCCTTTAAAATACAAAATATTTACATATGTAAATATGTACCAAACTACGTTATAAAAATGAAAAATTTCCAAAAAGTATCAGAAAATTCTAAAATTCAAAACAACTTTTGAATTTTCAGAAAGAAAACCAAAAAATAGCCACAGAGTCCAAGCCAAATTCAAATCGCATAAAAAAGAAAGGAGTTATGGCAAATTTAAAATTGGGATATTTACATATGTAAATAGTGCCAAAGTGAGGGTTAAAGCAGGCATGCGCAAAAGGCCGCCCGTGGGCGGATAGCTTTCACATGCATACGACAGCTTTTAGTCAAAAAAGCTTTGCAGTCGAGACTCGCACTGTTACACTGAATATTTATTCACATTCGTGTTATCACAGCACACGATCAGTCGCTGTGCGAACTTCATGCTGTGAGGTTGCGGTCGCTTGCTCTTGCGTTGCCTTATTAAAAACTACAAACTACCATTCATACGCATGAATACGCGTTTGTTTATTGTATTTGTTTGTCTGTAATAAATTTTTGTTTTTAAATAATAGGAAGCCTGTAGTATTGAATAATTCAACGCAGTAGCAAGCGACTGCAACCCTTCAGCATGAAGTTCGCACAGCGACTGAACGTATGTTGGGATTGTTACAATGAACAAACTCGTGCTTTTCGTTCAGTGTTAACTTGAAAAACAAAAGCTTTGCAATACAAACACAAAACTTTGTATGTATTAGTTTGCGCACCCTTGCTTTAAAGCATTGACGGGCAGCTTTGCACACTTGTGATTGTATAAGTGCATGAAAATATGTATTCATCTCACGTTCAGAACGATCAAAGCTTCAGTATCCAAGCAAACGTCAAGAAGACAAGACCTACACTTGAGTGTTCCTTGAATGCATGAAAAAAAAAATTGCGAGATATTACACTGAATAAATTTTATGTTTACAAGTATGTATGAGCAAAATTTTTTATTTTTAGAAAATAACGGCATGGCGCATTGCATGGTGTGTCATAGGGAAGTAAAATTTCTAATCAAACAATTTGATTAGCAAAAAGCTGTTTTAATTTTATTTAATATTAATCTTACTTAATGTTAACATATTAGTAGAAATGCCAATTTGTTTAAGACTAAAATATATTGGTACTTTCGTTTGGTAAAAAGAAAAAATTAAGAGTTGTAAAAATTTTACGAATTAAAAATAAAAATTAAAAATATTTGTAAAACTTCACTTTCTGTGTTTAATAATACATTTTATCCATCTGTCGGTCTGTTTGTATTTCATAGTCCGTCCATTTACAAGTTTATTTAAATTCTTTATATAAATCGAAGCACAAAAAAAATCACCCAATGATACTACAAAAAGAGCTTTAGCACTGCTTTGTTTTCAGTGTAAGCTTTAAAGCGCTCCTTAATACATACTCAAGATAAGAAAGTATAGGTGTGCAAAGTTGCCCGTCAATGCTTTAAAGCAGTGATGGGCACACACATACTATCACATTATTTGATTATGTGTAAAGCAAAGGAAAACGAAGATCAATTTTACGTATTTTTCGCTATATTTTAAAAAATTGCGCAAAGACATGTTATTTCAACAAATGCTGAAAAGCAACTGACTTGATTTGCTGAAAAAATAAAAACAAAGCAACAGCCGAATGCACACGATCGTAAACCACACGAAGTAGCTTACACTGTTCATGTGTTGACGTCGCGCAAGCAGCATTTTGCTTCCAATCCCATGGGATAGGAAATTTAATTTGTGCCCTTCTCTGCTTTAAAGTGTTCGTGGCATTCACCAGCATTCGTTGTTGTCGGGTCTTCATGAAGGCAAAAATGAATACATATTTTTTAAACACGACTTGTTCGTGTTGGAAAACGCTGGCGGTCGTGAAGAGAAAAATTAATGAAATGACGTATGGGTTTCTATGCATAAATCGATCACTTTGTTGCGTGGCGGCAATTATTAATTTGACAAATTGTCGCCAACCAACGCCACAAAGTGATCGATTTATGCATAGAAACTCATACGTTATTTCATTCATTTTTCTCTTCACGACCGCCAGCGTTTTCCAACACGAACAAGTCGTGTTTAAAAAATTTGTATTCATTTTTGCGAAGGCATATTTATCCAGGTAGTATAAAACGCAACTGCGCTGCTGACTTTTGGGAGTCAGATCAAATAATGCCCTCTCTTATAAACGAGTGGGGACTTTTGGTTTTCAGAGAAAAACTTTATGCCAGCCTTTTTCTAATTTTCTTATGTGTAAGTTTGCAGTTTTTTAATGTTTTTATTAATGAATTTTGTGCTTGGTGTTTAAGCTTATTAACTTATCAAAGTAAGTGGACTGCATAAACCACAGAGACTACTGATGAGTCGGAGTAGCGTCCGACGAAACCATGGTCTAGTCTGCTCGGTTTGTTCTGCAAAGAACTTTGTTGTTGTAGCAGCCTGTTTGACTTCAACAAATTATTTGGCATCAAGCTCTAAAAATAATTCTTAAAAAATATGTTTTTTAAGAATTATAAAATAATATAAAAAAATTTCTTTTTGTTTTGTTTTTGGTGCAGAAGCAACATTGCTCATTATCATTTCTGATTTTGACATTAAACTCCCATTCAGTTTTTTCTTATTATAGTACCTGGATTAATATGCCTTGATTTTTGCTTTCATAAGGGGACCTGACAACAACGAATGTTGATGAATAACACGAACATTTTAAAGCCAACATTTTTGAGATGAAATCACATCTAACCGTTGAGATCGATCTTAGTTGGTTCATAAAGAATTTATGAAGGATGGTCGAGAGCATGACAACTCGGCCACACACAAAAATGAAATGAAAATAAAATTATGTGTTGTTTGCTTCAAACAGTGTTTATTTTCATTTTCGTTTGAGATTTTTGTTGAGATTTGACCATTTCGGTAAAGAGTCCAATTGCTATTGAGGATTTCTTCGTTTTTGAAGGAGTCATTTAACCATGTTTCTGCGAATATCAAAACATTATAGTGACACGACTTTGCGTCTACGAAAAGTTTATTTAGTTTGCCACGCATACCACAACAATTGTGATAAAACATTTTAAGGCTATTGTTTTTTGAAGGGGGGTCGACAAAAATCTAGGGGAGTGTCATACGGAGCAATAATAATTTTTGAAGTTTGAACGAGTTTTGTTTAAATGCCATAGGCGCTTTGAAGTGGTGTGTGAGGTATAAGCTGATAAGTCCTTTTGTACTTCGGCTGGTGAGATATTAAAGCTCTCGTGGTACTGAATGTAAATTTTTTAAGTTCAGCCAGTTCGGTTGGAAGCCCTTCCTGTTGTATCATTACCATGACGCTTGTTCTAGTTGAACCGTCGATACAAGTGGAGTCAGCTTTGTTATGTACGTAAGCCAAGTAGATACGCTCGTTTTCATATAGCCTCCGGTCTCTAAGGCGAAACAAGACAAAGCGACCTTCAGTGCTAGTTTAGCAAGATTTTTAGTTAATTTGGCTATTGGCGGAAGGAGAGGATCGAGAAAGGATGGTGCTGTGGTAGGCTTAACTGCGGAAAGCGTGGTTGAAACATGGGATTGTGTGATTGTAAGATGATCAGCGGTATTTACTGGTATGGTGGGCATATATATGGAAGAAATAATAGTAGTAGGAGCAGGGGGAACAGATGCATTGCGTGGAGTGAAGGTGGCAGCATCCTTATTATTTTTAGGTAGAGAAGGATTTAGTACATGTGAGCGTATAAAGTTTGGGTAACTTCCAAAACCCTTATTTGATGAGTGATTGTTATATGATGTATTTGAAGGTGACAAACTACTTTTTCTAAAAATTCCTTTGGCCAAAATCCTGACTGTGCACAAATGAGTCATATATCCTTGGAAAGGTGCTTCAATTACCTGTCCAGTGGCATGCATATCATGCCATGTCTGTATTTCGGATATCCTTGTTTTGCCTTTCCAAGTTAATTGAATGCACCTGTCTTTTACTACATTTTTCAAAAGTTCGTTTGGCCAAAATCCTGACTGTGCACGAATGAATCATATATCCTTGGAAAGGTGCTTCAATTACCTGTCCAGTGGTATGCATATCATGGCATGTCTGTATTTCGGATATCCTTTTTTTTGTTTTTCTAAGTTTGTCGAATGAAGCTGTCTTTCACTATATTTTCCAAAAATTCCTTTGGCCAAAATCCTGACTGTGCACGAATGAGTCATATATCCTTGGAAAGGTGCTTCAATTACCTGTCCAGTGGTATGCATATCATGCCATGTCTGTATTTCGGATATCCTTTTTTTGCCTTTCCAATTTAGTACCATGAACATATATTTTTACTACTTTTTCTAAAAATTCCTTTGGCCAAACTCCTGACTGTGCACGAATGAGTCATATATCCTTGGAAAGGTGCTTTAGTTACATGTCCAGTGGTATGCATATCATGCCATGTCTGTATTTCGGATATCCTTTTTTTTTCTTTCAAAGTTAGTCGAATGAAGCTGTCTTTTACTACGTTTTCCAAAAATTCCTGTGGCCAAAATCCTGACTGTGCACGAATGAGTCAATACCCTTGGAAAGGTGCTTCAATTACCTGTCCAGTGGTATGCATATCATGCCATGTCTGTATTTCGGATATCCTTTTTTTTTCTTTCAAAGTTAGTCGAATGAAGCTGTCTTTTACTACGTTTTCCAAAAATTCCTGTGGCCAAAATCCTGACTGTGCACGAATGAGTCAATACCCTTGGAAAGGTGCTTCAATTACCTGTCCAGTGGTATGCATATCATGCCATGTCTGTATTTCGGAGAAGGTGCGTCAACTACCTGTGTGTTGGTATATATAACATACGAATGAAGTATTTTTTTTAATTCAAAGTTAATGCAATGAACATATCGGCCCTTACACGATATGTTTTTAGGTCATTATAATATAGTTGATATCTATAATACTATTATTTTTGTTTTTTCTATATTTTCGGATGACTTTAATCCGAAATTTGTACAGTTGAATCTTGAATTTGTTTTGTTTTAATTTATTAAAATTTTTTTTATATATTTTATAAGATTTTATCTTTACGATTAACTATCAAATCAATGTTAAAGTGATTCCCATAAAGAAAGTTAAATTCGTGGAAATGTTTGTTAAATTCGTACTTTGCACTAAGTTATATTCGTACTGTTAAAAAAGTACGAATTTAACTTTATCCGGATAAAAAATATGGGTTTGTGTCTTTGCTAAGATCGCGACGGATTTACGAATTTATCTTCACGCACTTGTTTCAAGGGACCAATTAGGATCCTGGGATTTTATTTTACTTTTACCCTGCTTATTTCTAACGGTCTTAATTCTATTACTTCTAGACTTGGGATGACTGGTTTGAGATGTCCTATTCGTCCACTCGGATATCCGTATGTTTCCATCTTTGTAAACTCTATGTGATCGAGACAGGAACATACAACTGTATTTTGTGGGTATACTCACTTTAAAGCTGCTCACTTTTTTTTGCTTTTGCAGAAGAGGTCCTCTGGCAGTCATGAATGTTTATGTAATGCTTTTTAAAGTAATTATTTACCCAACTTTCGTTCGCCTTGAGTGAAAATCCTTTGATGAAAAGTACAGTGCTGCTTTCATCATTGCACTCTTTTATAAGTTGCACCCTTTTGTCCCACTCCGCATTGGTCCATAATGTTCCTAAACGTTCGATTGCTGGTGGAGAGGCTGCGATAGGTGAGGTGGACGTAGGTATTATGGGAGGTGATGTGACGGGAACTTCCTTTGGAATTTTCGAAACTACCAACAATTCTTGAAAGATAGAAAGAATATCGAGATGGGATCGCTGTAAATCTATGTTTTTGATGACTCTGAGTGGTTGTTGCATCACGACGTTTATTATCTCCTCTAGTGTCGAGCGGAAAGCACTGAGTTCGTCGCTGATTTCACTCATTCTAGCGAATAACATATGGACTAGAGGGGAGTCAGGTAAGTTGTTGCGTGGATGATTTGCTTTGTTTGACGGGGTTTGCAACATGGCGTCAAGGTCATTCCGGATTACTATCATATTATCATAGAGTTGACGATCCGGTTCATAGGTTTTTATTTTTTTTTACATTTTCTAGTATCTCCATGTACATTCTTTTAGTGTCTGATTCGATTACGGAACATTTGCAATCTTTGTTCACCGTATCCCTTATTGACTTAATGTCTGACATCGATTTAAGTTTCGATTCAATGGATTTTTTGGATGAATCTATGGCCTCGATGATGTCATCGCCTATCTGGATCCCGCCATCGGGTCGTGTGAGCTGCTTTGTGGTTTTCTTGAAGAAAGATTTATTTTCTAATGATGCCGCATTCAAAGAGTCACTAATGCATTTTATGGCAAGCATCACGTCAGAAAGAGATATCTTCTGGCACTCGTCACAGTAGAATACAAAATTCTTACTCATTTCACGTGTATACGTGAGGCATCTCATCGATAGCCCAACACAGCAATCATGATCACAAATACCCTTGCAGGTGAGAATAGGGATCGTTTTGTCTTCAATGACGCAGGTTTGTTTATCACAGGATGATTCCATTGTTAAAATCTTTTTTTTTTCACTGTGACGCAGAAAGTAGGTGGCTTTTTATTTAAATGTTGTTTTATTTGGTAGCACTTTTAAATTCTATTATTAAATCAGTTTTTATAGTTCACTGCACTTGCTTCAGTGGGTCAGGAAATCCGCAGCGTAAGCACTTATCGGCTAAATATTTCGGATTTATCTTATCGTTACCAAAATATTGATTCAATTTCATTAAAAACGTGAGTATATAATATCGTATTCTATGAATAGACCGGCTACTGATTAGGTCCAAAGGTATCTATGAAGTGTGAATTGACACATGCCGATATATTTTTGGACCGGTTCTAAGATTTGTCCAAAGGTATCTAGCCGGCGTCAATTTAGTCCTGTCAATGACAACGCCATGTAAAAGGTTGGTTTCATATGTTGGTGACAGAATTGGGACCGGTTACTATCACTTTGAAATATATCACGTGATAGGTTCTGAAGCGATTCTTTACTCCGTAGGGAGGAATAAAACTTAGTATATGTAAATTTTTCATCAAAATTGCAATGTATATAAAATATGGGCTTCATCCGCCCACGGACTCACCTATTTTCAATACTTTTATTGTATTTTGAAAATGTGGGTTTAGGGTATTTCATAGTCGGGCTAGACCGACTTCTAGTCTAAAAGTTGGAAATCATTTTTTCTTTGCGTTTTACGAAATTATTAAGATATGTTATTAAATACCTGTAGATATTTATAAAACCATGTTAAAGATAAAATATAAAGGTAAAAAATATAGGGAATTTGTGAATGGAATTGTGTTTTTTGGTCAAGTATTTTTGCTTTTAATGTTTTTCAAAACTGATATTAAATTAGAAAAGAAGGAAAAAAAAGTAAGAGAAGACTAGGTAAGAAAATAATGAGATCAGAAAGTGTAAAAATGAATAAAAACGTATTATATAATTGTAACTAATAAAAAACTACTCCGCATTTTGCTGCACCTCTTCCTTCGTTTTTCGAACCAGGATTATTTTCGGTTAACTCGACTGTTGTTGTTTAAAATACATCCCTGTCGTGATAATGCGTCCGCAACGACGCAAAGTGGATTTGTCTCATACCAGTTAGACGGAAATATTATTTTATGACTTTAAACGATTGAATATGCAAAAACGAGCAAAAACTGAATGGGAGGTGGGGGTTTATTTAAGCCCGATGGGGAGTTATGGATTAATTTTGTGTTTTCCGGAAGTTGTTTCACTAAATATGCTCTTGCAACGAATCTTTTTTTTTCCTTGAAGTTTTAGAAAGATGGCTTCAAGGCCCTTTCAACGATATACAATACTGGTAAAGATTTGAGGAGTTTACATTCCAATCCAGATAAATCACAGGAAAAAAAATTTTAGTTAGAAATCCTGATGTAAAGCTAATGTTATAATATATCGATCCATAAAATCCTCTTTGATAAAAATGTTACAAATCCAACTGAAAAATGCATTAAAAAATCTCCTTTTCTATCAAAAGCAGACATGTCCACTGAAAATTTTCAATCAAACCCAGATAAGTCCAAGCAAATTTTCATTTGTGTAGTTTTCATTGACCGTGGCATGCAGGTTAAGTGTGTGGCTTAGCATGCTCGGAGCCCGGGTTCGATCTCCAGCCGCGGCGAAAAGTTTTTTTCAATAAAAAATTTTTCTGATCGATCACCACCTCTCTGCAGATAATGGCAAACCTCAGAGAGTAAATAATGCCATGTAAAGCTTCTTGAGAACATGAGCCGTTCGGAGTCGGCATAAAACATGTAGGTCCAGTTCTCGGTCAATTGTGTGCAAACATTTAATAACACACATAACACAATTGATCATAAGAAACTCGGTCAAAGTCCTTTCAAGGGCTGAAATGGCCAATTTGTTTTTGTGTTTTTTTTTTTGGTTTGTAGTTTTCATTCAAATTTTAAAAACTTGTTTGTGTCAAAAGGTTGGTATATGTAATAAATTTTACATTTTAGCGGATTTGGGTATGCGTTCTGTCAAAAATAAAAAGTTAAAAGCAAAAACCTTTTTATTTACTAATAAGGACCTTCAGGAGAATTAAAATTGCTACGGCGGTTATCCTCCTATTTGAAAAAAGTATGAAGAAATCATTTTAATGAGTTCCTCCAACTTTTGAGCCCCCTAACGGCGAAATCTAAATTTTGGTTCATTTCTAACTTTCGAAACCAGACAAGTTTAAATTTGAAATTGAAAATGCAAATTTTTTTGCACTATGAGATAATTTTTTTTCGCATAATACATCTATTCCTGTGGAGCATAATTTTGCATAATTGCTTTGTTGATAAAGAATGTCTGACAAAATTAAGACTTTTTTCGATTTCCAAACAATTCGATCTGTGTGACTTATCTGGTTTTGAATGCAAACTACTCATTTGTGATACAATTAGATTATATAGTGGTGAAACCAGCATCGTTTGGAATACAATACACTATTTTTAGGTTTAAAGCAGTGTTCAGAAAATTTCACTCATGAAACAAAAATCTCAAACGAAAATTAAAATAAACACTGTTTGAAGCAAACAACACATAATTTTATTTTC
The DNA here is from genome assembly GCA_958299015.1 of Tetanocera ferruginea. Lineage (NCBI taxonomy): Eukaryota > Metazoa > Arthropoda > Insecta > Diptera > Sciomyzidae > Tetanocera > Tetanocera ferruginea. Next base: position 61,831,317 of record OY282642.1, read on the forward strand.
ATTTCATTTTTGTGTGTGGCCGAGTTGTCATGCTCTCGAACATCCTTCATAAACAAACTAAGATCTCAACGGTTCGATGTGATTTCATATCAAACATGTGTTGGCTTTAAAATGTTCGTGTTATTCACCAACATTCGTTGTTGTCAGGTCTTCATGAAGGCAAAAATGAATACACATTTTTTAAACACGACTTGTTCGTGTTGAAAAACGCTGGCGGTCGTGAAGAGAAAAATGAATGAAATGACGTATGAGTTTCTATGCATAAATCGGTCACTTTGTTGCGTGGCGGCAATTAAGAATGTCTTTATGGTTGTTGTCCAACAATTAACACTGTTACTCGGCCAAATTTGACAAATTGTCGCCACCCAAAGCAACACAGTGATCGATTTATGCATAGAAACTCATACGTCATTTCATTCATTTTTCTCTTCACGTATTCATTTTTGTCTTCATGAAGACCTGACAACAACGAATGTTGGTGAATGACACGAACATTTTAAGGCCAACACATGTTTGAGACGGGATCACATCGAATCATTGAGATCGATCTTACTTTGTGTACGTGAAGCGCAAGCAAATGTAAAAAGAATTAATGAAGAATTTTCGACAGCACGCCAACTCGGTTACACACAAAAATGAAATGAAAATAAAATTGTGTGTTGTGTGCTTTAAGAAAAAGATCGTGAATGAAGGTGTGTGAATTTTCTGAAGCCTGGTTTAAAGTCAATTTAAAATAAAAATACTTCGTCAACCTGCATTTTTTAATAAAAATGATTCCTCGTAAATTTTTTTAAAAACTATTTTACTTGTATTTATTATAATGCAATTTATCCCTTTAACATGAACAATTTCAACTTACAAGGAAAGGTCCCCAGGTGACAGTCTCCGATTTGAATGATTTTGGGATATGTGATAGAAGACAAAAATCTAAGGTCGACTTTTTTTTTTTTATACGTGCTCAATCGATGGTTTAGGGTTTCAAACTCGCGTTCAAAAACCACTTAAAATTTCGTTTTTTTTGCTATTATTTCGATTTTTTCAATGGAAACATTTAGAAATTTGGTATCAAACGAAAGCTCTTACAAAACCACACACCATGGTAACAATTTTTCATACGAAAATTTTGTTGTAATTTTTAGTAATGATTAGTGGATATCAAAGAAGTATATTGACACAATTATTTCATATTAATTTATGTTGGATTTAAGGAAATTTGAAAACTTACATTTTTTTTGTTTTTTTAAATTTGATACTGTTTATAATGAAATTTTGTTGTATTGAAATGCATTTATTTTCCTGAAAGAAAGAATTTCATTACATTAAAAGTACACAATATTGGGTATCAAAAATTCTTTTTTTTATGGCCTATTCTCATGTTTAAATATTTTATCGGAAAAGTTAACATTTCATAGGGCTTCCATACAAAATGTGTGCTTTTTTCTTGTAAGTCTCATCGCACCTGTAAACAATAGTTTTAATCATCCAAAGTACCAAATTTTGACATTTTTACGATATGCAAAAGAAATGGAAAGCATTTTCTCATATGTCTTTATACAAAAATTTTTTTGATTTTTAGCAGGAAAAATCATTAAAATCTTCTACTAATTTCAATACCTCAACTTTCTGAATGAATAACTTCTTAGCAAAATTGGGGAAAACAATTAATTTTAAAGTATCCATTCCTCTAAATAGCAACCCAAAGAAAAGTTCAACTAAAATGACAGAGTTCAGAGAGCTAAAAAAATGTTTGAGCAAGGCAAGGTAAAAAATACTCATTGTCCGTTATTCTTACACTATTCAACAAACTAAAAATAATTTATTTTTATAATTCTTAAAAAAGTCTTCTTTAAGAATTATATTTTGAGCTTTATGCCAAATAATTTATGAAGTAACAAGTTGCTACAACAACAAAATTTTCCTCAAAAGAGCCGAGCAGACTAGACCATGGTTTCGTCGGACGCTACTCCGAGTCATCAGCAGCGTTGCCAGAATGTGAAAAATTTACCAAAACTGGTAAATTTTTTTTTCGATGTGAAAATGTGAAATTAAGTTTCATTTTGGTAAAATTTCTAGTGAAAACGAAAAACATTTTTATGAAAATTTCCCAAAAGCTTAAGGGCGAAGTAAGGGTTTCAGCGTAAAAAACACTTTTGTTGTGAATATTTTTAGCAGTATGGATTGAGCAAATTTATTTAAATCTTTTGTACGTTATTGAGTGTACTTTTAACAATACTCTTTTTCTTCCGGATATATTGAAAAACAAGCTGGTGACAGAGCTTTTCCTAGAGCGTCTTGGAAAAATAGCAATTTACGGTGTTTACTATGTCTCGGTGGGAAATTATCTGAAATCAAAAACCATTAAAATTTAGTCAACGTTGGAGGAAAGTATTTTATATGTAGAAAGTTTAAAATCAATCGGTCAAGTAGTTTCTAAAAGACTGTCAGTGAACACGGACTTTGAAAACACAACTTGTGGGAAAACTGCTTTAAAGTTTTTTTACACGTACGTTTGTACGTTCGAGGTACACTTACTTAAAAATTTGTACCTCCGTTAGTTTTACTCGAATTGACTTCAAATTTGGACACAATATTCCAGAGATGCTGAGCATTCATATAAAAAATGGTTAAAAACCTTACCGCCCTTAAATGATCGTCTCTTTTTTTTTATCTATATATAAATAGGCGTAGGGAAAATGGTAAAAAACCATTTTCTCACGTGTCTCTAGCTGATTTTGATTAAATTCTTTTAAATGAATCAAAGTGCGGAGAACGAGTGCACCGATTTTTTTTTTTTTAATTTTTTGCCAAATTTTTATGAAGAAAATTTGTTTTTCACATTTCGGCCACTATCGAACTCCAATTAGTTTTAAAAACGTATTAAAATTATTGGCCTTCATCATATTGAAAAGAACATTTATAAATTTGTACCATCGTAATACTTAATAATTTAATTACATTTTAGGGTTAAAGGATTAGAGTCGCGGTTACATGTCATGCACAAAAACAAGATTCAGATTCTTCAGACAGTGACACTGAAAACAGGTATTTAAAATATAAAAATGGGGTAGTACCAAAGTCCGTAAAACTCAAACTCAATATTACTCGTTTTCTTCAATATCATCGCAACAAAAATAAAGCGCTTTTCAGATGTTGAATTTTAAGTTCCAAACACTGTTAAGAAAAATCATTGGAAATTTCTCGGTTAACCATAATATCTGCTACATGTTTTAAAATATTTGAAACCTGAATACATGAACACTGGTATACAACAATATTAGTTGTGTTCGATGACAAATTCTCAGTGCCAAAAGCAAACAAATTAAGAAATAAGCCAGAAAAATTACTAGTTTTCATTAAACTGTTGAAATAGGTAAGCAAAGAACCTATTTAATGCTCTTTAAATTTTTCCAATTTTTCAACAGGAACTAAAATAAATCAAGTTATGCATGTTACTCTAACTTACACCACAAAAAATATAAGCGTACAAAAGAGCTGAAAGCGTAACTTAGAGCAGATTAAAAAAACAAAGAGCAATATCAAGTAAGAGGAGGTAAAAAGAGAAAAATGTCCTCAATAAACAGTTTTTACTGATCTGTAGTAAGAAATCTAAATCTAGAGGAGTCATCAAACACAGGTTTTGTTATTACAATTTTATTGGAGGAAACATATGTCAAAAAATTAAAAATATTTCGTTTTTTTGATTGATCACACATATTTGATATTATTTTTGTGGATGTGAAATTTTTTTCTTAAATGTGAAATATTTTTGGGAATTTTGGTAAAAGAAAATTTTAGGCTGTGGCAACCCTGGTCATCAGTAGTCTCTGTGGTTCATGCAGTCCACTAACTTTGAGAAGCTAATAAGTGCAACTGCCGCAAAACCAGAATGGAATTACCCAATGCACTTTTTATATTACCAAAGCAGTGTTTTTCTACTCTTTTGCTAGTCGCAAAATTTCAAAAAGTTGACTGCATTGCTTCTGCGAAGATTTTGTTGTTGCGCTTTTTGTTTACTTCTTTATCACGTTGTAGTGTTCGGGTTTAAAAATTATTAATTTGTTATAAGGCCCTGCCGAATAGTTTGCCGGCGCTTAAAAACGCCACTGGCTCTATTTATTTATATTATTGGCCTAAGCAGATGAATGCTCTAAAGCAGTCATGAGCAGGAAAATAAATTTAGTGAGCGAAGGTTTTTGCTTTTTAAAACAAACACAAAATTATCCTCATGTTTGCTTTTGCTCATCGTTGCAAAAAAAAAAATTAACCAGCAAAACAAAAACAAATCATGTGCGTTTTGTGCTACACTTGAACATGCACAACATGTACAACATGCATTTGTTGTTGTTAGCAAGTTAGAATTTTGGTGAACGTCGGTTTTGTTGCTATTCTTTGTACGTGTTGTTGTTATTTTTTGCACACGGTGTTGTTTTTACAAATGTAAAAACACAAAGTTGAAAAAACATAATAAATTTGTAGCTGAGCCAACTGAGCTAATTGAGCTGCTGGGAGCTCATGTCTGCTCTAAAGGCTTTAAATTAAAAGATAGCAGATGAATGCTTGTTACTTTTTTTTTTTATTTTCGAGGTTTGCATCTCCTTGAAAAGTAAAATAACAGGATTTTGGTGATAGCCAAATTGAGTTAAAAATAATAAATATATAATAACTTAAAATAAATAAATAGTCTTAAATTTATATAAACAAAAGTGTTATACTACTTTGAGTATAAACATAATATAGCGATGTGCGTATAATTAGTGTGATAGTGCAGGTGGTTATAGGGTATTCTACACCCCCATTCACAAGATAAAAATTATTTGATTTCAAGATAATAATTTTTTCAAAATTTTTCTTATATTATATAATTCAAAAGATAAATGTGAGTTTAAAACGTACTTACAACTAGTTATACAATTCAATAATAGTATAATGTACTATATATGTTATACTTTTGTTAAAATTTACTTTGATTATTAAGTTCATTAAATACATTTTTTTAATAAATTATTATGATGTTCTTTAATTTTTCCATTTACATCTATAATTAAATTTACTCCACTTTTATCGATTATTCTATATGGACCATGATAAGGTGGTTGATTTTTCTTTCTACTCATCTTTTTTATTATAGCATTATCTCCGATATTTAAATTTAACGGGTTAAAATTTTCATTATTTCTTATTCGCTTTTGATATTCTTTGATATTTGATATCTATATATTAATACGCAAACAAAAAGTTTTGGGTACACTTTTAACTGTGTTAATGTCAATATATTTACATAATACTTATATCGATGGAAAGGTATTTTTGAGTAGAAGTGTAGAATAATATTTTTATTTGAATAGGATGTCATTAAGATAGGTTAATTGAAGGAAACGTAAAAACACCTTTTTCCCAATGGGTTTTATCAGAAAAAACATCAAAATATGCGTCATAGCTCTGTTAAGCATCGCTGTTGTAGCCTCCAGAAAGAAGAGTAAATGCGAGCGTAACAGTGAGATGGACAGAGATTAACAGAGCTGTGTCGTATTGTTGTTGTAAAGGCTTTTTCTCAATTTCACTCTCCTTGAACACACTGATAGCCTGAATAGAATGAACATTCTGCTTTAGCGTTAACCAAAATACTGTTGAGCAGGTGTTCATTCGATTAGTGATTGCTGATTGGATTAGTGTCGCTGGCACAACGCACTTTTGGAAAATTTTAAGTTTTCGCTGGAAAATAACTTTTTTAATAAAACTTTATAGGACGCAAGTTATACTAGCCCAACAATAAAGAAAAAGGCAAGCTTAACTAAAAAGAATTTTAACGAAAATGTGTATTGAGAAGAGGAGCAAATCGGTGCACACCAAAGAAGCCTCCGGTCACTACTTGGTGCAAAATGTTAAAAAATGTAAAAAATAATTTTATAATCGTGGAATTTTATAATTCCGAGACAGCTATGGTGTACGCCGATTTGCTCATCAAAAACAAAACAAGGCATGTTCAAGTTACAAGTGCAAACTGAGTTAAGCTTTGCACTGCTAAGTCAAACTTAGCTCCCTGTGTAGACATATCATAAGCATGTTTAAGGAGGGTGTAAGGGTTTCAGCATAGAAAAAAAACACTGAATTTTTTTTTTGAGTATGAGCAAATTTATTAAAACCTTTCGTAAATTATTAAGTGTACTTTTACCAATATTCTGTAATTTTTTTCCCGGAATATTGAAATATTGAAAAACAAGCCGTGACAGAGCGTTTCCCGGAAATCAAAAACCATTAAAATTTAGTCAAAGTATCATCAAATCCCCCCCCCCCCCCCAACGTTCTTTGATTATTTGTTTTTTTTGATGTAAAAATTTTTGGTAGCCATCTGAAGTGTAAACTGCTATTTTCCACGAAAAATTCCGCAATTTTGTGGGTGGGAAAACCCTTTTATGTAAAAAAAAAATCAAACTAAGCGTTGGGGGGAGGCATTTTATGTGTAGAAAATGTGAACCAAGTTTTAAATGAATCGGTCAAGTAGTTTTTAAATGGCAGTGCACAGAGAAAACTGTGAAAACGTTTCATAGCACGAAAAGCAGGTAGCGAGCTACTTTTGAAAACGTTTAACCCAGATTTTGCTCCTCTAACGTTTATTTTCATTTCAAAAACGGATATTTTAAAATGAGCTTCTAAAACGTTCGTTTGATTTTCTATAATAAACATTTTAACATTAGCTAGGAAAACGTTCCTTTGATATTTCAAAATTAAAATTTTAGAAGAATTACATGCAATTTTCGAAATTTTCATTTTAAACTAACAAACGAACGTTTTAAAAACTCATGTTAAAATACTTATTATAGATAATCAAACGAAAGTTTTAGAAGCTAATTTTAAAATGTCCGTTTTTGAAATGAAAATAAACGGTAGAGGCCTACAGTTTTCTCAGTGTGAACACGGACTTTGAAAATGTAGTTTTGAGATAAACGCGTTTAAAGTTTATAAGCTACGTTTATCGACGGTTCGAGGTAAACTTACTTAAAATACATATCTCCGAAAGATTTACTCGGATTGACTTCAAATTTGGACACAACATTCTTGAGATGTTGTGCATTACATAAAAAATGGTTAAAAAAAAGTAAAAATACTTAACTCCGCCATTAATAAAGTATAAAAATTTTATTTTAACTCATTGGATAATTTTTTGAGAAAAAACTTCACAAACAAAGGTTAATTTTTATGTGCGTCTGGAAAGTTAAACTCCGTAAAACGCTTTAAAATTGATAAGAAAAATTAATATTTTAACGTATAAATATTTTAAAATTGATTTCTAAAACGTTCGTTTGGTTTTTTAAAATAAAAATTTTAAAATGAGCTTTTAAAACGTTCATTTAATTTTTGGTAATGAATATTTTAACATTTTTAATTCTTTTTGGAAGTGATCATTTGAGCGCAAGGATCACATCAAATGAATTTGATTGAGTGGGCTATGAGTGGGTATGAATCTATTATTGAAAAATTGATTTATATAAAATTTATAATTGACAAACATAAATTTGTTGTTTGTTTTTTCTTAAAGTTGAAGCATCTCCCTTTCGTTTTTGAAAAAAATTTAAATATTACTTTTGAATTTGAAAATGTGCGTTTTCATTTTTCTGTGGCGTAAACGTTTTTGAAAATATTCATTTTACTTTTCATTCTAAAATTTTCGTTGTTGCTTTTAACATATTTAATTTTACTTCTGAGCTTGAAAATATGCGTTTTCATTTTTGTTTGATGAAAAATGTTTTTAAAGTATTCATTTTTCTAAAAAACAAACAAACAAATTGGCCATTTCAGCCCTTGAAAGGACTTTGACCGAGCTTCTTATCATCAATTGTGTTGTGTGTTATTAAATGTTTGCACACAATTAACCGAGAACTGGACCTACACGTTTTATGCCGATTCCGAATGGCTAAAGTTCATGTTCTCACATGGCATTAATTACTCTCTGAGGTTTGCCATTGTCTGCAAAGAGGTGGTGACCGATCTGAAAAATTTTTTTATTGATAAAACTTTTCGCCGTGACTGGGGATCGAACTCGGGCTCCGAGCGTGCTAAGCCACACACTTAACCTGCACGCCACGGTCACCATTCATTTTTCTAATCGATTTTAAAGTGTTTTAAAAATATAAAAATTTAAATTAAAAATAAAAATTTTAAAAACTACCAGGTTTCAGTTGCTTTCGAAAATTTGTTTTCTCAGTGATCGGAAACTTCTTTAACTTATTTCTTCCCGGCATTGCTTTAACGCAACACGAAGTTTTACTTCACAAAATGCAGTAAAAAATTAAATCATTTAAAAAAATGTCCATGCACGTATTAAAGGCGCTCACAAGCTTTCAGGCTATGTGCTCATTATTTTAATTATTAGTCAAACAGTTTTTGCAAAAACCAGAATTTTTGAAAATATTTTTTTTTTACTTTTTTCAAACTTATTATATATTTAGTGTTACCTGTGCACATTCCTGTGTGTTAAAAATGTGAGAATGACTTTTTTAATGATATATTTTTTAATGAATTAAACCTATGAAATCGTAGTGAACGATTTATTTATCGTAGCGCTGACGCAACGTGAGGAGTTCCCCTGCTTAAGTTTGTTCTATGTTGCAAATGGTGACACCTACAAAAACTTTTAAGCATTTTCAACTTGGATTCAATTGTTTTATTGATAACATTGATAACAAATTCCACATTTTTTCATTATTTCTATATTCGTTTGAGAGTAGAGTGATTTGGTAGAAATCCTCACGTAATGTGTGCGTATGAGTGCGAGTATAAAAATTCAAGCAACATAACAAATGAAGGGGGGATGCAACTCTTTCTTTCTTGGAATATCTCAGGTCACAGGTGTTTCATTGGAACAGTTATGGATTCTTTCGAGCGTTTGAACAAAAATTATGACTCTATGACCAATAGGGTGTCCCAAAAACAATTTTTTTTTCGAGTTTCATAGTTGCTCAACCTTTGTTTGAATGCTTATATTGTCAAGTATTTTTGAAAATTTTTTCTGATTTTTTGGAGGACGTTTAGAGGTCGCGCTAATCGGATTTTCCGTAAAAATCAGGTTTTTCTGAGATTTTTTGAATTTCAATCATAAGTTGGTCAATACAGATTTCTTGTTAGTGTTCGAGTCATCATTTTGAAAGAAAAATGTCCAAACTTTACTTTACCGTACATAAATTAGAAGTTTTGGATTTTTTTTTGTAATCTGGATGTGGTACATTCAATTTTTTCGTAAAATTTTCGTAATTTTTTTTTAAAATGCTTCATAACTTTTCAAAATTCCATGGAAACAAATTAAAGTAATGATGCAGTTTGAAAAATAGTAAAATTCTTAGCAATTTAAAAAAACAATACTTGATTTTACTTGTTCCGTTCCAGAGTTATAGCCATTAAAGCTGTGTTGCCATTGTTGAAAATAAAATAAAATATAAGTTTTTCGTATTTCTACAAACAAATGCTTTCCTTATATAAAGACTACGAATTCTTATAAGGCATTGGTTTATTTTGGTTACCACCGAATCCACAAAAACACAAATAAAAGTAAGAGGAATCTGTACATGGTACAAAATCATTTATTTGATTCCGTACGATGTAGCTCTATGCCCTGTAAAAGATTTCGAAAGTCCGTATCAGAAGTTGTAAGACCGAAGCAAGTGCTTGCCAAGGCCAAACCACGTTCTGCGACATCATTTACCACTTGCAGTTGTTGAATTATATGCTTTGTTTCCTGGAATGATTCGTTGCTTATCTATTCTTCTGGGTCGGTTTGCAAAAAAGCAATTGAGATGTTGCAGGCTTCAAAAAAAGTATGACTGGATTTAGAAATGAAATCTTGAATTTTCATACTTTTTATCATGTTTTGTGTTATATTGGCTTGTTCGGTTTTATTATTTGCCGTATTAATATTTTTTACCATCAAACGCAAAGTTTTGGTTTTTATGCGTTCATCACATAAAGCTGAGGGAGCTAGTTTCCCCGGATAGGTACCACTGATGCCCCAAAAAAGTTTTCAGCGTGGCGTTTGGAACGTGTGCAATTAAGTGCTTGTAGCTAGTCAATTTTATAATCAAATTGAGGTCATTAAGAGGAGCGTATCGAGGGCACTGACAGAGGTACCAGTTTTTTATGTTCACTCTTAAAATGAATGAGCTAAACTCAAGCAAGGCATCAGTCTTTGAATTGCCTACAAATGATCGCAGCTGGTTTTGAAAAATGCATATTTTTAACGAGTATATAATTTTCATCATCCAGCGAGCCCTATTTATAGCTCTTAGATTTTTGATTAAATGACCGGTTCCTTAATTATCACCCAAAAAAATAAGGCCCAGTAACCAAAATAAACCAATGCCTTATAAGAATTCGTAAAGTCTTTATATATGTTTGTAGAAATACGAAAAACTTATATTTTATTTTATTTTCAACCAATGGCAACACAGCATTAATGGTAATAACTCTGAAACGGAACAAGTAAAATCAAGTATTGTTTTTTTAAATTGCTAAGAATTTTACCATACTTCAAACTTCATCATTACTTTAAAATATGTTGATAGAATTTTTAAAAGTAATTAAGCGTTTTTAAAAAAAATTACGAAAATTTCATGAAAAAATTGAATGTACCACATCCAGATTACAAAAAAAAAGCCAAAACTTCTAATTTATGTACGGTAAAGTAAAGTTTGGACATTTTTCTTTCAAAATGATGACTCGAACACTAACAAGATATCTGTATTGACCAACTTATGATTGAAATTCGAAAAATCTCAGAAAAACTTGATTTTTACGGAAAATCCGATTAGCGCGACCTCTAAATGTCCTCCAAAAAATCTGAAAAAATTCTCAAAAATACTTGACAGTATAAGCATTCAAACAAAGGTTGAGCAAAAAAATTTTTTATTTTTTGGGACACACTAATGACCAATCGGATGCAATGAAATTATCAGAGGAGGTTACGGATGAGTCATTGGAACTTTTAAGAATTCAATGAAGCATATGGATGGAAATAGATGATTTTATGGAGAAAAATTGTTGATTCGATCGGTGTCAATGTGATTGTATTGGAATTTTAATGAATTCCTAGGAGGATTTGGACAAAAATGCATCAAAACAAAAAGTTTTGGGTACACTTTTAACTGTGCTAATATCAATATATATTTACATAATACATATTTACAATATCGATGGAAAGGTATTTTTGAATAGAAGTGCAGAATATTATTTTTATTCGAATTGGATATCATTACGGTAGGTAAATCGAAGAAAACCTAAAAACACCTTTTTCCCAATGGGTTTTTTCAGAAAAAACATAAAAATAAATGCCGACATAGCTCTGTTAAACATCGCTGTTGTAGCCAACAGAAAGAAAAGTAATTGCGAGCGTAACAGTGAGATGGACAGAGATTAACAGAGCTGTGTCGTATTGTTGTTGATAATGCTTTTTCTCATTTTTACTCTTCTTGAACAGAATGAAATTCTGCCACATCAAGTGTTTTGGGTACACTTTTCACTGGGATAATGGCAATATATTTACATAATACTTATATCGATGGAAAGGTATTTTTGATTAGAAGTGCAGAATATTTTTATTCGAATTTGATGTCATTACGATAGGTTAATTGAAGGAACCTAAAAACACCTTTTTCCCAATGGGTTTTTGTCAGAAAAAACATAAAAATAAATGCAGACATAGCTCTGTTAAACATCGCTGTTGTAGCCAACACAGGTTGTAGATTGCTGTTGTAAAGAATAACAGAGCTTTGTTGTATTTTTCTGCATATATCATTATATGCAGAACAAAAAATTGGTCGAATTTCGACCACAGGCGATACTAGTTCTTATTAATACTTCAGTCTTTTTTAATGAATATGCTAATCTTGCTTTTAGCTCTTGCGCATAGTTATCTGTATTGTAATATTTTTAATTTACTGAATTATCATTTGGAAGGTTTGCTAACCTGTATCAACATGAGGTGTAGTATTGTAAGCAAATGTGAAGTATGGTATCCATTGATCCCATTCGTCACCTTTACAAAAATTAAATAAGTATTCATTTAATACTCTATGATTACGTTCTATAGAACCAAGTGTTTCATGATGGTATGGAGTACTAAAAATTTGTTTTATCAGAATTAAGTTTTCGATTATAGTTTTTGCGACTGTTTTCGCGTCTTTTGTCTCCATTGGGCCAGCAATTGTATACTTTGTTAATTCACATTGCATTGTGAGTATGTATCTTTAATTATTTGTTAAACGTAATATACTACTATATACTACTATATCTATCGATACGACTTCGAAACTAGTTCCTGGCGTGTTTGTTATTGTAAGTTTTTCTTTTGTATGATTTGTTTGTTTGCTTATTTTGCATTTTTCGCAATTATTTATGAATTTCTTAATAATTTTACACGTATTCTTTCGTATGAATATTTGCTTTATTTTTAAAATGGTTTTCCTAACCCCCTAATGACCTCCGTGGGACGAATTATGATATTCCTCAGTTATACTTTTCTGTTTTTCTATATCTTTTACTTTTTCTGGTTCTCCATTAATCAATATCTTTAAATTTTCTTTAATTTTTTTCAAACTATTATAAATCTTTTTCAAGCTTTCCTTGGCCAAGGTTTTAAATATTATATCATTCGTATTTAAAGCTATTCTTCTATGCCTAACTTATGCATTTTTGACGACAGTTTCTCCAGAGTCAGCTGTGTGAACAAAGGATTATCGATGCATATTGCAATTACTTCATTATCTTCTATGTATATCTGGGTTCCCTTAAAATATTTTTCTGTTATAAATTTAAGCCTTCTAATTTTGTTTACATCCGATATTGATGTACATTCCCAAGCAATTAGTTGCTCCGACGTTTTGTATGGTCATTTTTATCCATACTCCTTGTTATGGCTAGTATTTTCTTGTCTGCATATTCCAATCCAGTTGGAACCATGGCTTTAAGTGAGTTGCTATTTCAATTATGCGCGACAATGCGTCTGCGTTGGTATTCATTTTGCTGTATTCATTTTTCAAAATCATAGTCGCATAGGTCCAACCTGATTCGTGTCAACTTTGACGACGGATTTTTATGTGAAAAAAGAGACACCAATGGTTTCTGGTCTGTTACGACTGAAAATCTGCGACCGTAAAGATATGGTCTAAAAAAATTAATTGCCCAATGTACAGTTTGTAACCGTGGTGACCGTGGCATGCAGGTTAAGTGTGTGGCCTGGCATGCTCGGAGCCCGGGTTCGATCCCCAGCCGCGGCGAAAAGTTTTTTCAATAAAAAATTTTTCTGATCGGTCACCACCTCTCTGCAGACAATGGCAAACCTCAGAGAGTAAACAATGCCATGTAAAGCTTCTTGAGAACATGAACTTTAGCCGTTCGGAGTCGGCATAAAACATGTAGGTCCAGTTCTCGGTCAATTGTGTGCAAACATTTAATAACACACACAACACAATTGATCATAAGAAGCTCGGTCAAAGTCCTTTCAAGGGCTGAAATGGCCAATTTTTTGTTTTGTTTGTTTGTTTGTACAGTTTGTAATTCTTTTTCTATAATTGACTTATTTTAATTGACTTAATGTTTTCCCAGTGATTTGCTCGCATACAAAATTGGTAAATCTGATCCGATCTCACCTTGCGATAAAACTGCGTCAAGTGCTAAGTTTGAGGCATCAGTTGTTAGCACAAAAGGTTTATCGAAGTCAGGGTATTGAAGTACTGGGGATTTAATAGTTCAGTTTTTAATGTTTCAAATGCATTTCTCAGTCCAGACATATTGTTAAATTTTTTTTAAAAGAGATTTAAGGTCTTTGGCTATATCAGCGAATTTTGGGATGAAGCGCCTATAATAGTTGCAGAAGGCAACAAATCTTCTAACGTCATCTGCGTTTGTTAGGGCTGGGTAGTTTTCTATTACCTTATTTTTTGCTGAGAGATCTTCACACGGCAACGTGTCCGACTGCCTCAACTTGGCGAGGCCAGCATTATCCATGTCGAAACCGTCTCAAGTCCACTCAAACCTCCGCGTGGTGTCTCCTGGAAACGTCAAAAACTATCGCCCGGCGGCGAATCTGAGCGGCGGGCTTCCTTTGGCCATCAAGCAAAGGTTGTGCGTTGGGTTTGAAGCCCACCATGTAATAAAACCATTTCAATGTAAAGTTTAAGAATAAATAAAAAAATGATCCCCAAATCTGATGACGACTACCGCAAACGAAAAACTGATAATGATTTACGGATATGCACCTGGAATGTCCGAACCCTAAATTGGGATGGTGCCTCTATCCAACTGATTGATATCTTGGAAAGATATAATTCTGATATCACTGCAATCCAAGAAATGCGATGGAAGGGACAGGGTTGCTTACGGCAAGCATCCTGTGATATCTACTACAGCGGCCATGCGGAGAAGCACGAGTTTGGATGCGGATTTGTAGTTGGCAAGAGAATACGGCATCATGTCCTGCGATTCACTCCTGTGAACGAACGACTTGCCATAATCCGCTTCAAGGCAAAATTTTTTTACATAAGCCTAATATGTGCGCACGCTCCGACAGAAGAATAATATGACGAAACCAAAGAGAGTTTTTACGAGCGCCTTTTGAAGACGCATACGAGCGCTGCTGTCATGACATAAAAATCGTGCTTGGTGACTTCAACGCCAAGGTGGGTAAGGAAAAACATATTTGGTCCAACAGTCGGAAAGTTCAGCCTCCACGACAACACATCCGTTACGGAATGAGGTTGATTGACTTCGCCGCAGCACGAAACATGGTCGTTAGTAGCACTAGATTCAAGCATCTCAATATTCATAAGGCCACTTGGCTGTCCCCTGATCAAAAAACATGCAACCAAAATGATCACGTTTTGATAAACGGAAGGCACTCTTCCAGTGTACTAGACGTACGCACGATCCGTGGTGCTAACATAGACTCGGATCATTATCTTGTCGCAGCCAAGATCCGCACACGTCTGTGCACAGCTAAGAATGCTCGCAATCCTACACAAAGAAAGCTAGACGTCGATAAGCTGCAGTCAAAACGGACGGCCGAAGCCTTCGCTACTCGACTCTCACTCCTGCTTCAAGAAAGCACTCCTCCGATCAACGATATATTCGGACAGTGGACGCACATATCCCACTCTATGCGTACGGCTGCCGAAGAGGTGATAGGCTACCACCGCCCTTGCCGAAACCAGTGGCACGACCAGGAGTGTCGCGACGCCACTGCAGAGGACATCGCCTACAAAGCCACCCTGCAGTCGGTTGTAACGCGTGCTGTTATGGAGCGATACCGAGAAAAGAGAAGGGAAGAGAGACGCATTTTCAGGCGAAAGAAACGAGAGGCGGAAATGCGTGAGTGCGAGAAAATTGAGATGCATGGCGACAGGAATGAGACTCGAAAATTTTTCGAAAAAATAAGACGCCTGGCCGATGGTTTCAAGACCGGAGCCTCTTCCTGCAAGGATGAGAATGGGAATCTAGTGACAGATATCCAGAGAACACTGATGTTATGGAGGGAACACTTCTCTAGTCTTTTAAATGGCGACGCTGACAACAATCCCGCCAGTGGAGATGATATCCCGGAAACCCCAATTATGGATGACAGCGTTGAAGTTCCGCTGCCCGACAATAACGAGGTCTTAACAGCTATAGCTTGGCTTAAAAACAACAAAGCCTCAGGAGCAGATGGTCTACCGGCTGAGCTGTTTAAGACCGGTGGCGAAGTTCTGTTTAAATGCATTCACAGACTTCTATGCAGAATATGGTCGGAAGAATGCATTCCAGATGATTGGAACCTCAGTGTGCTCTGCCCAATCCACAAGAAAGTCGATCCCACCATTTGCGCCAACTACCATGGGATTAGCCTTCTAAATATCGCATATAAGGTCCTGTCGAGCGTATTGTGTGAAAGACTGAAGCCCATCGTCAACCAACTGATTGGACCTTATCAGTGTGGCTTCAGACCTGGAAAGTCCACCATTGACCAGATCTTCACGCTCCGACAAATCTTGGAAAAGACCCTCGAAAAACAAATCGACACACACCATCTCTTTGTCGATTTCAAAGCCGCCTTCGACAGTCTAATAAGGAGTCACCTATACTCCATCATGCCTGAATTTGGTAGTCCTGCGAAGCTAATACGTCTTTGCAGGATGACACTGTACAACACCAGCAGCACAGTGAAAATCGGGAAGGAACTCTCCCTTCCGTTCGATACCAAGCGAGGTTTCAGACAAGGTGATTCCTTATCGTGCGACTTCTTTAATATAGTAATGGAGAAGATCATCCGAGCTGCTGACCTGAGACGCAGCGGCACAATTTTCGATAAGAGCGTTATGCTGCTGGCGTATGCTGATGATATTGACATCATTGGCCAAAATACGCGCGAAGTCAGCGCAGCATTCTCCAGGCTAGAAAAATAATCGAGTCGAATGGGTCTTGTAGTGAACGCAGATAAAACGAAGTATATTGTGTCAACAAACAAACAGTCCCAGCGTCTTGGAAACCACGTCACTGTTAACAACACCTCCTTTGAGGTAGTGAAGGACTTTGTTTACCTGGGATCCAGCATTAACTCCTTCATCGATATCAGTATTGAAATTAAACGAAGGATAACTCTTGCCAACAGGTGTTACTTTGGGCTCAGTAGGCAATTGAGAAGCAGAGCTCTCTCTCGACGAACAAAACTGTCGCTCTATAAGTCAATAATCATGCCCGTCCTACTATACGCATTACAAACCTGGACGTTGAGCAGCTCTGATGAAAGGACTTTGGGAGCGTTCCAGAGAAAAATCCTTCGCAAGATCTATGGTCCAATCTGCGTCAATGGCGAGTACCGAATACGATGGAACAACGAGTTGTATGAGCTATATGCCGACATCGATATAGTCAAGCGTATTAAAATAGAGCGGCTTGGCGGGCTAGGTCATGTCGAGAGAATGAACGACGACGCTCCAGCGAAAAAAATATTGGATTCGGTACCCAGCGGTGGCCTACGCAGATGAGGAAGACCGCATCTCCGTTGGAAAGACCAGGCATTGGATAACCTGACAGCGCTTGGAGTTTCCAACTGGTGCCAGCAAGCGCACGACAAAAGAGGCTGGCGCAAATTCTTAGACCAAGCCAAAACCGACCAACGGTTGTAAGCGCCATCAAAATTGGGATATGATCGCATACTTCGGGTTGGGGAAAACAGTTCCAGTGTAAAACCGAGGCTAGATCTTCACTTGTCATTGCGACATCCGCTGCAGTGAGTGTATTTCTAATGTTGAATAGCGTTGGCGAACCGTCGTTCAGCACTGAAATATTACGGTCATTAGCAAAGGTTTCCCACAAAATGCCACTTCCAGTGTATTTTGAGACCTCATAATGTGTTATGTGTGTTTAAATCTCCAACGATCAAGCGATGCCCCGTGTTGTAGTTGGGAATATCTTCTAGCAGCTGTGGTGTTAAATAAATGTCTGTTTCCTTGTATATGTTGGTAATGTGTAAGTCCGTAAGTCCATGTATTGTAATCAGAGCTGTAAAAGAATGCATTCAATTTGATTGCTTCTACAAAATTTTGAATCAGTGAATAACGAAATAAGAATACATTCAATGAATGCAAAATTGATCCATGAATAACATTTTGAATTCACAATAAATTTTTAAAAATTGATTAATTATTCATTTCTATTATTCATTTGTCGTTATTCTGAATAATGCATTAATTTTGTTATTCAAATGAATGCTATTCATAAAGAATGCTATTCACAAAGAATGCAATTCACAAAGAATCGTTATTCATTTTGGATTCATGCATTCATTTTTTATTCATTATTCATTCATTATTCATTTTATATTCATTATTCATTTTTTATTCATTATTCATTTTTTATTCATTATTCATTTTTTATTCATTATTAATTTTTTATTCATTATTCATTTTTTATTCATTTTTAATTTTTTATTCATTATTAATTTTTTATTCATTATTCAGTTTTAATTCATTATTCATTTTTTATTCATGCCTGTGGTGTTAATTTTGCAACCAAAGTAGTATATTTTTAGTTTGGTGCAACAGCGCAATTACCGGGGCCTTGGGCTAATTGTTTTATATTTTTAATTGAAGTAAAATTTCAGTTTTAAATTCGCAACTGGGTAGCTTCACGTGAATAGAGTGAAAATAGTGTTCTCTCATGAATAAAAAATGAATAATGAATAATAAATAAAAAATGAATGCATGAATGCAAAATGAATAACGATTCTTTGTGAATTGCATTCTTTATGAATATCATTCATTTGAATGAATAAAGAAAAATAAAAATGAATAATCGAAATGAATAATAAATCAATTTTTTGAAATTGAATGTGAATTGAAAATTATATTCATGGATCAATTTTGTTTTCATTGAATAGCATTCTTTTGTCCTTATTCACTTGTACAGGGTTGCCCATATTCGACGGACCCATCTGGCAACGCCATAACTTTTGACAGAGATGTCAGATCGCTTAATGACATACCGCGTTTGAAGCGTCAGTCCAAGCAGATTTTTACCATGGAACAATACACGCCACGCGAGCGCTCTGAAATAGTTGAAATTTACATTCAACAGAAGAAGTCAATTGTGAAAACTCAACGTGCTTTTAAAATATTAAAAAATGTGAGAAGTGCGCCTTCTAAGAACACCATTAAGCGTTTATACGAAAAATTTTCGCAGTTGAGGCTCTTTCTAATCCGAAGAGGCGAAATAAAAGTCGACCAAGGCGATCGGCCGAGAATATCGCTGCCGTACGAGTCAGTGTTGAGAGGTCCCCAAGAACATCCCAAAAACGCCGTTCTCAGCAGTTGGGCATGGCTCGGTCCACTTTACAACGGATTATTCGCGTTGATTTGCATTTGTTCCCGTACAAAATTCAATTGACGCAAAGATTGTTGCCTGCGGACAAGCCTCGTCGATTGGAATGGGCCCAAAGAGTCATCGAAATGGCCGAAAATGACGAGCAATTTTGGAACAAAATTATCATGTCCGATGAAGCCCATTTCACATTGAATGGGACCGTAAATAAGCAAAATTGCCGTATTTACGCCACTGAAAATCCTCAGGAGATTCAAGAAGTGCCTCTTCATAACGAAAAAGTCACAGTTTGGTGCGGCGTTAGTGCGAAAACGGTCATTGGGCCGTTTTTCTTCCAAAATGAAAATGGCCATGCAGTTACCATCAACCAGGAGCGTTATCGCGACATGATGACCAATTTTGTGATGCCAATTATTCGTCGAAAGCGTATGAGGCAGTTCTGGTTTCAACAAGACGGCGCTCCACCGCACACAAGTCGCATAACAATCGATTTTCTAAAGAATTTGTTTCCGGGCCGTTTGATGTCGAAAAGTGGTGATTTGGACTGGCCACCGCGTTCGCCCGATTTGACGCCGCCTGACTTCTTCTTGTGGGGATATTTGAAGTCAAAGGTTTACGTTAACAAGCCAAGGACCGTAGAAGAGCTCAAGGACAACATTTGTGAAGAAATAGCCGCTATTCCGGCCGAAATGTTGGCGAAAACGATGGAAAATGCTGCAAAAAGGGCACAATACGCCATCAACGCCAGAGGCGGCCATTTGAGAGATATCATATTCAAAAATTGATGTAAACAAATCTACTTGGAACAAATTAAATGATTAAGATTGCCAACCGCCAAATTTTTATTTTTTTCTTTGATTTTTTTAACAAAAACATGGGTCCGTCGAATATGGGCAACCCTGTACTTAGAATTCTGAATATGAATGCAAATTTAACAGCTCTGATTGCAATTGACTGAAATAGTAGATTATCTATAGATATTTTATGGTCAGAAACGTTAATTGTTTCTAAAACTAAAATTGCTATGCCAGATTTTATAGATATATAAAATTTAAGAATTTTTTACTAGAAATGTATATAAAGAAGTTTTATCAAAATAATTTAATAAATATGTTTTCAAATAAAAACCTTTGTATATAAATCCAATAAATTTTTTGTCGCATTTTGTACTCTAAATGGTTCCTTCCCGTCGAAGGACGGGCTTTTACACTAGTATTTTATAAATGGAATAAAATGATATCAAAAACATGTTGAATGAAAATAATTATGAATAAATCGATGGTTAAGTACACTAAACTGATAAGTAAAAAATTTTACATGTGCAGAAACGTCGATTTTGTTTTTACATTTCAATACATTTCAGAACAAAATACTTATTTGAACTACATATGTACTGAGCAGCATTCATTGGTTATGCATTTTCAACAAATTAACACAATATAGATATTATATTGACGACGACCTATTTTTGTCAAAAGACCCAATGATTTTTTGTTTAATTTTTATACATGTTTACACAACTATTGCTTTAATAATCTTATTTTACGCAAAGCAACAGTATTTATTAAACATACATAATTTTGAATAAAAAACAAATTAGAAAACGCAGCAGTTAACTTTTCATGCTTCATTTGGCACAGTAAAAATGACAATTCAATTTCAATAGACAGAAATTTTGTTCAACTCAGAATTTTCCTTCCTACCACGAGTGAAAAGTTTCCGATTGGCACACAGCCTTATTCATGTTCGCATACTTGTCAATTTAAATTCGCATTTTACGCTTGTCCCTAATGTGAACACTTGACATTTGGTTGAATTTTCGAACTTCTAAATGCGCATTTAGAAATCAGTGTAAACGTACTATAAGTAAGTACAAAAATTTCAAATGGATAATTTTACAACAGGTTCTGGTCCAGGCTGAACATTTTTTACGATATAGGGCACGGAGAAGGACGCTTGTCTTTTATATATTAAGATGTTAGTTTAAGTAATGTGTTTTATTAATTTTTTTTCTAGGGTGTGGATTTGTTTGGTTGAATTTGCTTTATTATATCGTTATATATTTGAGAGGAGTATGGAGAGAGAGTTATGTTGTTTGATGATTGAGATTCTATATCTGTAAATGATTCTTGAGTATCGGTGTACATAGGTTCGGCCTGGGTGTTTGTTGTTTTATTTGTTATTGAAGAATAGTTTTGTTGTTTTGTTGTTGTAGTTTCTTTACTGATTATTGAATTGTTTTCATATTCGGGGTTTACTTTGTGATTAACAGTTAATTCGTGTTTCGTAGTGTTTGTGTCGGCAGGTTTATTGCAAATAGTTGCGGTTTCTTGTTTGTTATGTGTTGTGATTTTTTGGTGGTTTTGACGAGTGGAACTTTTTGACGTTGCTCTCTCCAACTTTCGACTCAATTCTTTCTGGCCAGTCCTTTTTGTAATAGTGGTGTTCACGTGCTCGACTATCCCACTTGCATAGAAAACAGCAGTACTTTGTGTAGCCACTCTATAAACCACAAAGCATACCAACGACTTTGAGATCAGAACATATTTTCCAGTCGTGTTGTTCATATTTAATACATGTCAATAGCTTCGCCATTGTTTCGTACGTTTCCTTTGTGTTGACTGCATGTGCGATCGGAATCGATGGCTTTTTGTTTCCTATATGAAGTAATACCGCCTTCAAGCTCACTTTGCTGCCATCAATAAAAAAACGCCACTCTTTGGGAATGTACGGCTGACCGACGGTATTAAATAAGCCAGGAATGTCTACGCAATAGCAGATATTGTCATTCTTAGTAAAGTGTGTAGCAAACGGTTTTTCACGATTTCTGTAGTATGTCACCTTAACATCGGGTCTCAAAAAGTTGAATTGTTGCAAACGAGAACCATGCAATTCCGATTTTTCTTTTGACAGTTCCAAATCTCTTATCCAATCATTCAGCTGCGCTTGCGATAAAAGGTGAGTCGTGTTTTCAGTTGTAATAGTACTACCACCTGTGGTTCCCTCCGACTCCATTGAATCTACGGATTTTCGATTGTTTTCGCGTGTTGAATCAGGACAAGTAGGATATGGAACATCGTCAGAATGAGATAATGGCAATGAAACATTCGGGACAATGGCGTATATCACTCGTTTGTGTTTTCCAACACCAGTCACTTTGGCCAGACAAAAATAGCAATCGTTTAGGTGGCAAAACGGTTGTCTCCAGATCATCGGAACATCGAATTTCATGTATCGTTTTTGACCGGAGCTCCATTCAGGCATTATTAATTTGCACGATTGACACAAAATACTTGGCGTCCATGATTCACCAATGTTCTTAGCCGCAATACCAAAATAATGAAGATATGACATTTGCAGTAAATTCGTAAAATTGAATCGTTTCTTTTCGAAAGTAAATTCACCGCACACGCAGCAGAAAATATCTGGATCGTTTTTACACTGGAATTCTCGCAGTCTTTTACTCATTTTATTTTGAAGTATATCTTATTTTTTTATTTGTTTCTTTCGTTACAAATTGTGCGTCCGTTTGTTTGCCACGTTTTTTAGTAAAAACAGGTAGGCTCTCTTTCTTATAGCCATAAGTGTCGAAATCAGACGTTTTGTTGTGACGGTTTCGACGGTTGCTCTCTCAGTCGTGAACCTACGTGTTTTTATTGTAGCCTGTTTGTTCTTATCTTTTCTTTCGCAGAACCCTTGACTTGATTCCTATGAACAATAAAAATGAAAAATAAAAAATTATAGTACAATCTGCGTCTGCGTCAATGGCGAGTACCGAATACGATGGAACCACGAGCTGTATGAGCTATATGCCGACATCGATATAGTCAAGCGTATTAAAATAGAGCGGCTTCGCTGGCTAGGTCATGTCGAGAGAATAAACGACGAAGCTCCAGCGAAAAAAATATTGGATTCGGTATCCAGCGGTGGCCAACGCGGACGAGGAAGACCGCATCTCCGTTGGAAAGACCAGGCATTGGATAACCTGACAACGCTTGGAATTTCCAACTGGCGCCAGCAAGCGCACGACAAAAGAGGCTGGCGTAAATTCTTAGACCAGGCCAAAATCGACCAACGGTTGTAAGCGCCATCTAAGTAAGTTAGTAGTATTTTTTGCTGGGTCAGTTTTTATACCCGCAGTGGTAATAAGATGGCCTAGATATATAACTTCCGGCTTTAAAAAAGAGCATTTATCTGGTTTCAGCTTTAAATTAAACTTTCTCATTCTATTTTTTATCTTTAAATTAAACTTCCTCATGAAATATTTTCGTTAAATTTTTATTGTGATGCTTTAAACTGCATCCAAATACAATTATATCGTCTACGTATAGAAAAGCTTCCGCATCTAAGCCACTTAATGCTATTGTTAGCATACGCTGAAAGCTGTTAGACGATATTTTCAGTCCAAATGGCAAACGTTTGAATTGGAAATGTCCATTTCCTGTTGAAAATGAGGTCAGAGGTAGTGAGTCTTTGTGTAACTTTATCTGGTGGAACGAGCTGGTCATGTCCAATGTCGAAAAGTATTTAGCTCTTCCAAGTCTGTCAAGTACGTCTTCTATTTTGGTAAGTGGGAATTTGTCACATACGATTTTCTCGTTTAATTTAAATCGACTACGAGTCGCCATTTTTTCTTATCATTTGTTGATTTCTTCGGTACTACTAGTAGTGGAGAATTATAAGGACTGACCGAATGTTCTATTATGTTATCCCTCAAAAGTTGGTCAACCATTATTCGTTTATTTCTGTCATTTGTGTTTGTGGCAGTCTGTAGTTTTTTATGTAAACTAGGTTTGAATCTGTTGTTTGTATTTGTTGCGTTTAAAAATTGTTTACCCTTAAATGTTCTCCAGGGAGATTAAAAATATCCTGGTAATCTTCAACGATCTATTATTGAGTTTCTTGCTTCTGGTCCATTGCATCCAATGTCCAAATCACTTAAAAGTTTGTTGAGCCTTTCCTTGTTGACTGATTTGTTTCCTTTGCATTGGAAAACATTGTACTTTTTTAAAAGTTCAGTTTTTACATCTAAATTTTTCAGTATTACATCTTCCTCTTTTGTATTCAATACTTTAACATGTGCCACGCCTTTCGCAGGTATTATGCTATTTCCTAAAAATACTCCTTTTACTATTTATTCATTCAAAACTATGCTATCATCCATGACTTTAATGTTTATGGGTGCTATTGACTCACACCGAGCTGGTATTAAAATATTTGTATTATATTTATCTTTTAAATTTATTGGTATGATTAATTCTTTTTCATTTATATTAAAACCAACCGTATATGTTTCAAAATATATTTTTGACATATATTTTTCTAAAATATCTCGCCCTTTGATTCCATCTGTAGCGATTGGAAAATCATCTGCAACTATATAAAAATTATGCACAATTATTTCTGATTCTACCATTAATTTCAGATTAGTTGTGCGAATGCATTCAATTTCTTCTCTTGTTATTCCTGTAAGTGTTAAAATATTTCTTGTATTAATTTCATCTTTATTATTTACTTTACAAATGGATATATCAGCTCCAGTATCTACCAAGAATTATAATTCTTTAGTAGTATTTTTACATGTTAAAATTATGTAATTTGATAAATTTTGCGATATTTTGTACATTAGTATTGGCCTCTGCGGGTACCATTCTCTGCTACCCGGCCGTAACCGTTTCCCTGTGTTCTGAAATTTCGGTTTGAATTTAGATTTGTGTTATTATTGTTTCTGTAGTTATTTCTTAGATTATTGTTCTCATTATAACCGATTTTAAATTTGTTGTTGTAATGGTTATTGTAACATTATATTCAAAACTTTGGCTGTAATTGCCATTATTATTATTTCTATATGAAAAATTGTGGCTCTTAAGAGTTGCCCTGTTTTTTTATTATTATGATTGTTCTTATTATTATCATTAAATTGGTTAATGTTATTTTAATACCTTCTATTCTCGATACCAAAATTATTTCCATTCCGTATGTGAAATATTGTGTTACTGTCTGTTTCTAAACTTATTTCTACAGTCATACATCTTTCTACGGCCCCATTAAACGTTTTTGGTGGATTTTCCAACAAAATTTTTGTATATTCCCAATTTACGCATTTCAAGAAAATATTCAGAGACATACTCTCATTTACTTTATAAATTGCATTTTTTTCTAATTCATTTGAATTATTCAAAGTTTTTATCTCAAAATTACTTAATTTCAGAAAGTTCAGAAAGTTCCGCTATTTTTTCTCTAAATTCCGATATATTAAATCTATTTTGGTTAAAAGCACTGATTTCACTTAAAACTTGCTTGTAAATTCTTTGGATTAGGGTAAGCTTTTTCCAACGAATTCTTCAGCTCTAAGAATGTTGCAGGCGTCCTAGTATGCGGCGAACTTGGGTGATAATTTAAAATTATAGACATTTTTTACAAAAATAAGTCTTTCTTCATCTTTTACAAGATCATGCAATAACTCTACTTGCGTAATGAAATCCTCCAGTTGATTCAAATTATCCATGAAAACTTGTAGATTTTTACCTACCATATTAATGTCAAAATTAGACATTCTTGGCAAATTTTCTTCTTCACAAATGTTGGATAGATCTAAATTTTCTTTTTTTTTTTTCTTTAATAGTTAAACTATTTATTATTATAATTATTTCTAGATAAGAATTGTGGAATTTTTCTTTTGAAATTCGACAATTTTCTTTATTTTCTATTTCTTCTACTTCAAGTTTTAATTTTTCAAAAGGTTTTTCATTTGTTATTTATGTTTTCACTACTGTGTATTCTATTTTTAATTTTCCTTACATTCAATTTAAATTTTCCCAACACTTGAATACTTCTATTTATTGCTTCTTTTTTTTTTTTTTTTTTTTTTTTTTGTGCTTTGGTAAAAATGGCAGGGCAAAACCCACAAAATGCCAGGGTTTAACAACAAGAAAAATTTTTACAAATAACTATTGCAAACGCAGACTTCCAATAGTGCAAAACTATTAACACATTAAGAGAAGGTGCATGGCATAGATAAAACAAAACTATACATTTTTAAATAAAAGTAAAAAAAAAAAAACCGAAAAAGAACAAAAAATTTTTATATTTCAATTTGTGCTTCATTAATAAATTTAAAAAGAGAAAAAATTAAGTCTGGATCTTCTTCCTTCAGAATCTTTTTGACTGAATTATATTTACGAAAAAAGTTAAATTTAGAACGTAAAACTTCAAATTTTTTACAGTGAAAAATTAGATGACTTGCATCCTCAATTATGTTACACATGTCACATAGATCAGTGTCGCTGGCACCAATCCTATGCAAGTAACTCTTGGTATAAGTATGATTAGTAGACAGTCTGTATAAAATCTTCTCATCTTTAGGAGTAAGATTTATCTTGGAAAACCAAGGTATGCCAGATAAAGAAGGAAAAATATCCGCAAAAAACCTGCCCTTACTCCGCGAGATGTCAACATAAGAATTGTTCCATTCACTCGTCAGCTCTCCAACAATAAATCTAAGAGCCTCCTCCGAATTTAGATCAACAACTAAAGACGCACCAACCTCAACTGAATCTTTCGCAATCTCATCAGCTACTTCATTACATTTTATCCCAACATGACTGGGAGTCCATACAAAATGTATTTGTTCCACCGCTGATTTATAAAGACAATTATGAATATCCGCCACACAATAATTACCAGTATGATCTTTTTCCAACAATTTGCACGCACTTAAGCTGTCAGTAAAAATAACAATCTTTGAAATACAATCTTCAATAGCAATATCAATGGCCTTTCTTATGGCCCACAGCTCACCAAAAACTGATGAACATGAAAAACCAATACGAAAGTAAAACTTATGCATAGCTGAATAATTGAAAACTGCACAACCAGCAGCATTCTCAGAGATTGAAGCATCAGTAGCAAAAATCATAAAACCAGCATTTTTAAACTCTTGAACTCTCGAGGCAAAATCTGCCCTGATTTGCTCTACAGACAGATTAGATTTCTTATCAGCCAGGTTGTTTAAAGTGAAGCTAATATTTGGATGCTTGCAAAACCGCACCTCAGTATTAATGGCATTGAAAATTCCTTCAAACTGAGAGAAAACCATACTAAAGCTGGAAGACACCCGACCAGCAGTCATTATGCTCTCATACAGCTCAGTATTGTCAAATTTAATCTTCACAATCTCTCTAGCAGTAAGATAAATTCCACGTTCATACGGAGGAAACTCATTCGCCAAAGCATATAACACATGAACAGGAGTCGAGGGCGATAGCCCAAGACATCTTCTTAGAGTTTTATTTTGAAAAGTAGCAATTTTTTTATTTGTGGTTTTGGGCGTATGAGCAGCAGTAGTCCTAGCATACTCTATTTTGGATCTCACAAAACTTTTGTACAAATTGATACCTACTCTAGGGCTCAAACCGTCTTTAACAGAAGAGAGCACTTTAATTAAATTAGCATTATTAGCAGCTTCACTCACAGCCTCAACATAGTGCTCACTAACCGTAAGCGAGGAATTAATTACTCTGCCAAGGAACTTAATCTTAGCAACCTGTTTAATTTCACAATTATCTAATTCAATGGAAACCCTCTTCCGGTTGCCTTTGGCTAAATACATTAAATTGGTTTTCTCTAAGTTAAAAGAGAGGTTGAGCGACTCACATTTGCTCCTAAACAAAATCAACTTTTGTTTGAGATTTAGGACAGCAGAATCAAAATCTTTATGAAAGGACATAATAAGAAAGTCGTCAGCAAATTGGTATAAAAGAGTAGATTCATCCTCAATCTCATGAAGACTTTGAGTATATATATTGAAAAGCAGCGGCGACAGACAGCTGCCTTGTGGCAGGCTATCATTGACTTCTACCGAATCACGACCTAATCTCAGAACTCTTTTAGACAGAAAACTGTGAATCCAATATCTGTAGATCCGAGAAACATTAACACCACATAGAATCTTATCTAGCCGATCAACTTTCACACAGTTGTACGCATTACTGACATCAAGGACAAGAATAATGAGCTTGAAGCCTCTCTGTTTGAAACAGGCCGCTCTATGAAGGAAGTCATTTACACACATCGGCGCAGATTTGCATTTTCTGTATGCATAACATCTGTTAGATAAAAAATGCAGATCATCAAAAAATGTAGTGATTCTTTCCTTAACCATGAGATTTATTGTTTTTAGAAAGACAGATATCAGTGAGATTGGTCGAAAATTCTTGAAATCTTTGAGATCTTTTCCCTTTTTTGGAATTGGAATAATTTGAATAGTCCTCCAAGATTCTTTCAGAGAACATTGCAAAAAAGCATTGTTGAAGGCAGTTAAGAGAGAACTCAAAGAAATGTCCGATAAAGCCCTTAACATTTCATACGTTACCTTGTCAATACCACCCGCCGATGATTTTGACTTTTTTTTCAATACTTCCTTGAGCTCCTCAAATGAAAAAGCAAAGCTATTAAGCCCAACCAAAGCAGAGACATCTTTAACTTTCGCAGCACGAGACAAGGGAACCTGATCTTTAAGAAAATGTAAGTAATCAATGTTGTGATCCTCATTCCATGAATGCATGTTACGAGAACTCACACCACCTTTGACACAACGTACAAACCGCCAGGCATCTCTTGAATTTGAAGATTCATTTAACTCATTGATTTTTTGCTTCCAGGTGTCACTCTTGGCACTCTTCACAGCAGACTTCCAGTCTTCCATCGCCCTGATTGCCTCCTCAAAATTAGCCGGAGTGGGGAATTTATAACATTTTTTCCTTGTAGCAATCTGAAGTCTAAACAGCCTTTTCAAGCTATCATTCCACCAGAATTTAGGAGTCCAATTATTTTTTAACTTAAAAGTGGCATCATTTATGCAATTTCCAAAAGTCGCCTCAATTCCATCCAAATCAGGCTCAAAAGAAACATTATTTAAAGACTCCAAAAGAACATTTTTGGCTAGAAAACTTCTAGATAGCTGGATGCTATTAGGGAACTCAATTTCCACTGGATAGTGATGACTTCCACCCAGCAAAGAAGGAACAGTTTTCCATGTAACCTCAAGCCCAGAGTTACAAAAGGAAAGATCTAGAACAGTGCCACATGGATTAACCAGATTCCTCCTAAAAGTAATAGAGCCATCATTAAGACATGTAAGATTAGAGGCAGAAGTCAGAACTTGCAGCTTTTTACCTCTGGGAGAATCCCAGAAGTCACCCCAAGCAATCAATCGAGCATTAAAGTCGCCCGCAACAACCACATTATCAAAAACTTCCAAATATGTTAAAAGTCGTTCAACCTCACTTTCAAACTCAGCAAGACCAATATTTGGTTCAAAGTAGACTGAGCATAAAACAAAATTGTGATTTAAATTTAGAGTCTTTACAATTAAAATGTCAAAATCTGAAATAAAGTTAATTTTTTTGAGCTTAATAGATTTTTTGGCACCAATGGCCACACCACCATATCCATCATCCCTTGTCTTTCTGATAATATTGAAATTTAAAAGTTTATTTGCTTGTCTGGATTCATCATGAGAGAAAATTTCACTTAAGATACAAAAATCAAAATTATTAACATTAAGGAAATATTCAATACTACTGGCATTCCTTTTCAACGACTGACAGTTATATTGGAGAATTTTCATCTTGATTGTCTAAATTGGAGACCCCATCCTGGATCAATTGACAGTCCAGATCATTAAAAACTTTATCCAACCTTTTCTTAAAGTGATCAACCGCACTTCCCAAATTAGAATTATTATTTACTTTGGCATAATCGCCTATGAACTTTCGAAATTCCGAGACCACTTTTTCAACCTGTGAAACCTTGAAATAATTAGGAAAATTAAAAGACGGAACCTGGCTTTGATAAGACATATCTTGTTTATATGAGAAGCCTTGAGGTAAATTGTTTAGCTTTACCGGTTTAGCAGATTGTTTTGCCACCTTACTGAAGCTTTTACGCATTAGTATGCTGTTAACTTCAGCATCACGATTTTGAAAATTCTTCTCCCGTACCGGAAGAGCAGGAAAATCATTATCAAAGTCATTAAGAATGTCAAACCTATTGCCTGAATTAAACGAGTACGTAGACACAACTTCCCTCCTTGACATTTTCTTTATTGTCATTATCTTTTGTATTTCCTGTTCCTTTGCCCAAACCTTACACTTGTCCTTATTACTAGCCTTGTGCGAATTTTCTCCACACAAAATGCATTGAAGTGCACCACAAGCAGGCTCACACCCACCTGCAGCACCGCAGTCCAAACAGCGCTTGGCAGACCGGCATCCTTTCTGAGTATGACCAATGCGCCCACAATTTCTGCACTGGCGCAGATTCGGAAAGAATTGATTTACTGCCAGAATTGTATAATTCAGACACACCTCTTGTGGCAATCTGTTACCAACAAAACCAACCTTCACAGAATACGTAGGCAAAAATTTTTCTCTGTCAACAGGATCACGCCTGAGGAAACGATAGACAGATGCAACCTCCACATCCGACACAATATTTAATTTAATTTCATCGTCAGACAGGTACAGTGGCACATCACGTATTACCCCGTACGTTTCCAGCAAATTTTTTGGCACAAAAGCCCTTAATTTAGCAGACCTCAACGCTGCACTTTTTATACACGCATTAGCATCAGAAAAATTATCAAATGAAATTTTATAAAGAGAGACCCCTATGGCCTTGATTGTTTTAATGCCTTTAATGTTAAAGTTTCTTATTTTTTCCCATAAATACAAACCATTTCTTATTTTTGTGTTTCTAGCAACCTCAGAATTAGACGTGTCAATTAGCACCACAACTTCACCAACATGATTAGACGGATACAGCAAAGAAGGTTGATGAACGCCGCCATCAACCACTGATGCTACAGCACCACCACCAGCTCCACCATCAACAGGCACAGACACCGGCAAAGTACCAGCACCCTGCGACCCTACCAATGCTGCCTTTTTCGGAGGAGGCCCATGATTAGAAGCATAATTCTCGAAGTCAGCATTCGACGCCGACAGCGGCTTGTTGGCCGCCATCATGGCGTCTCTCGACATTTTCCTTACACTTGACAACTCGCACAGAAAAGCAAATTTTTATATAAGTAAAAGTAATAATAAATTACCAGCACAAAGATAAATGTCTTTAATAATTTAGCAGCGCAAAAATCAAAGCACAAATTGAAAAAAATATACCACCAAAAGTTTGCACAAAAAATAGCACTCAAACACTTTGACACGCAAAAGATAAAAAACCACCATGCACACAGCTCAAGTGCTCAACCGGAAGAGAATTTTTAATTTTCCTTACATTCAATTTAAATTTTCCCAACACTTGAATACTTCTATTTATTGCTTCCATGTAAATTAATTCTATTAGAGACATACACATTTTAGTATGCATGAAACACCCTTTGATCGTAGCACTCTACTACACGGTTAAAAATGTTGGACTAGTTTTTAATCCAAACTTTGGTTTAAAGGAATGTTTAATCCAAAAAGTACTATTTTTTATTCCATACTTTAGTTTAATTTGTTTTTAATCCAAAAAAGTTCAAGCTTAAGACTATATTTGGACTACAAATTTACATTAAGGTAGTATTTTCAGGAAAAAGTATTCATGTTACCTAAGATTGAAAACTACTTCTACTACGAAATTTACGCTATATATAATTGTTAATGTTGTTAAAGCATCCGCAGTTTATTTTTAATTAAATGAAACAAATTGTTTATTAAAATCTGAACCAAAATATTATTATATTCAGTATTACATTAAGCAGTGTTTTATAATACATAATAAGGGTATTCATGCAAAGCGGCAAGCTTGTATTTTGGGCTATTAGTTATTTTAATCAGAGAGACAGGCAGATGAACGTTTCTTAAAGTCGATTGTGCATTTGGAGAGATATGTCAGCTTTTAACTTGTTAACAGTCAACTTTCAGCATGCACACTAACAGCTGATTGCTGGTTTGTGATATATCTGGTTTGTGCAAATGGTTCTCCATACATTTCATTCTGATAAACTTATACGGCTTATATCATTTATAAGGGCATTGCCCATTTGCATGAATACCCTTAAACATAACTTTTTGTTGAATACTACATTTGTTGATATTATAAACAGTGATCTTATAAACAGTAATATTCTTAAAATGGAACAATAAAATAAAATTAAAAATAAAAAGTTAAGTAATATTTTCTTTTAAATCGGTCTTCAACTCAAATTTGGATTTTACAAATTTTTCAGTTTGAAAACTTCTAAACTATTTGAAGATTAAACTTTTGTCTTTTCTGTTTAGAAAATGTAAAATCTTTGTGGATTAAAAAGTAATCCTTTTCGGATTACAATATTTTTAACATTTTTTGGACTAAAATCTAATCCTTTTTGGATTATAATATTTTACACTTTCTGTGGATTAAAAATTAGTCCTTTTTGGATTAAAAAATTTTAAACTTTTTGCGGATTAAAAATAAATCCTTTTTGGATTGGAAAATTTAAAACTTTTCATTGGATTAAAAAGTAATCTTTTTTTGGTCGTGTCCCATATATAATCCAAAAAAGATTAAAATTTAGCCCAGGATTTTTAACCGTGTACTATACATGCGAACGTAGCATTTAGCAAGCTGCGATTGACTGACGTTTTTAGTAAATGAATGAAACAGAAAAAATAGTAAGTTCAAAATGTCGGTCGCGCGTGAAAAATGTCGGTCTTTTTATTTCGCAAGTTTTCGCGATATTTTTAACCGAATTAAACTTAAAGTGGTGTAAATTCAATTTTGTTAGTTTTTGCTTTAACGCAATATAAATTTATATTCTTAAATTGATTTCTTTTTATACCAAAATGTTTTACAACATTTTTAATACAACATATTTTAAGTGTGTTTAAGTGTTTCATTTTATTTAAAATTTATTTTATTATTGAATATGTGTTACTACAAATGAAAATATAGATAGTATATACAAAAAAATACATGATTTGTATGTTTAAACTTTAAAGCTGTTTGCTTGTTAATCTCCATAGTTCCTCCAGCTCGTCAATTTGCAGCCAAATGTTTGATGCCGTCTGGAAGTTCGGTGGATGGACTGCATTCACTTTTCTTTTCAGCGCAGCAATTTTCTTCCGTAGCTTGACCACTCTTCCTCCACGCGTTCTGCTTCCTTTTGTCTGGTCTAACGCTGCAGGTACTCCTCTAGCGTGAGCTTTTGTGGCCCTTTGCTCGGTATATATACCGGAGCGTTCGCGTTGCACCCTGGTGGCACGTACTCTTCTAGTGCCTCAAGAAATTTGTTCGTGTTGGGAAGGATCGCCATGTAACGTTACGCGTTTAATTTAGTTAACGAAAGTGTGTCGTTTATATTAATTATAAGCGGGTTTAAACGCAGTGTTTTTAAATTTATTTAAGGCCCTGCCTTAAAGTGTTGCCGGCGTTTAAAAACGCCACAGGCTCTAATTAAAAAATAGGAACCTAAGCAGATGAATGCTCAAAGGTTGCAGAAATGCAGCAGATGGAATGCTTCTTACAGATTACTTTATGTCGAGGTTTGCACCTCCTTAAAAAGTAAAATAACAGGATTTTGATGATAGTCAAATTGAGTTAAAACTAATAAATATATGATAACTTCAAATAAATAAATCGAGTTTTAAATTTATATAAACAAAAGTGTTATACTACTTTGAGTATAAACAACAGATAGTAATGTGCGCATAATTAGTGTGAAAGTGCAGGTGGTTATAGGGTACTCTTTACTATTGTTTTATGACTATAATTCCATTAGAACCTTTGTAAGTAGAATTTTTAGAAATTAGACATTTAAAACTTTTCTATAAAAATAATGAAATGTTTATCTTTATTTTAAATGAAAACTATCAATATTTTCTTGTATTTATTTGAGTTGAATTCATTTTTCGTCTATTCCTCGGTACCTACGGGGACGTTAGTTTGAACCCCAAAAATTCCTTGAGGCTAAGAGGCTGTATTAATTACACCATTTATTAACTTGTATTCGGACCTGATATGTTTTTTCGGCACTACTAGAAGCAACCCTCCTTACAATTTTCAAGAAAAAACCTGACCTTACTGATTACTTTGTAAAACTGTGTAATCTCTTAAATTTATGATCCTAAAAATGATGGGCGACAAATAAGGAAAATACACCAAATTAATTTATTCATGCTAAATACTACGCTTTACCTTATGACGGCAGTATAATGATATGACATACAATACTTACGTCCAAATTCATCTCCAAATCCATCCCCATCTACTAAACGTGAGTTTGATAATTCGGTTTCTGTCACATCTTGTATATTCGATATCGTCGCTTCACCTGCGGTAACTTTTAATTCCTTTTCAAACAGATGTTCCTATAGAAAATTTAAAAGTGTATAAAATGAAAAATATATCTCGTTTTAGTTATTTATACATAGTGATAGTAGTAGTTACAATAATAGTTAAGCTTACTTTAATATAAAAGTAGTTATTTTGCGGTGATCATTGCTTTTATGACTGAGAGGCAATGTATTAATTATAAACGGAACAACATTAGAAAACCTCTCCCAAAACTTATTCTATGGCTTCTCATATTTTTGTGTACGTAGATCACTAATAAACAATTATTTTTTTCGAGTCACGTACAGTTTTGTCTCCACAGGACTTAAAGGTTTTAAAGACTACCTGCCTTTATAAAATGGTTTCATATTAAATTAAATTGTTTTTACTTTTTTTTATCGAGCTTTGACTTTGTTTGTGGTTTTTTTGTACGTTGTTTAGGCTTTAGGTCCGTTTGTTTTTATATAAAAATATCAGTTTTTATTATAAACTAATTTTGATTTTATATTCAACCAATATTTCGACTTCCATCGGAAGTCATCTTCAGGGTTACTGAAATACATACAATAATATTAACAAAAATATTCACAACACTTTAACAATTTTAAACTTACATTTAAAAAATATTATTTTAGTTTACATTTAGATACAAAATTTTTAAACACGTTTACAAACAATACATAGAACATAGAATATAAACATGACTAATCCAAACACTTAAACACTGTAGACTAAAACAGATTATCTCCTCTCGTCGTCGGTTTTCCTTTGGTTTTCCACACATCGTCTGTATATGTGAGCGCATTTGTCCGTGTCTGTTTTGAAGTTAAGTCTTTTCTCTGGAGGTACATTTCTAATATGTAGCATTTCCAGTGTGTACCTTCTATAATAATTGGCCTCTTGTTGCAGGATCTTCACATTGTCAAAGTCGGATGTATGTTTTTGTTTTTCGCAGTGTGCCGCTAATGCTGTTTTTTGCTCAACTGGTCTTGAATGTGCTTTTTGGTCCGATTTGTGAGCAGATATCCTTGTCCGAAGTTTGTTTTTTGTTGTCCCCACATATGCTTGGTCACATACGTGGGACCCGTCTCCTTTACAAGTTATCTTGCATACCACGTTCGTTTTGTCTAGTTTGTTTATTTTTGTCTTCATATTGCTATATAGTTGTTGTTGTACTGTATTGTTCGTCTTAATCGCAATTTGAATTTTCTGCTTATCGTATATGTCCGATTTTAAAAAGCGTTCTGAAAAACCTGGGATATATGTATGTCATCGATTTATACATTTTTGCTTCTGTGTTCCTTTGTTTTTTAAATTTTTAACACATACAAACTTTTCAAACAAAAATAATAAATCTTCTTATCCAACACAAACATAAAGAATTAAAACAAAACGAAGAAGAGCTGAAAAGCATAGAAAGACATATAAGAACAAATATGAGAGAAGAACATGCAAGTTTGTTTTTTATAAGCGAAAACAAACTACATGAAAACTTGACGACACGTATTAAAAACATACACATAAATAAATACAAACAGCTCAAAGAGAAACAACGAAAAATTATAAACATACAACACAACAAAGACTGGTTCATCAACAAAACCGACACTGCAATACCGACAAACATACAGTGGCTGCTGTCACTTGGACCAAAACATGCACTACCAACAACAACACAACAACTACCACTGTATAAGTGCATAGCAGAGGGAGAAGACTGCATTCAGACAATAACAAAAAGAGAAGAGCAAGACGTAGCCAGATCAAAATTTACAACGCTTTTAGAAAGACACATGAAAAACACAAAAAGAAATGAGAGAGATAAAACAGTGTTGCATTTAATAAAAGCCAAGAAATTGCATTGCTCGAAAACAAGCAAGAAAAATTTTATGGACATGTTAAAATTCTGCATAAAGGACAATCGATATTTCAAGCTAAAAGACATTATATATGCTCAACAAAAAGGAATGCCAATGGGATCACCAGCATCACCTGTAATAGCTGACATAGTTATGGAAGAACTTTTGGACACAGCAATAGAGACGTTAGAAATAAAACCTAGACTTTTAACCAAATATGTAGATGACCTATTTGCGATTGTAAGAACTGACAAAATAAACGAAACATTGGAAGCGTTAAACAAATTCCACAAAAATATAAAATTTACAAAAGAAGAAGAAGAAGACGGAAAGCTACCATACTTGGACACAATCATCATAAGAAGGGAAAACTTCTTAACAATTGACTGGTTTCAAAAACCTATGGCCTCAGGACGTCTAATAAACTTTTACTCAAAACATCCAAAAAGAATAATAATAAAAACAGCAAACAACTTTATAAGAAGAGTACTTGACATAAGGAACCATGAATTTCACAAAGCAAACGTAAAGAAAATAAAAACAATTTTGCGCAAGAATGATTTCCCAAAGAAAACAACAGAGGATTTAATTAAGAACTACAAGGGAAAATTTAAAAAACAAAGGAACACAGAAACAAAAATGTATAAATCGATGACATATATCCCAGGTTTTTCAGAACGCTTTTTAAAATCTGACATATACGATAAGCAGAAAATTCAAATTGAGATTAAGACGAACAATACAGTACAACAACAACTATATAGCAACATGAAGACAAAAATAAACAAACTAGACAAAACGAACTTGGTATACAAGATAACTCGTAAAGGAGACGGGTCCCACGTATGTGACCAAGCATATGTGGGGACAACAAACTTCGGACAAGGATATCTGCTCACAAATCGGACCAAAAAGCACATTCAAGACCAGTTGAGCAAAAAACAGTTTTTTTGGATTAGTCATGTTTATATTCTATGTTCTAATTGTTTGTAAAAGTGTTTAAAAATTTTGTATCTTAATGTAAACTAAAATAATATAATTTTATACCCCCACGCGTACTGCGTAAGGGGTATATTAATTTTGTCACGACGTGTGTAACGCCCATAAGGAGGCGTGGTAGGTATAGAAAAGTATATATATTCTTGATCAGCATCACCACCTGAGTTGATTTAGCCATGTCCGTCTGTCTGTCTGTCCGTCTGTCTGTCTGTGGACACGATTACAGCCGTAATTTTGAAACTATTGTGCTGAAATTCGATATTTAAGCTTTTTTATAAAAAACTAAGATCAAGTTCGAGAATGGGCTAAATCGGTTGAAAACCACGCCTACCTCCCATACAACACAAATAATGAAAACTCTATAAAGAGGCTAATATAAAAGTTACAAAACTGAAACTCAGTATTTGTGTGTTCTATGTCAAAACTTAAGTGTGTTAGAAAAATGGGCGTTATCCACCCACTTGCACGCCCACCTCCCATACAACCCCAAAATTGAAAACTCTATAAAGAGACTAATATTAAAGTTTCAAAACTGAAACTCGGTATTTGTGTGTTCTATGTCAAAACTTAGGTGTGTTAGAAAAATGGGCGTTATCCACCCACTAACACTGCCACCTCCCATACAACCCCAAAATTGAAAACTCTATAAAGAGACTAATATTAAAGTTACAAAACTGAAACTCGGTATTTGTGTGTTCTATGTCAAAACTTAGGTGCGTTAGAAAAATGGGCGTCATCCACCCACTAACACGCCCACCTCCTATACAACCCCAAAATTTAATATTTTATAAAAAGGCTTATATTTATGCTTCAGAAAAACAATTTGATATGTTTGTATTTTAACAAAATCTTCTAAAATCTCATACAAAAAGCTTTCTAATTGAAGATTATTTAACCCTTAAGAATCAGTCGTGGGGGTATTTTAGCTTCGGCCAAGTCGAAGATATACCTTACTAGTTTTAATGTAAGTTTAAAATTGTTAAAGTGTTGTGAATATTTTTGTTAATATTACACAACGAAAAGTTGTTTGTACTTTGAATGCCACTATCCTTTTCTCCTTTCTATCCTTGTTGGTTCTGGAGATATATGCAATTAAGGGGGTTTTCTCATTGAGCAACTTTTTTTCGACTTTTTTTTTGCATTTATTTATAGCTTGGGTAGTTGTGAATATGTCCCTAAAAGGATTTTTAGAAATTCGAAAAATGAGCTATTTTTTCAAACTTCAAACTTTAAACGCGTTTATCTCGAAACCACGTTTTTCGAACTGGCGGCCATGATATCTCCAGTTCAACTGAACCGATTTTCATGAAACAAAGTGGAATCGACGCAGAATTGTCACCATTCTCGGGTGAACCTCGACCATAATTTTAAAAAATTTTTTACTATTTTTTTTTACACTAAACTACAAAAAAAAGCCCGAAATTGAATTTTTTTTTTTTGAATGGCCGCCATTTTGTCAAAAAAAATCACAAAATTAAGCTTGAGGTTCACCCGAGAATTACATCTATACTGATTATAACCCCGTTTTTTTTTTTCATTTCAGACGCTCCGGAGACCCGGAATCGTGGCCGCCGTGACGACACCTTTTTTTTCACCACCAACTTTGAAGTCTCATTACTTTTTGAACAGCCCACGTATCGAGGCAAAAAAAATTTTTTTATTTACTTTGAAACTTTTGTA
The DNA here is from genome assembly GCA_958299015.1 of Tetanocera ferruginea. Classification (NCBI taxonomy): domain Eukaryota; kingdom Metazoa; phylum Arthropoda; class Insecta; order Diptera; family Sciomyzidae; genus Tetanocera; species Tetanocera ferruginea. The sequence goes on from OY282642.1 coordinate 61,870,010, forward strand.
ATACAATAAATAAAAAAAGTTTTCAATTATTCTTTGCAATTTCAAATAAGAATTTTTTTAAAAAGGGTGCAAAAAACGGGTTTTGAATGAGAAGACCGCCTTAAGTGGAACCAACTTTTTTTTTCGTTAAAAACCCTACAGTGGGCAATATCTCGAACGAAAGTGACAGAAAAAAAAAATAATTTTTTTTTCGGAATTAGCGACCGATTTTACATGAGAAAAGGATAGTGGCATTCAAAGTACAAACAACTTTTCGTTATTTGTAAACCAGTGTAATCGGTAATATTGACTTGGCTTAAGTTGCTCTATACAGTGTAAATCCACTCTGACTTTCGTTCAAGTTCAAATAGGTATTCAAGAAACACATTTTCAGCACCTTAACCGAATAAAGCAAACCTTCAAAAACTTTCAAATTAATGTAAACCTTGTCTGTAATAAATAACAAGTAAAGAAAGTCTAAAGTCGGTCTAGGCCGACTATGAAATACCCTAAACCCACTTTTCAAAAACAAAAAATTTTTATTGTAAATGGGCGTCTCCAAGGGCGGATGAAGCCTATATTTTATATGCATTTAAATATTGATGAAAAATTTACACATACCAAGTTTTATTCCTGTAGCTCACAGTTAATGCCTTTATTGTGCTTTCGCTATGGGAGGTGGGCGTGTTCATGGACGGATTACTTCCAATTTTTGAACAACCTTAGTTTTGGTATAAAATACATGCATACCAAATTGAATTTCTCTATGACAAACATAACCTTATTTATTGAGTTTAAAACTTTTTGGGTTGTATGGAAAAAGGCGTGTCCGTAGGCGGATAACGTCCATTTTTCAAAACCATCTTTGCCTTGTCATAAAAAACATACGTGCCAAATTTTAGCTCTGTAGGTTAAACAGAGGCTTATTTATTGCGTTTTCAATTTTTGGGTTGTATGGGAGGTGGGCGTGTCCGTGAGCGGATGACGTCCATTTTTCGAAGACATCTTTGTGTCGATATAAAACACATACGCCCCAAATTTTATTGTTGTAGGCTTATTATAAGCTGAGTTATGCAGTTTTCAATTTTCGCGTTGTATGGGAGGTAGGCGTGTCCGTAGGCGGATGATGTCCATTTTTCAAAACCGTCTTTGTTTTGTCATAACAAACACATGTGCCAAATTTTAGCTCTGTAGGTTAAACAGAGGCTTATTTATTGCGTTTTCAATTTTTGGGTTGTATGGGAGGTGGGCGTGTCCGTAAGCAGATGACGTCCATTCTGCAAAGACATCTTTGTGTTAATATAAAACACATACATACCAAATTTTATTGTTGTAGGCTAATTATAAGCTGAGTTATGCAGTTTTCAATTTTCGCGTTGTACGGGAGGTAGGCGTGTCCGTGGGCGGATACCAAAAATATTCAATAGTGCATATCCTTGGGTCCATGTGACCATGTGTACCAAGTTTCATCCAATTATCTCAACTCCTTCTTCTTATCCTGTGTATACGGACAACACACAGACGGACAGACGGACGGACGGACGGACGGACGGACGGACGGACGGACATGGATAGCTCGACTCACGTGGTGACGCTGATCGAGAATATATATACTTTTATATACCGGACTCGCTTCGTTCTATGCGTTACAAACGTTTGCACAAAGTTAATATACCCTGACCTTTCAGGTTTAGGGTATAAAAACAAACCACACAAACAAATTGACCATTTCAGCCCTTGAAAGGACTTTGACCGAGCTTCTTATGATTAATTGTGTTGTGTGTGTTATTAAATGTTTGCACACAATTGACCGAGAACCTACATGTTTTATGCCGACTCCGAACGGCTTAAGTTCATGTTCTCAAGAAGCTTTACATGGCATTATTTACTCTCTGAGGTTTGCCATTGTCTGCAGAGAGGTGGTGAACGATCAGAAAAATTTTGTATTGCAAAACTTTTCGCCGCGACTGGGGATCAAACTCGGGCTCCGAACATGCTTAAGCCACACACTTAGCCTGCATACCACGGGCACCACATACTGTAATAAAAACAAACCTTTTAAAAGAAGATAAAGCATTAAATGCCGCTCTGGCTGAAGGAATTTGATCCTCTAAAGCAATCTTAGTGTGAATTTATTTTCTAACGGTTATTTCGGTTTCAACAAAGCACGAATTTCAAATATCTAGTTAGATTTTGCTTTTGACATGCATTCGTCGTCGCTATATGTGAAAATATTTTACCATATTTTATGAAAACTGTGTCACTTTATGCGAACTCGTCGTTATAACCGACGACGTTAAAAACGAACTCAGTTTCTAAGGAATAATCAATTAACATGTGCGGACTTCAAGAATACGACGTTATAACAGACATGTTGTTATAACCGAGGTCGTTATAAGTGAATTCTACTGTATTTATAAATATTAGGAAGAAAAAATGCAAAAATATACATACATCAACGTTAGGATCCAATCCACCACGTATTATTTCTGGAGTATCACCATCAAATCCCATGTCCCCAAATCCGTCATCATGGAGAGACATAGACAGACTTCCATAATCTTCTCGCATTGTAATTTCATCAGCTCTTGATTGATTGACAGAAAATTGAGCTTCGATATCAATATCATTTAATTCAGGCAACGCAGTGTCAAAGTCATGAAAAACCTCTGGCAATGTTATAGCATTAACATTGGCTTCTCTATGACCTTCAGGTAAATCAACCATTCCAGGGCGAAAAGCCATCTGAAATATTAAATAAAAATTGTACATTATTTAGGTTAAGAAATATTTTTTCTCAAATTAAAAAATTTTTAAATTTTCTATATAAAACAGTGTAGCCCAAAAAAATGTAAGCGCGGGCCAAAGATTTAAAAAAAAGAAAATAAAAACTCATACAAAATTTTACGCAGCAAAATTACAATAACAACCAAAGAAATTTTTCAACAGCAAATCTTCAGTCGAAATCATTCGACGCAAAAGTAACGGGACACTCATCATAAGCATTAACCCTTGTGTGTTGACCACTTCAATTGTCACATTAACGATGCTCGGGTCTGGGCAGACCCCATGCATATTTATATGAGTTTTAATGAAAAGCTTTTGTATTTTGTTGATAGTTTTATTTTCAAAAAATAAAAATTCACATTTTTTAGTTTTATAGACATAAGTGAGGAGTTTACATTTAAAACGAGATAAGTCACACAGATTGAATTGTTGGGAAATTGAAAAACGTCTTAATTTTGTCAGACATTTTTTATAAACACACCAATTATGCTCCGCAGGAATAGATATATAATGCGAAAAACAAAAATAGTCTTATAGTGCAAAAAAAAAATTCGTATTTTCAATTTCAAATTTGGACTTGTCTGGTTTTGAACGTTAGAAATGAATCCAAATTTAGATTCCGCCGTTCGGGGTCTCAAAGAATAGAGGAACTTATTAAAATTATTTCTGCATACTTTTTTTTCAAATCGGAGTTAAACCGCCGAAGTAATTTTGATTCTCATGAAGGTACTTTTTAGTAAAAAAAAAAAACTCGCGTGTAGCAAAGAAGTGAAACTTCTTTAACAGTAAGAAATAAGAGAGATTTTAGTGTGAAATAGAGAGCAAAAGCATCTGAAAAGAAATCCAATCAATACGAAATGGAATAATTCAATATTTGCATCCAGGGACCGTACCGAATATGGTTTTTGTCGAAAGTGTCACATATTAACTTTTATCTCTTCATTTTTATTTTTCCGACAAAAATAACAGTTTTTTGTGCCTTATAGTTTTTTTGGGCAAAAATAACAGTTATTTTCTGCCGTTTATTTTTCGGTCAAAAATATCAGGTAATTTATATTTGTTCAAGTCATTTTACCGATAAAAAAATTTTGATATTATTATTTTCATCTCATCGGTGAGACATTTTACACATGGTGTCAACAGTTCAATCTGTCAAGTGGCCTTTAAGAAAACACAAATTGCTTGATATTTTTGACCGAAAAAATTAAAGTCACAAAATAATTGCTATTTTTGACCGATAAAATAAAAGCCAAAAGTAACCTTTATTTTTCCTCGAAATATACTAGGCAAGAAATTAACTTTTAAAGAATTAGTTTCAAATTTAAAAGCGACTTAATATTCGTGAGGCTGAGGACATTTGTAACATAATGGTATATTTGAAAAAGTCTTTCGACAATTTTTTTCATTTGAAAATTGTAAAATAATAGTTATTTTCGGTACTTGTTTTAGTTCAGTTGGTGTTTTAGTTGCTTTCGAATGTCTTCTCAACATTGTTACTTTTTGAATGCTAGATTGCATTTGCATAGTACTCTTTGAAGGAGCCTCCGAAAGCAGAGGCAAATCTTGTTCATTATTACCTCCTGCTTCCTGATCATAATAATTGCTATGTTGATAGAGGGCCTCATAAAGCAGCGAACGTTGATTGTTGAGTGCATCAACTTGGTTGGTTTTAAAATTTTGTTGAGATGCATCAGTGTGTTTTTTGGGGATTGGTTCTTTGTAGATTCACCAAAATACACTGATGTTTCGTAAAAATGCATTTTGAAACTCAGGCGTTGTTGCAATCACCTTACCTTCATCATTAGTTGCAGACCCAGCTGCGGCTGTATTCTTAAGAGCTCTAATTCGCTCTCTATATTCACGAACGCGTTCTGCTCCTGTTTTAGCTATTTTTCTATTTTTTTTTTCCGTGCATACTTGTAGGATGAAAATTAATGTTACGGTTATGTTAATAATGTAATGATAATGTTAATCTAAAGTTAATGTTATTTTCATTATGTTACGTGTTCAGTTTTAATTACATTTTGTTTGACTTGTTTCATGTGCCTACGTAGCGTAAGGCAATAGATTCCGTCTTATAAGCAACGATGTTCGGGGTTCAATTCTTGGTAGCGGCTGTAATTTTTTTTTAATTTTCATATGAATTGAAAACGTTAGCCTAGCGTCACGAATAAGAAACCTTGAAATTTCACTCGCCGCCAAAGAAGTTTCACTTCAAACTTAAAACTTTTTATTTTTTACAGAAAGCATACCCAAATCCGCTAAAATGTTAAATTTATTACTTACACCAACGTTTTGACACAAAAAAGTTCTTTAAATTTGAATGGAAACTACACTAATAAAAACTTGCTTGGACTTATCTGGTTATTATCTTATCTTATCTTATCTTATCTTATTTTGATTGAAAATTTACAGTGGACATGTCTGCTTTTGATTGAAAAGAGGATTTTTAATGCATTTTTCTCTAGGATTTTTAACATTTTGAACATTTGAAACATGAAACAAATGCTGTTGGCAAACAGGAGTCCAAACAAATTTCGCAGTAGAAGCGAGTTTTACGCCGCGCATTGACATGGCATAACTGGCAATCGCGTTTTTTTTCTAAAACGTGGGCCCTACCGGAACTTGTTATCTGTAAAAACAACACAAAAATATCATTATTATCAGAAATATATAAATGGTTACATGAATCATTTCCGAAAAAGGACTGCCAAAGAATGCTTCCATAGCTAATCGGCTAGCAAATCGTTTTATGTGGCTCATTACTGCTCATTTCTATTTGAAGACGATCCAAAGCATCCGATAGGTCAGTTAACAATATCCCACGAGAGTCCCTTAGCTTGAAGTTATCTATTTCCTTGCATATTATATAGCTTGCTAATGCTATGACGTCAACCATATTATAAAAAAGCCAAGGTTCAGCGTTTCGTTCGACGTTTTGTACTATAATGACATACAATTTGATCCATTACATCAACACCACAGCTTTGTTATAATACATGATGGCTTCAGGTTTATTTGAATCACCTATACTTGTTTTATCGTAGTGAAGAATTGACACAAGAATTACGGCTTTATTTTTTTTTTGGGACATAAGAGCATATTGCAATATCATTTTCATGAAAACCGAACTATTGTTGACAATACTGGTCGGGAGGGATGTGTTTCATTTCAGGTGGAATATATCTCTTGATACTGCGTAGTGTTCCAACAAATGCCAATCCTATGCTCATTATACGCTTGCATGATTCCAAGAATGAAAAAAAGTTATCGGCAACTATTGTCCGACTCGAGTTTTAGCAGAAAGACGCATAATTCAATTTTCTCCCTGGTTGAAAGCTGGCTCCCCACTAGTGTTTCTACCAGTGTAAATATTTCCATGCAATGCGTTTTTCCATCGCATTCCCACCAAACCTTTATTCCATACCTTGCTGGTTTTGATGGAATGTATTGAGTGAATTTCGTTCTTCCACGAGATGAAAACAGTTGCTCTTCTACTGTGATATCATTATGAGACTGATAATTTTTTTGCATCTGCAATTCTTTCATAAAATGAAGGGTTGGAGCGTGAACACGTCTGAAAAACTATATCCACCTGTCAATCAATGCCTCTGGATCCAGAATAATATTTTATAAAAGTAAAAAAAAAACAAAGAAATATGTCCGCTTCTTAAACGGACCGAAGAGCACGATAGATGCAAAAACACTGACAAATCAATTATATCGCAAAAAGAAATGACTACAAACAAAAAAGGGACACACCCTACTAGAAAAAAGAGAAAGTAACAATTGCATTATGACCAACTAGCATAAAACCACATAGAAACAAAACACACAAAAGGGAATCCAGGAATATGTTCTTTCAAAATGTATAGGGTCTGGCTGGACTTCAGCGTTGCGATTATGACTAGAATTTGTATTTTTTTAAAAAAGAGGTCACCCTGTATTTTTGATAAATATTATTTTTTTAATTAGTTGGAAATAATTCCTTTAGGAATTCATGCAATATGACATCGATACGAAAATTATAAGCATTAAAAAAATAAAAATGAAACCTTAAAGGGTCTGGCCAGACCCCAATATTAATTTAAGGGTTAACATCGTCGAGTGTGAGTTTTGTAAGCATTTATTATTGTAAGGCGCGTTGGAAACAGTGGACGAGTGCTGTTGTGTTGTTGTTTTGTGCAAGTGTTATTTTTTGGCTTAGCGCTAAGACAAACTTAAAATAAAACAAAATTTGCATGAAGGGCCACCCGGTCCAATCGGGCTTCTACGTGGGCATGTTTGATATAAAACATTCCAAGATAATCGTTACCAAGGCAAAAATCATTACCAAGATAATCGTTGCCACTCGCAGAGGAGCGCCAAATCATTCTCAGATTTGATTGAATCAGACAAACCAAATTTTACAAAAAATTTGTTTTTAACTTAATTAATTCAATAATTAATTTATCCAACTGTAGAGTACAATGCTATGATAATGCTGCCTTTTTGTCAGGTCACATATCTAGCGTTCAACAAAGAATTATAGAAAGAAATAACATATTCACGATGGGACGTGTTAAAAAAATGCTTTTAAAAAAACTATTAAACGTGAAACAGTAATACGATGGAGCGGCAGTAATTGAAGATGGATGAGAAGAATACGTAGAACTATTAGAAAAATTAGCAGATGAAAATACTGCCACAAGTGGTACAAGAAATAAAGCTGCAATCTTATTCCAAAATATACCAAATTTAAATATCATAAATTTTGTACATTTCTGGCATGAACTATTTAAGAGAATTAATAGTATGCAACTATTAAAGTATAGAGATTACAAGGTCCTAAAATGAAGTTTAGAGAAGCGTTCCATGATCTCAAATAACTGGCGACTGAACATGCAGAAATTCAAAACAAGATTTGTGAAAAGGTTATCGAAAAGGCTAAGAATCTTTGTGAAAAAATGGGGAATCAATACAACAATCCGTATAAAATGAATTGACTCGAAATGTTGGCCTCTCCGCAGAAAACGAGAAATCTTGCGATATGAAAAGCATTCTTGATCGTCTGCATCAGGAAATATGTTCACAATTTACACGACTCAGGGATCTGAATTCCAAATTTGGGTATTTACTGGACGTTGAAAATTTATTAAGTAAGGATAATCCTAATATCGACCTTGAAAAGAATTGTAAAAATTTAGGTGAGTATTATAAATACAGATTTAAATGGAACAGAACTTTATGTCGAAATATGTGACTGATATATGCTGCTGCGTATTAGAAAAGAAATAGAATTTAAAATTCCATAAGAGCTTCTTACCTTTATCTCGTATGGAGAAGATGTTTTTTCAAACCTGAGAGTAACAATTCAAATACTTATTATAGCCAGTGAGAGTAAATTTATTTTTATTTCCAAAATACAAAATAAAAATAACCAAAATGTAAAAAAAATAGCCAAAAGATTAATTAATTGTATTAGAAAAAAGAAACAGGACTAACATTCAAACCTTATTAACTAACTAGTTTTTTGTACAACAGAGTACCATTTTTTACTGGAAACAGATTTATAAACATGGTTGTTTTAAAATATCTTATAAAAAATTATATGTTCAAAATATAAGAGCATATTTTAAAAATATTAAGGGCATATATCCTTTAAATAGACGGACCTTTAATATAGAAGGACGTTAGCTCATTTATTTTTTACTTGATAAAAGTAGAAAAAACTTTATAAAAATAAGGTTTGCATTTTCGGAAGTAAGAAAAATATTACATTTTTTGTTTATCTTCGAACCAACTATTTCAGGTGTCAAACCTATTCAGTCAAGTCTGCCATGGTTTAGAAATGGGAGTTAGATAAGAAGGTGAGAAAGTGAAATCAAGTGAAACAAGTGAAGAATGTTTTATGTGTGGTGGAGGGCAACATCAACTTGCTTTTCCATGCTGACTTGCTTAATTTTACTTTTGAAAACAAACCACAATTACTTTCAATGATCAAAATTATATACATTGTTGCTACTCTCATGTGGCACATGATTATGATGTCAAATTATTGGATATTCTTGCGCTCGGCTGCACGATTAACATAACAGGCAGGTCGTGTTCAAATGAAGAGAGAATTCACCTTCACGTGAATATTTTAAAACATTTCCCTGCAAGCATTTGGAAGACGATTGGCAGAGAAGTGGATTTTGCGATGCACCAGTAATTCGCCCAAGTGTTTTTTGGGAAAATGCATCGCTTTTCAAATGCTCAAGCAATGAATGCGCTAGTAACGAAAATTTTCAAAATCTTCCTTTACTAATTTCAGCGATTGTTGGAAGATGGATTTTTGAAAAATGTTCAAAATCTATCATGGAAATATGAAGCAGGCTCTGAAAAATCGTATAATGAATTATAAAGTTGAAATAGTATAGTTTTGAAGCAACGTCACATTATATCGAAGAGAAATAAAAACAAATTCACAAAAAATTCATTGAAATCGGACAAAACAACGATGCTTTGGAACAAATTGCTGAGGACTCTTAAATGGACTTCGTTTGACACCCTTTTCGGCGAATTTCTTATTACTTCTCTAGGCGGTTCATTGGCGAATCTTCCTGGCGAATCGGCCTAAGCAGATTACAATAGAAGGCAATTGCTTGATCTTCCCAGCAATTCTTTGGGGATTCTCTGGCAATTGAAAATTTTATATGTGAAATAAAAAATTAATTTTCGCCGGAATGCAAAAACATAGCCAAGTAAACAAAAATAGCCAAATGAAAAATAAAATCGCCAAGTAGCCAAAACTCAATACGAGCAAAAAAAATAGTCACTTTTGGCTATAATTAGCCAAAACGGCAACACTGATTATAGCCCGTTTCAAAAGAGAAGAACAATTTCGCGCATGTTTGAGAATAATAAAATAATTTTGAGAGCGTTCTTCATTCTGATTGGTCGACATTAAAAAAAAATTTAATATTCTCTGGGCAGAAAAATAAATGGAAAAAAATTAATGTACATATATTTCCGAATTTTGTTGTTCATCGCAACTGCGCTGCGGAAGTACTGAATTTTATTTTTCGAAATCAACCAATCAAAATTGAAAAAAAGGGGGCGTCAAAAAAAAATTTGTTAGCCGAAATTTCACTTCACAATTTTTTCTTGAGAAAATAATTTATTTTTTATGTAATTTGTATTTGATTTCTCTCTCAAGATGCAGGTTGTCGGTGCAACACCGTACTTGTGCGATCATTTGTTCTGAATGTTTGCGCATTTAAATATATAGATAAATATTAAAAAACACTCAAAAAATTATGACAGCGCAAAAACTACTTATCTAAATGTAAAAATTTGTTGTACAATCATGTAGAAAATTAGAAATTTTATTAGGCTTAGTTTGACAGGCGTGATTATTAATATCAAACAAGTAATGCACAAGATGTATTTAAATATATGAGACTATATTTGAAAAAATCGAGAAAAACTTAAAAAACCTTTAAAAAAACACGCAACCAATAAGCCGGATCGCTTAGATTTCGAATAAAAGTCAAATTTTAACTTATATTTTTGACCGGAAAAATAAGTCATATTTTAACTTTTATTTTTGACTGAAAAAATAAAAGTTACTTTTTCTTGACCAAAAAAATTCAGTCAAAAAATAACTATTATTTATTGACTTTTTGGAAAAAAGTCATAACAGTAACGGTCCCTGGATAAAATCATATATAATAAAATGACTTTTTACATAAAAAATGTCATACCTCCAGAACAACATGGGTTCTTAGCTGGTAAATCAACGTTGACGAACTTGGTACTCTTTTGCAATAGTATAATTACCACTTTTGAAGCAGGTTTTCAAACCGATGTTATCTTTACCGATTTTGCTAAGTCATTCGATAAAATCTCCCATAAACACTTAATATTTAAACTCGCCTCCCTTGGTTTTCACTCAAACCTCCTATGTTGGTTGCAATTAGACATGGGTAACGCAGTATAAATTGCAGCGCTGATACACTAACTCAAGCGCAGTAAACTGTATCAGCGAAATGCGTTAACGCGATTGCGTCATGCCGCTGTTGAAAATATTATGGTGTCTGTATCAACAAGACGCGTATCAGCACAGAAAGTCTCACAGTAGAACATTGCATAGTGCGTTGAGTCATGTGGTAAAGAACTCATACATATAAAGTAAAAAAACATCAAAATCCTTTACAATGTTTAATGTTATGGCTATATTCATTAATAAGAATATAATAATTAGTAGCTAGTATAAAATTTAACTAAATAAAGTGCAGATTTTAGCATCCACCAACAATTAAAAAACCCAAAATTCCAGCAAGTAAGCAGATGGTTGTGTTTTTTATCATTTAATCGAGCTTTCAAACAGATACATACACATTTCTAGTGGGCAAAACAAGTTTGAAGTTCGATTTAAATTTGCTTATACTTTTGAAATCGAACATGTTCAATTTGAAATAAACTCACACATGTGTGCTCAATCATCATCCAATCAGACATGCTCCAAGAGTTCATGCTTAACAGCATCTTCCCCACAACCTCTTTTCTATATAATACGAGCCTAATTTATTTTGTTTGATTCAACCAAAGAATATATAACATATAGAATGCGCATCTAGGCACAAAACGAAAACATTTTTCTTTCCAGCTTAATGATGCGGGGGGTAGCAACAAGTTGGAAAGGGAATGTGAGCGGCATAGAACATTTTGAGCGAACCAACCAACGTTTGCAGCATGAATGAATGGTAAACAACAGCGTTCATGCTGCAATCGTTGGTTGGTACCAGTGTGGCCATTTTAGCCTTTTCGAGGCTAGATTTAGCCTTTTTATTTGCGGTTAAGCCTCGAAATTTACGATTTAGCTTCGTGTTTTTTTAGCCTTTTTATACCCTAAACCTGAAAGGTCAGGGTATATTAACTTTGTGCAAACGTTTGTAACGCATAGAACGAAGCGAGTCCGGTATAGAAAAGTATATATATTCTTGATCAGTGTCACCACCTGAGTCGAGCTATCCATGTCCGTCCGTCCGTCCGTCCGTCCGTCCGTCCGTCCGTCTGTCCGTCTGTGTGTTGTCCGTATACACAGGATAAGAAGAAGGAGAAGAGATAATTGAATGAAACTTGGTACACATGGTCACATGCACCCAAGGATCTACACTATTGAATATTTTTGGAATCCGCCCACGGACACGCCTACCTCCCATACAACGCAAAAATTGAAAACTGCATAACTCAGCTCATAATTAACCTACAACAATAAAATTTGGTGTGCATGTATTTTATGTCAACACAAAGATGTCTTCGAAAAATGGACGTCATCCGTTTACGGACACGCCCACCTCCCATACAACCCAAAAATTGAAAACGCAATAAATAAGCCTGTGTTTAACTTAAAAACCTTAAATTTGGCACATATATTTTGTATAATAAAACAAAGATGATTTTGAAAAATGGACATCATCAGATATCAGATCAATATATCAGATTTGGACTACGGTTCAAATTTGTACATTTGCGATAGTCATTTTTTCAGCGCATATATAGGGAAGAAAAAACTTAAATCTGGTGCTATTCCAACACTTAATTTAAATGAAGTGGTAGAAGAGTATTTGGAAGAAGATTTTTCTTATATCCAATCTTCACCTAAAAGACGACGATGCAGCGGTGCTTTTGAAGGGTATTGCAGTAATTGCGAAAAATATGTTAACCCTCATCGGTCTCTCAGACCCATAACCATAAAAGGTTCTTTATGTATGCGCGCGCATACATACTAAAAACATTAAAAAGAAATAAAACCACCACAAATTTTATGAATAAAATTTAAAGATTATTTATTCCTTTTATGAATAAAGTTATGGTAAAAAGCTATTTTCCAAAAACTCATGTCAATTGGTTAAGGTTTAATATCTGTTTTACTAAATTTAATTTTGAATTTGTATGCGCGCGCATACAAAGGACCGATGAGGGTTAAATTGACAGATTTCTATAAAAAACAATATAATAACATACTTAGGAAATTTAAAAAATTGCAGAAAGAAGTAAAATTAAAAAAACGTAATAAATTCAATAAATTATCCCTTATTAAGAAAAAAACGGTTCAGCAATTAAAAACAGATATTGAAGGGTTAGACAATGTTAGTGAGGAGTCGAAAATTTTTTGTAAATTATTAGTAAGTTCAAGACCTAAGGAGTATTCTGATGAAGTAAAGTTTTTAGCTCAGAATATATATTATATATCGCAATCCACTTATATATTGACCCTTATAATGACCCTTAATTCTTTACTTCTATTAGTTGATCGAGTTTTAGGGGAAAATAGCGATTTATTTTTTATTATGACAAAATCATTAAATCAAGATAAGCTTGAGAATACTTTTGCACGACTGCGTCAAAAAGGCGGAAATAATACTAATCCTTCAGTATCTGAACTAAATAATATATTAGCGAAACTAATGACTTCGAAAATTGTTCAGTTAAGTTCATTTAGCAATTGCGAAGAAGTTACTGATTTAAATTTTGATATAGATCCAAATATATTGTCTGAAGAAGGTATTAATACTGCAATAGCTCTTGATGAAGAACCATTTAGGAATGATTCATTAGAGATTGATTTTAATAGCGACACATATGTAAATTATTTTATAGAGGACGTTTTCGCAAATAGCAAAGAAATGAATCTTGAACTGGTATCCATTAGATATTTTATAGGCTATGTTGCCTACAAAATTATTCCAAAACTAAACTGCGATAAATGTTATCATGAATTAAGAAAAGAAGACGAGGTTTTGTCTGTTCCTAGTGAACTTTTTATATTTTACAAAATATATTTATATTATATTTATTCTATTTATCTATACATTGTTATATAATATATTTATATAATATATTATAAATAATTTTAAAATATTTGTATATGTATACATTTATGACTTGAATTGAAATTTATTATATTGCAACGCAAAATTACTGAATTTTAAAAGCACGCAACTCCGATCACCCCGATCACCCCAATCCCCCTCTCAAATACCCTACGCTGCAAGCGAACACATCAAACAAATTAAATAACAACGAAAACGTCGATTGCAACTTCATACGTGCACTCGACTCGTTGTGATATGGAATATGAGAGCGGGTTGTCATGTTTTGCTTTGAACGGGTTGCATTGCTGGAGAGCGGGTTGTTATGTTCTGGTATGAACAAGTTGCATGTTGGAGAGCGGGTCGTGATATTACGACCCGCAAGCAAAATTTCTGCTTATATGAGATGCGCGTTCTATATATTGTATATTCTTTGATTCAACTTTCTGTCTTTTCCAACTGTGCTCGATGAACCGTACAACTTGTACATTTGCTTTCAATGTTTTTCTTGCTGTTGGCTTTACTTTGAGTGTTGCATTTGTATTATGCGCTATTGCGTTACTTTTTTTAAAAGAAGTGTATCAACTAACCCACTTCGTATCATCTTCCATTTCTGTCACTCAGCATGGTTTTTTAAAGGGTAAATCAACTTCAACAAACCTTTTGGAGTTTACATCCCGTGTAATAAAAGGTTTTACTTTGGGAAAACAGACTGACGTTATTTATACGGACTTTAGCAAAGCTTTTGACAGCGTCAATCATAATCTTCTATTGAATAAACTTAAGCTAATTGGGTTTCCTGTAAAATTGCTAAATTGGTTAGAATCTTATTTATCGCGACGTTTTCAAAAAGTTTTATATAAAAATTCTCTATCACAAAATATTATGGTTACATCTGGTGTTCCGCAAGGAAGTCATTTTGGACCGGTTTTATTCTTACTATTTATTAATGACCTTCCCTCGGCAATTAAACATTGTGACGTCTTAATGTTTGCTGACGATGTGAAACTTTTTCTTACCTACAAGTCACTCGACGAACAACACCTTTTACAATCACTGCTCATAGCACAAATTACACTATAAATAACATCCATTTAGAAATTGTTCATAGTTTTGTTGATCTTGGTGTAATTATGGATCCAAAACTTCGCTTCAATCTCCACGTAAATTTGACTGTAAATAAGGCTAGAGGTGTTCTTGGTTTCATTAAAAGATGGGCGAAAGAATTCAATGATGCCTTCACAACTAAATTACTATATATATCTCTCGTAAGACCTATTCTTGAATATGCTTCCGTAGTATGGAACCCTCAATATCACGTCCACATTGATGCAATAGAATCGGTTCAAAAACAGTTTTTACTTTTTGCTTTACGTCATCATCGTTGGAACCCAGATATTATTCTTCCTTCGTATGAAACCCGCCTTAAGCATATTTTACTGCCTTCCCTGAGAAGCAGAAGGATGGTGCTTAATGTCACCTTCCTATATAAATTACTTTGTGGTGAAATTGACTCCCAATATATTCTCTCATCTCTTAACTTTAACATCCCAAGAAGAGGATCTAGACATAATGTGCTTTTTAAGTTGAGCCAGTGCACTTCAAATTTTGCCCTTCATGACCCTTTACGATGTATGTGTAGTGATTTCAACAATAGCTACAGCTTAATTAATTTTTGTGATTCGGTGGATGCCTTGAAACGGAAAATGATTTTACATTTAAATAATTGATACATTTTAGAATTCAAACATTAACTCGGTTAATAATAGTGTTATATTCTGTTAAAATGTTGGCTGAAGTAATTCCATATATTCGAGACCGTTTCATTTGTTTTTCCTTTATAATATTGCGTTTGATGAAGTAAACACCATCGAATATGATATGTATGCTTGAACTTGTTTGTTTTTAATCAAAAAAAATTTAAAAAAAAAAAAAAAAAAAAAAAAAAAAATTTTAAATTTTTCTTATTCATTTGACTTATTAGTTATTTAGTTTGGTGCGCAAGAGTTTATCTCTTTTCCATGCAAGTTTATGCCTGCGTTGGCCCAAATACATATCCAATTAATAGCATTAGCACGGTGTTCCAAAATTACATTGTGACCCGTATATATATACACATACATGTTTGCACATATTTACACGTATATATCTGCGTTATATTTGGAATTGGTTTGGTGTTTAAGAGTTTACTCTCTTTTCCACGTAGGATCTTGGGTTGGATAGTTGCCGCAAACTTACTAATATTCATATTATTTATAGTTACTTTGGTCTCTTTGTTTTAGAGTTTTATGTAAAGTTTACTACTTATTTGATGTTGTTTACTTTTTTAAATTCAAATATTCTTAATAAATTCGTGTTTTTGTATAAAATTTTTAAGTTCCGCTGAAAAGCCAGTTATGTGCTTAGTGGAAATTCATACTTCGCCAACTGGGTGTGTTTTTTAGTACGTAGGTGCATTCTATCTTTCCGGTTAATCCGGACTGTTGTAGAATGTAAGTCGTGCATGCGTATAGTACGGGCTATACGTATTTATGAGATTTCTCACTCCTTTGGCGAATCCAAAAAAAAAAACGCAATAACGCATTTAAATGCTTCAACTCAATAACGCAACGCAACGCTGCGTTACCCATGTCTAGTTGCAATCATACTTATCTAACCGCCGCCAATCAGTAAGGGTTAACAATAGCAATAGGCAGTCATCTGAGCCACTTCTATTTTTAATTTTCATCAATGATCTTCCCAGGGTCATACGACACTCCCAATGCCTTATTTTTGCCGATGACCTTAAACTTTTTCGGCCAATTAGATCGAACGGGGATGCTAGTCTGCTTCAAACGGACTTAGACTCAATTTTTACTTGGTGCGAGCTGAATAAATTGCCACCCAACATTTCCAAAAGCCAATGCCTCTCTTTCTGTTGGTTATCCATTCCATTCCAACTCTTGTCTTCTTGAACGAGTGATCTCGAAGAAAGATCTAGGTATCCTGCTAGACCCTCGCCTTAACTTCAAAGACCATATTAACTTCATCATTAATAAATCAAACTCAATCCTTGCTTTCCTTATAAGAAACTCAGAAGATTTTAATTATCCCTACACTCTCAAATCGTTGTTTTGCTCGCTAATTCGGCCTCATCTTCAAATACTGCTCAGTCCAATGGAACCCAACCTCTCTCACCCAAACGCTGCGAATTGAAAGAGTCCAAAGAAAATTCACAAGATATGTGATCTCTAAACTTAATTGGAACCTCCAGCAGCCGTTACAATACTCTACCAGATGTGGCCTTAATTGACATCTGTTTCCTTGAATCAAGACGCAAGATGAAGTCCGTTACTTTTATCCGTGACCTGGTTCTTCACCACATCCAATGCACAACTTTACTCTGTAAGCTGAATTTTGTAACCCCACCCCGCCACCTTCATAGCCAGTTTATCTTTCGCGTCCCTTTTCACAGATCGGAATATGCTTGAAATGAGCCAATTACGCACTGCACTATTGGAAGTGAATAGGGACTTACCAATGATTGACTTCTTCGATTCAATCTCAAGAGCTCAATTAAAAATTAATTTTAGTCTTCTCCGAGTTTTCCGTGTCACCTAGGGGTATAACTGTCAGTCGTCTTTATCTATTTTCTCGATAATTAATTCTTAGTTCTCATTCCTATAAGTTTATTGTATCCGATATATTTTATCTTTTTTCTATTTGTAACTGATTATTTTTAAATATGTGTCAATCACTGTAATTCATTGTTTTCTAAAATTAAATGTTAATATTCTATATTTGCAATGTATAATCTCTCATTAATTAATTTATTGTTGTTGTAAAAAACGATTAATATTATCTAAGTAGTCTATAAGAGATATTGTCCTCTGCTTGACGCAATAACAAATAAATAAAAAATGTGCGGCCTTTACAATCTTTTGAGACCCCAAAATGTCGACATTTCGTCATTTTAGAAAAGATTTTTCATGGTATATAAATGCATACAAGCTTATTGTAAAGGTTCTGAGCTATTCTTTTTATCGATACATCCTATGGTGTGGTTAAGCCAAAACTAAGTGCGACAAGTATATAAAACGTGGTTAATTTATATTGGTGACAGGTTAAGTGATGCAGGTTAAGTGTGTGGCTTAGCATGCTCGGAGCCCGGGTTCGATCCCCAGCCGCGGCGAAAAGTGTTTTCAATAAAAAATTTTTCTGATCGGTCACCACCTCTCTGCAGACAATGGCAAACCTCAGAGAGTAAATAATGCCATGTAAAGCTTCTTGAGAACATGAACTTTAGCCGTTCGGAGTCGGCATAAAACATGTAGGTCCAGTTCTCGGTCAATTGTGTGCAAACATTTAATAACACACACAACACAATTGATCATAAGAAGCTCGGTCAAAGTCCTTTCAAGGGCTAAAATGGCCAATTTGTTTTTTGTTTGTTTGTTAATTTATATTCAAGACTTTTTCAGCTTAATTATTATTTAGTTGACATAAATACTGTTCAATTTTGATAAATATTGTGTTGTATCCCACAACATTGCATGTACACTTTGTACACCCGACCTCACACCAATTCCAAAGAACCAACTCAATAAATATTATAACCAGATGTCGATATCAAAAATGCAGCGATCTGCATTTCGACACAAATAATAAACAAAAAATATAATATTACGAACGACAACAACCCAATTTGAGTACAGCGACTCAAATTGCCGGCGTTCAAGAAAAGAAAAACATACTGACCTAATTTAAGCGCATATGCTTAAATTACCAAAATAAACAAAACCAATGCTTTGTTTTTATTGTCAAGTGGTTCCGACTTAAACGTCGGCGACAACAAAAACAAAGCAAGTGACTGTTTGGGTGCATCGGCATTGGCTTGCATGGTCAGCAAAGGCCGTTCATTTACCTACCCTAGTTACTGCGCTGCTTGTAAGGTGCATTGCCTGCAACTGCGTAACATGCAAAGTGTACGTGATCGCGTATCACTAAGGGGAAGTAGAACTATATGTAAATCTACATAATGATTTACATTTCCTAGATATATGTAACTAATGTATTGATTTTGATTGGTTGGTATCTGTTTGAATTTCCACATAATGGAAATTATTGGAATTATTGGAATAAGGAAACGCCCTCGAAAACTGAGAACTTTCCTTTATAAACCACCGACCGGCGTAGAATCGAAGAAGAAAGAAAGATAGTTTCAAACCTACAATATCTAAACTGGTCGCAGCCTCGCCTAGACAGCGGGCCTTTTAGATTAAAATAATAAAATTATAAATCCAACTCTGGTCGCAGCCTCGCATAGACAGCGGGCCATTGTTGAAATAAACTAAATAAAATAAAACTAATAAACCAAAAACAAACAAACGTCTTCTTCTTTCCGTCCATGGGTCTCTCTTCTCCTTGTGAAAGCACGGAGACCATAGGACGTTAAACATAACATTGGTGGCAGCGGAGGGATCGCTACATCCCAGTAAAAAAAAAAAAAGGAAAATAAAGAAAATATAAAAGCGTACCGAGGCTTCAACATCGGATTTGAAATTTTTTTTTAAAAAAGTGAAAATATAAAAAAAAAAAAACAAAAGCGTGCCGAGGCTATAACAGCGGCAGTGAAAAGTGAATAAAAAGTGAAAAAAAAAAAAAAAAGCCCAGGTTAACCAGCTATAAGACGTGAAGTCTCCTGGCCCATCTATAAACGAAGACCAGGATAACCAGCTATAGGGCTACCAAGAGCCTCCTGGCATCAACAACATCAGAGGAAACCTATAAACAAAGACCAGGATAACCAGCTATAGGGCTACTAAGAGCCTCCTGGCGTCATCAACAACAAACAGAAAAAAAAAAAAAGAAGAAACAACGTCAAGCAGGAAAAAGGGATTGAACACATCAACGACACCAATAACTCAAGAATACATCAACAACTACACATCAACAACCAGGAACCAGGAAGAATTTAAAACAATAGTAAGCAAAAAAAAAAAAAAAAAACATAATTAATAAATAATTATATACATATATATTCACTTATTTTAGTAATTTTTAAGTAGATTGAAAGTTTTTGCGAAAAAAAAAAAAAAAAAAAAAAAATTATATATTTTTCTGCTCTGATAAAAAAAAAATATTTTCAAAATTTTTACTCGTCAACACGCGACTAAGGTAGTACAGAACTTTGCTTCTCTACCATTTTTCGAAAATTCTTTTTGTTTCGACGCGGATTCTGATCCTGAGTACCTAAATATGGATCTCAAGTTTTCGTTGAACGACATTTACAATATCGTACCGGTTTTTAACGGCAATCCAGCCGAATTAAATAAATTCATTGCATGCGGTAATATACTTTTTTCTTCTGCTAAGACCGACGCAGAACATAAATTCATTCTAGAGGTTATAAAAACACGGCTAGAAGGCTCAGCTTTTGAGCTCATCCAATTTAAATCTTTTACCAAATGGAATGATTTGGTACAAGATTTGGAGAATGAGTTCAAAGAAGTAAAAACGCGAGCCTCTGCTCAAAACGAACTTATGACAGCAAGACAAAATTTGAGAGAAACTGTTAAAGAATTCGGTGAACGAATTGGAAAATTACTGCATTCACTAAATTCAGCTACATTTTCTAGCACTAGCGAAATTTCAGTTCGTACATATTTAAAACGCGAGAACGATCACTTGGCAATACGGGTATTCGAGGATGGTTTGCGAAATCATAATTTAAGATTAATTCTTAAAGCTCACAATGAGCGGGACTTGAAGAAAGCCATCATGTATGCCGAGGAGCATTCAGTACGGCTGGAAAAAAATTCGCAATACCAAACCTCACCTTTTAAACCCACATGCCAATATTGTAAAAAGTCAGGGCACACTGAAAATTCGTGCTATCGCAAAAATAATCATGTCTACTCTAATTATAATACTCAAAATTCTTATAAAAACAAACATCATAATATAAAGAAAGAAATACAATCTATATTTTGTTCATACTGCAAACGGTCGAATCACACGTACAAAGAGTGTAGATTGCGGCCAAGGCAAGAATACAAAGAACACCAAAATCACAGAATCTTAGAAAATAATAGAGCTTTCAGACAATATCCAAATCCGTTTAGAGAAAACAACCAATTCAGAGGTCTATACAATCCTCCTTATCAAACTCACCACGTAAATCATGCATCGGGAAACGAAAAAGCACGGGAAGAAATCAGCGGCGCTTCTCCCCGGATGCAAATAAAAGCCAATGTGCACCAAGCACAACATTAACATATTCAATTATAATACCTTTTTGCGAAAGATACGATGAGCCAGTGCTTCGTATAAAACTCGAACCTTCAGACAAACATATAACTTCACTTTTAGTTGACACAGGCGCACAAATTAGTCTTTTAAAAAACACAGAACAAAAGTACAGAATTAACAAACAAAGTAAACACACAGTTACAACCATTTCAGGTAATTCAATGCAAACATTAGGTGAACAGATAAAAACAATAAATGTTCCATATAATGACCAGATGATAACACTGAGTCACAATTTTCATATTCTAAATAAAAATATTAATTTATCCTATGATGGAATTTTAGGAAGCGATTTTCTCACAAAATTTAACTGTAAAATAGATTTCAAGAATAAACAACTGGAAATACCAGTAGACTGCTCAAACACAGCAGTAAGTAAAAATAAAATATTAAAATCACATATTGTAGATTATTGTAAAAACACAGAAAAGGAAAACAATGTGTTGCCTACGGGTAACAAAGGGAATTGTGAAAATAGGAATAAAGAGCAGGAATATGCGCCGAATGGCATAAGTCATATTGAGAATCTTCAACCTAATGTCTACGGGCCGCAATCCATCACATTGTCACCTCAAAGTAAAAACAAAATCACAAAAAATAATGTGAAGGCAAGTAAAGAGGAAACTAAGGCATTATTCTTGGATAATGAAAGGAATTGTAAAAACAGGATTGAGTCAACTCAACCTGATGTCTACGGGCTGCAATCCATTACCTTACAACCTCGCTGCAAACAACTTATAGAGATCCCTTTTGCTTATTCAAAAGATGCAGTGATCCACAAGAAAGAAATAAAACCAGGAGTATATTTGGCGGAAACCCTGGTACGTCCAATTAAAAATAAAGTTAAAGTTCTTTTTATGAACACAACAGAAGATATTAAAGAAATAAATTTAAATAAAATTCAATATGAGTGGGAAAAAATAGAAAATTTCAATGAAATCAAATTAGATAAAACAAAAGATTTAATAAAGGATAGATTAAAAAAGATAGAAGCAAGCATAGAACTAACGCATTGTAACAAAGAAGAAAAGAAATCAATTTTAGAAATTTGTAGAAATTATAACGATTTATTTTATTTCGAAGGAGACCACCTCACGTGTACAGAAACTTCAGAACATGAAATTATAACTGAAGCAAACAAACCTCCATTATTTGTTAGACCATATAGACTACCTGAAAGTCAAAAACAGGAAATTCATAAGCAGGTTAATGAAATGTTAGAAGATAGTATTATTCGCCCAAGTTCAAGTCCATGGAACTCGCCACTTTTACTTGTTCCAAAGAAGGCAGATTCCGAAGGTTACAAACGTTGGAGAGTTGTAGTCGATTTTCGAAAATTAAACGACTTAACAGTCGGTGACGCATACCCATTGCCCAACATTACTGACATACTTGACCAGTTGGGAAGAGCAAAATATTTCAGCACTCTGGATTTAGCCAAAGGTTTTCATCAGATCCCCGTTAAAGAATCTGACAAATGTAAAACTGCTTTCAGCACACCTTTTGGGCACTACGAATATAACAGAATGCCATTTGGTTTAAAAAACGCTCCAGCAACTTTTCAAAGGCTCATGAACAACGTACTAATGGGTTTACAAGGATTTGAATGTTTTGTCTACGTCGACGACATCGTTGTGTACGGTTATGATTTATCGGATCATAACAACAAATTAATTAAAATATTTGACCGATTGCGTCAACACAACCTTAAGCTACAACCTGACAAATGTAATTTTCTCAAACAAGAATTAACGTATTTAGGGCACATAATTTCTGAAAATGGTATAAAACCAGATCCCGAAAAAATTAAAGTAGTTAAAACTTATCCAACTCCAAAGAATGTTAAAGGAATAAAATCATTTTTAGGATTCGCTGGATATTATAGAAGATTTATCGAAAATTTCTCCAGTACAGCAAAACCATTAACTAAACTACTTAAAAAAGATATCAAATTCAATTGGGACGCATTCTGCGATGAAGCATTTTCAAAATTAAAAGAAAAACTAATTAACCCTCCAATATTAGCATATCCAAACTTTGATGAAGAATTCATAGTAACGACAGATGCGAGTGATGCAGGACTTGGCGCAGTTTTATCTCAAGGTATAATTGGAAAAGACAAGCCAATATGTTTTGCAAGTAGAACATTGAACGATGCAGAGACACGCTATAGCACCACGGAAAAAGAATTGCTTGCAATTGTCTTTGCTGTAAAACAATTCCGACCTTATATTTACGGTAAAAAGTTCACAATCTACACTGACCACAAACCACTCGAATGGCTAATGAAGTTAAAAGACCCAATGTCCAGATTGGCTAGATGGCGAATTCTCCTGTCAGAATATGAATATACGATCAAATATAAAGCAGGGAAAAGCAATACAAATGCTGACGCACTCAGTCGAATCACTGAAGATGAAAAACTTTCAGAAATAGTAAACAAAGTTTTAGTTATGACACGCCAAATGACAAATAAAAAGGAACAAAATGAAAATGTACATTCAAAAATTGAAGAACGCAAAAATACAAGGAACGAGGAAATCTCTAAAATAATAGAAACCCAAGATTCAATATATTTCAATAAAAAATCTGCATTAAAAATATTAATATTACCTCTAACAGAATCTTTAGAAGAAAAATTTATAATAAAATCAATTCCACAGTTTATAAAACCTTTAATAGGTGAAATAGAGTCATACTCATATAATAACGTAAATCTACATACGACGACATTACCTATACCATTTAAAACGTTAAAAGATCAAGAATTAGCAAAGAAAACGCTAAACAAAATAAAAAGCGAAAATCAAAATCATGATACTATAGCCATATCAATCCCAAACATTAACTCAAAGTTTAAAGAAAATTTTAAAACATTGCTTAAAGAAATATTTTCCGACAAAACAATTAATTTGCATATCAACAAAAGAACAATTTTGAAAAACATTAATGAAATAGAAACAATTTTACGAGAATATCATGAATCACCGCTTGGAGGACATCAAGGAGTAAATAGAACGTTAAAAAGATTAAAAGCAAATTACTACTGGCCAACAATGAAAATTGATGTACAAAATTACATAAGAAAATGTGAATCATGCCAGAAAAATAAACTAAATAAATCTCCAAAAGTGCCAATGAAAATAACAACGACGAGCTCTTCACCATTTGAAAGAGTGGCTTTAGACATAGTAGGTCCACTTCCAGTGACTTACAAAAGTAATAAGTACATCTTAACTTTTCAAGATGATTTAACCAAATTTACTGAAGCTATACCTTTAGAGAATGCAGAAGCAACCACAGTTGCAAGAGCTTTTGTAGAACAGATACTCTGTCGTTTTGGATTTCCAGATTCACTTTTAACTGATCAAGGTACTAATTTTCTTAGCGATTTATTTAAAGAAGTATGTAAATTGTTAAAAATTAAAAAATTACAAACAACTCCATATCATCCACAAACAAATGGAGCACTTGAAAGAAGCCATCGCACACTTGCGGAATATCTTCGGCATTACGTCAATAATGACCCTCTCACTTGGGACGATTGGATCCCTTATGCAATATTTGTTTTCAACAACACACCTCACAGTAGCACCAATTATAGCCCTCATGAATTACTCTATGGATACCCTGCAAAAATTCCATCCACTTTACAAAAAGATCCATCATTAAATTATAACTACGAAAATTATGCAAATGAGTTAAAGGCACGACTACAACACGGATTTAAAATTGCAGGCCAAACTTTGAAATATAAAAAGGAAAAATCAAAAGAACAATATGATAAAGGTTCCAAACCAAAAACATTTAACGTTGGAGAAAAGGTTTTGATTAGAAACCAGACCAGAAAAAATAAATTTTCATCTCTTTGGGAAGGTCCATTTGAAGTTATTAAAATTATTTCACCCGAAAATACTGCTATAAAAATTCGCAATAAAATTAAAGTAATACACAATAACAACCTGAAATTATTCTCTGATTAATATACAACATTTGGTTAACATTACAATATTACATAAAATACATTCATAAAAATACCACAACTTAATACGAACACATCTTAAAATCAGAACTACAAATTTTGTTACGATTTTAACAAGCCTAGGGAACATGTTATTTTACTTCTTTCTTTTTAAATAGGCAGTCATTTGTTTTCTTCATGAACCAAAACTTTATAACTTCTCTCGAATTTTAGCTGATTCATAAAAAAAAAAAATATATTCCGCTTACAAATTGAAACAAAAAATTTAAATTAACAAATTGAAATTATCGGGCAATACGCAAAAACTAAAAAAATATATTCCCCTTACAAATTGAAACGAAAATAAATTGAAATTAACGAATTGAAATACGCAAAAACTAAAAAAAAAAAATAAATTTCGCTTACAAATTGAAACGAAAAATTGAAATTATGGGTCAATAACGCAAAACTTTCAAACTATATACATAAAAAAAAAAAATATTTTTTAAAAAATGATATAAAGTAAATAAATACGTCCGTATATAAGAAAAATATAAATGTACATAGGACACAAATAGATATTTTGAAAAAATACTTATATGTAACAAATCAATTTTTTCTTCTAAATTATAATTATCATAATAATATACAAAATAATATCAAAAACAAAAACAAAAAACATAATGTCTAAAACATTTTTACTTACCTACCTTAAAAGATTACAAAAAAAAAAAACAAAAACAATATATATAAGTAGATTAATAACTATTAAACAAAAAACTTTTTAACAACAAATATTAGAAATTAGTCACATGATTATACTTATATTATAAGACATAACTTCATATATACTACTTTACTTGTATAAAATTCTTAAAACGTATTTGTATATAAAAATTTATAAAAAAAAAATATTCATTATTATAAAAATTCATGTAATCCTCATTTCTGCTCACTGATCGGTGGTATCGAGACAGAAAATTTTTCAACCTCTTCAAGGAGAAAAATTTTCTTTTATAAGGGGGGAGGGATGTTGTATCCCACAACATTGCATGTACACTTTGTACACCCGACCTCACACCAATTCCAAAGAACCAACTCAATAAATATTATAACCAGATGTCGATATCAAAAATGCAGCGATCTGCATTTCGACACAAATAATAAACAAAAAATATAATATTACGAACGACAACAACC
Organism: Tetanocera ferruginea; assembly: GCA_958299015.1. Classification (NCBI taxonomy): domain Eukaryota; kingdom Metazoa; phylum Arthropoda; class Insecta; order Diptera; family Sciomyzidae; genus Tetanocera; species Tetanocera ferruginea. The sequence continues at coordinate 61,896,068 of OY282642.1, forward strand.
CAATTTGAGTACAGCGACTCAAATTGCCGGCGTTCAAGAAAAGAAAAACATACTGACCTAATTTAAGCGCATATGCTTAAATTACCAAAATAAACAAAACCAATGCTTTGTTTTTATTGTCAAGTGGTTCCGACTTAAACGTCGGCGACAACAAAAACAAAGCAAGTGACTGTTTGGGTGCATCGGCATTGGCTTGCATGGTCAGCAAAGGCCGTTCATTTACCTACCCTAGTTACTGCGCTGCTTGTAAGGTGCATTGCCTGCAACTGCGTAACATGCAAAGTGTACGTGATCGCGTATCACTAAGGGGAAGTAGAACTATATGTAAATCTACATAATGATTTACATTTCCTAGATATATGTAACTAATGTATTGATTTTGATTGGTTGGTATCTGTTTGAATTTCCACATAATGGAAATTATTGGAATTATTGGAATAAGGAAACGCCCTCGAAAACTGAGAACTTTCCTTTATAAACCACCGACCGGCGTAGAATCGAAGAAGAAAGAAAGATAGTTTCAAACCTACAATATCTAAACTGGTCGCAGCCTCGCCTAGACAGCGGGCCTTTTAGATTAAAATAATAAAATTATAAATCCAACTCTGGTCGCAGCCTCGCATAGACAGCGGGCCATTGTTGAAATAAACTAAATAAAATAAAACTAATAAACCAAAAACAAACAAACGTCTTCTTCTTTCCGTCCATGGGTCTCTCTTCTCCTTGTGAAAGCACGGAGACCATAGGACGTTAAACATAACAATTGGTATAAATGAGTTTTTAGGTACTCAACGTCAAATTCTGACAACCGTTTTTTAATGAAGTATACGCCAGAGTGCGCTCTAGTACAAACTTCATGAATTTTGAAAATAATAGCATAAACACAATTGGAGACGCAGTCGACAGGCAGCAAATGTCATTGTATAGAACGCATGTTTTCTTATGTAGTTGAACAATTTCATGGCAACATGGCAGCACGACAGCAGGGCTTCAGCAGCAATTGCCGCCAACATAGATCTATTTCTATTTTTCTGGCGACAATATCTGAATTCTGTTTGTAGTAGGCCGTATAAATTTGTCAACATGATTTCAAAACAAAAAAAATTATGTTTTACATAAACGAATTTAAGGTGGGCATAACATTCGCGGGAGAGAAAACAGACCTTTTTTAAAAATTCATAACTCAGTCAAAAACAAACATTTTTCCAAAATTTTTGTTGTTTTGTTGTTGTAGAGAATTGAACAAATTACAAGAAAAAATTCAAAAAAATATATTTTTATATATATAAATATATAAGGGGGCCTCGTGGTTGCAGCGCTGGGAGTCGCAAAAATTGTCCGATCCGGAAAAAAATGACATTTTTAAATCTTAACAAAATTGGTTATTGTATGACAGGAGCTTTTTTTTACATTTTTTTTTTTAAATTTTTGGTGATGTTCCAAATTTGAAAGTGTGTTTTTTTGAAACATTGACTTTAAAAATTCATAAAAATTCGAAAAAAAAAATGTAAAAAAAGGTCGTGTCATACGACAGCAAATGAAGTTTAAAAAAATACAAAAAAAAAAATTTCGTCAAAAATCAACCCGCTAGTGCCGCCTAGAGCCAGTACGAAAAACATTGTTTCGAGATAAACGCGTTCAAAGTTTGTGAACAAAGAACAATGCAAGGAAAAATAAAAATGCGCTCTTACTAATCCGGCTGTTTTTTCTTAGAATCTTAAGAATTTTTACTAAAATACAAAATTATAAAAAAAAAACGATTTAAAAAAACGGCCAATGTCATGTCCCCCTTAAAATTAATGAAAATGAGACAAGCTGCTCGTTGTTGTCGCTTTAAAAAAATCAAGAATTTGAAGTCGGGCTGCCGACGACAAGTTGCAGTCGTGAAGCTTGTAGACTGCGTCTCCAATTGTGTTTATGCTATAAAGTTTTTTAACGCCTATAAGATACGTATTTTTCATGGTAGGGGAGCGGGGGCTAGTTGTAACAGGGGTAAGTTGTAACACTCTATTTTTGCCTAGAATACGAAAGTTTGTTTTACAAGTGTAGGTTTAGGGGCTGGTTTCACAATTTTTATTTTTATTATTACTGAGAATATATTTTTATATGAACTTATTTGAATGAATGATTTTTTATTTCTGATAAAATATTTTAAATAATTTTTTGATATACAATTTTTGATTACTTATTTAATAATAAATATTTTAAAACAAGTGTATAAAGTGTAAGTGTATTTCTATTTGTGTATGTTTGTGTGTCTTGTGAGAGCACCACATTATTTCCCCCCATAGAATTTAATCGAGTTGGCCAAGAGATTAAAATGTACTTTTTTTGTTGTCGGTCTGTGTGAGGAAGATAGTGTCTCTGTAGTGTCTCTGTCCATGAATGTTGGTTTGACTCTGTCGATGTGAACTGTAACTGTATTATTATTTTTGAGAATTGTACAATTTTTTTGTGTTCTGTTGAGTACTTTGAACGGTCCTTCGTATGGATTCTGTAGTGGACGTCGTATTGTGTCGTTTCGTACGAATACGTATTTACAACTCTTCAAGGCTTGTGGTAAGTGTTGACCAGTATTTGTATTATGATGTGAAATGTTTGAATCGTTATTTTGAACGTTTTGTTTGAGTTTCGCTAATGTTTCCGATGCGTTAAAAGATTGGTAATTCTGAACTACTAGTTGTCTAGGTAGCTTTAAGTTTTGACCGAAAACCATTTCAGCCGGGGACGCTTTGATGTCTTCTTTGACTGTGGATCTAATACCCAAAAGGATCTGAGGAATCTCTGTGTACCAATTAGTTTGGTTATTACTAGCCATTATTGACGCTTTTAACTGTCTGTGAAATCTTTCAATCATCCCGTTTGATTGTGGATGGTACGACGAAGTAAAAATGTGATGAGAGCCAATGTCTTTTGTAGAATACCCTATAACCGCCTGCACTATCACACTAATTTTAAGCACATCACTATGTTATGATTATACTCAAAAAGTATAACACTTTTATTTATGTAAAAATTAAGGCTCTATTTATTTATTTTAAGTTATTATATATTAAGAATTTTAACTCAATTTGACCATTATCAAAATACTGTTAGTTTGCTTTTTAAGGAGGTGCAATCCTCAAAAATAAACATTCAGTACCAAGCATTCATCTGCTAATTTTTAATTCTAAAGCCTTTTGAGCATTCAATTGCTCAGGCTGAATAATATAAATAAATAGGCCAGTGGCGTTTTTAAGCGCCGGCAAATCATTAGGCAGGGCCTCATAACACTAAAAACACACCGCGTTTCGAAAAATTTAAATAAGCGATAAAAATTTCGCGCAAAACATTTTTTTTACAAAAAAAAATCAAACAATAAAAATAAATCGCGAACACTTCATGGCGATCCTGCCCAACACGGACAATTGTAACGAGGCGCTAGAAGAGTACGTGCCACCAGGCGGCAACGCAAGCGCTCCAAATTATTCAGCAGCAACAATACCATCAGAGGGCCCAAAAGTTTTAACTTTAGACGAATACCGGCAGCGACAAAAAAAAACTGAAGCGGAAAAGCGCACAACGATTCCAACGACGGCAAAACCGAAACACCGGCGCGGAGGCAGACAAGTGAAGCTGCGCAAGAAAATTGCTGCTTTGAAAGCAGTTGTAAATTGTGAAAATCCACCGCCCTACCGCATTGCCAACGTTATTTGGCTTCAGATTGATGAGCTCGAGCGTGAGCTACAAAAAAAAAATCCGGCACACACAATCACAAAATAAAAACAAAAGCAAAATCTTTTTTTTTTTATATACGCTATTGTGCGTTTATTTTATTATTATAAATATTTATAAACAAATAAAATGAATCAAAAACTACACTATTTTTACTAAAACTATTAGATCCATTTTTTTTAATTATTATATTTTTATATAAAATTTTTACACGATTATAAAACTCGCGAAAACTTTCGTTCGTTTTTACTCACGCGACCGACATTTTGATTTTTTTCATTTTCATTCATTGACTGAAAACGTCAGTCAATTGCATCTTGCTTTATACTTCGTTCGCAGGTATGGTAGTAGAGTGCTACCATCAGAGGGTGTTTCATACATACTAAAATGTGTATGTCACTCCAATAGAATGAATTTACATGGAAGCAATAAATAGAAGTATTCAAGTGTTGGAAAAATTTAAATTAAATATAAGAAAAAGTAAAAATAGAATATACAGTACTGAATACATAAGTAGCAAATTAAAAAATTTTGAAAAATTAAAACTTGAGGTAGAAAAAATTGAAAATAAAGAAAATTGTCGAATTTTAAAAGAAAAATTCCACAATTGTTATAAAGAAATAATTATAATAATAAATAATTTAACTATTAAAGAAAAAAAAGAAAATTTGTCAAAAAAAAATATTGAAAATTTAGATTTGTCCAACATTTGGGAAGAAGAAAATTTGCCAAGAATGTCTAATTTTGACATTAATATGGTAGGTAAAAACCTACAAATTTTCAAGGGTAATTTTAATCAACTAGAGGATTTTATTACGCAATCAGAGTTATTGCATGATCTTGTAAAAGATGAAGATAGACCTATTTTTGTAAAATATGTCTATAATTTTAAATTATCAGCCCAAGTTCGCGGTATACTTGGACGCTCAAATAAGCCTGCAACGTTTGTAGAGCTGAAGAATTCGTTGGAAAAAGCTTACCCTAATCCAAAGAATTTACAGCAAGTTTTAAGTGAATTCAGTGCACTTAAACAAAATAGACTGAATATATCAGAATTTCGAGAAAAAATAGTGGAACTTTCCGAACAATTGAGTAATTTTGAGATAAAAACTTTGAATAATCCAAATGAATTGGAAAAAAATGCAATTTATAAAGTAAATGAGAGTATGTCTCTGAATATTTTCTTGAAAGGCGTAAATAGGGAATATACAAATATTTTGTTGTCAAACCCACCAAAAACATTTAATGAGGCCGTAGAAAGGTGTATGACTGTCGAAAGAAGTCTAGAGACAGACAGCAACGCAATTTTTCATATTCGGAATGGAAATAATTTTGGTATCGGAAATAGAAGGTACCAAAACAGAAACCAGTTTAATAATAATAATAACAACAATCATAATAATAAAAACAACAATTACAGGGGCAACTCTTATGGCCATCAAAACCATAATTTTTCACATAGAAATACTAATAATGGCAATTACAGCCAAAATTTTGGAAATAATGGTTACAATAACCATTACAACAATAATTTTAAAAACGATAATTATGAAAATAATAATCAAAGAAATTATTACAGAAACAATAATAACACAAATAGAAATTCAAACCAAAATTTCAGAACACAGGGAAACGGTTATGGCCGGGTAACAGAGAATGGTACCCGCAGAGGCCAAAACTAATGTACAAAATATCGAAAAATTTATCAAATTACATAATTTTAAAATGTAAAAATACTAATAAAGATTTAAAATTCTTGGTAGATACTGGAGCTGATATCTCCATTTGTAAATTAAATAATATAGATGAAGTTAATACAAGAAATATTTTAACACTTACAGGAATAACAAGAGAAGAAATTGAATGTATTGGCACAACTAATCTGAAATTAATGGTAGAATCAGAAATCATTGTGCACAATTTTTATATAGTTGAAGATGATTTTCCAATCGCAACAGATGGAATCATAGGGCGAGATATTTTAGAAAAATATATGTCAAAAATAGATTTTGAAACATATACGGTTAGTTTTAATATAAATGAAAAAGAATTAATCATACCAATAAATTTAAGAGATAAATATAATACAAATATTTTAATACCAGCTCGGTCTGAGTCAATAGTACCCATAAACATTAAAGTTATGGATGATAGCATAGTTTTGAATGAAGAAATAGCAAAAGGAGTATTTTTAGGAAATAGCATAATACCCGCGAAAGGCGTGGCACATGTTAAAGTATTAAATACAACAGAGGAAGATTTAATACTGAAAAATTTAAATGTAAAAACTGAACTTTTAAAAAAGTACAATGTTTTCCAATATAAAGGAAACAAATCAGTCAACAAGGACAGGCTCAACAAACTTTTAAGCGATTTGGACATTGGATGCAATGGACCAGAAGCAAGAAACTCAATAATAGAAATCATTAAAGATTACCAGGATATTTTTCATCTCCCTGGAGAACATTTAAGCGTCAACAATTTTTATACGCAACAAATACAAACAACAGATTCAAACCCAGTTTACATAAAAAACTATAGACTGCCACAAACACAAATGACAGAAATAAACGAACAGGTTGACCAACTTCTGAGGGATAACATAATAGAACATTCGGTCAGTCCTTATAATTCTCCACTACTCGTAGTACCGAAGAAATCAACAAATGATAAAAAAAAATGGCGACTCGTCGTCGATTTTAGAAAATTAAACGAGAAAATCGTAAGTGACAAATTCCCACTTACCAAAATAGAAGACGTACTTGACAGACTTGGAAGAGCTAAATACTTTTCGACATTGGACATGACCAGCTCGTTCCACTAGATAGACCTACACAAAGACTCACGACCTCTGACCTCTTTTTCAACAGGAAATGGACATTTCCAATTCAAACGTTTGCCATTTGGACTGAAAATATCGTCCAACAGCTTTCAGCGCATGCTAACAATAGCTTTAAGTGGTTTAGATGCGGAGGCTTTTCTATACGTAGACGATATAATTGTATTTGGATGCAGTTTAAAGCATCACAATGAAAATCTAACGAAAATATTTCAAAGAATGAGAAAATTTAATTTAAAGTTGAATCCAGATAAATGCTCTTTTTTAAAACCGGAAGTTATATATCTTGGCCATCTTATTACCACTACGGGTATAAGAACTGACCCAGCAAAAAATAAGGTAATAGAAAACTACCCAACCCCAACAAACGCAGATGACGTTAGAAGATTTGTTGCTTTCTGCAACTATTATAGGCGCTTCATACCAAAATTTGCTGATATAGCCAAAGACCTTAATTCTCTTTTAAAGAAAAATGAAAAATTTATCTGGACTGAGAAATGCCAAAATGCATTTGAAACATTAAAAACTAAACTACTAAATCCACCAGTACTTCAATACCCTGACTTTGATAAACCTTTTGTGTTAACAACTGATGCCTCAAATTTTGCACTTGGCGCAGTTTTATCGCAAGGTGAGATCGGATCAGATTTACCAATTTCGTATGCGAGCAAATCACTGGGAAAACATGATTTAAATAAACCAATTATAGAAAAAGAATTACTAGCTATACATTGGGCAATTAATTTTTTTAGACCATATCTTTACGGTCGCAGATTTTCAGTCGTAACAGACCACAGACCATTGGTGTCTCTTTTTTCGCATAAAAATCCATCGTCGAAGTTGACACGAATCAGGTTAGACCTATGCGACTATGATTTTGAGATCATATATAAAACAGGCAAAATGAATACCAACGCAGACGCATTGTCGCGCATAATTTTAAATAGCAACTCACTTAAAGCCATGATTCCAACTGGATTGGAACATGAAGACAAGAAAATACTAGCCATAACAAGGAGTATGGATAAAAATAACCATACAAAAAACTCGGATTTTAAAAACAAAAAATGTCTTTCCAGCAAAACGTCTGATCAACTAATTGCTTGGGAATGTACATCAATATCGGATGTAAACAAAATAAGAAAGCTTAAATTTATAACAGAAAAAGATTTTAAGGGAACCCAAATATATATAGAAGATAATGAAGTCATTGCAAGATGCAGCGATAATCCTTTGTTCACACAGCTGACTCTGGAGAAACTGTCGTCAAAAATGCATAAGTTAGGAATAGAAGAATTAGCATTAAATGCGAATGATATAATATTTAAAACGGTAGAGAAAGAAAAATTCAAAAAGATTTATAATAGTTTGAAAAGAGATAAAGAAAATTTAAAGATATTGATTTATAGAGAACCGGAAAAAGTAAAAGATATAGAAAAACAGAAAAGTATTATAGAGGAATATCATAATTCGACCCACGGAGGTCATATGGGGATTAGAAAAACAATTTTAAAAATAAAGCAAAGATACATATGGAAAAATATGTGTAAAATGATAAAGAAGTTCATAAATAATTGCGAAAAATGCAAAATAAATAAACAAACAAAACATACAAAAGAAAAACTTACAATAACAAACACGCCAGGAACTAGTTTCGAAGTCGTATCGATAGATACAGTAGGCCCTTTACGTTTAACAAATAATTACAGATACATACTCACAATGCAATGTGAATTAACAAAGTATATAATTGCTTGTCCAATGGAGACAAAAGACGCGAAAACAGTCGCAAAAACTATTATCGAAAACTTAATTCTAATATATGGTCATTTTAAAGTTTTAAAGTCAGATAGAGGTACAGAGTTTACCAACGAATTACTATCAGAGATATGCAACTTATTAGAGATAAAACAAATTTTCAGTACTCCATACCATCATGAAACACTTGGTTCGATAGAACGTAATCATAGAGTATTAAATGAATACTTATTAAATTTTTGTAAAGGTGACGAATGGGATCAATGGATACCATACTTCACATTTGCTTACAACACTACACCTCATGTTGATACAAATTACACGCCATTTGAACTCATTTTTGGCAGGTTAGCGAACCTTCCAAATGATAATTCAGTAAATTCAAAATATTACAATACAGATAACTATGCGCAAGAACTAAAAGCAAGATTAGCATATTCATTAAAAAAGACTGAAGAATTAATAAAAATATCAAAAGAAAATCGAATAAGAAATAATAAGAATTTTAACCCGTTAAATTTAAAGATCGGTGATAATTTAATAATAAAAAAGATGAATAGAAAGAAAAATCAACCACCTTATCATGGTCCATATAGAATAGTCGATAAAAATGGAGTAAATTCAATTATAGATGTAAATGGAAAAATAAAAGAATATCATAATAATTTATTAAAAAAATGGATTTAATGAATTTAATAATCAAAGTAAAAGTATCACATATATAGTACATAATACTATTATTGCATTGTATAACTAGTTGTAAGTAAGTTTTAAACTCACATTTATCTTTTGAATTGTATAATATAAGAAAAATTTTGAAAAAAATTATTATCATAAAATCAAATAATTTTTATCTTGAGGATGGGGGTGTAGAATACCCTATAACCGCCTGCACTATCACACTAATTTTAAGCACATCACTATGTTATGATTATACTCAAAAAGTATAACACTTTTATTTATGTAAAAATTAAGGCTCTATTTATTTATTTTAAGTTATTATATATTAAGAATTTTAACTCAATTTGACCATTATCAAAATACTGTTAGTTTGCTTTTTAAGGAGGTGCAATCCTCAAAAATAAACATTCAGTACCAAGCATTCATCTGCTAATTTTTAATTCTAAAGCCTTTTGAGCATTCAATTGCTCAGGCTGAATAATATAAATAAATAGGCCAGTGGCGTTTTTAAGCGCCGGCAAATCATTAGGCAGGGCCTCATAACACTAAAAACACACCGCGTTTTAAACTCGAAAAATTTAAATAAGCGATAAAAATTTCGCGCAAAACATTTTTTTTACAAAAAAAAATCAAACAATAAAAATAAATCGCGAACACTTCACTTTAACAAATTGTTTAAATGTGTTAGACGTGAACTGTGGTCCTCGGTCAGAAATGATTTCTATGGGTACGCCAAATCGTGAAACGAATTCTCTATAGAATGTGTCGATTATTGTTGTGGTCTCTATGTTCTTGAGTGGGTAGGCTTCAGGCCAACGTGTATTTCGGTCAATCGCGGTTAGAAGATATTTATATCCGTTCGATATTGGTAAGGGACCAACCATGTCAACGTGGATGTGTTCGAAACGGCCGTGTGGAATGTGTATCTTGTGTGGTAATGTCTTTGTATGTCGGTGTACTTTAGCTTTCTGACAACTAATACATTCCTGAGTCCATTTATTGATTTGTAAGCTCGTACTTCATGCGTTTTTAATCTAAGTGTGTGCCTCGTGATAAGCTAAATTAAAAAAGCAACCTGTAAAAAAAATTTTATAAAATGTCAAATGAAAAAAAAAATAAAATTTTATAAAATTTAAAATAATGGATGTGCTGATCTCGTTGTTGTTGTTGTTTTTGTTGATGATTTTGTTGTTATTATTGTTGTTGATTTTGTTGCTGTTGTTGATGATTTTGTTGTTGTTATTGTTGTTGATTTTTGTTATTGCTACCAATACTGTTGTTGCTGTTGCGCTACCTTACCGGCAGGTATAGGGTTTTGCTTGTTGTTGTTGTTATGGTTGACGTTGTTGTTATGGCTGAGGTTGTTGTTGATGTTGTAATTGTTGCGTTACCTTACCGGCAGGTATAGGAATTTTGCTTGTTATGGTTGACGTTGTTGTTGTTGTTCGTATACGTTAAACTTGGTCGTTGTTTAGGACGTAGAGGATGCTAGTAGCGATCGACTGCTGTTGGGAAAACTTCCCGCCAGTATTGAGAGTAACCAATTGCCCACTTATCACTAGCTACTTTACTAGTTCTTTACGTACTAGCTACTTTTCTGTCCCTAGGTAATGCATAGACGGGTCAGTTGAATCTACTTCAAGCTCGTACTGTTTATTGTTTATGTTTCTTACGGCTTTCTCTCATGAAAATGGCTGATATTATTCAAAGCAACTTTTTCGAGAAAAACATGATATATGAGGCTTTTCAATTTCATTAAACAATGTGAATACAAAATTGTAATAAATAAAAACAATTCAACTGATCATTGATGTCTCAATGCCTAGGTTTTTTGTTTTTTTATATTTCTGACTAGCGAATAAGCTTGCCCTATAACACTAGTGAAGTGGCTAGTGAATGGGAATGTAAAAGGTAGCAATTGACTCCTTCCTATGACATCTTCACGTTAACCTGAAAAGGCATTGATGTCATCAGATTTTCTGCATAGTTTTGGCAAAATTATCAGTTACCATATCGGAAATATGAGGCAGAGGATTAAAAATGTAAGAATTCTAAAAATATGAGCCGCAAGCAAAGCGTCTAACTAGATTTGTTTAACATTTCAAAACGTTGCTGAAAATTGCGGAGACGTTTGAAGTAATACCAGTTTGTACAGTCCCATGCATTGGAAACTTATTTAAAGGATCAATTTATCTCAAACTCTATTTGCAAACGATTACACTATGCTGTTTGTGTACACGGCATCCCACTATATTTACCTTATAAATTTGGGCTCTCTTAACACGAAAATAGCAAAGAAAATTTTTTTTTATGGATATGTTTTTTTGAAAAATGTTCCTTTTTCAAAATTTTGTTGTATGAAACTTCGGTATATGTGGTACTCCGAGGCCTTAAAAAAAATTTTTTAACAATATTTGCCAGTTTGATCCTCTTACAATCTCACCCATTGCATCTGATGCGCGTGTACTTTTTAATAAAGGGTCCGCCATCTAACGTTTTTTTTTCAACTAGTGCTGACAGATAATTAGTTTTATCCTTCCGCTGAACGAATACGGTTGTGTATACGCTTGAACAACGCTGGGAAATATTGCGACATTACTTTGAAAATCATGGTAATGTTGCAGAATGTGTGCGAAAATTGCGTACGAATTTTGGAAGAACAGAAGCACCGTCAGCTACGTATGTTCGTTATCTTGTGAAAAAAGTAAAAGAAACTGGCATCCTCATCGATAAAGCAAAGCGTGAAAAGCCAAAAACAGTGCGTACGCCCGAGAATATTGCTGATGTGGCAGAAAGTGTGAGTGAAGCGGCATCAACATCAATTCACTGTCGTTCTCAACAAATGAAAATTTCGGAGACATCATTGAGACGAATTTTGCATAAAGACCTTGGTATGACGCCATACAAAGTCCAATTGGTTCAGGAGTTGAAGCCAACTGACCATCCAATGCGTTTTCGCTTCGCTGAGTGGGCCTGCGATCGACTTACAGAAGATGCCGATTTTGCCAAAAAAATCATCTTTTCCGATGAAGCTAATTTTGTTCTTGGCGGGTATATAAACAAGCAAAATTGTCGCATTTGGGGCACAGAAAACCAGCACGCATACATTGAAAAGCCGATGCACCCAAAACGAGTCACTGTTTGGTGCGGATTTTGGTCCAGAGGCATAATTGGGACATTTTTCTTCGAAAATGAGCAAGGAGTGGCCGTTACAGTCAATGGCTATCGTTATCGGGCCATGTTGAACGAATTTTTGTTAACAACATTTGGCAACATTTGGTTTCAACAGGACGGCGCTACGTGCCGCACAGCCGAAGCTACACTCGATGTTTTGCGCCCTATTTTTAAAGATCGCATTATCAGCCGCAGAGCTGATGTCGTTTGGCCACCTCGGAGCTGCGATTTGACACCGTTGGACTATTATTTGTGGGGTGCCCTCAAAGATAAGTGCTACGCCGACAAGCCAGAGACAATTGACGCTTTAAAGAACAATATTCGTGAAACCATTGGTGAAATACAGCTGCACACAATCGATAATGTGCTTAAAAATTGGACCGATCGTGTAGGCTACTGCATGGCCAGCCGAGGCAGCCATTTGAATGAAATTATTTTCCATTATTAACCGGAAGGATTGTAAAAAGAAATTTGAGAAAATATAAACGATGTGTAAGCCTTCCTCGCAAACGTTTTGTAAACAGCTGACAGTCATCGTCAATACATCAATGTCATTCACAATAACAAGGATATGCCAAAATCTAAAGATATTCACAATAAAGCTTTCTAATGATGTGTTTATTAAAAGTAAATATTTCATAGAAAACAAATTCATCAACAAATTTTAATATAAATTTAGAAAAAATATATATTTATTAAAAAATTCATCATTCTGAGTCGTTATCAGAAGCATCAAATTCATCCTTAGACTGTGTCTATATGAGCTCTAACTGTACAGTTACCAGCAATTTCTTATAGGTTTCACAAAACTCAATATTTTCTCAAAGAAAAGAGCGCTGCAAAAGAAAAATTGTTATTAAAAATCGCGGAAAAGAGCACTGCAGGAGAAGAATTGTTTTTTTATTCATACCAATTTTCTTATAATTCAATTTCGAATTATGAGGGTTAAAGTTTTTTGTGCTTTTCACGATATTCCATTGTTTCCTTTAATAAGCCTTAAAAAATCTACATTAAGATTAAGAAATCATAAAAAAAAGGTTGTAAGAGGTTACATTAGCTTCCACACACGTACACATTTGCACTGAGTTTTCAAACTTTCGTGCAATTTATCTCCTAAACCAATCGAGACAGACAATTTTGTGTTACAATTATTTTACCATTGGGTTTAGGAGGTCCATACCCGTTTAATAAAAATAAAAATAAAAAATATTCGGGTCTGGTCGCTAAAGTAACATTATAGCAAATTGTTATTAAAACTCCCAGCGATTCCGGTCGCTCGCAAGTAGTTTAGAAGTTATAGGGTCAACATTTGTGAAAATGGGCTTAAAAACTTGAGTGATTTTTTTCGATGTTTTCGAACAAAAGTTAACGTTATGGATATTGAAAGTTATGCTAATACCTTTTCACGAGCTAGTAATCATAAAAATCTATGCATTGATTCGGAAGATATAACTGTTTTTGAACTCAAAGCATTTGAGGTGTCTTTGAATCTAGAAAAATAAATGTTTTGATTAAGAAACAGTGGATAATATTTATATTTATTTTTAATTGTTATTTCGTAAAAGGGTGAACAGTCAGGAGTGCATAATACATAAAGTGTTATATCTTAACAAATAATGCCTGTATTTTTAATTTTCAAGTTTGATGTTACACTTTTATTTTATTAAGATTAAAAAAAGCACCGCACGCGAAAAACTTTTATAAAAAATCGCGCGATTTGTTATAAAAGTTTTTTGTTTTGATATATGTAGATTGAAGGGTGAATCTTTAAATGTGCAAAATATACAAAATGTAATATCTTCAAAAGTAATCCATGGATTATTTTGATTAATAGCTCTTTGAAAAGGTAAAAGCATTACCTTTCTTTCGGTATCCATGATGTGAAAATTTGTAGGAAAATTAAAATCAGAAGTATTTGCAACGATTTTGCAACTTTGTACCCCCTATAACTTCTAAACCACTTGAGCAGGGTTGCCGCGACCGACAAATTTTCTCTAATTTTCCAAAATATTTCCACTAGTATTAAAAATAATTTTTGAAAAACGTTCAAAACATTCATTCAAGGACTTACAAATTCAATTCTGTGTATTTTTGAATAATCACATTTTATTATCAAACAGAAAGATATCCTTCCCTTATCCAGAAAGGTTATACTTCCCATTTGTAAAAGGATAAAGATAAAAATTCGGAAAATAGAGAAAAACCTGTAAAGTATGTAATATTTTCCTTGTTGTTTTGTGGCAGTTTAAAAATTTGTGAAGAGTTTCGCCAAAATGGGTTAAAAAGGCCATCATTTGCATCTTTTAAAAAAAACTAGACACAGTTGAAAAAATAAGGATTTGGGGTTCTCATTTCTGGCAAAACAATACTAAAAGGAAATGGAGTTTTGCCATTCAACTCTTAAATATATGTGGAGAAACACTTGAACCTCTGAAAGCAGATGAACCATTCAACAAAGTCTCAGCAACACAACCAATGAGCTTTATAACGTAGATGAACCTATAGTTACGTTTTTGGCATGCACAAAAGCTAATGGACATCATTAAGTAAAATCTTTCAAAGCCTTCGTTATGATGGTAGATTATAATAGTTTAAAAAAATGTATGGTGAATTCTGACAACCCATTTTAGAATACAGAACAATTGATGGAGCCCATGGAAAGTGATTATGAAGACGATATTATTCCTTTTATTGTTAATTTCAAAACAAATTAGCCACAACTTCGAAAAAAAAACACAAGAGGGAGCAACATGAACTTTAAATATACAACATTATAATGTTAACATTGTCAAATTTTACAAATAGTTAAAATCTAAGTATCTGTCTGAAAAGTTACCAAAATAAAAATCTACCTACCAACCTACCAAACAAAAATAAGTTACCATTTTTGGTAGAATTCTACCAAAACGGCAACACTGCACTTGAGAGCGGTCCCAAATTGTTCCATAATTGGTCCAAATCAGTGGTCAACGCACGGTTCAAACAACAACAAAGAGAGCTTTCCGAGTGCACAGCATTACACTGAAACAATAAGTTGCTAAAAGCTCTCGCATCATTTGGTTTAAGCAAATATCGTCGTGTGTTCATTTTCCATTGTTTTGTTTTTATTTTTGAGTTTGTTTGTTGCTATTAAAATAGCATGTTAAAAAAAGAATAGGTGTTAAAACATAGAAAAGAGTAAAAGAGGTAAAAGTTATTAATATAACGAACTAATTTTTTTATAAATATATAAAAGCCGCTTCATACTTCAGGTTACCAAAACTTTGATTTTAAAATTTCAAGATTTTAAAAATATGGAAAATAACAAAAAAAAAAAGGAAATTTTTTAAAGTAATTATTTGCACACATTATGAAATACAAATCACGCAGAAAATGTATTGACCTGTCGAAGAAGCGTGACGAAAAATGCATATCATGCATTGAGATTCACAGTAAAAATTGTCTGCAAATAAAAATTGTAAATACCATCTTTCCTGAAACATTAATAAATATTTATATTCACTAACCAGCGAGCGACAACCTTACCGCATGAACGCCCAAAGCATACTGAATTAATATTTAAAGCACAGCATAAAAAACAAACTTTTACGCAGTTTACGCTGCATGGTTGAATAACAAGGTTGCTGCAAAACTGACTGTGCTCTCTTTCGCATATCCGAAAGTGTTAAAATCAACTGGCTGTCGAAAAAAAGAACAGCAGATGAAGCAGTTCGATTTGACATTTGCGGCAGTCGCGCTCTCCGTCTTGCGGCTACCTTATTCAGTGTACCCTGGTACGCTGACATCATAGTATATGTTGCGTCTTAATGGACGCAACTGCAAATCCTTAGTCTTAACTTGACTAAGGAATAGTTGTTTAAATAATTATTCAAAAGTTAACCAGGCACTTTAACCTGTTCAACTAAGGATAATTATTTTTGTTTTTTTTTTTGCTTTGGTTAACCAGGCACTTGAACCTGTTCAACTAACGATAGTTTGTTTTATTTGCTTTGGCTAACCAGGCACTTGAACCTGTTCAACCCAGAGGAATAAAAAGGAACCGCTTCAAAGGTGTTGAGTTTTAATATTCATTTATTGTTACTATTTAGATTCCTTTTATACAAAATTTGTTCCAATTTTACATAGAAAAAGAATATATAAAACTAATATGTAATATGTATATATGTATATATATTGATTTAGCATATGATTAAGCATAACAACAAAATGCACACACAACAAAAACGGCCAAGCTGCCCTTGAAATAATTGTTCAGCACATTGCACTACAAAATTCTATTCATATTAAAACATAGCCAAACTGGCCTTGACTTTGTCCAGAACATTGCACTGAGACTCATGTGTCGTTTTTTGCAGGCTCAGCTTTTTTGGTAGTTACTGGAATGCTTTGTTGTTTTGTGTTTTGCTGTTATGCTTGTATATTTTTATGACTACAACTACTTATTAATAACTTAATTTATTTTTATTGTTCGGAACTGAACAGTATAATTACCGAAGTAGTGTTAGGATTGAACGTACTCTCTTTGGAAGTACCCTAAATCAGAGTCGTCAGGTGAAATTACCACCAAATTTCTCTTTTTCTCTCACTTAATTACCATAAATTACCACGCTCGAAAAATACCTCAAAATACCATAAATTACCGCAAAATAACCACAAAATACCAAAATACCTCAAATTACCACAAAATCCCTCAAACTCCCTCTTATATGGAAATTTGGTGTTTATTGATGAATTGTACAAAACAAAGGGAAAACATATACATACATACATACATACTACTAGAAACAATTGTTTTTTGCACTAAAGTGCATGCATTCACGTGCATTCAGCAGGATGATCAGAGTGTGATTTTTAATGAAAATTGTAGAAGAAGCAAATATACACAATATATACATATAAACCACCCAATCAAGTGCATTCAGTCATTTCACGTTGAGGTATTTTGTGGTAATTTGAGGAATTTTGTGGTTATTTGAGGGAATTTGTGGTATTTAGAGAAATTGTGGTAATTTGGAGTATTTTGAGGTATTTTTTTCCCCACGCGAGATATTTTTACTACAAAATACCATGGGAATTACCACATCCCACAATCGTTGAAAAATTCCATAAACACTATTTATCGTGCTTTTCTGGTAACATAGCCCTAAATGTCAAAATCGGCCATCTTGGCGAATGCAGACAAAGCAAACCAGCCAATGCAAACAAACAAATCTAAATACAATTGGACATCGTGTTGTGCTAAGTGCAAATTATATTTAATATTTTTATTGTGATACTATTTTATAATAACAATAAACTAGATTAAAAAAAAAATTATAAAATAACCGAGTAATAGCAATGACTCCAAGGTGTTTGCAGCGAATTGTTCCAAGAGGTCGGAGGTTAAGCAGCAGCAACAGTGACTGCAAACTGCTTGCAATGAATTGCAGTTTTTCAATTTGCACTTTTATTGTTATTTATTATTACTTTAACAATAACAATAAAAATAATATACAAAACGACAAATCACAATTATCTACAATTACACTGTGTGTAATTTTTTAAGTCACGGCAAAATAACCATATACGGACACCACTACGTGATAAAAGACTAAAAAAAAAAGACCCGTGTCTCCCAATTTTCCCCAAAGTCATGCACTTTTTGTTTTATTGGCCACGCCTACCTCCCATACAACACAAATAATGAAAACTCTATAAAGAGGCTAATATTAAAGTTACAAAACTGAAACTCGGTATTTGTGTGTTCTATGTCAAAACTTAAGTGTGTTAGAAAAATGGGCGTTATCCACCCACTTACACGCCCACCTCCCATACAACCCCAAAATTTAAAACTCTATAAAGAGACTAATATTAAAGTTACAAAACTGAAACTCGGTATTTGTCTGTTCTATGTCAAAACTTAGGTGTGTTAGAAAAATGGGTGTTATCCACCCACTAACACTCCCACCTCCCATACAACCCCAAAATTGAAAACTCTATAAAGAGACTAATATTAAAGTTACAAAACTGAAACTCGGTATTTGTGTGTTCTATGTCAAAACTATGGTGTGTTAGAAAAATGGGCGTCATCCACCCACTAACACGCCCACCTCCTATACAACCCCAAAATTTAATATTTTATAAAAAGGCTTATATTTATGCTTCAGTTAAACATAACTACTTTAACAGAATTATATTAAAAAAACTATAAACTAGTAAGGTATATCTTCGACTTGGCCGAAGTTAAAATACCCCCACGACTGATTCGTAAGGGTTAAATAATCTTAAATTAGACAGCTTTTTGTATGAGATTTTAGAAAATTTTGTTAGTTTTATGTGTCTAAAATACAAACATATCAAATTGTTTTTCTAAAGCATAAATATAAGCCTTTTTATAAAATATTAAATTTTGGGGTTGTATAGGAGGTGGGCGTGTTAGTGGGTGGATGACGCCCATTTTTCTAACACACCTAAGTTTTGACATAGAACACACAAATACCGAGTTTCAGTTTTGTTACTTTAATATTAGTCTCTTTATAGAGTTTTAAATTTTGGGGTTGTATGGGAGGTGGGAGTGTTAGTGGGTGGATAACACCCATTTTTCTAACACACCTAAGTTTTCACATAGAACACACAAATACCGAGTTTCAGTTTTGTAACTTTAATATTAGTCTCTTTATAGAGTTTTAAATTTTGGGGTTGTATGGGAGGTGGGAGTGTTAGTGGGTGGATAACACCCATTTTTCTAACACACCTAAGTTTTGACATAGAACACACAAATACCGAGTTTCAGTTTTGTAACTTTAATATTAGTCTCTTTATAGAGTTTTCAATTTTGAGGTTGTATGGGAGGTGGGAGTGTTAGTGGGTGGATAACACCCATTTTTCTGACACACCTAAGTTTTGACATAGAACACACAAATACCGAGTTTCAGATTTGTTTCTTTAATATTAGTCTCTTTATAGAGTTTTAAATTTTGGGGTTGTATGGGAGGTGGGCGTGTAAGTGGGTGGATAACGCCCATTTTTCTAACACACTTAAGTTTTGACATAGAACACACAAATACCGAGTTTCAGTTTTGTAACTTTGATATTAGCCTCTTTATAGAGTTTTCATTATTTGTGTTGTATGGGAGGTAGGCGTGGCCCATAAAACAAAAAGTGCATGACTTTGGGGAAAATTGGAAGACACGGGTCTTTTTTTTTTAGTCTTTTATCACGTAGTGGTGTCCGTATATGGTTATTTTTTTTGGTGTTGCACTGTGTTATTTAACATAAGCACTCGAGAGTTGGTAGCGGATCATTGTTTACATTTTGCCTATTCTTAGCTTTCTACTCGTTCGTAGATTTTGTATGAGCTGTGAACTTCGTTTTGACAATCACGGTAAGCTGCTCTCCAACCTGCTATTACTTTGGTTATTATACTATGTCTGACATCGAGCCGAATACTACTTGGTCATGATATAATTACTCCAAGGTAGTATTGACGTTTCTGTTGGAAACGGACGTTTGTCAAAAAATATAACAAGAAAGAGAGCGCTCACAATCCGTCATAGCATACAATTAATTTTCACTGGTCACATTCAGCGTACCCAACAGTTGCCAACTGCTA
The DNA here is from genome assembly GCA_958299015.1 of Tetanocera ferruginea. Classification (NCBI taxonomy): domain Eukaryota; kingdom Metazoa; phylum Arthropoda; class Insecta; order Diptera; family Sciomyzidae; genus Tetanocera; species Tetanocera ferruginea. The sequence goes on from OY282642.1 coordinate 61,915,825, forward strand.
AGTCAAAACTTGATGCACATAAATATGAAGTTGCGCATTAAAATGCATTTAAAAATAGAAAATTTTTAATTTGTCGGTAAAATTTCCATTCGTATTTGATACAAAGCTTGATATTTCATAAACCAGACAATTTTTCTGAAACTTCAATACCGATAATAGCGCTCCCCGATGTGTTGCTGTCACAACAGTTGACACAGCTGAATGTGGCCAACGAATATAACAACTGTAGTGTATAATACTGTAACAAAAATAACTTGTTTAAATATATTATAAAATCCTTTTTAGTATTTTTAAGTATTTTCCAAATAAATCAAAAAAACAAAAAAATATTTTCAGATATAAAAAATTTGTATAAAAAAACGAACCATTCCTATATAAATGTAAATTAATATAAAAAAAAATAATTTAAATAAAAATTGTATAATAAAATACAACTAAAATTGGCGATCCTTCCAACGTTCCTTACGCGACCTCGCAAAATAAAACACGCGAACTCGCAAAATTTTAAAACAATAAAAAAATAAAATTGCTGAAGTTCATCATTGTTGCAAGTCCAATGCTGAAAGTCCAATTGCTGATAGTGCCATCATCCCTTGATAACGACACATTCTAAACACACGGAGCTTGCAAAAATAAAAATTCCTAAATGAAATGGTTCAACATATTACGAGCATTTTACGACAAAGTCAGCGCAAAATAAACAATAATAACAACAACAGAACCACCAACAAGAGCAACAACAACAAGAAGATAAGTTAAGATTTTAATCATTAATTAATTATTATTATTACTTATGATTGTTATTAAGTTATTTGATATTATTAATCATTTTACATACTTTATTTAAAATTAAATTCTTTATTATCCTTATATTTTAACTAATTTCCTCCTATTTATCCAATTAATGAATTTAACTACAATTAACTTTTTAAATATAACTTACCATCTACAACTGTAAACCTTCCTCCAATTGAACATCTTCGACAATTTTTCTTAAATGGTATTAACAAGATCCTTCACTAAGAACAATCCCTTACAAACTAACATTCACACTAACACTACTGAAAACAACAACAACACCTTCTAAACACCTCCCAATCAGCCATTTAGAAATAGTGCTTGGATAAAGCTTACATGCAATACAAAAAGCAAGCCTTATCCAAGCACGCTTGAAAAACACTTGCCCAGGTAATAAATTTCCAAGTTCCTTTGTATAACTATTGTGTAAAACACAAAAAGCAAGTGATGCACAATAATACTTGGAAAGGCTTGCATTAAGTAAGTGTTTTGCAATCATACTTAGAAAACGCTGACAACAGTAATAGTTGTACAACTGTTCAAAGTTGTGATGCTCTCATCCCAATCAGCCAAACAAGCTTGGAATAAGCTTTAAACAAGCTTACAAACGTAAGCCTCAAGCTTGGATAACGCTTTCATTTACTATTGTAGAACGCTTACATGTAATTGTAGGATAAACGAAAGTGAACCCTTCCCAATCAACCATTTAGAAATAGTGCTTGGATTAAGCTTACATGCAATACAAAAATCAAGCCTTATCCAAGCACGCTTGAAAAACATTTGCCCGGGTAATAAATTTCCAAGTTGCTTTGTATAACTATTGCGTAAAACACAAAAAGCAAGTGATGTACAATAATACTTGGAAAGGCTTGCATTAAGTAAGTGTTTTGCAATCATACTTAGATAACGCTGACAACGGTAATAGTTTCACAACTGTTCAAAGTTGTGATGCTCTCATATATACATACATTTTCATTTTGTTCGCTCAGCAGCCATAAGGCTAACGGCAAGCTGTTAGAGTGTCCGACTCATATGCGGTGGTTCGCGCGTTCGATCCCTGGGGTAGCAAACACAAAAATTTTTGAAGACATGCAATTTTTCATATAAATATATGCTTTAATTTTAACAAACGAAAATAAAAAATAAATAAAAATAAAAATGTTCCGGTTGGGAATTGAACCTTGGATGTCCAAATCACAACAAATCAAATAACCAGTGGCTTACCAACTGAGCCACGGAATAAAAATTTTTCGCGAGTGCTAATTGATTTGTTGAATGTAGCACACTTGGAAAAAGCTTATTAAAACACTTATATCCAATTGTAAAAACAACACTTGGATTAAGCTTGAAGTAAGGAATATTATTCCAAGGGTTCACTTTCGTTTATCCTACAATTACATGTAAGCGTTCTACAATAGTAAATGAAAGCGTTATCCAAGCTTGAGACTTACGTGTGTAAGCTTGTTTAAAGCTTATTCCAAGCTTGTTTGGCTGATTGGGTTGGAATAATATTCCTTACGTCAAGCTTAATCCAAGTGTTGTTTTTACAATTGGATATAAGTGTTTTAATAAGCTTTTTCCAAGTGTGCTACATTCAACAAATCAATTAGCACTCGCGAAAAATTTTTATTCCGTGGCTCAGTTGGTAAGCCACTTGTTATTTGATTTGTTGTGATTTGGACATCCAAGGTTCAATTCCCAACCGGAACATTTTTATTTTTATTTATTTTTTATTTTCGTTTGTTAAAATTGACTCATATTTTATTTATATGAAAAATTGTATGTCATCAAAAATTTTTGTGTTTGCTACAGCAGGGATCGAACGCGCGAACCACCGCATATGAGTCGGACACTCTAACAGCTTGCCGTGGCTGCTGAGCAAACAAAATGAAAATAAAATACATTTGTGTATGTATATATGAGAGCATCACAACTTTGAACAGTTGTAAATCTATTACCGTTGTCAGCGTTTTCTAAGTATGATTGCAAAACACTTACTTAATGCAAGCCTTTCCAAGTATTATTGTGCATCACTTGCTTTTTGTGTTTTACGCAATAGTTATACAAAGGAACTTGGAAATTTATTACCCGGGCAAGTGTTTTTCAAGCGTGCTTGGATAAGGCTTGCTTTTTGTATTGCATGTAAGCTTAATCCAAGCACTACTTCTAAATGGCTGATTGGGATGTATACATACATAAATGTATTTTATTTTCATTTTGTTCGCTCAGCAGCCATAAGGCTTACGGCAAGTTGTTAGAGTGTCCGACTCATATGCTGTGGGTCGCGCGTTCCATCCCTTGGGTAGCAAACACAAAAATTTTTGAAGGCATGCAATTTTTCATATAAATATATGCTTAAATTTTAACAAACGAAAATAAAAAAATAAATAAAAATAAAAATGTTCCGGCTGGGAATTGAACCTTGGATGTCCAAATCACAACAAATCAAATAACCAGTGGCTTACCAACTGAGCCACGGAATAAAATTTTTTCGCGAGTACTAATTGATTTCTTGAATGTAGCACACTTGCAAAAAGCTTATTAAAACACTTATATCCAATTGTAAAAACAACACTTGGATTAAGCTTGAAGTAAGGAATATTATTCCAAGGGTTCACTTTCGTTTATCCTACAATTACATATAAGCGTTCTACAATAGTAAATGAAAGCGTTATCCAAGCTTGAGGCTTACGTTTGTAAGCTTGTTTAAAGCTTATTCCAAGCTTGTTTGGCTGATTGGGCTCCATCCGAAGCATCAACACCAATACATACCTCACCAAACCCAAATACAACAATGGAGAATAACCAAACAAATTCTCAAAATCAAAATACTCATTTTCCTTTCACTTCAATCACACAAAATTTCCTGAAGTTACCAACATTTTGGATCGAATGTCCGGACGCGTGGTTTTTACAAGCGGAAGTGCAATTCGCGTTACATAACATCACAGATGATAATGTTAAATTTCAAATCGTTCTCGTTGCACTTCCACAAAACGTAATAACCAAAATTATAGACATAATAAATCCACCTCCAACAATTCACAAATACCAATGTATTAGAAATGCATTATGTGAAAGATTTTCTCTTAGCGAAGAGAAGAGATTGGAAGAACTCTTTTCCAACACTCAATTGGTTGATCGTAAATCCTCGTAATTTTTCAGAGACTATGAAGTCCCTGGCAGGTGCAGATTCGATCGTAAGTCGCGAATTATTGTATAAGTTGTGGCAGCGAAAATTGCCACAACAAATACTAATTCATTTGACATCTTGTAGTGACAAAAGTGTAGATGAAAGAATAACACTTGCAGACAAAATTTTCGAATTTACAAATAGATCTCAAAATTGTACATCTATTTCGAGCATCAATCAAAATTCTATGGAACAATGTATGCAAAATTTAACTCAAATCACTGCAACTTTATGCCAAAATTTAAATCAACTTTCACTGGATATAGCGGAACTCAAAACAAGATCTAGATCACACGAACGGAGTTATTCAAGATTTAGAAATACATCCAGACGAAGATATTCAAATTCTCGTGATAACATATGTTGGTATCATAGAAAATTCAATAAAAATGCAATAAAATGTATTAAACCTTGCGATTTTATTTACAAAAATAATAATGATAACAATCCTAACAACAATTTAAATTAAAACGTTCCATCATGATGGTGACAAACGATGGAACAACATTAAAACCAGCTCACCGCCTTTTTGTTTTCGATAAAGTCAATCAATTAAATTTCTTAATAGACACTGGAGCAGTAGTTTCAGTTGTACCATCTTCAAAATTCAAATCATTCAAAAGAAATTCAGACATTAATTTAGTTGCTGCAAATGGCTCATCAATAGAAACTTTCGGATCAAAACTTTTCAAAATCGATTTAGGCTTCCGCCGTGATTTCGAATTCCCATTCCTGTTAGCTAATATATCAACACCCATCATCGGAGCAAATTTTTTAGAAAAATTCGGAATTATTGTTGACATTAAAAATAAACAACTCATCGATTTAACTACTAAATTAAAAATTAACGGAACTTCTGGTTTTTGCGACATTTATTCCTTAAAATTACCTCTTATTGAAAACAAATTTTCAAAATTACTTAAAGAATTTCCTTCTCTAACTTCGGAACCAGACTACACTAAACCAGTGAAACACAATACGGTTCATAGAATAGGAACAAAAGGAGTTTTTCCATTCACTAGACCAAGACGTCTCGATCCAATCAAAATGAAAATTGCTAAGACTGAATTCGAATATCTCGTAAAAGTTGGCATATGTAGACCTTCAAATTCTCCCGTCGCTTCTGCCCTTCATTTAGTTCCTAAGAAAGAACAAAATGACTGGCGACCATGTGGAGATTACAGGATGCTCAACTGCATTACTATTCCTGATCGTTACCCACTTCCACATATACACGACTTAAGTATTGAACTTAAAAATAAAACTATATTTTCGAAAATCGATCTGGTTCGTGCGTACCACCAGATTCCAATGGCTGAGGAAGACATTCATAAAACTGCAATTACGACTCCATTTGGAATGTTCGAATTTATTCGCATGCTTTTTGGTTTACGTAACAGTGCTCAAACCTTCCAAAGATTCATCAACGAAGTATTTTTCGGTTTAGATTTCGTGTTTACATATGTAGATGACATTTTAATTGCCAGTGAAAACGAGACTCAACATTTTGAGCATTTAAAAACTATTTTTAGTCGACTACAACAATATGGACTTAACCTTAAGCCCTCAAAATGTATATTTGGTGTACCTTCGCTTGATTTCCTTAGCTATAAAATCTCTTCCAATGGAATACAACCTTCTAAAGATAGAGTTAATCTAATTACAAATTTTGAAAAACCTACTTCCATGAATAAACTACAAAAATTTATTGGAATGGTTAATTACTATCATCGTTACATTCCGATGTTAGCTGCAGAACTTAGTTATCTGCACGACATGTTAACATCTGCATCTAAATGTAAATCCAAACAGTTAAATTGGACAGAAAAATCAATCACAGCATTTGAGAAAGTTCGATCACTTTTTGCTAAAAATACTCTTCTAACACATTTTAACAAGCATGCACAATTATCTCAGGCAGTAGATGCATCAAATGTCGCAATTGGAGCAGTTCTTCAACAATCCATTAAGGATAGTTGGAAGCCTCTAGCATATTTCTCTCAAAAACTTAAGTCTCACTGAAATCAAATATTCAACTTTCGACAGAGAACTTTTAGGTATTTATCGAGCAGTTAAACATTTTCGACACTTTTAGAAGGAAGACAATTCATCATTTATACTGATCACAAACCACTCACATTCGTTCTAAATTCGAAAACAGACAGATCACCCAGACAGACACGACACCTAGAATACATTGCTCAATTCACTAACGACATACAATACATTTCTGGAAAACAAAACATAGTTGCTGATACTCTTTCACGAATTCCAGAAATTGATACGATATCTACACAAGACATAAATTTTGAAACACTATACAAAGAACAACAATCCGATGAAACACTGAAAATTCTCATTGAATCTCCAAATTCGAAATACAATCTTAAAGAAATTTTAATCCCTATTTTAAACATAAAAATTTGGTGTGACATTTCAAATCATTCATCTCGACCTTTCGTTTCATGTACAATGCGAAGAAGTATTTTTGACAAAATTCATTCTTTATCTCATCCTGGCGTTCGAACAACCAGGCGATTGATACAATCAAAATACTTTTAGCCCAATATGCGAAAAGAAATAAATGATTGGTCATCAAGTTGCATCAACTGTCAAAAATCCAAAATAAATGTTTACACAAAATCACCCATTAAAAAAATTGAAATACGATCAGGTAGGTTTGAGCATGTCCATATGGATCTGGTGGGACCACTTCCTGTATCAAATGATTATCGGTACATGTTAACTATTATCGACAGACACACCCATTAAAAAAATTGAAATACGATCTGGTAGGTTTGAGCATGTCCATATGGATCAGGTGGGACCACTTCCTGTATCAAATGATTATCGGTACATGTTAACTATTATCGACAGACACACCCATTAAAAAAATTGAAATACGATCAGGTAGGTTTGAGCATGTCCATATGGATCTGGTGGGACCACTTCCTGTATCAAATGATTATCGGTACATGTTAACTATTATCGACAGACACACTCGATGGCCGGAAGTATATCCACTGAAAAATACTTTGTCACAAACTGTAGCAAATACTTTTGTTCAAAACTATGTTCCACGTTTTGGTGTTCCGTTCAAAATTACTGTAGATCAGGGAACACAATTCACATCAAAATTATTTACTGAATTAACGAATTTACTCGGTGCACACAAAATACATACTTCCCCGTATCATCCACAATCAAATGGAATGATAGAACGATTTCATCGGCAACTCAAGACGTCAATTGTCGCTTCAGACGATTCGCTACATTGGTCAGAACTTTTGCCTTGGATACTTCTTGGTCTACGAACCGCAATCAAAGAAGACATGAATTGTTCTTCTGCAGAATTGGTTTACGGTCAAACTTTAAAATTACCGGGAGAATTAATTGTTCCAAGTAATAATACTATAAACACGGATCTTACTCTTCAAAAGTTGAAAAAACATTTTTCACATATCCGTTCCAAAGTCGTTCATCACAATCAAGATAACAGTTATGTCCCAAAATCATTAAGTACTTGTGAATATGTTTTTGTCAAAATTAACCGTAAATCTGGCCTTCAACAACCTTTCGAAGGTCCTTTCAAAGTAATTTCAAAACACGAAAAAACATTTCAAATTCAGCATGGCAATACAATTAAATCCGTCTCCATTGATTACCTCAAACCAGCATACACAAACAAATCACAATTACACAATACAACATATACTAATAAACCAATTAAAAAGAAAGTAACTTTAAATATAACATGAGTGTTCAATTGGAGGGGGAGTATTTGTAGTGTATAATACTGTAACAAAAATAACTTGTTTAAATATATTATAAAATCCTTTTTAGTATTTTTAAGTATTTTCCAAATAAATCAAAAAAACAAAAAAATATTTTCAGATATAAAAAATTTGTATGAAAAAACGAACCATTCCTATATAAATGTAAATTAATATAAAATAAAATAATTTAAATAAAAATTTTATAATAAAATACAACTAAACAACGAACAGCTGTTTTTGACAAGGGTTCGTTTACTTGTAGCTGAGAGAATCAACATTTGTCAATACTACCTGGTATAATTGTTCTATCATGCTACTTGGTACACAAAAGCTCAAAAACACACGACGCCCGCGGGCTATGGGAAAACACGACTTGATTACCAATTACTGATCTTCAATTATGCCTCCTATTCTCCTCAAAATATACAAATTTTCTTATAATTCAATTTCGAAATAGGATGGTTAAAGTTTTAATGTAAAAGGTTACAATAGCTTCCACACACGTAAACATTTGAACTGAATTTTCAAACCTTCGCGAATTTTATCTCATAAACCATATGAGATCGACAATTTTTCATTTCACCATTGCGCTAAGATCTATAGGTATACGTTTAATAAAAATTAGAAAAATAACATTCCGGCATGGGACTTAAAGTAAGATTATGCCATTGAATGTTATCATTTCATAGCAATTTTCACAAACTTTTCCCAAACACAATGCTAATTAAGCTTTGGTCTTAAATGCTAATGCATTTAAGCTTTGGTCCAAGTTTGTTTGGCTAATTGGGAGACGTTTATAAGTTATATGAAAAAATTTAATCATATATTTACCTTAATTTTAACGAATGCTTCATTACAATCTGCTAAGAGATACTTAGCTTTGCGAGAGTATATACGCACAACTCCTAATAATAAATGGCCGGATGTTCGCAACGCTAGCTTTACTTTAGGTTGCATTATTCCGTCGACGGACTGTTCAATATTGGTTTCAAATACATGAGCCTTGGTTAGTTTTTTGTCCCAATGTGCAGCAAGCCAAATTCTCGCCAGTGGGCCTTTCTTAGCCAAAACAATATGTGCATAAAACATTTTTTAGGAAAATTATACAATTAAAGTTCTCAACACTCAACGCATAACGAAAAACAAATTATAAATGGCAAACATAGAAATAGCAAGGCAGACCAAATATTTTCTTCAAACTCGTTTAATATATCGATTTATTATATCGATAATTTAAACGTTTAAAACAGGGCCATTGATGCCAGACTCGTGTGATAAATCACTATTCGCGATTTTTTAAGAGTCGTGTGACAATGGGCCATATGCATAAAAAAAGTAAACACTAGAGTTCGTAGTGAACACTTGATTTCTGGTCATTGATATGCATAAAAAGTAAACACTATATAGTGTTCACTTCTTTTTTTGACTAGACTATTTTCGAAACACTACTTGCTAAACTTTGATATGCATAAAAGGAGTTTTCACTACTTAAAAAGAAGTGATCACTATAATATATTGTAGTGTGGTTCTGATTAGACTTCTTTGAAATAATTAGTAACGAAATGGAAATGTTTTTTCATTTTAATTGTAGAAATAGAATTAAATATTATTAAAAAATAAGCTTTGTCAACAAAGATAGCTTTCGATTTCTTTATAGATTGTCCTGTGAGAATGTTGAATTGTTAGCAAAGTATTTATTGCCTGAAAATTTAGAAACTCGAGATATCGCGTTAAGTAATTTTACTAAAATGCAATGTATTCTTTGGAAACGTTTGCCCAAGCGAAACACTCCAGTTCGGTTTTCCTGCAATTTCTTTGCGATCTTCTTTTAAGGTCGCTATTTCTATATCTTCATATAATCCCGTTTTTTTGCTAACATTAATTAATTTAAGTTAATAATTCTTAAAAAAACATTGTTTTTAGTAAAAATATTTAAGCTTTATGCCAAATAAAGCATGAAGCAACTTTATTTTTATTTTTGAGTCTCTCGGGCTGTGAAACTTTTTTGACGTTATACTTTCATATTTTCGTTTTAGAGGAAATTTCTAAAGCAAAGTCTCTGCAACGCAGTTTTATCGTGTAATTTAAAGATTAAACTTGAAAAGAAAATTTCAGAAAATCTCATGCGACGAGATTCATTGTATAAATCCCCTCTATAAAAGAAGTGAACACTTAAGTTCGGAATTCGAAAATAGAGCTTGCTTAAAAATTTTTATTCATACCATAGTAGAATGAATAAGGTATATGCAGCGCTGATGGTGCTCTCTTTTTGATACTGCCGATAACGTCAAAATCAGCTGTGTGGCGAATATGTGGCTTGCAGGTTATTTTCTTTGTTTAATTTTCAATGATATTGGACTTGCAGCACTTTCGAATTGCTTTAATATCAATAAAAACACGAAAAATAACTATTTATTACAATTTTTAATTTAAGAAACAAGACAACTTCAGCAAGTTTACTTCGATTAAATTTTGTCAATTCTTGCTTTCTCACGTCTTTCTCATAGCTTTGAGATTTTATATGAGTTGTCAACTTCGTTTTGACATTTGCGGCAGTACGCTCTCTTCTAGCGAGTTTACCTTATTTATTCTAATATGATTCATACCAAAAGTAGTGTTCACTACTGTACTTTCACTACTTGATAGATAACACTACTCTGAAGCGTTCACTATATTTTATGCATACGGGCCAATATCTTGTTATTATGGCCCATATGCATAAAAAAAGTAAACACTAGAGCTCGTAGTGAACACTTCATTTCTGGTCATTGATATGCATAAAAAGAAAACACTATATAGTGTTTACTTCTTTTATTGACTAGACTATTTTCGAAACACTACTTGCTAAACTTTGATATGCATAAAAGGAATTTTCACTACTTAAAAAGAAGTGATCACTATTATATATTGTAGTGTGGTTCTGATTAGACTTCTTTGAAATAATTAGTAACGAAATGGCAATGTTTTTTCATTTTAATCGTAGAAATAGAACTAAATGTTATTAAAAAAGAAGCTTTGCCCACGAAGATAGTTTTCGATTTCTTTATAGATTGGCCTGTGAGAATGTTGAATTGTTAGCAAAGTATTTATTGCCTGAAAATTTAGAAACTCGAGATATCGCGTTAAGTAATTTTACTAAAATGCAATGTATTCTTTGGAAACGTTTGCCCAAGCGAAACACTCCAGTTCGGTTTCTCCTGCAATTTCTTTGCGATCTTCCGTTCCCGCAAACGTAATCCCGTTTTTTTTTGCTAACATTAATTAATTTAAGTTAATAATTCTTAAAAAAAACATTATTTTTAGTAAAAATATTTAAGCTTTATGCCAAATAAAGCATGAAGCAACTTTATTTTTATTTTTGAGTCTCTCAGGCTGTGAAACTTTTTTGACGTTATACTTTCATATTTTCGTTGTAGATGAAATTTCTAAAGCAAAGTCTCTGCAACGCAGTTTTATCGTGTAATTTAAAGATTAAACTTGAAAAGAAAATTTGAGAAAATATCATGCGACGAGATTCATTGTATAAATCCCCTCTATAAAAGAAGTGAACACTTAAGTTCGAAATTCGAAAATAGAGCTTGCTTACTTGGTGGCTACACGTTCAATTTTTCTTTCAAGTTGCCTTTCAAGTTGCAACACATTCACACTTTTTTACTAACACACTCGAACTTTTCGAACTTGAAAACCAACTTGATATCAATTTTTCCTTTCAAGTCGTGAGGCAACTTGACGGTCAAGTTAAACAGCTGATCACAGTTTGTAAATAAATTCTCGTGCTTTGTTGTGAAATTTGAATTGTTGCCTTGACGATGGCATCTTGAAAGTAAAATTGACTATCAAGTTGCGCACAGCCTACGTCACAGCTATCAATTCGAAAGAATTTTGACAAGCACTATGTGTGATCAACTTGAAAGCAATTTCTTGAACGTGTAGCTGCAGCGTTAAAAATTTTTATTCATACCAAAAGTAGTGTTCACTACTCTACTTTCACTACTTGATAGATAACACTACTCTGAAGCGTTCACTATATTTTATGCATACGGGCCTATATGTTACTAGCTGATTCCCGTCACGTTGCTGCCGCGGAAAACATATTTGTGGTAATATTGCTTAAAATTGGATAGAATAATCATGTCTTATTAAAAATTTTAGAAAGAATGATATATATTCTTGTCGACAATTTATTGAAATTGAGTTATGTATTATGAAAAGTTGTAAAAATTGTAATGATTCATGCAAATGGGCAATACCCTTATAAATGGTATAAACCGGATAAGTATATCAGTCTTATAAATGAAATGTATGGTAACCGTTTGCACAGACCAGATGTATTTGCTCTACAATTTAGGTAAGCAATCGATCTGACCACCTCTGTTCCAGCCCCAAAAATATATATTATATATTTATGGTATATATAGTATATATACCATTCGAAAAAGCTCAATTTGCACCTTCCGATTATAAGCATTTTAGAATTTGCACCCTCGTACTTTTTGCAAAAAAAAATGTCAAAGTTTGCAATATTCAAATGCTCATATCTCGGTAATTAATTGATATTTCGATGTGCAGCTTGCGTGAATAATTTGCAACTTTACTCCTCTAATTTGTGCCATTGAGAAAAGTGCGAAAAATACATCGAATTTTACTGAAAATGCAAAAAAATTTTTTAATTCGATAGCGCGTTCTACGCATGCGTCGTATCAGTGACACGCGCCCGCCGCGCATTCCACTAGGGACTTTATTGTGATGGGGTTTATCTATTTATAGTTTATAATACTATCTCTGTTTTTAAGTATTGATGAAAAAGTATAGACTATAATACTATTAATCTTATGATAAAAAAAAAATATTGTGACAAATTAATGCAGCACAATAACAAGTTTTACGTGATCATTTGGCCTCAAATATCAACTTTAGTAAATGCATCAGTGATGAACTTTATATGTACATTATATATACTGATTTTGATGTAGTCATATTTAGATCAGCCAGACATTGCCACAAAAAAGTCCATAGCGCGCACCGTGCACGAGAGTCGTATAACTATATGTTTTCTGGACAGCGCAGGCGTAGTATTTATTTACGTATTTTTACATTATTTACGAAGAACCGATTGATTTTCTACTATTTTAACGAAGGTGCAAATTAGAATAACAAAATTGCAAATTTTTGGGCCAAGGTGCACTTTGAAATATGCATTTTCAAGCGAGATATGATACTTTAAAAATTGCATCATATAGTCCATTTTCAATCTAATTTATTTCAAAAACTATAAGGGTGCAAATTATAAAATTAACACATTCTGAAGGTGCAAATTGAGCCCTTTCGAATGGTATATACACTTTTTTCTCTTCGATAATTTTTGGGGCTGGGACAGAGGTGGTATCGATCTGGAAAATTTATACCAGCAATCAGCTGTTTATATGCATGCGAAAAGTTGACTGTTAACAAGTTAGCAGCTGACATATCTCTGCAAATGTACAAACAACTTTAGGGGACGTTCACATAATCTGCCTGATAAAAATAACTAATTTCCCAAAATATAAGCTTGCCGCTTTGCATAAATACCCTTGATGTAAATTATTAGTGTCCGACCGAACGTGAATTTTTGCCGAAGCCGAAGCCGATTCTTCGGCAAAATGAAAATAATCGGCCGAAGGCCGAAGCCGAAGCCGAATAAGAAACAAATGTTTTCAAGTAAAAAAAATTAGAAAATTTATTCTTTGCTTTTGTTAAGGGCCGATGTTGAATGTGAACCACACCTAAACGTCAAAATTTTTCTGCATTTCATTTGGCATTTCTCAATTTCAAACAAATTCAATTTGAACCATGGAAAGATACATAATCGAGCCACGCGTTAAAGTTATTCAAGAAATGGAAACAGTGGATGATCAATTTTTGAAGAAAATCATCTTCAGTGATGAGGCACATTTTCACCTCAGGGGATTCGTCAATAAGAAGAATTGCTGCATTTGGGCGAATGATAATCCAAGAGTGTCTGTCGAAAAATCAATGCACCCACAAAGAGCGACTGTTTGGTGCGGTTTATGGGCTGACGGCATCATCGGGCCGTATTTATTTCAAAATGAGGCCGGTCAGGCAGTTACTGTGAATGGTGTTCGCTATCGTGAGATGATAACGAACTTTGTATGGCCCGAATTGGTAGATATGGATGTGGACAATATGTGGTTTCAACAGGACGGTTCCACTTGCCACACAGCTAACGAAACAATGGCTCTTTTGCGTGAAAAATTCAATGGCCATGTTATCTCACGTGGTGGCTATGTCAATTGACCGCCGAGGTCATGTGATTTGACACCGTTGGACTTGTTTCTTTGGGGTAATTTGAAAGAGAAGGTGTACGTCAATAAGCCAGCAAGAATTCAATAGCTAAAGGATGAGATAATTCAGCACATTAACGGCATAGAACCTCAATTATGCCTCAACGTCATCGAAAATTTGAACCATCGGATGGAGGTGTGCCACCGAGGTCGCGGAGGCCATTTGGGCGATATTTTGTTTCATACATAATTGAATGAAATTTTTTAATGACATTTTTTTTGTACACTTGGTAGGTATGAGAATAGGTCGTAAAGTATTTTTCACCCTCTTACCCGCGAGGGGCGTGGCACTTTTTCAAGAACACAAATTTATTGGTTCTACTTTCGTCTATAAGTCACACTCAATGAAACTCGGCACGAACTTACTATTGAGCCGTGCCCTTAGACTATCAAAGTTGAGCGATCTTTGGAAAGGGGGCAGGGCACCGCCCATAAAATTACATTTTTTTTATATCGGGTAGATTTGGAACTAAATGTCGTATAACAATGCAACTCAGTATGAAGGAACTGATTTGCTAGGTCTTGCAATTGTAAAACAAACACGGGCATTGGAAAACGAGGCGTGGCTCTGCCCATACGATTGAAATTTTCGATACAGAATAGCATACAAGTCACAGAACATTTAAACTCAGAATAGAGTTACTATTTGGTGGTGTCCTGCTTATGGAATGCTAGAATGGACTATGTGCGATGGGTGTGGCTCCGCCCATATAAGACATTTTTTATATTGAATCACTTTGGAAATAATAGTAACATATTAAAGAAACTTGGTTTGGAGTTACTATTTGGTGATATTCTACTTCTCCGAAATAGTCGCAAACTTAAGCGGGTATTGGACAAGGAATTCGGTTCCGCCCATAAAAGACAGTTGTTTATATTTAAAAGCTTTGGAAATAATGGCCACAAAATATTGAAACTCAGTGTGGAGTTACTCTCTGTTGATGGCCTTCTATTGGCAAACTGGAACAGACATTGGACAAGGACGGCAGCAACGCGCCGGGTACCAGCTAGTATTATTATAATAAAAAGAAATGACAGTAATTTTCTGAATAATTTGTATTTTATTTAAAATCAACATCGGCCCTTAAAATTTAACCACCCTTTATATTCATTTCAGTACAAAAAACTTACTGAAATCATTAAATTCGAGTTAAACGCAAGAGTTTTTCTGCAAATGTCGGATTTTTCTGTAATCGAATTATTGACGTCAGGATAAAGTAGAAAAAAATTGAATATATTTTCGATCCAGTCGAGAAAAGCTACATAAATGTAATACTAACTAAAATTTGGCAGAAAATTGCTAGCGTTAACTCGGCTTTTATATTTCTGTCCATAACAAAAGCAAAAGAGTAAGTAAATTTTCAAAGAATGAACATCAACTCATGAAAGGACAGAAAAGGAGAGAAACACAAAACGAACAATGAAAATGTTTCAAATGTATACTGAATAATTAAAAAAAAAAAAAACTAATTGCTTAACAAAAACATTCGGCAAAAATAATCGGCTATTTCGGCCGAAGCAGAAGCCGAAGCCGAAGATCAAAATATCGGCCGATTATGCCGATTACCGAAGCCGAATAATCGGTCGGACACTATAAATTATATTTTGGGCATAATTCTAGTTTGGGGCCCACGCCCCTTTTTATTTTTTTGGAGTTGGATTATATGTATTTAGCCCTCCTAAATCCAATGGTGCAAGAAAAAAAAGCCGCTCTTGTCTGGTTTAGGAGATACAATACATCAAAGTTTGAAAAATCGCTCTTAAAAAACTATGATAAGACATAGTTTTTCAACGAATATTCACTATTAAACAACTAATTTAAACGTAAAAACGCACCTTTTTGATAAAAAAGTTAAAACAAATATTTATTTATACTTGACAAAATGTTTTATTAATAAAATAATTTTAATCAGAATCTCAATCGGATTCACTTTCCGGCTCTTGAGGCAATGTGAGTAAGTGAGCTCTTACAGGAACGAACAGCTTTCCTGCTATTTTAAAAAACTCAACATGCTGAACATGTTTTTGGCCAATAGCCTTTAAACTGAAAAATTGTTATAAAAAATCGCGCAATTTTTATAAAAAGTTTTCACCCGCGGCGCTTATTGCTCAAAGACTTAGCTATTCTTTCGTCTTTTTTTTTATTTTTACTGATATTTTTTGACTTTTTGTATTATATGTGAACCACTTGTTAAATAGGAAAACTGAAAATTTTTTATAAAAATCACGCGATTTTTTATAAAAATTTGTTGCCACCTGTTAACGAGTGCACCCTGTAATAAACGAAGCGAGGTCTAGGCGAAGCGAAAAATTACCATTCGTGTTCGTTTGAATAAACCAACGAGTCAGTCGGAAATGAGCAGAGCTAGCAAGGGCACAAGGAAACAATTAAAAAACAATATTTTCGTATCATTCATTGTAATTACTTTGTTTAAAAACTTTTAACTTTAATTCTTGACTAAACTTCAATAAATTGATTAACAATTGATCTAATTCTAAACTTTCATTAAATTTGCCGCCGGTACACCACCATTGGCGCTAATTACTTCAAAACAACTTTTTTATCAATCATAATTGAATATAACACTTTGTAAAATTTTTATAAAAATTTTATTTACCTTTTATAACGTTTTTAACTCATAGGGGGTGTAGAGGGGTGAGGGGATCGACCACAAAACCTAGAATTATTCCTTATTTTGTTGAATTAATTATTCAGGTTGTCGTGCCTCCTCATTTGGAGGCATAATTTAATTTTGATTATTATGGTTTAATACCAATGGTTTAATATCAACAAAATGTTAGAACCTAGATGGACACGTGATAAAGAAGTAAACAAAAAGAGTAACAACAAAATTCTTGCAGAATCAGTACAGTCAATTTTTGGAAATTTTTCGCATTGATAAAGTGAAAAGTTCCTCGGTAATTCCATTTTGGTTTTGCCGCAGTTGCAATTATTAGCTTTTTAAAGTTAGTGGACTGCATGAACCAAAGAGACTACTGATGAGTCGGAGTAGCGTCCGACGTTACCATGGTTTTGTCAAAACATGGGTAACGCAGTAAAAACTTCAGCGCCGACGCACCAACTCAAGCGCAGTTTGCTGTATCAGCGAAATACGTTAACGCAATTGCGCCATGACACTGTTCGACATGTAATAATTTCTGTATCAACAAGACGAGAATAAACACAGAATGCCTCACAGTATAACATTGAAAAGTGCGTTGAGTCATGTGCTTAAGAGCTCACACATAGAAAGTAACAAAATCAATATCCTTTTACAGTGTTAAATGTTATTGTTGTATTCATTAACAAGAATATAATTTAACTAAATGAAGTGCAGATTTCAGCATACACCAAAAATTAAAAAAAAAAACCCAAAATTCAAGCAAAAAAACAGATGGCTGTGTTATTTTCTCTTTATTTAATCGAATCAGCCAAACAAGCTTGGAATAACCTTTAAACAAGCTTTCAAACGTAAGCCTCAAGCTTGGATAACGCTTTCATTTACTATTGCAGGCTTCAAATCAGCGTTTTTGTGTGGCATACGGCAGCCATATACACACAAGTTCGATAGTTAAGAAGCTAGTTCGCCAGCTTGGCACACAAGTTGGCTTGTTGACAAAAATTTTTGATTTTCTCTGTCCAACAAAGGAAAACAAAAACATTTCTAAAGTCATTGCGAAACCAGGGTTGTATTGAAACATAAGTGTAGTACTATGTGGAGTACATTTTAATGATTTAAGTACGATATGAGAAATGTTTGGTACTTTTTGTTTTCAATTTGGTAGTACTCCATGTAAATTGCATACAGTATACGTGATAACTTTGTTAGGATTCAGTAAAAAATTTGTTTCGAAAAAAGTAAGCAGGTGTGGAAGACTTGGAAAACATTTTTGCTCTATTTTCCCCACACAAAAATAATGTTATTTCGAAGCAATAAATACTTTTTTAAGAGTACATTTATACTCTTCTCAAATGTAACCCTGTGTGTGCCAAACAAATTCCGTAATTTGAACGCTCGCTCTCTCGAACACATACAAGCCGCCATATTGTTTGCGAACACGAGTTCCAGATGTGAAAGCCACATATTGTAGAACGCTTACATGTAATTGTAGGATAAACGAAAGTGAACCCTTGGAATAATATTCCTTACTTCAAGCTTAATCCAAGTGTTGTTTTTACAATTGGATATAAGTGTTTTAATAAGCTTTTTCCAAGTGTGCTACATTCAACAAATCAATTTTCGCGAAAAATTTTTATTCCGTGGCTCAGTTGGTAAGCCACTGGTTATTTGATTTTTTGTGATTTGGACATCCAAGGTTCAATTCCCAACCGGAACATTTTTATTTTTATTTATTTTTTATTTTTGTTTGTTAAAATTGAAGCATATATTTATATAAAAATTGCATGCCTTCAAAAATTTTTGTGTTTGCTACCCCAGGGATCGAACGCGCGAACCACCGCATATGAGTCGGACACTCTAACAGCTTGCCGTTATCTTTATGGCTGCTGAGCGAACAAAATGAAAATAAAATACATTTATGTATGTATATATGAGAGCATCACAACTTTGAACGTTGTGAAACTATTACCGTTGTTAGCGTTATCTAAGTATGATTGCAAAACACTTACTTGATGCAAGCCTTTCCAAGTATTATTGTACATCACTTGCTTTTTGTGTTTTACGCAATAGTTATACAGAGCAACTTGGAAATTTATTACCCGGGCAAATGTTTTTCAAGCGTGCTTGGATAAGGCTTGCTTTTTGTATTGCATGTAAGCTTAATCCAAGCACTATTTCTAAATGGTTGATTGGGTTATCACAAGTGCGTATGTAGTTGTGACCATCACGGCTGAACCACTACAGCTATCCACCTTATATTCGCACCATATCTTATTTGGTGTCATATATATAAGTATATGTATACCATATAAATCGGTAATAAAACTGCATAAAGATTGTGCCTACAGCGCCACCTAGGAGGAATTTTTAAAAACAAAAAATTCCGGAATACCACACAAAGATATGTGGTGGATAGCTGTAGTGCTTGCAGCTATATAGTTTTAACTTGAGTTCTTTTATTTTTATTTTCAATTCAATTTTTCAACAAGTTTAACCGTCTTAAATTAATCATAATTTAACTTGCCGTATTTTGCTGAAGAACATCGTTGGATTTCTGCAATTTCATCCATTGAATGCGGCGGAATTATCCTTTTTTATTTAAAACTAAATTAATCACATACAATGTTTTGTATGTTTTTGGCCTAAATATACTGTAGTACATGAATATGTTCCCAGGTCGCAGCCAAGAACTGTACTTGCTACTTTACCTGTTCGCGACATGAACCAAAAAAAACTAGATTGCTGCTTTCAGCTACGCATCTTATATCAAAACGGTCGTGGTATTAACACTGAATTGATTAATTTATTTATTTTGAGTCACAACATTCATAACGATATAATTGCTTTCAATAAGACTTGGCTAAGACCTAACACTTTGAATTCTGCAATTATGTGTAACAAATTTAATATTTATCGTAAAGATAGAAACTCTATTCCTGGTAAATGCTCTAATGGTGGGAGTGTACTTATTGCGGGTAAATCAACACATTTCTCTCAAGAAATAGTTATCCTTGAAGCTGTAGACATAGAATTCTGTTGTGTGCATGCAAAGAACGGTTCTTTGAGTCTTTATATTACATGCTCATATATACCTCCCTTTTCTAACTTGGAAGTGTATAGCAAACATTCTGCTTCTATTAGTAAAATTTTCTTATTGCTACATCCTAATGATCATATGTATCTTAATAACTGGTGACTTTAACTTACACAATGTTTCTTGGAAAACAAGGGTTTTCAATTCTGAAAGCCCTTAAATATATTTACCATCGTCTTAAAGTTCATCTGATAATTACATGCCATTGGCCACTTTTTGAACTTTTTGTATTTTAGTAAATATTCTTAAGATTCTAAGAAAAAAATTTCAAGGAAAAACTCTTACGGGTTCAAAAGTTACAGCCGGATTAGTGAGAGTGCATTGTTAATTTTCGCCTTTTTTTTTCTCTGTTCACAAACTTTGAACGCGTTTATCTGTTTTTCTTACAGGTTGCGGCACTAGCGGGTACATTTTTTGACGAAATTTTTGTTTTTGTATTTTTTTAAACTTGATTCGCTATCGTATGACACAAGCTTTTTTTAAAATTTTTTTTCGATTTTTTATGAATTTTTAAAGTCAATATTTTTTTCGAAAAAACACACTTACAAATTTGGAACATCACCAAAAGTTGAAAAATAAATTTAAAAAGCTCCTGTCATACGATAATCAATTTTGTTAAGATTTAAAAAAGACATTTTTTTCCAGATCGGAGAATTTAGCGACTCCCAGCGCTGCAACCACGAGGCCCCGTTTTTTTTCTCTGCCGCCAGTTTGGGGCTCTATAAAACCATTTTGGAGTGAAAAATATATTCTCTTGAATTTTTTTTTTTCTTGTAATTTGTTCAATTCTCTACAATAATAAAACAAAATTGGAAAAATGTTTGTTTTTGACTGGGTTATGAATTTTTAAAAAATTGTCTGTTTTCTCTACCGCGAAAGTTATGCCCCTCCTTAAATGAGCTTTCAAGTCAAGGTTTTTTTTTCCAACTAAACTGTCACTTGAAAAAGAATAACCGTTTGTTCGATCTGGTATTTTTTGATGAAAGCAACATTGCTTCAGTGTCAAGGTCCGATCCTCTGGTCACTCGTGAAGGTTCTCATCATCCAACCGTTCCAATTTGTCTCAATTTTCCTAAACCATCTATACAGAATCGTGATAGTCAACCATTCATGGAATTCAACTTTAAATAAACTAACAATGTTATGTTAAAAAATAGTTTGTGCAATATAAATTGGTCATTTATACTGCATCTTAATACAAAAGTTTTATCTTCACAGAATCTGGATGCTGCGGTCTGTGCGTTCAAAACAACGCTGATTGACAGCTTCACTTGATCTAATCCGCAAAGAAAAGCCTCTATAATTTCAGGCCCTGTGTGGTATACCAATGAGTTAAGAAAACTGAGAAACTTAAAATCTAAATATTATAAAAAATATCAAAGAACACATAGCTTGATTGATTTCGTCCGTTTGACTTAGACTAAATATAGTTACCAGCTGTTGTGCAAGCAATCCTATAACATACACCTAACAAAAGTAAAATTAAACATTAAGTCTGATCCAAAAACATTCTGGAGTTTTGTAAATACAAAACAAAACAAAGTATATGCTGTCTGCAAATAGGGAAGTGCGGCGTCTAAGCTCCCATGTTACAGCAGGCAAATATAACTTTAAAGTTGTCAAGGAGTTTACTTACCTTGGCACCGCCGTAAACAGCAACAACAATGTCAGCCTGGAGATAAAGCGAAGAACAACAATTGTTATTAGGTGCTACTACGGGATAAGTAAGCAATTAGGTTCCAGAGCCCTCTCTCGATCGACAAAACTAACACTCTCAAAAAAAATTGTTAATTCTAACAAGAAAACGACAATAATATTGGTTAAAATAGCATTAACAATAGCAATTGTTGAATTCTAGTTAGAAGTAACAATCGAAATTGTACAATTTTCGTAATTACATTTTGATGGCAGACTTGTCATTTATGAATGTAAAAATGTCAAAACATAATGTCAAAAATGTTTAAACGTCAAAAATGAAGTGTCAAAAATCAAATGTCAAAAATCAAGCGTCAAAAATTAAACGTCAAAAATTTTATGTCAAAAAACTAACACTCTACAAGATGCTCATCATACCTGTGCTTCTCTATGGCGCTGAGTAGTGTCCGACCGAATATTCGGTTTCGGTTTCGGTATCGGCCAGTTTCGGCCCTTTTTATCAGTTTCGGCTATTCGGCATCAATATGGCTGAAACCGAAACCGAATATTTGATCGGACACTACTAATTCGGTTCTTACATATATTTCAATGGTAGATGTGAGTTCGCTTTCATCAAAATTTTTAATAGTGTTAAGTAGAACAAAAACGTGAAATTCAGTCATTTGATTGACCGTGTGGGGTCCAGCACAAAATGATAAATGTAGATTTTTTTTTAGATTATAATATTAAGTTATTTAACTTTAAATACTAAAAAGTTCCTTAAAGTGATATTAAAGTGATCTCTTTATTTATTATTTTAAAGTTGAACATTAATATTCAAACGGCCTTGTTCATAAAATATCTTGAAATAGATTTAAAGTGCTCAATAGTCAAAAAGCTTTTTAGAGATAAAATGCTTTTTGAAATTTTGTTATTCATAAAAATATTGTCTCAGCTTATTTGTTAAAATAGGAACACTCTCAATTTGAAATGGGAACAGTGTCAAGAATGGTTTATGAATTTGGTAAATTCAATAATTTTTTGTTTACTTCTCATAATTTAATCAATATTTTGACATGCAAATAGTCAAAAAAATGTTAAATCTCTGTTCTTCTCTGAAAAAAATTGTCACTTATAATTTTTATTTTCAATATTTTGAAATGTTTTGCCATGTTTCCATATTTTTTGAAACAGTTTGAAGTATTTTTGACAATATTTGTGCTCACATTAGAGTAAAAATTTTAAAAAGGCTTTATCAAGGGTTTATTGAAGGTTACTCATTTAAGAAGCCTTTATAAGAGATTTTTGTCGTTATTGGACGTTTATGAATACTGTTTTTCTGTTTTTTTTTTGTAAAGGCTTTATATGAGGCTCGTTAATTTTTATGAATAAAGGCAAAAGAATATTTATGGTATATGTACGTTATTATAATATGTTTCAATTGTTATATTTTTGAAAGCTTTTAACAAAAAAATTAAAAAAAATAATTTGTTTTTTAAAACAATTTTCAAGTAGACATTCAGTTTCGATTTCGGTTTCGGTTTCGGCCGAATATTACAAAAATGGCCGAAATTCGGTTTCGGTTTCGGTTTCGGCCAAAATTTTGGTTTCGGTCGGACACTAGCGCTGAGGCATGGGTGGCATCGCAAATAGATGCAGCCGCTCTTGGGGTGTTCGAGAGGAAAGTTCTTCGCAAAATCTTTGGTCCTGTTCGAGTTGGCGACGACTATCGCATTCGAATGAACCACGAACTGTACGAGCTCTACGACGACATTGACATAGTCCAGCGTATAACAATTCAGCGACTACTTTGGCTGGGTCATGTCTTTCGTATGGATGAAGAAGCTCCAGCGAAAAAGGTGTTTTAGGCGAAAGCCGAGGGTTGACGACGAAGAGGAAGACCATGCCTCCGATAGATTGACCAAGCCGAGGAAGCCCTTACCGCGCTTGGTGAAAGAGATTGGAGACGGCGCGCGCGAAGCAGAGACGCCTGGCGAGAGCTGATGAAGTCGGCCGTAACCCGTCAACGGGTTTTTATGGCCACCTAAGTAAGTAAGTAAGTAAGATTGATTCTTCTTTTATGAAATAAAAAAATGTGGAATCTGAGAATGATTATAGCATTTGTAACTTTTTTGCTGACTTCTTCAAGTCAACTTACTCATCGTTATCTTTTGATAATGGTAGCTATCCTTTTAATATTCATTCTGGGGATATTTGCCTCTCAATAGTTGACAACAATACAGTTTTATCTTATCTAAAAGATCTTAAAACTTCGTATAAAAGTGGTCCCGAAAACATCCCATCTTGCATTTTGAAATATTGTTGTGAAGAATTAGTAACTCCAATCACTTTGCTTTTTACCTATTCTCTAAAGGCTTGATATTTTCCAACTATCTGGAAGTCCTCATTCATTATCCCATTGCATAAATCTGGTAATAGATCATTAATTGATAACTATCGTGGAATTGCGAAATTAAGTGCTTTGCCCAAACTTTTTGAGGCAATTATTACTTCACAATTATCACATAGTGTTAAGTCTTTGATGTCCCCATGTCAACATGGATTCCTCTTGGGAAAATCTACGGTCACTAACCTCTTTGAATTGACATCTAACACAATAGAAAATTTCGGAAAAGGTTTACAAACTGATGTTATCTACACGGACTTTAGCAAAGCTTTTGATGTTGTAAATCATAAGCTCTTAATTCTAAAATTATATTTGATTGGGTTTTCCATAAAAATTGTGAGATGGATCGAATCGTATCTAAGTAATAGAACACAATCTGTGCTATTTAAACTCGTGAAATCATATGAGTTTCCTGTTATCTCTGGAGTACCCCAAGGAAGTCATCTTGGGCCACTTTTG
Source organism: Tetanocera ferruginea (assembly GCA_958299015.1). Taxonomy (NCBI): domain Eukaryota; kingdom Metazoa; phylum Arthropoda; class Insecta; order Diptera; family Sciomyzidae; genus Tetanocera; species Tetanocera ferruginea. The sequence continues at coordinate 61,940,149 of OY282642.1, forward strand.
TTTCTACTTTATATAAATGATTTGCCATCGGTCATAAAGCATTCTAACATCTTGATGTATGCTGACGATGTTAAACTATTCCTTTCTTTTAAGAATGAATACGATGGTTTATTCTTGCAAATTGACATCAACAATCTTCATAGCTGGTGCCGAATAAATCTAATGAATCTTAATATGAAAAAATGCAAGCACATGACCTTCTCGCGAAAACCATTCTCAAAGTGTAATTTCAAAATATGTGACTACACATTAGAATACTTAGATAGAATCCTTAGATAGTCCTTGATCTTGGAGTTACCATGGATCCTAAACTACGATTTCATATTCATATAAATAAAATAATAAATAGAGCAAATAGTACCCTAGGATTTATTAAACGTATGGCAAAAGAGTTTAATGATCCTTTTATTACGAAAACTTTATTCACTTCTCTAGTTCGACCTATCTTAGAATATTCTTCAATTGTATGGTGTCCACGATACGGTTGTTACATCGATGACATTGAATCTGTTCAGAAAAAATTTTTGTTATTCTGCATGAACTATCTTTATTGCAATATTAACTTTAATCTACCACCTTATGAATATCGGCTACAACTATTAAATCTTCCTACTTTAAAAAATGGGAGAGTTATGCTTAATGTTAGTTGGATTGTTAAACTTATACATGGATATTAGGGTGTCCCTTATATCGGTGAAAATTTTATTTTTTAAAATATCGAAAGGCTTACCCCCTAATTATTTTACAACTACTTAACTATACTTAAATACAAAATATTATTTTCCTGCGTTAATATTTACCCTTGCCGACAGGGCTCGGAAGTTTTTTAAACTAACTAATATAAAGCGAGTTCTGCTTTGTAGCTAAATCAGTAGAAATATTCGTATTTTTCAAAAAATTTATTAAAAACCAGTTAAATTCATACTCATTTATAGAAAAAATATGAAAAATTTAGAATCTATTCAGGATATTTGCGTTTAAGGGTATCTTTTCTACAATCGGGATACAGTTTTCTGTGCTCTTGCACAGAGCGTATCGAAAACTGTTTTTGTTCTTCTTCTGCAGTTATTAAACCATGAAAATCTTGCGTTAGTTTAACTGCTCTTTCAGCTATATCATTGACTGCTTTTAAAGAAATAACCTTCATTTTTGCATCCACAAACGCAGCGTCTTCTTTCCACATAGAAACGTCTTTTTGGAGGAAACTGCTATCAATTTTCAATCGCGAAAACACATTCTTACTCTTGACGGACACGAAATCGCTGAATGATTTTCCTGCAGCAAAGATTAATGTTACTATCAATATACAATGAATATTTTAAAAAATATTTAGGTTTTCCACAACTTTAAGTACGCAGTTGTATCGTTGTATTCGTATTCGTGTCGCATTGACATTTTTGTTGTTTTCTATTTGAAAGATAAAGCAAACGCAGGAACTAAAGTATCAGTTTGTTTTTCTTTCAAACAGAAAACAACGATTATGACAATATGACAAGAACGTGAATACAACGATACGACTGCGTACTTCAAGTTGTGAAAAACCTAATTAATCAAATAATTCTCCTTTTGATGGCACGTATCTCTTCCCAATATCGTATCTGGAACTCTCTTTTTGTAAATTTACTACAATACTCTCCTTGATTTGGTCACTAACTTCGTCATCAAATAGTGACAATGCCGCAATTTCTTCAGACAAGTACCAAAGATGTTGGGAAAACTTGCTTAAGGCTGCATTGGAGATTGATTGGTCCACAGTTTCGTAATCTTTTAGGGCCTTTAAAAAGCACAAATCTTGATTTGGTGCCTCCACTGCCAAACTGCACCCGAGCCAGGGTTTCACATACATAGCCGCAATGAAAAGACAAACATCTTGTAAAGCTCGTTTGTCCTTAGCGCTCATTTTAAACTGGGACTGCAGCAAACAAATTTTTAAGGAGTAAATAGCTCTAGCCATCCATCTGGCTTGGTGCATCGCTCCAGGAGGTTTGATCTTAAATTTTCTTACTTTATCGCCTCCTAGAAAAATAATAGAAAGTTCGACCAGTTCTCGATAATCGTCACGTATAATGGCTTTTTGCAATTCCTGATTATAAAACGTTATCAAACCTTGAATTGTTGTATGACAGAATTGTTTATTGACGAAGTCAGTGTATGTTTCGATAGCAGTAGAATTTATGTTTTTCCAGTTGTCTCTAAACCTTCTGAACAGAGGAATATCGGGGCTGTTTGCGACTTCATGGATTTTTTCTTCAAACACACTTCTTAAGACCAATTCACAAACGTGATGCCGGCAGGCAAAGAGTAGCAACTCTCTTTCTAGTTTTTGTTCCAAAAGCACGCAAGCTCCATTCAAACGCCCTGTATTAGATGCAGTTGTATCACAACACATTATTTGCACTTTACTGTTCAGGTTCCAATCAAAAAGGGCCTTTGAAACAGCTTCAGCTTGATTTTGGCCAGAATAACTCTCTAGTTTTGGTACAGCAAGTAGTTGTTCCTTTTCTTCAAATGAAACCAGAATCGGCAAACGTTCTTCCTTAGAACTTCTCACATTTAGTCCTGGTAATAATTTCCCATCCCAATGAACAGTCACTATTTCTGGCATGTTGTTTTGAAAATCGGATTTTATGGATTCCGCTCTATTCTTTCTACTTTGCGTTCGAATGCGCTGAATAGAAGATTTGTTGATTGGGAAATCATCACAACTGAGATTTAGGGCTTCTACCACAGCCTGAAGTATATAAACAGAATCCCTTATGCTTAATTGACATCTATCCAAAGCCGCAACTAACTTAGGCGTGATAAAGTCTTTCCTTCCTCTTTTATAAGTATTCGCAGAACTCGCGATGTCGACAGATTGGGATGTCGACGGCAAAGGTTCATCCAGGCTTTCATCAGAGCTAGGATAAAGTGTAGTAAGAGACGTCCACATGCCCTCTAGAGATAGTTGTTTGAGTCTTTGTTTCTCTTCATTTAGTTTTCTTTGTCGTGTCCTTTCTTCCTTCTCGGCCAATTTTTTGTCCACACCCACTAAACAGCCCGAACGTCCTGGCTCTCTTTGTTTTTGTAAAAACATTCTGTCTTGCTCTATTTTCATACGCTCCAAGGCATTAGCATGTGCTATATCAAATAAATTATCCAAATTATTTTGGAACTCTTCCTCACGGCGCTTATACAAATCCTGTGTCTTTTTTGAGTTTTTTTGTAGTTCTCGCCAAGCTTGATGAAGGTCCACTAGCTTCTTCACACAGTTATATACAGCTCTTGTAGGTATTCTAGCTTTTTCCCAGAATATAATACACTCTCGAACAACAAGATTTGCGCTTTCACTAACAGTCAAATTGACTTCGCGAATATTAAAAAATAGAACCGCAAGAACTTGGCGGTTAGACGGTAACTTTGCACCTGTTATTTGATGGCTTAAGCCACCAATCAAGAAAATATTTGTTCTATCACTTCTTAACTCCACTGCCATACTTGCAATAGAAAACAATACGCGTTAATTAGTTGAAAATACAAACACAACTGACCAAAAGCGGCATGCGAAAAGCAAACATGCGACGTCGCTTCCACCCAACATGCATGAACATGTTTCGATGCATGTCGGCACAGGTTGCCATTCTCCAAATGAGCAGAAAATTAGTTTTAGTGTGTTTTAGGGGCATATGAACGTAATTAGGGCCTAAGCCTCAACAAATTAAAACATTAAAAAATAAGGGATACACTAATGGATATGTAGACAGTCCATATTTATTGAGTAAAATTTACTTTAATATTCCACTTCGTCCTAGAAGTTCTTTTAAGCTACTTTTTATTAACTTTTGTAGAACAAATTACTTGCAAAATGAACCATTAAGAAGCGCATGCGGAAACTTTAATTCTGTTTCAGATGTTATATCTTTAAATGAATCCATGTACTCAATTATCTGCAGTACCGACAGTGATACTGATCATGATCTTCAAATACATAATTCTCACCTGGTAATGGATATACATAATACAACACATACATCTGAATGGACCTTACCTGAACCTGTTTTGGACCTCCTAAATTAATATAATCGATCATGCTTGGTGAATGTAAACGCATTTTTTCGGTTGTGCTGTGCTGATTGTATCTTTTGGACTTTGTCTTACAATCAGTGAGAACGATTTGTATGACATATAATTATACGACAGGCCAAAGAGACCTCGTTGTCTCAGTGCCAACGTTCGCAACCATTTCTTTGTTTCTAAGGAAATTGGTATGGTAAATATGACCTTGTTTGTCGAAATACCACCTTGCTGTACTTATCAGTGTGGCATACAGACCTTGTTTTTCTTGATACCACCCACCGTTCTAGGCCGACACCATGATACACAACCATGTTTGTCTTGGTTAAATCATTGTCAATTTTAAAATATGATTATTATTGCTGTTACTGTATTATATTTTAAATTGTTACATATTATTATAATTAATTGTTTGTATATGGCTTTATTTTAAACGCTATAAAGCCTCAAAGGCTTAGCTTATAATAAATAAATAAATAAATAAATAAATAAATAAATAAATAAATAAATAAATAAATAAATAAATAAATAAATAAATAAATAAATAAATAAATAAATAAATAAATAAATAAATAAATAAATAAATAAATAAATAAATAAATAAATAAATAAATAAATAAATAAATAAATAAATAAATAAATAAATAAATAAATAAATAAATAAATAAATAAATAAATAAATAAATAAATAAATAAATAAATAAATAAATAAATAAATAAATAAATAAATAAATAAATAAATAAATAAATAAATAAATAAATAAATAAATAAATAAATAAATAAATAAATAAATAAATAAATAAATAAATAAATAAATAAATAAATAAATAAATAAATAAATAAATAAATAAATAAATAAATAAATAAATAAATAAATAAATAAATAAATAAATAAATAAATAAATAAATAAATAAATAAATAAATAAATAAATAAATAAATAAATAAATAAATAAATAAATAAATAAATAAATAAATAAATAAATAAATAAATAAATAAATAAATAAATAAATAAATAAATAAATAAATAAATAAATAAATAAATAAATAAATAAATAAATAAATAAATAAATAAATAAATAAATAAATAAATAAATAAATAAATAAATAAATAAATAAATAAATAAATAAATAAATAAATAAATAAATAAATAAATAAATAAATAAATAAATAAATAAATAAATAAATAAATAAATAAATAAATAAATAAATAAATAAATAAATAAATAAATAAATAAATAAATAAATAAATAAATAAATAAATAAATAAATAAATAAATAAATAAATAAATAAATAAATAAATAAATAAATAAATAAATAAATAAATAAATAAATAAATAAATAAATAAATAAATAAATAAATAAATAAATAAATAAATAAATAAATAAATAAATAAATAAATAAATAAATAAATAAATAAATAAATAAATAAATAAATAAATAAATAAATAAATAAATAAATAAATAAATAAATAAATAAATAAATAAATAAATAAATAAATAAATAAATAAATAAATAAATAAATAAATAAATAAATAAATAAATAAATAAATAAATAAATAAATAAATAAATAAATAAATAAATAAATAAATAAATAAATAAATAAATAAATAAATAAATAAATAAATAAATAAATAAATAAATAAATAAATAAATAAATAAATAAATAAATAAATAAATAAATAAATAAATAAATAAATAAATAAATAAATAAATAAATAAATAAATAAATAAATAAATAAATAAATAAATAAATAAATAAATAAATAAATAAATAAATAAATAAATAAATAAATAAATAAATAAATAAATAAATAAATAAATAAATAAATAAATAAATAAATAAATAAATAAATAAATAAATAAATAAATAAATAAATAAATAAATAAATAAATAAATAAATAAATAAATAAATAAATAAATAAATAAATAAATAAATAAATAAATAAATAAATAAATAAATAAATAAATAAATAAATAAATAAATAAATAAATAAATAAATAAATAAATAAATAAATAAATAAATAAATAAATAAATAAATAAATAAATAAATAAATAAATAAATAAATAAATAAATAAATAAATAAATAAATAAATAAATAAATAAATAAATAAATAAATAAATAAATAAATAAATAAATAAATAAATAAATAAATAAATAAATAAATAAATAAATAAATAAATAAATAAATAAATAAATAAATAAATAAATAAATAAATAAATAAATAAATAAATAAATAAATAAATAAATAAATAAATAAATAAATAAATAAATAAATAAATAAATAAATAAATAAATAAATAAATAAATAAATAAATAAATAAATAAATAAATAAATAAATAAATAAATAAATAAATAAATAAATAAATAAATAAATAAATAAATAAATAAATAAATAAATAAATAAATAAATAAATAAATAAATAAATAAATAAATAAATAAATAAATAAATAAATAAATAAATAACTAAATAAGTAAATAAATAAATAAATAAATAAATAAATAAATAAATAAATAAATAAATAAATAAATAAATAAATAAATAAATAAATAAATAAATAAATAAATAAATAAATAAATAAATAAATAAATAAATAAATAAATAAATAAATTAATAAATAAATAAATAAATAAATAAATAAATAAATAAATAAATAAATAAATAAATAAATAAATAAATAAATAAATAAATAAATAAATAAATAAATAAATAAATTGCTGTACTTATCAGTGTGGCATACAGACCTTGTTTTTCTTGATACCACCCACCGTTCTAGGCCGACACCATGATACACAACCATGTTTGTCTTGGTTAAATCATTGTCAATTTTAAAATATTATTATTATTGCTGTTACTGTATTATATTTTAAATTGTTACATATTATTATAATTAATTGTTTGTATATGGCTTTATTTTAAACGCTATAAAGCCTCAAAGGCTTAGCTTATAATAAATAAATAAATAAATAAATAAATAAATAAATAAATAAATCAATCAATAAATAAATAAATAATTTAATAAATAAATAAATAAATAAATAAATAAATAAATAAATAAATAAATAAATAAATAAATAAATAAATAAATAAATAAATAAATAAATAAATAAATAAATAAATAAATAAATAAATAAATAAATAAATAAATAAATAAATAAATAAATAAATAAATAAATAAATAAATAAATAAATAAATAAATAAATAAATAAATAAATAAATAAATAAATAAATAAATAAATAAATAAATAAATAAATAAATAAATAAATAAATAAATAAATAAATAAATAAATAAATAAATAAATAAATAAATAAATAAATAAATAAATAAATAAATAAATAAATAAATAAATAAATAAATAAATAAATAAATAAATAAATAAATAAATAAATAAATAAATAAATAAATAAATAAATAAATAAATAAATAAATAAATAAATAAATAAATAAATAAATAAATAAATAAATAAATAAATAAATAAATAAATAAATAAATAAATAAATAAATAAATAAATAAATAAATAAATAAATAAATAAATAAATAAATAAATAAATAAATAAATAAATAAATAAATAAATAAATAAATAAATAAATAAATAAATAAATAAATAAATAAATAAATAAATAAATAAATAAATAAATAAATAAATAAATAAATAAATAAATAAATAAATAAATAAATAAATAAATAAATAAATAAATAAATAAATAAATAAATAAATAAATAAATAAATAAATAAATAAATAAATAAATAAATAAATAAATAAATAAATAAATAAATAAATAAATAAATAAATAAATAAATAAATAAATAAATAAATAAATAAATAAATAAATAAATAAATAAATAAATAAATAAATAAATAAATAAATAAATAAATAAATAAATTAATAAATAAATAAATAAATAAATAAATAAATAAATAAATAAATAAATAAATAAATAAATAAATAAATAAATAAA